>OZ018325.1:190622289-191972289 GCA_963969495.1 Ceratothoa steindachneri | reverse complement strand
TGAATGAGATATAAATTTTATGTAATTGTTCATTCAATTCGTCCACACAAGACCTGTGGCAGGAGAGCATTTTAAATCTTTAGAACCAGTTGCGTACGAAGGTACAGAAGAGAGACAACTTACGAACCTGAAAGAGGAAGTGTGAGTAATGTTGACCAACATCTTAGAAAACTTGACGAAGAGCCCCCCCCCCTATCCTAAATAAATGGCAAATCTAGCGGGGTGAGTTTCTTTAGCAATTTTAAATTCACTTGTACAAATGGAGCCAAATCAATGTCAAAACAATTAATTTACTGCGTAACAAGATGTAATCGAATTTAAAGATTTATAACAAGGAATAAATCTGAGAAAAGAAACAATACATAGATCATACCACTCTCCCTTTACAGGAGTTAATGATGACACCATCTTGATTCGGGTCACGAATCGAAGGACTGAGAGAAAATGCACGTTATAATTTGTGGTCTAAATTTTCTGGGAGTAAAGAAGCGTTGAGTGGAAGACTGTGGTCGCAAAAGGGCAGAAGTTTTTTTTTCTCTCTACTTTGAGAAGGGATCAAATGGTTATACTCTTTGCTTAAGGACACGAAAACTTTCGTTTTCATTCTAGTGGTGTCACGGCACTCATCCAAATGAATGTAGGAGTTTTCTGAGAAGAGGACTCAAAGAAGACTCGAAGAAGAGGAGTTAAGCTAACTTCTTCCGCAACTTTGAGAAGTTCCAACAAATGTGAGCTCAACTAGAAGGAAGTCAAAACATTATATTCTAAGATGGAGAGAAGACATAGCACAAAAAAAAAAGAAAAGCTACTATGGAAACGACTACAATTCGATTATTCCGTTCAATTATTACATTTTCCATTCCTTGGGATTAACCTACAAGGGCCCTTGAGACATTTTGGGGTAGATGTGCATAATAGTCGAGTGGTTTTAAAGCAGTGGTACGAAGAAGGTTTGGCAGCACCAATTCAAATCTTCACTATTTTTAACCGTTATAATTTCATTTAAGAACTTAATACAATTATTTTCCAACGTTATTCTTGAATAATTAATTCGTAATTTATTTGAGATCCATGACATTTCTTACATCTGGCGAATTCGCTTGCAGCAAATTGGTCTCCAAATTAATCGTTTTGTTTTGTTTTTTTTAATTTCAACTGCTTAGCAATTTTAACTTTCTTAGAAATGCAGCTAAGCCGATGGTCACAATATTGTTGATATTTTTTGCTAGAAAGAAATGTTGCCATTTATTTGTTGCGTAGCCCCTCACCCCCATCGAGCTTGAGTTACTATACCATTTAAGATATTAAAATACAATGCAATTGGAAATATACATAGAGTGGACTGTCGTAGAATGGACTCTCGACGATATACCATATATAACTATTCGTTGAGGGAACTTCTTTAATTATCTTTAGAGTGCGTAAATGTCTGGCGGGCTGATATTATGTATCTTCGATATGCTTAAGAAGTGGAACTGAGCTCAAGGATAATAATATTGCTATCATTAATAAAATAGTTTTATTAATAACTAACAACAATACACAAAACGGAAAATATTGACATAAACAGAGAATGGAAAGGGTCGTGGGGCTCGGGCTAATCCGAGGATTAAAGGATTTAAAAAGGTAAAACAAATATAGAGTTAAAGGGATGGGATGGTTCGCTAAACCATTTAAAGCACATGATAGAATTGACAAAAGGGGTTAAGTACTCAAAGGTAACGTTTGGCTTACGTAACTTTATACTAGTTGTGCAGTGGAAGGCGACGTGAAGGAATTTTCGGTCCGCTGGCGAGTTCCAGCCAAAGGGGGGAAATAAAATGATCCTGACGTGGCCTCTTGGGAATGAGAACCGTTTCTCGACGAACGGCTTGAAGAACAATGGCTGTTCTACGTTGTTCTCCTCTGAACAACAAGGGAGAAGGGTGAGAACCGTTTCTTGGCGAAGGGCTCAAAAGAACAATGGCTGTTCTACGTTGTTCTCTTCTGAACAACAGGGGGGGGAGAACCGTCTCTTGCCTACGGGCTCAAGAACAACGGCTGTTCTAATGTTGTTCTCCTCTGAACAACAAGGGGGAAGGGTGAGAACCGTTTCTTGGCGAAGGGCTTAAAAGAACAATGGCTGTTCTACGTTGTTCTCTTCTGAACAACAGGGGGGGGGGAGAACCGTCTCTTGTCTACGGGCTCAAGAACAACATCTGTTCTAATGTTGTTCTCCTCTGAACAACAAGGGGGAAGGGTGAGAACCGTTTCTTGGCGAAGGACTCAAAAGAACAATGGCTGTTCTACGTTGTTCTCTTCTGAACAACAGGGGGGGTGAGAACCGTCTCTTGTCTACGGGCTCAAGAACAATGGCTGTTCTAACGTTGTTCTCTTTCTGAACAACGAGGGGAAAGCCTTGAGGACTTGGCGTCACGAAAGGCTCGAACCTTTGGCACTCAAGGGATATTGTCCTCCTTCTGGACAAGTGATGGTGAATCTCGGGGTCGAGGTCCCTTGGCGCACAAAGGGAGAGAGGGTCGTGGTGATGTTTCGCGACGAAAATCTGGATCTCCAATCTGATCTTAGTGGTAAAGTTTCCATCTAAATAGTCGAGACACTCCCTTGGCGTGGGGGACAATGGAGTGGGAGCTTCGAGGGAATGCACAGCCGAGCCTGGGAACAATGCCTTATCTGCCCATAAGCCTAACTCAATTTGGCGAGGTCGGCGTATGGGGGCGAACGGGGGGACGATAACCTCCTTGTTTAAACATTGACATCCGGTGGCTGTGATAAGGCGCCAAGCTTCGAAGCGAAGATGCACGTGGGAGCATCGTGGTTTTAAAATAATATGTGATAGGAGTTGAAACTAACGCTGCCTCAACCCGTTCTATAACACCCCTCCATTCCGGGGGAAGTTGTCACTTCGAAAAAAGAGAGAAGGGACAACGATAGAGCTCCGTTGTGGGGAACTCGTCTTCTTGTACCAACCGTACCTTCCTGCACCTAACTCGTATTACCTCAATACATATGATTATTTGATCTTTTGATTATTATGGAAAATAACCTTTAATACAAACTTAATAAAAAAAAAGGCATGGAACAATGAAATGATATAAATATAGTACATATGGGACAAAATAATTTATACGTAATTAATAGGTACAAAATATATATACATACAAAAAAAAATAGACATTGAGCGTTACAAAATTCAGACATATACATTAACTAATTATATTACAAGAGAATCTTAATTTAAGTCGTACAAGACGGTATATACCTACATGGAGATACTAATTCTATGAATACAATTATTCTACGCTATTCGGTAACGCATTCCTACTGAGTGCGTCAGCGACCTGGTTATCGGAACCTTTTATATAATTTATTTTAAATTGATACTCTTGCAAGAGTAAACTCCAGCGCATGATGCGGCCGTTGGAGTGTCGCACATTCCTAATATAGGCTAACGGACGGTGGTCGGTTCCTATCTGAAATTATTTACCTATCAAGTACATCTTGAATTTGTCTATGACCCAGATAATTGATAGAGCTTCCTTTTCTATAGTGGCATATCTCTTTTCGCGTGGTAATAATTGACGACTAGCATATGCAACTGGATGACTCGTTCCGTCATCCACGTATTGAAGGAGTACACCTCCAATGCCCTCGTTGCTCACGTCGGTCTTAATCCCAAAGGATTTTTCCGGGTTGGGCAACTTTAAAATGGGGGCAGAAATGAGCTTACTCTTGAGCTGATTAAAATGGGAAATAGCGACATCATTCCAACGTAGACGATCGGTTGAATTCTTTTTTAAAAGGGAGCTGAGGGGCGCCGAAATCGCAGCGAAATTCGGAACGAATCGCCGATAGTACGAAGCTGATCCTAGGAACGATCTTAATTGCTTCTTTGTAATCGGGAGGGGGATGTCGGCGATTGCCTTAATCTTATCCTCTTGGGGACCCAACTGGCTTTGTCCTATTTTGAAACCCAAATATTTTATGGTTTCGTGGGCAAAATGGCATTTGCTGGGGCCAATGGTGAGGCCATTTTCGCGCAGTCGCTCGAAAAGAGCTAATAGGGTGGTTAAATGGTGACTCCATTTAAATAGTTCTTGTAGCTGACTCTTTTGATGTGGTGTCAGCTGCGCGTCAATATCCAGGTCAGAGGGTTCCAAAGACTCGCCTGGTAGGGAAGGAGGGTAATCGGCATCAGGTTGGATGCACACTATCTGTATTACATTAAGGGACTCCGCGGGGTAATCTTCTTCAAGTGCCGATGTTTCGTCCAGTTCTACGAAGGTATCTCCATGGGCGCGTTGGGGGTTCTTTTTTTCTTGGGGTCCACGGACAGTCTTCGTGTCCTTGTCTTGGGCCTTATCACCTAAGGGTGTTAGTAATTCACACTCCTTTTGTGTCGTCCTAAAGTCCTGGATAGGGGTCTCCGAGAAATCAGACGGTATCGGGGTTCTGATGGGGACGGGCTCCTGGGCTTCTTTCTTAGCTCGGCCTCGAGGAAGGGCGGCCTGAGACACAGGGTCGGAACTTACTTGGGGGCTCTGTCCTATAAGTACGGAACAGAATTTTATGGGTGCTGAAATGACTTCAGCCCAGCCATCATAATATTGACACTGCAGTTAACATCTAACGACGGGGAATTGGTTCGCCCGCCCAAGGTAGTCATGTACCACCGCAAATTTTTCGTGGTTAGAGGCCACTGGGAGGAGTTCGTCGGACACGATGAAACGCGTACATCCTGTGTCCCTGACGAGAGTCGATACTCGGCAGCCATTCACGCTGCCCTCCTCAAATTTCAAAGTTCCCGATGAACTTTTATCAAAAATAAAATTTACCTGGTGGCCTGACGGAGGGGGAGAAGTTTCTGCTTGGGTCTGCACCACCGGGGGAGCCGGGGTTGCATTAATCTGGTGAACTTGGTGGGCTGGTCCGCTTTTAAGCTTAGAATTTTGGGGGCAATTCCAGCTCATGTGGTTTTCTACACCACAGGTGAAGCATATGATTGGTCGCTTCAGGAAGAGAGATGGAGGAGAAATCTTAACGGGAGGTTTGGAGTCCCGTTGTTGGTTTTGGGGAAAGAAGTTTTGGGGTTTTACGGGGCTCGGAAACTTCGTCGGCTTTCCTGTGAAGGGGCGCGAATCCTTCCTTCTTTCCTTGTAGGGGAATTGGTGAGAAATTCGATTCTCCTTTGGGTATAAATTATGGCTTGCGGCATAGACATCCGCTTCTTCGGTACATTCTTTAAAGGTCTGGCACCGACGATCCTTGACGAACGCGTGGATCTCCGTCGGGAGAGACGCCAAAAATTTATCTCGCAACACGAAGTCTGTTAAGGACTCGTAGTTCGGATCAACCTTTGAGGATTCTAACCAAAATTTAAAATTCCTCTGAAGAATGTATCCGAATTGACGGAACGTCTGTCCGGGTTTAAAACGACCTCCTCGAAATTCTTGGCGGTAGAAATCGGGAGTCATATTATGAGCGGCCAATAACTCAGCTTTTAAGGTGCTGTAGTTAATTGTACACTCAGATGGTAAAGATATAAAAATTTCGCGCAATTTACAATTTAACAGGGGAAGTAATCTGGCTACACCTTCAGCCTCCAGATCCATGTTACTGATTTCGAGGATCTTTTCGAAGTGGGCTAAAAATGCTCCGAAATCCTCTCCATCTTTGAAATTGGGGAGCTTTAGTGAGAGATTGGGGGGGGCTTCGGAACGGGAACTGGCGGACTGTATCTCTGCTTCAACACGAGCTAATTCAATCTGATGGTGAAGCTCAGCTTGTCTTCTCCGTTCCTCTCTTTCTTCTCGTTGGATTTCTCTTTCTCTTTCTTCTCGTTAGATTACTCTTTCTCTTTCTTGTTCTTCTCGTTGGATTACTCTTTCTCTTTCTTGTTCTTCTCGTTGGATTTCTCTTTCTCTTTCTTCTCGTTGGATTTCTCTTTCTCGTTCTTTTTCTTCACGCTTTTCTTTGCTCCTCTTGAACGTACTCAATTAATTCTTTTCCGGAAAGTCCCAAGGATTCTCCTTGCGCTTTAAAGATTTCGAACTGAGTCATCTTTGCACTTGGGGGCGCACTAGTCAACCAACTAAAATTCCTTGCAACAAGAAATATGCCTTCTAAAGAATTAGCATACCTAAATATGGGCACTGACCTATTCGTACTTGGTTTCTCGATCTAAATAACCACTGACTAAAATCACAAAAAAAAACACAAACAAATTATTATAACAGTTCCTTGAGCTACTCCAGCTTCTTAAGTTTCAAAAAGGGGATAGCAATCGTTAAACAAAAGGGAACTACTATACTCTATTATTATAACGAATAACACTATGCTTTACTCGACTGAGACCAGTGTTTGCAAAGATATAGCGGTAAACCTTACACACCTGATACCAAATTTAAATAGTATATATATATATATATATATATATATATATATATATATATATATATATATATATATATATATATATATATATATATATATATATATATATATATATATATCGTAGAATGGACTCTCGACGATATACCATATATCAATATTCGTTGAGGGAACTTCTTTAATTATCTTTAGAGTGCGTAAATGTCTGGCGGGCCGATATTATGTATCTTCGATATGCTTAAGAAGTGGAACTGAGCTCAAGGATAATAATATTGCTATCATTAATAAAATAGAGTTTTATTAATAATAACTAACAACAATACACAAAACGGAAAATATTGACATAAATAGAGAATGGAAAGGGTCGTGGGGCTCGGGCTAATCTGAGGATTAAAGGATTTTAAAAGGTAAAACAAATATAGAGTTAAAGGGATGGGATGGTTCGCTAAACCATTTAAAGCACAGGATAGAATTGACAAAAGGGGTTAAGTACTCAAAGGTAACGTTTGGCTTACGTAACTTTATACTAGTTGTGCAGTGGAAGGCGACATGAAGGAATTTTCGGTCCGCTGGCGAGTTCCAGCCGAAGGGGGGGAATAAAATGATCCTGACGTGGGGGCTTGGGAATGAGAACCGTTTCTCGACGAACGGCTTGAAGAACAATGGCTGTTCTACGCTGTTCTCTTCTGAACAACCGGGGGGGGGGAGAACCGTCTCTTGTCTACGAGCTCAAGAACAATGGCTGTTCTAATGTTGTTCTCCTCTGAACAACAAGGAGGAAAGGCGAGAACCGTTTCTTGGTGAAGGGCTCAAAAGAACAATGGCTGTTCTACGTTGTTCTCTTCTGAACAACAGGGGGGGGGTGAGAACCGTCTCTTGTCTACGGGCTCAAGAACAACGGCTGTTCTAATGTTGTTCTCCTCTGAACAACAAGGGAGAAGGGTGAGAACCGTTTCTTGGTGAAGGACTCAAAAGAACAATGGCTGTTCTACGTTGTTCTCTTCTGAACAACAGGGGGGGTGAGAACCGTCTCTTGTCTACGGGCTCAAGAACAATGGCTGTTCTAACGTTGTTCTCTTTCTGAACAACGAGGGGAAAGCCTTGAGGACTTGGCGTCACGAAAGGCTCGAACCTTTGGCACTCAAGGGATATTGTCCTCCTTCTGGACAAGTGATGGTGAATCTCGGGGTCGAGGTCCCTTGGCGCACAAAGGGAGAGAGGGTCGTGGTGATGTTTCGCGACGAAAATCTGGATCTCCAATCTGATCTTAGTGGTAAAGTTTCCATCTAAATAGTCGAGACACTCCCTTGGCGTGGGGGACAATGGAGTGGGAGCTTCGAGGGAATGCACAGCCGAGCCTGGGAACAATGCCTTATCTGCCCATAAGCCTAACTCAATTTGGCGAGGTCGGCGTATGGGGGCGAACGGGGGGACGATAACCTCCTTGTTTAAACATTGACATCCGGTGGCTGTGATAAGGCGCCAAGCTTCGAAGCGAAGATGCACGTGGGAGCATCGTGGTTTTAAAATAATATGTGATAGGAGTTGAAACTAACGCTGCCTCAACCCGTTCTATCACATGGACATATTCTGAGTTTTGACTCTTACATCTCGGAGTTGGCTAATATCCCCGACTCTATGGCATATGTTGTGTCTTCACCGGAATAATGGTAGTGACTATACAACAGTACTCCCAAGGACCTGGGGTTCTCAAGAATTGAGGATATTTCGGACGGAATCTTCACCTCGAAACCTTTGTTGCGCTTCTTCCAGGGGAGTTTGAGAGGAGGGGGAAGGGGTCAAGGTTCACACCTATGCCTTTAGAGCAGCGACTTCCAATCGGTGTGCGCCGGGAGATTTAAGGAAGTTTGATTCTCCCTCAAACAAGAAAGAGCAATGAACAAATTTCCGTACTGTACAAATGTATGATCAAATTTCCGTACTAGTGTGTCCTACTACAGCTATAGTTGCCAGATTTTTACTAATATCAATAAATTCGTTTTCTATCTTTCAATTTGTCAATCCAATATTTTATTGTTTTTTGTCTTTAAGCATATTAAGATTTAGAAGTTGGGTATTTAGATTTGATATATAATTTCTTATTAAGTGTAAGAAATTTAAGGAGATTATTTCTTAAAGCGACTGCAAGTGTGCTACGGGAGATTAAAGGGAGGTAGGTTATTAAGTCTGATGTTTACAATTGATAAATAATTGCTTAATAAATGAGAAATTTAAGAAGTTTAATCCTTACATTTTTGTGTTTGGCAAATACTATTTCTGTTTTTCATTGTTTTGTTTATTCCTTATTAGTTAAATAAGTTGATAGGTTTGTTTAATGGTTTTTCTTTTATTTTTTTACTGTATTTGTGGGGGCGGGGGGGTGCAGTATGAATTTTTTTCTTTACTCCATTTCATATTTATTTATATTTTTTTAAATTTAGTGCATTTGATCTCCTGCTAGGTAATTTGCACTATTATTTTTTATTCTTTTCGTGTAGTGTCTGCTTATTGTTAATTTCTTTAAAAAAAATGTTTATTCTCATGTTAATGCACTTAGTGTTTACCTTATTTTAGTTGCATTTTTTAAAATAAATATTCATAGTCATATTTTCTTGTTTTAGGTCTTTCTTACAAAGAAACACAAGTTATACAATGATGACAGCTAAGTGGCTGGAGCTAGTTCTGGAATTAAAACACTGAGGACCTGCAGTGTTACTTCCAAATCAATTCTTCGCCAGTATAAAAAGTCTACTTGTCCTTTGGATTTGTTTCATCTGGAGAAGAGCCACCCACATCCTGTCTTGTGTTGTGTGTGGCGAGAAACTGGCAAACCAAGCAATGGTTCCAAGTAAACTGAAAAGACACCTTCAAGCAAAGCACTCATTTATGTGAGAAACCAACTGGATATTTTAAAAAGCTTATCACTGACCAAACACGCCAGTCTCAAAAACTGACCCAAATCACCACTATATCTGAGAAAACTCAAGAAGCAAGTTATGTTGTTGCAGAAATCGTTGCCAAAAATATGAAATCACATACAATTGCAGAGTCAGTAAAGTTGTGAACATTATGTTTGGCGAAAAATATGAAAAAAGAGATTTGGAAAATCTCCATTGTCAAATAACACCATGTCTCAAGACGTTGAGTCACAAATCCTAGCTAAAATAAAAGCCAGAATTTCGCCTTCCAGTTGGATGAATCGAATGACATCACTGGAAAAGCTCAACTCTTAGCATTCACCAGGTCGGTTTGTAATGAAGACATAATTGAACAATTTGTATTTTGCAAACCATTTCCAGAAACAACAAGAGGTCAAGACCTTTTTGAGGTTGTCGACAATTATTTCAGCTCTAACGATGTCATGGAAATCATGTATTAGCATCTGCACGGATGGTGACCCATCTATGTCAGGAAACATAAAAGGATTCATCGCACTGGCGAAACAGGTAAAAACTAGCATTGTTTTTACACATTGTTTCTTGCATAGACAGGCCCTTATTTCAAAATCAGTAGTACCTGAGTGAGCTTCAGCAAGTATCAGATGAGGCAATCAAAATAGTTAATTATATCAAAAGTAGGCCATTAAAATCAAGGCTGTTTTCAACTCTGTTTTCTTCCATGGAATCTGCTCACGTACAACTTCTATTACATACAAAGGTGAGGTGGCTATCTAGAGGGCGAGTTCTTTCAAGATTTTATGAACTAAGGGAGGAGATCCTTATATTTTTAACATCATAAGAGTCCAACTGGCTGACCTACTTAAGTGATGAATCCTGGTGCAATAAAGTGGCATACCTGGCTAATATTTTTCAAGCCTTGAACATTCTTAATAAGAGTATGCAAGGAAAGAAGGAAAACATTCTTACTTGTACAGACAAAATTGTGGGGATCTATAATAAAAAAGAACAAAGTTGAAATGTTTGAATTAACAAAAGATTGCAGATTGGATAAAGATTTTCTTACTTTCATTCTAAAAAGCTTGTCGCTACTGACTAAGAACATTGCAAAGTATTTTCCATCATTTGAAACATCGTCCTCGGACTGGCTGAGAATTCCTTTTGTGGCAAGTGGTTGCGAGTCAGCAGAGTTAATTGTTACGTAAGAGGATGAGCTGATGGAAATCAGGAACGACAGAAGACTAAAACTGAAGCAAAGCACGAATCCACAAATATGACTGCTTTTTGGTTGTCCGTTTAAGACGAATACCCCACAATTACAAAGAAAGCTATTAAATCTCTTCTTCCTTTCTCAACTGCATATCGGTGTGAGGCTGGATTCTATGCAATGAACACAGTCAAAAATAAGAACAGGGCGCGGCTCCAGACACTGGAGGAGGACTTGCGGGTATGCCAATCCACCATTCGGCCTCAGATAAGGGGAAATTATGAAGCAACGCCAAGGAAAAAATTTCTCATTGATTTTTTAGGTATGCATGATAAGGGTTGTAATTTTTACTCCAGCCCATGCTCGGAGATGCGGGGGCCCTCTTTGAAGAGAAGACCCTCACGCGAATGGCCGTATGATTCCTGGAGGCAGAACTCAGGGCGCTGTTGGCCGGACAATACGCTGAAGGCGTTGTCGCCTTTGAGGTTGGGCTCGCCATGCGAGTCTTTTCCTTCCTCCACCTCAAAACCTTAGACATGCGGGACGGCTTAGGAGGCGGGGGGGAGGGGCATCTTTTGGATGATCCAGGGTATTCGAGCCACCCAGCCTAGCACTGGGTATGGGCATAGGAGCCGAAGCTCCTTTAGTGCTGTCCTCCATTCGGGAGGCAGCTATAGGAACCCCGGGAGATGGCCTCAGACCAACTTCAGGGGTGTTGCCTCACGGGAAACGATCACGCTGGGGAAGGGAGGAGGAGCTATGGTTTTAGCCGGGGCTCGGTGTGAACTCTTTGTGCCGCCAGTTGTAGCAGGAGAACGCCCAGGGTAGGTAGCACCTGCAGAAAGGTTCCGAATGGGCGCGGAAACGACCGTGCTCGTAGGACTGTAGGAGCCACGAAGAGAGGGTGTCTTTTTTTAGCCTTGAGGCACAAGACGTCCCAGGCAGCGCCCGTGCGCAAGAACCAAGTCTTTAACTCGTGCAATGAGAGACGCTCCTGGACCTGAACTGCCAGGATTTCCTTCTCAAGGAGATACGGACCACATGCTTCCAAGAAGTGGGGTGCAGATCTACGCAATTGACACATTTGGCCACACACGATTTGGACTTATCGTCTGCGGCCTTAGAGCAACATACATAGACTTCGGCTAACTCCGAATTTGCACGTCGACAGGAGCGATTCGTATGGCTGAAACGGTGGCAGTAGTAGCACCTCGGCGGCAGTGACCCGAATGTCTTCTCATGGTAGCGATACCAACCGGCACGGACCGACTCAGAGGCTTGTCACAGTCGAACGTGACAGTGTGTGTAAGGGTAGACCTAGAGGCCCCTCCCTGTTTTCTCATCACAAATTCGATCTTGACCGGTCCATGGTCAGCCAGCTCTAAGGTGATGTCATCTATGGAGGAGTCTAAGAGTTCCCTGGCATAAACCATTACTTTCACGAAGTTCATAGTAGAGTGCAGCGTCACAGTCACAGACGTGCCATCAAGTGTCCGAAAGGCACTAATCATGGCTGCCTCAGACGGCTTCAACGATTTCGCCAGAAAGGCGGCTCCCGTTCGAGAAACGGCTTACCTTCGGCTCTCTACCAATCACGCTAGCTAGTGTTCTCCTCTGATCGATCATATTGCCCGTGGCCAACATCCTGCCATTAGTGGAGCGAATAATCAGAAAGCTTTTGAAGCCAGCAGGCTCGGAAACGCCAGGTAATCTCTGAATGAGATGCCCCGACGTAATCAAGGCTTCTTGCTGCGCACTTGCAACTTTCGGCTTTGTCTGGGACTCCCCACCCGAGGGAGCATCGGAGGCAGACGTGCCAATCTTGGTTTGGTCGCTTACCGAAACGGCAGCGGACCCTCCGTCCCCGTGGCTACCGCGGAGGGAGAGGAGCTTTGAGTCTATTTGGTATTATTCCTGTTCATTTAGCAGATGAGGGAGGGAAATGAACCCGTTTCTCTCGTCCGCCGGAAGGAGCCCCTAAGCCAGATGGCCCGGCCTCAGTAAGATACTTCTCTGAAATGGAGGTCATGGCTGTCACAGGGGCACCAGCCGGGGCAAGAGATCCCTCCCCTCCTTGTGAGGCATCGGGGGGCCTGAGACGTCTGAGGAGAAGCTTGCATATGGGTGGACTCGGATTCTGTCCTTGGCATCGAGGCCGGGTTCGACTCCATGGCAGATCCTACCGTCTGGGGCTGGGTTACCTCAGGGATCAAGTCCATTTCAGGGGGGAAGGGGCTCCATGGGCCCCCCAATCCCTAAAATATCACATATCTCATTCGCGCTACCTTATTGGCCGCTGGCGTGCTTTCTTGGCAGTCCCCTATGAAACAAATGGGGGTCTGCCGCTGGTAAGTTGGAGTCGGCCAAAATGCTACTCCAGAGAAGGAGGGGAGGGAAGAGTCCGCTGCACCCGTAGGCCTAGGAGAGGAGTAAGCCTCCTCTCCAATCAGAGAGGTTTGGAGGGTCCCCTGAGAAAGCACGGGGGGGGGCACACTTTTCTGTTGTGGAGCTGCCCTAGAGCGGCTCCGACTCTGGGAATGATGACCGTATCAGTATCAGTGGACGCAAACGCTAATCACCGAACGCAGTAGTCTGCTCTGCGATGGGTGAATACGAGGCAGGCAAAGTCAGCTGCCGCCATTATAGACCACTCCTCCCGCCCATTGGCCAGGCAGCCCTTCGGCATAACGTGAAATTGATAGACCGTGAAAGGAGAGAGAAAGTATGTGAGGAAGGCGAGGAAGGGGGGGTGAGGCAGGTTAAAAACCCTCACCCCAAACCGGAGCTCAGGGGTGAGGGAGGGTTGTCAAATCCCCCCTCAGCCCCGATCCGGGATGGATGGGTAAGAGGAATCTGGTCGGTATCTACCCTGTGAAATTAGAGCCGACTAGAAAAGTTGTGGGAGAGGTTGTATGGAAAGTGATCAAGCAGGGTAAAGAGCCCGTGTCAGAAAGGAGAAGAGGCTAAGCTGGGGCCAGACAGGGCGCAGAGTCCCGAGAGCACGGCGGCCAGGAAATCAAATCACCGTGCCCCTTAGGGGTATCCGGTCAACGAACCGGGTACCAAGCGGTGACTTGTATCAAGGTCGGATAGAGAAACTAACGCATAGCTCGGAAGAGCCCCGCTGTTTTGAAACAAGGGAGAGGGGCAGCGTAAACGGCGATCCCTATCGGATTATGAGCCATCCGTGTTCACAGACATGGAGCCAGCGTGACACGACAGGTGCTCTAAGAAGGGCGAACGCACTGCTCCTGGTGCTGTAGAAGCTTTGGGAGAGGAGGGGAGGCGGCAAATGATCAAAAGTGGTACCCTCCAAGGCAACCTGGCAAAAGCAGCGGCGCCGCTTGCCCTAACGCTATGTTGAGCTCTAAAAGGAGTTGCCTACACATGACCCCCTCCCCCTCCCCTGCACGGACTTCATTAATATCAACCAACCAAAAGCCAAGTTTAGACATTCCTGGCAGTGGACTCCTTCCACAATGACCCTGTCCTGCGTAAGATGATCTCACGGGGCATACGTACCTAATGCTTCAAAGGGGATGATCAAGACATCCGGATGGTGAGGACAATTAAGTCGCATCGAAGGAAATAGATCAACCAACTCTGAGCTTACTTGGTTTTCCTCCCTCGTTCATTATCTAATTTAGGTCTCACCTTTTCAATGATATCAGTATTCAAGGCAGGGCAAGGCTGCGCTCTGAAGGGACCTTACAAATCCAATTTTACTGACAGTCCGACACAAAAGCACCGTGCCAACAATCGGTGGAAGGAGTACCTACACTTTTATCAGTCTCTCTCCTTATTATAAAATAATTACAAGGGGAATACAAATCAACGTAGGACACAAGAATGAGTAGGGAAAATGAAAAAGAGGTTCGTCGATTGGAAATATGCGAGAGATAGCGAGCTACGAGTATACAGAGTAGCTGATTTCGTGACTCAGAAACACGCCGTTTCTCTCCCCCATGAAACGCCTAAATGGAAATGGGGAAGGGACACAAGGGGATGACGTTCCCCTACTTTTCACTTTCCAATTTGTCCAATTTCTCTTTCTGTACAATATTTAGGGAAATAAAGAAAAAAAAATCACGAAAGAGCAAAATGAGTAAAAAATGCAAGATAAAAGAGAAAAAAGAAAAAAAAAAGAAAAAGCTTTCTCACGAAAACAATACAACAAAAACCAGGAACCGTCACTCACAGAAGGAACGGAGGTGGGGTTGGAGAGGGTGAGCTAACCCCCTGATTAAGCCTATCAAGCCGGGAGCAGCTGACGACTCTTGAAACCAAAGGCAAGACAATAGCATCGGCAGATTTTGCTCTTCAAACACACTCATGTTGGCATTAATGGACCCGAAGACCTGACGTAGTTTTGATATATCATTATATTTCAAAGTATTTTAAGTCTTAATTTTAATATACTTTATAAATTTATGAACTTATAAATTATTTCAGCCAGAAGTATGTCATCTAACATAGCTTTGAAAATACTTGGCTTATCAAATGGCCTTATAATATTATTAGTTCATATTATATTAAATCTAAAATGTTGTTTTTTTGCAACAGAAGCAAAGAGATAAAATAATATTTAAGATGTAAATTAAAAGCATTCGGTCAAGGTGTGGTTCTAAATCAGATTGTTATTTCAGTTCGCTACTTTTTCTTTGTACGGAGGCAGGGGTTATTTTTTTTTTCGATTTTGTACCGAATCGAGGCAAATATCAAAGCGGAGAGAAAGTTCAGGACCATGGGGCGCCAGATGGAAACATCTATTTGCCACGAATCTATTTTCCAGCAAGGCAAACAGAGTCGTCTCATCTGTAAAGAATCCTCCTCATCTTCCGGCAGACTGGTCACGACCCTTCGAAATGACAAGAGTCCGAAGTCGTGCAAAAAAGAAAAAGAAAAACGCGAAACTCAGGTCGCTTGTATTGGCAAATTACAATATCAACAATGAAGTAAGGATGTACCGGCGAACCTCCAAATAACTAGTATGTCTGTTTCACAACTGAGTTGAGAAAATAAAATTGAATAAACAAAGGATTTTTGCCAATATTGAAACGAGTTTGGATAAAATCAATACAAGTAAAAAAAAAAAAGGCCGCTACTCTGATTGTGGGAGACTAGAATATATCAGCACCGTTTATGGGAAGAATTTCATTACACGTTTAATCAACAATGAAATGCTTCCATGAATAGGTTCGTGTATTGTCGTAATTGGAGCAGCTCATATCGAGACTCAGGAGAGCAATTTATAGTTTCAATTTAGGAAGAATAAGACTGGGGTCGTTTCGCAAATTCGTTCACATCGTGTATTCTCCATCGTTCCTTTTTCGGAGCATTGTTTCTGAATATTAATTCCTTAGCATTCCAAAGCCATTTAATGTTAATTCGGAATTTTCTCCGCGGAGAAATATAAAGATTGCCACCAACCAATGACGAAATAAACGGCAAAAAAAGCAAGTGCGAAGAGACAACCGCTACTTTAATGACTAACATTTGTTCGAGTGTTTATTATTATTTTGCGACTGAGGCGAGAGTTGGGAAGATGCAATGCGCAGAGGACTGCAGTCAGGTGATGCTAGTGGTAGTGGTACCATGAATTCATCAAGAAAGAGCGATAACGCCTTAAATTGCAGCTGTGAATCCAATAGAATATTTCACTGAAATTGAGAGAGAGAGAGAAAGACACCCCTCCCAAATAGAGAGAGAGAGAGAGAACCCTATCCCAAAGAGAGAGAGAGAGAGAACCCTATCCCAAAGAGAGAGAGAGAGAGAGAGAGAGAGAGAGAGAGAGAGAGAGAGAGAGAGACCCCTTCCAAAGAGAGAGAGAAAAGAGAAAGAGAAAGATATAGGAAGAGAGAAGAGATATAAGAAGAGAGAGAGAGAGCACTCGCTAGACCCTAAATGCATACCAGAAAGGCAGGTGATGGCATGGTATGGGGCCAGGGGTGGAATTATAGAAGTGAGGAAGGTAAGAGTTGATGTTTGTGGAGAAAGGCTTGTAAGAAACAAAGTGAATGATGAACGAAAATTCAAATAGCGATTTGAGCAAAGAGATGCCGAAATGACATTAAAAGATGAAATTCAAATGTAAGGGGGAAAGGGAGGCGGGGGGGTGTTATTGGGCGGGATTTCACTGTGAGGGATGTGGAAAGGCAACCTGGGGAAAAGGGAGGGGGGGGGGATGTTATCGGGCGGGGTTTCACTGTGAGGGATGTGGAAAGGCAACCTGGGTGAAAAAGGCTAATGCCAGAGTGAAATATGAATGTAGGTTTATTTTGGATCTTGTGTTGGCAAAAACAGCGGAAATAGCACGTTAGGTGCAGATGGAGAAGGAGGGGTCTCGTTTTCGAAGAGATTCTTGGCAGGATCCGCCACATAAAAAATGATACCCGTCTGTTTGTCTCTATAATACAGCAGTGGTAATAAAACCTGGGTAGGTGTAACTCTTGGAGTACCAAAAAAGGTTTTCAGGCTTTTCCATCGAATTTGAATCAGAACACAGAGGCGTATCCCGCATAAAAGGGGGTGAGGAGATTTGGAAAGTGAAGATAGGTGAAAATGTAGGGATTTTTTTATCAACGCCCATCGGGCGACTGCTCACCAGGGCACAAGTCGCAGAAATCATCCGACAGCCTAGAGCTAGGTTAGATTGAAAAAGCAAATGAGCAAAAGATACCCCAAAAAAGGAAAACAAGAAGCGAAACAACAAGAAGGAGGGAGCAAACTCCGGCGTCGGGGGGAGGTAAGCCTCCCCCACCGCAGGATCACGTGACCAACACAAAAGAGAGTAAAATAAAATCGAGGAGGCCAGGCTCCTCCAAAAAGTCACGACGTGCACAGGTCTGTGTGCACGAACCCATCCCAAGTACAAAGATTCCGCTCTCCCCGGTACTGGGACGGGTAACGTGCGTAAAGATCAACCAGACATTCAAACGCAATGTGCTGGCGAACAGGTAGTCGTCACAGTAAGGTGCAGGGAAGAGCTCCATCAAATGGCGTTCTCCCCACGAGTGTGCCCATTCGAAGGACAGAAAGCAACCTGACCTGAAGCCGTCGTGGCATTGCGGGGAAGAGGGGCGGGGCATAGGAACAGTCGCGGCGCAGTGGCACGCAATTTTAAGTTGCCCTCGGCCGTCTCCCATTTTCTTTGCAAGTGATTCCTGTCGTGTAGTCCAATACTAGGCAAAGCGAAACGTTGGTCTGGTCGCCCAGTCCTCGCCTCACGGAGTCTTTGGCGTCTTCATCGGCGCGTTCATTCCCCGCAATATCTACACCCTCAGGAACCAAACGGGCGATAATCTCGACATCCGTCAGGCTAGCGGCAACCGTAGCGTCACTAAAATCGAGAACCAGGAGATTCCAATGCCCCGAGAGCACTCAGGGCGCTTTGTGAGTAGCTAAAGATCATAACCCATTCTCCAAACCGAGGACGATGCATTATCTCCCGTACCGAGCGGTGAATTGCAACCAGATTGGCCGTAAAGACAGATACAGCACCTGGTAGAGCCCCAATGACTTCAAACACAGGAATTTGGAGCCATTCGTATACACTGGCACGGTTCCAGCGTGACACGAAGTGTACTCTGAGAAGGACGAAATCAATACTCCCCACGTTGTGGAAGCTTTGGAAGCAGAGGAGGTGGCGACCCTGGTCCCTTCTAGGGTGGCATCCTGGAAGGAACCAGAGGCCTACATTGGACCGAGAGCTACACCGAGCTCTCGAAGGAATTTCCTAGCCCCAAACCAAAAGAGCTTAGGGTATGACTGGCGTCTCTCGGCGGCATAGACACCGTAGAGATCGGCTGCGGATGCAGTGAAAGCTGGTGTCGACTGAGGAAGGCACCTCACCAGAATCGACTATTAGGCTATCAATGCGTCAAGTGCGGAAAGCACCGGTCGTCAGGCGCCACCGAGGTGGTGGATCGAATCCATCTTCCACAATATACGTTCGGCTGCGGATGCGTAAAATTCGGATCCGTAGTCAATCTTTGAACGAACAAAAGATCGATAAAAAAGTAGCGCAATAGCTCTATAAGCTCCAAAAGTGTTGAACGTCACGGAACTAAGAATGTCCATGGCGCGGGTACATGATATCATAAGGCTGCGAATATCAGCCTCCCCGTTGAGGCGTCGGTCGCAAACAAGAAAAGAGTACAAATCCGCCACTTGCAACCGAACACCATTTAGGATCAAGTTCGGGTCGAAATGCAGGACTGGATGGCGGCAAAGTGCACCACCTTAATACTGACCAAGGAAAACCAAAACCTATGCGCTTCGGCATAGCGAGAGACGCGGTTCAATGCCTGTTGGAGTCAACCCTCCAGTTGGCATCTGGGCCGCACCAAAAGAGATAGAAAGATGGTCAATTAGAATGTAGTGCGACACTGAGGACACTTCTCTGCAGGACGGCCTCTTCCTGCTACAGTGGGCAGTAGAGGGCTCTCGCAGAAATCCAGTAATAAAGAAAAGGGAGGAGTCCCCTCGACCCATAATGTGGTCTCCATGATACTGTATCAGCATGCCATAGCATCCGACGTGGAGTGGAACTGACGGAAAGCGTAGTGTGCAAAAAACAGGTAGCCTCCGCCGTCCAGGAAAAGGCTAATATAACATTTACCAATTACTCCATCAAAATGCAGACGCAGGAGGTTAGAGAGATTGGAAGGAAACCAGTCGGGGTAGAGTGATCTCTCACCGGTTTGCAAAAAACGAGCACAGTAGCTACTCGCCAGGAGTCTGGGAGGATACACTAGGTCAAATCTTGTGCAATCTAAAAAAAATGCTTCTCACCCAGGTATCGAAGCATATCATACAGGGTTAAGGCCGGATCAGGGGCGGTGTCCGCGAATGAAGAAATAAATGAGCGAAACAACGTATATCTGTCATTAAATGGTTTTCCGCCCCCTGGAGGTAAAGTCCAGTTGGCGACCTTCAGCGACATCATGAAGTGCATTTAATGCTGGCGGAGCAGAATCTCGGCAATAGAATGTGAAGAAAGCGGTACGAAAGGTTCGCCACGCACGCGGGCTCTTCTGCGAAAAATTGCTCCGAATCCTTTTGGCTCATTTCAACACATCTGCCAAAGGGGGCTTCCCCTTAAATGGGGACGTATGGCCGCCAGGAAGAGCTACGGGTGTACCTCTAAATATATCGGAACCTAGCTCTAGCTCGACGAAATTCTCCTAGGGTGAAATTGTTCGGGAGGCGCTTTTAGTGCATGTCGGCATAAAGCCTAGTGTCTGAAGGCCTTCTCACACCCGTCTGACCACCAAGGAAGCAGTTCGGCGCCCAAAACGGCTAAACGTTAAAGTAATAGTACCCAGACCCATGGCGATGAGGTTAACTCAACTGCCTCATCCTCCTGGATTCGGAAAGTGAAATCAGTCATTTCCTGAAATGAGGACCACCGAGTCTGCACCAAGCACTACCGAAGCGGGCACTCAGGCGGGAGCATTCCAGAAAATGATGTTTGATTAAGAAAGTGATCAGTACCATAGAGGTCATCGACTACCTCCCACCCAAAATCAGGCCTGACTTCAGGAAAGCACAGAGATAGATAAACAGGTACATGAACGGTTCTCGGGCATGATGCGTACAATAATATACATTTAGGAGCTGTAGATGGTCGAAAAAGGCGGCAAGGACCTGATCCCTGGAATTGATGGAGTAGTCTCTCCAGAGGGGGTGTCTACCGTTCAAATCCCCAAGCAGGAGAAAGGGTCTCAACAACCGAGCCACGGTGCGGCGGTATTGTCCCACTCGAAGTTGGCTAGCAGTGGAATATACACAGAAATAACAGTATACTTCCTTCTAGGTGAAACTGCACTACTACCTGAGGGGAGGTATCTAAAGCAAAGCGAAGAACAGATACATCATGCTGGGGGTAGATGACGCATACTCGTGCAAGGCCCCTATCCTGTAGTGGTGGGGGTAGTGAAATCCTTGTAGCGCTGGAGGGTGGGAAGGGAGCACACACCCAGCATGATCTGCAAAAAGATTGCAAACGGGGAAGGGGATGAGACGAGCCTCCACGCCTATATCGGAGGAAATGTGGGGTCTCCCTTCGAGGAAACGACAGTCGCGGGAATGGCCGTACGCTTCCCTGAAGCAGAATTCCGGGGGGTGTTGGGCGAACAATGCGGAGAGGGCGCTGTCGCCTTCGAGGACTTTACGGAGTACGTTGGACTCGCCATGCGAGTCTTTTCCTCCCTCTGACTCGAAATCTTAGGCGAGCGCGGGGGATGCGGAAGTGGGGTCCCTCCTTTCGAGGATCCACCGTTTCCCAAACACCCAGCCTAACCTGAGTATGCGCGTAAGAGCCAAAGCAACTTTGGTGCCGTCCTTCTTTTGGGGGCCAGCATTAAGAACACCAGAAGATGGCCTCAGAACCACCTTCAAGGGTGTAAACGCTCGGCCGTTTCGCCTTACGGGAAACAGTCAAGCTGGGGAAGGGGAGGGATCCCTTTGTGCCGCAGAAGGGTTCCAAGTTGACGCAAAAACGACCCTTTTTGAAAATTGAAGCATAAGACAGGACCAAGTCAATAGCCTCGCAAAATGAGAAGCGATCAGTAACCTTGAGCAGCACGAATTTCCTTCTGCAGGAGATACGCACCATATTGTTTAGAAGCGAGGTGCGGCTCTCCGCAATTGACAATTTGGCCACACACAATTTGGACTGTTCGTTTGCAGCCTTGGAGTAACTTCGGGTAACCCTGACTTTGCAAGTCTACAGGAGCGATTCGTATGTCCGAAGCGGTAGCAGTAGTAGCCCCTCCGCGGCAGTGGCACGAATGTCTTCTCATGGTAGCGATACCAACTGGCACGGACCGATTCAGAAAGCTTGTAAGGGTCTTAAATGAAGAAGAGTGTAAGGTTGGGTCTTGAGGCCACTTCCTGTTTTCTGATCACACATTGACCACCCATGGTCAGCTAGCTCTAATGTATGTCATCTATGTAGTAGTTCCCGAGTTCCCTCGCATAAACCACTTCTTTCACGAAGTCCATGGTAGAGTGTGACGTTAAACTCACCGGAGTGCCATTAAGTGTCCGAAGGGCACTAATCATGTCCGCTTCGGACGGATCTCCCGCATTCGCCAGAAGGCTCCCGCCCGAGAAACGGGACACCTTCTACTCTCTACAAATCAAGCTAGCTAATGCTCTCCTATGATGGATAATGTTGCAATCAGTAGCCAGAATAACCAGAAAATGTCGAAGCCAGAGGGCTAAAAAATGCCACGCAGTCTCTCAATGAGGGGCACCCTCGATCGGGGGTGCCTCGTGGCCGAAAGCGCCGATCTTGGCCTGATCGCTTGCCGAAACGGCAGCAGGACGAGGAGCCTTTAGTCCTTTTCTTGCTTCTTTTATTTTTAGGAGGGGAAGGGAGGGGGGATGAACCCGCTTCTCCCCCACCGGTGCAAAAAGACCCTAGACCAGATGGATCGACTTTAGCAGGATCCTTCACTGAGATGGACAAGGTCTTATCTGTTAGAGGAGCACCAGCCAAGGGAGGAGTTCCCTCCTCTCCTTGTGAGTCCTCGGGGGCCCAGAGCAGTCTGAGAAGTTTGAATAGGGGCAGACTCAGGTTCGACTCCATGAAAAATTCTGCCGTCTGGGGCTGGGTCACGTCCAGGACAAGTCCATCTCAGGGGATGCCTCCCTGTGCCCCTCGCCCAAAGTATCAGAGATCCCATTCGTGATGTCCTCAGTCCACGAATGCGCTTTCCCACTCTTGCTCACACTTGTCACACTTATCGGCGAAATTGTCCTGGAGCTTTGACCATAAAGGATGGTGCTAGAAGCCACCTTATGTGTGTACTGGACGGATAAATACTTTTTACAAATATTACCTATATTTCTTACCTTTATTTAAAAAATAAATATTTTAACATATCTAGTCGAGGGACACCTTTTGAGCTTTAGCGGGCCACTTCTGGCCCGCGTGCCATAGTTGGCCAGGTATGCATTAGACCAGAGGTTCTCAACCAGTGTGGCGCGAGATTCGGGGAAATCTTTTAATATAAACAAAATATTATACTCCTAAATGCATCCTAAATGTTTCGAACACAAATTCCAACTGAAAAGTGATATGGCAGACATCACAGTCACGTGATGGCAGAATACACTGGGAATCCAACACATCCGCACAGCCTCACCACGAGGCGCCGAATACTTCCCCGCCTCCCATATCCACTCCTTCCCCCCCTCATAATATCACATATTTCCTTTATTAGTACTGAGACGCTCTCTGCCTTTCTCTTCTCGCATGCAGGTTATGACGAGCTGGCTGTGTCTCGTCTCTCACGTACACAATACACATACCACCCTCAGTGTCTCCCCAGAATAATGTATGATTTTATGTGCGTACACAGAATGTTCATTGAGCCCTGAGTTGAAGAAGGGAGAATAATGGATGTTTTTTTCAGTGGTAGAGTAGGAGAGGGTTCATAACTACGGTATGGATAAGTTCATACTGAGAAAGCGAAAACGTAAGGAAGATGAAAATCAAGTGGTCACTCAGGTGGTACTGATTCGACCTCAAATAATGAAATTGTTCCTCGTCCATTCGGGTCAAGATGTAGTAAGGTGAAAGAAGACGCTCTTATAAATAAACGAATATATGATGATTCTTACTTGGCACATGGTTTTGTATCAAACAATGATGAAGATAATCCTCGCCCTATGTGTGTGAGATGTGTTTTTTTTTTTAGGAGCCCATCTGGCGACTGCCTTCTTGGGCACAAGTCACTGTACTCACCACCATAGCCTAGTACTAAGCTAATTTAAAATAACAGCAAAAATAAAAAAGAAAAAAAGGACACAACAGGAAGCAAGTTCAAGCGTTGGGGGAGGACCGCCTCCTCCCGGCGAAGGGACGTGCGACCTACAGAGAAAACAACAAGAAAAAACCCACCTAGTTAAATAAACAGGAGAAGGCCGGCCTCCACCAAAAAGTCTATAGGTCCACCAGTCAAGGTACACGAACTCATCCCGAGTACAAGGGACAGGTGGTAGCGACCCCGCCCATCCCGGTACCGGGATAGGTACGTGCGCAGAGATCGCCCAGACTGAGACATTCAACAAGAATGTGCCGAACAGTCTCGGGGAACAACGCAGTCTTCACAGTAGGGCGCAGGCGAGCGCTCCATCAAATGGCGGTGCGTCACACGAGTGTGTCCAATTCGGAGACGACAGAAAGCATCCTGAAGCCTTGGCAGCATTGGGGGGTAGGTCTATGGGAACAGTCGCGGCGCAATGGCACGCAACTTTAAGTTCCCTTCGACCGTCTCCCATCTTCTTTGCAAGCAGTCCTAAGAGCTGCCCGTATTCCTGCAATGTAGATGGTGTGAGGAAGAGCGAAACGCTGGTCCGGTCGCAGAGTCCTCGCGGAGTCTTGGCGCCCTCATTCCCCGCAATTCCTAGATGTCCAGGAACCCAGCAGAAGATACTCTCGACATTCGCCCCGCTCGCCAAAACCGTGGCGTCACGGATATTGCAAAACAGGGGATACGGAGATTACAATGCCCCGAGGGCACTCAGAGCGATTTGTGAGTCGCTATAGATCACAATCCGGTCTCCGAACCGGGCACGTCGCGTAATCTCCCGTAACAAGTGGTGTATTGACACCAGCTCGGCCGTGAAGAGAGACGCAGCGCCTAGCAGATCCCCGCTGACTTCAAACAGAAGGGATACGGCGTGGAAGCCGACCCCGTCTTGGGACTTGCAGCCATCCGTATACACTGGCACGGTTCCAACGTGACATGAGGTGTGCTCCAAAAAGCCCGAATGCAATACTACCAGCGCTGTACAAGCTTTGGGAGCAGAGGCGTGGCGACAAATATTTAAAGGTGGTGTCCTGGGCAGAACCAGGGGTGCCACTCACCCGAGAGCTATACCTAGCTCTCAAAGGAGTTTCCTAGCCCTAAACCAAAAGGTCTTAGGGTGTGCCTGGCCTCTCTCGGCGGCATTGGCACCGTCTAAATCAGCTCGGGATGCAGTGAGAGCTGTTGGCGACTGAGGGAGGCGCCGGGCTCGCGCGTACAGGCGAATAATGCACTACGCACGGCGTAGAGCGAGTGGCATCTCCCCAGCATCGACTAGTAGGCTCTCAATGGGGAAAGTGCGGAAGGCACGGGTCGCCAGTCGAAAGCCGGTGTGGTGGATCGAGTCCACCTTCCGCAATACACGCTCAGCTGCGGATGCATAAAACTCGCATCCGAAGTCGAGCTTCGAACAAAGGATCGATAAAAAAGTAAGGCAATAGCCCTATCAGTACCCCAAGCGCTGAACGTCACGGAACAAAGAATATCCATGGCGGGTACAAGAGACCCTAAGGCTGCGAATATGAGCCTCCCAGGTGAGGTGTCGGTCAAATACAAGACCAAGGAAACGGTGCGACTCAACCACATCCAGGCGCACCCCATTAAGAAACAAATCTGGGTCGGGGTGAAGCCGTGGATGGCAGCACAAGTGCACCACCTTAGTCTTGGCGAAGGAAACCGAAACCTGTGCGCTTCGGCATAGCGAGAGACGCGGTTCAATGCCTGTTGGAGTCGACGCTCCAGAGTTGACATCTGGGCCGCGCCAAAAGAGATCGAAAGGTCGTCCACGTAGAGCGTAGCGAGAACATCTTCCGGCAGCACCAAGGTGATGCCGTTGATGCTCAGGGCAAAGAGTGTGACACTGAGTACACTTCCCTGCGGGACACCACCTTCCTGCTCCATTGGGCCGGAGAGGGCTCCCCCCCCCCGTACGCGGAATCGACGATCTCGCAAAAAATCAGATATAAAGAGTGGGAGGCGTCCCCTCGCCCCCATCGTGTTAAAATTCCTTACGAAAATGCGACATTACTTCATTACTCCTGATATTATGGCGAGCCATATGAATATAACTGATAAAAAAAATTAATCTCAGCACTAATAACGTGCCCGGCAAGTACTAACTTTAATTTCTTTTTTTTTATTGTTCAACATCACGAATGACAGCCACCCGCGACTTGGAAGCAGGCGCTCAAAAGGACGACCTCAAACTCCTTTGCGATGGAGGAACGTACCGAAAGGAATTTGTACAAATAGCACAATAGGCAAAGTGTGATGAACCAAGAGTATCTTACACAACTTGACCCACGGCAGCAGAGAGGGTTTATAATTCTAGCGCCCTTTGCCACCTTTCATCGCACCTATCCAGGCCTGAAATTATAAGAACGGGCAAGAAAACAAGATAAACGGCCGAAAAGGATTGTTACCGTGAAATTCATCACCCTTAAGTGCTTAGGCAGAAAGAACAGTCTGCAAAACCAATTCGTCCCTTCACCCACCTTGAATATAGGGCGTACGGCGCATAGTTTTTGGTATGGAGAGATCTATAAAGAAAGGTGAATATAAAGAAAGTGAAAAAGTGTGGACGATATATAGCCGCAGATTGTCCTGCAGGTATTGGGAAAAAAGAGCTCAGGAGCTCAGATATTTAAAGTATGAATTTTGAATTCCTTAAATATGTGTGAGAGCAGGTGAGAAATGTACGTTTTTAGACCACTTGACGACTCATGCAGAGTTGCCAAGTCGGTCATTTATCGGTGTGTAATGACCGAAATCGTTTAGAGCAATTTTTGTTACTAGGAAGGCAAGGCAAGAATATATCTAGTCGCTAAGAGCAAATGGAAAGGAGGCAATGCGGACGAGGGTGATACAATGATAGAAAGTAAAGGAGTTTCCTTAACGTTGAAAAAAAAGGGCATAACCAAGTTCGAACAATGGATCGAGCGAGGCTCGAACAAACAAGGCACAGCGGAAGAAAAAGAGAAATGGGGAGAGAAAAACGCCGACTCCCAGGTATCTTTATTCTATTCTTTTTTTTTTGCCCTGCCTGTAGCGACAAGCTAAGAAATATTTTCATTCTGCCGCAACATGAAATGTGAAGGGAGTTCTTTTCATATGCCTTGTTCTTGTGTCGGCTCCTCAATAGGAGCGTCGAGCATTCCTTTAGAGATCGGGGGAGGGGGATCCAGGAGGTTTACTGGAACAGTTATGATAAATCCTTTCTAAACAAAGTCTTTTCTGCCCTTACAGGGGCCTGTCTCAGCACAAAGCGGAACTCGGGAATACTTCATTCCAATGTCATGCAAACAAGAAAACTGATAGTCCAATTCAATGGTGCATTTAAGTTAACGCAATTGAATCATTTTTAAAGCTTGAAATTTGTAAATTGATCAATTCCAAAACTTGGCAAGTTTAATGGGGAGCTCCCACACCACCGTATTGACTAAGCACGCACTTGTGTACGTGTATGTACGATTGAGAGGGACATGCAAGCTGTCACCAGAATCTAACTTGAAAGGGATTTTCCGTATGATAGAAATTAGGACTCTTGTCTAAAAGGCCGTCATTACTTTGCGATTTTTAGCGATAGAAGAAATAAGACGAGCAATGGGACTCAAGGAGGTCTATTTACAAAAATGGGATTCAATAAGGTTTCAGAAGTGAAGCATAATCCATTCATAGTTTAGATGTCTCCCAAGAATGGCTATTTTCTTTTTTCTTTCCTTTCCTATTCGAATACGCCGATATTTTTCTACACCAACTGTCCGTCATACGTCCTAAATTCGTTACACCTACTTATCTTAACACACAAGCTGCCAGCACATAAACAAATCATTCCTATAAGTTCTAACCACCTGAGAAAAGGGTAAGAAATGAGTTGTTCACACCCCGTAATCATGTTTAATCTTTGAAGTATCGCGGTCAATTTTGTACTAAAAAAAACTAAAAATCGACGTGAACAACTCTCGTAAGAAACCTTTTAAAAAGTTGTTCATAAAGAAAAGAGAAGTGTATGAAAGAGGTGAAGCTTAGACCGTACAAAAAACAAGAAACCAAAGGAGATCATTTGGACGCCGAGAACCGGAAAGGGGCGAAACTTTCTTAAACTACTTCCGTTCTAAAAAGCAACAGCAGAAGGCTGAAGGCCTGCAGGCCCCTCGCTACTGGAGGGTCATAACCGGCCCATCCAGGTCTAATGTTTATGGTTGACGATCTTTGCTAGTGTTCTTTGCTATACTTAACCATTTTCCCATTTTTCTATTTTCCCCATCATTGATTATACTTTTTTAAAGTTAAAAATTCGTTCCCCGTGAGGCGAAAAGGTATAAGAAGAGGCAATAAATACAAGGTCAGCAACTAGGAAATCACAGAGGGGCCGAATAGGCCCAGGGCCCAAACGTCGCCGGGCCAAGATCCGCCGGAAGCCAAACAGAGGCGAACGAATTCGCCGCTTGACGATGACTGTGCAAACGAAGGTTGGGAACAGCGGGAAGGAGCAGAGTTGCAGACAACCGGAACACGATCGCTGTTTCTTCAGTTCTCGCCACGCCCAATCTGTGGCTGAGCGGAAGGACGAACTTTTAACCTCCCTTCCCTGGGACCAGTATCGACCCACCAGCATGCTGCTAAGACCTGCCTGGCAGCAGCAACGCGCGAGATTGTGTATTAACAAAATTTCTTTCGTTACAAAGAAAAAAAAGAAGCTAAATAACGCCAAACAAGAAGTTGTAGGATCTAGTAAACGACAGCCAATGTTTAAGCAGAAAGTAGGAGCTGGGCTCGATTCAAGGACTGAATAAGTAGCAGTATGGGGGCGAGGGCTATGGTCCGGAAAGAGGAATACCTACCGCACTCATTCGAAGTTGACACACAAACTAAATCTGCAGCGAAACAAACAAAAATCAAAAGAATTCAAAGTCGCTTTGGGGGGCTTTGGAAGGCACTCTTTGGCCTTAGAAGTTAGGCGTGGTGAATTTTAGCTCCAGGACTCCGTCCCAGTAGACCATTTTTCTATTATTGCTTCTGTCTTGTCTTTATCCATTGGTTATTCACGTCCAGTCACCCATTGAACTTTCTCCACTCTGCACCATGGTACATCCAGTCATGACAGAATCTCGTTTTTTCCTAAATAAATCAAATCAAACTGGTGAATCTGGCAAAGTCGAGCAGATACATTTTGTAAATAGAATCGATCTAGGATCACGGGAGATTTGGGTTTATGCCATTGAAAAAGTTTATAATGAAGAAAGTAAAGGGTTTAGAGCAGGGGTGGGGAACCTTTGTGTGCATAAAGGCTATCTTATAATTCATCATCACTCATAAAGGCCGCATAGAAAAAAAAATTAGTTATTTTATCTCTTAAGTAATTTATTAGCAATCTAATAAAAAAAGACAGTTTTATAGAAATCGAAGGCGTAATAATTTCAAGTAATATGTAAATGAAAAATATTGAAAAGGTAGAATTTTCAAATATTTCATTTATGTAAGAAGTTTTCAAAATAATAAATGAATAATATCGAAAGCATGACATTTTCAAATTATTTTAATAAAGAAGGTTCTTTGTATTCAAGGAACAGGTAAAGGAACAATAATCTTATAAAAAGATAGCGTATAAACATCGAGAATATAACATTTTCAAATATTCACTATACAGTAGGCAAACATGTACATTTTTTATACAAATTAATGACTTCTTTGAGTTTGCTTCTTTTGAGAAAGCATTTTGATATCAGGCTCTAACAGAGTGGTTCTTAGTCTCAATAGGTTCTCCAAATGCTCGTCTGTCAACTGTGTCCTCAGTGAATTCTTGATTTGCGCCGCCAAGTACGAAAATGTGGATTCACAACAGTATGTTGAAGAAAAACAGGAAATCAGTGGTCGTGCATGTTCACGAAGACGAGGATATTCTATCGCGTTTTTCCAAATTTCGACGGGATTTTCTCTCTTGTCAAACAGAGACTTCAGGATATTATCCTCAGACATTTCAATAAGTTCCATTTGTAACTCTTCAGGAGCCTCTGATACATCAACTAAGTGAGGTTGAAAAGCAAGTTAAGTGATGTTATGCTTTTCAAAATCATTGAATCTATTATTGTATTCTTCTATCAATGTGTCTAAAACCGACTCATATTCTTCAAAATATCCATACATATCTTCATTTTCACTCATTACCTTCGTAAGCTAGGGAAAATGTTCTTATGAAAGTTTTGATTGAGCCAAAAGGGAGTTGAAATACAACAGTTTCTTTCTAAATGCCTGAATCCTTTGCCACATATCATAAATACATTCATTTCTGCATTGCAATTAAATGTTTAACTCATTTTGTTTTGACATCACATCACATAAAAAGGCAACATCTCTGTAAAAATTTGGATCTGATAAATCACAATACTTGTTGTTTTCTTTGAAAAAGTCAATAATTTGCCTTCGTAAAGACAAAATTTTGACCAATACTTTCCCTTGCGACAACCAGCGTACTTTTGAGTGACATGGTAAATCTACACTAATTACTTCGTCATCCATCATCAGCATGTTTCGAAATTGACGATGCTTTGAGGCACTCACTCGAATATAGTTAACAATGTTTATAACCTTTTGCAAAGTGTCATTTAAAGTTACGGATTTTGCACAGAGATTTTGCTTCTTGAGTTTCTCTCTTAAGATGTCCAATAAATCCTTCATTTTTAGCCATCATACTCGTAGCTGGGGCAGCATCAGTGCACACACTTACCAAATTAGTAGAATTTAGTCCTATTTTATGACATTGCTCTTTGAAGGGTGCCTAAAGCAAGCAATTCTTAATATAATTGAAAATCATCTGTTATAGCACGAATAAAATACAATAATTGTGCTGAATCAGTGGAATCTGTCGATTCATCCCAAGCTACTGAGTAATATATATATATTCTCTTTTTTATTATATTTTTCAATTGTTCTGTTACATTACAGGCCAATTATGAATGTTGTCGATCTGTGATAGTCCTTCTTGAAAGAGGCACCTCATTATACTTATCAACTTTATCGGGATCTATACATCCTACCACTTCTAAAATACATTTATGAGTTCTGCATCGCTGAATGGCTTAGCTTTTTTTCCAAGCAAATATGCAACTTTATAGCTTGCTTCTGTCGTAACATTCCCTTAATGTAACACAGACTGGAAAAAAATGTCTTTGCTTCTGTTTTCCATCTTTCAGTTTCTGCAGTGCTATCTTTCGAGGCTCACCCTCTAATTTGGAATATTTATTGTCTTTATGAAGAGCATAGTGTTGCTGTTCATTGAATTTCTTAACTGTTACAATTGCAGTATCACAAAGCAAGCAAGACATTTTGCCTCCAGTATTCACTAAAAAATATTGCAGTTCCCATTCTTCATTAAAGATCCTGTTTTCTTCTTTCAAAGTCCGTTTTAACTTTTTTGACATAATTATGGGCCAAAAAGAAATGTATTTATTTTGAAAAGCCATAAAAAAGGTTAATAATGAATTAGTAAGGCCAGCCGTACACTGACCCAGACAAAACAGTCTTAGACAAGACATCGATAAACCTGCATCCACAACCATGTTATAATAATTACAATTATTATTATTATAACAACAATATAGATTAGTTATTTTTTTTTCTGTGATTAGTATTATTATTATTTATCATTACCCAATTGTTGCAGAAACTAACTCAGTCTCACAAAACAAGTCGGTATGAAGTAAGCCACGACAACACAATTACTGAGTAGAGTACGTAGTTATTCGGAGTAGCACAGAACACAGTGAGGAGGCGGACGAGACAGGAACTCTTCCTGTATCATACGTGAAGTCACTCACTCCCACTAGGCTGGTGTAGCTTACACGGAAACATTGCCTTCATATAGCAGTTGCTTTAAGTTTAGATTCACTGAATTTAAGAAAAATGCTTCCAATTTCTGGGAGCGACATCACTAAACACATAACTTTCCTTTTGTCTGTATGTGTGTGCATAATGATTTTAGACAAAATGTTCAATGTCAAAAAAGAAATATATATCAAAAGGCCATAGAAGGCCGCAGGTTCCCCATCCCTGGTTTAGAGTATGTAAAAATTGTAAGAAGATACATAGCCTGATGGAGGACGGGGGATGGGGGGGCACACAACTCCAAGAGATTGTTTCAAACCGAAGGTAGGGCGGCTTTTGGGGGGACGGGGGGGGGGCATTTGGTGAAAACCACTGAATCTATTTTAACCACGAAAAAAACTGCTCGCTGTGTACTACTTCGAAATTACAGTATTGAATTTAGGAGGTAACATTGAAACAACAGTAGAGCGAAACCAACAGAGCATCACCAACAGAATTTTCGGAAAAAAAGGTTGGTACCCCCCCTCCCAAGGCATGTGGAAATGTGTATTAAGAAGTGGTACATCGCCTAAGTTAAACTACTTAGGGGGCGTAACTTTCCATAACCTACCCATGTTTCACGATGAAGGCGAGTTTAATTTCGGAAGAAATAAATAACAAGGAATTTAATGCCATGTTAGGAATAATGGTGTAAAAATAAAGAAAGAGAAGGATGCATGATAATTAGTGCAGATTTAAAAATTACAGTGTTCATGCCTGTAAAAGACAGTTCTTTGATTTGTGGGCTAAAATTTTCCATTAATTAAAGTTTACTATTTCGCCATCCGCCATTCGGCCGCATTTGGTGCAGCTTTGATGTCATAATTGCGAAATGTTGGGCGAGGTTCAGAGAAGTCCTCCGAAATTGATACCTGAATTAATACACAAATGTGTTACAAAATTGAAAGAATTCAACCATTGATCATTGCAAACAAGGCGATTAAGACTTTTACAGCGAAGTTTTCAAAATGGTTCCAAAAAAATAAAAATGGACTCATTTTTTAAGCGAGACACATTGGAAAGAACAATTTTGTTACGTTAACGGCTCGAAATATAGGCAACTGTTTTTATTGACGTGTAAGGTTATGAAACCACTGAAGAAAAGTTTCAGTATGGACGAGATATAACTTGAAAAATCGTGTGGATATTGGAAGAAATAAGCTATAATTTAAATATTGGTCTGGCTTTAGGGGGGATCGTTTTACCCCCTCAGAATTTACATAATCTTACAAAGTTCCCATAAACCACACCTGCATCGGATTTCAACGAGGCTCTAAACATATAATGTCCACAGCCGTCCATAGCTGTACTCCTAACCTACCCCCCTTGCACTACGAGTCGTGGTAACTCCTCAGAGTTTCACACAGGGGATTCTACAAGCCAAGGTCGTATAATGTATAGTGGTCTACTCACTTCCCCTTCTTTCTGACTAGAGGCACGATTCACCTTTATCAGTATAAAGCAGAAACCATTTATCAATCAAAAGATCCTAGACTGCATCCACGTGCAATCTACAGAGAGACCCTACCGGTAGCCCTCGGAAACAATCCTCATCGAGATTCAATTAATACACTTTAAATTACCACTAGAATTATCGCAATTCGGAGATTTGATGCTCAAGAGATGGAGCAGGGAGCGGAACATCGGGCAACTGCGATGATCCTCGTTACGGCGAAACGTTCTCAAAAGTGGCGAAGGAATTCCTCATCCTTTTATGGCTAGAATTAATTGCGTAGCAAGACGTTGAATGAACCATTTGTATGCACCTCGAAAGGGAAGTGTCACAAATTAATTGAATGCCGCATTCTCACATCTTTAACACGGGCGAACCCACTTCATTTAGGGCATTTTTCACAAAATATAAATATATAGGTTCAAATGAAATATAAGTATGCAGAAGCAGTAGGGAGGTCGAATAAATGCACAACAGCATTATCACTCTATTTAAAGGGAATTATTAACTCTCTCTCTCTCTCTCTCTCTCTCCTCATCCTCCTCTATTTCTTTTATCAAGAATAAATGTGTCAGACAATGGTGAAATCAGAAGTTGGGTGTTCTCTTGCTACACCCCCGCCCCTTATACCACAGAAGCTTTAGCCTAAACGGGGGACAAGTCTTCAGTTGAAACAAATATTTAAGTGTGGAGATACGAGGGGCGGTCAATAAGTTTTGCGAATCGGGAGGGCAAAACAGAGGAAGGGGGATGGCTGTTTGTGGGGGTGTTAGGACAAGTTAGGACAAGTCAGGACCTGCAGCCGCACGCTCCTGCCTCGCCTATTTAAGAAGCAGTAGCTGATCGCAGATCGTCAGTCACAAATTTTTCAACAATGGAGAAGGTTGAGCACCGCGCAGTGATCAAATTTTTGACCAAGGAAGGCAAGAATGCAAAAGAGATCCATGAACGCATGGTTGCAGTGTACACCGAAACCGCCCCTTCCTATGCAACCATTGCTCGCTGGAATAGGGAGTTCCGCCATGATCGTGAGTCCCTTGAAGATGACCCCCGTCCAGGACGCCCGTCAGACGTGAGCAACGAGGACAATGTGGCCCGTGTGGAGAGGATGACCTCGAAAATCGACGTGTGAAGGTCAAAGAAATCGAGTGAGAACTTGGAATATCACATGGAAGTGTTATCAACATGATCCACGACAATTTGGCCATGACCAAGGTCTCTGCCCATTGGGTCCCTAGAAACCTCACTCCCCATGATCGACTTCAACGTCGTCAAAGTCCACAAGGCCAGAGTTGCATAAGCTGCCCTGCGCGAGTGCGGATTCGAGGAGCTCAACCCCCCCCCCCTACAGTCCAGATCTGGCCCCTAGCGACTACTTTTTTATTCCGCCAGCTCAAGGATGCACTGCGTGGACGCCGGTTTAGGGACGATGAAGATGTCCAGCTCGCCGTCCAGGAGTGGATTGAACAGTAGTCGGGAGATTTCTGGTTGGCGGGAATTCGAAGCCTCAGGGACAAGTGGCGCAAGCGCATTGAAGTCGAGGGTAGTTATATTGAAAAAATAATAAAACACTTTTCCTCATATCTCGTTTCCTTATATCCGAATTGCAAAACTTATTGACCGCCCCTCGTACGTAAAGCGTTGGAAGTACCATGTTAACCATCACAAGGTTAGGATTACAAGATCACCCACCCGAAAACGGGCCAACACACTTTGTGATATATCCTTCATTCATTCACTAATCACCTTACTTTGCAGGACATGACAGAAGCAACGCCTTGAACACAAGAAGATCTCAATGGGAGATCCACCAAAGAATATACTGCGTCAAACTTTACTAGAAGACAGGCTCGTTCAAGAAAGTGCAGGACACTTTCGTGCATCAGTTCGAATGTGAAAAAGCACCCTCCACAAGCAGATTTCAGGACTGGGTGGACCACTTCGAGAAATATGAGACAGTGGAGAACCTCAATGCAGCCACTGACAACCGTCCAAGCCATTCAGGGCGCCCCAGGAAGCGTACAGCTGAGCTGGTCGAGAGCGTGAGAGTCAGTTCCAAAACGCTCTATGCGCAAGCGAAGTCAGTCCCTCGGTATATCCCGTGAGACTTGCAGTAGTGCTAGTAATGGATGTAAAGGCCTACAGATACAGAATACAGACAAAGCAGACCTTTACAGCCTCAAACAAGGAGCAAAGAAAGGCTATGGTATTCAAGATACCGGAGACCCCAACTTTCCTTAACCTCCTTTGGACGTCAGATGAAGCTCACTTCCATCTTGAAGGAAAGGTAAACTCGAATACAAATGTCTTCTGGGGGACCTCCAGGCCAAATGAGGTAGGCACCAAGCCCGTACACTCCCCTAAGTGCACGGTATGGACTGCAATCTCAGCCAGAGACATAATCGGAACATTCTTCTTCGAAGAATCTGGCGCAACAGTGATAGTCACCAAGGAGCGGTATGTTGAGGTCCTCAAAACCTTCAAGGGGGAGCTGCAGACCCTGTCCCCGTCGCTTATGGGGAAGTTATGGCTCCAGCAAGATGGAGCAAGCTCTCACACCTCAAACCTGTCCCGAGATTGGTTGAAAGAGAACTTTGATGGAGGCGTGATCAGTTTCAAGATTGATTTTGAGTGAGCAACCTCACAGCCCAGACCTTAGCCTCCCAGATTTCTTTCTCTGGGGCTACCTTAAAGATAGAGTGTACGCAGGGAGACCCAGGACCATCACAGAACTCAAGGAAGCCATCAGGGTGTATATCAGAGCCATTAGTCGGTCAGTTTGTAAGGACGTCATGGACAACTTTGTGCTGCGCCTCAAGAAATGCGCAGAGCTAAATGGAGGTTATCTCGAACACGTGCTCTAGAATAAAGAAGATGTTTTTAAGCACAATAAACTAGTTATCACCAAAATTCATTCAATCCTTGCAGAAAATTAAGAAATGTGGCCTATCGAAAGTTGGGGCCTGTTTGGGGGGGATGACCCTATATTATCATCTACTAAAACGGCTACGGGGGGTGGGGCCACGAGGGTACGTAATCCTAGACTCGTGAAGAAAGAAATGAATTGTCGAGAAGTAAAAATGTGCGAATTGTATAACACACACACACACATATATATATATATATATATATATATATATATATATATATATATATATATATATATATCGGGACCGAGAGGGCACGCAACTCACGAGAATCAGAAGAACCTCGACGAAGAAGACAGATCACCAGTGCGGGAGATTTTTTTTTTTTTTAAGTTTCCGCTCTCTTCACAGATGCAGCCGCCAGCGAAAGCATCGGATCGCCATCACAACAAACTTTCGGCTCTCGCGTCCATGCGTGCTCAAACAATACGGCGTCTATATCAAATCATAAACATATGCCAAAGTTAACAGCAACACCCACTGCAAACCTAAATTAAATGCATCCATGCCCAAAAGAGTGACAAAAACAAACATAACTACAAGAGGATGAAGTTCTCTGCTTTCAGTTGGCCATTTCAACGCATTTAAGAGCTGAAGAAATGGTTTGTTGCACAAGGTGATTTTTTTCATATTGAATTATATGAAATGTATTGATTAAAAATATGAAAAACCAACGGTGCATCCCGCAATGGAACAAGGGTTCGTATTTTTGAGTGTCTATGCTCATTTGCATAAACCTGTTTCTGGAGGTTAATATATACACCCTACTGGCCACTAGTATTTAAGATTAATGAGAGTTGATATTGCATTATTTGGCATCATTCTTTCATTCCTATTTCATTATCTACTTCCCTTTTCATTCCTTCTCCCTTCAGTAAAAATGCGAGTGCCGGTCGCATAAAGTTCCTTATACTAATATATACGCCTCTTTCTTCACATAATTAATTGCATACTCCCAACATTGAAAGAGCAATGCAACATCGCACAGATTGGGAACATGAGAAGAACAGACGCCCTCGATGCGGAAAATCAGTACAGCTAATTGGGGTGCAAACAAAAAGTTAAGCAATAAGAGCCACGGAGAGGAAAACGAGTGTAAATATGAACGCTCCACTTGGAAGCATTCACAGAAAACCAAAGTCGCAATCTACCAACAAAACCAATAATAAAAGTTGAAAAAGCAGCTTGCTTTAAACAAATTCCTCTGCCCCCCCCCCCTCCGGGGGCCCACTTCTTTCTTGAACTACCTTAGAGTGAATTTTATTTCTTTGCTGGTCTGTACGAATTACGAATGTGTGTAGGGGACAGGATGTGTTGGCAGTGTGAGTGTGTTGCAAAGAGATGCTAGGCGCCTGGTGACCAGGCCTATCGCATTTATTATTTTCTTGTTGTCTTTTTTGTTGTTTTGGTTTATAGTTTGCATTTTATGGCATTCAAGCCATTTGTCTTAAAAAATTAATGCTCTCGGATGTGTAATGTGCATTTGTTTGCTGTTTTTGTAATCAATTACTTTAATTTTATGCTTAGTATTCCTTGTTTTTATTTATTCTGTAATGTGTGTAGTTTGTGTTCTTTGTTTCTTCTCTCTTCCTTCTTGATCTCTCGTTCGGTTTTAAATAAATCTTGATCGGCGAAATTTTGTCAAAATTGGTGATTTTTCATGAATCGGTGTATTCTCGTCTTAATCGGTGTTTTTGGCGTTGTCTTTGGTAAATTAACATTCTTTTCATGCGTAGAACGGCACTTCATCTACGCCAGCTACTAGACTAGCGGAGCTTGGAAATCTGGCGCGACTTATAGCTCTTCTGTTCTGGAAGCATTTGAATGATTTGATCATTCAGTTCTCGATTAACAAGTTCTTGCATTTCCCTTGTTCGTTCTTCAATGACGATGTTAATGAAACTTAACCCCGCTTCCCTGTACAGCTCTTTTTGGAGTCTTCTTTCCCACCTGCGTGTACCCGTAATTATGTACACGCATTCATTCTACACGACTTGTAGTCTCCGCTTTTGTGTCCTTGAGACACAAGAGGGGACGGAAGCTGAGTAGAGCAGTGTAGATCTTACAATTGCATTGTAGATCTTCTTCTTGTTGCTCTCACGGAGATTTCTGAACATGTATAGAGTTCTGACTGTGGCCGAGTCCTTAGAAATCCGATCTTCGACGTGCTTCATGTACCCGGATGAAGTAATCTTCATTCCGAGTACATTGCACTCCGTAGTGTAGGGATAGCGCCTATCCCCCACCCTGACACCAGAAAGTAGTCTCCTCCCGATGGGGACTACCTTGAATTTCTCCTGGTTGGTTCTTATCTTCCAGTTGGCCGCGTAGATGTTTAATCTTTCGATTTTTGCCGCTGTCATACGAGCTTGCATAGGCGCGTTCCTGCAAGGACAATAATTGTCTGGCTGAAATCATCGGCAAGTGGGGTTTGCAGGGGCCGGGACATCCGCGGTGTAAATCGAGTAGAGAGTAGGAGACACCAGTCTTTGGTTGAGGATCTTCTCGAAGAATTTCCCGCTAAATTCCAGGAGTGAAATTGGCCCGTAGCTCTCTCTCTCTCTCTCTCTCTCTCTCTCTCTCTCTGTCTCTCTCAACGTCGGCTCCTTTCCATGCTTCGGCAAAAAAAATCATGTAAGCGTCTGGAAAGTATCCTGTGTTAAGACGCGTTGAAAATTCTTCTTTCCTTAGATGACGTTGGCTGTGCCTTAAGTTTAACTTCACAGCCCCGATTGTCCTGGGGTTTTCTGACGGAATGAGCCGAGGACGCCGAGTAGTTACTCTTCGGCAATCTTGGCGTCTCCGTCGCGCTGTCTATCCACTGGGTGGTGAGGGTACGGCCTATGAATTTGTGTCTTAAGCTCGTATATGATATTGCTTTCGAACTCTATATCATAATCTTAGTTTTCTTCTTCAGTTATACTGAAGATTCCAAATAACATCGAAATACTTCTTCTATTTTTCTTTCTTCTCTTCCTTGCTGGTTCGTAATTCTGTAATTAGGATGAATTTTTCACCGGAGTGCCGTAAAAACACCATATATTTCCACGATTTATTCCCATAACACCCCTAAATCGTGAATTGCCTCCCTTGATTAGGCTCAGTAACTAAGAGCAGTCGGGCGATTTTTATGATGTACTCTAGTGTTTTGAAAATTAATTCAGAATTTCAGTGCGTAATGTTACTAATTGGCATGGCATTTAATATTTTTGTATTTTAAAACGGCGATACTAGCAGGGGCATCTCTAAGAAAATATTCTAAAAGTAGTTGGTATAAGGGTTAGAGAAATGATGGGGTGCAAGTCACCCAAGTCATTCCCTAGTTCGGGTTATTTAATAAAGTATAGTTTTTTAACTTTTTGATTCACAGGAAAATTCTGCGCTACAAAAACAAATAAATTCCACGGTTCTATTAACTTCCCAGCATAGGCGGATCTGTCGCTTATGCGGAGGCTGGGCAGGTCCAGTTTACTTGTGAAATTACGACCAAACATATAAACGTAACAGTGGTTTTGTTTATTTATATGCAATTTGTCGTGATTTTGTATGTATTTTTGTGCCGTGGAATTAAAATATCACCTCAGTTCTGGCATATAATCAGTATTTTTAGAGATTTTCTAGTTTTACATAGGGTCTGTATATAAGCAATCTTTCTCGTAGAGCGATATGTCTAGTTTAATCTATCAAATCTGTAAGGATATTGAGACTGTAACGCCTATTTTAATGTATTACAATGTATTTAAAAACTGTAAAGAAAATAAGAGCAAAAAATACTGAAAACTATTCACATTAGAAGTGTTTTGAAGATCGTGCTTTTCTAGCGTGAACGCTTTCAACTTCTCTCCATTGTTGGGATGTCCTGATAGAACCTCTGACCATGCTTCGCACTGACATCACCCAAGTTTTCATGAAAGAAAACGATGTGAATGCATGAACTACAACAACGAAATGCATTTTGACCGTCGTTCTTTCAATTTTCGCAGAATTGGGGTTCGAAAAATATACCACCCTTGATCTTAGCCTGAGAACGCTTCGGAAACACGAGATAGATTTATTGGAATCAGCGCAGAAAAATGATTAATAAACGGTATAAAATCATAATAAACAAAACTTTTGTAAAAAAAAAAAAAAATGTCTACGTAGTTGTTCTACGACGTCGGCCCCGACCAAAATGAACTCTTTCAGTTTTGCATCACTTTTTTTTATATCAAATTAAGGGGACTGGAAATTAAATCTCAATGTTTCTACCGAGGTTCGTTACAACACTGAATTTGATATGAAGTAGTGGAAGAGAGATCTTACACTTGCCTACCGTAGTATTGCACCGGCCAACTTTTCTCTTACAATTTAAATCGCAATAGCAACGAGGCCGTATCACTCAAAAAAAATAATATAGGATCTGTAAAGTGAGAGAGCGAAAATGCATGGATGATATATAGCAGCATATCTCCCTGCAGGCAGTGGAACCAGGAGGGCACACAATCCTCCAGGATATCACATGAAATCCCCTTCCATATGAACCGGCCAACTACACCTCTTTTATGACAATCTTTTATAATATGATTGTCATCAAAACTCTTCCATAAGCGCAAAAAGCGCTTATGGAAAATCACTTTTAGATGAGCGGCAAATGTTCACCTCTTGATTTAAATTTTCAGTCACATCCATCGAGTTCATACCCGTTTTATAACAGTAGCATTAATGACGGGAACAAACAATTTAGCATCGTCATAGACTCCCGTCTATAAACTATCGCCATAGGCAAGGTGTACGTTTATCCTTAACACCCCCCACTCAGAATGACAAGAATTCTTCTTTCTTAGACAAAACCATTTAAATCCTCCCCGTTTAACCTGCCGATACGTTATCTCGCATTCGACGACACACCACCACTCCATGCCAGTTAGGTGACTTACCGTACGAAGCATCACTTTCTTCAAATGCTCCATTCACCTGGTGGTAATATCGGGGCAATATTTTTGAATGGCCTTCCCTACACTCTTGTATCCAGGTTCGGCCGCCAAGCCTGATGTAGTTCTCACGAATCCCGGCTTACCCTTCCACCAGCTCGTCAGTCTAGGACCGCTGACACCTAGCGACCACATCCCCATGTTGATCACCATAGCAGCTGCTCCTATTCCAGTTCCTGTTGTTGTTCCAAGGAAAGACTTCTCGAAGGCCAACTGGGAAGCATACAGGGGGGCGTTCCCATTGGACCTCCCTGACCTGAACGGTGCATCCGAGGTAGACATCTACCATGAGCTTACTGCTATTAATGCCTGTATTTCAAACGCATGCGCGTAAGCTATCCCGGCCTCTCACAAAATCACACTGCCAACATTCACTACACAAGAGAGTGGTGCTCCAACAGCGCTTTACTGATGCCTACAACCGTATGCTTGGCATGGGCTACACCAAGCCCATGGATTCCCGTCTTGTTCATCACATCAGGAGACAGCTGGACACCACGCTGGCGCACGAACTGAGGGAGAAGTGGAACCGTCGAATTGAAAATTTAGATCCTGACAGGAATCCGAAATCATTTTGGGGAACAGTCAATAGACTAAAGGGGAACTCCTGTTCCCATGGCCCAAATCAATTTCGCACGAAGTTACCACGGCGACCACTGCCAGAGAGAAGCAGACGCGGTTCCGTGTTCTGGAAAAAACGTCTTTAAAATATCCGATGAAGAGGAGAAAAACTTTGAGCTAGGCTTCGAGGATCAGGTTCTCGAGTACATGGAGTTGAGGGAGGGCAGGTTCGACCCATATAGAACCTCGTACCTCCACCGTCTTCATGGCAACTATCAAGAGGGGAACCCCATCACCAGTGCGGAATTATGGGAGGCAATCGCAGCATTCAAGTCTAAATTACCAGGCCTCAGCCAAATCACCATCAGAAACCTGAAGGAGGCACCCGAAAGATTTCGGACTAGGTTGTTGAATCAGCTCAATTCGCCCCTAGCAATGGGATATTTCCCAGATGGCCTGAAAACCTCGAAAATGATTTTCATCGCAAAGCCTGGGAAGCCAGCGAACCAGATCGTGAATTTCAGACCTATCTCATTGCTGGAGACTATTGGTGAGGTTTTTGAGAAAATTCTCAACGGCAGAGTATCAAAACACCTGTCAGAGCACTCTCTGTTGGACGAGGAACAGTACGGATTCAGAAGACATCGAGGCACGGAAACAGCCATAGCCCACATGCTTCAACACGCAGCGGCAGGGCAGGCTAAGGGGTGCTGGATCGATGTCGTTTGCAGAAACGTAAAGGCCTTCGACAAAGTTTGGATCGATGGCCTGAAGTACAAAATCTCGCGACTGAGACTCACCCCCACTTCGAAATGATCCTCTGTAGCTACTTGACTAACAGGCACTCTGTCATCGCTTTCGAGAAGTATACAGGGAAAGCCTTAGGGCTCCTGTCCGGCATCCCTCAGGGAGGATGCCTCAACTGCTCTACACCTCTACACCATCTTTACGAGAGAGATCCCTAAACCGACCGATGGAAGAACTCTCAAATCTAATATGCGAACGATATTACCCAAGTTGTGGTTCGGAGAACAAATTCTGCGAGGATACTGGCCAGAGCCACGACAACAGAAGCCGAAAGAATTTCCAGGTTCGAGAAACGATGGAAAATAAAAACCAACCTATCAAAATTCTCAACAACCACAACAGAGCGACGTCGTTTTGTCCCTTTCAATATAGAAAACTCCGAATTTGACTACTCACCCCACGTGTCAGTCCTCGGCTACAAACTTGCCCGTACTGGCATGAACGGACACGTCAGGTCCAGGATTGGATACGCTAACAATGAACTTGACAAACTGCTCCTAATCAGAAACCTCAGCACGACGAAAAAAAAAGAAGTTGTACACCAGTTTACTCAGATAAGAACTTGTGTACCCTGCTATTCCGCTCAACGCGGCGTCAAGAAAAAAAATATGCAGAGAGTGAAAAATCGAGGTCTCCGGTTTGTTACCAACACTAGGTGGCATGAGTATCAGACCTCGAGGAGCCTTCATGAAGAAACAGGTCTTGAACACTGAACAAATACCTCTATAAAAAAGGTCGAGACATCTGAGCAAGACTAGGTGCTATTCTCCCTATGGAGACTGTAGCGGCTCTTGACCAAGAGGCCGAGGGGGGTGGGGGATACAAAAGATACGTTCCCAGCACGAGGGCAACGGAACCCGTACCAAAGTACAACTAAAAAGAAAGAAAATTTGCAAAATAATAAGAGACAGTGAATTAAAAAAAGAAAAAAAGTGAACGAAATAAATCAAAAAGGTCCCGCAGTGGGACAACATTAATAACATACGAAAAAAATAAGCAAAATAACAAATGGAGATGGCCCGTTCACCAGACACCCACACACATACATATCTGACTATCACTTCCTTCCTTTTCTCACTATTACCCTCCACCCTCTCTTCCAAACTCCTTCCCCTCTTATTCTATCTTTCTCTTTCAAGTTTCAAGTTGTGCTTATAGCGGGAATGTCGTGAATTGAGTTTGGGCCTTGGATTGGTAAAGCGGGTGTGGTGCGTTTAGTTTGGGTGGTGAACGCCCGAAACCTTGCTAGGACGACTCATTTGTGACTGGAGGATTTTATTTTTCAGGATCCTCTTTTGGCGACTGCCAGCAGAAGCATAGCCACCGAAATTACGAATTGATTTTCTTATTAATTTTTGGTCTATAAATTGGCTAAATAAATTAGAAAAAAACTTAAATGAGGTAGGAGGGCTGTTAAATGGGTTGATATCCAGTGGAATAGTGTTGAGGTGATGTGGACACAAAGATTCGATGTGTTATAGGTGTGGATTGTTTCGTGGGTGACGTAGATGATAGTAAAGGTCTTTAATATAATGGATGACTCGGGTTCCGCCGAGATTCAGATAAGGTTTTATGGGCACGACCTTTGGTTCAACAATATAGGTGGCTAATTAGAGTGTTGCGGGTCCACCCCGCATTGAGAGCTTAAAGACAGACGCCGACGTACCTTAAATGCCGGCGGAGCAACATCCCGGCTAGAGAATGCAGAGAAAGCGGTTGCGAAGGATTCCGCCACGGACGCGGGTCCGAGATTGCGGTCCCATTCTCCTGGAGAACGGGAGGGGGGTCCTGCGAGAACTTGTCCCGAATCCTTTTGCCTCGCTTCCAGACTTCTGCTAAAGGGGTCTTTCCGTTAGGTGAAGAGCGGTGGACGTGCTTCGAAACATACCGGAACCTATCCTAATTTGACGAAATTCACCCACAGTGAAGTTGTTCAGGCAGCGCTTATAGCGCATGTAGACATAACGCTTGTGTTTGAAGGTCGCCTCACACTCGGTGACCACCATGGAAGCGTTCGGCGTGCAAAACGGCCAGACGTTCTAGGAATAGTAGTTAGGTCCACGACGATGAGGTTGCCGTAGAACTCGATGGCCTCATCCACCAACCTAAACTCCTCGACTGGGACAGTGAAATCAGTCATTTCCTGAAATGAGGACCACCATGCCGGAGGCCAGCAGAGGCCAGCAGTCAATAAAATTATTAGAGGGATGAATATTGAGAGAGGATTAATTTCAGCGACGAAAGTAAATTTAATTTAGTTGGATCTGATGGCAGACGCTTTGCTAGACGCGCTGCATGTGACGGACTTAACCCTACATATGTTAAAAAGTCTGCCAATCATGAAGGAGCAGACAGTAGTATTTATGCAGGGCAATGCGTCATGCCATACTGCAAATCGGAGTAAAATACGAATACTGTTTCGAACAAGAAGATATCAAAGTAATAAAGCGGCCTACTCAGAGGTTGGACATGAACCCAATTAAGAACCTCTGGGAGAGCATTGGAGACAAAACTTCGAGACCAACACTGCCGCCAAAAGGCCAAACACATTAACTAAAAAAATGAGATTTTTGCAAATTTGATATCTATGAGATGAGTAGAATGAGACAAACATGCCTATTACGGCGGTTTACGCCTGTCTCGTCATCATAGCGAGATTTAAAATGGTAAGTTGCATTAACTCCAGGTTTTTTTTTTCTCCAGTATTTCAAGGCAGAACGCATTGTAATCATATTTACTTGTCAGAAAGCATCAACTCCCTACTGATTAGGACAGAATGCATTTTGCCTGATAATGTAGTATGTGCAGGCTGCTTGTTATTAATATACTGCTTCAGTTAATTTGTTAGCATTTCTAGGATAAGGCGTGCAGCTCCTCTTTGGTCTTCATAAACAAACTTGTTTATTAATGTTTGCTAGTACGCAAGAAGCTTTCAAAGAATTCAAAGAAAGGTAAGGTGACATTTATTCACTTTTGTTTATGTCGTTCATTTTCAATAAGGTGTTTATTCAAATATAATATTATATTGAACTTAATAGTCATTACGAAAAATGTTGAGGAGCACATGAATAAATTTATGCCAATGTATGAAAACTTAGAATGCACTGCTATTCTTTTATAACCTGCACCTCGAGCTTGAAAGTAGACAAATTTAATTAAAAATTGCCCAAATATAGGCAACGCCCCAAATATTTTTAGGCGAGAAAATTACTTGCGGGTAGTACTCCTAATAACGATTTATGCTTGTATTTTATGTATGCAAAAGCTTTGAATCGAATAATTATATCTTCAGCTGGCGCAAGAAGGAGTAAAACAAAAAAATAATATATGCCACATTTTCAACTAAAACTGCAAAAAGTTTAATTTTAATTGGGAAGTTTGCGAGTAGTTTGACATCAATAAGGAACATTTCTTCAGGATTTCGGCAATCAATATATAATCAGAAAAGAACAAAGTCACAAGAGGGTAAGGGTGATATGTCATATTTGGAGGCACTTGTCGAGGTCAAATTTGAGAAAGGATGAATAGGATTTAAGTACCTATAAGGCATCATTCAAAGAGCAGTATCCGTCTAACATGTTTTGCAATTTTGTGAAGAAAACTGCTAAGGTATCAAGTGAATTTATTGAGACTCCTCTGGAAAATTGTCCCAGAGGTACATCTTCAACCGAGAACATAGTTGAAGAGCTGGTATTCAAAATGCCTCCATTTTGGGGGGGAGGGGAACATTGGACATAACAAGTAAGGAGTATAGTGGTGAAAGAGTTTTGAAAAAATATAGTAAAGGGAAGTTTAGTATAAGTTTGAAGGGTTTTTTGCCCCTGGTAGAATGGTATCTCCAGCAAGAGTAGACGGTATAGTTAAAATAGTACGCGAGAGCAGGGATGAATAGATCCCTGGTCAAAGGGTAGCTCTGGCAATGTTAATCTAATGTTGTGTTTTTTTTTTGGGGGGGGAGGTCAAAATTGGTTGGCATTCAAGTCTTTGTAGTAACTAGTAAAACTCGTTACTACGGTAGGTTAAAATTCGGTGAAAAGTTTTTCGTAAATTGGGTTGTCGTAATCGGTGAGAGTGTTACATGTTAGGGTTGATGTTTCCGTTTGGGTAAGGTCTTCTTCAATTTTTCGGCTAGCTTTTGATACTACGCTCGCAATGTAGCGTAGACGTTATGGCGAGGAGTGCTTTATTCTCGGTCCATTTTGCTCTTTAGGGAAAGGACGGAAGAGTCTTCCCCTTGCCGGATCTCTCCTTACGGAAGTCTGCGTCCGTGAGAATAACATAAGTGTCGGTTGAGAGTTCGACAAGGTCGCGGAAGAGAGCCTGCTTTACCAGATCTTCAGGTATGTCAGCCTCGTAGTCCCATTTGTATTGGCCGGCCCTAAGGCCATCGACAATATCTTCTGGGCCTGCGTCGTGGGGAAACTGGTTCCTTTCGGCAGCATATACTTTAAGGTTTAACATCCTCGAGTAGTACATGTACCTGGGATTTATTATTTTTTTTGTAGAGCCCATCTGTCCATGTACCTGGGAGCCAAGACGAGAACCTACTCGGTCGATGTGACTGCGAGGCCTTTTGGGGGCGGGACGAATGCTCCACCTTCTTAGGCCTCACAGCAGCGGCTTCCTTCCGCTAGACTTGTGCTTCTGTTGGGGTAGTTTGCGTGTGTCTGTGAGTCCGTTTGTAACCTCTGCTGGGCAGCCATAGCTTGCACTCGAGGATCCCGTGAAAGGGCATTACCCGCGTCCGGAGCTTCTTGACTGATCTTCTCAGCCTGCGGTTGGAGATTCACTCGAAGTACCTCGTTTGACGGAGAGTTTTCCGGGAGCCACATTTTTTCAGGCCGTTATTCATATTAACGAGCATAGTGTTCAGGACCTTCGCGAAGGTGCCAGGCTTGGTCAAGTTAGCAATGTGTGCATAATATATGCAACATTATTATGGTCGACTTTTCGTTTTCAATTTGCAGGTACGTAGGTGCAGTGGCAACACTACTCTCTGCGACCGTTGTCTTGGCAACCTTAGCGTAGGTGGCGTTAGTCTTCCTTTCCTCTTCTTTTCTGGCTTTGACCTTTGTTTTTTGTATTTGCTCCTTCTTTATTGGACAGGTCATTGCCATGGTTCTGTGTGGGCCACCACAATTGAGGCATTTCTAGAACGAACTTTTACATTCGCGCCAGGAATGGTCTTTGTCGGTACAGACAGAACAAACTGTGAGTGTAGAGTTGGGGCAAGTGGCGTGGTGTATTCGTTGTACCTGTAACACCTGAAGCACATTTGCAGGTCAACGAACTCCTCACGCTCAATCTGCTAGGGGGCAGATGCGGACATTAAAAAGAAGAAGGCCGTTTTCTTTTGCTTTAATCGCCATTGTGATTTCGGTAAAGAAACTTTAAAAATGTGGGTGTAGTCTTTGAAATGCCTCCAAACAGACGAGAGATTTGGCTAAATATGCCAGCCAATGCTAACAGCAAAGATCTACTCAGTCAGTCATGATGATGCAAAATAGACATGAATTATTAATAATAGATGTTTCCACAAATGCATTTTTTGTAGACATGTAAGTGGCTCTATTTAGTAAATTCGATGTTCCTATACAGTGTAGTAACTTTTTCCTGTACATATTCATAAGATAATTAATGTAGGAATTAATGATTCTGTAATGATTACATCTTTTTTATTTTCCAATGAAATTTCAAAGACTGCAGTTCCTTATTTCCATACAGAATTTGCTTTTTTATATATGATAGTATAACTGCAAAATAACCCATTACTCTTATTTCACTCTGTGACATTATTTTTTCTCTTAACTTCTAATGTCCTGCTTACTCTGTATAAATGGCTGTGCTTAATGAGATCCATTATATGCAGTCGCTGCAAAAGGACGAATTTTCATTATTTCACTTTTTCAAGTTTCCTTTTCTTTATTGTTACTTTGTAATTGCATAACTTTCTGTTTGTCAAACATGGTGTCTTATGTGAAATTAATAAATGTCGGTATTGGGCAAGATTACTTTCGTTTCTACTATCCTGGAACAAACTAAGCCATGTGGAGATAGTGTGTTTTGCCGCCAAATAAGACATATCAACATCTTACCAAATTATTTGTAAATTTCTGCAGAAAATTATTACAAAGCACAAAGCATTATCTCCAAATTATGAGATAGCTAATGTACGAATTAAGGAATGTATTGTAATGTATTGAGGAATCTGATGCAATAGAGCAAGAGTAGAGATGTTAAAGTATAAATTCACAAAATTATAGGTTGCTGGTGTATGTAGCAAAACAATAATATGCACTGAAATCTTAAATATCGATTTTCTCAAAATAAGGATTTTGGAGTGGAGGGGTTTCACTTTTTGGCGGCAACACAGTCATCAACTGTGACGGATTTATGGACGAAAATTAAGCAATAATGGCACAAAATAATACCATAATTTTGCAAGAAACTAATGAGGTACTATGGTCGTCATTGCGAAGTAATAATAGGAAGCAAAGGCTTCAATACCTCATAATGTTTTTTGCTTCCTCGTCGTCAAATCTTCCTTTGTTTCCCATGTATTTGCTTGTTAAGAAGTTTGTGAATGATCGTTCTCTTATTTTGCACGTGTCAATATTTTATTTTGTTAGTTTATTTAGTATAATTTCTTCTTGAATATAAGATTGCATCATATGAAATCTTCATAAAATACATTAATTGCATGTTTATGTACCATGGAAATTTCATTTACCTACTTATCGTATTTTGGAAAATATTTTGAATAGAGGAAAATCGTTCTCATATTTTGCTCAGTAGTGTAGAAGAGGAATAGTAAAAAATAACGTCAGAATTATATAATGACTGAAATAGCAAACCTCGCGTGCTACTATAGATGGGCTTATAAACCGCAGGAACAAGTTCCTACAAAAATATAGGTACTCCGAGGTACAAACTTACCCCTCCCCCCCCACCCGACCTATTGGGAGAAGAAAATTAGGGTAAACCAACGGAAACGAGTAAATTGAACGAGTCATCCGGCATAAAAATCCGCCACCATTGACACTTTTGTGGTTCCTTAGATTTCAACACCTTGTTTTAGAACCTCACATTATTTTGCTTCTTTTACCCCCCTTCCTAAAACTGTTTACCTACCAATACTGTGGCGGTCACTACTTCGTCTTCCTGTCGACTTTGTCGAAACAAGCACGCCGGATGCAAGGATTCGAAGGAATGAACGCCTTTTGTAGCCGAAAGCAACGTCAATCATTCCACTGCCGTTCTTATTTCAAGCATCTTTTACCATTTGCTCCATTGATACCATGCAGCAACTGATGTACGTTAGCTTTTCTCACTAATGCAGCCATCGGACGACTTCGAGGCTGCCAGAGGTAGGAAAAGAAAGCATTTTCCCCTAAAGTGCGGTAAGTGAATCGCCATTACCGCAGTCACTTGAAAATGAATTACGAGGATAAGTGACAATATTATTCATGGAATTTGTTGCGTGATTTTATTTTCTTTCGGGTTACGACAGCTGCAAGAATTTCGGTGGCGAATCCGTCCAAACACCTTGAGAATGATCCCCCTTACCCCCTTATGATCCGCTCCCTGAAAACCACAACACGTCTTCTGATCTTTGGCGGATCTCGCTGCGGTGCATCCGTGAATGCGGGGACACAGAAATAGTTGAGTAAAAAATCGGCTAAAGTGAGAGTAACGACGGCTAGATTCGATAGACAATGAATAAAAGATTAAGGGGTGGGGTAATTAGTCCTGGTTCTGCGTCCATGAATTAGGTAACCAACCAAAAGTAAAGTATGCGATCGATTTACGCCTACAACCCGGGTTTCGCATGGACCCTCATTTTCTTCTCAATTCTTAATGTTTGCACCTCATTTACTTTTACATATAACACAACGTCGCCTAATTCCCACTACCGCCTGCCAGGAGTAATTTCTAATTGGTAATAATTCGCCAGAGGTCGTAAAATACATTACAAGAAACCAGTCAAGTAAAGACCATGTCGCGGTTGAAACCAGTTATAGACGACAAGATTACGGGCCGCTGATAACGGCTCCGCTCTCCCCGAATTCTTTATAACAGCGTCGTGGCACGGCTCGATTGAGCCCTGAGTTTGTAACAGCAGGACCTGTACGCGACGCAAATCGGCCATAAGGGGTAAAAAATCGGGGAAAATGGCTCCCAGATTTCGGGAATTAAAAGAGTAACGATACTAGCTAAATATGCCACGAACTGAAGACGGCGTAATAGTGAAGCATTCAAATGGATGGCCTCCCTGAGAACGGTGGTGGAGACGGTCTGAATCAAATAAGCAAGGCACACAAGACCCTGGCCTAACTGGAAACAACAACGTACACAAATGCTCACACAAGAGCTTCGTTAGGAAGGCGTTGTGGCGCTCTTCTTCCAAACGGGAATAGGAAAGACTCAAAATCCGAAAGAAGAAAGGAGAGAGGGGGGGAGGGGGATTTAAAATATCTAAGGTTTTAAACATCTGTGTCCAATTGTTTACTTTAAAGTGTAAAGGTAACAAAAGGCGAAAAAAAGTCCTTATGTAATTAGAAAGAAAATAATATCAAATTTTAAACAATAGTGATACGTTTGGACCTAACAAAATAAAGTAATCTTTTCTTTCGAAGAACGACAAAGAAAAGCAACCAGTGAACACATACCAAAAATTATTATCCTTCCAAGTTTTTTGATATATTGACACACAAATTCCTGTTGCCATTTCAAGATTTCAAACAAATCCTATTTACAGACAAAGAAGTTGAGAGATGACATAAATAGGATTAATAGAATTTAATGGGCATTAATCCTAAAAATCTTAGCACAAACGAGTGATTTTATATATATATATATATATATATATATATATATATATATATATATATATATATATATATATATACATATATATACGAGAGCCGGTCAATAAGTTTTGCGAATCGGTAGGGCAAAACAGAGGAAGGTGGATGGCTGTTTGTGGGGGTGTTAGGACAAGTTAGGACAAGTCAGGACCTGCAGCCGCACGCTCCTGCCTCGTCTATTTAAGAAGCAGTAGCTGATCGCAGATAGTCAGTCATAAATTTTTCAACAATGGAGAAGGTTGAGCACCGCGCAGTGATCAAATTTTTGACCAAGGAAGGCAAGAATGCAAGAGAGATCCATGAACGCATGGTTGCAGTGTACACCGACACCGCCCCTTCCTACGCAATCATTGCTCGCTGGAATAGGGAGTTCCGCCATGGTCGTGAGTCCCTTGAAGATGACCCCCGTCCAGGACGCCCGTCAGACGTGGCCCGTGTGGAGAGGATGATCCTCGAAAATCGACCGTTGAAGGTCTAAGAAATCGAGCGAACACTTGGAATATCACATGGAAGTGTTATCAACATTATCCACGACAATTTGGCCATGACTAAGATCTCTGCCCGTTGGGTCCCTAGCAACCTCACGCCCCATGATCGACTTCAACGTCGTCAAAGTTCGGAGGAGCTGCTGCTCCTGTACAACCAAGACCCGGCGGGATTCGAGTCACGCATAGTCACAGGTCATGAAACGTGGGTCCATCACTGGGATCCCGAGACCAAGCTCGAAAGCATGGCTTGGAAGCACAAGGGCTATCCGACCCCCATCAAGTTCTGGACCCAACCCTCAGCCGGGAAGATCATGGCCACCATTTTCTGGGATTCTGAGGGAGTGTTGATGGTGGACTATGCGCCTCGTGGAAGGACCATCGCAGGCCAATATTACGCCGAGGAACTGGCTGGGTTGAAGAAGTGCATCCATCAGAAGCGGAGCGGCAAGTTGACACGCGGTGTGCTGCTCCTCCACGACAATGCTCCTGTCCACAAGGCCAGAGTTGCACAGGCTGCCCTGAGCGAGTGCGGATTCGAGGAGCTCAACCATCCCCCCTACAGTCCAGATCTGGCCCCTAGCGACTACTTTTTATTATATATATATATATATATATATATATATATATATATATATATATATATATATATATATATATATATATATATATATATATATACACATACATATACATATACATATACATATATATATATATATATATATATATATATATATATATATACATACATATACATATATGTATATATATTTTAAGAGAGCAGAGGGGTTGCGGCGTATACGTATTTTTAGGATAAATAAGCAGGCTAAATTTTTAGGAAGTTCATTACTATATTATAACTTATTGGTACCGACGTTTCGCGTAGGAACCCATTCTCAAGGATGTGAGATTATAAATATATACAAACATAAGAATTTTTTAGAGAAGTTATCAGATATTTATAAATTAATTAGATGGGAAATGGGAAGCAGCAGAGGTGGTAATATTCAAATTATAAAAATGCAGGGCTTTTAACTATTAGGGAATAGGAAATATGTTTTTGTTCTTAAATTAAGACTGAGATTAATTAGTTTTGGGTGTCTTCATTGTAAAAAGGGGGAGATAATAGAAATATTTCAAAGATAGGGGTTGTTTTGGGGGGAGTGGATTTGGCGTGTGTAATTCGTGGGTGATTAGAGTTGTAGTAAAAGTGGAAATGAGCTTGTGTCCGATTTTAAAGTGGGGTTTTTAAATCTAATATAAAGAGATTTCAGTGTACGTAGTTGGTTTTCGTTGTTTGCTGTGTCTTTAATTGAAAAATTATTTAAGTTTGGTTTATGGTGTGGATTTCTGTTATCGTAGTCTATTCGGACAGGGGAGAATTCAAGAGTAGTGAGTGGGGCTCCAGTTCTATTGCTGATGCCTAAATGTGCGCAAATACGGGTATGTAGTGTGCGCTGTGTACATCCTAAATACACCTCGGAATTACATCTTGAGCAGTTGAATTCATACCAGTATATGATGTAGGATCGAATCAGCGTTGGTATTTTGTCTTTAATGTTGAAATGGTGTTATACTTTGCGTGTGTTTTGAAAAATTGGTATAAACTGTGTTGCAGGAAATGAATTTTTAAGAAATGGTGAGAGTTTGGCCCAGAGAGGTGAATTGAAGGGTCCTATATATGGGAGAGGTACAAAAACCTTTTCCTTAGGGACGTTGTATGAGGGATCTTTCGGGTTAAATATTTTATTGATAAAATTTCGAAGAGTTCGGTCGTATAAGTTTGAAGGATATCCGTTTTTGTTGGAAATAGTTAGTGAGGAAAGTGATCTCGTTGTGGGGGGATTCGAGAACGTTGGAGGAAGTCTGGGTTCTTTTGCGAAATGTAATAGTTTATACTGAAGCGGCTTTCATAACACCAATGTCGTTCTATTGCGTGAAAATTATCCTATTTTTTTCAGTGATTTTTATAGCCCTGTGGCCAAGCAACTCCGTCTGTACCCCTACCCGACAGCAAACGGGGGAAACTTAATGATTAATATAAAATTTTCTTGCTAAATATAAATTTTAAAAAGGAATAAAATTAATTAAAGCTAGTTAACAAAAATATGAAGTTAACTGAGATAAAGGATAAATAAAGTAAGCAAAGTAAACGAAAAAAGTGAGGCATGGCTTAATACACAAAAATATAATAATAGGTCTAAGGAAATGTGACAAGAAATTTTAAAATAGAGAGGATATGGAAGCTGGATAAAAGTTCATATAATAAACACTATTAAAGGGCAGGAAAAACAATTACTTTCAGTCACCGAAGTCCGACACTAAAGCGATAGTTTTGTGATAGAGCATAGGAAAGAAGTTAACAAGAACAGGTTTGATCGTGGACGAGTTATAGAATTTTTGATGTGGATTGATTCCAAGATTCTGAGTGAAGTTTCATTTTTATGAGAATGCATTATTTTAAAATGGTCGAGTAAGATACCAGGCTTACATATAATAAAATGGGAACGAATAACCGAATTCTCTTATGCTAAAGGTTTTTCCTACTCGGTGACTAGTTCCTCACCCAGAGTGAACGAATAGTGCTTTCTATATTATGTTCCGCAGACACATGAGGACAGAGAATTGGCAGACAACATCACTGCTCAATTTACGGGCAAGTTTATCTTTGTAGATGAACTGTTTCATAAATTAATCTTGAGATTTGAAAATAGAGTGAATAGGTTTCTAACCCATCTCAATTTTTTTTTAACGCAATTAATTCTTCAGAGTACGATGCCATCTACACCACTGGTTCGGGACTAGGTCAGCTTTACGGTTTCTCGAAAACTCAAACCTGATGTTCCTTAAAGGCCTATTTTGGCCTCTTGTATGTTTCCAATAAACTGGCTAAATTTCGTGTTTTTAACACACTTTACAAGCTAATATTCAATTAAATTCATTTGTTAACTCAAAAATTTCAACGAAAAAATTTCAATTTTTGTCAAGTATGACGTAAGGTCTCTCTTTAAAGATGTACCTGCGTCCCAAATCATTGATCATATCTTAAACTGTACGAGTATCTTGGAATCGTCAGAATTCTTTCAAAATATTACCCGCTCTTGTTTTAAATTAATGATACTATTTACTAATAAAAGATGGTGTTGCTACGGACTCCCAAATTGCCCAATATTCTCTGTAGGGTGTATTATGTCACCCTTGGAAAATAAAATGATATGCGAATGTCCAAAAGAATTCCAACCTCAATTTTAACGCCGCTTTGATGACGATTGTTTTAGTATTTTAAATGACATTACCCAAGCTAATAGAGTCAACCAGTATATTAATTCACTCTACCCAAACAAAACATTCACTATGGAAGTGAAAACAAATCCCCCCCCCCTCCCTCCCATTTCTAGGCAGAAATACTAAGAAAAAACTAGACGGGATTGCCACGTCAATTTATCATAAACAAAACTTCAGTCAATTAGGAATAAATTTCATCTTCTGTGATTCTGCGTTAATATATATATATATATATATATATATATATATATATATATATATATATATATATATATATATGTACTATTGAAGTCCATAGCTGTGGCAGCGTTGTTAATTTTAACTTGTATTTTCTTAATATTTCTTACAAGTTTTTTAAAGGGTTCTTCGAGGCGAGAAAAAACATCTGCGAATGACATTCTTTATTCCTAGACTCCTTTCGACAGTGTTAGGTCATCTTCAGGGAATGAACAACAATGGAATTATTCACATTTTTTTTTTTTTTTTTTTTTATAGAGCCCATCTGGCAACTACCCACTTGGGCATAAGTCGCCGAAAAACACGACAGCCTAGAATTAGGCTACTTTAAAGTTAAAATATGAAAACTTAACAATCAATATAAATTTGAAAAACTTAACAATCGAAGCAATCTCCGGCAGCGGGGGGAGGTCCCCCTCACCCCGGTGCAGGAGAGTGCAATCTAAAACAAAACAATAACAAAAAAAGGAACCTTAAATAAAGGGGAGAAGGCCGGCCTCCCCCAAAAAGTCAATAAGTCCACCAGTCATGGTGCACGCACTCGTCCCGAGTACAAGGGACAGGCGGTAGCGACCCCGCCCATCCCGGTACCGAGACAGGTATCGTGCGCGAAGATCACCCAGACTGGGACATTCGACAAGAATATGCCGAACAGTCTGGGGGACGACGCAGTCGTTGCAATAGGGCACATGCGAGCGCTCCACCAAGTAACGATGCGTCACACGAGTGTGTCCGATTCGAAGACGACAGAAAGCAACCTGAAGCCGCCGCGGCATTGGGGGATAGGTCCATGGGAACAGTCGCGGCGCAATGGCACGCAACTTTAAGTTCCCCTCGACCGTCTCCCATCTTCTTTGCCAAGCAGTCCGAAGAGCTGCCCGTATTCCTGCCATGTAGTCGGTGTGAGGAAGAGCGAAACGCTGGTCCGGTCGCAGAGTCCTCGCGGACTCTTTGGCGCCCTCATCGGCGCGCTCATTCCCCGCAATTCCTACATGTCCAGGAACCCAGCAGAAGATAATCTCGACATCTGCCCGGCTCGCCAAAACCGTGGCGTCACGGATTTCGCGAACCAGGGGATGCGGAGATTCCAATGCCCCGAGAGCACTCAGGGCGCTTTGTGAGTCGCTATAAATCACAATCCGGTCTCCGAACCGGGCACGTCGCGTAATCTCCCGTACCGAGTGGTGTATTGCCACCAGCTCGGCCGTGAAGACAGACGCAGCGCCTGGTAGAGCCCCGCTGACTTCAAACAGAGGGGATACGGCGTGGAAGCCGACCCCCTCTTGGGACTTGGAGCCATCCGTATACACTGGCACGGTACCAGCGTGACACGATGTGTGCTCCAAAAAGATCGAACGCAATACTCCCGGCGCAGTACAAGCTTTGGGAGCAGAGGCGTGGCGACAAATAGCCAAATGTGGTACCCTCCAGGGTGGCGTCCTGGGCAGAACCAGGGGCGCCACCGGCCCGAGAGCTATATCTACCTCTCGAAGGAGTTTCCTGGCCCTAAACCCAAAGGGCTTAGGGTATGACTGGCGTCTCTCGGCGGCATAGGCACCATCGAGATCAGCTGCGGATGCAGTGAGAGCTGTTGGCGACTGGGGGAGGCGCCGGGCTCGCGCGTACAGGCGAGTGATGCACTGCACGCGGCGCAGAGCGAGTGGCATCTCCCCAGCATCGACCAACAGGCTCTCAATGGGGGAAGTGCGGAAGGCACCGGTCGCAAGGCGAAGGCCGGTGTGGTGGATCGAATCCACCTTCCGCAATAAACGCTCGGCTGCGGATGCATAAAACTCGCATCCGTAGTCGAGCTTCGAGCGAACAAAGGATCGATAAAAAAGTAAGGCGGTAGCCCTATCAGCGCCCCAAGCGCTGAACGTCACGGAACGGAGAATGTCCATGGCGCGGGTACAAGAGACCCTAAGGCTGCGAATGTGAGCCTCCCAGGTGAGGCGTCGGTCGAATACAAGACCAAGGAAACGGTGCGACTCAACCACATCCAGGCGCACCCCATTAAGAAACAAATCTGGGTCGGGGTGAAGCCGTGGATGGCGGCAGAAGTGCACCACCTTAGTCTTGGCCAAAGAAAACCGAAACCTGTGCGCTTTGGCATAGCAAGAGACGCGGTTCAATGCCTGTTGGAGTCGGCGCTCCAGAGTTGGCATCTGGGCCGCGCCAAAAGAGATCGAAAGGTCGTCCACGTAGAGCGTAGCGAGAACATCTTCCGGCAGCACCGAGGTGATGCCGTTGATGCTCAGGGCAAAGAGTGTGACACTGAGGACACTTCCCTGCGGGACACCCTCTTCCTGCTCCTTTGGGCCGGAGAGGGCTCCCCCCACCCGTACGCGGAATCGACGATCTCGCAAAAATTCAGATATAAACATTGGGAGGCGTCCCCTCGCCCCCATCGTGTGGAGAGTCTCCATGATACCGTATCGCCATGCGGTATCATAGGCTTTCTCCAGATCAAAAAACACCGTGGCGTAGTGCTGTCTACGAAGGAAAGCCTCGCAGACGGCATTTTCCAGTCGGAGCAGAGCATCCGACGTGGAGTGGAACTTACGGAAGCCGCACTGTGCAGAAGACAGATGGCCTCCGCTGTCCAGGAAAAAGGCTAATCTAACATTTACCAATTTCTCCATCAACTTGCACACGCAAGAGGTTAGAGAGATTGGGCGGAAACCGGTCGGAGTAGAGTGATCTCTCCCCGGCTTGCGAAAGGCGAGCACAGTAGCGATTCGCCAGGAGTCTGGGAGGAGACCTTCCACCCAGATCCTGTTGAACAAATCTAATAGAAAGGCCATGCCTCGCTCACCCAGGTGTCGAAGCATGGCGTACGGGACATCGTCCGGACCATGGGCGGTGTCCGCGCACGAAGCGAGAGCGGAACGCAACTCACTCACAGTAAACTTGTCGTTGAAGGGTTCTCCGCCTCTGGAGGTAAAGTCCAGCCGGCGGCCTTCCGCGACATCACGACGTGCATTGAATGCTGGCGGAGCAGCATCACGGCTAGAGAATGCGGAAAAAGCGGTCGCTAAGGATTCCGCCACGGACGCGGGGTCCGAGATTGCGGTCCCATTCTCCTGGAGAACGGGAGGGGGGTCCTGCGAGAACTTGCCCCGAATCCTTTTGACTCGCTTCCACACCTCAGCTAAAGGGGTCTTCCCGTTAAGTGAAGACACGTATGCCCGCCAAGAAGAGCGGCGGGCGTGCTTCGAAATATACCGGAACCTAGCCCTAGCCCGACGAAATTCAGCGACGGTGAAATCGTTCGGGCGGCGCTTATAGCGCATGTAGGCATAACGCTTCTGTTTGAGGGCCGTCTCACACTCGGCCGACCACCATGGGAGTGGTCGGCGTGCAAAACGGCCAGACGTCCTAGGAATAGTAGTCAGGCCCACGGCGATGAGGTTGCCGGAGAAGAACTCGACGGCCTCATCTACCGACCTAAACTCCTTGACTGAGATAGAGAATTCAGTCATTTCCTGAAATGCAGGCCACCGCGCCCGCGCCAAGCACCACCGAGGTGGTCTCTCAGGCGGCAGTTGCCCTGAAAATGATATTTGAATGGGAAAGTGATCACTACCATGGAGGTCATCGACCACCCCCCAATCAAAATCAGGCTGTGCATCCGAAGAGCACAAAGATAGGTCAAGGCAAGAAAATGAAGCGGTTCTCGGACAGTGATGCGTAAACTCATCCACGTTTAGGACACCCATCTCAAGCTCTTCGATCAGATCGGCAAGGACTTGTCCCCTGGGATTTATGGTGTAATCTCCCCAGAGAGGATGCCTGCCGTTCAGATCTCCAAGCAAGAGATAGGGCCTCGGCAACCGTGCCACGACGCGGCGAAAGTCCCCCGCGTCGAAGTCAGCTGACGGTGGAATGTACGCAGAAATGATAGTATACCTCCTATCCAGGTGCAGCTGCACAGCCACTGCCTGAAAGGAGGTATCTAAAGAGAAAGGAAGAACGGAGACATCATGCCGGGTGTAAACCGCGCATCCCCCAGCCCGGCCGTCCCGCGGTGGTTGGGTCGCAAGACCCTTATACCCCGGGAGGGCAGGCAGGGGGCACGCGCCTAGCATGGTCTCCTGCAAAAAAATAGCTAACGGGGAACGGGATGAGGCGAGCCTCCGCAGCTCCTCCCAGTTGGCCCGGAGTCCACGGCAATTCCATTGAAGGAATATGCCCTCCAGGCCTAGCTCGGAGGAGACGCGGGGGCCCTCCTCGAATTGAAGACCCTCACGGGAATGGCCGTACGCTTCCCGGGGGCAGAACCCCGGGCGCTGTTGGCCGGACAAAGCGCTGAAGGCGCTGTCGCCTTCGAGGACTTATTGGGGGAGGTTGGGCTCGCCATGCGAGTCTTTTCCTCCCTCCGCCTCGAAACTTTAGGCGGGCGTTGCGGCTTCGGAGGCGGGGGGCCCTCTTTTCGAGGAACCACCGTCTCCGAGCCACTCGCTCCACCTCGGGGCGTGGGCAAAGGAGCCGAAGCTCCTTTGTTGCTGTCCTCCTTTCGGGGAACAGCTTTAGGAACCCCGGAAGATGGCCTAGCGACCATCTTCAGGGGTGTTGCCTCCTGTGAGTCTAACGACTCGGTGGAGGCGCGTGGCCGTTTCGCTTTACGCGAAACGGTCACGCTGGGGGAAGAGGGGGGAGCCCTGGTTTTAGCCGGGGCAGGGTATGAACCCTTTTTGCCGCCAGCTTTACCAGGGGAGCGCCCAGGTTGGGTAGAGCCCACAGAAGGGCTCCGAATGGGCGCGGAAACAACCGTGCTCGTTGGCCTGGATGGGCCAGGAGCAGAGGGTGCCTTTCTAACTATTGAGGCATATGACGTCCCAGGCAGAGCCGGGCGCGCCAGGACCAAGTCCTTTGCCTCGCGGAATGAGAGTCGATCCTGGGCCTGAACGGCCAGGATTTCTTTCTCAAGGAGATATGCACCACATTGCTTCGAAGAAGCAGGGTGCGGCTCTCCGCAATTGACACACTTGGCCACACACGATTTGGACTTATCGTGTGCGACCTTGGAGCAATTTACACAGACTTCGGGTGACCCCGATTTTGCACGTCTACATGATCGATTCGTATGGCCGAAGCGGTGGCAGTAATAGCACCGCCGCGGCAGTGGCAAGAATGCCTTCACGCGGTAGCGGTACCAACCGGCACGCACCGACTCAGGGAGCTTGTCACAGTCGAACGTGACGAAGAGTGTAGGGGTGGGTCTCGAGGCCCCTCCCTGTTTTCTCATCACACGCTAGACCTTGACCGCCCCATGGTCGGCCAGCTCTAGGGTGATGTCCTCAATGGAGTAGTCAACGAGTTCCCTCGCATAAACTACTCCTTTCACAAAGTTCATGGTAGAGTGCGGCGTCACACTCACCGGGGTGCCATGAAGTGTCCGAAGAGCACTTATCTTGGCCGCCTCGGCGGGATTCGCCGCATTCGCCAGAAGGCTCCCGTCCGAGAAACGGGTTACCTTTGGCTCTCTACCAATTGCACTAGCTAATCCTCTCCTCTGATGGATCATGTTGCCCTTGGACAACATGGTGCCATCAGTGGAGCGAATAACGAGGAAGCGTTTGAAGCCAGCGGGCTCGAAAACGCCAGGTAACCTCTGAATCAGGGGCCCCGATGTCATCGAGGCTCCGCCCGGAATTATTCACAAATTCCCTGAAAGATGACCTATATGGTCGAAAGACGTCTAGGAATAAAGAATGTCATTCGCAGATGTTTTTTCTCGCCTCGAAGAACCAGTTAAAAAACTTGTAAGAAATATTAAGAAAATACAAGTTAAAATTAACAACGCTGCCACAGCTATGGACTTCAATAGTACATATATATATATATATATATATATATATATATATATATATATATATATATATATATATATATATATATATATATATATATATATATATATATATTAACGCAGAATCACAGAAGATGAAATTTATTCCTAATTGACTGAAGTTTTGTTTATGATAAATTGACGTGGCAATCCCGTCTGGTGTTTTCTTAGTATTTCTGCCTAGAAATGATTTTAATCAAGCGATCTTAATCGATTATAATCAGAAAAAAAAATCATCGATTAAAATATTTTTGTTTTAAATTCAAATATACAGAAATTATGCGTATATGGCAAGGATGGCGATTATGGGGATTTGAAAAATCAAATAGATAAAAAAATTACTATTTTTTATGTTTTCTATTTTTGATTTGATTTTTTTTATTTATATGATTTTTTAAATATTATCTTTTTTGTAATTCCTTCTACATGTATTATACATTAAAAGCAACATGAGCCACTGGATAAATAATGTTTATTTCATGCAATCTCTCTACTTAAGGAAATTACAGTTCAGACTGAAAGTTATGTCCAAAATCAAAATGAATGAATAAAGTGCCAATGCCATCCATAAGTTTTCCTAAACCTTCAAACCATATATTCTTTAGTTTGTTTACTTCTAAATAAAAAAAAAGATATAAAAAATAAAAAAAGAAAAGTAGATTAAAAAATAAAATCATGAATTTTACAGAAAAAAAATCAATTATTAAATAATTTGATTAAATCAGTTAGATTTAATCATTGCCAACCATGATACATGACTCAGAGTGAAGAAGAGTGTGATACTTCTATTCTTATTAAGATATGTAAGTTACCAGTTACTAACACTGGTATCTCCCAAATAATCCTTGATTAAAACAAAATTATTAATTCCTATAACTGTTACTGGCACTCTCATAAACAAGTTAAATGAGAAATTTTCAGCTACTGGAATCAGAACTTATAAATCTAAATTAAGTCCTAGAAATTAAAGAAAATATTGCTATGAATTATTATAAATATAATAATAATTAATGATAATAATTTTAATAAAAACAAAACGATTTTAACCCCCAAAATCGATTTTTTTTATTTTTATTAAAAAAATCCGATTTTTTTTTCCAACCCTGACGCACAGTAAGAAGAAGGTTATTAGAAGCTGGGTTCAAAGGATGCAAGGCTAGAAAGAAACCGTGGCTGTCTCAGGTGAACAAGAAGAAGCGATCGTCTTGGGCATAAGAGTATGAAGATTGGACTGATGATGATTTGGCTAAAGTTGTTTAGTCTGATGAGAGCCACTTTGAGGTAGGTTCTCCACATTAGTTTCCACCAAATTATGACGCTTGTACACATTTTTGGGGGATACCGAAAAGGATCAGAAAAAATGGAATTTCTCCTCAGATCTTTGGAACCCCTGGAGCAGTTTATGTTCGTCGAAGAGTTGGGGAAGCTTATGATACGATATGTGTTGTCCTAACAGTCAAATTTTGGAGGTGACAGCGTAATGGTTTTGGGCTGCATGTCGTCTTCAGGTTCAGGATTGTTGTTCACTTGTGAGGTCAGAATGAATTCCACACTTAGACTATCATGTTCAATCAGGTTTATCATCCTTCCTTAAGTAAAATTTTCAATGATGACATCCTAGATGGTGTAATCTTCCAACAAGACAATGCTCCATGCCACACATCTACAGTCTCAAAGGGTTGGTTTGAAAAGAAAGGGCTGACGTTGATGGAATGGCCCTCTCAATATCCAGACCTCAACCCTATTTAAAATTTGGAGTCACACTTGGGCACAAGAGTGATGGTGCACAAATGTTCCTCAAAAAGTGAATTATCAGCCAAAATTCCTAAAGAGTCACCCAGCCTAGCACTGGGTGTGGACATAGGTGCCGAAGCTCTTTTGGTGTTGTACTCCTTTCGGGGAGCAGGTTTAGAAAGCGCGGAAGAGGCGCCCTTACGACCAACTTCATGGGTGTTGCCTTCTATGAGTCTAACAATTCGGTAAAGACGCGGGGCCGTTTCGCCTTACGGGAACGATCAAACTGGGCTCTGTTTTTAGCCGGGACTGGGTGTGAACCATTTATGCCTCGAGCTCTACCAGGGGAGTGCCCAGGCTGAGTAGAGCACCCAGAATGGTTCCGAATGGGCACGGAAGCGACTGTTCTCCTGGAGAGGCGAGGAGCAGAGTGTGTTTTTTCTAACATTGAGGCATAAGACGTCCCAGACAGCGCTGGGCGCGCCAGCACCAAGTAAGTCTATAGCCTCGCAAAATGAGAAACAATCCCGGGCTTGAACGGCCAGGATTTCTTTCTCAACCAGATACGCACCACATTGCTTCCAAGAAACGGGATGCGGTTCTCCGCAACTGACACAGTTGGCCATACACGATTTGAACTTATCGTATGCGTCCTTGGAGCAACTTACACAGACTTTGGGTATTCAGACTTTGCCGAAGTTGTGGCAGTAGTAACACTTCCCAGGCACAGGCACGAAAGCCTTCACGTGGTAGCGATACCAACCACCACGCACCGACTCAAGGAGCTTGTCATGGTCGAAGGTGACGAAGAGTGTAGGAGTGGGTGTTGAGGTCCCTCCCCGTTTTCTCATCACACGTTCGATCTTGACCGCTCCTTGGTCGGCCAGCTCTAAAGTGATGTCATCTATGGAGTAGTCCACGAATTTCCTCGCATAAACAACTCCTTTCACGAAGTTTATGGTAGAGTGCGGCGTCACACTCACCGGCGTGCCATCAAGTGGCCGAAGGGCACTAATCATGGTTGCCTCGGAGGAAACCGACGCATTCGCCAGAAGGCCCCTTCCGAGAAACGGGTTTTGGATGTCAGAAGAGGCACCCGCTAGGGGGAGGCGGTCCCTCCTCTCCTTTGAGTCCTCTGGGACCCGAGTCATCTGAGGAGAAGCTTGCCCAGAGGCGGACTCAGGTTCGGTGTTTGGCACCGAACCCAGGTTTATCCCAAGAAAGATCCCGTCATCTGTGACTGCGTCACCTCCAGGATCATGGCCAGCTCAGAAGGAGGGGGGGCACTATGTGGCCATACCACACCCTTTAAGGCATCACAAATTACATTCGAGGTACCTGCATCCGCTCTCAAGTCTGGCTGGCGAACCGACCTTATTCGGGAAAGAGAGGGGGGGGGCACCAGTAATATTTATATGCATGTCTGTACCTTTTCTGAAGTGGAGCTGCCCGAGGGCGGCTCCAAAAATTCCAAAGGTGGTTAACCCCCTTTGCCGCATGGCGATGGAGAGACAGAAGCCTCTTCCCTGGTTCAAGTGGTGTCTAGTGTTACCTCATCCTCCCCGACACCTAGGGAAGGCGAGGCCACGCTAGGAGGCACCTCTCCTGTCATTAAAGGTCGCCCACTATTTCCTATAGTTCTCGCCATGAGTGGATAAAAAGGAACAAAATGCATGGAAAGTCGATAGTTTGCCTCCCAATGCCTTGTGAGGCTAAGAGAAAAGTTTCCATAGGTTCAGAAAATTCCAGAATGTGATCATTAACCGGGTTCGAGCTAAGATCGAAAAAGAGGTGGAATAAAGCAGTTACTCCTATTCCCTTGTATGTACACCTAACTTTACCGCGGCTTAAATGCTTCAAATCGTTTCCTCTTTTAGGTCATCTAGCATTATTTGTAACTATACCACTATCTTTACGTCTGACTTTAGAGTCTCCTTCTGTCGAAAGAGAATAGTAGTAGTTCTTACTTCACCACCGACTCGATAAAGGCAGTGGTTGGTCGCATTCACGAACCAAACAAACCCGTTAATGGGAGGAAATTAAGAGAACACCGAAATATCGGAAGCAAATAGTAAATATCTGTTTCGCACGGGAGCGCGATTATTCTGTGGAACAGCGGAAGGCACTTAGGCACGTCGCTGTGCCCCAACCCCCCCATTTTTTCGCCAATAATTATGTATTGGTGATTCCGGGGCCAGCGGCTTCAGCCAAAAGGGCGCAACCTCAAGAGAAGGTCTCGAGGTGCACGACTCGAAATGCAGCATTTCCTAGTCCTCTTCTGTTTCGCCCGAGTCGCAAGTACACATTTTAATCGTCCCCGCTGAGACAACAAGGCGATTTGAGCAAATCCAAATTTATCACAGTGATTTTAAGGAGTCGGAGACGATATTTATATATGAGGCGGCTCTTCCCCGCAGAGAGCGACGGGCCCAGGTGAGGAAATTATAAACAGTTCTTAGCTCCACCTATCACAAAGTATAAAGGGGTGTATTCGTCCTTTGACGTCAAGAAGAAACAAGGAGTTATATTTAGAAATACAAAAATGAATCAATGTAGTAATGAGTACTAAGGACCTGCCATAATAAAATTTTAAACAGGGCGAGCCATAAATAGAAAGTGATACAAAGGAAAAATCAGGCAACAAACCATTCGATCCTTAGCTTCAAGTTGCATACATACAGTAGGCTAAATTTACTAAACTTCGCCGTCTTGATCGTTGTTAATGTTCGCGTATCTGATGGAAGCCGAAAAATGAAAATATAACTCCCTTAGAAACGTAGGTAGTCTTGGGTTTGAACTAGTGTTGTCTAGGTTGTGTTTAAACGAATCAACTGTAGTGCAGTCAATGACGTTCGGGGAAGACCAATCCATAAATTGATTATTCGTTTGAAGAAATTTTGTTAGACGTGCGAATTAAACGGTACTCGAAAGTAAGTAAAAGAAGTAGACTGTAATCTATCAACCATCAGCAGCTCCGAAAGAGAACAAGACTTACAAAAATTTCGTGGAAGAAGAATCGAAATGGTAAAAATTAAATTAAACTTGGTCTTTGACAGTTTAGATGTAATTTGAACCCCACAATAAGTTAAGAAATAGTTTAAACATACTGTGGTGAGCAATGGCGTTTAACGTATTCGCAAAGCGAAGGGTAGTTAAAAAATAAGATTAAATGAAGGACTCGAGTATTGATTATTACCTGAGTAGGCGTCGTATCGCAACAGTCAGTCAACATACCTGTAACAGAAGAAAGAGGGCATTAGGTTGGGCAATATAGAAATAACATTGCCTCAAACGCCAAATAAATATAGAAAAACCTTTCACATTAGTGGCATCCGAATTAATATGAATTGTAAAAAGAAGATAATTATGGATCTGGGTCGATACGGAAGAGAAATAAAATGGGGTTGCCAAGGGTACCAGTGGCGTGCAGTCAAGGGAAGCAATGCTTCCCCATTTAAGAAGAAAAGAAAAATAAATTACACTCCAACAATTAATATAACAGCAGAATCAATTTTATTCTCACATTTATGCTTGCCGACACTTGTATACCCCATACGGTACCGTTCACTTTTAATCGAATTGGCGTTAGACCTTGGTGAGCCCGACTGCAATTGAAGAAATGCATCCTTTTCGTCGACATTTCTACTCTTCTTTTTTTTCTCTCTTAATTTCAATAATAGTTCCGCTTTTGGGTGCTTTGGAATGAATAGTTTAAAAGATGTTTTGTTTTTCTAGGCAATAATATATAGTCATTAGAGTTTTCTGATTATATCTAGATATTTTAACAACCAATCTAAGAAAAAGCAATAAAATGTCTTAAGAGACAATGACGTAACTATTATTATGCTCTGAAGCTTAAACAATTTTTAGGTTATATTTAACTACTGGTTCTGAGAATGAAAGCAGCTATATAGCCTAAACTCTGTATGATTAAGCTCTTGTATCTTAAGCATTTTGTTTATATTTCCTGGATTCTGGCAGCCCTACCGGAGTCACTCTTCGTATCTTTGAGATCAGTTAGTATCTGGCGAGTAAGTGCTTAGATAAGTATTATGTAATGTATAGTTTATTCATTTTAAGTGATAAAGTTGTGAGAAAATGCGATTGTATTATTGAAAAAATAGTAAAAAGGAGGTTTAGTGCGATGACTTATAATGAAAAAGAAACTTATTAAAACAGGTAGGCCAACGCCAAGACTAGATGTCATCCAAAACTATTGCACTCGCAAATACAATGTAGGCCAATATGATAGAACATATTGGCTTGTGGTTGTGCATACTTACTAGATAAGCTATTTTAACATTTAAATAAAGTTTAAAAAAGAATAACATTTAAATAAAGTGAGTAGCTTACAATTTTCTATTTATTTTTAATGAACTTATTTACGTCAATTAACATTTATTTTTGTAAAATTTTAATTGCTTCCTCATCTTCAAAAGTCACCGCACGCCACTGGCTACGGACAAACAGCGTAGCATAATACGGCAAAAGTGACCGTAATCACCTTACAGCCTAATATAGACTTGATTAAAAAAAAAATGACCAAAAAATGGAGGGACATTTTCTTTTTAAATTACCAAATCTAGCGACTGACTTTAAACGTTGCCGTAATTAAAATTTTAGCCTAGTTCTAGGCTATTCTAAAATTCAGAATAAAAAAAAAGAAATACGCTCCGGAGTAAGGGGAAGGCCCGCCTCCCCTTGCGCAGAAGCATGTGGCCTACCACTAAACATGCGAGTCCACCTTCCGCAATACACGCTCGGCTGCGGATGCATAAAACTCGCATCCGTAGTCGAGCTTCGAACGTACAGAGGATCTATAAAATTATGGTAGTAGCCGCATCAGCGCCCCAGGCGCTGAACGTCACGGAACAAAGACTATCCATGTTTGCAAATATGAGCCTCCCAGGTGAGGCGTCTGTCAAATACAAGACCAAGAAAAGGGTAAGAGTCCACCACTTCCAGGCGCACCCCATTAAGAAACAAATCTGAGGCAAAGTGGAGACGTGGATGACGGCAGAAATGTACCATCTTAGTCTTGGCCAAGGAAAACCGAAGCCTGTGCGCTTTGGCATAGCGAGAGACGCGATTCAATGTCTGTTGGAGTCGATGCTCCAAAGTTGGCATCTGGGCCGCGCCAAAAGAAATCGAAAGGTCGTCCACGTAGAGCGTAGCGAGAAAATCTTCCGGCAGCACTGAAGTGATGACGTTGATATTCAAGGAAAAGAGAGTAACACAGAGGACACTCTCCTGCGGGAGATCATCTTCCTACTCAATTGGGCGGGGGAGTGAAACATTACGCGGAATCGAAGATATCGCAAAAATTCAGATATAAGGATTGGGAGGCGCCCTCTCGTACCCATCGTGTGGAGAGTCTTCATGATACCGTATCGCCATGCGGTATCATAGGCCTCTAGATAAAAAAAACACCGTGGCGTAGTTCTGTGTACGAAGGAAGGCCTCGCAGATCGCATTTTCCAGTCGGAGCAGAGCATCCGACGTGGGGTGGAAAATTGCCTCGAATCTTTTTGACTCACCTCCACACCTCTGCTAGAGGGGTCTTCTAGTTAAATGAAGATACGTATGTCCACCAATAAAAGCGGCGGTCGTGTCAAAATATACTGGAACATACCCCTAGTTCGAAGAAATTCACCGACAGTGAAGTCATAGGAGCGGCGATTATAGAGCATGGCATAACTGTTCTGTTTGAAGGCCGTCTCACTATGCTGACCACAACGGGAGCAGTGGCGTGCAAAGCGGCGACGTTCTAGGAAGAGTAATTAGGCCCACGGTGATGAAGTTGCCAGAGAACTCAAAGACGTCATCTATCGACCTAAATTCCTCGATAGAGACAGAGATATTAGTAATTTCTTGAAATGCGGACCACCGCTCCCCCGCTAAGCACCATGGGGGTAGGCTTTCAGGCGGCAATAGCCCGTAAAATGATATTTGAATGGGAAAGTGATCACTAGCATGGAGGTCATCGACCACCCACTACCCAAAATCAAGATTTGCAACTGGCGAGCAAAAAGATAGATCGAGGCAAGAAAATGAAGCGGTTCTCAGGCAGTGATGCGTAAACTCACTCATCCACATTTAAGACACCTAGCTCCAGCTCGTCGATGACGTCGGCCAGGACTTAACCCCTGGGATTAATCGAAGTCTCCCCATAGGGGGTGTCTACCGTTCAGATCTCCGAAAAAGAGAATGGGAAAAGCAACCGTGCCGCGACGTAAGTCTCCCACGTCGAAGTCGGCTGACGGTGGAATGTACGCGGAAATAACAGTATCCCTCCTATCGAGTTGCAGCTGCACAGCTACAGCCTGAAAGGAAGTTTCTAAAGTGAAGAGTGAAAAGCGAGACATCATGCCGGGTGTAAATCGCGCATCCTCCCACCCCCAGAGGGATCTCTGGTTTTAGCCGGGGCTGGGTATGAACCCATTGTGCTTTACCAGGGGAGGGGGGAAGAACCCGCAGAAGGGTTCCGAGTCGGCGCGGAAACGAGCGTGGTCGTAGGCCTGGAGGACTCAGGAGCAGAGGGTGTCTTTCGTAACATTGAGGCCCCCATCCCGTGATGGTGGGGTAGTAAATCCCTTATACCAAGGGAGAGTGGGCAGGAGGCACGCGCCTAGCAAGGTCTGCAAAAAGATAGCTAACGTGGAACAGAAGGGAAAGAGCCTCCGCTGCTCCTCCCAGCTGGCCCGTAGTCCGCGGCAATTCCATTGCAGAAGTATGCCCTCCAGGCCTAACTCGGAGGATGCGGGGGGCTTCAGAGGAAGGGGTCCCACTTTTAGAGGATCCACAGGCTCCGAGATCCAGCCTACCACTGGTTGTGGGCGAAGGTGCCGAAGGTCATTTAGTACTGTCCTTCTTTTCGGGGTGCAGCTTTAGGAAACCAGGAAGATGGTTCACGACTATCTTGGGGGTTTTGCCTCCAGTGAGTCTAATGACTCGGTGGAGGTGCACGGACGTTTCGCCTTACATGAAACGGTCACGCTGGCAGAAGGACCTCTGGTTTTAGCCGGGGCTGGGTATGAACCCATTGTGCCGACAGCTTTACCAGGGGGGCGGGGGGAGTAGAACCCGCAGAAGGGTTCCGAATCGGCGCGGAAACAAGCGTGTTCGTAGGCCTGGAGGGCTAAGGAGCAGAAAGTGTCTTTCGTAAAATTGAGGCATATGAGGTCCAAGGCAGCGCCGGGCGCGGCAGGACAAAGTCGTTAGCATCTCAAAATGAGAGACGATACTGGGCCTGAACGGCCAGGATTTCCTTCTCAATGAGATACGCACCGCCCACATAGCTTCGAAGAAGCGGGGTTCGGCTCTCCGTGACACATTTGTCCACACACGATTTGGAATTATCGTGTGCGGCCTTGGAGCAACTTACACAGACTTCGGGTAACCCCAAGTTTACACGTCTACAGGAGCGATTAGTATGGCCGAAGCGGTGACAGTAGTAGCACCTGCACGGCAGTGGCATGAATGCCTTCACGCGGTAGATACACCAACCAGCACACAGCGACTCAGGGAGATTGTCACAATCGAACGTGACGAAGAATGTAGAGGTGGATCTCGAGGCCCCTCCCTGTTTTCTCATCACACGCTCGAGCTTGACCGTCCCATGGTCGCCAGCTCTAAGGTGATGTCATTTATCGAGTACTCCACGAGTTCCCTCGCATAAACTACTCCTTTCACGAAGTTCATGGTAGAGTGCGGCGTCACACTCACAGTCGTGCCATCAAGTGTCAGAGGGATTCGACACATTCGCCAAAAGGACCCCGACGAGAAACGGGTCAACTTTGAAAACGCCAGGTAGCCTCTGAATGAGGGACCCCGACGTAATCGAGGCTCCACTCTGCTGAGTTCTGGACTTCGTCTGGGACTCTCCACCCGTGGGAGCAACGGGGCCGGACGTGCCGATCTAGGCTTGGTCACTTACCGAAACGGCATCAGACCCGTTCATCCCGTGGCTCACCAGGAGGGAGAGGAGCCTCGAGTCTCCTTCGTCTTTTTCTTTTTATGAGGAGGGCGGGGAATGAACCCGCTTCTCTCCTCCGCCGGTAGGAGCCCCTAGGCCAGATGGACCGGCCTCAGCAAGATCTTTCTCTAAAATGGAGAAGGTTTTGGCTGTCATAGGAGAAGCAGCTGGGGAAGGAGAACCCTCCTATTCTTGTAAGGCCTCGGGGGCCCGAGCAGTCTGAGGAGGTCCTTGCGCAGGGGCGGACTTGGGTTCAAGCTTAGCACCGAACCGAACCCAATTTTGACCCCATGGAAAGTCCTAGTATTTGAGGCTGAATCACCTCAGGGACCAAGTCCCTCTCAAGGTGGGCCTCCATGTGGCCATCCCCCCTTAAGACATCACAGATATCATTTAAGGTTCTTTTTTATCTTCTAATGCCGGCGAACCGGCATCCGTCGAGAAGAGAGGAGGAGGGGGGGGGCAGATACACTAACCCCCTGCAAACTTGTCGCGCACGCTTGTATTGACATTAAGGGTCACGGGCCGACGGGCCCTGCCGTCCTCTGCTCCCCTAATGTTGTTGGCCTTATCGAGCTGCCCCAACTGGGCGCGGTCAATTATGGGCCGACTGCCTGCTTTCTTGGCAGTCTCCTTTGAAAGTAAAGTGGGGACTGCCACTGGAAAAAGTGAAGGAAGTGGCTGAGGCGGAGTCCACTGCACCCGTAGGCAAAGGAGAAGAGTGAGCCTCCTCTCCGGTAGCAGAAATTTGGAGGGTCCCTTAGAGTGCAGAGTAGGAGGGGACCTACATTTTTTCAGTGGAGCTGCCCGAAAGCGGCTCCGGTGATGGTACAGGGGAAGGTAAAGGGGGAGAAGTTTTTCTATCGACTTATCATTGGGCATGGTGACCCTTTGAAATTCACGTTATGCACACGCTCATCACTCCACGTAGTAGCCCGCTCTGCGAGGGGTGAATACAGGGCCGGCAAAACCAGCTGCCGTCATTTGAGGCCACTCCTCCCGCTTAGCGACCTGGCAGCCCAACGGCATCACGACTCCACCTTAGGCACGGCGTAAAACAAGGTCTGCTGACCCAAAAATCGCGTGCTCTCTTATTCTGATTTATGTCCTTACGACTTTCAATAATTTCCGGAGTAACCTTGGGAGGACCTTGACAGTTCTTTCCCTTGAAAGAGAATGTAAACACCTTAAGGGTTTCAAGTTTCGTTTAAATCGGCCGAATAGTTATAATGTTATTGCGAAAAGAAAACTAATTGCCTGGCTAACCTTGGGAAAACTTTGGCAATTATATTATTTGAAAGTGAATGTTAAACAATAAAAGGGATTCAAACTTCGTTAGAATCCGCTGAGTATTTTTGATGTTACTGCCCCCCGCCCCCCCCCCCAATAATTCCCTGGATTTGGCAATTGTACCGTTCGAAAGAGAATGTAAAACAACAGAAGGGTTTCAAATTTCGTTATAATCTGCCGAATTGTTACAATATTATTTAAAAAAAGCAAATCGGGGAGTGACCGACATAGTGAGATATCGAGTTGCCTGCGACTAAAAAATCACACTTTCTAATAGCTTAATAAGAAGCATAACTAAATTATATTAAAACCAGACAATGGCTTCGCTACTAAGATTAAAATCTACAAAAAAGCAGCCATGGTTAAATTTGTATAAATTTTCTGAACTTCGCCAATTGTAATAATTTTAAAAAGGAACTCGAAACTAAATTTCCTCCCTTTCAAAATATCACATTGCTAAAATATAGTTATAGAAGAAGAAGATATATAAAAATATATTTTCTGAACTTCACCATTTGTAATTCTTTGTGTTTTAAAAAATTCACAAAATTTCGATACTTATATTTATTTCTGAACTTCACCATTTTGTTTTTGGATATTATAAAAGAATTATTGATAAAAATAAGTCATAACCAAACTCAGATGAAATTATTATTCAAATACTCAAAAAATCTCCTTCTTAAATTATAGAGTTGCGAAGTGATGAAGTTTTTCTCATACCTCATTTATGGAATTGGAAAGGTGAAAAAATGGTCACACCCTAATTGCATAGTATAACATAGTAAGGATTATCATATTATAGCATAGTATATTATAGTATACCATAGCATAGCAAAACATAATATAGTATAGTATCCCCTAGTATAGCCTAGAATAGTATAACATTTTATAGCATAGCCTGCCATAGTATTACCTCATCTAGCATAGTATAGATTAGCCTAGATTGCCTAACATAGTGAATCCTGCCTAGCATAGGATAATATAGTATAGCAGAGTATATTATTTCATAGCCTAGTCTAGCCTAGCTTAGTATAAGCAGGTTTAGCCTAGGATTCCCTATAATAGTACAACGTACCATACCATACTCTAGCGTAGCTAGCATAGTATAGCCTAGCCTTACATAGCATGACTTAGCCTAGGCTAGCAGAGAATATATAGTATGGCCTATCCTGGCCTAGAAGCCATAGTAAGGCCTAGTCTAACATAGCCTAGCATAGTATAGCATATCCTAACCTAGTATAGTTTAGAATAGTTTAACATAGTATACCTTAGGCTAGCCTAGCCTTGCAAAGCCTAGCATAATATAGGCTACCTTACCCTAATCTAGCTTAGCATAGTATAGTATAAGCATAGTATATCCTATCCTATTCTAGCATGGTATAACTTGGCATAGCACACCCAACCATAGACTAGCCTAGCCTACCTTACCCTAGCTTAGCATGGTACACTATAGTCTAACTTAGTATAGTACATCATAGCATACCCTTGAATAGCCCAGCCTAGTATATCATACCATATAATAGCCTAGTATAGACTTGCATATATAGCCTAACCTAGCTTAGTATAGCATACCCAAGCCTATCACAGTGTATCCTAGCCTAGCATATCAAAGTATAGCCTAGCCTGCCTAGCTTAGCGCAGCCTACAATTGTATATTAAAACTTAGTCTAGTCTAGTCTAGTATAGGCTATCTTAGCCTAGTTCACTGGAGCCTAGCCTAGTATAGTATATCATATCCTACCTTACCCTACCATAGTTAGTATAGTATAGCATATCATAGTATTGCCTAGCCAGCATAACAGAGCCTAGCCTAACCTAGCATACCATAGCGATGCCTAGCCTAGTATAGCCTTTCATGCACTGCATAGCCTAGTAAAGCTTAGCCTAGCATTAACTATCCTAGTTAATTAAACAAGTATAGCCTATGCTATCATACCCTAGTCAAGCATAGGTTATAATTGTCTAGCCTAACATACTATAATGCTATACTAGCATAGCATATTATAGCCTAGTCTGGAAGAGTATCGGCGTCTACCCTGTGAAATTAGAGGCTGACCAGAGAAAGTTGTATGGAAAGTGAGGAGGCAGGGTTAGAAGACAGGGTGTCAGAAAAGAGAAGAGGCTAAGCTGGTGCCGGATAAAAGGTAAGGTAGTGGCGAGTGTGGGCGAGGAAAAAGCCCGCCAAAAACTTTCCGAGGTCACATTAATGTGTTCAAATCCCCCCAGTGACGGGCTTCCCTAATTTGCACTCAGGCCAGGAGGATGGGCAGCTCCCTCAGGATACCAAGTGTAACAGGTTAAACAGGGTACCTCCATGCGTGGTCTCCCGCATGAAGTCTGTAAAGAAAGTGCTGACGATAGGAAAAGTGAAACTGTGTGGACGATATACAGCCTTGGCCAAAATTATGGGGCAGGTAGGAAAAAGTGAGGAATATGATTGAAACCGATTAATTTCCTACTTTAAATAATACAAATAAACATTTTTGCTTATCTTCTATTAATAATTAATATTTGATGTGTCCTTTTGTTTTTATAACCGCTTTTATGTGTTTTTGTATATTGTGCATAAATGGTTGGGGCAACCTTCTGCCATTCAATGTGTGATACTAACGTTTATTCATATTTTTTCAGTGATTATCTTATTGCTAATTTATAAGTGGTAATTTTGTTAAAAATGTCTCCGAAGAAACAGATTCCTGAAACTCAAAGAGTTCAAATCATTGCATTGTCCAGAGAGGGATTATCCCGAGTCAAAAATTGCAAGAAAATTGAAATGCTCGAGAAACCGTGTCCAAACAACCATTAAAAGGTACAATGAGCCAAATTCTTTCAAAAACCGTGATGGTCAAGGTCGCAAAAGGTGTACAATTCCGAGGGCAGAGAGGTTGCTGAAAAGGACATCTCTGGCCGATAGGGAAAAACCCGCTGCTGAGTTTCGGGCAGCAACAAGCAGAGATATCAAGACGCACAGTAAGAAGGTTATTAGAAGCTGGGTTCAAAGGATGCAAGGCTAGAAAGAAACCGTGGTTGTCTCAGGTGAACAAGAAGAAGCGATTGTCTTGGGCAAAAGATCATGAAGGTTGGACTGATGATGATTGGCCTAAAGTTGTTCGGTCTGATGAGAACAACTTTGAGGTAGGTTTACAACATTAGTTTCCACCAAATTATGACGCTTGTATACATTTTTATTGGATACTAAAAATGATCAGTAAAATTTTATTTCTCCTCAGATCTTTGGAATCCTAGGAGCTGTTTATGTTCGTCGAAGAGTGGACAAGCTTATGATCTGAAATGTGTTGTCACAACAATCAAATTTGGAGGTGACAGTGTAATCGTTTGGGGCTTCATGTCGTCTTCAGGTCCAGGATTGTTGTTCACTTGTGAGGTCAGAATGAATTCAACACTTACACTATCATGTTCAATCAGGTTTATCAGCCTTCCTTAGGTAAATTTTCAATGATGACATCCCAGATGGTGTAATCTTCCAACAAGACAATGAAAAGCAAAAGGAGGACACATCACATATTAATTATTGATAGAATATACGCACAAGTGTTTATTTGTATTATGTCAATTATGAAATAACTGAGTTTCAATCATAGTCTTCACTTTTTCATACCTGCCCCATAATTTTGGCCAAGGCTGTATGCAAGCAGATCGTCATACGGGCATTGGGGCTGAAGGGCGCACAATCCTGTAGATCAGCACAGATGTCACCCATTGCGAGTGCGTAAAAGGTTAAATAAGAGAGATAGGGATGGGGGGGGCAAGAGAATGAGAAAAGAGCAGGAAAAATGTAGGCAGGATAAAAAAACGCCACCCCAATCGAAGTCAAGAGGGAAGCTTCGATGGTAGAAACGTGTAATTTACTCCAAGTTTGTCAAACAAGGAGAATCGTTTGGCAGAAAGTTTAGCCAAAAGAGAGTGGTAAAGAACGTGGCAAAGTCGGGAGAAGGGCGATGAAAATTACAACTTTGAAACATCTCGCCTGAAGAAATTATGGCCACTAAACCGATTCGCTTAATGGCAATATCCTAAGCCGATTTCCATCGCACAGCTAAAGGAAAAGTAGAGTTTTATGAAAAAGTTACGCACATGAAATAAAGTTCGTCTCATTAACTCTCGAACTTTAGAATGAAAAAAGGAAGAAATGGGGGTTATAAAGGATAATTTTCTTTCCAAGGAAAGGACAGTTAGGATGCAAATTTATCATCGAAGAAAATTGAATTGCACCATAAAACTGTCTACTCAGCGGAGGATAACAACAGTGCAATCGATCGAAAATAATGGAGGTCATTTGGATCAATAAGATGATGCATTAAGAAATAAAACATTTTTGCCAAATGTTCAATAAATATTTTTTCATAATATGCAAATTGAAATCAAGCACTAGCAACTTCCATTTATCGTTCTCTATTACTCTTTCATATCGTATTAATATGGAGGAAAATATTTATCATTCATTGGGTGAGAAATAGTTTAGATTTAATTGCTTAAAATAACTAATTTCTACATATTCATTATATAATGGAAATTTGTTTACCATCATCAAAAAAGATTTTATAATTTGTCGATTAACTAGGAACACTGGCAATGTGAGGATGATGATGTATAAATAGGAAAGGAAGGGATAAATGGCAATGGTTGAAGCCACTAACGAGGCGCATAGTTTCCTATAAAAACATCTTTTCATTTCTATAACTACCGAAATCTCACCAATGAAGTTCACAGATTACGAAACTCTCGCCCAGACGCCAACTCATCACTCGTATAATTAATAAACATGTTTAAAATGAACCCACGGAACCAAACAACAAGGAGGAGAGGGGAAGGAACGGCCGTTATGCGCGGCACCCGAGAAACTCGGCCTTAAAGGATTGAAAAAGGCAAATGAGTCATAAATTCAGTACAGTGTTCGCTCTCGACAAGATTTTTTTAAGTCTAAGTTAAAGCGAAATAGCAACGAGGCCATGTCACGCGGAAAATTAAGGATATATATATATATATATATATATATATATATATATATATATATATATATATATATATATATATATATATATATATATATATATATATATATATATATATATATATACCGGGTGTCCCAGAAAAAAGTTAACCGTACTTTGAATTATTATAACTCAGAGACTATTGGAGATTTCTGGGTCCTGCAAAAAGTGTTTTATTTAACAACTATTTATCTGTCGATCCTGGAAATATCATTAAATTCCATTTTATGATATTGATATACTAATGGGTTTAGTGGAGGCTATCAAAAATATGTTTGCGCAAGGAAGTAAAATAATGAAGCGAAGCCTAGGAAGGCTAGGCCACCGTGCCCTTTCAAGAGAAGCGTAGGGAGCCTAGGTAGCCTAGGTCACTGTACGGTTCTTCAAAATGGCCTAAGCCATTTTACAGTGGTTTTTCAGCCACGTTGTGGTATGTTCTCGTCATTATTGCTTACTAAGCAAATCAAAGCGTTTCTGTGTAAAAGTTTACTTCCATAGAACCTTTTTAATCATGCGGTTAACAAAAGATCAACGCATATTTGTAGTCACAAACTTTATTAAGACTGGCAGTATTAAACAAGTACAAGATTCATTTGAACAACGTTTACCAGGTAGGCACCCACCAAGCAAGCCCACAATTTGGAAAAATGTTCGCAAATACCAACATGAAGGAACATGCTTAAATCTAAATAAAGGTCGTTCGGGTCGTATGAGGACCATAAGAACAACAAAAAATATCGAAAATGTTCAGATGACACTTCTCCAAAATCCACATGTATCAGTCAGAAATAATGGGTTACAATTGTCAAAATCATCATTTAACCGCATTATTATACGTGACTTAAAATGGCATCCCTATAAGATGCATGCAAGACACCAGCTTTTTGAAACTGATTTTCCTCGTCGTAGACAATTTGTCGAATGTCTTCTCCATAAATCTGTTCGTTTCTTGGAAAACATTGTGATTGGTGACGAGGCAGCCTTGTGCATGAATGGAGAGGTAAATAGCCAGAACATTCGGCAATATGCGCCGCTGAACCACCCCCCAGCATTCAACTTTGACACACGTATTTGTCAGCAGAAAGTGTCTGTGTGGATCAGAATATGCGGGAATGGCTATTTGGTTGGTCCATTGTTTTACGAGAATAACAAAGCATCAACCAGTTAAGAGATAGTATCACACGTGAAGTCAATAGACTTAAAGAAAATCACAAGTTAATCAAAAAAGTTGTTCAATCAATGCGATCAAAGGCGCAACTGTGTTTGGAAAGAAATGGAGGACATGTGGAAGGAAACGGTGCTTAGAAAATTAAAAAATAAATTTATATTACCCATATGAAGAGGTGTTTTTGTTAAAAATGGATTTAAATATATTTGTTGATTTTAAACTTCTAAGTTATTATTATTTTACTTCCTTGCGCAAACATAATTTTGATAGCCTCCGTTAAACCCATTTGTGGATCATATCATAAAAGGGAATTCAATGAAATTTCCAGAATCGACAGATAAATAGTTGCTAAATTTGTATTGTTTTGCAGGACTCAAAAATCTCTAATAGATTTTGAGTTATACTAATTCAAATTACGGTTAACTTTTTTCTGGGACACCTTGCATATATATATATATATATATATATATATATATATATATATATATATATATATATATATATATACAGGGGGTAGACAGAATAATGGAAACACCTAGTATTATAATAGTAGAGTTTGGAAGATTGATTAAACTGACTAAGCTTTACCTATGTTTATGTTTGTTGATTGATAATAAAAGTACATCATCTTGTGCTAATATTGTTTTTTTTTAAGATATTATCCAAATAAGTTTATTAAAACTTATAAAAATGAGCGATCTATCTGATTTCCAAAGAGGTCTGATTGTGGGAGCTCGGATGGTAGGCGCTACCATCACTAAAACGGCTAAACTGGTTGGCGTATCGAGAGGCACAGTCTCAAAAGTAATGACAGCGTAGGAAAATAAAGGAAAAACGTCTTCCTCAAAGCAAAACTCAGGAAGGAAACCAAAACTGTTTGATAGGGACCGTAGGACTCTTACTCGGATTGTTACGAAAGAACATAAAACTACAGCTACCAGAATTACTGCAGAACTCAATGATCACGTCCGGAACCCAGTCTCAACAAAAACTGTTCGCCGGCAGTTACATAAAGCCGGATTCTATGGGAGGGCTGCAATCCGAAAACCACTACTCTAAGAAACAAACGTTGGAAAGCGTTTAGAGTGGTGTAAAAACCATCGGATTTGGACAGAAGAGCAGTGGAGATGGGTCATATTCTCTGACGAGTCCTCCTTAACCTTATTTCCCACCTCAGGCCGTGTATACGTTTGGAGAGAGCCAAAAGATGCATTTGATCCAGACTGCTGGTTCCCAACTGTTAAACATGGAGGAGGCTTTGTGATCTAGGGGGCCGTACCTTGGAAATCCGCCAGCCCAATAGACTCCCTTCATGGTAGAATCAACAGTCAGGGCTATTTGAGTAATTTAACTGATCAGATCCATCCTATGGTTCAGGAATTGTTTTCGGATGGAAATGCCATCTTTGAGGATGATAATGCTCCTATTCATACTGCTAAAGTTGTAGTTGAATGGCACAAGGAACATTCCAGTTAAGTAGAACACCTTATCTGGCCGTTGAGATTCCCAGATCTCAACATCATTGAAGATTTATGGTGCATTTTAGAAAAACAAGTATGGAATCGATATTCCCCACCATCATCAATGAAAGAATTGGAGACTGCTTTAGCTGATGAATGGATGAAAATTCCCCGGGAAACGATTCCAACTTTGTACGAGTCGATCCCGCGCAGAATTCAATCTGTAATTACTGCCAAAGGTGGTCCTACCCCTTATTAAAATAAAGTTTTCGGAAATTACATGGTGTTTCCATTATTTCCCCCCCCCCTCTGTATATATATATATATATATATATATATATATATATATATATAAATAAAAAAAGAAAGTAGTGAAGGTAGGCAAAGTGTAAATAGTGTAAGAAGATATACTGTAGCTCCAGGTCCTCCTGAAAACACCTCGATCGTACAATTTTTATGTGCTAGAAACTGCGGTCATACACGCGGAGGAGGCCCGCATAAAAACTATTACACACACACACACTGGTGTGAAGGAGCGAGTCCCAATACCAGGGACAAGCGGTAGCGATCCTGTTTGTTCGATAGAGAAGTAGGAACAATGTATGAAGCTCCCCCAGACTCGAACATTCAATAAAAATGTGGCGTATAGTGGACCAAGCCTTCTTCGCGCAAATGTCCAGGCGAGTGCTCTGTGAGATGACGCTGTCTCGCCCGACTGCATCCGACTCGGGGATGACAGAAAAAAAACTTGGATACATCGAAGCATTGGAAGCTATGTAGGTCCACGGGAAAAGCTGGGCCGCAATGGCATGCAATTTTAAATTCCTGCGAATTGTTATCCCATCTTCTTTGCCATACTTGCCATGCACCGGGTATTGCACCTCTATGGGCTTACCTGACCCATGTAGTCAGAATGGGTCAGAGCGAAACACCAGAACAGTTGCTCTGCAATTTCTAAATGTCCAGGAAATTCGCAGAAGACAATCTTGACGTCCTCCCAGGGATAAGCGGTAGCGATCCTGTTTGTTCGATAGAGAAGTAGGAACAATGTATGAAGCTCCCCCAGACTCGAACATTCAATAAAAATGTGGCGTATAGTGCGCCAAGCCTTCTTCGCGCAAATGTCCAGGCGAGTGCTCTGTGAGATGACGCTGTCTCGCCCGACTGCATCCGACTCGGGGATGACAGAAAAAAAACTTGGATACATCGAAGCATTGGAAGCTATGTAGGTCCACGGGAAAAGCTGGGCCGCAATGGCATGCAATTTTAAATTCCTGCGAATTGTTATCCCATCTTCTTTGCCATACTTGCCATGCACCGGGTATTGCACCTCTATGGGCTTACCTGACCCATGTAGTCAGAATGGGTCAGAGCGAAACACCAGAACAGTTGCTCTGCAATTTCTAAATGTCCAGGAAATTCGCAGAAGACAATCTTGACGTCCTCCCAAAGCTCTCTATTTATGGAGGTATTCTGTCTGGGTTAAATGAATCAGCCTTTTTAGCGCTAATCTGACGACCTCCTTTACATGGCTGGTTGGTCTTCAAGAAATCAATGATGAGAGAGTAGGAGGGCAGGGTGAAGAGAAAAGGGAGGATAGGAGATATGAGGATAAAAGAACTCTAGTATACCGCGCCATCTGTGACTACAAATGTAGGTAAGAATGTTTAGAAGCCGAGAAATTTAGACTAAGATGTTACACCAAAGGACAAGGTCATCTGAAAAGGATAGAATCGCACTTAGCCACCTAAGACCCACAATTTGTATTAATTAAAAAAAATAATCGAAACATGACAAATGCTGAACGCTTAGACAGGAAAACTATCATTTCCGGGGTCAGATGACAAGGGCGAAATAGCATTCTAAATTTACACGAATAAATTAATACAGAGACACTCAAAAGAGGGAACGCCCCGCCGGGAAGGAAATTACACCGTTGAAAATTGCTCCAATTTATTTTAATTAATTTGATCATTGATGCCACCACATTTAAGAGGGTATGCTATTCCTGTATTTAATTCTACTCCAAGTTCTTTCAAATCACGACTTTTTTGTTTGGGATAATATCCGAACTGAGAAATTAGGTAAAAACAAAGAAAAACTATTATATTGGATGTTTTGAGTATATGATCATACCAGATCGGAAAGGGAACCACACCAAAAGGGAGCAACAATCCACCTAAATATTACAGAAAACATTCTTCAACAAATGATGACATACGCTACTTCGCAAAACAATATGAATTTGTGGGGAAAGGCTCCACCTGGCTAACGAGGGGGAAAATCTGCCTAACTTTCGACAATTTGCTTATCTGTGCATGCATGTTTATGTTGATTGTCAGAGCTTCTTGTGCAAAAGCTCTTCAGTCAATTTGGCTTAAACCGTGCAAAAAAGCGCAAGATTTGAACTTTGTTGGAAAGATAGGAAGGATACCAAATAGTGACCAGAATTACCAAAAACACGAAAGAGGAAATTCTAATTTGAAAACCCCAAAGGCCGATAAACAATTATGATCGAGAAAAATGTCGAGTCATTATAGGATTTTTTTTTAATATTGTGGTGAAGTTATCGGAGAGTAATAGGTATCGTAATCTTTCGCAGATAGCATTTTCCAGCCGCAACAGAGCATCCGACGTGGAGTGGAACTTGCGAAAGCCGCACTTTGCAGAAGACAGGTGGCCTCCGCTGCCCAAGACATGTGTAAGAAAGGTGAAAATAAAGGAAGTGAAACTGTGTGGAAGCTATATAGCCGCGGGTCCTCCTGCAGGCATTGGGGTCCATCCCTAGCAAGTCTGTAAAAAGATAGATGAGCAAACAAAAGATGACTAGAGGGGAGGGGGGTAGGAGAAAAGTGTGAATGATGCAGGTATATTGACACCAGCGTATGCTGGATTTAGAATTACGTTGGTGAAAATAACGGTAAAGTTGTTTTTACCATGTTTGCCTACGCCTAAAAACTAACTATAGCCAAGAGGCGAAGAAACAGATGAAGGAATATATGAATGTAAAAATGATTATGCAAAAATACAATAAATGGAAACTAAATGTTGGGAGCTAAAGACTAGGGCAAAGAATATATTGGAGCCTCACTACAAAGGAGTTACTTCGGGTGTATCCCTCATTACTTATAAAACTCAGGTCAGAGTTCAAATTCTTCAATATACGTACTTAAACTGTCCTATTTTGAAACTTTATGACGGTAGTTTCGAACAGTATAAAAGTTACTTCTCTTTGAAAAAAAAAACAGCAAGCGAGAATGACTTCATGTGCCCCCAACAGGACCAAAATCCTGCACTAATTTTCAATTTTCAGCTACAAAACCGCGTTTTACTCCGAATTTTCAATAAAACTTAAATGCTCTAATTTCCTTCACGTCTGAGCAACATCATCTTCAGGCGGCGTCGTGTGCGAAAAGGAATCAGCTGCTTCTACAGGGACTATTCGGGATCCACGGAGCCGTTTAATTAACGGGAAACAGGTGAATAACAGGTGCACTGACAGCACCGCCCTTAAACCAACCAGCACTGACGTCGTGGCGTAACAAAAAAAAAATTCTTTTCAGATGTCCCTTTCATCGTACTTCCATTTCATTGTCAGCGAGCGATATTTTCACTTAAATGTGCATTGGTTATTCAAGCCCTGTGGTTCTCCATCTAGATGCGCTGTCAGAATGGCAGGTGAGCTGAAAACAAGTCTTAACGAGGTGGCAGGTTCCCCGCAAAACTTGATGTCATTTCACACCTTTTGTGCTATTCTGAGTGCTTTTATCAACTGGCGTTGGCGCGTTTAATTAGACTCTAATGCAGAGGGGATAGATCTGTAATTGGAATTGTTTCGAGTTTGTATGCATGTTTGTGCGACTGAAATCAATTAAGCATTTGGGAATGATTATTTATATTTTACTAAGTCACTCTTTGCTCATTTTCAAAGGCTTTCGAACAGGTATGTATGTTGAGTTCCACATAGTAGAAACATCTTGAATAATGACATGTTCTGGTAGATTTAGTTGTTTCTTTATTTCTTTATTTTTTTTTCAAATCCACTTGTAGAGTGGTGGAAGTGACCTGCCCATGCTCGAAATACAGCAAGCATATAATTCACTGCCCTTTGTTCTTTGAAGAGCTTGTTCTGGATGCAATGTTGCATTGTGTGTATTACAAAGGCAAATGCTTGTTATCCGCCAGCTCTAACTCTCTAATACCTGCCAGAACATTAGCTACATTATCTGGCAAGATCATAGGTATTTTTTCTTGTGGTATTTGCCATGTTTGCAATGAATCTTTTAAAAGCATGCAGATATTGCTACCTCTATGAACATCAGGAAAGTAAGTCACGTGTAAGATGAGATTTGGGATTTTATAGTCAGGTGTCAACAATCTAGCAGTCAAACTGTAGAATGATTGGTGATTGTGTTGGCATGTCCAACCATCTGTAGTTAGACTGATGAAGTCTACTTGCTCTAATTCATAGTTTACTTTAGCTTTAACAGTTTCGTACATCAGAGGAACAAGATTAGTAGAAAACATGTTTTCGAGAAGTCATTTTAAAGTTTGGAGCCAACTGCTTTACGAGCCGTTGAAAGCCTACATCCTCGACAATGGAGTATGGCTGAAGATCTAAACAGATCATTAAAGCAAAGCATTTCGTAATACTGTGTGCTTTAAGGTGGTCTTGTGGCCATTCCTCTTTTCTCACCAGAATTTCCTTTAACGATGCCTGAAAAAAATGAAAGTACATTTTTAGTTCAAAATAAAGGGTGTTCCATTAAGACGGATCGAAGTTAGCAGTAAATAAAACAGTGTTATTGGTGAAAATTTATCGATTTCACTATTGGATCATGTTATTTGAGTCATGGCAATTGTGTGAGAAAAAATAATATCGCCTAAATGTCCGCCAAGGCTTTAGCGGCACACCTCCACTCAATGGTCAAAGTTTTGATGACGTCTCTGCATAGTTGCTCCTCGATCTCACCAATATGCCTTATTATCTCATCCTTCAGCTGTTGAATTGTTGTTGGCTTGTTGGCATAGACCTTACTTTTGAGATGACCCCAAAGGAAGAAATCTAAAGGCGTCAAGTTACATGATCGTGGTGGCCAATTTACCTCGCTGTTTCGAGAGATGATGCGACCTGGGAACTTCTCATTCAATAAACCATTGTTGCATTGGATGTGTGGCATGTGGCGCTGTCCTGTTGAAACCACAAAGCTTCGACATCCATAGAATTCAATTCAGGCCAAAAAAGTTGCTTATCATGGCACGGTATCGCTCGCCTGTCACCGTAACAGAATTCCCGGTATCATTTTCGAAGAAATACGGCCCAATGATTCCGCTGGCAAAAAATGCACACCAAACAGTGACCTTTTGTGGATGCAGTGGCTTTTCAACAATCTTCCTGGGATTTTCATCAGCCCAAATGCGACAATTCTGCTTATTAACGAATCCACCAAGATGAAAATGGACTTCATCACTAAAGATGATTTTTTGCGAAAAATCATCATCGGCTTGTCTTTGCTCGTGCACCCAAATGACGAATGTACGGCGCTTCAAATGGTCAGCAGTCTTCAGTTCTTGTGCCAATTGAATTTTGTAAGCGTGTAGAGACAAATCTTTTGTCAAAATTCGATTTAACGTTGTTGTGGAGAGGTTCAATTCCTGCGCGCGATGACGAATAGAGGTGTCTGGATCTTCGGCCACATTCTCGCGCACTGCAGCAATGTTTTGAGCTGAACGGCGTAAACGAGCACGCAATGGCGTTTTCATATCTGCCACCGACTCCGTTTGTTTGAATTTACGAACAATTTTCCCAATTTCACTCTCGGTTGGTCGATTATGTTGACTAAAAAAATCTCGAAGTGCCTTAAATGCGTTTCTGTTTGAACGTTTATTTTCGTAATAGGCTTCGATAACTTTAACACGTTGTTCGATTGTTAATCTTCCCATGGTTGAAATTGCTAAAGACTGAAGTTGTTAAATCTGAAAGAAAAAGAAAAAAATCATTAGACGCTTAAACTTAACTCACATTTAAAATCGGTCCAAGTTATTGGAACATCCTTTACATACTTAGAAAAAAGATCACCTGTTATGTGAGGCCTAAGTACTAGAACTGGAATGATGGAATGGAGTGGGGATCACGAGATTCAATGGACCTGTATTCCAAAGTTAAAACTATTTTTACTTTTTATTATGAAAACATGCAAGTTACCAACAATATTCTACAATAATAAAAAAATACAGGTTAATTTAAATTAATAGTAGTAACTTTTCGTGTTTGAGTTTTTGTTTTACCAACCATATCTAATAAAGCTTAGACTCTACCTGTCTTGTTGAAGTCCCTGGTACTGATAGTGATTTGTGTAAGCTTTTTTCCTTTTTATGGCTGGAATCTTGCTCAGTCATCACATGATCCTTTTTTCAGTTTCAGAGCTGTTCTTTGAAATAGTTTTGCAGAACTGTGTAATTGTCAAAGTTTGTTGAGCTGATTCTTCTTTTGAAGATGTAGTTTCAGCAGTTTTATTTGCAATAACAATCCCATTGTAAACAGTATTATGCACTTTTTGAGATGATTTTGAATATTAGTTGTCATTTTGTGTGGTTCTCGGCTACCTCGTGAGGGAACCTTCTTACATAATATACAAACTGCTTTGCTCACATCTTCCTCACTAACTTTGAATTAGGCCCAAATGAAGTTCCTACTTTCTTTAGGCATTTTTCTTTCAACAAAGATATAACAAATCTTAAACATTAAAGTCAATAAGTTAAAACATGTTGAAAAATGTATCTAGCTAATAGCATTAACATTCATTGAATTAATACTTAATATTAGGTTCGACAGTAGCTTGTTAAGTTGGTATATTAGTGTACGAGTCAAATAAAAAACTATGCAATCAGCCGAAGCTTTGGTCCACCTCTAATCGTAAAGTCGTCCATGTAGAGCGTATCTAAAATATCTTCCAGGAGCACTGAGGTGATACCGTTGATGCTAAGGGCAAAGAGTGACACTAAAGACACTTTCCTGCTGGACACCCTCTTTCTAATCCATTGGGCCGGAGATGGCTTCCCCCAGCCGTAAGCGGAATCGACAATCTCGCAAAAATTCAGATATAAAGATTGGAAGGCGTCCCCTGGACCCCATCGTGTCGAGTCTCCATGATACCCTATCGACATACGCTATAATAGGCCTTATCCAGGTCGAAAAGTCCGTGGCGTAGTGCTGTCTACGAAGGAAGGCCTTGTAGACGGAATTTTGCAGTCGGAGCAGAGCATCCATGTGGAATGGAAAAGAAGAATATCAAATTTACCAATTTCTCCATAAACTTGTGCACGCACGAGGCTAGAAGGAGTGGGCGGAAACCGGCCGGGGTAGAGTGATCTCTCCCCGGTTGGCCTAAAGCAAGCACAGTAGCAATTCGTCAGGAATATGGGAGGATACTCTCTAACCATATCCTGTTGAACAAATCTAACAGATAGGCCATGCCTCGCTCAACCAGGTGTCGAAGCATGGCGTACAGGAGATCGTCAGGACCAGGGGCGGTGTCCGCGCACAAGGCGAGGCAAGCGGAATGTAACTCACTCAATGTAAGCCTGTCGTTGAATGGTTCTCCTCCTCTGGAGGTAAAGTCCAGCCGGCGGCCTTCCGCGACATCACGACGCTAATTGAATGCTGGCGGAGCAGCATCCCGTCTAGAGAATGCGGAGAAAGCCGTCGCGAAAGACTCAGGCGGCAATGGCCAAGAAATGATATTTGAATAGGAAAGTGATCACTACCATGGAGGTCATCGACCACCATCCATCCAAAATCAGGCCCTGCATCAGGAGAGCACAGAGATAGATAAAACCAGGAAAATGAATCGGTTCTCGGCTAGTTATGCGTAAACATCCACATTTAGGACACCGATCTCGTGCTCGAGATCTAGTTGGCAAGGACCAGACCCCTAGGATTAATCGAGTAGTCTTCACAGAGGGATGGAGGGGGGGTGTCTCCCGTTCAGATCTCCCAGCAAGGCAAAGGCCCTCGGCAACCGTGCCACGACTCTGCGGAAATCCCTCCTGTCGAAGTCGGTTGACGGTGTAATGTACACAGACATAACAGTATACCTCCTATCCAGGTGGAGCTGCACAGCTAATGCCTAAAAAGGTATCTAGAGCGACAAGAAGAACAGAGATATCATGCCAGATGTAAATGGTGCATCCGCCTGCCTGGCTCCCATCCCGTGGTGGTGGGGTCAAAAAAACATACCCCGGGAGCTTGTGAGGGACCACGCGCCTCCTGCAAAAAAAAAAATAGCCAATGGAAAACGGGATGAGACGAGCCCCCTCAGCTCATCCCTGGTGGCCTGGTGTCCGCGCCAATTCCATTCAAGGAATATGCCCTCCAGGTCTAGCTCGGAGAAGATTCGGGGAGCCTCTTCGAAACAAGACCCTCACAAGAACATACGCATCCCAGCGATAGAACTCTGGGCGTTGTTAGCCGGACAATGCGCTGAAGTCGCTAACGCTTTCGAGGACTTGTCGGGGAAGGTTTGGCTCACCATGCGAGTCTTTTACTCCCTCTGCCTCCAGCCCTTAGGCAAGAAGGCGTGGGGATTCGAAAGCAGCTTTCACTGCTTTGGAGAATCCACCGCCTTCGATTCACCCAGCCTAACACTCGGTTTAGGCGTAGGAGCCAAAGTTACTTTAGTGCTGTCATCCTTTCGGAGAGCAGCTTTAGAAACTTCGTAAGATGGCCTCACGACCAGCTTCAGGGGTGTTGCCTCCTCTGAGTCTAACGACTCGATGGAGGCTCGCGGCCGTTTCGTCTTAAGAAAAACGGTTACCTTTAGGGAAGGGGGGAGCCCTAGTTTTAGCCGGGACTGGGTGTGAACTCTTTGTGACGCCAGCTCTACTAGGGGAGCGCCCAGGTTAAGTAAAACCCGCAGAAGGGTTCCGAATGGGCGCGAAAACGACCGTGCTCGTACGCCTATAGGGGCCAGGAGCAGAGTGTGCCTTTTTTCAAATTGAGGCATAAGACGTCCCAGGAAGCGACGGGCGTGCCAGGACGAAGTCCTTAGCCTCGCGAAATGAGAAACGATCCTGAGCCTGAACGTCCAAGGTTTCTTTCTCAAGGAGATACGCACCACCTTGCTCCGAAGAAGCAGGGTGCGGCTCCCCGCAATTGATCCACATAGCCACACACGATTTGGACTTAGCCCCAAAATCGAGTCACCCCGACTTTACACATCTACAGGAGCGATTCGTATGGCCGAAACGGTGGCAATAGTAGCACCTCCGTGGTGGTGGCCCAAATGTCTTCATGAGGTAGCGATGTCAATCCGCACGCTCCGATTCAGGGAACTTGTCACAGTCTAACGTGACTGAGAGTGTAGGGGTGGGTCTCGAGGCCCTTTCCTCTAAGTTTTTTTTTTAATTTTATAGAGCCCATCTGGCTTTCCTCTAAGGTGAGGTCATTTATGGAGTAGTCCACGAGTTCCCTTGCATAAACTACTCCTTTCACAAAGTTCATGATAGAGTGCGGCGTAACACTCACAAGCATGCCATGATCACATTCTGGAATTTTATGATCCTATGGAGACTTCTCTAAGCCTCTCAAGGCATTGGGTGAGTCGTATTATCTACTTTACAGGCATTTTCCCCTTTTTATCTAACTATTGTTACAAGTGTAGAGAATAGTGATCGACCGCAAGAGCATGAAGAACCGGCTCCAACTTTCCAAGCGCGGCCTCGGCTTCCCTAGGTATCTGGAAGACGGAGGAAATAGAGGAGTGAGCCTGCTCTCCGGTCAGAGTGGTTTGGAGGGTCCCCTAAGAAATCACAGGGGGGAAGGGCCTTTTCTTTAGATGAAATGCCCGAGAGCGGCTCCACCTTTTCTGAGGTCAAGCTGTCCGAAGGCAGCTCCTTTGCCGCATATAAATGGTGAGAGGGGAGCTGCTCCACCAGTTGAATACGTGTCTCTATTTCCTTTATCTTCCAGACACCTAGGGAGGGCGAGGCTGCACTTGGAAAGCTGGAGCCGGATCTTCATGCGCCTGCGGTCGTTCGCTATTTTCTTCACCTGTAACCATAGATGCCTTGAGAGGTTAAGAGAAGTCTACATAGGATCAGAAAAATCCAGAATGTGACCATTTACACATAGTCGGCCCACGGGTTCGAGCTAAGATGGGCCTTGACAACCTGGCTCGACAGTCAGACGAATTTGTCATGATGTCTCTACCATAAAGAATGGTGACGACGTAGCCACCTTATATGTATACTGGAAGGCGGTGAGCAGAGTCGATGGCCCAGCACACCCCGTGCCTAATACTTGTCTCAGTGAGCGGGCTTTCGTCGCTTGCAGCAGGTCGGGACCTTACGGTGTACACTGCCACTTGACTAAGGACCCATAAGAGGGGAAAACTGCGCCGAGCAACCAGAACCTCTGTGGATAGAAGAGCAAGTTTGTAAAGGGGTAGGCGGGTAACTAATAAATAGAAGTATAGATAAGACGGTCTACTAAGGAGTAGGGAGGTTCATCACCTGTTATAATGATATCCCAGCGCTAGCTGATCCCAGCCTGGCGTGCAGTTCACCCGGACAACATAACTAGCGAGCCGAACTCTGTCCAAGTGAAAACATTTTTTTTTTTAATTCGCCCATCTGGCGACTACCTTCAAGGGCATAAGCAACCGTAATTCAAATTTTAGCCTAGTACTAAGCTATATCCAAGTGAGAACAGTTCCTCCTGGTACAAAGTTCGGGTAGGCCAAAAGTTAAGGGGATAGTCGTAGAAATATATAAACTAGCGCTGAGGGGGAGCGAGGGGAAGAGCACCAACAGCTTTCCAAGGCCCCATTCGAGAATTCACGTCAACCCAGTGATAGGGCTTCCCTAATTCGCTCTCAGACCGGGAAGATGGGCAGCTCTTCCGGGTACCAAGTGCAACAGGCCACACACGGTACCCCCCTGAGGAGTGAAACCGGTTTGCTTTCACTTTAAGCGACACAAGGCGATAAACTGTTACGTTAGTGATTAGTGGTTGCGGCCATGTACGCTAAATTTTGAAGAGGCTGCTTTGACAACGCAACAGCAAAGTCGACCATTTCCTCCTGCACGCCGTACCCTTGCTTTTGGGTCATTCAATGTGCAAGGAGTGCAAGAGCAGTCTGTCTACTGGGTGCCGTAATGATCTCATAGTCTAAAAGGGACTAATGGGTCTAGAGCATTTCTAATTTGGAAGATGCTTATTGTTTCTTTATATTTAAAAAGAAGAAGAAAGATAACCCAACATCGGAAATTTTGAAAGTAAAAGGTGGAGAAAAAAGTTGGAAAAACCAATAGATTATTTGAGGTGCTCGACGACCTGAAGGAGCGTATAATTCTCCTGATCCTGTCCTCATTCCGCAACGAAGACTCGTTTCCTTGGTGTCTATGCAATGCAAAGAAATGCCAACCATTAGCAAAGTTTCTTTTCATTAATGGGCTATTAGTGGAGTCCCATACAAAAGTTAGTTGCACTTTTTTTCCATTTGGCAATTTCCCCCTTCATACAACCTAAATACAAAGCTCAAGAGGAAATACAAAATGTGTTCTCTCCTCACTATGTGCATATACTAAGATAATGAGCGCCAGCTAAAGTGAGAAAGTATTGCGGAGTCCTTTCCCTTCGTCCCCAAACCCCTGGTCGTCACCTACATTCCGGTATGGGAGTTACACACTGGTAAGATAACCAAACTACAGCTCCAAAAAGAAACACTTATTTCCCAATGCATATAGCACTCCCCTTCACCTACACCAAATCGGAATTTGAAAGATTAAAAATATCACTTAAAACAGTGAAGACAATTACCAATTCAATAAAATTTCCATTTAAGATTTCAGAGAGAGGATATGCAAAGCAAAGAGGACAAAGGGGAGTTGAGAGGCAAGAAGGAACGAATTTCTATTTCGAGCGACGCCTGTTCAAACAGCTGCAAGAAGAGCTGAACCGTAGCCTCCGAAATGGCGCTACGGCAGAACCAGGTTCCGCAGTTGATAAAAAAGGAATAAAAAGGAATAAGGAATAAAAAAGTAAAAATTACAGGGACAGGCAGAGTTGGCTTGGCAATTGCAATCGAGTAATTCGGAGATAAATGCATCAAGATCCGTTAATGAACTAAAAGTGCAGTCGTTTTAGACAAGAGAAAAGGGAAAAGTACAGTAAATTGGAGCCAGGGTCTTATAGAAATACCTCAGAAACCCCCGATTTAATGGCACGGGCGAGCAGAAAATATTCGCGCCAAAATACAGGGTTTGCGTTTCCCTCTGTTTCAGGAAGAGAACAACAGCTTCGAGAAAGCAGAAGAGGAGGCAAGGAAACCTGTGCTCCCGATGCAAATGAAGCACTTGTCTCCAAAGTAAAAGAAATTGCTGATGATGCGCCTTGGTACAGGAAAGGCATAGGGCCTCTAAATTGGGTCGGTGTAGTGTCAGCGGAATGTATCGAGTGGCTGAGGAAGACCTGCGCCGGATAGAGTGGTGGGGCGCATAGAAATACCTTGGACTCGTCTAAGATAATGCACATCGGGTATGCAAACGCCCGGTGGGACTACTAAATACAACGGCATGGTCTAAAGATCTCCAACGTGGAGAAAGACATAGATATGCAGATTAGCAGCGACTTAACCCTTTGTAGCATAGTGGTTAGCTCAACTGACCACCACACTTCGATAGGATTTATTTTGCTTTAGGTCAGTGTGGTTCAAAACTAACCACTTGAATTATTTTAGAATCGGGTACAGATAATTGAGATATCTGGCAACCATTTTTGTTCAGAATTACTTGAGCACATACTTACTGGCCAGTATTTTTAATATATCCGTGAGAGGTGACTAAGATTTTTTATTTAATTATTTTGCCATTAGATTTATGTGATGATTTAGGAAGCCTAAAATTGATATAATTTAGTAGGGGTTTTTTGAACACTAAAAACATCATATGACTCTCTAAATTAGTATGAGAAGACCCATTGTATATCAAAGTGGGATCAAAATATGGTATGTTGGAAATGAAAATAACTAATTGTTATAATTTATAAAATATTAATGTATTTTTTTCTGGTATTTAGATGGCAAGACGAGGAATCGATCTTTCAAATTTAGACGAATTTGGATGAAATTGTGGACTTTCCAGAAGATGAAGTGGTAAATTCAGACAATGAATACATTGTGCATCTTAAAAGAAGCGAATACAGGTAAGTGAGAATTATCTACCTTATAATTATAAACTATTTAATTGTAAATCTTTATATACACCTATTTTAAAATTTAATTCAAATAAGTGTATTTCTATTTTTAGAAATCTATCGAGTCATTTCACCTGAATCATTAGAAACTGATGATATCGTCCCTGAAAAGCGATTGGATTTATCTAAACTTGAAGACAGACCCTTTATTTATGCCAAGGTGGAAAAAGAAAGCAGAAGATGTTCCCTCTTTTAAATTTGAAGAAGAAATTGGAGTTACTGATTACATTATATCACAGCAGAAAACACATTCCCAGGCTAGTCAATGGTAAAGAGATGAAAAGAGGAGATGTTGATTGGCAAATGGATCCCAGTGGAATTTCAGTAACAAAATGGATGGACAATAGATCAGTCATGGTCACTTTAAATATGCATGATTCGAGTCAATACAAACATATATGTTGGACAAATAAAGATGGGAGCATGAGTTAGATAGGTGGAAGCATTGTAATCAAAGAATATGGGTTATGTTTGACAAAGCTGTCATGTTAAATTCTTTGTATGCCTTAAATAGAAAATGGTGGCACAGATTTTTATCCATTTTTGAATGTCGTAAAGGTATATTCTTTTATAATCTTTAGGCTAATTTATCCTGAAAATCAAAAGGCATCACTAAAGGAGTACAAAATTAAAGTAAGGGGTTCTATGGACCAAACATCACTTCTCTCGCTTGAACATTGCAAAAGGCAAAAGTCAATATGGCAAAAAGATTGGATGAGGCAACACATATGCCATTTTTAGGCAAAACATTTCATCGCTATAATTTATGCAGCACTGAAATAGATTAACATCTTACCAAATCGGAATGTACCGTTTGTAAAGTACTACTTTGTAACAATTCAAATCAATGTTTTAAACCGTTTCATCAAAAATAATGTTTGTTTTTCTCACCAATAAATAGGAATTTTATTCAGACTATTATTTTGCATTACAGGTACGGTGGTTAGCACCACTAACCACTTCCGGTACGACATGACTAAGCAAAAGTATTTTCAAATTCATTTATTTTCCTTCTTAGAAGGGTAGATAGACTATAAATAAACACTATATGGTATAATTTTCTTAAAAAAAACGGGTACCATTCCTCAAAGGGTTAAAGCTCTCAAGATAATGCGTTTAGACAGAGAACAAAGTCTGAAAACCAACAAATCACGTGCTCTCGCATATTCTGATCTGTGACCTTACGACAATCAAAACTTTCAATAATTCAAAGACTAAAAAATAACATAAGGGTTTCAAATTTTGTTAGAATCGGCCGAATAGTTACAATGTTATTACAAAAAACAAGAAAAAACAAAAAGGGGACCGACATAGTGAGAGTCGCCCGCGAGTAAAAAGGCTCAGCGACTGTTTTCAGTTTTCAAAACAAGGAAATTATGTCATTGTCCTTGTGTATAACTAGGTGGAGACCTCACTTGGAGTACACGGTTCAGTTTTAGTCCTCGAGCCTTCGAAAATACATCGATCGGTTGGAAAGGGTGCAAACCAGGGCCACGACACTGATTCTGTTGATTAGGCATAGATAGATATAATAAGAGGCAACTGCATCAGTTCGGTATCCTATCGCGATACGGAGGATGCGCCGTCAACATATAAAGGGGATCGAAATTCTTCTAGGCTTCGAGAATATTTATCACCACAGCTTTTTACTATTACCCAGAATAGTACTAGGAATTAGGGTTAGAAGCTCGAACTTCCGCAGTTCAGGACTAATTTAGTGGGCAACTACCTACTTGACATATATGTGACAAATGGAACGTGTGGGGAAATCAATATCGAGAAGACAAACAGACGTTAGTTTGGTTACACAGCGTCAAAAGTTACGTTCCATATGGTCCGATAATCCTCGAGATCACTAGCTAAAAAAATCTTCGAGGTCGCTAGCTAAAAAAAGGATTACCATCAGCAGATTTCGGAGTCCGTTAATATAAACAAAGGAGGTTGGGATAGCCTTTAGAATAAAAATCTATGAACAGGCTCACTGTCCCCTCCTATTGTTTAGGTCTATTTTCGACCAATAGACGAAATTTCACTTTCTCCGACGTAAACCAGAAGGTTGAAGGGTCACAACATTGAAAAGTTATGCCCTGGGAGAGAGGCTTAAAGGTGGGCCTTCATCTCCCATCCCCTCTCCCCAGGGGATATTCGACGTATATATAGTCGATCTGGAGAAATGAGGAGAATCGAGGTAGCGATCGAGAGAAGAGCAGTCCCTGAGTAAAACAGGGAATCAAGAAGAAGTGGAACCGCGCGGGATTTTTCTTCCAGAGTCTGTTCCTTTTGGTCACATCGAAGAGTAGACCATCGGTATAAAGAATCACTCTCATACCAATCTCGTTCAGAGATATACCTCACCATTGAGGAATACCAATGTGAAGTTCCACTAGAGAAAAGATTCACCTCTTGGTAAAGTCTCATCATCGAGAAGCCCGCAAGTGTGACCCAAGGATTGGAATAATCGTATATCCACAATTCCCTCGCTTATATCGTCAAGTCAAGAAGCATCGCCACGCGCTCCCCACTTACCTCGAAGTCAGCTGTTATTCCTGAATAACCTCCATCAACGTTATCTTTCGCGCAGCGATACGAACAGCTGTGCGTCCGGTTCAACCTCACGCCTCGAATCCTCGTATCAAATGGGGTTCTCGTTCAAGGTCATCCCACGCCAGATTCCCACTTAGTTAAAGGTAAAAGGAATCCAACTTATTTATGTTCTTTAATTACTATTCCGTACTAAAGTGAATTTTTTTATCAACCATCGCGTAGTACTCATTGGTAGTATTAATTTTTATTTAGATTCTCTTATTACAGCCTTAGTATATTTAAAGTTTTAATATTTCATTTTTTTATGTAATTAAAACTATATTTTTGCCCTAGTTGTTTAATTAAATCCTCGAAACGCTGCATATGGCAATAGATATATAATATTACGAATCCTCCCTGGTTAAAGAATCAAAACAAAAGAAAAAAAAGAAGTATAGCACTCTTAGAGAAAAAAGAAACGTAGTTATTCATGTACGAAACAAACGTACATACATACTCGGCCGTATACCACGACATTAAAAGCTACCTGCAAAGTAGTTAATAGTTCCAGCGCTGGGCAATTTAAGGATATAATTGACGAAAATTTTTAGTGCGCAATAGATAATTGTTGGTGGGAAAGGGGCAAGTATAGCTTCACTGCCCAAAGTCATGGTTGTGCTCCTTCCTTTTCCTCCGCGCATTTAGGAATCTTTTCTGGTTGCCCGTGACCACCGCAGAGGCCTCACGGAAGAACCTTCAATTGTGCTAGGCTTTTCTTCACGATGAATGTCTGTGCTTTTCCTAAATAGTACCTCCCTATTTATAGCAATGTACTTTGAGGTACCCCTATTCGTTGTAACTCCTAAGTAAAAGGTAGGCTATAGCAAACCTCATAGCCTTTTTACTGCTGCAATAATGCAGGCGCATTTAAAGACTATAGGAACAAATTTATAGAGGTAAACAAAAGTACAAATATAACCGCCTTGCCGATAGCGCGTCGAATGTTACTGGTAACATGAACAAGGAAAAGGGAATTCTTCATACCTTAAATACGCTTTCATTACTCTAATCATTCTATAGCTTAAAGCATCAATCATTAAAAAGCTTTAGTTAATTTTAATTCTTTTAAACTAATCCAATCTTTTAAAAAAAACAACATAGCTTAATGGCCGAAAGAAATTGGAACAAATTCTGAGCTGATAAAGAATCAATCAAAATGGAAGAATCGTACGAATCGTTTAACTACAACCTTGGCCAAAATTATGGGGCTGGTATGAAAAATGAAGAATATGATTGAAAATCATTTATTTCATCCACGACATAATACACAAATAAACATTTTCACGTATATTCTATTAATAATTAATATTTGATGTGTCCTTTTGTTTTTATAACCGCTTTAATGCGTTTTAAAATATTGTGCATAAGTGGTTGGAGCAACCTTCTGCCATCTGATGTAGCTGCTGAGTTTCAGGCACCAACAAACAGAAATATCAAGACGCAAAGTAAGAAGAAGGTTATTAGAAGCTGGGTTCAAAGGATGCAAGGCTAGAAAGAAACCGTGGTTGTCTCAGGTGAACAAGAAAAAGCGATCGTCTTGGGCATAAGAGTATGAAGATTGGACTGATGATGAAGTTGTTTGGTCTGATGAAAGTAACTTTGAAGTAGGTACTCCACATTAGTTTCCACCAATTTATTACGGTTAACATTTTTATTGGATACCAAAAATAATCAGTAAAATTTGTATTTCTCAGATCTTTGGAATCCTAGGAGCTGTTTATGTTCGTCGAAAGGTTGTGGAAGCTTATGATCCGAGATGTGTTGTCCCAACCTTCAAATTTGGAGGTGGCAGTGTAATGGTTTGGGGCTGCATGTCGTCTTCAGTTCCAGAATCGATTGTTGTTCACTCGTGAGGGCAAAATGAATTCCAACACTTACACCAACATCTTCAATCAGGTTTATAAACCTTCCTTAGCTATCATTTTTAATGATGACATACCAGATGGTGTAATAGACAATACTCCATACGACACATCTAGTCTCAAATGGTTGGTTTGAATAGGGGTGATGTTGATGGAATGGCCCCCTCAATCTCTTTGAACATTTGTGGTCACACTTGGGCACAAGAGTGAGAGTGCACAAATGTTCCTCAAAAAATGAATCAACAGCCAAAATTCATGAAGAGTAGCAGAAAATTCAGCCAACCCCCTGTGCTAACTTAGTCTCAAGTTTGCAAAAACGCATAAATGCGGTTATAAAAGCAAACGGAGGACACATCAATTATTAATTACACTGGGGAACAAATTTCAACTTTGTGTTTATTGACTTAGATTTGAGAGTTAATTATACGTAATTTGGGAGCGCTGAGCACGAAGTTTTACTCCGTTTTGCTCAATCAGGCCCTGATTTTGTTCAACACACTTCCTCTTTCATCATATTCCTAAAAAGGATATTTTCTCAATACTTGCTAAGTCTTTTTGCGGTTGCACATTATAATTATCATTATCTATTAGTACCTATTTAAACTAATGTTTGGTTTTATATTTAAGATTTTGAAAATAATAATTGAAATACCTTTACAAATTGACAAAACAATCAAGTAATATGTCCTCAAACACTAGAAAGTTATATGCAAAAACTCTCCTGATTCTTTTTGCTACATATGTGGCAATTTTACACTTCCACATCAATGAGGAAATAAAACGGACTTCGAGAAAAGAGCTTACTTAGCTTAATTTGGCATAAAACTGGGGGATCAAGATAAATCATGGGTTCCACATAAAGCCTGCACTGTATGCATTGAAAGACTGCGACATTGGACGAAGGATTCGGAGTTAAAAAATACCTTTTGTAGTTCTGATGGTAAGTTTATGATTTCATAAAACTACGTAACTTAGTCATTTGTGTACTGTAAATTACCTAAGTGTAATTGTAACTTAGGTACATAAACAACTTTTGATAAAATTCGTTTTTGTTAACGCTTCACATTTTTTTTTCCATTTCAGATGTGGCGAGAGCCTACCAACCATGAAACGGATTGCTACTTCTGCTTTGTCAAGACTTCGGACTTCACTAAGAAAAATACGCATTGTATCGAGTACTCAAATTTCGACACGGCAATATGACCCGTGCTACATTCAAATGAAATTGCCATTCCAAAATTTAGTCTTCCATCTCAGGAATTAGTTGAAGATGTTTCTGAAAATATTGTTTTTCACTCTGAGGAGTCAGACACCGAATTCGCCCCCAGCGTAGTTGTAAGTGAAAGTGATCAGCAAAGGCTTAACCAGGTCGAGTTGAATGATCTTGTAAGGGATCTAAATTTACCAAAAAAGGCTGCGGAAATTTTAGCTTTAAGACTTAAACAGAAAAAAAATGCTTAGTTCAAACACACATTTCATTTTACAGAAACAGAGAAAAGGAACTTCTTAAATATTTTAGGACAGACAATAATAGTTTAGTATATTACTGCGACATACCAAGTTTGTTAAAGGAGATGGGTGGTTCAGTCTTACAATGCAAGTGATTGGTGTTTGTTTTTAGACAGTTCCAAAAGAAGTCTTAAGTGTGTGTTGCTGCATAATGGCAATCTATCCAGCTCAATACCAATTGGGCACTCAACAACATTAAAAGAAAAGTATGAGCATATAGAAACTGTTTTAAAACTTAGCAAATATAAGGAGCACGAATGGATCATATCTGTTGACTTAAAAATGGTCAATTTTCTGCACGAGCAACAAGCAGGTTATACTAAATTTTCCTGCTTCCTTTGCTTATGGGACAGCAGAGCTAAGGAAGAACATTATTCCAAACAAATCTGGCCAGCACGAACACCACTTACTGTCGGAGAAAAAATGTAATTAATCCACCTTTAGTAAGCAGAGATAAAATCATATTTCTTCATTTGCATATCAAACTCGGTCTCATGAAACAATATGTAAAAGCTTTAGATACAAACGGCGAGTGTTTCAAACACATAATTTCAAAATTCCCAATTTTAAGTTATGAAATAACTTAAGAACATTAATTAATGACTAGAGTTTTCCGAACGTCATGAATGAACGCGAAAGAAATGCCTGGTTCTCATTCGTGGACTTGATAAAAAGCTTTTTAGGAAATTATAGGGCAGATAAGTAAGAAGAAGTCGTAAGAAAACTTTTAAGGGACTTCAAAGAGCTAGGTTGCAATATAAGCATAAAAATGCTTTTTTTTTTAATAGTCATCTTGACCAATTTCCAAGTAATTTAGGTGCTGTAAGTGACGAACAAGGGGAAAGAGTCAACCAAGATAATAAAATTATGGAGGAAAGTTATCAAGGACACTGGGATTGCCACATGATGGCTGATTATTGCTGGTCCTTGAAAAGAGACCTGCCGTCAACAACCAAATACTCTAGAAAGTCCTATAAAAGAACATTTTTACCAGAGTGAAGCTTCATATCTTTGTTTTGTTTTATTTGAAGTCATTTGGATCGTTATAATGTAATTTCAAAATTGTTTAAACTGCATGTATTCATGAAAATTTGAAATAAATTTTAACGCATGACTTCATTTTTAGTCTTAATTTTGAAAAAACTGGAAAATGGCGGATGGGCAGTTTACAAGAATCAGAACCTGATACAGCCAAACCGAGGTGAAATTCGTTTTCAGCGCACAAAAATTACTTACAGTCAAAAATGTTTATTTGTATTATATGTCAAGTATGAAATAAATAAGTTTCAGTCATATTCTTCACTTTTTTCATACCTGCCCCATAATTTTGGCCAAAGTTGTATAATCGACCATTTGTGGTAATGGTACAAAGAGATCAAGGTTGCCGATTAAATTTGAGACTCGGCTAAATTACTGACGAGGAAGCGATGATGGACAATTAAAAAAAATACCTTTCAATAGTAATAATAAAAAACAGCGCCACGATCAATTTCCAGGCGCAACACAAAACACGATTCTCAATCATCGAAGGTAACGAAAACAAACCCAATTAATTAAATAGATGTCTAGTGGGGAAGAAACTGCGAAACGTTACTTTTTTTTAGCATTCCCATCATTTAGGTTGGTTGGGTACTTAATGAAACGTCTATAAATAAAATGGCGTGCTTCCACCCCTGCATTCGCGTAGAAAAACTAAAAAAAAAAGTATTTTCAGCTGTACGCTAAAACAAAGCACAGCGCCTCTTACTCAGATAGAAGGCCCTAGTGAAAACGAGTAGACTACCACTCAGCAAAGATTCAATTACAACCAATACACATAGCACCATTCGCATATAAACTAGTACGATTTTTCAAGTACCCTTTCGTTACACAAGAGAGGAAGGATCGGACGGGAAAGCGTTTTAAGTCGTGCGGAGGGATCAAAAAGACGGTAGTCAAAAGACGCGAGACAGTACGTTAAATACACGACGGGGCAACTCGTCTGAATGGGGGAGTAAGCTAATCGCACCAAGCGAGACACAATAACCGACTGTCATTTGGGCGGAAGTCGAGCCCATTCAAGGCATGCAGCTCGAATTTTTCACATCCAGCTCGTTCGTACTCTGCGCAAAGAAGGAAAAGAAATTACTGCAGAATTTTGGCCAAGGGCGATACTGACCCCTATTATCAGCAAAGAACTATACAATGTTAGAATAATATTTATAGTATGAATGGCCTAAATTAAAATACTTAACACAAAATTACAACTTACATAAAGTCTGTGGAATCAAAAGAAAGGTCATTTAAGGAAGATATTTCAAGTGGTGGGGGGGGGGATAGTTTGGGGACGTGGAATTGCACGAGAGCTCTTCATCCTTCGCCCACATAACTCAAAGCGACGGACCGTTGCGCTGAGGAAAATTGGCATTATCTCGTCGGAAGGGGTCCCTTAAAACGTTTCGGAAATCACGCTGTGCCATTAATGGAACAATCCCCCTTATTATTCTCCAACCATGGAAGCCTCTTTTTATTCTTATCTCCCATCACATTCTCGCACTCGCGATCTTAGAAACTACTCATCAAAATCACCCTAATCATGGTGGCAGATAGACCAAGCTGTTTTCATGAGGTAAGGTTGAAAATCGACTACGTAAGCTGACCAAATTTTGTGTCTATTTGACTCTCACACCACTCAATTCCTATTCCGTCTATTTCTCACCTTCCTCCACTAATACACCCACACCCCTTCCAGTGACCCTTTCTCGCGTCTTACTCACATAGGTGCACACGGCAGTCTTTTCAGAGAAACCGGTTTAACGCTAAACCGACCGACCTTTAGGAAATACGAAAGGTTAAATAGGTGGCGAGCAGCATTTATTCTGCCATATCTTGAACGTGGCTTCTTGGTCTTCGCAGGCCGGGTTGGACAAGTATGGGGTCTTTTAATCAAACATGTACAGATGGAAGAGGAAAGGAGCCAATTCCAAAGATCTGCCATTCGAATCTCTAATATCTACGCGAGATAATACAAGAAAAGGAGGTGGGAGGAAGCCTTTCAGCCAAATATTTATTCTTAAAAATATTATGGTAGGGCATCACATATATTGTAATGGCGTATATTCAGGTGTTAACGCCGTCTTTCAGACGTGGGTTGTGAACAAATCTGGGCAAGGTTTTGCTTCTTTCTTTTTTTTAAGATGTCCCATCTGGCGACTGCCATACAGGGTGACGCCGAATTCACATTATTATTTAAAATTCTAGCCTAAAAATAGGCCTATATTAAAATAAAGAAAAATAAACGAAACAAAGAAAAAGCATGCTTAGGGAACCTCTCGCCCGCCGGCGCTCGAGAATGCCTCTAACACCAACAAAAATCAAACAAATTGGAGGAGGCCAGTCTCCTCCAAAAAGTCACTCAATCCTTCTATATATATTAGTTTCTTTCTCGTCTGTCCTCCCCATTCATTCTCTAATGTGTAAGCATAGCGGCGTAAATAAAAAAAAAATGAGTCTTTATGTACGCTTTACAATTTCGGTAGTTTTCCTATCGAGTACAGTGATCTTTAATAGTCAGCAAGACCTAGTATAATCTGATATTTTATTTTGATGATATGGAGGTGGTCGATAAAAGTAAGTAAGCCTTTCTAAAACCAGCTTGTTCCCTTGAGTGCTATTCGTCTAGCTTTCTTTCCAGTCTATTGCCAATGACTCGTAAATTTTGTAGATAGAGAGATGTCTGAGTGGTCTGCAGTTTTTAAGTCATTTGGTCTTCTTTTTGGTCGACTGGAAGATCTGCGTATAATACTGTATATCTTCAACGCATTTTAATTCCTCTAACTTTCTTTACAGATATTCCCTTAAAACTTTATACGTGATATATCCTCGTTGGCATAGCGCTTTAAATTCGAATTTCGCGGGAGGCTGGCTCATCAACAATCGTTTCTACGGCATTTTTATATGGTTTTGAGGTAGTAGTTCGTCATCCTGTCTTGGTCATGGCGGATCCCGACCGGAGAATAAAATAGACAAAGGGGCCGGTCCTCTTTGGGAAGAGGTACCTGGAAGTGTTATGTTTTGACACCAGGGAACCTGTTCCGGGTCAGAGGTATGTGGATATACATAGACAGCCATTGTCAGGATTCCTTGGACCAGTTTATGTGTGTGTTGCGAAGACATGAAAGGAAACTGCGAAACACTTGTGAATGTCGCAGACTGAAGGTGATGGTGATGTTATTTCAGCATTATTGTCTATATTACTTTTTCCTTCTTTTTACCTAATTTGTCCCGATCTTTGGTGATTGTTCTCACTCCCCCTCTTAAAACAAACGAGTGTCATTTTTCCTTTATTAGTCTCTTTCTCCTTGCTTTGGATTATTTTTCTTATTCCATTTCTTTTTAATGAGTTTGCTCAATTTCACTACGTTAATTTCTTATTGGTATTAAATACCTTAAGCTTGGTTACCATATTAGATTTGTTTCTTCTTTGATTTTTTTTATTTTGCTTTCTTGTCAGTTTTGAAAACTATACAGTTCTCGCCAGTATACATAATAATAATAATAAGTCTTTTGTAATGCGTTCTTCAAGGCCTGAGGCCTTCCCAGAGCGCACGTTGTGCTGAGATGAGAATGGAAATTCAAGAGGGGGGAGAAAGAAGGCAATACTGAAAAGATGCGTTTTCAGGAGACGCTTAAATGTGGTAAGAGAGGGAGAAGACCTGAGTTCAGGAGACGCTTAAATGTGGTAAGAGAGGAAGAAGACCTGATTTCAGGAGACGCTTAAATGTGGTAAGAGAGGAAGAAGACCTGATTTCAGGAGACGCTTAAATGTGGTAAGAGAGGAAGAAGACCTGATTTCAGGAGACGCTTAAATGTGGTAAGAGAGGGAGAAGAGCTGAGTTCAGCTTTTTCTTACAACTGTTGAACAGTCTCTGGATGTTATCCATTTCCCTCGGTGTAGGGGCGGGGGATTATTATATGTTCTTTGCAGCTCTAGGTGAAATTAGGGAACAAGATTTTTTTTACAAATTCTGATATGCTTATTTATTTAACTAAAATAGCTTTTTCCCTTTTATTTTAAAGGGTAGTTTGCATTCTACATTGATCAGCCAGGGGTCACTGGCTTTGAGCTTGTTGGTAACTGAAATTATTGACAATTTTTTTTTGTCAATGAAGATACTAAAATTTTAACTTCTGCAGGGATTCGATGGCCCGATTCCAAAGTGAGAAGCGCAGGAGCTAACAACCATTGAATCGTAGCTTAGTGATAAGTCCAAACAACGAAAAATAGAGCTCAATTTCACCAGGTCTCTATTAGGACCACTCTTCTTCATGACAATGATTTTTTTTAGCTGAGTATTATAATGACGGAAACGGTGGTGGAAAAAAGTAAAATATCATACATTAGATACAGAGATAAAAATAATATCCCATAAACTCCTTGACTAAGGAAGAAATGGCCTAGGACTTACGAGCTAGAAGGGGGGGGGGGAGAAAGAAAATATACAAATAGAAATTTCTACAAACTTCATTTATAAACTAAGCGATCAAATTACACCCCTTTTTTGTTTCGTCTCAGAATGAAAAATTCAGTTGCAGTCCTCTCATTTGCCAAAAGATGTAACAATGCTGGAATAAATTACCTTAAGGGTAATTTGATGAAAAACTTGATTGACAAATCTTATGAAGAGGAAGGAATTGAATTTGTAATGTTAGAAATAGAACGGTTGTCAGTGGAAATAAAGTTTTGGAAATCCTCTGGGACTTCGACAAAGTTAAAACAGAATCACTACTTTACCTCGATAACAGCTACAGAACGAGAAACAATAGATGCAAACTACAGACCACAAAATTGTTAATTATTCTAATGGCAGAAAACGTTTTCTCAGCTCGAAAGAGAGTGTTGCTCAACCTAATTATTGATCCAGAGGACTTTAAAAATTTATAGGTGAAATTGGTAGCGTTGAAAAAATAAATTTACATGAAACGTCTAAGAGTTTAATACAAATTAGAAGGAATTGCCGACTATTATCTAGCTTCAGTGATAAATTGTAGACAATTGAAAAGGAATCGGAGGTATTTGACACGATACCAAATGGGACCAATATATTTAATAGCTAAATTCGAATGGCACCAACAGTCATTGTCTCAAAGACGACTTCAATTAGAGGTGAATTAGCAAAGTAGATAATAAACAGAGTGAGGAGGAGCAATGATAAAAGGAAGGGACCACAATATCAGAAAAACTTTCATTTGGCCTCCGAATTAGCAAATTTATTATAGAAAATCCTTGTGTACGTGTATGTAAGTGGAGTGGCATGTGGCGAGATGGTTTTGGCATGTGAAAAGTGGAATCGGTGGCCTACTGTACTTTTGTATTGCAAGATCCATCACCACCTGCAGGTTAGATCAATGGTTTTCGACAAGTTCGACAAAATTTATAATTCAGTCGGATGTGGATCGGTGGCAATCAATGGCAACCGTATAATCGGTTCTCTTCTTTTTTTTTAAATCTAGTGCCTGCTTTGGCAAGAGGCTAGATTTCTTCTTACTTCCCCAAATGGTTATGTTTTAGACACCAAATTTTTACCACTGATGATAATTGGCAATGAAATTTAAAAGCAAACCAAGAATCTGCAAATTTATACGATAACTAATATAAAAGTTTGTGTTAAGGAAAAGAAAAATACAACTTACGAACTATAAAGCTGATGGATCGCAAAGTTTTGTTTGCCTTGTTAAAACTAAAGTGCAATAAGTTGGATGGTTTGGAGAAGAACACGCTTCCCTGACCTCACCGGCAGCGATTTCACAGAAGTCGGCAAATAAGAGCAGAAGCAATGACAATATTAGACGATTTATTTCAAATGTTAACACGAACAGCTTCGTGCATCCCTTATTTACTGTTCGATTCGTCGAATGGGAAAAAAAATGGCTGCCCAATGAATCGCCGAAGGCTTCGATAAAATTATTATGTGATTGCTTTTATAACTTTAAATGGTTCTACTACCCGTTCATATGTGTAATTGAATTTATCTTGGTATTAAAAACAATGCGAGGGAGAACCGAAAAAAACTAGCAGTGCAAAAGAGTTAAAGATGAGAGAACTCGAAAGGAAAACCATTACAACGAAATGCTATGGCTTGGATAGTACAAGGATTCGAAACATACGAATACCAGGCAATGGCTTCGCGGAGCTTGCGCTTCGCTACTAAGATTAACATTTAAAATCTAAAAAAAAAGCAGCCATGGTTAAATTTTTAAAAATTTTCTGAACTTCGCCAATTATAATAATTTTTAAAATGAACTCTAAACTAAATTTCCCCCCTTTCAAAATATCACGTTGCTAAAATATAAAGTTATAGAAGATATATAAAAATAAATTTTCTGAACTTCACCATTTGTAATTCTTGGGGTTTTAAAAAATTCACAAAATTTCGATACTTATATTTATTTCTGAACTTCACCATTTTGAATTTTGATATAAAAGAATTATTAGAAATAACTTGGATAAAAAAACATAAGTCATAACCCAACTAAAATGAAATTATTATTTAAATGCTAAAAAAAATCCCCTTCTTAAAATATAGTTAGTGATGATGAGGAGGATGATAGTGATGCTGATGATGATGATGATGATGATGAACTCCTTTATGGGGCGAAGGTGACCATAAGATCTCTTCTAGTATCCATGTACGTAGACTTACATCACCTCTCCTTGCGAGAGCAATTTGAAAGAAGCTTGTTTGTTGAAGCAGTCTTCACAATCTTCGATTCGGTTAAATCCATTTCCTTTCTAATAAATCATTTTGTTCCGACAGCTCCCCCCCCCCTTCTCCTGGTCCTTCCTCCGAGAGAAGGATTGTGCCCCGTTGATTAGGACAGCGTCCATTTCCTCCTTGATGAGCGAGGGACAATTTCCGGATGCAAGAAATTGGGCGAAGCTGACCCTAACTAAATACGCCGTTCCATCTCGCCACCAGGTGGGAAAGAATAACGAAAAAAACGAACTAAACAACCGAAAATAATTGGGAAACAATTACGTTATAATTTAACGATGCCGCCAACGGCGGCTTATTTTAATTAAAAAACAACAAAAACAAACAACGGAAAATAAGTTTTACTAATTAAAAGCTGGCGTTATGAGAAGTGAGAATGTGTGGAAGCTACAACACCAGAACAGACAAAAGAGCGAAATGGCTCAGGAGAGTGCGCAACTCTCATACCCCCCCCCCCCGACTTTGGACGATGCCAGGTAGAAATAAGATTTATATCGATTTGGGGAGAATGCAAAGAGGAAGAACAGAGGGTGAATTCGATCTCCCTAGGAGAGAAAAGATGACATCGCAGTGATGTAAAACATCCAATGTTTACGTTGGTTGAAAGGCAAGAAACAGCAAATGGACATAAGACAACAGAGTGGAGGGGAAATGGATCATATGGTTTCGTGACTATGCCCCAAACAGGTGTTACCCCTATTATGATTGAACACTAAGAATCCACTATCAACCAAGGCACCTGCGCCAGAAAGTTTGATAGAGGTTCGTAAATAGAGTGAATGTAGTGATAGTGTGTGGCTGGCACGTTCCCTAACCTTTTGGACCGGAAGGAAAATTCAAGTTTGTACTTCTGAATCTTCAATTTGAGGTGCATCTCTTAGTTCGAAGTATTCGGGGTCGAGGAGGTTTGATAGAGCAAATAGGTGCCGATATCTCTGAATTAAAACGCAAAATTTGATAATCGCCCCTCCCCCCCATCATGCATTGTAGACGAGGTCGTCAGATCGGATAATTAAATTAACGCAAATATCAGAATGACAATTGCAGGTATGCTCAAGGTCACCAGGGCCAATCCTAGTCATCGGAAGGAGGGTACAAAATCATAGCTATACTGTTTTACCACCAACCAGCAAGTGTGGAATCTCTCGATGGGCCAAGAGAGAGCCAGCCGCTTCAATGCAGTGGATTGTGGATAAAGAAACTCCTTTGGCGGCTTGTGGGATTTCACAGATCCCCCCAAAACTGGTTTTGTAGACAAGCCGGGAATTGAAGCAAGCAACTAAGCATGAAGTCTAACCCATTATCCACTAAGCTAACAAGAGCTCCTCTTTCACTGATTCCGACCTTCTCAATTGACCGTTCGTTCGTCTCCAAAAGAGAACCTCCTCTTTATCAGGTCGTCCGGAAAGTTCTGAGCGTTTCGGAAGGATGGAAATAAAAGAAATTTATATTACAATCAAAGTACATTCCATTTTTATTAATTACTCCAGTCCCTCTAATCGGTAGCCTCATAATTCCAAGGGGGTAGAAGTAGGCTGTCTTGGAAGAAAGGACAGCAGGGACCCAAATAAATGAATGTCTGTTGGTGTAATGTCGGGAGAGTGCGGTGGGTGAGGTACGAGATCCCACCCCCTTTCCTGTTGGCTAGTTCTGGACTGATCTGGTGAATTCTTTTTTTTTGCAATTTCCCCAGCTGGATGCAGTACACATCAGAATTGGGGGTCAGATTGTATGGGAGTAGTTCATAAATAAAGTCTTTTCTCCGAAAAGTTGAGAGACCCATACATCAAAGCCGGAAATGTACCCAACTTTCACTAACTTTGGCACCGCATAAAAACAATGAACATTGTAGCGCCCAACGACGTCTGACGAACACCTTTGAATTCGAACCCTAGTGTGATTGTTTATGATCTACTCCCATACAATCAGGCCATCAATTCTGACGTATACTGCCCCCAAACCCACCCCCTTAATGCGGTGCGTTCTGAAAAATCTGATTGAATATAATTAATTTTAAGTAAAGCAAACCTTTTATCCAGAAAGTAAGTGAAGTGCGGCAGTATTGAACACCATATTCGTGTTCCTGATACTGAAAAACGCCACAATACATTTTAATGCCTGAAATTAAAGGTGGGAATGTTCTTAAAATTTATCCAGTACTTTTTAGAAGTTAACATCTCTGCAAACTCCCTAATTGTGATTTGGTGGTTGACGTCAATGTTTTCCTTCCTAAGATCGTCATCCAACTCTGAAGATCATCCAAAGCGACTTGCATCTTTTAAGCTGAAATCTCCGCGTTGGAATTTTGCAAACTATTTCCGTACCGTTGATTTACCTACAGCACCTTCACAATAAACATTACATATGGCTTTAGACGTTTCTTCAGCGTTTTCACCATTAAAGAAAAGAATAAGTTTAACCTTAATAATGGCTGATAAAGGTAGGAGATATACTGACTTTTTTATGCGAGAGGTAGCCAGTAGGTTACTTCGCTGCAAGAGATGCCAACATATTAGTCGTACCAACATTACAGCTGTAATATGAAGAGTTTAAGAGAACTCTTGAAATTGTTCAGACCTTTCCAGACGATCTTATACTATTGGCACAATAGTAATTGGAATGCCTAGTCTCCTGCAACCTTGTTTCCTCCCTTCTCTCTTTTAAAGCCATCCCTTCCCTACCCATATGCGTATTTTCTTCTGAACTGAATAAACCGTTGACTCCCACGCCAGATTTGACAAGGAAAAACAGGGAAGTTCACAAGAGTGGTGGGAACGAAGCACCAGCCAGCCATGTGGACCTCGACTGTGCAGTTGACAAAGTAGCACTGGAATGATGATTGGAGAAGAGCAGTGAGCACGCTGGAAGCCACAAGAGTCGTAATTGAAAAGCCTATGATCAGATTTTGTGAAATAAAATCTGGCCCACAGGTACACACTCATGCGCGAGCGTTGACTATTTCTTCACACCCAAGAATTACCCCCACCCCTTCGAGTCGTAGGCAATGACAGTCGTAGAAATCCGAGGTCTGCCAGAGGCTTAACTCATCTCGAAGTTCGGTGCGATACCAGAGAAGGTGGGGAAAGAGTGGCCGGAAATTCGACTCCCCGCAGGGACCAAGGAATTTACTCGTGTTTCACGGCACAGGGTTCAACGCCAGAGTCATAGCAAAGCAGGGGAGAAAAAAATGGAAGGGAATGGGGGGAGAAGCGATGTGCCACGGTACGACGGGGAATGCAGACGACAATGAGAGGAATGGCAGGGGGAGGGACGGGGCGGGGGGGTGGGGGACCAAAGGCTCCGTTTTCGCAACACAGAGAACTCCAGTGAAACTAAAAGTCGATGCAGTTGAAAGGGGAGAAAGACCCGAAGAGGTGCCAGTGGCATATCAGTGCCTAAGCCGCTCGGCGCCAAAGCCCTCGTCGCTGGTCACCTACTTGTCTAAATTTCGCGCTGCAATCAAACCCGCCATTTGCCCTCGGCATACTTCCTGGGGAAAAGGGCGTGATTAACCCACCCAGCCCTCAAAAAAATGCAAGGCGTTGAATTATTAAAAGGTTAGATAGAGGAGGAAGTACAACATGACATACTTTAGGTTCTCAAAAGAAGATGATTTTGTCTTTTTAAAAGACCGAACATAGATTAAGAAAGAAGGAAAAGAGAAATAGAATAAAATAATATAAACACTTAGGGGATGTGGACGGTAGCCGAATGGTTAGCGTCGTGGGCTGAAGAGCGAAGAGCCTTCGATGGCATGGGTTCGAACCCCATCTATTTTTCACTTATTTAACGGGTAAAAGTTTATATTACTCGTATTTTATTCCGTTTGCTATCTCTCCCTTCCTTCTTTCTTTCTTAATCTGTTTGTTCTTTTTAAATATTTTATCAAGATATTTGAATTACTATTTTACTGGTGTTTAATATAAATTGCTTTTAAAATCATAATTTAACCAATTTTTGTGGTTTGTGGAGTCTCTTTCTTCAGGACTAACTTTGGCCTCGCGTATCTTCAGATGATCCCATGTTCACTTTCCCTAACCTAACCACTTTTCCACGAAACATTTTTATGTTAATTAAAATATGTCAACCTAAACTTGAATTTGCTCAACGTCATAATGCGCCACCGGTAATTTTAAAAAGGAGGATTTCTGGTTTAACACGAATAATCATTTACAATAGTAGCTAACGTGATGTTCTCTATCAAACCTAAGGACAAACAAGACCATAATGAGCCTGAATGGCTTGCAATAGGTATGTTCTGCAATGTCCCGCAAATATTTGGTCCTAAGTAAAGGAGCCAAGCAGTGCGTCACTCACATGGGGCAACAATAAAGGGGAGGAAGGCATCTATTAAATAACTTCTTTCTCTTTTTTCTAAGTTTTAACACGAAATGCATATATAGCCACATATGATTAACTTAGAAGGGAAGCTTGGGGGCGGGGGGCTATAAAAACAATAAGAAACGGCGCAAAAAATTTCAAAATTCTACTTTGGGGTTAAGACGAATCAACATTACGCACGATTTTAATAAATATGAAGAACGAAGTAACTCGCATCGATTACTTGCAATGCAATGCCGACTCCGAGGAAACCTTTCATAATTTAAGTTGAACGGCTAATGCATAATCATATAGAAGTTTCCTATCCAATAATACGCCCTTTGTACAAGAAACTACATCTCAGGGCTAAGAAGAAATACGTTTTAAGGGAAACCCTGAAACATTAGCATCTTTCGAGCGTTTCAAACAATGAAACACGAAGTAGAACAACAAGAATTGCAAATAAACTTGACTCAAGCAACTTGTTTCCCTTTTTCAACAAATTAAAAAAACAGATGACATATGGTATAGCTCGTTCACCTTGGACAATAAAAAAAGAAAGGTTGTAGTAAGGTTCTACGCTAAAAGACCTTGAGTTTGGCGAACACATTCTTTTAGCAAAAGGATGTGCATAAATACAGATGGGAGGGTCAAAGGAGAGGAACCCGAGAATATAATTGTGTCTAGTAAGAAATATGCTGTGGACTGTATTCGATGTGAAGCTGTAAAAAGTATGAGATTGCCACTATTCGACCATATAATCTTATATATAGTACCGGCCCTTAAGGACCAGAATGCGCCTGTATTTCGATCACATCTTACATAACTTTTGCAAGAGAAAACCGTCTAGCCTCCTAAATTAGTGTACAGGGTGTTCGGGCTAAATTTGACGGTCAGCGCAAAGAACTGCAATATCTAAGTTAAAAATAAATGTAGTTTAAAAATATAAACTAGATTATGGCTAGGAGATAACAGTTTACTCAAAGTAGCCGCCCTCACTTTCCACCAGGGACTCAAGAGGGCTCCGGAACTCGACTCATGCGTTCCTCACTGTCCCTGGGAAGATCTTCGAACAGCAACTTGATCTTTGCCACCAGCTCGGCCTTGGGGTTGCAGGCAGAGCAGTTGTTGTGTTTCTCAACCCCGCTCCACACATAGTAAACCATGTGATTCCAATCGGGGATCTAGAAGGCCAGTAAATGAGGTTGGTGAAGTCTTAGAAATTCTCCGACAGCCGCTTCAAGTCTCTCCATCCAAGGGTTTGATCACAATCTCCAGCAGTTCCACATTAGCCGTTTGAATCGAGCCTAAGACCGTGCTCAAAAAGGGCGGGCAGCATGACGAAAAGTGGAATCGAGAGGTTTAAAAGTTTCGCTTGAATGTCTTTTTGAAATTGATGATGGCAAAGTGGGGTTTTTTTTTTTTAATACACTGCACCCATGTAGCGACTGCCTTTAAGAACACAAGTCGCGGTAATTAAAATTTAATTTAATACTAGGCGAATTTAAAATTCCCAAAAGCAAACGAAAACAAAATCTAAACAAAAATTAAGATAGAGAACATAGGCAAGAAGAAAGCATGCTCCATCGGGAGGGGGGGGCGCAGGAACAAAGAGAGTAAAATAAAATGGAGGCCACCCTCCTCCAACAGGTCAGATACTCCACAGTTCTGTGTACACAAACCAATCCCAAGTAGAATGGACACACAGTAACGACCACGCTCGTCCCGATACAGGGACAGGTAACGTGGGCAAAGATCACCCAGACTAAGACATTTAACAAGAATGTGCCGGAAAGTCCGGGGGACAACGCAGGCGTCTCAAAAGGGTATGGGTGAGCACTCCATCAAATGGCGTGTGTGCCACGAGTGTGCCCAATTCGAAGACCACAGAAAGCGACCTGAAGCCGTCCGGCATTGGGGGTAGTTCCATGGAAACTGTCTCCCAAATTCTTTGCAAGGCAGGCCGTGGGACGGCCCTGATTCCTGCCATGTAATCGGTGCGAAGAAAAGAGCAACACTGTTCTGGTATCCCAGTCCTCGTCGACTTTTAGGGGTGCTTATTCCCCGCAATTCACACATGTTCAGGAACCAGGCAGAAAAATATCTTCGCAACCGGTCCGGCTCGCGGAAACCCTGGCGTCACGGATATCGCGAACCAGGGGGTCTGGAGATTCCAATGCCCAGAGAGCATTCAGGGCGGCGTGCGAGTATCTAAAGATCCCAATCCCATCTTCTGGAGTATAAATCCGGCGATTTGTTTTAAATGGCAAAACGCAGATTCAATGATCATGGCAATTTGATTGAATACAATTACCCACATTCAAATCAAGACGGGCTGCGAGCTACATGGAAAATATAGGCAGGTCGGAAGGTGACGACAGCAAAGTACACATAAACACAGAATATGTACACTACCGCGGGGTGATGAAGAATCACAGAGAGCAACGGAGGAATCTGTTAATCAAGGATACTTGCAGAGAGCCAGCCATCAGAGAAAATATTGGTTGAGGCCGGGGTGAAAAGATCGCAGAGTCGAATCTTGGTAATCACCGCCACAAGCGAACGGAAATTGTGCACGTGGAGAAAATAGGAATGTCAGTAGATCAAAGTGCTGCTACTGCGAGTCAGGAGTTAATGCCACCATGATACTGGGATAACCTGACCGCCAAAAACGAGTTCCCATTAGTTATGAGGACGGAAAGTCTCTCTTTCTTTCTTTCCCAACCACCCAATGCGTGGTCGGGGTCCAGTGACGGGAGGAAAATGTTTCTCTGACAAGACGAAAGTGGTGGGTCCCAGAAGGCCGGGAAATGTGTGACCGTGAACTAGGTAAGAGGAAAGGGGTGGTTAAGCAGGATCGCCTGTAACCTTAATAACCCAACTGGTTCGATTTTTAAATAAACAATGGTTACCCAGTTATAAAACAGTAGTATTGAAAAAATTCATCTCTACGGAGAAAGCGGTTGACGGTGATATCACAACACAACTACTATGACTAAAATGACAGCAAAACTCATGTACCTTGAAATACTAGTTTCCCTAAAACAATATTATCACCTTTAACCTTTACAGAGACCAACATAAAATACGAACAATTATCATGATAATTAAAAGTGAACAACTGATTACTGGAAAAGAAATGATGGTTCTTTAGTTTATCATCTACATTATTACATACAGCGAGTCACTTTATAAAACAAATGGCCGCTCGGTCCAAGTCTTTCTTTAATAGAGCTTCTACTCTTCTCCGAATAGATTCATCTTTTTTATTATATAATTTCAAGCGGAATGCTGTATCTATATCATCAAACTTTGACGCTATTGTTGGTGCTGCTAGAGGAGTGTGCGTTTCGCACTCTGCTCTCATAAATGCTTAAACTGGTTCGCTGATATTCAAATCGGACGAGCTTCTCCTTGATGCTTCCCGATCTAAGGCTGTTTGGGCTGCATGTGTGCTAAACGAGACAAAAAATTCGCCGAATCTTAATTGAATGCAAAGAAGTACCGTAACCTGACTTACAAGTTGCGGATCTCTGACGGGAAAAGCCGCGTATTTTATATAGATTTTTGCCTCTGTTTGACCACGCTTGTGCCCTGTACGTTAGGGATATGACATAGCCTTCCCATTATTGAGCCTGCCCTAAACAAGAATTCCAGGATGGAGATTGAGTACCATACCTTCCATAGATAACAACAATAAATTTTTCGTGAAGCCTTTTAAGCGTGTACAAGCAATATTTAGCGGTTTTTTGCAGTCCTCTCCTCTCTGTTCATTAATCGCCATAAATAAACTTTTCAAGTGCTATATTTCCGCTATTTTTGTTTGCTCTAGAGGCAAATGACTACTAAGTAGAACTAAATGAGCGCCAATAGTAGTAATTTCCATTATGGAAGCACTTGTTTTAAAACCCCTTCAGGTCTCCCCCATAGCTCTGATCTTGCAGGTCACCTGAAAGCTTCCTTCCAATTTCCAATCTTTTTCATAGATTCCTTCAGCGGTGAATGAGTGCGTTGCGTAAAGTGTACATCGAGTGTTTTATCTTTTGTTTCCCCTATCTTGAGAGGTGAATTATGCCGCCGACATCAGAAAAGTTGCTCTCTGTCCCTGCCCCTATCGCGTCATTTGGTTCTCGGGCTATGAATATTTCACACATTTTCACTTTCCCTAATTTAACAGTCGCCAGATAGCCCCTTAATTAAAAAAAAAAAATCCCTAATTTAAACCATGTCATTACGAACATCCTTTTAAAAACTTTCAGGTGATGTCCCAAATCACCCCTTTTTTAAATCAATGGCCAAAATTTGAGAGACGAGCAGGTGGGTGAACGGTCGTGTGATCCCAACTAATTACGTGGCGGAAACAATCCTCGTCGTCAAGTTATCCCTATTCTCTCTACACGGGCGTGGGTGGTGGGGATGGGAAACCGCCTGAACCGAGTGCAATAATTTGGCAGCCCCTTTTTTGTGGTAAAGTTTCAAAATACGCCCACCTGTCTGGCGAATCTAGATTTAAATATATTAAGCGCTATCTTCGCTCCTCCATTGACCAGGGATGGCAAAAACCACCAAATTTTGAAAAAGTCCAATAAAACCCTGTTTTTTTTTAAATCTCGGTTTTTTTTCAAAAAACAAACACTACAAGTATTAGAACAATAGAAAAAGAATAGCTATGTCTATTTTTATAATATTAATAATTAATTAGTTTAGTAATAACAGATCACAGTAACAGATCACTGATCAAGAATTTTGGGTACCCATGATAGCCATAACCTGTAGAAGGAGAGAGGAATTATGAGTCAGTATCAGAGAAATAACCTTAATTACATACATATGTTAAAATTATAAACATAAATAATAAATATGCATTTTGAATAAAATAATGATAAGTAGCATTCATTTCTTGAAAAAAAGTGTAATGTTGAAAAACAACAAAAAAAACGGGTTTTTTCAAATTTCACTTGAAAAAAACAGGTTTTTTAGGGCTGTTTTTTTTTTATTTGCCAACCCTGCCATTTACACTGACATATTTATTTCAGTTCGCAGCTTTCATCCACAGGTTCGTGGCGTGTGTGTATTTAGGGGTAGTGTAATCGCAGAGACAGTCCTTTCCTCCGACCACGACGTGAAGCATGGCGGCACTGGGTCCTGAGCAATCAGGGATGGTCCAAGTCACCTGAGCGGACCAGCGCAAAGGATGGTTGCCGCATGCCCCTGTCACAATGGATGGGGCACGCGACTAACCTTCCACCATCCTTTGCAGGATTCATGGAATCTAGCGGTCAGCCCATAAGGGTTTAAGACCACGCCCACAACACAACCCGTACTCAATTAAATTATAATGCATCCAACCGCAGTGCAATAAGCCTCCCTCCTCCCACCAATCCTAAACAAAATGAATAAAATGTGCAGTTTCGCCAAATTTGCTGTTGATTGCCATATGGTATTTATTGGAAAGGTCAAAGCCAAGTGATACGAATTCGCCTACCGTGGAATGCAGGCGAAACGCATCTCCAGAGACCAATTTCTCGTTGCCCCGTCATCTTAAAATTCAATTCTCGATCGTCAATTCACACATTAAATAACCTTCGGAACAGCTAAATAGTGTAGCAAGGTGGCTTTTTTTTCTTTGCAACAATAAAAAACCTTCAGAGGGTATCATTTATTGTTGAAAGGCGGGTAATGATAGATTTCTGAAAAACGAAAAGGGAACCACCCAAGTATATGAACATTTGATGGGAGGGAAAAGCGAGTAGCCCACTAAAAAACAAAAACTAACAAAGGCAATGATGAAAAAGATTCAGAGTTGAGAGTAAATTGCTACTTAAGTTCTTTCTACCCTAGATGATAGGACAGAACGTGGACAGGCTTCGAAGAAAAAAGCATGGTTAAACCAAATGAAAAAATCGTAATCTTTCTGGATGAAGAGCGTGTAAACGAGTACGAATGTTCAAATGCCGTATTTGCTTAGCTACATGCCCACAAGATGTATCTTATTCACCAAGATTGAGTCAGATACCAAACTGAGTAGCCAGAGTAGAGAATTTTCGAATGGGACATGATTAAATTTTATTTACAAGTCCAAAGATATCTGATGCATGGTGAGAGCATCGCTAAATTTAAAAGATAAAAATGTTATTCGGCGGAAAACGAATAAACGTCGGCTCAAAAGCGGTAAATTAAAATTCCCTTCATTGACCACACTGTCCAATTACCGCGAGTCAGCAAAAATAAATACATTCATAGAATTATTATACAAAAGTATTCAGGGCGACATCGTCACCCATTTCATGCATGGATGCAGTCAAATTAAGTCACCTAGGACCCGCAAACGGCACCACGACGATGATCCCTTTTCCTTCAGAAACAGGGAGGGGGGAGGGCATCAGGTGTGGTTAGTGGGTGGACACAAGCGTTAGCACATATAGGGTCCGGCGACGGATTGGTGGAGTCGTTGTGCTTACCCGCGCTGGGGTAAGTCGACTTTACACAGGTAACCTCACACACAGCCAATCACAATGATATGCACAAATATCTTCGCAGCACAACACACACACATATTCTTATCCTCTGTTCCAAGAAATCCTAACGATGGTTAGTTGTATCCACATACCCCTGACGCGGAACGAGTTACCCTTTCTCCCTTGGGTGATGAAGCTTCATACCTGATCGTTGGCGGGTGTCAAGAAGCAATATTTTCCGACACTTTACGGACCAAATGAGAACCGGCTCCCGGTGCCCTAGGGTTCATCAGCGATTGTCGTGCTGATTTTTATGTTGGTTTCATTATCCGGCCCGAGGATCAGTCATAGCCAACAGAGGGATGGCGTTACTTACTGCGTTCTCTGTTGTAGTAACCCGTGATTCAAATCGCACATTAAACACTACGGCTCCAATGAAAAATTCCGAAAAAATGTGCAGATGAGTGGCAAAGGCCAACCAAAAAAAACACTAAAATGGAACCTGCATAAATTTAGTAGCAATGGATAAGTCTCCCCGAGAGGAACCCCCGAGAGGAACCCTCGAGAGGAACCCTCGAGAAAGGAATGCAAAAGTTGAGGATACAAACTTGGAACGGCCACGAGTTTACGCCATTCCATCGGAGGTCAGAGTAGTCCGACACGCGCCTGTCCCTTAATTAGCTGTGGTCATGGCCTCACTTCCCCCCCCATCCTTTCCCAATGGGCCCAGACGCGCACGACCAAAAATGACCACAAGCGAACTCTCCCCCCAATGTGGAAGCAGAGTTATTCCACCTCGAATCAAACCGTGTGGGGGGGAGGGGAAGGGTAAGAGTCGCACGCGCCAAGACCGGGCATCGGTGGGCAACTCCTTCATCACGACCCATAACTCGCCGCCTGAGGCCTTGACCGCAAGAGGCAGAGAAAGGGGTGCCGCGCACTGAATCCAAGCGTCATTGTAGGGCCAAATGTTTATAGCGTTAGAGGTAGGTCCGTAGAAAAGCACAAATGCTGAGTCATCTAAACAAGTCGTCATTCCGTTCTCAAACAAAAAAAAATAATTGAATGCTTAAGATTCGTTACGTGATAGTGGCATGGCAGAGCCGAGAAAATACGACTAGAATGAATTCAATACAAACGCGCATACAATTTGTAAGAACTCAGGGCACCATCAAGTGTACCTCAAAGACGCAAAATCCATTTAAAAGGGATTTCGACTTAACACGAAGATTTAAAATACATGACCCCCCCCCACACTCCTCCCTCTTCAATGTGACATTTGCGCCATGTGTTTTGCATATAAATCGAAAGATCTAATCTTGAAATTTTCAAGCTTCAACCTTAGAAGAAAGAGAAAGGTGGAAAAGCAGAGAGCGAATTCGCAAAACAAAGTTCTGGTTATTGCCAGAAGCCGATCAGAACTTTGAGGGAACGAACAGGTTTTTCGACGGTCCTCGAGGTTGATTTTCCTTAAAACTAAGAGGCGAAAACCAGAGAGAAATCTCCGCCAGAAAATTTGTAAGGAGAACTCTAGCAAAGAAAATGGTCGAGAGGGAGGAAGTGAATTTATGTGAAAAATTAACCGCAGATTTACCTGCAAACGTTGGGGTCTGGAGGGCACGCAATTATTTAGGTGTCAGACGTAGCATGCTTACCTATGTACACCTGACATTCCTTTGCGGGTCAGTTCTTATGGCTCCTCTAACAACGTTTGAACGAAGAAATAGTTCTGAACTCTATTGCTACCGCTGTATACCTACTTTCACTAACCCCTTGACCTTCGGCATATTTAATTTGGTCCAAACAAAAAAACGAATTGTTTTTCGTCCTTCATTTTGGACCTAAAACTGTTTTGGTTTCTGTTTTCCGGCACTATAAATTTCGCAGTCCAACGAAGTGCTCAGATTTAATCATAAATTATATTTATAAACGAAAGAGGCTATTTATTAGACCTCTTTATAGAAGTCTGGTTCGGTCTCGCATGAGGATGCAATTCACTTCTGATCCCCTAATTTGCCAAAAAGATGGCATACCGTTAGAATGGGCGAAGTCGTCCACCCAGACAAAGCCTTAAAACCTTCAAAGGAAGAGAGACTAAAGCAATTGGGTCAGTATTCGTCGGTTAGGGTTATTTCTAAATTGGAAAAAAGGAACGAAACTAGCATAAATGACGGGGGTACTTTAACTAGGTGGGAAAAGATGGAGGGGATGCGGAGACAGATGAAGGAAATGGGGTACCCATTTCTAAAAAAGAGCGCTAACAAAAATAAAGGTTAAAAATGGCAACTCTAAATATTGTGGCGGCCGAGGGGTATATTATAAACCTTTACGGAACAAGTTTGAACGGAGTACAGACACTAAGTACAAACTTTTGTGGAGCAGTTTGTACTGAAATATTTCAAGTAATCAACTTTTAAAATTTTTAAATGGATTCAAAACTAAAGCATGGACAGAATCAGAAAAAAACATACGTAGGTATATTAAAATACTCGCCAAGGCTGTATAATCCCACTGATATACGACAGCTATTTTGATTAGTAAACACTAAAGTCATTTGAAATTATATAGCCTAGGGCAGGGATGGGGAACCGGCGGCCTTCTATGGCCTTTTGATATATATTTCTTTTTTGACATTGAACATTTTGTCTAAAATCATTATGCACACACACACAGACCAAAGGAAAGTTATGTGTTTAGTGATGTCGCTCCCAGAAATTGGAAGCATTTTTCTTAAATTCAGTGAATCTAAACTTAAAGCAACTGCTATATGAAGGCAATGTTTCCGTGTAAGCTACACTAGCCTAGTGGGAGTGAGTGATTTCCCGTATGATACAGGAGGAGTTCCTGTCTCGTCCGCCTCCTCACTGTGCTCTGTGCTACTCCGAATAACTACGTACTCTACTCAATAATTGTGTTGTCGTGGCTTACTTCATACCGACTTGTTTTGTGAGACTGAGTTAGTTTCTGCAACAATTGGGTAATGATAAATAATAATAATCACAGAAAAAAAATATAACTAATCTATATTGTTATTATAATAATAATAGTTGTAATTATTATAACATGGTTGTGGATGCAGGTTTATCGATGTCTTGTCTAAGACTGTTTTGTCTGGGTCAGTGTGCGGCTGGCCTTACTAATTCATTATTAACCTTTTTTATGGCTTTTCAAAATAAATACATTTCTTTTTGGCTCATAATTATGTCAAAAAAGTTAAAACAGACTTTGAAAGAAGAAAACAGGATCTTTAATGAAGAATGGGAACTGCAATATTTTTTAGTGAATACTGGAGGCAAAATGTCTTGCTTGCTTTGTGATACTGCAATTGTAACAGTTAAGAAATTCAATGGACAGCAACACTATGTTCTTCACAAAGACAATAAATATGCCAAATTAGAGGGTGAACCTCGAAAGATAGCACTGAAGAAATTGAAAGATGGAAAACAGAAGCAAAGACAATTTTTCCAGCCTGTGTTACATCAAGGGAATGCTACGACAGAAGCAAGCTATAAAGTTGTATATTTGCTTGGAATAAAAGGTAAGCCATTCAGCGATGCAGAACTCATAAAGGAATGTATTTTAGAAATGGTAGGATGTATAGATCCCGATAAAGTTGATAAGTATAATGAGGTGCCTCTTTCAAGAAGGACTAACACAGATCGACAACATGAATTGGCAGGCAATGTAACAGAACAATTGAAAAATATAATAAAAAAGAGAATATATATTACTCAGTAGCTTTGGATGAATCAACAATTCCACTGATTCAGCACAATTATTGTATTTTATTCGTGCCATAACAGATGATTTACAATTATATGAAAAATTGCTTGCTTTAGGCACCCTTAAAGGAAAGACAAGGGGGATAGATATTTTTAACAACTTCAAAGAGCAATGTCATAAAATAGGACTAAATTTTACTAACTTGGTAAGTGTGTGCACTGATGCTGCCCCAGCTATAATGGCTAAAAATGAAGGATTTATTGGACATCTTAAGAGAGAAACCCAAGAACCAAATGTACTGATTTCATTTCATTGTATTTTACATCAGCGAAAATCTCTGTGCAAAATCTGTAACTTTAAATGACACTTTGCACAAAGGTTATAAGCATTGTTAACTATATTCGAGCGAATGCCTCAAAGCATCGTCAATTTCGAAACATGCCGATGATGGATGACGAAGTAATTAACGTAGATTTGCCATATCACTCAAAAGTACGCTGGTTGTCGCAAGGAAAATTATTGGTCAAAATTTTGTCTTTACGAAGGCAAATTATTGACTTTTTCAAAGAAACAACAAGTATTGTGATTATCAGATCAAAATTTTTACAGAGATGTTGCCTTTTTATGTGATGTGATGTCAAAACAAAATGAGCTAAACATTCACGACGACTGATTTCCCGTTTTTCTTCAACCTACTGTTGTGAATCCACATTTTCGTACTTGGCGGCGCAAATCAAGAATTCACTGAGAATACAGTTGACAGACGAGCATTTGGAGGACCTATTGAGACTTAGAACCACTCTGTTAGAGCCTGATATCAAAATGCTTTCTCAAAAGAAGCAAACTCAAAGAAGTCATTAATTTGTATAAAAAAATGTACATGTTTGCCTACTGTATAGTGAATATTTGAAAATGTTATATTCTCGATGTTTATATGCTATCTTTTTATAAGATTATTGTTCCTTTACCTGTTCCTTGAATACAAAGAACCTTCTTTCTTAATTAAAATAATTTGAAAATTTCATGCTTTCGATATTATTCATTTACTTATTATTTTGAAAACTTCTTACATAAATGAAATATTTGAAAATTCTACCTTTTCAATATTTTTCATTTCCATATTACTCGTATAAAAAGTACTTTTAACTTAAATAGAAATATTTGGAATTATTATGCTTTCGATTTCTATAAAACTGTCTTTTTTACTAGATTACTAATAAATTACTTAAGGGAGATAAAATAACTATTTTTTTTCCATGCGGCCTTTATGAGTGATGATGAATTGTAAGATGGCCTTTATGCACACAAAGGTTTCCCACCCCTGGCCTAGGGCCTAGATTTAGAATGCCTCAGACTCGGAATAAAAGGATCTGAGGGCAATATTATATTATGCGCCAATTCCATATTTGTACGTCCAGCAGTCGAGATGGTGAAGAGAATTAGGTTGTTGCTACTGCAAAAGGGCTAAATTATATCGATGAGAATAGTGGCAGAAATCTTTATAGCAATATATCCCGAGAATGCATGGTCACCCCCCTAAAAACGGGCCCCAACTTTCAATAGGCCTCATTTCTTAATTTTCTGCAAGGATTGAATGAAACTTTGGTGATAACTAGTTTATTGTGGTAAAAAACATCATATCAAAACATAAGTCTTTGGACTTTTCTTGTTTATTCTAAGCACGTGTTCGAGATAACCTCCATTTAGCTCTGTGCATTTCTTGAAGCGCAGCACAAAGTTGTCCATGACGTCCTTACAAACCGACCGACTAATGGCTATGATCTGCTCCCTGATGGCTTCCTTGAGTTCCGTGATGGTCCTGGGTCTCCCTGCGTACACTCTGTCTTTAAGGTAGCCCCAGAGAAAGAAATATGGGGGCTAAGGTCTGGGCTGTGAGGTGCCCACTCAAAATCAGTCTTTAGACTGATCACACCGCCACCAAAGTTCTCTTTCAGCCAATCTCTTTAGCTTGCTAAAAAGTGGAAGCCGTCGAGCACAACTGCAAACTTTCCTCACATGTGGAGTTCCGATCAAAATACCTCAACAAACCCGTCGGCGGATAATGCGATCAGTATTGAAGAACCCTATGATAACTAAGGAAGAACTGCAATGCGATATGCGTACGACTTGGCGATAAGTTACGAAAATAACGATTAGTAGTGAGTTCAATAGACAAGTTCGGAGATCTTTATCTCCACGCAAGATACCTTTTCTGAAGAAGGCTCATTTGTTATCACGACGGAGGTTTGCCCAGGAGCACATAGACAACCCACATTAATGTTTATACGAATGTGATTTGGTCTGATGGGACCAAAATTGAACTCTCTGGCCGGAATGCATCTCACCATGTTTGACGCCGTGATGGAACCGATGATGATTGGAGGAACACCCACCATAATAATAATAAGTATTTATAATGCGCCCTTCAGGGCTGTTAGCCCTCACAGTGCGCAGGTTGTGGTAGCGAGTGTAGAGAATGTTTACAGGGGAAAGAAGGCAATTCTGAAGAGACGAGTCTTCAGGAATGTTTAAAAGTAGCAAGGGGGGGGGGAGAGGATCGGCTTTCGGCAGGAAGGGCATTCCAGAGTCTAGGAGCACAAACTGAGAAGGAACAGTCACAAAGCAAGCAGAGGACAGACCGAGGTGTGTTCGGGATGGGAGCTAGGTTAGACCGGAGTGCTCGAGGAGTTTGACGACGGGAGAGGGCAGACGAGAGATAAGGTGGAGCCTCGAGGTTTAGAGCCTTGTAGGTGATGAGAAGAATTTTATAGTGGGTACGGAAGCGTATAGGTAACCAGTATCGTTCCTGTAACAGAGGCATCAAAGGAGAGAACCGGGGGCGGCGAAGGAGGAGCCGGGCAGCATAGTTTTGAACTAGTTGTAGAGGGCCAAGTGACGAAGAAGGGAGATTCACTAGAAGAGAATTGCAGTAGTCTAAGCATGAGGTAACAAAGGCATGAAGAGCAGTCTCAAGGCTTCGTCGATCAAAATGGGATCGAACACGTGAAAAGTTGCGGAGGAAACCGAGGGAAGACTTACAGATACGATGGAAGAGCGATTTAAAAGAGTGTTGCTCATCGAAAATAACACCAAGATTACTGACGGTAACAGAGAAGGCGACATTGGTTTCCTCAAGGTTAAGGGAGGGGAAGAGAGCTTTAGATTTCTCCAACATCGAAGCGGTACCAACAAGGAGAACTTGTTTTATCGTGGTTAAGTTTGAGAAAGTTGGCAGACAGCAATTCGTTTATGAAGGTGTAGGCTGAAAGGAGCTTAGTAATTGATTGAGCGAAGGACACAGGGGATGAGGAAAGGTATATCCGAGTGTCATCAGCATAGAGGGGGAAGGACAGGCCCAAATCGCGAAGAAGGGAGCCAAGAGGAAGTAAGTAGATGCGAAAGGGAAGGGGACCAAGGACTGAGCCCTGAGGAATCCCAAAATAAGTGGGCGCGGGCTCGGAGAGGTTATCGAGCGTGACCGACTGAGTGCGGGAGGAGAGGTATGAGCGGAACCAAGGTTCGTGCAGTGCTCGAGAGACCAAGGAAAGTTTGAAGACGATCAAGGAGGACAGTGTGGTCGATGGTGTCGAAAGCAGAGTAGAGGTCTAGGAGGACTAGAATGGATGTACAACCACTATCAGCAACTTTACATAAACCGCCTGAAACATTAAGAAGAGCGGTTTCAACAGAGTGGTTCGCTTTGAACCCTGATTGGTACGTTTCATCGATATTGAAGTTAAAAATATCGTCATTAAGGCGAGAGAAAACCACTCTCTTGAGGACCTTAGAGAGGAATGGAAGCTATGAGATAGGGCGATAGCTAGATGGTTCAGAGGGGTCAAGGTGTGTTTTTTTAAAGATAGGACGAAGTGAGGCATGTTTGAAGGAAGAGGGAACCACCCCTGTAGCAAGAAAAGTGTTAAAGAAATGAAGAATCAGTGGGACAGCAGGGACAATTTGGTGGAAGAGTTTGGGTGGAAAGACGTTCTTAGGGGATCCAGATTTGTTAGAGCGTGAGATCAGGATAGTTACTTCCTCAGAGGACGCCCGAGTGAGGACATTAAGCGGCAATGGATTATGGTCGGGGAGAACAGCATGGGCTTGTTAAGACGACTGGGCTAGTTTGGCGCGAAGGTTAATAATTTTATCAGAGAAAAATTTAGAAAGAGTCGAGGGGTTAATGGGAGGAGAGGTGGGGGAAATGGGGTTAGGCGAGGAAAGACGAGAGAGGAGACGAAAGATAGTCTGAGGGTCATTCTTGCTCCCTGACAAAAGTTTGCGTGAATGAGCCTCACGCGCTGATTTTAATTTGGAAGAATAAGTCGAAGTAGCAAGGCAATAAGCAAGTCAGAGGGAGGTCGTGTCCTACCCACGGGAGCGTGCTTTACGAAGGGCACGTAAGGACCTCCTTGAACGAAGGAGTTCCATGGTGAACCAAGAGTCAAGCATAGAGGCGGAACCATTATGGTGTGAGGCTGTTTTTCTTTTAATCGGACTAGTGTTCTTCATTTAATTGATTTAACGATGAATGGAGCCAAGTACCGACAAACATTGAGCAATAATAAAACGTCAATTGTGGCGAAGATTGGGATGTTCCATCAAGACAACCAACACATGAGTGGTTGCTGCAGAACAATATTAATGTTTTACCGTGGCCTAGTCAATCGTTTGACTTGAAATCTGGTCTAAAATGTGTGGCGAATATTGAAGGAATAAGTCAACAAATGAAAACCTGCAAACCTTGCCCAATTAAAATCTATGTATATGTTAGGAGTGGAGAGATATTAAAACACAATATTGCCACACAAATTAGCTCTAAATAATTTAAATACCTAACTTTTTTCGAGCGTCCAAATATGTTTCGCATGCATCAGTATTAGCCTCCCAGACTTCAAAGGAAACTATAAAAAAAAAACGTTCTAATACTAAACGCATTGGGGTAATTTACTCCCGACAGCTTGGACTGCGTATCCTCCCGGCCCCAACACATTCAGATGCGTTCTCTCCCACTCCAACACCTGCGTTCCTTTCCGGCTCCAATGTCCGTAGGATGATCTGAAACTAAACATACACCTTCCACACATTTTCACTTTCTTTACAGATCGACCCTTACAACAGTAACGCTTTTCACACTCGACCATCACGAATGGAACAACCCCCCCCCCAAAAAAAAAAAAATCAGACTGAACGGACAATACATGCGACTAAACAAAACCCTTACCCTTCTAAGACTCACACTCGAGACAGACAACTTTCAAAACCCACACAACCAACATTACAAACAAGGCCACAAAGAAAATCAACACGTTCAAAGCACTATCAAAGATTACATTTGGACAGCAGAAAGAGCCTATCACCAGTCTATACACAAAATTCATCCGCACCACGCAGTAACAAGGAAAGAAGGTACCCTAGAAGACCTTACGGCCCATTCAATGAGGGTACCTTTGAACTAGCAGTCGAGCGGGCACATCTCTGCTCAAATGCTTTACGTCCTTTCACGGCCACTTTTCAAGACTTTGTCTAGTCTTGACTTAAACTGGTCAACAGATTCACTGTTGACAACTTCCACTGGAAGTGCGTTCCAACTACCGCAGATACTGTACGTGAAAGACTTTCCACACAAATCGCGGTTGTAACGCTTCAGTTTAATTTTAAAGCCGTGATTTCTTGTTCTGCTCTCAACAAGTGTGAAAATATCCCTGTAGTCAACATTGTCGAACCTTCGAAGTATTTTGAAAACTTCGATGAGCTGACCACGCAGTCTACGGGTTTCCAACGAGAACAGATCTAATTCCCTTAATCTATCTATGGCACCCAACTATAGCCAAACTTCACGCGAACAAACTCCAAACGCCACACAATCACAAAAAAAACACATCCTAAACGAGCACCAACCCCATTAATAAATCAATCAGAGACATCATTACATAGAACACACAGTAATTTCTTTCTCAACTCGAGTCAGGCCACTCCACTATACTACAACAATACAAACACAGAATAAACCTTGCCCCGACACCAACACGTACCAGATGTAACCAAAACCCAGACATCAAACACAATTATAGACTGCCCAAACCTCACACAAGCACGCTCTACACACAATCTCCTCTCCCACCCAGGGAGCGTGGTGGCCTAAAGGGCAGCCGATCTCGCAGAAGAGAGGTTGGGGTGGCGGGTGGGGGCAAGTAAGTCCACTGTTACACAATTTCTGCGTGATACGGTCTCGTTAGTATTTTGCCTTTAAATTTTTAGGGACCCCAAATTTTCACGATATGTGAAATTTAAGTGCAACAAATCCTCGGTGAAAAAAAAGAAGCTTCTCAGGAACCGTTTTTATCTGTCTCGTCGCACGGAATAGCCGTCTTCCATGGACTGCAAAAGGTAATCAGAGCGAACATGCCTCGCTGCGCACGCGTCCGCGCTCTCGCCTCCGCCTGCTTCTTCGAGGACTTCGGCAAGTGATTATCACCACACGGGGGTTATTGACACGCCTTATATCGATGTACTTAAGGAAGATCCGATATCGCAAATGAATTCCAATTCAAGTTCGTACTTCTAGGTACGTTTGTAAGAAATTTCAGATTTTGTAATACGCTCTCTCGCCTCCATCATTTAAGAGTTGATTGGGGAAAATGTTCCATTGCATTCCTCGTCATCCTCGGCCTACTTCACTTACTACCCTCTCTTCTTTCTATTCTTCGATCTATCCTCTTGATCAATTAGTGATAACCCTTATTTCTTCGCCATTGAGTTCCCCTTAGTTTTTTCTCCCAACTTATTTTCTTAGCCGGCGGCTAAATTCGCAGGCTAGTCGCCGATCACCATTCGACCATCCCTGGTAGGGCACTCCTACTCCATCTTTGCTCCTTTTTAAAGTTGTTTTTTTTAACATGCCTAAATTCTGCCCACTTTTTTATCTTTCTACTCCCTCCCCTCACCTCCTTTTATGGTGTGCTACGGCCAAGCGGAAAACCCGCTTCGGATTACAGTCAAGTTGGGTGCGGTTAATCACCGGATGGAGTCCCGTTTCGGGTGGCCTTCACACCACAGCTGCCATACCCTATAGATAACCGCGGTTCGGAGCCCGCGTTAAACGGTAGATCCACACTGAGAAATAAAAGGAATCTTAAATGAGCGCATATCGGTGGTAAAATGCCCTTTACGTATCAGCAAAGGGAGGCGGATGATAGGTGTAACTTAGACAACCTTGCTGCGGCTGACATCTCGAGGATTGTCTGCCCTCCCGGTTCCACGGCATGCAAGAGGATCTTTTACACATTTTCAATTCCTATACCTTATCCACTTCTTTTTTTTACAGTTATATCCTTACAAACGTTCTGCAGGATATGCTCTAATTATTTTTTATTATCTCAGTAATGACAAAAGGAAGTTTGGATCAATTTGTTAATTCGCGTCACAAAGATATTTCCCCCATTTTTCGACTCAAAAATACAAGATCTAACCGTAAAGTGACGTCGCCTTTCTTGGTAAACACCGGAAATAAAGCGGGGACTCGGTTTTCCGATTTGCATTTTCCTCAGGGTATTTTTCGCAAGCCTTTGTGTATTTGCTCTATAATACACAGGTCTATAATTTGGAAAATCGAGGTTGGGAAAAACAATTGTGAAAGGTTATACAATAAAGACGGAAATAGGTCTACCTAGGCCTATTATCTTATAGATCAGAACACTTAACAAGGTCTGCTGACCAAAAGGTCGCATGTTCTCACTTATTCTGATTTATGACCTTACGACCACCAAAACTTTCAATTATTCAAATACTAACCTTGGGAGGACCTTGAAATTTATATAATTCGAAAGAGAATGTAAAGCAACATAACGGTTTCGAATTTCGTTAGAATCGGCCATTTAGTTACAATGTTATCACAAAGACAAAGAAAAAGCAAAACGGGAAACCGACCGACATAGTGAGATTTAGAGTTGCCCGCGAATAAAATCTGAGGACATTTTAAAAATCAACAAGAATTTGTTGGGATTTTTTTCCAAAAAATTAAGTGTTTAAAGCCATGATCAAAGAGGTAAATGACGTTAAATAACCACTAACGCAGGGTTTCATCCCCCGACAAAGTTAAAATCGGTTACCCACTCACAATACAATTAAAAATCGCAAAACCGTTTCTTAATAGAAATTACTCTTAAATGTTTCCTGAACACATTTCTGCTTTCCGCTGCACGAGAAACAGCAGTACCTTTATAGCCTGATTTTCCAAAGCTTAACGAACAAATTACATTAGGGGGTCAGTAATGTTCAATTAAAATCGCACATGTGTTGACTTTAAAATGTAAAGCAGTGTAATGGTAACTAATTAATACACAAAATTAGTATTTTAGATTCATAATGATGATTAGTGAATTGCGTGTCTACCTATTAATGTTCAAAGTCAACAAATGACTGCATTAGTGTGCAACAAAACGTTCCTCTTTACTGAACGGTCACTTTTCATTATTGTAGGAGAAAAGCATCCACCCCGAACAACACACCGTTTGTAAGGAGAGATCTGTGAAAAAAAATGGTGGTGGTGAACATAGATGAAGTGAAAATGTATGGATGATATAGAGTTAGGGATCCTACAAGCATCGGAGTTGAGAGGCACACAATCTTCCAGGTGCCAGTTGCAGCATTGTTACTCATGCTACACCTGTCACTCTACAAGGAATGGTTGTCACCTGATTGATGCTGTTGCTGTAGGGCCTTGCAGGGTTGATAAGTTTGAGTTAACGTAAAATGTTATTACAAAACAAAAAAAATTCACATTTTACTCTATGTTCAACATGCAAGGAGCCCAAGTCGGACTGGTGCCATAGACTCATTGGGTAGGGTAAAATAATTGAAACAGCTGCAAATATCATTTGTTTTTTTAATATTATTACAAAAAAAAATCGAATGGCTGAAAAACCTTTGGAATGTGTTAAAGATTATTATATATTATTTTAGGCTACCTAATAATAATAATTCTAAAGAGCTTCCAGACTTTCAAAAAGGGCAGATTATAAGAGCTTGATGGATGGAACAACCGTAACAAACCGATCAAGATCAAATGTTTGGACTTGAACATAAAAAGTGGCGAAATTTAGGGAGAGCAAAAGAGAGAGAGAGAGAGAGAGAGAGAGAGAGAGATGAAAGTGGTGAAATAGGGTGAGTTTAAAGAATAGAGGTGGTGTGGGAGACAGAATAAATCGGTCCCTGGTGAAAGGGTAGCTCTGTTTGTTTAAGTTTTTTGATGTATTTTGTGTTTGTTTTGTTTGTTTTTTAATAAACTATAAAAACCTATAGTTTATTCTAATTAAATTAAACATGTTAATTTAATTATTATTTATATATGATCTTAATTGACATTCAAGCCTTTATTTGAGGTGGGGTTTTTGTTCCCGCTGTGGGTTTTTGAAAAAGCTTTTCTAGTTGAACGTTTGGATTTTGATATTTTCGTAGTTTTGAAAAAAAAAGTAATCTTAGTGATTGTTTATGAATTTATAGTAAAGAAACCTGAGCATTACACTAGTCGTTTTTTTTTGTTATTTGTCGATTTTGTCATGTGTATTTTGGAATCACGTCGCCGTCAGACTGTATTTTACTGCCTTTAAATGGTCTTATTTGTAGGTCGACCTCAATGTCTAGGTGTGTACGAGAGAGAACTCGGGGGACAGGCGGGTACCAATGGCTTGCCAAATCCTCTTAGCTCTCTCGTGGAGCACCACGTTGATCGGAGATAATCCGACCAATCGTGGACTCCCTCTATCGTTTGTATTCTCTTCTTCTGGTGTTTGTGATGATAAGCACCGCTTTGTTCTGGATCGTTTGTAGTTTCGCAATGTGGGCCTCGGCGCTCGCGTTCAGCGGCACCTCGAGTGAATGCACGCATTGAATATCTTGAGTTTCTTTGAGGGATTTAGGTCACGAAACCTATAAAATTCCCTCAAATCCCTCTTGCCATTCGCGACTGTTCGCTCGACATGACGCGTGTAGCCACTGGTGGTGATTTTGATCCCCAGAACCGTCCCTTCCATGCAGTAGGGGATTCGTTTCCCGTGTACACGTATATCGTTGAAGGTCTTGCGAAACATGGGAATTATTTTGAATTTGGGGGCATTGGTTATCTTCCATCTCCTCTCGAAATAAATTCCCTGTGAACATAAGCGGGGGTACAAATTTGCGCTATATCGTTAGCGAACTGTACGTTTATCGTACCCTCGGAGAGGTTGTGGTAGGTCACGTGTATAAATGTATAAAAGGGGACTGAGAGAGCCCCCTGCTTCGAGTTCGAATTTGGGACCTTTATTTCCTTTGATTTGTATGTACGCTCTCCTTTCCATTATGTAGTCACATAGAATCTTCAAGAATGGGGTTGAGACCTACCTGAAGGATCTTATATTGTAGTCCTCTCTTCCAAACTTTGTCAAAAGCTTTTTTTGACATCGCGGAACACCAGGTCGGCATGCCTTTTGCCTGCCTTAATTTTTGCAAGTTTTTTGGTAACGACGGCTAGTGCCGCAGTGTCAGTGCCTCTTTTCCTTCTGAAGCCGTGTTGCTGCTCGTTATGCAAGTTGGCTTCATTGAGAAAAGAGTTGACTCTGTTAGCCAATATCTTCTTGAAGACTTTGCCAGCAAATTCTAAGAGAGATATTGGTCGAAAGCGGGCAGGGCAGTCCGGGGGCTTTCCCGGTTTTGGGATGAAAATCATCTTGGCCACTTTCCACTGGTCGAGGAAATAGCCCGTGTTCAGAGCAGCGTTCATGATGTTGAGAAGGCCACTCCAAACGTTAGCGAGGCCTGGATGAAGTTTTCGCGGGTCAGCCCCGTAGTACCTGGGGCTCTTTGACGAAAGGATTTTATAGTAACGGAGAGTTCTAGGGCAGTTATTTTACTGCCATAGCCCTCCATCAATCTTTCCTGCGACACACAATGGTGAGGAGAGATTTTGTGTATTTGTGTTTAGCTGTTGGATTACGTCAGTTTCAAATTCGAGGTCGTAAGTCATTTTCTTCTGGGGTAATTTTGAAGATTGAAGACCAGAAAATCCTAAACATTTCTTCAATCTCTTCAGTCTCACTAATTTTTTGGCCGTTGTGAGTGTTATTTTTGTTTGTGGAGGTTTTCCTTTGAGACGTTTAACCGTCTGTCAGAACGTGCGTCTCTCTCTTTCTATGTCGAGTATATCTATTAGTCTGTCCCATAGTAGCATTTGCTGGTCAGTAATTAGTGTCTGGAGTTCATCTTTAATTTGTCTTAGTCTTCTGTGGGTATTGTGATTGGGACCTATCAGCGCTACTACATTGGACAGGTCCCTATATTCTTGGGCCAGGGCTCTCATGAGAGGGGTCCAGGGGGGAGCTGGAAGGATTTATAATTAATACGGGGAATACTATTTTGATGGGCTTTGATTAGGAAGTCAGTAATTTTATCTAGTTCCTCATCTATTTTTTTCTAAATTAGCATTAAATAAGGGGTCGGGGATATAATTTAAGAGGTAATTTCTATATTTTCCGAATTCGCTTGCTTGTAACTTTTGCGTTCTGGGACTTCAATTTAATGGGATTTACTCCTACTGTAATTTTGATAGCCTGTTGGTCGCTCGGAATGATGGGGCCCGGTTCAGTGTGGTAATTGTAAGGAAACCTGATACTAGGTAGGATAATATCGGGTTTCATAGGCTGCTCTCTCATATGTACGTCGGGAATTCTGGTCCGATCCTTGTCAGGTATTGTCTGACGAGTTTAATGTTTCCATAGGAACTTTTACTAAGATCATGACTGGTTATGAGAATCAGAAAGAGGAAAGCTCCGAAAAAAGTAGTAGCGGACAAAAGAAAAATCCCAGCGATAATGTCGAAGAATCATTGGACTAAGAGCTTCACAGTTGACTACAGGGCTTAATCAACATCTAACAAGTCAGGTTTCAACAAAGATGGTTCATCGAAAGCTTGACCAAGCCGAGTATTACCGAAGGGATGCAATTGCCAAAACTTTACATACGTAAATCAACGAGGACCGTCGTAAAACCTGGCATATAAAACATAATTGGACAATGGACTAAGGGAAGAAGTTATATATTCTGTCTCTGAAAGAACTGGAGCCGTTTTTATTTGTTCGATGAATGGATTCAAATTTCACTGGATACTGTTTGAAAGCTGTATGAATCAATTACTCGACATATTTCTGTTCTTAATAGTAAAGGATGGCAGGCTCAATATTAAAAATTAGCAACTAAAATAGAAGTTCCATTATTTAATACAACTGTATGCCGACTATTAGTCGAAACAAACAAGTTATTCTGACTGAGTGTCATGAACGCTACTTGGGCTGTGTGCGTCACAGCCCAAGTTAATCTGAGCAAAATCTCTTGGAAAATTATGTCTCGCTAACCACACATCGTCTGGCCGCTCAATAATTGGGGCAAAGCAACCCCCTCCCCCCCCATCGCAACAGCAGAGAAAAGTTAAGGCGATGATCAGATTCAAAACGCAGGTTTGTAGAGAAAAACTTTTAGTCTTACTAATGAATTTTAACTCTTTGGTGTCCTAAATAAGGCATCAAAACGAGACAATAAAACTTCTTGGGGCTAATGAATCAAAGTTTGAAATATTCGTCTCAAGTCGAGTCTTGGTAGGAAAATGAAAAATAACTTCTGCCTTGGTCGCGGGAGGGAGGGTTCAAAAGGGTCATGTGCCCTCTCGGCCGCTAGCGTCACAAGCACTTTGCGCATATTTTCCCTTTCACCTAACCATAACTTTACGAACTTCTTGCAAAACTTTCTGGCGGAGATCCACTCGTTGATTTCCGGGAGATTGGGTTGGTGGGTGAAGGGTGATGATAAAAATCGTCAAATATAACCAGCAAGCTATCCAATCTCAGGGTCCAAACCAGGCCGACGCAATTCCAATACCAACCAATCAGAAGAAAACCACCCTGCCACGTTACAAATGGGTCACTAACGAGGCCCCGATGCAGTCAACTTCCCAAACTAAACGCAAACATCGGGTGCCACTACTACTAGGAATCAGGTATTCGCAATATACTAGACACTCGCACAATTAAGAAAATCTAGAGATAAAAGGAGTACTAGATCTTGGAGATTTTTTTCTGTATATTCTGTCTCCCACACACTCCTATTCTTTAACTTCACCACTTTACTCTTACTATATAACTTTCTCTGTATTTTCACCAACTTTCTAAGTAAAAGTCGAAGATTTTCGTCGGTCGGCAGAGTTCGTCGAGGCTGCTGTCGGAGAAAAGGGTTCTTGGCCAGGAGCAACTTAAATAAATCTCTTATAAATATAATTTTAATTGTATATATATGACGCAGAAAACGTCATCCTATCTATCATATAACCGATGGGGATTATACCTCACCAACATGTTCCAACGGCATTTGTCCACCCAAATTTTGTCGCGCCAGTGAGTTACATAGTTATTAAACAGTTTTATCCTGCGAATAAACAAAGATATTCAAGGAAATTCGGTTGATTCATTTATTGCGGGTTTTCTGCATAAAGGTATGTATGGAATTCTACCACCGACTATTAATTATATTTGGTTTTGTTAAATGTTATTGTCGAAGAATTGTCTCCCTACTTTTATCGGAAAATTATTCTTCAACTGTTGGCCGTTTAACAATTACTCCGATACTATACATCTTTTTGTCAGAGTATCTATATATTTAATTACTTTAGCGAGCCAGTCTCACATCACTTAGGAAGGGAAATAATTCCTCTATTGGCTGAGTGGACTCCAGATTCTTCTAAAGGAGTCTATCTAATGAATTAAGAGAGTACCACAGCGTTTAATCAGTTTTAAGGAAAGAGCCGGTCAACACGTAAGGACCCAGTGAAACACCAAGAATTAACCCAAAATATATATCTTTTAATTTATCAATTAACTCAAATACTCGTATATACACTAAATTCTATACGTTTAACATGGTCTTCGATCACACGATTAGAATATGGGCCTACTCCTGACGAGAATACTGATCAAAACAAAGTAGGCTTCACGGCAAGAAACCAATTGCCAGATAGCTAATATCTGGAGGCTTCTAAGTTACAGAGTTAAGCTACAATTTACTTTCACTAGTCTAACTAAAATATGACAGTTACGAAATATTATATCTCCTTTAGTTAGCTTGGGGACAGCATTAAAATCCTACTTAATCAAAACAAATATATTTAGTCATTCGGACTTACATGACCTTGATAGGAACGGGGATTGACGGATGTCGCGATACTGGAATTTTCACAAGTCTTAGCGTTGCAGTGGAATGAGGGTGGTTATCTCTAAGACGGTAGAAACCGATGTAACGCTCTTCTTATGACTTTATATATACGGTTATAAGTCTAAAAGACGGAGAGAGGAGTTGTGCTCTCTGGCTCTTCTTCTAGTATCCTTGTCTAGTTCGCAGGGTTATCCAACAGGGTTTTGGTATACGAGGTGATCCTGAAAGTAATTAAAGGGAACTTACTTGGGGATTAATTCTTCTTTTCTCAAAATTACTGAAATTGCGATTTGAGAGTCCCTCAAGGGTGAGCGGATCTTCTTTTGTCTTGCTCCCGAAATTCCTGTTTGGCACTTAGGAATTTTGATCTAGCCAGACCTCTTGTTAAGTCTGCGAAGGATAAGTCGGTATGGCACTAATAAGAAAACGAGACGGACTTATAAATCTTAGAAGTCGAGTTTGGGACAGAGCGAGGGACTGATTACAAAAAAACAGTCCTCTATCGTCTCTAACAGAATAATCATTTTCTTTCCTTACGGGGCTTATTTATAGACAGGAGACCGCCCCAACTAAGGCGGACGGGGTAATGCCACTGAGGGGAGTGCGAAGGGGGAGGGGGGTGACACCGCGGAGCCCCGGTCTGCTTCTTAATGAGAGGCACCGACAACTGTTACATTATTTCTCCTCGGTGGTCTTTTTGATCCGACACCACTTTTTGGCGCTCTAACCGTGGGCCTCCTGACCTCGTAGGTAATGGGATCTGTTGAGAGCTGCTTAATGGCCTTTTGCGGATACCTTGGTCCGGCAGCCCGACTCGACTACCCACTCGGCGGGGAGATCAGAGCCCTTCGGCAGTTTGACTGTTCGTCAGACGACTAACGTTCTCACGCCCTCTCCGAAGAGGGATTTTAATATATATGTCCGCTTGGCCCTCTGGGTGGCGTTATGTTTTAAATTTCTCTACAGTTATTATTATTTGAGGCTAGTAGGTTGCTAGAAGTTCAATGGGAGATGTGGAATAAAAATGAAAATGAATCCAAAATTATTTAGCACAAAGATTTAAAAAAAGAAGGAAAACTTAGCGTCTGTTTGTTGACAGTTCCAATATCATTTAAAAATGAAACTAACATATCTTATTTTTTCCCTGAGAACTTTCGAACACAGCGGATTTAAGGTAGATCGTATACTATAATAGGACTAAATAAATAATACACCAGTTCCAAAGCTTCACAAGCAAAATTTGTAATTTGTTTACCATTTTAAAAATTCATGCTAAAGGCGGGATGGATGGATGTTCTTTTTCTTTGAGCCATAAACTGTTATTTTAACTTTGTTGAAACTTCCAAAATTAAATCTTTTTCGTCTGTAAACACAAAATTTCTTGTGTCTTGAAATGAATAGGGATCGTAATGCAAGTTACAACGTATCTTTCTATGCTGTATTTCAGTGAATATCACGACAGGAAATGCGCACTCTTTTATAAGCTTTAAATTTTTGTCAAGTTAAAATCTGTTGCACGGAAGAACGGGAAATATATAATTCATTGCAGATTTTAGTTTGGGATAGATGAGTTCCGGGGGGGGGGGTCTCCTGAGATAAAACAAGTTCTACTTCAAACACTTCATTCTGTGTCGTAACAGTTATACTATCGAACCAGTAGTTTTTATCTTTTTAATTAAGTTATAAACACCGAGTCTAATTTGTATCTGGAAATTCACGAAAATTTTTAATTCCATTCCAACCTTTTTATTTAAAACAGCTTCGATTATAATTTTATGCAGACTGTATTTTCTAATGACAAATATCGCACGCTTTCTTGATTCGGCAAACAAATTTGGGGGACTTATTTTTTAATTGTAGCAATACTATAGTTATAACTTAAATTGTTGAACATTTCAGAGATAATTAAGAATGCATATAAGTTATATACGAATTTACATTTATATCCAGTTAAATTTGACTAATTATTGAAGTTTGAATTTAATGAAATTTTTGCTACAGCCACCCTAATATATAAGGGCAGTTTCTTGGAGTTGATTTTCGTTTTTGACAACATTTTCCCAACCCTTTTTCAGTTTAAATATTGACCGTTATTTTTTTTTTCTTAACACTGAGTTGAAACATCTAGCTTTTTTGCTATTTCTTTCTCATTTAATTTAGTTTCCTTCATAAAACGTTTATTTGTCCAATTTTTCGAGTACCTAAATCACTGTTTACCCATTTTGGTTTAATTCATTTCGAGCTAAAAAAAAAATACTACCTGAAACACAAAATCACACTATTAAAATAACTAATAAACTATCTGAAACGCACAAAAACACTATTTTTTAACAATTACAGGTTAATATAAAAACAATGAAAAAATAACAGAAAACATCCCATTTACACACTAAAGCCAAGATACCAACTGACTCACACAACTGGCTGTGACTTCATTGAAATGGTCTAATGCAGTGTTGTTCCTTCAGTGTTACCATTTATACTTACAAAGTAACTTAAGGCTCTTAAATATAAAAGTTAAATAGTTGCTCCGTGTTGGTGCATAAAATAAATCCATTTGCAATCAATGAAATTGGTTTCACTGGCTTTTTTCTAGAAAAAAAAGTAACATTTTGGAAACATTGGCGCAATTTCAATTGTAGCACAAATGAAAAGACAACGAGAGCCATCGAAATTTATTGTAACGTTTTAGTTAACGTGAAAAATATAATGTTTACCTTGGCCTTTCGAGGGATCAATAGTCAAAATTTTTCTTCAAATTCCCTTGTCAGCCGTCTTTCGACAATGGCCGCGAAAAGTTTCCGGAGCTCCCGTAATTTCATAAGAATGGAGCAAATAATCCTCGAGTACGGTGATGTAGCGGTCAGAGGTAAGGGATATAAACCTCCTCTCCCCATAAATGAACTAAAGCAGCCCCATCACAGATTTAGGGGGGTTTAACTCTGCTAACCCTGAATTTGGGGTCGTAACTGCTGACTAAGGAATGGCGCCCAATTGCCATTGTGCGAGTCTGGATACACTGGGAACGTGGATTCATCTGACGACAAAAACTTATGGCAGTCTGCTGGTGTCCAATCAATGTCCATATTTTATAGTGAAAAAACGTCAATGCTTCTTTTTGTATCCCGTGGGAAGGTGTTTCTTAGCTGCATGGCAAAGTCTTTCTGAAGGCGATGCTGGATAGTGAGGATGATTTTTTTTCAATTCTGATGCTATTAAACGTGGGTTCTTCCTCACCTCTAGTCGTACATGGCTGCAAAATACTTTTGTGGACACCCAGAACGTGCTTTGGTAGGTGGTACTACCGCCGATGGGAGGTGACGAGCAGCGCCATTACACTACTTGGCTGGTTTAATACACATTTCTTTAATGGAGAAAATTTTCTTCCCCCACACCAAAATTCTGGCATTTTCCTGCTTTATCGTGTGGATACAAGGCATAAGTAGTTGGCTTGATTAACTTTGGTCTGCAACCTTTTAGCTTTTTTGGACACTTTTTGATCTTGTAAAGATGAGGCATGCCAAGTTTTTTTCGATCCTAATATAACAACCTAACAAAACCAAAAGTAACCTAGCTTATTCTAGATTAGGTTGGTTAGGTTAGGAGGCTATATTAGGGCCCAAAAAACCTTGGAGTAGCCCACTTTTCTTCTCAGAGGGCATAAGGTGATTAGAAAGGGTGCGAGTGGCATTCCTTTATTGTTTATTGTTTTTCACACACACACACTATAATATATATATATATATATATATATATATATATATATATATATATATATATATATATAATGAAAGGGGGTGACAAGAACGGAACGCGCGACAAGACATGTACGTGTGAAGCGACTAATAAATAGTTCATTCAGAGCCTCCAGAAACGAATTTGCATTAACTGCACGAACACAAGAAGTATACATTTGAGCCCTCTTGCAGATCAACACACGAACATTTTATTCTGCAATGTTATTATTACCTCTGGAAGCTATCTGATAGGGAGAATTACGTTATGTAATGGGATGTCATCCTAAAACAATTGGATATAATGCCAAAATTTATGGGGAAGGATATCTAGCATTATAATCATGCTACCCGATTCACCGTATACAAATGCAAATTTCTCGATGTCAGAACAGCAAATCTTGTGAACTTAAGCAGCCTATATATTCATCAAGTAAAAGGAGGCTACTGCATGAATATTCGCAAACTTATTGCTTTCTTTAGTCCACACAATACCAAATTATTGGGAGCGATTTTAACTGCTGGTAGGTTTTTGGCCATTTTTACCATTGAGGTCTCACCACCTCCCACCTAAAATCAGGCTGTGGCTCCGGAGAGCACAGGAACAGATCAAGACGGGTAAATAAAGTGGTTGTCGGGCAGGGATGCGTAAACTCATCCACATTTAGGACACCGATTTCCAGCTCGTCGAAAACGTCGGCAAAGGACATAATCCCCAGAGTGGATATTAGCGTCCAAATCCCTGATCAGTAGAAAGGGCCTCGGCTTAGAAATCAACGCAAGATTAGTGAAAATCGGATTATTGTCTAGATCAATGAAAGAAAATTTGGAAAATCGAAAAACAATTTATTCAATACTTTGCCAGATAGTCATTCATTCATGATGTTCCTTCCCCCTAAAGAAAGGGTGCATATTTTGTATACAGCCACATTATTGATTGGAATCAAATCATCATCATCACTAACTCTATAATTTAAGAAGGGGATTTTTTTTTAGTATTTGAATACTAATTTCATCTTAGTTTGGTTATGACTTATGTTTTTTTTATCAAAGTTATTTCTAATATTTCTTTTATAATATCAAAAAACAAAATGGTGAAGTTCAGAAATAAATAAGTATCGAAATTTTGTGAATTTTTTAAAACCCAAAGAATTTCAAATGGAAGTTCAGAAAATGTATAAACATTTAACCATGGCTGCTTTTTTTTAGATTTTAAATTTTAATCTTAGTAGCGAAGCGCAAGCTCCCCACGTAGGGCGAAGTAATTGCCTGGTTCTATTATATATCATTTTGAATGGAATGTTTTTTTTATGAATTGAAATGTGGAGATTTTGTATTACTCAATTTTAAAGAAAATATGGGTAATTTAAATAGCATTCGGGCGCGGGGCTTGTGTGTCTGAAGTCAAGGCATAAAAACAATGAACATTAGAGGGCCTAACGACGCCTTGGCAATCGCCTTTAACATCGAACCTAATGCTAAGCTTTAAAATTGTGAATACTATTAGATAATTAAAAATGGCGGGGGCGGGTATTGGGGGCCAAGTTAAATATTTGGTTCCTTTATTAACTCATTTTTCCTCAAACCAGTTTAAAATAGCTTCACCTTTGTCAAAAAATTACAAAATTTTCAGCATCCTTATCCCTCTTTTATGAGTAATTTGTATGTTGCATGGCTCTTTACTAATGTTCCTCTTGACTAACCTATTGACATAATTGTCCGACGTGCTTTTCTCCAAAACAACTCCACAAATTTCCTGGATTTACTCTGCCAATTTTAAAAGAAACGGTTAAATTAGCCGTTAAAGACAATTACTTTACCTTTAACAACGAAACCTAGTGTCAAATAGATGGGGTGGGCATGGACGGTCTGGTCCCTTGGACCCTGTCTTCGCAAATATCTTCATATCCTGGTTTGAAGAACAATTATTCAGCCAAGAACTTGGAAGCACAAAACCCATACTTTACCGCCGTTTTGTCGATGATTCATGCATTCTGTTTAATACTGGGGAGTCGTGCGATAAATTCTTGTAATATGCCAACGATATAAATCCCAATATTTAATTTACTTGCGAAAAGGAGCTCAATGCTTCCATCTTATTTTTGGATACCTATCCACATTTCCCAGTCTCCAACAGGATTTGTAACCAAAGTTTTTCGTAAGCCAACCTCTAGTGGACAATGCCTAAACTTTTTCAGTTTTGGGGACTTTTCGTACAAAATCGGTGCCATTAAAACACTGATATTCCGGACATAATTTGTTCATCCTACTCTAGATTTCACCAAGAAGTCGAATTTCTGATTAAATATTTCAAACGAAACGGTTTTCCTGTGTCTTTGATTGAAAAAAATTACAGCCAAATTTTTAAACAACATTTACCATCCGAAATTTGAATTCCCAACCGTTTGTAAATATATCTGTTGTGTCTTTTCAGATATGGGCTATTTAAATAAAAAAAATTCTAAAGAACTTACAACTCTTAATAAATTATTTTTCCATACCAATTTCAAGTTAGTTTTATAAATAAACACTACATCATCATCATCACTAACTCTATAATTTAAGAAGGGGAATTTTTTTTATAGTATTTGAATACTAATTTCATCTTAATTTGGTTATGACATGTTTTTTTTATCAAATTTCAGAAATAAATATAAGTATCGGAATTTCGTGATTTTTTAAAAACCGCAAAGAATTAAAAATGGTGAAGTTCAGAAAATTTATTTTTATATATCTTCTTCTATAACTATATTTTAGCAACGTAATATTTTGAAAGGGGGGAAATTTAGTTTAGAGTTCCTTTTTAAAATTATTACAATTGGCGAAATTCAGAAAATTTATAAAAAATTAACCATGGCTGCTTGTTTTTAGATTTTAAATTTTAATCTTAGTAACGAAGCGCAAGCTTCCCCCGTAGGGGAAGGGGAGTGGCGAAGCCATTGCCTGGTAGGACTATAGTTTATAGGTAAGGACAAAATCCCGCCTGAAGCGAAGTGCTCCGTCATACCTATGAATTTACTTGGCCCAAATGTAAACTGGGAAAATATATTGCCAGTACGGTGCGTTAGCTGAAGCCGAGGTTCTGTTCCCCTTTGGGAGTTAGCCAAAGGACTGGGAAGGTCTTCTCTAAGAAATAATTCTCACCTCTTCGGCTTCACTCCATAAATTCTAAAACCGTTATCACAATAGACGATTTTAAAATCTTAAAAACCACCTCTGATACCATATCATTAAGAATTCTAGAATCATTGTATATTAAATACGTTTCTCTTCTAATTTCTAATTCTTCTTCTCATCCACCGCTTTTAGTTTAAAAATATAACCAAACTCCTAATCTTCTCTTTCTTCTTGCGCTCATCGCCCTTTCTCCCGTCTTCCTCTAACGGCTGATTGTATGAGGTTAGCGTTATCTCGATGTGTTTCCAGCGTTTTCCTCTAATTTGTTAATTTTAATTCCCCATCATAATAATCTAAAAAATACCAATTATGTACCTGTAAATCTTTGCAATAGACCTTTAGTATTTTCAATTAATTCCATAATTTGATCGTTTTTAATTCTAACTTAAAATGTTTCTCTTCTTCACGAATGTATTTTTCCAGTACCCGAAACGTTGTATCTATCAAGAAAATGAAATGAGTTTCCTTTTATACGTCCTTTCGTTTATCATATATATATATATATATATATATATATATATATATATGAGGGGGGGGTTACCGATGTTTAACAGTGGGGAGCTTATGATTAACATGAAATCAGAACCACAGGGTATCTACAGCGTATGACAACCGCTGGGAAGTCGACCTCCAAAGGAACTCCATCCAGAGACTAAACACACCTAATGTGGCTTAACCTAGCTAAAATTGAAAGCGGTATTTCAACTCGGTTGAGCTGAAATGGAAGGGGCGATTGATCGGACAAGTCAAAGGATGATAGGAAACTAGGACGGCGGCGCGAGTGAACTAACTGGTCAATCAAAAGAGCCCCACTTATCCCTTTTTCTCCATAGCTGCTATGGGAACCAGCTGCAACACTCCCCCAGCGAGGCGAATGGGAGAGGAAAACACAAGGAAAAGTACAAAGCGAAAGGAAAAGTGTAGAATTAGCGAAAAAATAAAATGGTACGAAGAAGCCTTGACTGCGCTTGTCGCTTGGATTGTTCTCTTACATACTCGTTGTGCGGTAAAGTCGAATTTTGGGGAAATTTGATGTGAATTTTCCATTCGAATGAGGTATTTTGTTTTCGCAGACCGCATTGCTGTGTGTGACCTGAAATATTATCAGTGGTGATACATTCGAAAATTACTATTTTCTCCTTGACTGGCCTCATTGAAGGCTAGTTGAGGGAAAGGAAGTGAGCCCTTCTTCGCTGCCTCAAGATAAAGTTCTGGTATTGTTCTTGGACAGTTTTTTCCACCTTCCCAAGAAATTTTTCCTTTTTCATAACGGATCCCTAAAAACACACGCCCAGAAACTCGGTCCTCCTGATTCACTTCCTAATTACACCCTTGGGTGATATGGAGTGATGAAGGAGACCAGGCGCATAGCCTTGAGAACCTTACCTGACCGACCAAATCCGGACAGGTGTAAGGTTTTCGAAAAGATTTACGCTGACCTAAATATTGCTCTCGTATGCCTCATCGACATCCCCAATGGATATTCGGCTATCTGCGCAAGGGAGGTGAACACTGAAGTCCTCACTTCCCCGCGTGCCATGGAAGCCATACTCAAAATCAACCTCAAACACCACCACAAATACGCTCCCATAGGAACATTATCTGCCGCCGCCTAGACCCCTGGGTTAGAGAACGCTCTACAGACGAGATAACGGAGGAGATTCTTTGGAATCACTCGTGGGCGAAAGTAGTCGAAGTGGTAAAATTCAAAAGCTACACCCACGTCTTTAAAGTAGTGTTCACAGAAACAACTATGGCGATCAAAGCAAAAGAAACTGGCCTCCCCCTTTTTAACGTCCCTGTCTGCCTCGAGCAGATTGAATGAGAGGAATTCGTTGACCTACAAATGTGCTTCCGGAGCTACAGTTCAACGAACACAACACTGACACTTGCCCTAACTCCGACATTGTAGTCTGCTCTGTGTGCGGCTAACAAGGCCATTCCTGGCGTGATTGCAATAATACAATCCAGAAATGCCTTAATTGTGGTGGCCCACATAAGACTATGGCTATGGTGTGGCCCGTCACCATAGGTTGCACAACAAATCAAAGCAGCAAAAGAAAAGGGCAAAAAAGAGGAAAGTTAACGCCACCTACTGCAAATCAAGAACGAAAAATCAACCAAAATAATGTGTTGCATTTACTATGCACACATTGCCAACCTAACCCGACCTGGTACCTTCGTGAAGGAGTTAAACACCATGCTCGTAAAAAACGGAATGGAGGAAATGTGGTTTCCTCAAAACCCTCCGTTGAATGAAGTCCTTAGAGTAAATCTCAAACCGCAGAACGAGAAGAGCGGTCAAAAAGCACAGGGTTCGAGTAATGCCCTTGAGCGGCATATTGTAGATTAGATCTGACGAACTCCTGTAAAGGGTGACAATCTTGATGACTTTTCTCTGGTAAGAAATCTTTTGTGTGTTGACTGGAACAGGAGCTGCCAAGTGTAGGCCATGAATGGTCTTTTGCAGTCTCCTTCTTTTCTTATGTTCTATGGCTGCCCGGCAGAAAGCTCCAAACAAACAACAAAGAAAACTCAACAGTTTCACGAGTCGATCGGTAGGAAGCCCAGACTGCAAGGCCCAAGAAGGTGGAGCATACGCCTCGCCCTCAAAAGGCCTCGCATTCACGTCGACCGAGTAGGTCCTCGTCATCGAAAATTCGGGAACCCAGGTACATGTACTACTCGAGGATAATTAACCTCAGGGTATATGCTCCCGAAGAGAACCAGTTTCCGGACGAGGCGGGCCCAGATGATATTGTTGATGGCCTAAGGTGCCGGGCAGTACAAATGGTACTACACGGCCGACATACCAGAAGATCTAGTTAAACAGACTCTTTTCTGAGGACTCATCAAATTATCAAAAGACACTTATATTGTTCTCTCGGACCCCGAGTTTCGAAAGAAAAGATCTGGCAAGGGGAGAACCCCACCAGGTTCCCCTCTAGGAGCTAAATTTGAGAATAAAACACGCACTTACCAAATATAACTACGCTACAGTGCGAGCGTAGTATCTAAGGCCAGCCGTAAAGCGAAGAAAATCTTACTGAAAAATGAGACTAACCCATATTGACACAACGAACCCCAAAATAATAACTCGAATTACGACAAAAAATCTTAAATTTGACGTACCGTAGTGACGGGCTCACACCCAACCCCTACAAAGGCTTGAATGCCAACCAACTTTGACATAAAAAAAACCCTAAGTATACATTTATACAATGTCAGTGATACCCATGACCAGGGATCTTAACAACTAACTTGCTATGCTACTCTATACCTATTTTTGCTGGAGATACCCTTCCACCAGGGAACAAAAATCTTTCAAACTCATACTAAACTTATCTTTACTATCCTTTTCACAACCCTTTCACCACTATACCCTCTCACTTTTCTCCTACTAATCTATATTTTTTCTGTCTTAATATATCCAAGTCCAAAGAAGCCTTCAAAATCCAAAGAAAAGGTCAGTAAAATAACGGTTAATACGTACGACTGCAACACTTATACCAAGGTATAAAATACCACCGATCTGCCCTCGCAGAGGGATCAGAACATTTTGGAGGATTCGCACAACAAACAATGGCCCGATATAAATAAATCGATTTAAAATCAACTCGATACAAGCCATTTGGAATTTTGCTACTAGTTGTGACCTCTAACATGTATTAGCTAAGAGGATTTAAACAGGATCTTGAAATCAGCTACAAAGGGGACGTCGCTTCAAGCAACGCGTTACAAGATAATCTAGAATTAAAAATAGCGGGGTGGGTGAGGGGGGCAAAGCCCCCATTTCGAAATAATTACCGCATTGAATTTGAACCCTAAGGTAATTATTTCGAAATGTGGGGCTTCGCCCCCTATTAATTGTGGGGGGTGCATCCCTCTTCTCGCTATTTTTAATCACCTTGTAGTATTAATAGTTCCAAAGCCTAGCATTACGTTGAAATCAGGGTTGTCAACGTTTGAACCCAGAGTTTCTTTTCACATCAAGAGAAGACATGGTCGAATTATTTTAATTTCATTTTAACCCCATCAGGGGTGGAATATTTTAAAGATGTGTACTTTCAGAGCCAAACCGAAACCATGACGACTATTAATACTGTTTTTAATACTAAAACTGCGTAAGTCTTCTAAAGTTTCCCCTTTTCTTGCCCCGGAGTAAATTGCTCCTTTGTGGTTGAATTGTGTTCTCTTGCGCCCGCTCAGTATTTGCGGTTGAGGTGTTAGGCATTTCCTCAATATCTGTACTGTCTCCGTCCTCTCCCTCTCCGCAAGCCGCCAGGGCAACGGGTTCCCTTTTGTTAGCAATTAGAGAGATGGTTTCAGTCGTGGTGATATACATTTTAAGTGGGATCCAAACCACGATTTAGTACAACATGGCAACTGCTGCAAGGTCGCATTGACTCAAACAGATACCCAATCAGTGTGGCTTATCTTGGCTCAAGGAATAAATAGGATTCATACTGGGCCTGATCGTAGCCGGTGGCAACATTAGTACGATCTTAATGAGGATTTATTACCAACGTGACACATTCAGCATTCGAATCCACCTGCAACAAAATAGAATCAGGATTCACTGGGGGGAGGGCGAAGGGCCAGGAAGTACCCGTTATCCTTACCTAAATGCAGAAAACGTTTCGGTTTGATGTTGTCTTGCCAAGCGGAAGATGCAGAGTGCAGGCAGAGGCCTATCACAAGGAACAGCAGGGCTTGGTCCCTCTTTAGATTTGCCATTTTGCTCGAAACCTCGACCTAGAAAAGGGAGGAGGATCCAGCTGCCATAATATCGCTAAAACTTTCAGAACTCCGTTGCCCACAGGATTGGCGGTGTATTTTTCCTCAGAAGTCCCGGCGAGAACAATTCACATGAACAAATCGATACCGCAGAATTTAAGACCAACGAGTGCAGTCACTATACGAGTGGGGTCCTTAAAGACCGGCTTACTTTAATTTAGTTAAAGGAAGTAAACTAGCTTAAAGTAGGCCTACCAAACGCCAAGATAACAGTTTTGGTGGTGTTCACGCTTGCGGCGGGATGATGCGAGGGAAGTCAAATGGTGCTAGTGGTAGGTTGTTTTCCCGAATTTTAACCGAGGCTTTTATTTGCACAAAATAAGAATAGTTATATTTTGTAATGCAGCCAGTAAAAATGGGTACGTGGGAATTACCGTGAACTTCCAAAAGTTGAGAAAACTACGCAGGCACATCAAATTACTTCACTGTCGTGACAGGGTGGAAACGGTATTATGCTTACGACAGGCACGGAAGACGAAAATTAAGTTAGCTAAGAACACAATGGAGATGAAGTTTTCGGGAGAAAAAAATTTGAAGAAACGTATCGTACAGTGGTGTAGACGCACCGAGAATAGCGTGGAAAGGAATTTAGCTGGTATAAACTACAAGGCTACTGGGGGTAATCAAAATTCAGTCATTTCTCAGTAAGCATACAACAGCGGAGTGATATTTCCATAACGCGTATAATTGTTTATATTTAGATACGATTTAACACACATTTTAATGTTATGAACTACGTCATCGCTGTTTTCATGAATGCATCACTTTCTCGACACGATATACACCTCACCGTCTCTAAGTCACAACTGACCGTCGACTTAGTTTGACGCGTCACGTGACTGTTTACAAAATCGATGCATCAGCTGTGACGTCATCGCGACTCACTCCTGCCATCTCTCGGAACAAGATGCCGCGCTATAACCCGCTCGATTTGACTCGATTCATAAAGATACAAGCTCTTATTGGTTTAAATTACCAATATAACTTTCGTAGAGTGGCGCTGACCTATGAAATAGAATTAGTAAATTTTCCAAGTGATTGTACTCCACTATTTTAGAAACCTTTAGTTAAACAACTCACCAATCCGCCAATATTGAATAAAATGGCTATGACTGACTGTGCATTATTCTCTTTTTACTGTTAAATACAAGAAAAGTAAGTCTTGCAGAGTTTAGAAATTCCTTATACCTTGGTTTGTGCTAAGTAACTAATAAGAGAAACGGAAGTAAATAATTCAAAAGAAAAACAAGCCGGCGCTGCCACACTTATTGACTCCACTGTGTGGCAAACTTCCCGGGAACGAAATTCCCTTTTCTCGGAAAGGGAACTAAATTTAGGCTTGCGCAGAATCAGACGGGGAAAGTGAGTTCGATCTGAATCGATTTCTTTCTTCTCCCATGGGGATTGTAAGGAGACAACCACACCACAAGAGATGTTCTCTTTCGTGCTTTCCATAAGCTGTGTTCTTTCCATGAACTCTTTCTCAGAGGGTTTGAATCCACCCTCGCACCGCAGTAGCGAGGGTGGAAAGTTAGCAATGTTGAAAATGTAGCAATGAAAATATGTTCCAATGCCAATAAATTTCACTGTTCTAGTTTCTTTCTCTTGTTCTCCCCCCCCCCCCCAACAGATTGTTCGCCATTGCTTGATCCTGCACTCGTTGGATTATGCAAATTTACCTTCGTTGAGAATAATTTATCCTCATTCAAAGGAGTATTCTAAGAAAAACAGGAAGAATAAAAAAACAATCAAATGAATATACTGACAGGTTACCAATCGGGGGGAGGAGGGTAGCTGGGTAAACCACATCACTGCGTTTGGTACGAATGCGTTTTGCAGAAGGCAAGGGCTAAAAGGTAACCGGTTAGAGTCCGCACTTTGGAATACATGTGTTCTTTGTACGAACTTCCCTTGGGAGATTTTCAATCCACTCTTCTGCCTCCCCCCCCCCCTCGTTTATGATCAAGATTTAATAGTGCACTTCTTGCCATACTTCTTTTCCTAATCCTCTTCTATTCATCAGCCCTTTTTGTTAATTTCTTACTCAACACGACTTGAAAATGCCCCCACTAATAACATCAAATTTGGGGCTAAAAAATAAACTCCAAAAATACGGATTACCCGATGATAAGTGACTCCAAGTGTTTTGTGAGTCACTTATCTCGAGGTGATCAAAAAGTACAATCATGCCCCATCCAGTCACCAATTGGAGCCTTTAAAAGAAATGTCACATAATATAACATAACATAGTTTGACGAATGACAAAGCCACAAGGGCCTATCAAAGATCATCCGCATCTGCGGATAATATACGCCTGCGGCTCTCCTATTACAATTTGTCATGTTTTGCGATATCTTCGAGATAATTAAATGGCAATACTCGATCTATGAATCAAATCTAAGGAGAAGGGTACCTATATCAGGAATGCCAGTCAGTCATTCATGATGAGTTAGGATGAACAATGCGACTCAAAGAACCTGAGTCGTCCGTCTCAAGCCTGACTGTCCGCTCCTCTGACATTTCACTGACTCACTCGCGCTAACTCAAACAAACAAATTTGACCCCAATGACTTTACGCTTCTACCTTTCAAACCACGATCAAAAGAAAAATACAATTATTATTGATGGCTAGAACATAAAAACGATGGAATGGAGCAGTAGAGAAAGAAGACGGAACGTTATTCGCTGTTTAGACTTGACGTGCATACGTAAAGTTTTCTCGCCGAATAATATTCGTGCTTTTCTGCCTCCTTACCTTCGAAGTAAGGACACGCGAGCCGAGCCAGCCTATTTTAAAAACAGCCCTACAGTGTCTTTGGAAAGAATAAATACCACCTTTTTCATCTGTCACGCAAAACTGACATGAACGCTTAAGCTCCCTACCTCGTTGCCCTCCGGCGGGCACCGTGCAATCGTGGACCTGGACTGCTCATAACCCTCGTCCCAACTATGCCAGTCGACTGTCATATGGCATAATTGGGGGAATTGACAGCAGCTGGTTCGAGGAGTAGCCCACAGCAGAAATCAATTTCAGAGACTCCCCGGGAAAAGGGACGGACTGCGAACTCCGTTGATTTAGCTCTTAGCTTTATCGATAGGGGTTTACAGTCCAAAATCATAGAGGGACATGTAACTGTTTCTATCCTATGGAGGATGCAGTCGCGAATTTAAAACCCCCCAAGGGGGCGGCACTCCAGGGTGAAGGAAGTTGATTCGGCCTTCACCCACCATCAAGTCCGCCATAATTCACCCCTTGGGACGATCCCTTCCCGGGTCCATCCCTTCATCATCCATCACCCCATCAATTGCATTACTGATTCGCGGAAGCACGGGGCCGCACTACGGCGAGGGACACCCCTTTTCTGAATATTCATCTCTCTCACCTAAGCAAACCAGGCAATGGCTTCGCTAATAAGATTAAAATTTAAAATATAAAAAAAGCAGCCATGGTTAAATTTTTATAAATTTTCGGCACTTCGCCAATTATAATCATTTTAATAAGGAACTCTAAACTAAATTTCCCTATTTCAAAATATCACAAAATTTCGATACTTATATTTATTTCTGAGCTTCACCATTTTCTTTTTTGATATTATAAAAGAATTATTAGAAATAACTTTGATAAAAAATACATCAGTCATAACCAAACTAAGATGAAATTATTATTCATATACTAAAAAAAATCGCCTTCTTAAATTATAGAGTTAGTGATGATGATAACATCACTCACATTAAAATCTCATTCACAAAACACAATTCGAGAAAGGAGACTAGAAAAAAGAAGAGGACCAACTTGGAACAAGGACCCCACTCCACTCCTTCAGGGAAGATGGATACAGGTGTGGCTAGTTCTGTTTAAAGAACTTAAGAGTGCACTGATCCGACTGATTGACGTGAGCAACGGGTACATAGCCCTCTGCTCAGAAACCAAAGACATGGACGAAATACTGTCCACCCGATGATCGGAAGCCCTAAAGAAGATCGGGATTGAGGCAAGACACCCCCACCAGGTGGCGGCCAATAGGGGTGTCATCTGTAGTAAGATCGAAAACTGGATTGGCGAAGGAACAGCAGAGGAAATCAAGAGAGAGAGATCGAAGATCAAAACCCATGGGTGAAAATTAAAGAATTAATCAAATTTAATAACCACACCCATGTGTTTAAAATCACGTACCAGACCACTGAAATGATACAGAAAACCAAAAGAGATGGACTCCTAGCTTTTAAAATGAGGATCCCTTCCGAAGTGTTTTTCCTGTTACAAACTGGAAAATCATACGAGCCACTCCTGCCCCAACAAGGACAAGAAGCTATGTTCTGAATACAGGCAGGAATTCGAGTGGATTGAACAGCAGTCGGGAGATTTCTGGCTGTCGGGAATTCGAAGCCTCAGGGACAAGTGGCGCAAGTGCATTGAAGTCGAGCGTAGTTATATTGAAAAAATAATAAAACACTTTTCCTCATATCTCGTTTCCTTATATCCGAATTGCAAAACTTATTGACCGCTCCGCGTATATATATATATATATATATATATATATATATATATATATATATATATATATATATATATATATATATATATATATATATATATATATATATATATATATATAAAACATTAATAAAATAAACAAGCACTTTTGCAAATCTTGCAACCCTAAGACTTCCTTATTTTCACCACTATTCCCAAACCCCACTATCTCTCACACTCACATACTCGCACTTCCCCACAATAAAAAGAGAAAGAAGGCGAAGGAAAAATAATATCCACAGAGTGCAATCAAAGATAAGCAGAAGAACAACGGAAAGCATACATAGAATTCCGAGACAATTGTCAGTTATAGAGGATGTGAAGAGAAAGGTTGAGCGGGAAAACCGACAAGAGAAAAATTAATAAATAGGCATAAGAATTATGAAAAGGGAGGAGTTCTTTAATAGTAATCCTAAACACTAGTTGAATGGGATGACGCTTGTATAAACAGGCTCTGAAGGATTTAATAAGGTTCCACATAAGAGACTAGTGCACAAATTAAAAATGCATGGGATATGTGGGAAAGTTTTGAATTGGATAGCTGAATGGCTGAAAGAGAAGTAGAGGGTGGTACTGAATGAGGGAAACTTCCATTCAGAGAGTAGTTTTAAACGGGAAATTTTCGGAGTGGGACCATTGTTGTTCCTTATTTTTGTAAACGATATGGACACTGGCCTACTTGGTCGATTATCAGAATTTGCGGACGACACAAAAATGCGGGGGAAAATTTGAAATGAGAACCTTAGCAAATTAATTCAGCGGGATCTAGATAAAATCTTCGAGTGGTCTAATAAATGGGACATAAAATTCAATTTAGACAAGTGTAAAGTTTTGCACGTAAGTCAAAATAACCCAAGTTTTAACTAGGAAATGGGTGGTAAAATCTTATCTCCGTGGTCGAAGAAAAAGATTTAGGGACACGGATTTAACAAACAGTGTGACGAAGCGTGTAAGAAGGCGAACCGAATGCTTGGATTTATTGCGAGAAGTTTTCACTACAAACACCTCTATATAAAAGTTTAGTAAGGCCACACCTAGAATACGCGATCCAATTGTGGTCACTTTATACACATGTAAACATCAATAAAATGGAAAGAATTCAACGACGGACAACTAAACTAATTACCGCGATTAGAAATAAGTCGTATATCATAAGATTAAATATACTAAAACTACCCACTCTCCAAACTGGGCAATTGCGAGGTGAGCTTATCGGAGTATTCAAAACGTAAATTATGATTTTTTTTTAAGTACGACCATGGTATCACACGTAACAACGGCTTTTAACTGAAAGGACAACGGACGTTTCAAACGAACATAGCTAAAAAAAATTTCACCTTTTTAAGATCATCGATAAATGGAACGCACTCACCGCGGAGGTAGTAAATGCTAGTAGTGTGAATAGTTTTAAATAGAAAGTTGACAGTTATTTTTCGAATATTGATATTATTTAAATACGGAGCCCTCTTATGGGTTGAATGTCGCCTGAGAGGGCGTCGTGGCGACAATTCCAAAGGAGGCCTACTAGCATATTAGTATATAATGGGACTAGCCTTTGAGTGGACTAAGTAGTCCTTGCTGGCTCCCTGTAACTATGTAACAATGTAACTCACAGTGGAGGAATGTTATCAGTGACATACATTAGGGATCAGTTCTAGTCACATTATAATTCCTAGTTTATACAATTGATGTTGGAGAGAGTGAAAATAGCAAAGTGTCACTTATTTTCGGAGGGCACAAAATTAACAGCTGTACTAAATGAAGTGGAGGCTAACTTTAAAGTGCAGTGACTTAAATAAGTTTATTATGTTGGGTGTAAAAGTGACAGATGAATTTAACCTTAAAAGACTAGTTATTAACATAGGAATAAATACTAGAGAATTTAGCTATGGAATGAATGGGCATTGGCTGAATGCAGTAGAGGATGAGAAAGACTTAGAAGTAGTAGTAGTAAATACATATGTCAATGAGGATTTCTAAGCAGTGTATTGAAGCAAAAAATAGAGCGAATAGAATGTTGGATTTCATTAATAGGAATGTTCGTTACAAAAGTTAGTTATCCAAAACTATATAACTCATATGTTAGACTACATATAGAAAACTGTATTCAAGCATAGTCTCCACACTATAGAAACCTGTATTCAAGCATAGTCTCCACACTATAGAAACCTGTATTCAAGCATAGTCCCCACACTTTAGACATAATATCAACCTGCTAGAGTTAGTGCCAAAGAAGGCAACAAAGATGATACCTTCCCTGAGGCACCTCGAATATGTATATAAAGGGTCTTTCAACAAGGACACTAGAGCTTTGTCAGGCGATAGTGGCCATGTTGTTAAAGCGACAGCTGGAAACCTCACTGTGAACTGTTCAATAGTACTTGGCAAGTCACGATGGAAGGTTATAGCGTTGAACAGCGTGTGAAAATCATCAAATGTTATTATCAAAATCAGTGCTCCGTTCGACAAACGTTCCCCACATTACGTGATTTCTATCCTCGCCACAGCGACGAGGCCCATTTTTGAATGAATGGATTTGTGAACAAGCAAAATTGTCGGATTTGGGACGAAAACAATTCACATGAGTTACACCAGCACCAATTGCATCCCAACAAAGTCACTGTTTGGTGCGGATTTTCGTCTAACGGAATCATCGGTCCGTATTTTTTTGAGAACGAAGATGGAATTGCCATAACCATCAACGGCGAGACCTACAGATCGATGATAAGCAACTTCTTGTGGCCTTAACTGGATTATATGCCTGATATGGTTACTGACGACATGTAGTTCCAACAGGACGGCGCTACGTGCCACACTGCGCACGCCACGATAGACATTTTGCACCAACGATTTCAGGGCAGGGTCATCTCGCGCGCCGGCGACGTCAACTGGCCACATAGATCATGCGATTTAACGCTATTATACTACTTTCTTTGGGGCTACCTTAAATCGCAGGTCTATGCGAATTCCGTAAACAGTTGATGTCATCAAAGTCAACATAACGAACACCATCCAGCAAATTCAGCCAGATTTATGCGACAGAGTCATCGAAAATTGAGCCTCCCGAATACGTTCCACCAAACGAAGCCGCGGTGGACATTTGAACGATCTCATATTCCACACTTAATGCCATAAAATGTACTTTCAAATTTAAAATAAATTGAGTGCATATATCACACACAACTTGTTTTATTTACATTTAAAAATTGAGCGATCTTCCTGAAAGACCCTATAGGTTGAGGATGCTAAATGTTTTCTCATTTGAAAGAAGGTGAAGCAGAAGGGATATGATAGAGCTTTTTAAATTTTTTTCTGGAATGAGGTAGTTGGATTTTAGCAAGTTCTTTGAGTTGAAAAATAGTAATAGGACTAGGGACCACCATTTGAACGTAATAAAAATAGATTAGTTTGGATGTGGGAAACTAGTTGGATCTTTTCTCTTATTATGGCGCAATTTCATCTTCTCAGCCAGATGGCTGAACGGCCGGTTACTCGAGTGATTAGGCTGTCATATGTAATGTTATGATATCCTCTTCTTTTTTTTTAGAAGCATAAACCTTTTGTCACCCTTAAAAATTATAACGTACGAACTTGCTAGAGAAAGAACAATGTCTGGATGGTTTTACCAGTGCAGTGGGTTTTCAGGGGGATTCGCAGGGAAACGCGCGAGTGTTTCATGTATGCAGTTCCTGATAGATCGGCAGAAACATTATTAATCTATAGTTAATCCTTGCCAGGTATGTGGTATAAACATTTGACTCTTAACCACTCGCAGAACTTAAAGATCCAGAAACTGGTGCCCACACAACAAACCAAGGCCAAAAGGCGAAAATGGGGGATAAAAAATAATGTGGAACTGCTCTTTCTCTGATCGACTCCTATAAATATGTGTGAGTTTTTATAAAGGCAACGAAATAAAGGAAAAGACTTAGTTGCTCAAATTTACAAAGACATCGTTACGTTTTATTTATTAAATAATTTTTAGCCATTATTTTAGTTTCCTCTTATTCACTCCCTCCCAATCCCCCAAATACTTATAACATAGGAATGATCCAATTCCTTGATTGTCACGCATGAGAAATGCAGTTCAGCCTCCTCAGCCGGCTTAGAATACGAAATTGCGCCATAATAAGAGAAAAGATCCAAGTATTTTTTCACTAACAGAGTGGTAGATTACTGGAATGGTTTACCATAGGAGACAATAAGCAGTCTAAATTTAAATGTTCAAGCAGGGGTTAAATGAGAATATAGGGAGAGTAGGCCTCATGATTTTTGAGTTGTATTGGAGCAAATTACATATTGTAATATCGATATTGTTTTGTTGCTAATGTTTTCTAAATGCACTCCTGTAGGGGCGGATTTTCTAGGGAGATCGTTTTTATTGTACGAGTATATCGGGTCCCCCCCCAAAAAAAAAAATCCACATTTTTAAAAAAATAATATCTCGGTAACGTGCTTCCTATTCATGACAATCTTCTTATGCAAGGTACTTTCAATCTTCCTTTTTTTGAAGTAAAAACACCCGGAATTTAGATACCTTTTATAGTTTTTTTGCACTTCACAAAAATAACAACATGGGCAAAAAACCCCTGAATATCGAGATAAAATATTATTTTATCATACAGGAATTTTCACGAAAGAACATGTCATATTATGGATACCTTTATTTACAGTTCCTCAGTACCCATAATGACGTTGTCAGAAGAAGATCGCATTCTCATTAAAGCTTGTTACTGTGAAAAGGGATGGAATACTGGAAGAGTATTGCGAAAATTTCCGGGAAAAATGTGGAAAAGATGTGGCGTAAAAAGACTGTCAAAACAGATTCGCGAAACGGGAAGCGGTAGATCTAAACCAGCTTCAGAACCGAGAAATGTGAATTACATTAACGATAACATCTGCTCCAAGAAACTTGGAAACTTGGTCTTCATAATAAAATCATGAAGACCAAGTTCGCGGTTCTCCTCGGCTTTGGCTGTCAGAATCGTCCTTGCACTTCTTATATGAGTGGTAGCGAAGGTCTTCATTCAGGGCCAACTTCATGGCGTTGATTCCATCACACATCTCTCTCGCCAAAGTCCAGATTCCTTTGCTCGGGTCTTCCATCACCTTGTCCTGTAGGTGTTATGTGAATTCCGGCGTACGGGCGTACTCAGAATGCCCGCTGTTTACATTTCGGATGGGTAAGGCTTCTTAGTCTGTTGCAGCCATCCACGTCTCGTCTTACAACCTTTACAGTGCTCACAGAGCATTGGACACCATTAATTATGTTCGTATTTTGAATTTTGATACCCGGCGTGAATCATCTTTATGCAGGTAACTTTTCCAATATTCACATGCTTCGAGTCCTCCATGCCAACAACCTTTTTCTAAACTAATACTTTAATCTGTATGTTCTCTAACACCGATACAATAAACTGTTCCTGGAAACAGAAAACATTTAAAATCGTCAAATTTAGCTCGAACACACTGTATATGTTCTGAAAATAGAGGAAAGTTTAAAAGTAAAGAAGATAAAAGGCTTTTTCAGCGATTATAATATCGGAGTATATCATTTGCATTCACTAAACAAAGCTAATGTTGAAGAGCGCCTACAAAAAAGAATAAAGAAAAGACTTTTCCGATATTTTGCTTTTAATATTATATGGAAACCAGCCACTGTTTCACCACTTCTCCCTACGGGGGGGGGGAGACGGGCTTGCGCTTCGATACTAAGATTAAAATTTAAAATTTCAAAAAAAGCAGTCATGGTTAAATATTTAGAAATTTTCTGAACTTCGCCAATTCTAATAAAACTTCCCCATTTTTATTTTTTGATATTATAAAAGAATTATTAGAAACAACTTTGATAAAAAAATAGGTCATAACCAAACTAAGATGAAATTATTATTCGAATACTCAAAAAATCCCCTTCTTAAATTATAGAGTTACTGATGATGATGATGATGATGATATATCGACGTGCTCCAAGATTTTACAAAAGCGTATAACAACTCTAGACATATAATTTTCGCGACTACACCGCTTAAAGTCCCGTATGATGTTGTATACCGAATCAGAGATTTGAGGTAAAATAAAAGAGGTGATTATGTTCACATCTCAACGACTTTCCAACAATTGAAAAAAAAAGGTACGAGTCCTGATGGAGGGAGGAAATCTCTAAGATATATAGAATTTCAACCGCATTAGACCTGTATTATATTGAAGATATAAATGGAGAATGTATGAAAGGGGAAAGGTAAACATGTAGATTATCGGCCCGGCCGATCCCGGCCGATCCCGGCCGATAAACCGTAGTTTTTTCGTACGTGTTCCAAAATGTTTCACGTTTTTGGAGTACATTTAAGGGGACGGCTCGTGTTGGGGTAAGCACAAGGGGGGGACCACACTACGATGATCCTGAGTTTCATTAAATTGGGGGGGGGTCTGGGGGGCACAGCCCCCCAGTATATAATCCTAATTGTTATAATGTTCTGACGTTTACAGAGGTGAATGCTGTAACTACATCATGTCAGCGTCTTTAATCGTTTTGCAAATTATAATAGGGGGTGGGGGGTGGGGGGTATGATGTCAGAAATGCTCGATTTCATTTTTAAGGGGACGGCTCGTGTGGGGGTAAGCAAAAGGGGGGGGCCACACTACGATGATCCTGAGTTTCATTATATGGGGGGGGGTCTGGGGGGTACAACCCCCCAGTATATAATCCTAATTGTTATAATGTTCTGACGTTTACAGAGGGGAATGCTTTAACTACATCATGTCAGCGTCTTTAATCGTTTTGAAAATTATAATAGAGGGTGGGGGGTGGGGGGTATGACGTCAGAAATGCTTAATTTCAATTTTTTTTCATACTTAATAGCTTTTTATTATCCCCATTCGGAGTCATTTTTATTTTTCAATATATTTTTCCCCATTTTACTCTTTTTATTACATTCTTTTATACAATTAAATGTAATTAGCTAGATCATTTCAAGGAACTACTTGTTTTTTAGCAGTTTGGGTGTCAAACATTCCCCTTTTACGCAGTTTGAAAATTCTCAAGCGCACGTCTTCTCCGCAGTTTCAAAATGCAATCGAATTGTCAAGTTTGTCCGTCGTCTATTGCGGAATTATTAAGCCTAGTTTCTGCTAGAGATAAATTAAACAACTTTTTGGAAGTGCATAATTTAGTGCGAACTAAAAGTGAATGCGAAATCTGTGGCCGGCAATTAGAGGTGACCCCAGAATATTGAACGCGTCTGGCGAGATGCGAGAGGTTAAATTCCCAAATACGGGAGAAAAACCGCTCAATTCGACGCCTATCCTGCAAGCGCTTCCCGTTGACCAAAACGGGAATTAAAGAACGATTCCACGCCTTCCTCATCGCTATTTCTGAAGTTTACCCCCCGAAATAAAGTAAGTTAACAGCGCTTATCGTTCTTTATTTTTGGATAAGAAAGATGGCGTCAGCTAGATTTCGAATACGACGCAGGCGCGCAAAATAAATAGGCTTCCCTCTCCGCTATTTCGGAATGATAGACAATGCAATTAAGTACGGGAAACAAAGTGTTTCGTTTTTTTTTTCGGGCAATTTGGTAAATAAAATGGCCTACGTAAACAGCATTTTCGGTGGGTTTAATTTCGAGATTTCCCCCCAAAAAATGGCGGCAACTAGCATTCGAACAAAACTCAAATGCGCATGAATATTCAAACACGGGTGAACGATAACGCGAACGAAGATTCAAACACGGGTGAACGATAATATTTACACAAAACAATTTTTCCTAGGCCGGGCCGATAATCTACATGTTTACCAGGGGAAATTTATGAAGAAGAACTACAGGAAATATAGTTCGATTTCCGTAAGAGTATGTAGTGGAGAAGATAGTTGAAAGGGTATAGAAAAAACAAGCTATGTTTAGTAAAATGGAAAGGGTACTCCGAGTCAATTTATGAGGGTGCCGTTTGTTGTTGGTGCCCTATTTATAGGGAAAAGGTGGGACTGGCTGATGTATATTATTATTGACCGTCACCCGGATTAATTGAGGGAAGGGAATTAATGTCACGGATATTTTGGAGAGGTCCCTCAAGTCCCGCGAGTGAGGTAAAAGGTGGCGTTAATCTCGTATTTGAATCCAAAGATACTCAAATAATATCTGACTTGGATGGGCTTACCGAAGGCTTTATGATCGAGAAAGGACTGAGAGGAATCACGTAAACAAAAATAAATGTTTAAATTCCAACAAACAAAACAAACAAAGCAAAAGGGAGGCTCGCGTTTATACGATACGGTCAGGGAATATTTCACTACCAGTCAGGAAAACGACCGTTACGAAAACAAGACTTGGCGAGTACAACGGGGGATTCGCGAATCTAAACGAACCGTAATTAGTTCTTTACTATCGATCTTACGGTGTCTCTCTGTCTGTCTGACTTAAGTGTCTACCCGAGTGTCGAGTTCACCATTTTCCTCTATAAATAGTACAGGAGGCGTGGCCTCTTTTTGCCTCTGGGATCACAATGTTTTTAGCTCCGGCCACTGGGCGGGATTTCCTCATCCCATGGTCTCCGAAGCTAATCAATTTATGGCGCCTACGATTTTTCACTTTTTCGATATAATCTTGTCATTTTTGAGACGCAGACAGCTGTCTTGGCATAATTCCATTCCCAGGCTCGGAATGTTCGTTTTTATTACACTGTCGCCAAATTTTACTGCCATCTAAATTCTCGCCTTCCCGCTTAATTCCTTGACCAGTTTACAAATATATATATATATATATATATATATATATATATATATATATATATATATATATATACGCGTGGACATTTGTTACAATTCTTCCTATTCCTAAGAGGCACTTTTGCTGGTGCAATTCTAGTGCCAGGGCCATGTTCTCCACAAATTAACCCCTACGTCAAGTCATGTCATATCACCCATTCCAGTTCTTGAAATTATAAAATATCTATATATATATATATATATATATATATATATATATATATATATATATATATATATATATATATATATATATATATATATATATATATATATATATATTTATATTCAACAAAGTTGCTTCTAAGAAGGCGTAATTTTAATTGCAGTAGGAAGCATACGACCATCAGTGACATTCTTATTCATTCCAAGCAACGTTTCGGATTACCTAATCCATCATCAGGCGAACAAATGTTAAAAATAATCAAGATAGTAAACCTATAAAATTAAAAGTATTAATAATTACAAGTACATAGACAGATAAGCTCAAAGCAAAGGAAAGGAACAAATTCATACTTGCTGTCAGCGAGTCAGGGGAATGACTAAGGAATTTACCAAAACTGGACACGATTATGGGTAGTTTGTTGTTGTTAGAATATTAAGGACTTGCGATATTTTCTCCTACCTGATATCGGTCCTCTGAATCAAGACGCTTCAAGACGGTACCGAAAAGTTCTTCAGAGTTTTTTTTTCCAAAATACATTTCCGAATAACCTTCATTAACAATTTAAAAATAGGTAATTTCTTCCGCACCAAGGATTTAACCCCAGCTTATTTGCGCAATAGTATTGTATACAAATTTTATTGCCCTGGATGTTCCCAAGGAACATATATTGGTAGTACTATTCGCTCGTTACACTCGAGGGTTTGCGCACACCTCGGGATTAGTCTTCGAACAGGAAGTCTCGCCAATCAGAGATCACATTATAAAGTGTAAGGTTGATGCAAACATCAATAATTTTGAGATTCTGGGCTCTAATCCTAACATCAGCCAGCTCAGAATTCTGGAATCTCTCTTCATAAAAACACATTCGCCCACGTTAAATTCAGACATGACCTGCCACCTATTATCGGTAATAGCCACAACCAACCAACGTCAGACCTGTTAATATTCTACCGACAACAAACTACTCATAATCGTGTCCGGTTTTGATAAATTCCTTAGTCATTCCCCTGACTCGCTGACAGCAGGTATGAATTTGTTCCTCTCCTTTGCTTTGAGCTTATCTGTATATGTATTTGTAATTATTAATACTTTTAATTTTATAGGTTTACTATCCTAATTATTTGCTTTTGATTTGTATTTAGTTTAAGTTAACATTTGTTCGCCTCACAAAATGTGTTTATCCCTTTAGCCTGATGATGGATTAGGTAATCCGAAACGTTGTTTGGAATAAATAAGAATGTCACTGATGGTCGTATCCTTCCTAATGCAATTATATATATATATATATATATATATATATATATATATATATATATATATATATATATATATATATATATATATATATATATATATATATAAAGTTAAGAAATGATAAAAGTTTAACCAGTTGTGAAGATGGAATCGGTTTTTATGTCACACTTCCTTCTTCATCATCCATGGATGTTTACCCTCAAAACACCATGATTGATTATAGAGTCGAAATGCATATATCCATTTTAGCAGACGATTGTCAGTATGAAGTAGGTCTTTGTAATTTCAATTTACTGCAAAATCTAAAATATTATGAAGCCTATTTATACCTTCACAGTCTATATCAGCATTTCACAAACTAGGGGAAATAATTACACTGCCTACTAGCAATAAAAAAAATCTCAGATGGATTTTCTCATGTCTGAGAGAGAGGGGGAGGTGGTGGTAGAGGAGTACTCTCACAGCGTTACGAGTAGTCAGTTAGCCGGAACCATACCCGGCCTATACTGATTCAGTTCCTCAAACTTGTTTTCTGTATAATTACAAAAGGAATTGGATTTTTTTTTTTTTTTGGCTAGGGTCAATTAGGACCAGGTCTATTTCTATGTTCGAAACTTTGGGCACAAATATTTAACAATATTAATATGCATTAACCCCACTACATAACCTCCACTACGCTAGTGAAAAGGGCTATCTAACCAAATAATGGGGTATCAATGAATCTAACCTAAACTTTTCTATCTTACCTAAAAGTACCGTGACCAATAAATAAAAACGATAATGGTAATAAAAATGATAATGGTAGAATGGTTAATGACAGAAGTGTACGTTATTAGGAGTCGTGTCCCACAAGTGCATTCAGGTGAATAATACCGCATTAGTGGCACTTATCTACTTTGAATTTTTGTATATTCTTCAAAAGTTTGTATGTTTAGGAGAGGTTTATTTATTTTATTTTGGGGAGGGGGAAGAATGGAAAATTTAGTTATTTTTATACAGAATTATGATGTACCTATGCTTATTTTTCTTCTTCAAATTGATAGGCCTTGTTTTAGGTCTGATTTCAGATGTCACAGAAGAGAAGATTGTATCAAGATAGTTATTTGGACTATGGGTTCACCTATCTTGTCAAGGACGGTGTACACATCCCTCAGTGTGTAGTTTGTTTATAAACTTTCTCTAATGACATAATGAAACCTTTCCAATTGAAGCAAATGCCCATCCACAGTTGAAAGATAAGAATCGTAGCCTTTTTGAGGTAAAGTTATCCAGCTTGAAAAGGATGAAGATAGATGAATCTGGGACGTATCAGCATAGTGCGGGCTTCATATGTGATTGCTCTTCAGGTGGCCAAGGCAAAGAAGCCCCACACGGTTGGTAAAAGCCTTTTGAAACTATGTATCTTTGAGAGAGTGAGGCTTGTGTTAGGAGAGGAGGCATCACAGAAGATGAAACACATCTCCTTGTCCAACAACACCATCAAGAACAGAATTACCGAAATGTCTGAAAACATTAAAGAAAATGTGGTGTCAAAGGTAATGTCATCGCCCTTTTGTTCACTTCAACTTGATGAGTCTACGAATGTCACCAACATAGCACAACTGCTTGTTTTCAGCTGCTACATTACTGACAAAGGATTTGAGCAGGAGTGTCTTTTTAGCCGGCCATTGGACACGGCAACAAAGGCAGTTGATGTAATGGCAGTAGCTGCAAATTTCTTTGAGGAGTCGGGACTGAGTTGGAGCAAACTTCAAGGGGTTTGCATAGACGCTCGCCCTAATATGCTTGGTTCACGATCAGGATTCATTGCTCTTGTAAAGAAGAAGCAACTTGGTTTGAGAGCAACACATTAAATTATCCATAGAGAAGCTCTCGACTTAAAGACAATTCCAAAGAACCTTCATGTGGACTTGAATGTCATCATAAACAGTTAATTATGTGAAAAAATCTGCCTTGAACACTCGCCTCTTCCGACAGCTCTGCCGGGGCATGGATGCTGAACACACTGCTCTTTTATTTTACACACAATTCGATGGCTTTCAAAGGAAAACATGGTGGCGTGGGTCTTTGAACTGCTGGAAGAAGTAAAGTTGTTTTTGAGTTACGGCAACAAAGTGGACCTGCTGTCTGCCTTCAACAAGGAAGAATTTGAAGCACGAATATCCGGTTTACCTTGATGATATTTTTGAAACTCTCAATGAACTAAATAAGAAATTACAGGGACAAAGGAGCAACGTGATTGTGCACACTGACGCCATCAATGCTTTCACAGCCACACTCTAATTTTGGGGAAAACAAATGAAAAAAGGAAATACAGCATTCTTTCAGCGCTTGAGGGACATACTTAGTGAGAGACATCAAAGACCCATTAGAGGAGGAAATCATCACTCACCTTGATCATTTGGGGGACGAGTTCAAACGATATTTGCCTAGTATCAACACTGAAGACATTTCAATGAGGCTGACAGGGAACCCATTTATATGTCAGATGGATGATGTCCCTGAGGGCATGCAAAATGAGTTCTTGGAGTTCAAACATGACTCTCCTGCCAAGGTTGAGTTTCGTGCGCAAGATCTGGAAGAATTCTGGGTTAATGTGCGTGGAGCATCCCCACAACTGAGCACGAACGCATTGAAAATCCTCACTCTCTTTTCCACAATCTACCTTTGTGAGTCTGGATTTTCTACTCTACTTACAATCAAGCCCAAAGCACGAAACCGACTTGAGGTGGAATGTGACATGCGCTACGCGCTTTCCAAAACTACCTCTGATATTGATACACTAATGCACAAGAGGCAACCTCACCCTTCTCACTGATCTAATTCTAAAGTAGAAGAGCAAACAAAAGTCCTTTTAGTTGTTACTAACCGCTCTCTATCCACTTTGCTATGTAACTATATGTTTATCAGTATATTTGTACATTTTTAAAATAAATTAGTAAATAGTTACAGTGTCTTTTGACTACTCTTTCCCTCGTACACATGAAGGAGGGAAATCTGGATGGTTGAAGTGGGTGCAGGGGGAAATGACAGAAAGATGTTTGGGAACCATGGGTCTATTACCTCACTTCGCGTTCAATGCTCAATGTGAAAAGGAATGAAAATCTATTATTTCAACTGTAAGTTTCAATTTACGGTTCCAAATAGTCTTTGTTTTTGTGTTAAGTCATGCTTCACTGCTTCCGATAGGCTTGGTTGCTTTATTTATCCTTTCTCACATTTTAAGTCGTATTTTTGTTAGCAATCTTTAAGTAATTTTATTCCATTTCAATTTATAGTAAGACGATACCCAAAGATGAGCGAGCAAACGAACAACATTATAAAATGAAGTAAATGAACGGATTATCTTTATTATCACCTTTTTCGTTAAACTAAAGATTGTGTGGCCTCTACAATAACATCTGCATGATTATATATCAATCAAGACATCATAACAAATTGAAGAAGTCTCAAAGCTATCAACGTACAAAGAAAGGATTCGTTCAAATTTCACTTTAGTATTTACCGTCCTACAAACACAGTTTTGGTTGGGCGCGATCCTTGGAGATGCCAACGTAATGGGTTTATTTGGGGAAAGATCTGTTCTCCTGATATGTGAGACCTTTGTACACACCACCTTTATTAGGAAGCATAAGTTTGCACGCCAACCACAACAGATGGCCGATAGCTTTCGGTCGTACACAGAAAGGATGCATTCACTTCTCAATTCAATATATATATATATATATATAAATATATATATATATATATATATATATATATATATATATATATATATATATATATATATATATATATATATATATATATATATATACAAATAATGAAACGAGTTTTCTGAGAAAATATTGTTTATTTAATATGTTTCCTATACAAGTATACAAAAATTTCTTAAATAAGCCTCCATATACTCGTACATACTGTTTCAAAACAACGTATTTTTATTAAGCCCCCATTTATGGGTCCCTCCATTTCTTCTTTGGAAATTACCTTTAAGAAAATCTTGCAAAGCCTTTTACCCCAAGGCCAATTTAACTTGATATTTATTAATCGCAATTCTTTCGCTTCTTTCTTTAAGTATAATTTTTTTTTAAATATCCGGAGGCCATCTGGCTACTGCCTACTTGCGGTATAAGTCGCCGTACTCAACACAGCCTACTATTAGGATATATTAAGAAAACAAATAATATATAAATAACAACGATAAAAAAGGACATAGACTAAAAAAAAAGTTAAAAAACAACAACAACAAACGAAACAAAGCAAAAAGGCAACAAGGAAGCGGGCTCCAGGCGGGGGTTGGCCCGCCTTTCCCCAACGCAGGAACCTACGAGCTACAACAAAGTTAAATAAAGTGGAGGAGGCCAGCCTCCTCTAAAAAGTCGCAAAGTCCGCAAGTTTGTATGCACGAACCAGTCCCGAGTACAGGGAACAAGTGGCAGCGACCCCGCTCGTCCAGGTACCGAGACAGGTAACGTCCTCGAAGATCATCCAGACTAGGACATTTAACAAGAATGTGCCGAACAGTCTGGGGGACAACGCAGTGGTCGCAATAAGGCGCAGTCGAGCGCTCCATCAAATGGCGGTGCGACCCGCGAGTGTGTCCAATTCGGAGAAGACAGAAAGCAGCCTGAAACCGTCGCGGCATTGGGGGGTAAGTACATGAGAACAGTCGCGGCGCAATGATACGTAACTTTAAGTTCCCCTCGACCGTCTCTCATCTTCTTTGCCAAGCCGCCCGGAGAGCTGCCCGTATTCCTCCCATGTAATTCGTGTGAGGAAGAGCGAAACGCCCAGTCCTCAGGGACTCTTTAGCGTCCTCATTCCCCGCAATTCCCACATGTCCAGGAGCCCAGCAGAAGATAATCTCAACATAGGCCCGGCTCGCCATCCGTATACACTGGCACGGTTGCAGCGTGACACGAACTGTGCTCCAAAAACGCCGAACACAATACCCCCGACGCTGTGGAAGTTTTGGGAGTACAGGTGTGGTGAGAAATAGTCAAAGGTTGGCGTCCTGGGCAGATCCAGGGGCGCCACAGGCCCGAAAGCTACATCGACCACTCGGAGTAGTTTCCTAGCCCTAAGACTAAGGCATCGGTCTAAAACAAGAGAAAAATGATCTTTTTTTATAGATGACTTGAGAGATTGAATGGTGTTATGGGGGTGTTGATTGACCTCTCTCTCTCTCGCCGACGCCCCATACGTAGTAGTCCAGTGGAGTGATGTCTCATTAGCTAGGAGGTCATGTGTGAGAGAACATGGGCGTGGAAATTGGCACGCATTCAAGCTTGGGTTGTTCTAGCCTTATGAGGTGGTGCAGAGTGTTGTTGGAAGATGTAAGGTCTACCGTTACGTATTCTGTATATTTAGTGCCTCACAACCATCTCAAAATCTCTGTGAAGGCAGCAACAATGATTCTTAAGTTAGAGCTATTCAAAGTGAAGTCCTCAAAATACTGACGTACCTTATATATATATATATATATATATATATATATATATATATATATATATATATATATATATATAAATATATATATATATATATATATATATATATATATATATATATATATATATATATCCAACATACCGCAAGAAAGAGAAAACAGAATAATTTTTCTTCAGAAATAGTTATTTCCTACTTCGAAAAAATCAGAGCTGGGGTGGGATTCGAACCGGTTTAATTGAGATCAAAGCGGCTGCTCTCTGCCTCAGTGTGCACGGTTCGAATCCATCCCCAGCACTGATTTTTTCGAAGTAGGAAATAATTATTTCCGAAGAAAAATTATTCCGTCTCAACGGAAAACTGAAGTCCCACGAGTAGATCGAAAATAACATTTATTTAGCTCTGTCAGAGGTTTCGTTCTACACATCGGAACATCTTCAGTGATTCTATCTAAAGTAAAAGGAATTATTTAATTTAGGAACGTACTTTTACAAACAAACATGAATAGTATTATAGTATAACACTAAAAAACAAAAAAATAACAAACAAGCTTAGGGGTTTTTAAATAAAGCATATGATAAATTAAAAAAAAACACAAAAAAACCCGAATACGTGAATGATATAAAAAATACACAATACCTTATGCAAATGGTCGTTCGTGGCCAGGAATGAAAAAGTGAAGGAAAGAGGAGTATGAAATGAACTTGGTAGGTGTAGGGTTTTAGATATGTATGGGGAAATGAGGAATCAGAGTCGTTAAGTATTGGTGTGGTTTTCTTAATATAGAGTGACTCTAATATTTTTAACAAGTGGATTGAAGGAGCCATAGAGAGAATGGATAATTGTTCCGATGAAATAGGGTGCTCAGCATATTCAGCAGGATTTCTTATACTGGAAATTTCGGGTGTATCTTAGTGTCTTTGGATTCTATAAGATAGTCCAAGATGTTTATTTATCCTCTGTTTAAGATGTATGTTAGTCTGGCCTACGTAGGAAGCATTGTAGTCGGTACACCTGAATTGATATACAACATAGGAACTCAACATTGGATAAATACGATTTTTATATTAGAAGAAAGAGCCCAGAGAATTGTGATTAACATATATCAGGTTAAATTGGCATTTTGGTAGAAGTCTTTGCAAGGTTTGCTTAAGGCCGGCTACCATCCAAAGAAGTAGGACCAAATAAATGGGAACTTAATAAAAATACGCTGTTTTGAAACAGAGGTGTATATGGGGGCAGGCAGCTCTAACTTATTTAAGAAGGCTTTTGTATACTTGTCAAATAGGTGTATAGGAAACATGTTAAATGTAACAATATGTTCTCAGAGAACTCGTTTCCTCGTGAAAATCCATCAAACTTGAGGAAATTCCGATGGCTCTAGATATTTTTGTCCTTACACTTGCCATTTTAAATGTATGTTGAGCGGAACTTAAATAATTATTCCCTAAAAGTGTGGTCGTGGATTTTCTATTAACGTAAGTTTTCAATCTTCAATCCCCCTTGTGTACAGCCACATCTAGAAAATTAATTTAGTTGTCCATATAAAATTCTTTCAAAAACTAAATATTTGGGTGTTAGTCATTAAGGTAGCCTAGAAATAGGTTTGCATGTGGTATATTATAAAAAAAAAGAAAACAGTCATCCACATATCGGTTATAAGTAAACGGTTTGTAGGACAATGGGCAATTATAAAGCCAAATTGATTCGTGATGGAACAGGAATGAGTTGGCAAAGGTAGGTCCTAAGGGGAGATCCCATAGCAATTCCTTCAATTTGTTTATACAGTATATGTATTGTTAAATAAAAATATCGTATCTTCACTGCTAGTTTAAAAATTGCAGAATATACAGAGACTGTTACGTGCCTCTCTGTAGTCTTGGCCGGACCCTCAGAAGAGGGATATTATCCTTTGCCTGGTTGCAATCCAGTCCCAGTCCGGAACGGAAATGCTTCTGACATAAGGATCCGTTGTGGGCTATGTCAGATTCTTAAGCGAGTTCACTCAAGGGACCATGGGCCGAAGGGATGCGGATTCAAGCTTTCATCTGATTCTTTGTATAAATAATAATATTTTTTTTTAATTCGAGAGCTTAAATTCCGTGTGTGACATACTAAATGAAGCTTTGTAAAAGCATTTTGCTGAAAGCGTTCTTCTTCTAAGCAAAATCTTAGCTTTACCAAAATTTTCAATGAAAACAAATGCATGTAAGAAAGAAAATCGTCCGTCTTCATTCTATACGGTCTGGAAGATATAGGTAAATCGGCTGCAGGCTCTCCCTTCCTCTCCTAGTGGGAGAGGAGTGTATAAGACCCCCCGGCCCCCGATGCAGTCCTTTCCCAGGTCACACTAGGTTTGGTGGGCCGGAGGGAGAAGGAATTGCGGAATTCGAGGAGGGAGGATAAGAGAAGAAGTGAAATGAATGAAAAGAAAAAGTCAGTAAGAGAGGAGAAGTTGATCTAAGTTGATCTTCTTTTTGAGTACAGAGGAGATAGAAGACAAGACTGAAATATTTCCGTTATTTTGGATCTACTGATTTACGTGGCATCTGAAGCACGATTCCATAATTTATTTATCTCTCATTCTACTTTTTCATTCACCCAGTCTCTCAGGGCAACCTCTCCATAGGTGGAGTGAGAACCGCCAATCTCTACCACTCTCTCTCTCTCTCTCTCTCTCTCTCTCTCTCTCTCTCTCTCTCTCTCTCTCTCTCTCTCTCTCTCTCTCTCTCTCTCTCTCTCTCTCTCTCTCTCTCTCTCTCTCTCTCTCTCTCTCTCTCTCTCTCTCTCTCTCTCTCTCTCTCTCTCTCTCTCTGTTGCTCATGGTCTTTTATTGCGATCTTTTTAACACGACGGGAGCTCCATCTAATCTCTGTAGCTATTTAATTACTTTTATTTTTGTTTTTTCTAGCATTCATGATGTTATGTTGATATACACCCTTGGGCAAAAGTGTGAGGCCACCCCTCCTTTTTTTAGTTAGCCCTCATAATGCTAATTAAACGCGTGCATATGGTTGTTGTATGGTATAGTTCAGAATATACACTAGATCTAATACTTAGTTGACCCCTTTAGCTTTAATTACTGCTGCACTACGCCTAGGCACCGAGTCAGCCAATTTCTTGCAAACGTCGGGTATAACTTTAGCCCATTCTTCGTGCACTTTCTGGCACAAATCGTCTTTATTTTTAACTGTCGTGCTTCCCATAGGTGTTCAATGGGGTTTAAGTCGGACTATGAGCCGGTAAGTACATATAAATAATGCCCTGTGTTTTAAGCCAATTAAGAGTATTCTTGGCTATATGGCACGGGGCATTATCATGTTGAAAGATATTAGCTTTTGACACGCCTGGATGTAATTTAGCAAATGATGACTCTACAGCATCCGATAACATGGAAACATATGTAGCCGAATTCATTCTGCCTTGGCATAAATACATCTCTCCGGGCCCGGTGGCAGACATGCAAGCCCATACTATGGCGGAGCCGCCTCCATGTTTACCTGTTGAGACGAGACATTGAGGCTGAAAAGCTTTGCCAACTCTTCGACGGACGAAAGTCGCTCCAGGTGTGCTGGAAACCTGGAGCATATGACATGAAATATAATCAAATGCAATATTACGTATGTCTCATAATTTTCGGCTTTAACCTAAATATTATGAGCTACCAGGTTAGTTCCAACTTTATACTATCTTATACTATCATCAGACCATACGACTTTTGACCACTGCTCAGTATTCCATTTAGAATAATTGTTTGCCCATTTAAGACGTTTCTTCTTGTTTGCATCAGAGATCCATGGCTTCTTCCTGGCTTTGCAGCCTTTGAGGCCATAGTCTATAAGCCTCCTCCTTACGGTTTTAGTCGATATTTGTGAGGATTTGCCTCAATGAAGTTGCCACAGAACTCTGAAGATGTTTTTCTCCTATTTTTAAGAGACTGACGGGTGAGATATCTGTCTTCACGGGGAGATGTGACCATTTTCCTGCCAGTTCTTAGTTTTGATTTGGCACCTTTAGTCTGCCTGAAGCGCCTGAGAGAGTCGTTTGGACTGCCCATCGAGAACGTCCCATTTTGATGGTGATTTACAATTTGTCCTCGCTTAACTTCACTCAACTCAAAATTTCTGGGCATTTTAGTGATTATTAACTATAATGTGAAAAATGAAATATAAACTTTTGAAATATATGGGTTATGCACAATAATGGCTAAATACCAGAAAATGCTAAAAATAAAAAAAATACCTTGTAATATTATGCTGTATGGTGTTTATGCTAAATATGATAGTAGCATGCGCCCATAGTGATATCAGAGCACAATTCGTTGTTTGGAGACCAAAATAAAGAGTGGTCTCATACTTTTCTTCAAGGGTGTATGTTTGAGTTTTTGCATAGCTGAGTTTCTTTGTTCGTTTTTTATTTGTTTATAGTGTGTTTTTGTCTGTTTGTATCGTATTTGTTTACACTAAGGGTGTTTGTTCACTTCGAGTTTTCCATTGGCCCACTTTAATACACTTCCTTCTTTAGTACTCACTTCTTGGTGTCTACATCGAATGCTAAAAATCTTTAGCTTGATCAACTCTTGTCCGGTGAAATTGACTTTCTTTGGGGGTAAGTTTTCCATAGGCAGGAGATCTGGTCGTATTTAAGTTTAGTTTCATCTTCGGTTCATTTTTAGCTCTCTGGGAGATCGGTCATAATATTTGGACGTTAACACGCCTCCTGTAAAACAACGGATCATAATTAGTCCTAGCTTAGCTCTTCTGGGAGGGAATGGTGAGCCATTGGCTACTATGAATGGTTTCAGTTGTCCTTCATTGTTTGTCTGGTTAACCTCTTGGTTCGCTCAGTGCCACCAGCCCAATTCTTTATTTTTTTTACGGTGTAGGGTAATGCAGGCGCCAGGGAAGATCCTGATTCTGTCATTGAAGAGTAATGCATTAATAAGATTTTCATGTTCTTCTCTTGTTTTGCGTTTGAAGGGCCACATTTTAATGTTCTTACTCGTAGAGCTTTGACTACGTTTTGCTGTTTCTCTTTATTTGAAGGGGATATTTCTTTAAGGTTGAATTCTGCTGCTGGGATAAAAGAATATCTTTTTTCCTTCTTTTTCGTTGGTCGAAATTTCTTGTTTAGGGGATGTTTCTTTTTCTGTATCATCATTTTGGGGGGTTTGGTTTCTTCTGTGGCCTTGGCCACACTGAGATTTAAGATTTCGGAGGAGGGTGGGTTCTGAGGGAATCACATTTTCTTGATACCATTTTTCACTATCATGTTATTGAGACATTCCGCAAAAATGGTAGGTTTGCCCATATCTCTTGCGTGCACACAAGGGATGCATGGAAGAAGTTCCGTCGATGAATCGTTCGGGAGGTGAGGTGCTTCTTTTCCTCCCCCATTCCTTATATTGTGGCTTTGGCCACTTGTGCTTTGGTTGCATTTTTCATGGTATCTGTTTTGGTTCCTTCTTCTGTTTCTTTTAATGCTATTATTCCTTTATCCTTAAGGCAACTCATTGCGATTGTTCTGTGTGACCCGCCACAGTTTAGGCATTTCTTTTTAGTCGGTTGGATACATTTTTTCCAATAATGTCCCCGTTGGCCACATTCAGAACAGCTTTGTTCTGTTTCCGCGCATTGTTTTGTTGTGTGGAAGAGACCGGCAATTTTTCGTAATATCCAGAAGGCCAAAGCTTTTTGTCCTACAGCAGGATACTATAACTTTAGACCGACTGAAATCGGCATTAATTGACGAGTGGAGTACCCGGGATAAGCGGTAGCCACACCACTCGTCCCGGTACCGGGACAAGTAACTCGGGCGAAAATCCCATAGATTCGGACACGAGACAAGAAAGTGCGGGATAGGCGGAAGGACAACACAATCGTCACAAAAAAGTGCAGGCGAGTGCTCCATCAAATGGCGGCGCGTTCCGTAGGCGTGCCTAATTCACAGAAGACAGAAAGCGACCTGAAGTTGTTGAAGGATTGAAGAGTTCGTCCACGTGAACAGTAGGGGCGCCATGGAACGTAACTTTAAGTTCAAGTCGGCCGTCCGGAAGGCTGCCATGTATTTAGTGTGAAGAAAATTTAAACGTTGGTCTGGTCGCCTATTCTCCGTGGGCTATTAACGCCCTAATTTCCGACATGTCCAGGAACCAAGCAGAAGCTAATCTCGATATCCGACCGGCTCGCAGCTACCGTGGCGTCACGGTTCCACCGTGACACGAGATGCGCTACAAAGAATTCGAACGCAATATCTCGGTGCTTTAGAATCTTTGGGAGCAGAGGCATGGCGAAAAATAGTTAAAGGAGTTTCCCTTCATCGTGGAGTCATGGGCAGTAACAGAGGCGCTACCCGACCGAGATATACACCGAACTCTCGAAGGAGTTTCTTAGCCCTATACCCGAAGCGCTCTGGGTATGAATGGCATCTCTCGGCGGCATAAGCACCGCTAAAATCGGCCGCAGATGCAGGAAGAGCCATTGACGACTGTAAGAGACGCCAGACCTGGGTTATACAATCGCATAATGCCCTGGGAACGTGGGAGAGCAAGTAATATTCACCAGGCATCGACATTTAGGTTCCCACTATGAGACGAGCGGTGGCATCGGCCACCAGACGGAGACCAGTGTGCATGATCGGTTTCACCTTCCGCAATTTACGCTTGACTGCGAATGTGTAAAACTCGTATCCATACTCAAGCTTTGAGTAAACAAAGAAACGATAAAACAAAATATCGGTAGCCCTATAAGCACCCCAAGTGCCAATTTTCATGTAACGAATGCCCATGGTGAGGGTACAAAAGCCCACAAGGCTGCAAACATTAGCCTACTAAGTTAGAGGTCGGTCAAAAATTAAGACCAAGGAAACGGTCTAAGCCAGCCACTTCCATTCGAACCACGTTTAGGAATTTCTCCGTGTCGGGTGAAATCCCTGAAGTCACCAGATGTAAACTTTGGCATTGCGTGGTGTAAAGGCTCAAGGAGATATTGAAGGTCGGGCAATGCCAGCATCCTAAATATACTCACTCGAACTCATTACAAATTGCATAAATTCTATCCGAGACTATAAATCTAAGACGAGGGAAAATGGGACTTTCTGTCGTCGCTATTCGGCTGATCACACTGTGATTAACCGCGCTTTCTTTCAAGGGTAGAAGGGAAAGGGCATTATAATCCCGCAAGCGTTGAAAAGGAGAAGGATAGACAGGATAGAACTTTGAAAATGGAAAAAGGAACCATTGATAGTAATATTCCGTGTGTCATTAAAGAAGTAGTGGGCAAAAGGAAAATAGAGGCGCCAAATTGGACAGGGTACCTCGGCAACGACGAAGGTCTATCGAAAAACTCGACAGCGATCGAGAGAAACATAAGGTATGATTTCCTGGGTAGTAGTGTCAGAATAATTAGGTGCATGAATAACTAAATACGAGAGAGGACAAGTTTCATCGCCAATGAGATGCTGGAAAAACGCTTCACTCCACGCCAATGTCTACCAGAAGTGAAAAACTATAAATTGGGTCGTATAACGAAAAAGGGGTCTAATTTGAAGGGGAGAACAGACGGCAGAACTGGTTGAGCCATGAACCACTTGCCTTTATAGTTTAAATGGGGGTGAAGATTGATGAGCTGGAGGTCAGCGTTGGTGGATAAGAAGAAGAATGAAAATACCGAGATGACTGTTTACAATTCAGCATTCTTGATGGTACCAGCAAAGATCTGAAGATTGGGATTGAAAATCTGGAGGGCGTCTATGTGCAGTGAAAAACAATATGAATGCTTTACTTTACTTCTCGTTCTGGGATGCCGTGGATGATTACTTCTACTTAGGGAGAAGATGCTGCGCCTCCCTCGATGTCTGGCCTGGTCCTTCCGATGCTCTCTTTTGTTACATTGTTACAACTTAAGGTAACTCAGCTCCTTCTTGATGTCGGTACTGCCTAACGAGGGAGAGACCGTTACACGATTAAACCCAGGCCGGCTGGTGAGAAGCTCTGACGCGTACTGGAACTGCGGATAAACAAGTTTCGCACGGTAACTTACGGCTTAAAGAACAACCTGTCCATAATTTCTAACATTTTCCCAAGGTACGTGGCTTTTATGTCTCCCATAGGGGACGAATAGCACAGAGTGAGTGCCTTTCGCCTGAGCAACTCATTCAAGTCTGATGGGATCATATCAAACATTACTTGAGTGTATAGGCGCTCGCGTACTTTTACAAAATTCCGATAGGAACGCTGCCCTCAAATTACAAACTGTTGTGTTTACATTGCAATACGGTATAAGAGACTCAAAAAAAAAAAAAACCCTACAAAATGTGTGGCAGGGAGGTGCGAACACTGCGGCGGCCGCTCCCGGCGCCCACTGGTGCACTACCTCCTCTCCTGCCCAGCCACCGCCCGCCTCAGGCCAGAGCGAGCGCCAGCCCCTGCCCCTGTAAGAGGCGCCCTTCTGAGGGCGCGAGAGGCAAGAGCCGCCCAGGTGGTCCGCCACACCACAACAAACGAGCTGCTGGAGGTGCTGAGAACAGCACCCCCTCCGCGCTGATCGCCGCTCGCGCCCAGCCGGGCGACAGGTGATGAAGACCGACGCCACCCACTTGAAGCAGACAAGAAACGCGTGGGACCCTCCACCACTTCTTACTGCACGCCAACACTGACGGGCTGCCCGCTTTGTGTAATGTGTGCATTTATACATGTATTTATATTATTCTATCATATTATTACTGTATTTGTCTTTTTTGTCGTTTTTTTTTGTTGTTTGTTTGTTTTGTTTTTATTTTATTATTATTTGTATTATGATTATGTATAAATGTACTCTATTGCACAATAAACCTATAAAATCAAACCTACAAAATGAGCACTTTGATGTCTTTTATGAAATATTATAATGGGTTTACGTCATCAAAAATAACATTTGACTTAAGGGATTCTGAATGGAAAATGGTGGTCTAGAAAGAGCACTTGTTCCCAAAGTAGCATTAAGTCTCTTTTGGAAAAGTCTGAATGGTCAGTGGTCAAATGACTGGTTTTTTGTTGTTGTTCCCTAATCTGCTGCGATATGTGCAAATGGTGCAACCTAAGATAAGTAGGCATGAAAAACTACAAAAGGAATAACTAGCACCTATAGATAATGCCAGACCCCTTAAAGAAATTTTAACCAATAAATAGCGACATTATAATCGATATGTCCTCTAACGTAAAAGAATAAACAGCCCTAGTCATATTTTCCAAGTTAATATCATTTTCTTAGAGTGTTTCTAATTTTGACCCTAAGTAAATTATTTTTTCCCGTTAAGTCAAGGTTTTTTAATACCATTTTAAAAAGAAACAAAAGACAGGAATATAATACTTTAGATTGAATGATTATAAAAATCTGTGTATACTAGTGTATTTAATAATTACAATGCCAAAGCATTTATATATTTAATTTAAATCAAATGAATTGATGATTTTATTAAGAGAAAATCTTTCTTGAGATCTAAATGGGAGATGTGGCGGCATTTGGGATGTTTCCCAGATGTTACAATTTAGTTAACTAAAATATCCAAATTTCTCTCTAATCATTTTTAATCATATAAAAACAAATAATATAATTTTATTTTATTGCTATTAAAATCAATATATCTTTTATTAATATCAACCTATATACAATAAACTTGAGTGTGAAAGATGTATTCAAATATATTAAACTCGAATTCTGAGCAGATTTTATTATAATGAACTTCTAAAGAAAACTAACCTAATAAATACTTGTGTATAATTAATTAACAATTGTAAGATTCTATAATAATATATTGAAAAAAATAATATAATAGAATGCACAAATTTAATGTTATTTGAAACTCATATTGAATGTAAATGGATGGTCACTACTTTTGGAGCCCTTACAGTCTAGTTTGGTCTGTTCCAAATTGTTCTTTCGGGTAATGCCCTTGTTGGCTGGGTTCGAATGGTAACCTGGTTATTTCTTGCCAGCTGGAAGGACTCGGGAGAAAAATGGCCGTTTTGCAGGTTTTAATCTCGGCTTAGGGTTACCTCAGTTCGGGCAAGCGAAATTGTTGAGTTTTCCGTGGTTTGTTTGTGCATTCATGTCTTTGGCTGAGTATCAGTGCTAATGTACAGTGTTTCTTATAATTCTCCTTCTGCGTTAGATTGTTGGGACTATGGACAGATGGATTGATGACGAGGAACGGACTCGTGATGCTAATAATAATAACGCTACTAATATACCAATCAGAACGAGAATAATAATAAGAATGTTCAGCCTGTTTATTTATGCCAACGCCAATTAAGGGGGCGTAACTTCTCTTAATCTGAACGCAGGCCGGAGCTTATCGTGTGGGTGTGTTCTCTACTAAGGCTGCTGGGCGGAGTCAAAGTGTAGGTGCATGTTCAGTGTAGGCACGTGTGCACTAAGAAAACATTTGAGCGTAAGGAAAGATCTGATACGGCACAAGTTTGTGAAGTCTCTACCTACAAACACAGCACCCAGCATCGCCGTTCTAAAAGAAAACACTGGATCAAGATAAAATCAGCAGATGAACTCATGCCATTCCTTCGAGCACAGTGCTTCAAAATTAATAATAATGAGTAGCGTTTTGAATGCCAATAATAATGTTAAAAAAATCCTAGCGTAAATTAAGTGCTTATTCAGCTTTTTAAGTGTAAATACTGCAAAATCCAGTGCGCAGTGATACGTAAAATACTTTTAGACCAAACTCAGTACCGAAAACCCGTCTTCTCATTATTTTTAGATTTAATTTTGTACTCCTAAGCTCCGTTTAGTTGGACAGAAGTTGTGTGGTGCATACACACAGAGTAACACACACAAAAGAGGTTGTTTGCGATGAGAAATGTCTGGTCCTACGTGCGAACAGCTAATTAAATGTTAAAAGCTTGGCAATACATAAATTACACAGAGAACCTGAGACTTGTTGAGCACTCCAAAATTTACGTTTAGCAGTCAAGAATAGGAAAAAATAAGGAAGTAAATATAAAGTTGTGATGTACGCGCACAAAAACCCTAAACATAAAATAAAAATTATAGAAAGAACCTCAGAATCGCTGAACACTGAAATTTATGTTGCAGTCAATAATAAAATCTAAATAAGAAGGCAAATATAAAAGCAAAAATACTAAGGCTGTGGTGGGCACACACACGCAAAACATAAGTTTTGTTTGCAGTGAAGATTTGCAGCTTCTGCGTGCGAACGTTCATATTATAGTAGAAAAGTGTAGAAAAATATATTCTACAAAGAACCTCAGACCCTTTGAGTACTGTGAAATATATATGTGTGCTTAAAAACATATGTGCAGAAAATCTTTATTTCTAAATGTTTACCTCAAAATTGAGCACTTTGACGTATTTTATGAAATAATATAAAGTAAAATAACATTTTACTTAAGGAAATCTAAATGGACAATGGTGGTCTAAAAAGAGCACTTGTTCCCGAAGTCGTATCACCTCTCCTTTGGAAAATTCTGAATGGTCGGTGGTCAAACGACCGTTTTTTTGTTGTCCTTCCTTATTCTGCTGGGTTCTGTACAAGCCTTGCAAACTAAGATTAGAAAATATGCAAAACAATAAAAACAATAACGAACACCGATAGATACTGCCAGACCTCTTAAAGAAATGAGGGGAGCTCGTTCTGGGTCTTAGGGGCAAAGAGCTCTGAGCTAAGACCACCTCTCTCCGCAAATTCAACTTTCGGCCCGAAAAGTAAATAATAAATTTATACCAATAAATACTGTCAACATTATGATCAATATTTGCCCTAAGATAAAAGAATAAACAGCATCAGTAATATTTTCCAAATTAATATTATTTTCGTACCCAGTTTCTTATTTTGTCTTTAAGTATTCTTTTTACCGTTAAATCGAGGAACTTGTTGTTTTTTTAAGGAAACAAACGACAGGAATATAATATTTTAGTTTGAATAATTATAAAAATCTCTGGATATGTGTAGGTAATAATAACAATGCAATTGATTCTATATATTTAATTTAAATCGAATAAATGGAGGATTTAATAAAGATAACTTTCTGCCTTGAGCAATAAATGAGAGATGTGGTGATATCTGGCAACTATTGAAAGGATGTTTCCCAGATGTCATCATTTTAATTATTTAAATATCAAATCTTATCCTACAAAATATTTTCAATCATATATAAAAACTTAATATAATAACTGTTATATTGCTGCTAAGATTAATATATCTTTAATTAAAAACACCTGATAAACCGGAGTACGAAAAGTTGTGTTCAAATCTGTTAAACTGTCTAGATATGAGCAGATACTAAGGAAAACTACTGCATTAAATACTTGTGTATAATTAATTAACAATTGTACGATTCTAGAATAATCGAAAATATTGAGGAAAAATTATTGTAAGTGGAGTGTAAAAATTCAATGTTATTTGAAACTCATATTGAATGTACAGAAATGAATTCCATTTGGAAGTCAGTTTTGCCATGGTGTGCTGCTCAGTGATATAAAAGGGGAATTGGAAAGTGTCTCAAGATGTAGATAGCAACATCTGAAGACTTCCGAGTTACCGTTGAATAAAAAATACTGAATCCAGCCCCGAAGATTTCTTTAGCCTTAAAGAATCCCTGATCACCCTAACCCAGCCTGCAATCAAGAAAGATAGGCTTCAATCTAGAAAGAAGAGAATTCTACCACCTGGAGTCAGTGACTCATGCAAAAGGCTCTCCCCGAATAATCTAATCGGTAGCCACCAAGCCGAATCAAGAACACTAGCTGGGTACCCAGGAGTGTTACCAAAAACTCCGTGATAAATCACCCCGTGCAACCAAGTTAATTACTCTAGGTACAACCCGTATAAAATAACTAACGTGCCTAAAATTCCACAGTACACATTTAAAATAAGGTCTGCTGACCAAAAGTCGCGTGCTCTCACTTATTCTGATTTATGACCTTACGACCTTCAAAACTTTTAATAATTCCCGGACTAACCTTAGGAGGGCCTTTTTTATTATTCAAAAGAGAATGATAAACAACATAAGGGTTTTAAATTTAGTTAGAATCGGCGGAATAGTTATGCTGTTATTGTCAAATAATTTCCCAGCTAATCTGGGGAGGACTTTGGCAATTATATCGTTCGAAATAGAATGTAAAACAACATGAGGTTTCAAATTTCGTCAGAATCGGTGGAATAGTTATGTTATTGCCAAAACAAAATAATTCCCGGCCTAATCTTGACGAAACCTTGACAATTATATCATTCGAAAGAAATTGTAAAACACCATAATGGTTTCAAATTTCGTTAGAATCGGCCGAATAATTATGATGTAATTGCTAAAACAAAATAATTCCCTGGATAACTTTGGGAGGACCTTGGAAATTATATCATTCGGAAGAGAATGAAAAACAACATAAGGGTTTCAAATTTCGTTAGAATCGGCCGAATAGTTACAAGGTTATTAAAAAAAGAAAAAAAGAAAAATAGGGACCGACCGACATAGTGAAATGTAGTCACACGCGACTAAACAAGGTCTGCTGACCAAAAAGTCGCATTCGCTCACTTATTCTGATTTATGACCTTACGACCTTCAAAACTTTCAATAATTCCTGGACTAACCTTGGAAGGACTTTGACAATTATATTATTCGAAAGAGAAAGTAAAACAACATTAGGGATTCAAATTTCGTAATAATCAGTCGAATAGTTACGATGTTATTGCCAAAACAAATTAATTCCCATGCTAACTTGGGAGGACTTTGACAATTATATTATTCGAAAGAGAATGTAAAACAACATAAGGTTTTCAACTTTCCTTAGAATCGGCTAAATCGTTATGATGTTATTACCAAAACAAAATAATGGCCGGGCTAACTTTGAGAGGACTTTGGAAATTATATCATTCGAAAGAGAATGTAAAACAACATAAGTGTTTTAAATTTCCTTAGAATCGGCTAAATAGTTATGATGTTATTACCAAAACAAAATAATTCCCGGGCCAACTTTGGGAGGACTTTGACAATTATATCAATCAAAAAACAATGTAAAAAATAACAGTGTTTCAAATTTCGTTAGGACCGGCCGAATGGTTACAATGTTATTACAAAAACAAAAAAAAAACAAAACGGGGACCGACATAGTGAGATGTAGAGTCGCCCGCGACTAGACTCACACGCGACTAATTATATGTTACAAGATGATGTCTAATGCTCAATGTAACCGCCTTTTGCATCGATAAGACGAAGTCTCAGTATATCGGAACGCAAGTGGTGCGCAGGGTTTCAGCAGATATTTCCTATCAGCATTTTTCCAGTTTGCACTTCAGAACTTCAACACTTTGAATAGATTTGGTAGAGGCCTTCTGTTCAAATCTGGCAAACTAGGAGGTAAAAGTTCCTTTGACCCAAACCACTGCCGAAAATGTGCAGCATAGACAAAAACAAGGTAAAAACGTCACAAAAAGTTTTAGGTTTGACTACATTGCGATATTTAGCATGTACTTAACATGTTGTACTATTTTACAGTTGCGGCAGAATGCCCAACTAGACATCGTGGGTACACAATTCTTTAGTAAATTGAGCCATCCCACCCACCCACTACACACCTTCTCCATTCCTGCGCCCACATCCAGGGACCTTGGAATAACCCGCTTCCCACTACTAGGAAGAGTCCTTCATCAATACCACCTAACCAGAACACAATACAACACCTACACACCCACTTCAACCGCGTAGCCCTCAAACGGCAGGTAAACAACGCCCTACTTCAACGGGTCCCACCCAAAATCCACTCTATGCAAGCCACCTGGATCGCCGAACCAGTCTCTCTGGCCGGCCTACGGTAAAGACACCACTCCCTCACTATACAAATACAAAAACAAACTAGACTATGACTTAACCCGCTGCAACTACTAACTGACATCGCACATCTGATTCTCACCTGCCCTTCTCTCGAACCCCTCAGAGCTTACTATCATGTCACCAAGCTTGGAGACCTCTGGAGAAGACCGCTTGACGTGACGGCATTCCTGAGTGCTGCCGAGTTTACCTGAACAGAACCTGGGGCCATATAGTAAGTAAGAGGCAGTTGTTAATGCGGATAACATTACCTAGGGTTACTCAAATGACAACGACGCTAAGACAGAGGACATGGATTATTATCAGCCTCGTCCTGGATATTCTCTCCATCAAGACACTGTGACTTCTGCGTTTACAAGGAATGTCATGGAATGTGATGTCTTCTGAAATAGAACTGATCCTCTTGGATTATCAAACAATCAAGTTACGGCCACCTTTCAAAGTGGCCGTAGTTCTGCGAAAGACCCCCACTGTACGTTGTCTTACACTGGGTGGAAAGTTGCTCAAAGATGTCTTAGGTTGTGAACCTGGAAATACATCAGAGACTTTAGCTGTGCTAGTGTCTGTTCCGCCTTCATATACTGAAGGAAAGTTATTAGGATTACCTGCCATCACAAATTCTTCAGGCACAGCTCAGGCTGAGGATTCAATGTACGAGTATTTACTGGAGACATAGGAACTTACGGATAATTTGATTGCCCTCGTTTTTGACACTGTATACAGTAACAGTGGAGTTCACAGAGAACTGCCAAACTGCTAGAGAAAATTCTGGAGGAAAAAGTTTCATTTGGCTTGTTGATATCACATCCTGGAAATCCTAGTAGGAGCAGTTTTGGAAGGGGTCAGATACTCCTTGGTTTGAGTATCTGAAGGATACTTGGACGGATGTTTCCAAGGAAAACCCAAAGATTTAGTTATCCACAACAAATAGTTGAAAGGAAAGAATAAATACTCTAAGATATTCTAACACCAAAAAGACTTCCAAGAGCCGAAAAAAAGCGAACTGTTTTAAGCTGACATTCATTATTCTTGGAGAAACGCCTCCTTGAGGAATTCATTGAAGTCGTCCAGACTGCAATCATCAGACCAGAATCCTGTACTCCATGAAAATGCTGATGTTTGCAGATCAACTTGAATACGACGAAGACACTGTATCAAGGCTGGAAAGACCCCTGCCTTTCTCTTCCAGCCACTTGAAAACTTTAAAACCCTAGATCTGTTCACAATAGTGTTCAACATTTTGGAAATATCGCTCGCTGTCTTCCCGCTTCTATACAAGTACTCGATTGCTTCACATTTTCCAGTTATATTTGTAAACTGGTGTTTTTTCTATGAATTTACAATTTGATTCAGACGATTCAATAAATCCTGAAAGAACCTACAAGGAAGTAATCAATTAATGACATGGAAACACATTTAAAATAATTTGTAATAAACAATCTACACTTTGTGTTTCTATAGCGGTTATGTTACTAGTTGGTTACCAATATATATGAAGGGGGAATTATCTGACTCCAAAGTAGATTCTTTAAGGGTACTCTTATTGTTGGCTGGGCTTAACGAAGGTTTACAGGTAATCGAAGTAAAGAAAGACTTTGAGAAAGGACGTAGCAAAATATATTTTTATTCTAATAAGGTCCTATTAAAATGGCAAGCAGCACGTCAAGAAGTACTTTGCAGGCGACAAGCAGGTTTTCTTATTCAACGCGAAATATTGAAATCTGGAGCGTCAAGACTTAGGCGAATTAAAGGGGGTTCCGTTACGCTAAGATGAGAACGAATATATTTTAATGTCTCAACTGAATTGAACTTCACCTTTTCAAAATAATAATAATGATAATAATATCTCTCTTGCACGACTATATATACGGTTTATACTTACATATTTCAGATAATTTTATCTCTATTCTATGAACCGATTTTACAGATATGTGTTATAATTTCCTTTGGTTAGAATTTTTTTTTACCCAGATGCTTCGTAGACTCCTATCTTCTGATAACTCTATCCCAAGACGCGAATCGTTTGTTTATGCGTTTCCTGTTATTGACTCGGTTTGATAGCTTTCGTGTTCGTATATTTGTGCCTACCCGCGTGCTACTTCCGACGACCGCTTGTCTCATTTTATTCATACAAATTAATATATATATTCTCAATTCTCCAAATCAGTTTTGGGGGGGCTGATGGATGGGCCATGCCTAAGTGTTGTCTTCGAGTTTTGGAGGATAGGATCACCTGCTGGACCTGAAGCAGAGCAGTTGTCTAATTATGCCATTATCTTAACCGCACCAATTTGTCTTGGATATTTTTCCATCTTTCGAGCGTTTTGGCGAAGTCAACGCTGTTAATATATTAATAATAACAGTTATCTGTGACGGTAAGCGAGACGACATAAAGGCCTGCCTTTGAAATCAGTTTTTTGGGCCTGATGGATGGGCCATGCCTAAGTGTTGTCCTCCAGTTTTGAAGGATAGGATCGCCTGCTGGACCTGAAGCAGAGCAGTTGTCTAATTATGCCATTATCTTAATCGCACCAATTTGTCTTGGATATTTTTCCATCTTTCGAGCGTTTTGGCGAAGTCAACGCTGTTAATATATTTGAGGGAATCCCACGTGGAATCTCTTGAGCAGACGGAACTTCCACGCGCTGCAGAAGGCCCGGTTAGGCCTAAATTGGTAAGCCAAACTTCCACAAGCGGTAGCCTCGAACCGCGTCCCCAACGATTCACCTTTACGCGGACTAGAATAGCCTCTGCAAGAAGATGCGAGGCCATTCGAGAGTAGAGCTGTTTCCCGCTAACCCCCCTTCGGGGAGAGCCTTGGACATAAATAACGCTCGACTCCCATGAAGAGACACAGATTCAACATGTCAATCCGGACCGAATGCGTTCCTAGAGATTGGCGTGAAGCGGAGGTGACTTCTATCTTCAAGAAAGGAGACCGTAGCCAACCGTCTAACTACCAGCCTATCAGTCTGACTTCGATAGTCGGTAAACTCATGGAAAGCATGATGGTGGACAAAATGACGTCGCATTTAGAGTCAAACCTGCTACTGAGGAGTTCCCAGCACGGCTTCCGAAGGCAACGGTCAGGCCTGACGAACCTTGTGGAATTTTTCTACTTCGTCTTCAATGAGCACGATCGGGACAAGGCGGTGGATGTGGTTTACTTAGACTTTCAGAAAGCCTTTGATAAGGTACCACACCGCCGCCTTCTCCGGAAAGTGCGAGCGTTAGGCATAGACGGAAAAGTAGCTGGCTGGATCGAGAACTGGCTAAGTGGCAGACGGCAACAGGTGGTGGTGAATGGACAGGCTTCTAAGTGGGTGCCCGTTAATAGCGGAGGGCCTCAAGGTTCTGTCCTGGGACCACTACTATTCATCATCGAAGTCAACGACATGGACAGTGACATGGTTGCCAAGATTTCTAAATTTGCCGACGATACCAAGCATGGTATGAACGTTGCAAAGGATGGGAACACTGCCCGCCTGCAGGAAGATCTTGTGAAGATTGGGGAGTGGTCGGGCACGTGGCAAATGCCTTTTAACGTGAACAAATGCAAAGTGATGCATATCGGCCACAGAAACCCCAATCTCAGTATATCCTTAAGGGCACTGCTATTGAATTTACCGACACTGAGAAGGACTTGAGTGTAACAATCACTAGTGACCTCAAGTTCTCGAAACAGTGCATTGAGGCGGAGAAAAAGGCCCAAAGGATGCTAGGCTATATAAAGCGCCAGTGTGGATATCGGAACAAGGAGATTGTACTGTGTTTGTACAACTCACTTGTCCGACCGCACCTGGAGTATGCCGTACAATTTTGGAGTCCTTCGTTTCGAAAGGACATCGCAAGGTTGGAACGCGTACAAGCCAGGGCAACCAAGCTGATTCCCTCTATCCGACATAAAAGTTATGAGGATAGACTAAGGGAATTAGATCTGTTCTCGCTGCAAACCCTTAGACTGCGTGGTCAGCTCATCGAAGTTTTCAAAATACTTCGAGGGTTCGACAATGTTGACTACCGGGATATTTTCACACTGAGTGAGAACATAACGCGCAATCACGGCTTCAAACTTAAACTGAATCGTTACAACCGCAATCTGTGTGGAAATTTTTTCACTTACAGTATCTGCGGTAAGTGGAACGCACTTCCAGTGGAAGTTGTCAACAGTGAATCTGTTGACCAGTTCAAGTCAAGACTAGACAAAGTCTTGAAAAGTGGCCGGTTAGGGACGCAAAACAATTGAGCAGCCATGTGCCCGCTCGATTGCTAGTCCAAAGGTACCCTCTTTGAATGGACCGTAAGGTCTCCTAGGGTACTTCCTTTCTTTGTTACTCCTTGTTACTCATCATTCTAATCGAGCTCACGATCCTTTGGTTGCAGGCGTACAAGCTCGGTCAATGGTGCTGCAATCGCGGTAAAATTCGGAATCATTCTTCGGTAGTATCCCAATAGACCTAAATATCGTCGAAATCCTTTATAGTATTTCTTCCTTTACCAGCTCGCATTTCTCCAGGGATATCTTCAGACCGTTTTTGACCAGGATTTTGAAGACTTGATCCAAATGTTTCAAGCGGTCGTCCATATTGTCTGAAAATCTCTGGATGTCGTCTTTATATACATAAACGAACCCTAATCCTCGAAAAAGGTTGTCCATGTGCCGTTGGAATGTGCAACTTGCATTTCGGAGGCCGAATGGGAGCTTCATGTATTTCCACAAACCAAACGACTTTGAAACCGCTGAATCTGTGCATTGAGCGCTCGGAAATCACTGACCACCCTGTACTCACCGGGTGACTTCTTCGGCACATGTGAATTGGCGAAGCCCATGGTGACTTGGACTGGCTCACGACCACCTCCTTCAATAGTGTTTCAAAAGTTGTTGTGGCAACCTATAGAATCTCTATTGAAAGAGCCCTTGGCCGTGCAAATGTCGGTTGAGCACTACCAGTTTCGATTGTATGGGCCACTGAGTGTGGCCATGACGGGGAGAGCTGAGCGGGTGCCGGTCCGTACAGAGCATTCACCCGATTTCACCAATTTAGTCGGAATTATCGATACACTCCCCCCGGTATCGATTAAAAACTCGCATCTATTATTACACGCTTTAGCGGCGATGGTGAAAACTGACGTCATACCAGCGCCCGTACTTGTAATGGCATGCCCAGCTAGTTTTCCGCAGGGTCTGGCGAAGATGGCTTGGAGGAAGGTTGCATTTGCACTTGTTCTCCTCTCTTTGGCCACCTCTACCAGGGTTTGCAGAACTTAGCTTTCTCGCTAAAATACACATGTGAGCGGCAAATCACAGGTCTTTGGTTCTTTGGGAAGAGTCGCAATCTCCCCGGTGTATTATACGCATTATGATCACTTTTGGGCACTGACCGCGTATTTCCCGCCGAATTATTTATGATTATTAATCGCATCGGGATTATAGGGCATAAACGCGTTGGACACGGAAACGGCACTGCGTCCTCTTGACTCACTAGAGTTATCTACACTAAGGCACCGCTCTACCCTCTACCGAATGTCATAAGTTCAACCGCCAGTTTCCCTAATTGGACCAGGGGTCATTCTTTTTGTGTGGCGATTATAGGCGCGATGTTAGCCGGCAGGGACTGAATGAACTTGCGTCGCACAAGTTCTCCACCAACTCCTACCTGAACGGCTGTTTTCCGTAGTTCTTCCAAATTGGTCGAGGGTTGGCCTGTGAGCGTGGAGGATGCGATGAGCTTTTCGAAAAGCTCGGGCTTGGTCTTCTCTAATAGCCGACTCACTTCCGCCCTTAAGAGCTGATAATATTGGTCCGATATAATGGCTGCCGGAATACGATCGAGGGTCTTAGGAGGAAGTGAGGCCAATACATGGAAAAATTTCGTCTCCTTATTTATTCCGGAAATGTGAAACTGGGCCTCCACAATTTGAAACCAACCTGCAACTGCTGTATTATTGAAGATTGGTGGCTTGATGTTGATATCGTTTACGAAGTCCCTTTCACCTTGTCGTGCCTGACGATGGCTTGATGAGTACATTTCTTTGATACCTTCACTGTCCGGTCAAAACGAAGGGTCACCAGTTTATGGGGGTATAAGTTACCAATAAAAGCGAGGTAACCAGTTTATAGCGGGTTGGTTACCAGTTTATATGAATGGGGAATTATCTGGCTCCAAAGTAGATTCTTTAAGGGTACTCTTATTGTTGGCTGGGCTTACCGAAGGTTTACGGGTAATCGAGGTAAAGAAAGACTTTGAGAAAGACATAGCAAAAATATACTTTTATTCGAATAAGGTCCTATAAAAGCGGCAAGTGGCACGTCAAGAAGTAATTTGCAGGCAACAAGCAGGTTTTCTTAATCAACGCAAAGTATTGAACTTTGGAGCCACAAGACTTAGGCGAATTAAAGGGGGTTCCGTTACGCTAATATGAGAACGAATCAATCTTAATGTCTTAACTGAATCGAACTTCTCAATTTCAATTAATAATAATGAAAATATCTCTCTTGCACGGCTATATATACGGTTTCATTTCCAGGGGGCGGGGGCGTGGCCTAGACTGGTTTACGAGACAATCCTCCGTCGTCGGGTCATTAATCCCACCCCCTGGGAGGAGTTACTGAACAGCTGTGTATTTACAATATACTTACATATTTCAGATAATTATATCTCTATTCTATGAACCGATTTTACAGATCTGTGTTATAATTTCCTTTGGTTGGAATTTGTGTTTACCCAGCTGCTTCGTAGACTCCCCTCTTCTGATAACTCTATCCCAAGACGCGAATTGTTTGTTTATGCGTTTCCTGTTATTGACTCAGTTTGATAGCTTTCGTGTTCGTATATTTGTGCCTACCCGCGTGCTACTTCCAACGACCGCTTGTCTCATTTTATTAATACAGATTAATATATATATATACAGGGTGTCTACAAAGTCTGGGTAAAATGTGGATAAATACATACCTTTAAAAATATTAAATATTAAAATATTAAAATATTAAAATTCCTATGTACCCAGACTTTGTGGACACTCTGTATATATATATATATATATATATATATATATATATATATATATATATATATATTCTCCATTTCTGTATACAAATTAATATACACAAATCGACATATGTGTTTTCATCTACTTATTCTTATATTATATATAGTATTCATGTTATTCACATGAAAGGCAATTAATTCAGATTTACTAAGTCCACCGAGCGTCCATTTTGTGGAGTTTCTCGTTAAGCCTATTAATCCTACAATTTTGGTGCGAGGAGCCTAGCTATTATATAAAACACTCCCTACATTTCCACCCTGTAACGAAATAGGATAGAACTATATAAGCCTAACAAAAAAATGGGTGCCACTTTAGTCTGTGTCCTATCGACCAGTTTTTTTCTTTAGCGTCTATCCTAACAGGATAATTTTCTTTATATAATATTTAAGAGCACGACCAAACACTTCAAAAATCAATGTCAAAATGAGTAAACGTTTAAGCCTAATTAAATTGCAAACATCAATATTTTATGATTTCAGTGAAGCAACAGCATTTTGGTTGAAAGATAATTTTTAAAGCAGATTTTAATTCTATTTTTTTTTTACCAAAAATAACTAAACTAATTTTTCATGTTTACCTTAATACAGATATATGTAAACGTGTAACACACGCTAAAGCGGCCGTAATATGAATTGAATCTAACAAAGACGATTAAGAAATGAATACAAATTTTATGGAGCAAATAAGACTAAACTGAAGCCCCTATAGATGGTGGGAAGGGTTCTGATAAGTATAAATAACAAAAGTAATTTTGTAGCGCTCATTACAAGGTGGATTAGGGTCAACAATGAAGACTCACAAATGAGTTTCATATTAATCCTATAAAGTCTTGAGATGGTCATGCAAATAATTATGCACATACAAATAATCTAAAAGTATATAGCAGTCTTCATGAATAAGAATAACTCTATTTGTACATAATATATAATATCTTTGTAAAATAATAATATATAGCTTTCTTCCATGTAAATAATAAGACAAAAGTACATTGCAAGGCGGAATAGGTTCAACAATGAAGACTGACAAATAAGTATCATGTGACTCATATAAAGGTTTGTAACAGGCACATAAATCGAACATTGAAATATTGAATTGGAAAACTTTCGTCTAAAAATCTTTCGTCTAAAGAACTTTGATCTAAAGGAACTTTGGTCTAAAGGAACTTTAGTCTAGAGGAACTTTGGTCTAAAATAAATAGTATAAAAAAAATAGTATTATCGGAAATATATTCTTTTTAATGAAATTAAGAACATTTATTTAAATAAAAATAACATTTAGAATGAAACCAGGTTATAAGCAATACTCCGAAGGTAATTCTCCATAAAACGATTGATGTAGTCTGTCACAATATTCATGATTCGTCTCTCTTTTCTTTCAGCATTGGAGTTTTTCTTCATCGAGCTTACTCCTATTTCAAGCTGCGAAATTCTTGTTCTAATAACATTCTCTTCTTTCCTCAGAGTATCAATAACATAATATATATTTGATTTGGCTCGCAATAAAACACCAAATCTTCTATGCCAAGCTTCAACAGAGTTAGTAAGAGACAGTTCATAAACATTCCATTCAAGTGGGGGGAACAAAGATTTAGCGCGCCTTCCATTTTTTCTAAGCCTGCCTAAAATACCAGGCAATGGCTTCCCCACCTTGCGCTTCGCTGAGATTGAAATTTAAAATCTAAAAAAAAGCAGCCATGGTTAAATTTCTAAAAAGTTTTCTGAACTTCGCCAATTATAATAATTTAAAAAAAAGGAACTCTAAACTAAATTTCCCGCCTTTCAAAATATCACGTTTCTAAAATATAGTTATAGAAGAAGATATATAAAAATAAATTTTCTGAAATTCAACATTTGTAATTCTTTGGGTTTTAAAAAATTCACAAAATTTCGATACTTATATTTATTTCTGAACTTCACCATTTTGTTTTTTGATATTATAAAAGAATTATTAGAAATAACTTTGATTAAAAAAACATAAGTCATAACCAAACTAAGATGAAATTATTATTTAAATACTCAAAAAAATCCCCTTCTTAAATTATAGAGTTAGTGATGATGATGATGATGATGATGATAAGTTTCTTCAATATATTTAATGAAAGGAATAGCTTCCTCAGGTACACTTTGTTGTAAAAAGTTCAAGTCCTTTGGTACATCAGCAACAGGCAGAAATGCTAAAGCGTTAACCTTTCTGCAAAATAGGGAAAATTCCTCATCATTATTATAAAGGCTAGAAAGACCCAACTGTTGAAGTTTTCTCCAAATAGTTTAGCAAAAATGAAAAAGAAACAGAAATGTTTGGTGATTTCATCAAGAACAAGTCAAAAAGCATTTCGCGCAGCCATTTCAAAGTCAACACTTACATCTGATACTTCAATTTGCAATCCATAACGTTCAACACAATCAATAAGGGCTGACAACATTCTAAAGTAAATTTCTATCTTGTTTGGTAAAAAAATAAAATAAGAGGGTGAATTTCTTGATGGATTTCAACATGAATAGTATAGAATTGCTAAAATATTCTAGGACATGTTTCAAACGCTTCATCAGCATACCAGTGTTTAGTGGAAGGTGCTGCAAAAATTAAAAATCCTTACTCATCATCTTTTCCGCTATCATGAATTAGCGGAAAACATGATTTTTTTTTCCATTACTACCCGCATGAGTATGGTCTGAACATTTAATTCCATGGTTCCCAAACTTTTTTCTGTCATTTTCCCTACACCCAGTTCAACCATCCAGATTTCCCTCCTTCATGTGTACGAGGGAAAGAGTAGTCAAAAGACACTGTAACTATTTACTAATTTATTTTAGAAATGTACAAATATACTGATAAACATATAGTTACATAGTAAAGTGGATAGAGAGCGGTTAGTAACAACTAAAAGGACTTTTGTTTGCTCTTCTAATTTAGAATTAGATCAGTGAAGAGGGTGCGGTTGCCTCTTGTGCATTAGTGTATCAATATCAGAGGTAGTTTTGGAAAGCGCGTAGCGCATGTCACATTCCACCTCAAGTCGGTTTCGTGCTTTGGGCTTGATTGTAAGTAAAGTAGAAAATCCAGACTCACAAAGGTAGATTGTGGAAAAGAGAGTGAGGATTTTCAATGCGTTCGTGCTCAGTTGTGGGGATGCTCCACGCACATTAACCCAGAAGTCTTCAAGATCTTGTGCACGAAACTCAACCTTGGCAGGAGAGTCATGTTTGAACTCCAAGAACTCATTTTGCATGCCCTCAGGGACATCATCCATCTGACATATAAATGGGTTCCCTGTCAGCCTCATTGAAATGTCTTCAGTGTTGATACTAGGCAAATATCGTTTGAACTCGTCCCCCAAATGATCAAGGTGAGTGATGATTTCCTCCTCTAATGGGTCTTTGATGTCTCTCAATAAGTATGTCACTCAAGCGCTGAAAGAATGCTGTATTTCCTTTTTTCATTTGTTTTCCCCCAAATTAGAGTGTGGCCGTGAAAGCATTGGTGGCGTCAGTGTGCACAATCACGCTGCTCTTTTGTCCCTGTAATTTCTTATTTAGTTCATTCAGAGTTTCAAAAATATCATCAAGGTAAACCGGTTATTCGTGCTTCAAATTCTTTCTTGTTGAAGGCAGAGAGCAGGTCCACTTTGTTGCTGTAACTCAAAAACAACTTAACTTCTTCCCGCAGTTCAAAGACCCACGCCAGCATGTTTCCCTTTGAAAGCCATCGAATTGTGTGTAAAATAAAAGAGCAGTGTGTTCAGCATTCATGTCCTAGCAGAGCTGGCGGAAGAGGCGGGTGTTCATGACAGATCCTTTCACATACGAGGGGCGGTCAATAAGTTTTGCAATTCGGATATAAGGAAACGAGATATGAGGAAAAGTGTTTTATTATTTTTCAATATAACTACCCTCGACTTCAATGCACTTGCGCCACTTGTTCCTGAGGCTTCGAATTCCCAACAACCAGAAATCTCCCGACTGCTGTTCAATCCACTCCTGGACGGCGAGCTGGACATCTTCATCGTCCCCAAACCGGCGTCCACGCAGTGCAGACTTGAGCTGGCCGAATAAAAAGTAGTCGCTAGGGGCCAGATCTGGACTGTAGGGGGGGAAGGTTGAGTTCCTCTAATCCGCATTCGCGCAGGGCAGCTTGTGCAACTCTGGCCTTGTGGACAGGGGCATTGTCGTGGAGGAGCAGGACACCGCGTGTCAACTTGCCGCGCCGCGTCTGACGGATGCACTTCTTCAACCCAGCCAGTTCTTCGGCGTAATATTGGCCTGTGATGGTCCTTCCACGAGGCGCATAGTCCACCATCAACACTCCCTCAGAATCCCAGAAGATGGTGGCCATGATCTTCCCGGCTGAGTGTTGGGTCCGGAACTTGATGGGGGTCGGAGATCCCCTGTGCTTCCAGGCCATGCTTTCAAGCTTGGTCTCGGGATCCCAGTCATGGACCCACGTTTCATTACCTGTCACTATGCGTGACTCGATTTCCGCTGGGTCTTGGTTGTACAGGAGCAGCTGCTCCTCCGAACTTTGACGAAGTTGAAGTCGATCATGGGGCGTGAGGTTTCTAGGGACCCAACGGGCAGAGACCTTGGTCATGGCTAAATTGTTGTGGATCATGTTGATAAAACTTCCATCTGATATTCCAAGTTCTCGCTCGATTTCTTCGACCTTCACCCGTTGATTTTCGAGGATCTTCCTCTCCACACGGGCCACATTGTCCTCATTGGTCACGTCTGACGGGCGTCCTGGACGGGGGTCATCTTCAAGGGACTCACAACCATGGCGGAACTCCCTATTATAGTGAGCAATGGTTGCATAGGAAGGGGCGGTGTCTGTGTACACTGCAACCATGCGATCTTTATGGAGCTCTTTTGCATTCTTGCCTTCCTTGGTCAAAATTTGATCAGTGCGCGGTGCTCAACCTTCTCCATTGTTGAAAAATTTGTGACTGATGATCTGCAATCAGCTACTGCTTCTTAAATAGACGAGGCAGGAGCGCGCGGCTGCTGGTCCTGACTTGTCATAACTTGTCCTAACACCCCCACAACTAGCCATCCACCTTCCTCTGTTTTGCCCTACCGATTCGCAAAACCTATTGACCGCCCCTCGTAGTTAACGATGTATATGGTAACAGTCAAGTCCACATTAAGGTTCTTTGGAATTGTCTTTGAGTCGAGAGCTTCTCTATGGATCATGCAGTGTGTTGCTTTCAAACCAAGTTGCTTCTTCTTCACAAGAGCAATGAATCCTGATCGTGAACCAAGCATATTAGGGCGAGCGTCTATGCAAAACCCCTTCAAGTTTGCTCCAACTCAGTCCCGACTCTTCATAGAAATTTTCAGCTACTGCCATTACATCAACTGCCTTTGTTGCCGTGTCTAATGGCCGGCTAAAAAGAAACTCCTGCTCAAATCCTTTGTCAGTAATGTAGCAGCTGAAAACAAGCAGTTGTTCTATGTTGGTGACATCCGTAGACTCATCAAGTTGAAGTAAACAAAAGGGTGATGACATTACCTTTGACACCACATTTTCTTTAATGTTTTCAGACATTTCGGCAATTCTGTTCTTGATGGTGTTGTAAAATAGTTTAGCTTTGAGGAAGGAGGGCTCGAAATAGCCACACAACTGTAACAGGTAAGTTATCTCAGTTCAAGGTCAGAGGCGCTAGTTTTCAATACAAAGATTTCTGTTATACCACGTGAGGCCATTTTTTTTCTGTTATTCATTGACTGTAGAGTCCCAATTTTATTTGGGTTAGTTGATTATTTTTCATTGTTCTTAGGATCGATCAATAATATTTCTAAGTAGGACTTATCTATTTTTGATTGTTAATATCATTGTAAATATTATTGTATTTTTTGGTTAGTAAATGAATGTACATACAATCCATTTCATTCTCCTTCGATTTCTCACGTCCAGATTAGTGTAGGAAGCGGGTTGGATCGATTGGGGTTAGTCTAAATTTTTCGGCCCGCTACAGTGTTGTTGGACAAGGAGATCTGTTTCATCTTCTGTGATGCCTCCTCTCCTAACACAAGCCTCACTCTCTCAAAGATAGATAGTTTCAAAGGCTTTTACCAACCGTGTGGGGCTTCTTTGCCTTGGCCACCTGAAGAGCAATCACATATGAAGCCCGCACTATGCTGATACGTCCCAGATTCATCTATCTTCATCCTTTTCAAGCTGGATAACTTTACCTCAAAAAGGCTACGATTCTTATCTTTCAACTGTGGATGGGCATTTGCTTCAATTGGAAAGGTTTCATGATGTCATTAGAGAAAGTTTTTAAACAAACTACGCAAGATAGGTGAACCCATAGTCCAAATAACTATCTTGATACAATCTTCTCTTCTGTGACATCTGAAATCAGACCTAAAACAAGGCCTATCAATTTGAGAAGAAAAATAAGCATAGGTACATCATAATTCTGTATAAAAATAACTAAATTTTCCATTCTTTTCCCTCCCCAAAATAAAATAAATAAACCTCTCCTAAACATACAAACTTTTGAAGAATATACCAAAATTCAAAGTAGATTAGTGCCACTAATGCGGTATTATTCACCTGAATGCACTTGTGGGACACGACTCCTAATAACGTACACTTCTGTCATTAACAATAATACCATTATCATTTTTATCTATTGGTCACGTTACTTTTAGGTAAGATAGAAAAGTTTAGGTTAGATTCATTGCATGAAGATATTAAATACCCTTTTCAGGTACAGTTGATACCCCATTATTTGGTTAGATAGCCCTTTTCACTAGCGTAGTGGAGGTTATGTAGTGGGGTTAATGCATATTAATATTGTTAAATATTTGTGCCCAAGGTTTCGAACATAGAAATAGACCTAATCCTAATTCACCCTAGCAAAAAAAAAAAATTATTCACATATCTTTTGTAATTATACAGAAAACAAGTTTGAGGAACTGAATCAGTATAGGCCGGGTATGCGTAGGTCAGTTGCTCCCGGCTAACTGACTACTCGTAACGCTGTGAGAGTACTCCTCTACCACCACCTCTCCCTCCCTCTCAGACATGAGAAAATCCATCTGAGATTTTTTTTATTGCTAGTAGGCAGTGTCATTATTTCCTCCCTGGTAGCTTCAGATTTTCCCTAGTTTGAGAAATGCTGATTTAATTACTTTATTTTGGCTTGACACAAGACGGCTAGAACACTTACGATCTTCACAACGCCAATAGCTTACACATTTTGTTGCCTTGTGTTTTGTGTAATAATATCCATTATGACAATTTATCCTTTCCTCTCTTGGTTTTCACAAAACTAATATTACAATCCATTATGGTTTAACGAGGTAATTAACTTTAGAAATCAACTTTCTATGCGAGTAAACACAAGATCCAAATGTTATTTTCACTGAGCCTGCTACTGGTGTGGACTTCGAGTGGTACTCGACAAGATGATAATGACACTATTTATGAACAGGGCGTGCTGAACTTCCGGAGAAAGAATTATGACGAATTACCCACTAAGTGGTGATCTTCTCATATTTGCACTCTGATCTGGAAACGGATCAGTTACCCAGTTTCACTAATCTTTTGATTTTCATCTCATTTGTGTCTTTTAAATTGACTTGGAATTTTTTCCGGAAGGAAGTTGGATTAAAAGCTTATTTGGAAAGATTGCTTTCTCGTAAGTCTGGAACCCTATAGAAAAGCAAAGAAAAGTCTCGTTTACAATTTATATAGATCTTCTATTTAAAAGAATGCACAAATCCCCCTCCCCCTCTCAGACTTCCCCAATGCAAAAGGTTATAAGGGGGTAATGAGGAACGGGATGAGTTTTTATGGCCTTCAAACATTTGGCAGATCTATGTGCAGAATACTTACCCTCTTAATCCTTTTAGCGTCAGATTTTCTCAATTTTGGTTTCTTGAGGTTAGAGGTTTGGTGATTTGCTCTCATCTTTCTCTATTATATACCTCGTTTTCCTGCACTCCTAATATCGCTAAGTCTTCCTCTATATTCTTCTTCCATCCACTTCCAACTCTCGTATCTTACCAAGTGCATCTTCTCCATCTCTTCGCTTCACAATTCCAAGCCATCTCAATCTTCTTCTCCTTAGAACTACGTCCAGTTCACCAACTCCACACTTTCTAGCTACTTCTTCACTACGAACTCTATCCTTCCATGTTACACCAGCCATGTACCTCAGCTTTCTCCTATCACAGCTCATCAGCACTTTTTCCAACCTCTGTGTGTTCCCCAAAATCCCTGATCCATAAAGTAAGACTAGTCTGACACATGCACCATAAACCTTTCCAAGGCTCTGAAGTGGGATCCCCCTATTGACATTCAATCCAGCTACCTCCCTCCAGCTCCTCCACGCTGCTGCCACTCTGCCACGGACTGCTCTCTCCACACATCCCTCGCTATCCAGTCTATCAACCAAATAACAAAAATGTTTAACCTCCTCCACCACCTGTCCGTAAACAACAATGGTGTTTTCCACTCTAGGAACAGTGTTTCTCCTCCCTACACACGTTGAACAAACAAAATTTAGAGCTCGATTAATGTTACTCATGCCTGAACATCTCCTATGCACCCACCTGGAACATTCAGTTCAGATAATTGAGTTAACTCCAACTCCCTCACCACAAACTGCACAAGGATATCTCCCCGACTGCCTCTCCAATAACCATTATCTTAGTCTTACCGATATTAATTCTCAATCCTGCTCCCTCCATTGCCTTCTTCCATTCTACAAACATTCGTTCTACTTCTGCTTTACTCTCTGCTGTTAAAAGTAAGTCATCAGCATACAATAGATCCCATGGATCACCTCGCCTACACTCTCTAGTTGCTTCCTCTATGACTAGTATGAACAATAGTTGACTCAGTGCTGAACCTTGGTGTACTCCTACTTCAATGCGGAATCTCTGCGACAAACCTCCTGATACACAACTCTTGATTTCGTTCTAACATACAATTCCATTACACTATTAATCAGCCTCTCTGGTACGCGCTGCCTTCGTAACGCCCAAACCAATGCTTTTCTCGGAACTCTATCAAATGCCTTTTCCCATCCACAAACACATGATAAAGCTTCCTCTTCTTCTCACCATACTTTTCCTGGAGTTGTCTTGTAATAAACACAGCATCTAATGTTGACCTTCATACCATATACGCAGTCTTACGCAGTCTTACGCAGTCTCTTATCCAACACCTTCATTCCATGTTCTAATACCTCTGTGCTGCCTACACTGCAATGTAGAGTGGTACTGCTGGCTCTTCCTGCCTTCTTTAATAAACAGCTAGTAACGTCTGATGGTTCTGATGCTTTGTTAGCTTTCATACTATTTAAGGTAGCTTCAACCTCACTTTCTGTCACTTCTTGCATTTGACCTTCTATGGGGTGCTCTTCTTCCAGTTGGTTATCATTTTCTTCATTCAAAAACTCTTCAAAATAAGTCCGCCATCTTTCTCAACCTTTATATTACCACCACTCTCTTATGAATTTACCACCTTTTACATCCTTCTTGTCCTTCATTTGTTTTGCAGTTTTAAACATATTATTTTTCCCCGCAGCTGTGTTAAGGTTTTCGCACTAAACTCTTGCCATGCTGTCATTTTCGCTCTTGCCACCTGTCTTCCAGATAATCTCTTTGCTTCCTTGTACTGTTCTTTATCTCTTATATTACCAGAACGCTGCCATTGTTTAAAAAGTTTTTCTTTTCTTTAATTGCCTAGTGCACTTATTCACACCATCACCAAGTTTCCCTTTATCTGCCTCTATTCCCAGATGTTAAACCACAGGTGTATCTGCTGCTTTAACTATATTGGCCTGCAGATTTTGCCAACTTCTATCTTCACCATTCATAAGTTCCTCAAACTCTGATTCAAATGCTTGTTTCTTCTCTTTATCTTCCCTCTCTTTTTAAGATCTTTCATTCTTAAATCTGCTCTTACCATTCTGTGCTGTGTCAGACAGGCTTATCCAGGTATTGCCTTACAGTCTTCCACCAGCACTCTTGCTGTCTTTCTCATCCTTATTAAATCGACCTATGTTTCGTCTCGTCCACTCTTGTATGTCATATATTCTTCTCGGTCCTTTTTAAAATAAGTGTTTAAAATTCTTAACTCGTGATTTATGTACATTTCTAGTACAGCATATCTCTCATTGTTCCCCTCTCCAAAACCATAACATTCCATGATGTCCTCAAATCCAACCCTGTCTTTTCAAATAGGAGCATTAATATCAACAGCCACAATAATAAGACCATCTTCCTGAGGAACTCTTGCAATTTCATCTTCCAGCTTATTCCAAAATTCTTCTTTTTCTTGAGCCGTTCTCCCTAATTGTGGTGCATATATTGAAAATATATTATAGAGAACCCTGCCAATGACCACTTTGACTCTCATCACGTGATCATCAAATCTATTAACTTCAACATCATCATCAACCATATCCCAACACCATTCGTTCCCTCTCTATAGTCGTGTGTACGTTCAAACCTTTTGGAGATTCTTTGCATTCTCTGCCCACTTAAGGGCTGCCAGTGACTGAGGGCCATAACATTTTTGTTTTCAAGCATTTATTTTGTGCCCAGGATGCCCTTTCTAACAGGTAACCCTCCCTATTTATCCGGGCTTAGTACCGGCTCTGGATTGAACTTACTTGCTCAACCAAGAGGATGGGTTGAGCTGGCTGCTAATTTTTAGTTTACCTTTTCTGGATTTTATTTTTTTTACTGATGCTGTGTTTTAGATTTCATCTCTTCTTGTAGCTCTTCCCGCCTTTTGGTTTGTAGGCACTGCTTCGATATAAGGTTACCTCTTGTTGGGTCACTAGCCATGCCAGGGTCATTGGGAATAAACGTGTTCCAATTAACTCGGCAGGGCTGTGGGTTCAGGTAAAGATAAGCCACTTCATTGATGACTAGTAAAGATAAACCATCTAAATCAAGCTAGCAATAATGAGCTATCTCTAAATCAGCCCCCCCCTCCTTAGAAAACAAAGGAGGGAGACGATTTTCTTTTTCCTATGAATCAGCTCGAATCTCTAGAACCTTTCTTGGAAGGAAGATTAGTCGTGGGATATGGAATAGCGCAGGATACCGCCTCAGGAGATATACCTAGAGCAGGACGATCTGTGGGTCTATTCGCCTAGAGCCAACGGGTTCCAATCCACAGATTGACTAGGAATTTCGTAACAAGATATTCCAGAGACGATACCCCTCATTGTCTTATACTCGTGAGTACAAGGGGAACGAGAAGCAGAGGGGAGACGTTTAAGGGAAGGAACCAGTTGGGCAACTGCCCATTCCAAGTGGCAGCGAAAATAAAAAACAAATTAGTTATGAGAGGGGGGAGACAAGGATGTGATAAAAATTTTAAAAATGAGGGTTTAGAAGATTCCTCTGCCAGAATGAAACGAAAGCGGGACAGGCGAGGGATAGTTAAAAGGGTCCGGAAACAGGACGACCGGAGAGAGGCGAAATGAGGGGGATTCTAGTAGATGGGCAACCGATTAGTCCCAATCACAAAAACGGCAGCAAGGGCTGATTCGAGCATCAGCCAAAAAGATGATGACCCTGGGTAAGGCTTGTGTGGCTGATGCGAACGAGGCAAAGGGCTACCTCTAAGGACCGAGCAGAGGGGAGCAATGAGAAAAATGGGGTGAGGGATAGGATAGTACAAGTCCATTTCGTTGCAGTGAGAAGGTAAGAAGCCAGTCCAGGGTTCTGTCACGATGTATAAGGAATGCTAAAACAGTATTTTGCGCCTAGTGTTTACCTTATTATTTGTAGATTTTATAAGGTACTCTGAAGTTCTTTGTGGAGTTTAGTCGTTGCTATGAGTGCGAACGTTATATGTAACCATTTTCCCGTAACGTTCATGCAATGTTAAAAGAGAATGGAAACAAACAATGGAGCAAAATTGTTTATTTTCCTTTGTAAAACAGAATGACTAGGAATCCGTTCGGTTTTTATAATTACCATAGAAACCACTCCAAAACAAAATTTGAAATGGCAAAGAATATATATATATATATATATGACAAATAGCCCAAAGGAAATAAAGAAAAATAACACGCAAGCGAGTTCGTCTATTTATAAGACCAAACATAGATTAAGAAGAGAAATGGAAAAAAATAATATCAAACTCTTTATCCGTCCGCATGTAGCCTGCAAAGCGAAGAGGTTCGAACCCCACCCATTTCTTACTTTCTTTAACGGGTAAAAGCTTATATTATTTTATTCCGTTTCCTATCTCTCTCTCTTTCTTCTTAATCTATGTTTAATCCTTGTTTGGTCTTATAAAAAGACGAAATCGTTTGTATCATCTTTCCTTATTTCCTATGGGTTAATGAGAATCTAACGTGTAACTCTCCCATAGGTTCCATGAGATAGTGTTGTTATTGCCGTTCCTCAGGCTATCTGGGTGAACAAACCCGAGCCCCTGAGAACGGCCGTCGGCCGGTGCGGGCTTTCCCACAAGGCCCTCATGAAGTGTATATTATGTTGCTGTTCTGTGTGTGTGTGCAATGCAGTTGTGTGTTTGATGGTGCGGGATTCTGTGTGAGATTTAGGCAGTCGATAAGGTGTTAGATATTGTCGGGCTTTGGTTGCATATATAATATATTTATACAAAACTAGAGCCGTCAATGAAAAGGTGGGGATTAGAAGCCGTGCCGTCAAGCGTTGCTCGCTTCTCAGGTGCACCAGTCGCCAGTAAACAGTGAGCTACAGACACAACGCCTAAAAACGATGCTTCGAGAAGTATATTTAAGAAAAAGAAAGATCGAGCTAACAAACTGGATAATACAAAAGAATTCACAATAACCGTGAAAATTAGTTTAAATAAACCTATACCCATCAATGAAGAGGTGGGGGGATTCGAAGCCGAGTGCTTGAGGGCACGGTTTCCTATCCCACCCTTTTTACTGTAGGGTAGTTTTATTTGAACTATTTTTTATGGTTATTATGAATTCTTTGTGCGTGTATATATATATATATATATGGCGATCTATTTACACACAAAATTGCACCCCTTCTTTTACACGGTGTTCCGACCACTGATTTTGCCTTTGGTCACAACAACCTCGGTTGCCACAAAACTGTCATTTAAACATTTCGTTCTATTTGTTTATAAACGCTAATCGGCTCAACTGAATCCTATAAACATTTCCCAGACTTTCTTTTGACTTTATTATCGTTCTTTTTCTCACCATCTGTCTATCTTCCCATAAATTCATTTGATAGAGAATCTCTGCTCTCTTTCTCGAACACACATCAATGAACTTTACCTTCAGACAAAGCTCCTCCCTAGAAACCTCATTGGTCGCACCCACTTTCTCTACACATAAAACAATCAAACATTATACCACAATACTGACATTATCTACACAGTCGATCAAATCACTTCATCTTCACGTTGTGCTCCATTCACCGAGGACTGCCTTCCGTAGTGGTTCGGATTCACAAGTTGACTAACTCAAGCCATTCATTTTATTAAACATCAAGTTCAAAATAGTTATTTTATCAACTTGTTTGTAAATCCAAATACGAACTTATTTGGTGGACACCCTCAAACAAACTCGAATCCTGAACTTGGATTCATATAGCAAAGAAGAAATATTGGTTCCAACTTGGAACTGGTGACCCCCCACCACAATCAAGCAACCTCTCCTCTTGCTACAAGCATCAACCCCTTCTCTCGCTACATATATATATATATATATATATATATATATATATATATATATATATATATATATACATATATATAATCTTTTAGTGTTAAGGAAATGTGTACATGTAGTTGCTGTGGATAACGTTTCACAAGTTTACAATGCACGATAAACAAAAATAAAATGGATTAACGTGCATTTGATGGTAAAGACCAACGTTCAATGCTTTATGCGTCTATTTAAACAACATTGGTGGAATTAACACAACAACCCTTTTTTAAGGTCCTTTGAATGTGGAATGAACACAAAATCTGTCATAAGAGTGAAAGAACATTTACAATAAAAAGCATAAAATCAAGGAATTAGATCGTTCTAATCAATAGATTATCATTAAGTGCTCCACAAAACTATTCAATCAATTATTAGATCACTTATATACCAAATACATGAAACCTCTTTTTAACTTTCAAAATCTCATTCATCATTGCGGCAACCAAAGAGGTATCGTATTACATGAAAGTGAAAAAATTAAGTAGCTGCGTTTCACATTTCACTTTCATCCTTAGATAAAACTACACCACTTAATTATTTACCGTCATCATATTTCTATTCTCAACAGATACCGTTGCTTTCGAAGTTTATAACAAACAAATAAAGTATAAAACATATAGTTTTAAATTAATTAAAGTAAATCGTCTTGATTTGCATCATTATCGTCTATAACATTATCTCGATTTTTTTCCGGAGACATGTTTTGAGTCTCTGGGTCCTCGACTTGATTAGGTGTAGTTTCTTTAACTTGTTCCAGGCGAAAATTATAACTGGACTCCAGGTTTTTGTGTCTTTCCCGTTCTTTCAGTTCTTCCGCACTTGCGCTCTGAAAAAAAAGAAGAGAAATGAAACTAGGAAAATTAAAACAGGAGTTGATTTCCGGAATGCGGCAATGGTAAGGAAATTTTCCAACCAATCTAAGGTTATTACTGAAGATAAGGGTGCCATATCATCAAACGCTTTCCCCCTGTTTATGCTCTACAAAACACAAAGCATTCAATATTTCTTTCTACACCAAACTGGCCCTTTTATGGCGATGTGGTGGTATGTGCGATAGTATCTTGTCCAGTCAAGGTTCATCCCAAGGTAGGAAGCTTCAAACACGCCCTCTCATAAACCCAATCCATGAACACCTAGCGCACACAATTTCATCTATTTGCTTCTGAGTGGCCCCGTTGTCTCTCATGCACTGATTCACATAATAAACACACATTTTATGAGGTTTTCCAACCATTCGCAAACATTGACACACTCATATTTTTTTGACAGGTTTATTTTCTCCCATTCTTCTTACACATCCATACCCCTTCAGATGGCTCTTAGTCACAACCTCGTTCACACCATACGCATCTCTTGTTCAGTCGTTCCTTTCTCTCAAGTTGTTCATTTGCATTGCTCACTCCAATAAACCAACTTTGGCACCGTATACTCTTGTGCAGCTTCCTGGCACATTCCACACTAAAAGGTAACATTCACTAACGCTGTGATCGCCGCTAAGAACTTTTCTACAATTTAACCACTTTTACTCACAATCTGCTTCTTCTGTACTACTATCATCACGATACTGAAAACTTAGCACTTCTTCAAAGGTAACACCACACCCCACCACATCCTCACCCTCAAACACGATGTCAAAGGCTTCCATTAACATTTCCAAATCTCTCTCCGCCACTAATACCCAGTCATCAAGATATACCAACATAGATAGATAGAACCCAACCCTCATTAATCAACTTTTTCCCTCATTCTCATTCGTACTTTTCTCAGTACTCCACCCATAAAGATATTAAAGAGCTAAGGTAACATCAAGCAAACTTGACTTAAACGCCAAAACTTTAGCGATATAATTCTAGAGCTCACACAGTCATAACCTACTAATACATCATGCCACACGACTTTACCCAGACCACCAGGATTGCACTCCATCCACCACCCACTTCATTTTCTTTCGTTTTTTACGAAGTGCAAGCATCTATAATTTCCCCTTTAAAGACATATACTACCCGTCAGGCTCACATAATAAAAATACCACGCTACATACACATTAAGCAAGACAGACACGCAAAGGAGGGAGGCCTAATTACATACATCAGAGATGACATCCCCTTTCCCAAATATCGCTAGAGTTAACGTCGGCCTCCATTCCATACCATGACCCAATGGAAATTCAAACCCTCCGAACACGGATCAAGAGAAATGACTACACTTTCATTAACTGTTCATACCTCGCCTTGCATCCTGCAAACAAAACGAGTCAGCGCTGGACCCCCTTCGAATACTGCAAGCTAACATCCCTCTTGCAGTGGGTGAATTCAATGCTCACGCCCTGCCTAGTTAGAATCTCCCAAGACAGAGGAACAAGAAGTGTAGTATCTCAGAACATCTAAACCTGCGCAACTCTTCCACCCTCAGACACAAACCTTTCCGGCCTTCACTCTCTATTCACTAAACCTAACCGCCAAAACAATCTGGAATCCCTACATTGCATTATCCTCCGACCATATCATCATAAAAATTGCCCTTGAGGTCTTACACCCACCAACCCCACGCACTTATATACTACGGCCGAACTTACTGAGACCGTTTCACCAAGTACATACATTCAACAAAAACTCCAAGGCTATTTATTCACCCGGTTTAGCGACATAAACAAAACCTTAACATGCTTTGCCAACATAAAGGGGTGGACAAAATAATGGAAACAAGTTTAGTAATTTTATTATTCAATATCGAGTCGGCCCTCTTTTGGAAATAGGGTCATACAAGTTTTGGACAGTGGCTAAGGGAATTTTAACACATTTCTGAAGCAGAACCCGCTACAGCTCTTTCAGAGATGATGGCAGGGGGAAAAGTCGCTCCCTAGTTGCTGACCCAAAATACACCAGAGATGTTTGATTATGATAAGATCTGGTGATTGCGGGTACAAATCAAAGTGGTTTAAATCACTCATGTGCTTTTGATGTGTTTTAACACTAGGTGTTATTCAACACATTATCATCCTGGAAGATGGCGCCACCATTGAGAAAGTGTTTGTAGTATTGGGTGAATTTGGTCACTCGAAGTTGCTGATAGCTCTTCATAACATTATTAGACTGTTTAGTCGTCATTTTACGACACACCCGAATGACAGTATGGGTAATCTTCGTGCCCCACACACAGGCTAATCGTCTATACTATATGCTTCTACAGCCTGGGTATCCAATCGTCTCAACACACTACATACAACATAAAACAATAGGGAAAACACCGATCTTCAAATTTATCGTGCCTCAGGACCCCTCTTGTACTGGTCTCTTGCGATCTGCAGGCTTGTTTATACATGTTCAAAAATAATATCTTCTGACATGGCTTGTTTATACATGTTCAAAAAGAACCTCTTCTGACACGGTTTGTTTATATATGTTCAAAAAGCATATCTTCTGACATGGCTTGTTTATACATGTTCAAAAAGAACCTCTTCTGACACGGTTTGTTTATACATGTTCAAAAAGAATCTCTTCTGGCATGGCTTGTTTATACATGTTTAAAAAGAATCTCTTCTGACATGGCTTGTTTATAAATGTTCAAAAAGAATCTCTCCTGACATGGCATGAGGCAGCTGGTCAATTCCTTATGCCTAGACAAGGGGTTAAGGGGCTACTCGCAGAGAAAAGGGGATTTTGATTGGGAATGAAGAGGAACACAACACTTTCCTAGGCCCCATCAGAGAGTTCATGTCAACCCAGTGACATAGGCTCCCCTAATTTATTTTCAGGCTAGGAGGGCGTGCAGCCCCTCCAGGTACCAAGTGTAACAGGCTACACAGGATACCACCCTGCGAGGAGGGAGGGATAGGAGGAGAGTTAGTACAGAAATAGATGTTAGTGGAAGGAGGAGAGGTTAAGCTGGGACTGGACGGGGCCGTGAGTCCTTTCATCTTATTACCGGGTTTTCGCAAAAGTTATGTTACACTCGTTTTTTTTAATCTTTCAAGAGGTTTATGCGCGTGATAGAAAAGTTTCGTCAAACAAACTTAAAGTTCTACTTTTCAAGCAGGTGTCATTAAAACATCTTTTCCATTGTGTGCAGGTGTGTCGAGATCTCTGATCTCCTGCGCGCAGGCCACAAGTCCGACATCCTCAAGTGGCTCAACGTCAGCCGGATGACCGTCCATAGAGTCTCGGAGAGGGTCAAGAAGGAAAAATACCTCAAAGATTCACCTTGTTGAGGCAAACCTCAAGTTGTCAACCGTTTGGATGTGAGAAAGGCCTTCTAAGGTGCTCCCAAGCTCAAAATGACTGCGCTCGCGAAGAAGAATATCTCGGCGACCGCGGTGGCCAGGGCCATCAAGGAGGAAGGCAGCAAGAGGTTGAGATGCGTGAAAGGGCCTTTGCTCGGCGACTCAATGCGCTAACAACGTCGGGAACGCTGTTGCCTTCTTCTCAATGACTTTAAGAGTCATGAAAAAAACATTCACGGTCGATCCGGTCATCGCTAAGCAGAACGAACGCGTGGTAAGCATCGGCCAAACATCTCCAGACCAATCCCCGAGCCTCCGTGATAATGCTCGGCGTCGTGACTTCGAATGGCGAGATGGCGCCGCCTGTATGGTTCGCGGTCGGTTACGGGCTCACTGAGGCCAATTACAGGGACATCTTGGCCACGAAAGTCCTCTCTTAGGTGAGAAAGATCGTGTAGTCTTAGCCCAAACGGCCAAGACCGTGTAAGTGTGATTGGGGTCGAACAGTGAACTTCTGTTCGAACATTTGGCCGCCGCAATAGCCCGATTTCAATACCGTCGACTACAGCATGTCAAGGGCAAGGCCTGCAAGGTCCGCCACAGCAACGTCGACGAGCTGAAGTCCTCCGTCAACCACGCGTGGGCCAGCATTAGGAAGGACTTCGTCCTCAAAGTGAGCACAGTCCTTAGTTCTCGCCTGGACGGCATACTCGCCGCCGAGGGCTTCCACACTGATTAATGTTACTTTTTTTTATTTGGGGGGTCCAACTGGCGACTGCCTACTTGGGCATAAGTCGCCGTACACAATATCGTCTGGACCGGGAGCGGTGTCCGCGCACGAAGCGAGAGCGGAACGCAACTCACTGAGGGTAAACCTGTCGTTGAAGGGTTCTCCGCCTCTGGAGGTAAAGTCCAACGGCGGCCTTCCGCGATATCACGACGTGCATTGAAGGCTGGCGGAGCAGCATCCCGGCTAGAGAATGCGGTCGCGAAGGATTCCGCCACGGACGCGGGGTCCGAGATTACGGTCCCATTCTCCTGGAGAACGGGAGGGGGGTCCTACGAGACTTGCCCCCGAATCCTTTTGACTCGCTTCCACACCTCTGCTAGGGGGTTTTCCAGTTAAATGAAGACAGGTATGCCCACCAAGAAGAGCGTGCTTTGAAATATACCCTTACCTAGCCCTAGCTCGACGAAATTCACCGACAGTAAAGACGTTCGGGCGGAGCTTATAGCGCGTGTAAGCATAACGCTTCTGTTTGCGGGCAGTCTCTCACTCTGCTGACCACAACGAGAGCGGTCGGCGTGCAAAACGGCCAGACGTTCTAGGGATAGTAGTTAGGCCCACGGCGATGAGGTTGCGGGAGAACTCAACGGCCTCATCTACCGAACTAAGCTCCACAAATGAGACAGAGAAATCAGTCATTTCCTGAAATGCAGACCACCGCGCCCGCGCCAAGCACCACCGGGGCGGGCTCTCGGGCGGCAGCGGCCTAGAAAATATTATTTGAATGGGAAAGTGATCACTACCATGGAGGTCATCGACCATTCCAAACCCAAAATCAGGCTGTGCATCCGGAGAGCACAAGAGAGATCGAGACAGGAAAATGAAGCGGTTCTCGGGCAGTGATGAGTAAACTCATCCACATTTAGGACACCCATCTCCAGGTCAGCAAGGACTCCCCAGAGGGTCTCTGCCGTTCAGATCTCTGAGCAAGAGAAAGGGCCTCGGCAACCGTGCCGCGACGGAAGTTCCCCCGAGTCGAAGTCGGCTGACGGTGGAATGGTGCGAATAAAGAAGCGTTTGAAACCAGCGGGGTCGAAAAAGCGAGGTAAGCTCTGAATGCGGAGCCCAGACGTAATCGAGTCTCCGCTCTGCGCACTTTTTGTCTTAGTCTGGGACTCTCCAAACGGGGGAGCAACGGGGCCGGACGTGCCGATCTTGGCTTGGTCGCATACCGAAACGGCAGCGGCCCCGTCTGTCCCTGTGGCTCCCGCGGAACGAGAGGAGCCCCGAGGCCAGATGAACCGGCCTCAGCAAGATCCTTCTCTGAAATGGAGGTTTTGGCTGTCACACAGGGACCAGCCGGAAAAGGAGAATGGAGATTTTTCCCTCTCCTTGTGAGGCCTCGGGGACCCGAGCCGACTGATGAGCTTGCATAGGGGTGGACATTGGTTCTGTGCTTGGCACCGAGCCCTTGCCCCCTGAAGGGGGTTGGCTCTATCGAACCGCTCCGGTCAACTTTGGGCCGCCTGCCTGCTTTATCGGCAGTCCCCTTGGAAAGTAAAGGGAGGAGCGGGCTGGAGAAAGTGACAGAGAAGACAGTGAGGGGTAGTCCCCTACACCCGTAGGCAAAAGAGACGAGTAAACCTCCTCTCCGGTAGAAGAGTTATGGGTGGGTCCCCTGCGAAAGCACATGGGGAGGGGGTGCTCCATTTTTTTTCAGTGGAGTTGCCCAAAGGCGGCTCCGGTGATGGTCGAGGGGAGGTATATTTTTTTTTTATAAATTCATCATTGGGCATTGTGACCCTATAATAATTACGGGACGCAAAGGCTCATCACCCCACGCAGTAGCCCGCTCTGCGAGTGGTGAACACGGAGCTGGCAAAACCAGCTGTCGACATTTGAGCCACTCCTCCCGCCTAGTGACCTGGTAGCCCATCGGCATGGCGTAAAATTGATAGACAGGGAAAGGAGGAAGAAAGGGTATGCGAGGAAGGTGTGGCTGGGGATGAAGCAGGTTGTTAAAAACCCACCACTCCAGGCCGGAGCTCAGGGGTGAGGGAACGCTATCCACTACCCCTCAGCTCCGATCTGGGATAGTTGGGTGAGAAGAAGCTGGTCGGCGTCTACCCTGTGAAATTAGACGCTGACCAGAGAAAGTTATGGCAGAGATTGTAGGGAAAGTGAGGAAGTAGGGTAAAAACGCAGGCTGTCATAAAGAGGTTAAGCTGGGGCTGGACGGGGCGCTAAGTCCCGTCAGCACGGCGGCCAGGAAGGCAAATCGCTGCGCCTCTTACGGGGGATTAATATTACAATTTAAACTCATATTTATATGTTAAACCAATAAAATATGTCTAACAGCATCAAAACTATCATTGTCCTTTGTTGAGAGCTTCGAAAGGAATGTCACAGGACTTTTACAATACCCGGTAAGCACAACATAAGCAAGTAACGCCATCCGTCTCTTGGACAGGGTGGACCCTTGATCCGATAATGAAACCGACATAGATTAGCATAACAGTAACTGGTAAGCCCGAGGGTGCTAGGAGCTGGTCCTCGTCTAGGCGAGAAAGGTGCCAGGAAATGTGTTTACATCAACTAGCCCTCAGGATACAACTACATATCGGCCTGATTAATCGGAACAGAGAAGAATGTGTGTGTGTGTGTGTTGTGAAGACGTTTGTGCATCTCATTGTGAATAGCTGTGTAAGGTCGCATACCGAAACGGCAGCGGCCCCGTCTGTCCCTGTGGCTCCCGCTCAGCGCCTCTACTAATCGGTCGCTAGACATGTTTCCGCTTTCGAGTGGGGTTGAATCTGGTACCTTGACGTTAAAGAACACCGCCGTATTCACTAGAGAGAGCCCTTATTAAGCACAAAACTACCCATCAATCATTTCACTAAAAAACAAACACACACAAAGGGTTGACTGACTTTAGCCATAAATACGCATTGAAAACAGAACAAAAACATGTTTTGAACTGCCCACCGAGAAGGTTACTTACTCACCAAGATATTGACAATCATGTTATGGAAAGCTTCGGTCTCCTCCTGAGAAAGGGAAGATTGTGTGTTTTTCTCATCATCATCCAGGTAATTGGGTGTCAAGATTTTGATCTCGATTTTCCGTCCTGGAAGAAAACAGACTGATTATTCCAAGGTCAAGTAAGCTTAAATCAACTTTTACAGGAACATGAAGTTCGAAGCCAACACTTCTCATAACTTTAAATCAAGTATACAAATCTCCCCTTTTCTTTAATTCATCCACATTAGTAAACTTTCCATTCGATAGAAAATGAGCAAGGGTGTAAAAAAGGGGCAAGGGAAAATGAAAATAGGCCTATCTAAAAATTCTTTACTGCAACTACACACTTTTTTCCACTTTCTGGAATCATTGATTTGTACCATCTAAAACTGTTCCTCCATCGTTTTTGATTCAATAAATTTAGGTTATTCCCAATCTTTCTTATTATCTTCCTATAGTTTAGATTCTAAATCGACTTCATCACTTCCCATACAATTCACCCCACTTCAATGATACAGAAATTCCACTACTTTTCAGTTCCACACAATTTATTAGAGGCTTCAACATCTGCATCAACACTTAATATTCTCAGATACTAGAATTTAATAATTATCAGCATTCTTTTATTTTATTTTATGAGCCCATCTGGCGACTGCCTGCCTAAATGGGCATAAGTCGCCGTACCCACCACTCAAACAAATAAGAATGTAAAAAACAAATAGCAATGATAAAAAGATCATAGGCTAAAAACAACCAAAAAGCAAAAAGGTAAGAAGGAAGCGCGCTCCAGCGTCGCGGGTAGGCCCGCCTGCCCCCGGCGCAGGAGCATGCGACCCACAACAAAGTCGAATAAAGTGGAGGAGGCCAGCCTCCTCCAAAAAGTCGCATAGTCCGGAAGTCAGTGTGCACGAATCAGTCCCGAGTGCAAGGGACAAGCAGTAACTACCCCGCTCGTCCCGGTACTGGGGCAGGTAACAAGAATGTGCCGAACAGTCTGGAGGACAACGCAGTCATCGCAATAAGGGGCAAGCGAGCGCTACATCAAATGGCGGTGCGTCACACAAGTGTGTGCAATTCGGAGACGACAGAAAGCAACCTGAAGTCGTCGCGGCATTGGGGGGGGGGGGGGGGGGGTAGGTACATGGGAACAGTCGCCGCGCAATGGCAAGTAACTTTAAGTTCCCCTTGACCGTCTCCTTTGCCAAGCCACCCGTATTCCTGCCATGTAGTCGGTGTGTGGAAAAGCGAAACGCTGGTCTGGTCGCCCAGTCCTGGAGGACTCTTTGGCACCCTCATCGACCGCAATTCCTACATGTCCAGGAACCCAGCAAAAGATAATCTCGACATACGCCCGGTTCGTCAAAACCGTGGCGTCACGGATATTGCAACGAGAGGATACGGAGATTACAATCCTGTCTCTGAACAGGGCACGTCGCTTTAACTCCCGAGCGATGTATTGCAACCAGCTCGGCCGTGAAGACAGACGCAGCCCCTGGCAGAGCCCTGCTGGCTTCAAACAGAGGGGATACGGCTTGGAAACCGACCCTCTATTGGGAGTTCGAACCATCCCTATGCAGTGGCAAGGTTCGGGCGTGAAACGAAAAAAGGCCGAACGCAATACTCCCGGCGCTGTAGAAGCTTTGGGAGCAGAGGCTCGCCGATCAGGTCGGCAAGGACTTGACCATTGGGATTAATCGAATAGTCTTCCCAGAGGGGGTGTCTACCGTTCAGATCTCCGAGTAAAACAAAGGGTTTCGGCGGAAGTCACCCGCGTCGAAGTAGGCTGACGGTGGAATGTACGCGGAAATAAGAGTATACCTCCTATCCAGGCGTAGCTGCACAGCTACTGCCTGAAAGGAGGTATCTAGAGCGAAGAGAAGAACGGAGACATCATGCCGGGTGTAAATCACGCATCCTCCCGCTCGGTCCCCATCCCGTGGTGGGGGTCTCCTGCAAAAACAGAGTTAACGGGGAACGGGAGGAGACGAGCCTCCGCAGCTCCTCCCAGTTGGCCCGGAGTTCGTGGCAATTCCATTGAAGGAATATGCCCTCCAGGCTTAGCTCGGTGATGCGGGGGCCCTTTTCGAAGAGAAGACCCTCACGGAAATAGCCGTACGCTTCCCGGAGGCACAACTCCGGGCGCTGTTGACCGGACAATGCGCTGTCGCCTTCGAGGACTTATCAGGGTTGGTCACCATGCGAGTCTTTTCCTCCCTCTGCCTCGAAACCTTAGGTGAGCGGGGCGGCTTCGGAGGAGAGGGTCCCTCTTTTGGAGGATCCACCGCGTCCGAGTGATTCAGCCTACCACTGGGTGGGGGCGAAGGAACCGAAGCTTCTTTAGTATTGTCCTCATTTAGGGCGGAAGCTTTAGGAACCCCTGAAGATGGCCTCACGACCATCTTAAGGGGTGTTGCCTCCTGCGAGTCTAACGACTCTGTGGAGGCGCGCGGCCGTTTCGCGTTACAGGAAACGGTCATGCTGGGGGAATGGAGGGGAGCCCTGGTGTTAGCCGCGGCTGGGTGTGAACCCTTTGTGACGAGAGCTTTACCAGGGGAGCACCCGGAGGGTATATTTCTTAACTAACATTGCGGCATAGGACGCCCCAGGCAGAGCCGGGCGCGCCAGAACCAAGTCCTTAGTCTCGCGAAATAAGAGCCAATCCGTGGCCTGAAGGGCCAGGATTTCCTTCTCAAGGAGATACGCACCATATTGCTTCGAAGAAACGGAGTGCGGCTCCCCGCAGTTGACCCACTTGGGCACACACGATTTGGACTTATCGTGTGCGGCCTTGAAGCAACTTACACAGACTTCGGGTAACCCCGACTTTCCGCGTCTACAGGACGTCTTAGTATGGCCGAATCGGTGGCAGTAGTAGCACCTCTGCGGCAGTGGCATGAATGCCTTCACGTGGTAGCGATACTAATAGGTATGCACTGACTCAGGGAGCTTTTCACAGTCGAACGTAACGAAGAGTGTTCGACCTTGACTGCCCCATGGTCGGCCAGCTCTAAGGTGATGTCATCTATGGAGTAGTCCACGAGTTCCCTCGCATAAACTACTCCTTTCACGAAGTTCATGGTAGATTGCGTTCTCACACTCACAGACGTGCCATCAAGTGTACGAAGGGCAATAATCATGGCCGCGTCGGAGGGATTCGATGCATTCGCCAAAATGCTCCCGTCCGAGAAACGGGTCACCTTCGGCTCTCTACCAATCACACTAGTTAGAGCTCTCAGATGATGGATCATGTTGCCCTTAGCAAACATGCTGCCGCCATCATTGGAGCTAATAACAAGGAATCGTTTGAAGCCAGTGGGCTCGAAAACGCCAGATAGCCTCTGAATGATAGGTCCTGACGTAATCAAGGCTCCGCTCTGCGCACTTTTGGTGTTAGCCTGGGGCTCCCCACTAGGGTGAGCAACCGGGCCGGACATGCCGATCTTAGCTTGGTTGCTTACCGAAACGGCAGCAGACCTGGCCGGCTCCGCGGCAGGAGAGTAGCCTCGAGTTTTTTTAGTCTTCTTTCGGTTTCTTTTCTTTTTAGGAGAGGAGGGCGGGGAATGAACCCGCTTTTCACCTCCGCTGGCCGGAGCCCCTAAGCCAGATGGACCAGTCTCAGCAAGATCCTTCCCTGAAATGGAGGTCTTGGCTGTCATGGGGGCACCAGCCGGGGGAGGAGATCCCTCCTCTCTTTGTAAGGCCTCGGGGCCCCGAGCCGTCTGAGAAGGTCCTTGCACAGGGGTGGACTTGGGTTCAGTGCTTGGCACCGAGCCCAGGTTCGACCCCATGGAAGGTCCTACCATCTGAGGCTGGGTCACCTCAGGGACCAAGTCCATCTCAAAGGGGGTCCTCCATGTGGCCTTCCCGCTAAGACATCACAGATACCATTCGCGGTTCTTTTTTTATCTTCTAATGCCAGCGAACCCGCATCAGTCGAAGAAGAGAGGGGGGCAGGTACACTGACCTCCTGCAAACTAGTCGCCCACGCCTGCATTGACATTAAGGGGCACGAGCCGACGGGCCCTGCCGTCCTTTGCTCCCCTAATGGGGTTGGCCCTATCGAGTCGCACCAACCGGGAGAGGTCAATTATGGGCTGACTGCCTGCTTTCTTGGCAGTCCCCTTGCAAAGTAAAGAGGGGACTGCCGTTGGAAAAAGTGACAGAGAATAGGGTGAGGTGGAGTCCCCTACACCCAGGGTTGGCAATAAAAAACCCACTGGGTATTGGGTTTTATTAGATTTTAATGGATTTTATACTTCTAGTTCAAAATTAATTGATAGCTAAAATGTTCTTAAGAATTTTTATTTGTATTCTCGATTCATTTGTCATTAACTATCCTTACTTTCTTCAGACGTCTTTAGCATTATTGATAGCTTCACAAATAGGTAATATTTTGTTATTTAAAATGCCATTTGCTCTCTTTCTCAAGAAGTTTAATATAGTGTGCACTGCACCCATACATTAACAGTTCAGGAAATTCTGTGTTGAGCAACTCCTTTATTCTGATCATTTTGTTTTCATTATGTGTACAAACAGCAAAAACCTAAAATCACAGATAAATGAAATGTTACTATATTTGTTGGAAAATATTGTATCCTAACATTTAAATAATCAATGTGTATTTAGGATTTAGCTATCTAGTTGTCTTGAAGTTCATTAAATTTCAAAATATTGTAAAGTTGTTTTTATATAATATTTAAGAATGAAGTGTTGGTAATAAGAAAAAATAACAGTTGTCAATGATATTTCTGATAATTTATCACATAACTTTTAACCAAAATCATTTTTCACTTCATCTATGGCTGTTTTTATGAGCCCAGCACAATATTCTGATGTCTTCTTAGCAGAGCCAGCATCAGTTATTGAAAGCAAATAACTCCTTGTACCTGTGTGAAGACTGTGTGCAATAATGGGATCATTAGACACATTGATCCAACCATCTTGCATAATTGTGAGAGTCTTTGTTTGTGGGTAAGAGTCACCAACTGATAGTTCTTGTTTAATTTCCTCAATGGTTTCAGCATATACGTTATCCAGTAGCTCTCCACCAAGCTTCTTTCTATTTGATGGTTCATAACCTGGTCTCATGAGTGAACAAAATTTTTGAAATTGAGGACTTTCTACAGCATTGAAAGGAATGTTTGCACTGAAAAAGAATCGTGCAAGTCAATCATTATCAATCTTTCCCTTCTGTTCTGAATCTGTTCTCACTACAAATGATCCCATTGTTTTCTGACGTTTAAGAGATTTGAAGGGTGTGGAAGAGGAAATACCAGATGAGCATGCAGTAAATGATGTAGAAGCCAAGTCTGAAGTGTGGCTAATGTCAGTTATGTCACTGGCATTACTCAATGAACTGCAAGGCCTTATTTTTGATATATCTACATCATATTGTACTTCAGCAGTCTTTTCACTTGGATTAGTTGTTTCTTAATTTTGCATTTTGCTTCTTGATTCTTTCAATTTTTTTACTAATCTTTTCTAGACAAAATTTACATTATACTCTTGTTTTATCATCCTTTATATCAATGACTTCCTGCCAGCAAATGTCTCTTTTACAACCACTTCGAAATGGCATTTTAATAACGAAAGATTATTTTATTTGTAAAGTTATCAGTAATATTAAAAAAATCTGAAGAAAGTAAAGATACTCAATGACAAATGTAGAATACATATAGAAATACTCTTAAAAACATTTAGCTATTATTAAATTTTCGGCAAAAAGTAAAAACCCAATAAAATCCACTACTACCCACTGGGTTATTTTAAAAAACCCAGGGTTTTTTCCAACCCTGCCTACACCCGTAGGAAAACAAGAGGAGCGTAAGCCTCCTCTCCAGTAGAAGAAATTTGGAGGGTCCCCTGAGAGATCACAAGGGGGGACGGGGGCTCCATTTCTTCAGTGGAGCTGCCCGAAGGTGGCTGCAGTGATGGTAAGGAGATAATTATTTTTTTTTTATGGACTCATCATTGAACAGGGGATTAAAAACACGAGGGTTAAATAAATTTTGAAAAACAGGGTAATTGACTTTCAAAAAATCCACCAGAGGTGAGGGACTTTATATTTTTGCATGAAAAACGCCAGTTTTTTTTAATAATGCACAGATTTTCAAACTTATCAAATTATTTTTTTCATAGTGACCTGGCAGCCCATCGGCATGGCGGCTCCACCTTAGGCACGGCGTAAAAAATGATAGATAGTGAAAGGAGAAAGAAATGGGATGTGAAGGTGAAGGTGGGGGTGAGTTGCTTCCCCTTCAGCCCAGATCCGGGATGGTTGGCGTCTACCCTGTGAAATTAGAGGCCGACCAAAGAGAGTTGTGGGAGAAGTTGTATGGAAAGTGAGGAAGCAGGGCAAGAAGACAGGGTGTCAGAAAGAAGAGGCTAAGCTGGGGCCGGACGGTGCGCTGAGTCCCGTCAGCACGGCGGCCAGGAAGGCAAATCGCCGCTCCCCTTACAGGGAAGGTTGTATGGAAAGTGAACCAGCAGTGTAAGAAGACATGGTGTCAGAAAGAAGAAGAGGTTAAGGTTGGGCTGGACGGGGCACTGAGTCCTGTCAGCATGGAAGCTAGGAAGACAAATCGCCGTGCCCCTTACGAGCCCCAATGCCGTGTGGTAAGCAGTTTGTAATGACAAATCCTGATTGGTGATGGGCCTCAGAGAGGTTGGGGTCACCACGCATGACATCCAGTGTAGGAGGATATAAGGGAAGTAATCAAGTTAGGGTAGTTGAAGATAGGGCCAATGAAAGGTAAAGAAAGGGACAGTTGGAGTGGAAAAGGTGCATAAAGGGATTGGGATAATGTACCAGCTTGCCCAGACCTGTACTCAGAGTGGAAGATCCAACTGTGGTTGGGTTCTTCCTTGCGGGCACCTCACTGTAGGACACTGGGAATGGGAAGTCATGTTTCTCGTCTAGGTTTCAGTTATAGTAGGGGTTTTTGCTCCGAGCTACACAATCCACCTTCATGCTGGTAAACAAAGAAAGGGGAGGAAATACACCAGCTTATCCAGACCTCGCTAAAGAGGTGAAAGGGCCTTCTCTATTTTCACTTGGGCAATGAGGATGTGCAGTTCCGGTCTAACAATGTACTCTATAAGGGAAAGGAGTGTGAGATGATTGTTGAGGAAATAGTGAAGAATGGGTTCTATGGATGTTGTTTTATGCTGATGACCTGGGGTTCGTGGTTGATTTTTTTTTTTTTTTAAGGGGCTATCTGGTGACTGCCCACTTAGGCATAAGTCGCCGTAAACAAACATCCTAGTTCTAGGCTACTTTAGAAAAATTGAACAGAAAACAACAATAAAAAGAAATAACAATAACAAAAACAACAACTAAACCTAGTTAAATGAAAGGGAGAAGGCCAGCCTCCCCCCAAAAGTCTATCAGTCCACCAGTCATGGTGCACGCACTCGACCCGAGTACAAGGGGGTTCGTGGTTGAGAGAGAGAGAGAGAGAGAGGGTTTGCAAATGTTGAATAAAGTGTAGCATTCGAAAGGATGTGTGAGAGAATGTGAACAAAAGTTAATGGAGAAAAAGTATTCTGGGCTGAACAATGAATTACTCACCAATGTTGTCAAGGCCTGACTTTTCAAGTCGCTCCTTGATGCTCTGCTCAAGCTTAATCTTGCGATCGGAATTGAGGGGATTCTCATTCAAGATCTGCACATCCTGTGTATCAGCTTGACCCTGCAAGAGGAAGGGGGATAAAAATTCAAGGCTCAGCTGCACTTAGGATTTTCCTTTTAGGAATAGGCTAGGAGAAGGAAAACTCTGATTGTAAAATCTCCTGCTGCCTTGTAGGGCAAAACCTTTTTAGGCAAAGGCTAGGCCCTCAGCCAATACCTGGGGTGGGTGTGAGCAAGGGGATGCGGCCCATGAAAATTTTCCACTGGTACCTATTTGGCAGTTCGAGAGGGAGGAGGGGGGGAACGGGCCCTCTAGTCATAATGTGTATGGTTGGAGCAGCTGGGGTCCAGAACTTGAATGTGTCAGAGGGTACAGGGTACGTGGTTTTTCAGGATGCCACTTCCGCCCAATAGTTGGGGGACCGAACCTAGGGGGTTGCCCTACCAGTGAATGAAAAATAGGTGGGATAGTTACAGTGCCATGGGCACGCATGGAAAGGTGTCCCTGTAGTTGTCCAGGCGGGGTACTACGAGGCCACTGATACATCCGCGGGCTAAGGCTTGTGGGAATGGGCCTGGCTTTGGCTGTGTGCATGTGACGGGGGCCCGTAACCTGTCCTTCCCTCCACTTATATTCTACCATGATTGGACCTGAACTACCATGATCGTACCTGAACTAGAAAGACATAAATCTGGATCAAAATCACCTGATCAACAAGAACAAAAAATGAGGCTGAGAATTGCTAGTTGAAATGTGGGTAGTTTGAAGGGTAGACAGGGGAAGGTGGTAGAGACCCTATCGCGGAGAAATGTGGACGTATCCTGGGTGCAAGAACATAGATGGAGGGGGGGGGGAAGAATGATTGTGGGAAAGAAATGGCGATATAAACTGTTTTGGAACGAAAATGATAACGGTTATGGCGTTGCCTGTGTTCTATTAACAAAGAAGTGGAAAGAGTGTGTAATGTGTGTGAATAGAATCAATGACAGGATATTGGTGTCAAAGTTGAATTTGTATCAGTGTATGCACCCCAAGTAGGCTTGGATGCTGAGGTCAAGGATGAGTTTTGGGACGAGTTGATCAGAGTTGTTGGGGGTGTGGCAGAGAGTAAGAAGGTGATCCTAGGAGGAGAGCTGAATGGACATGTGGGGGCGGAGGCACTGGGATACGAAGGAGTGCATGGAGGCTGTGGATTTGGCACTTTGCAAATGTCATAACAAATACCAAGCAAAGGGAATATCATCTTCAAACTGTGGAGTTCAAGAGATGCTGCTTTGACAGCTTCAGGGAACAAACTAAACAAAAAATGACTGCATAAATGTCATTATGAAATTAATCATGCAATGCTTTCACTTCGCGATTGATTAAACTCTGGACAAAATGTTAATCTCAAATTTATGACATGAATAAGGTGCATTGTCTGCCTGAGTGTGAGAAACCAAATTTTGTGATGTACTCACCTCATTACATTAAAGAAAACAAAACACTACCTTTACACAGCCTGCACTAGGAGTACCTCTAATAAATCACCTACACTCTAAAGCAAATCTTATACCCATAAAACACAATCTTGTCCTCCACATAATGCAAAACCCATGCCATTACATACAACATTCCTCCCATGAAACATGTGGAAAACTTAGAACTTTAAAAAACAAAATTGAGAGCCCATCTGGCAACAGCCTACATGGGCATGTTGCTGTACACAACACAGCTTATTACTAGGCTATATTAAAAAAATAACGATAAAAAGGACAAAGGATACCCCCACCCCCAAGAAAACAAAGCAAAAAGGCAAGAAGGAAGCGCGCTCTGGCGTCGTGGGTAGGCCCGCCTCCACCCGGCGCAGGAACATGCGACAACCCCCCCCCCCAAAAGACGTATAGTCCACAAGTCTGTGTGCACGAACCCGTCCCGAGTATAAGGGACAAGCAGTAGCGACGCGCGCGAAAATCACCCAGACTGGGACATTCAGCCAGAATGTGCCGAACAGTCTCGTGGGCAACACAGTCGTCACAATAAGGCGCAGGCGAGCGCTCCATCGAGTGGCGGTGCGTCCCACGAGTGTGTCCAATTCGAAGAGACAGAAACAACCTGAAGCCGTCGCGGCATTGGGGGGTAGGTCAATGGGAACAGTGGTGGCGCAATGGTACGTAACTTTAAGTTCCCTTCGACTGTCTCCCATTTTCTTTGCCAAGCCGCCCGGAGGACAACCCATATTCTTGCCATGTAATCGGTGTGAGGAAGAGCGAAACGCTGGTCTGGTCGCACAGTCCTCGCGAACTCTTTTTTGGCGCCGTCAATCCACGGAATTCCTACATATCCAGGAACCCAGCAGAGATAATCTTAACATCCGCCTAATTGCCAAAACCATGGCATCACGGATATCGCAAATCAGAAGGTGCCGAGATTCCAATTCCTCGAGAGCACTCAGGGCGCTTTATGAGTTGCTATAAATCACAATCCGGTCTCCGAACCGGGCACGTGGCGTTATCTCCCGTACCGAGAGGTGTATTGCAACCAGCTCGGAGGTGAAGACAGACGCAGGGCCTGGCAGAACCCCGCTGATTTCAAACACAGGGGATACGGCGTGGAAACCGACCCCCTCTTGGTACTTGTAGCCATCCCTATACACTGGCACGGTTCAAGCATGACACAAAGTGTGCTCCATAAAGGCCGAACGCAATACTCCCGGCGCTGAAGAAGCTTAGGGAGCAGAGGCGTCACCGGCCTGAGATCTATACCAAGCTCTCGATTGTACATCACTCTGAAGAGACGTTTGTGTCAGCATGTTAGGTATGTTAGTTTGTTTCAATTTTAATTTTTGAGCCCTCTTATTATTATTTCTTTTATTCACATTTCTTATATACAAGATATTTGATATGGCTATTGGCCAAAGTTCTTTTTATTTTAGTGGGTTTTTTTAACTTTCTTTAGCAATTTTGTTTTCATTTTTTCTCAACTCACTGCTTTCCTTTTACTATTTACTTCGTTTTTTTAAACATTTTGTTAGTTTATTTACACTTTTCTTTTTATTAGTTAGTGCTTTATCTCGTTTCGGATTGAAGCTATTTGGATCCACCTTTTTCATCTCTTTTAATTTCTTTATACATTTTGACACGGGGCCAGTATATCATGATAAATGGACAATGTCCATGGATAAGGAACACCAGAAAACGTCCCTGAGTAGGTGAACCGCTATATAAGATTTAAAATTCAAAAGACAAAATACTAATCATTGAAACCACCACATTTATTAGAAAAAATCATATGATTGAGTATTTTTTTAAAACTTTTTATTAGTTATATCACTGTAGCTTGCTACTTTCGTTCAAGCATCCCTGAAAGCATATACTCTAATCTGACCAGAATTAAACAATAAAGGCGTTACTTAATAAAGCTGTAGTAACTAGTAACACAAAGTATGTTGTCTGGCCCAATTCAGCCACCAAAACTGTATAAAAAGCTAAAATTTTGATGAAGAATCGGCAAAATTTTGCCAATTCTAGCCGATGCCGAGTACTCAGCAAATCTCTACTCAGATTCATCACTGAAGTGGACTTGGCTCCATTGGTCATCTGTACATGTAACAAGCTCAGTGGCGAATGCAAGACAGGACTTCTTGTTTGGACTGATCATGACTCGACAGTGACTGTAAAAATTGTGTTCCTCCAGGTGACATGACACAGGCTGCATGGAGACACTGAAGTCCCTAATCTCAGATCCAGATGGAGATCAGAATACTAATCTCAATTTGATAAATGGCTGCATTACCTTTTTTAGGTCCTCTTGGCCTAACAGTTGACTTACCAGCCTTTTATAAACCTCTTTTGTCATAGGTTGACAAAATTTATGGATTATATTTTTGGAGTGCTAGACAGTCTCTGCAATGGCTCCAATAAAAAGTTAATCTTGGTGGTGCAGCTTTAAGATCAGCACACAGACAGCAAGAGGGGGGAAAGATTTCTTAGATATGTTATCTGGATGCCAGCTGGCAAGAGAATGGTTGCCTGGATACCAGCTGGCAAGAGAATGGTTGCCTGGATACCAGCTGGCAAGAGAATGGTTGCCTGGATACCAACTGGCAAGAGAATGGTTGCCTGGATATCAACTGGCAAGAATGGTTGCCTGGATACCAGCTGGCAAGAGAATGGTTGCCTGGATACCAGCTGGCAAGAGAGTAACCTAATGTACACAAGTGAAGAACTTGTTAGTTGGTATGAAAGCATTTTGGACACCAATTTTTCTACTAAATTGCTTATCTGCCAATAACTTTAGTTATAGTCATCCAAATTTACATAACTTTTATCCATACAATGTTTATACCTGTATGTTATTGTATACCAATTTTTGAAATTTGGATTTTCTCTGGCATTCTGATCTTTTGGGACAGTAGTGTAAGGACCATTTAAAAATTGTCCAGGTTGAATGAAATGTTTTACTAACAAAATTAATATTAAATACTCAATTGAATGGCAATTTTGAAAATATAAAATGAGCACAAAACTTGATGTTCCATTAAAACTCACCTCTTTGGTATTATGACCTTCATCTGGATCTGAAAGTAGAATTAGATTTGAAAATTTAATCACAGACAAAATTAACATTTGTATGATTTAGTTTAACTTAAAAACAAGGTAAAGTAGAGGGTCAAGGATAAATAAAAAAGATGGAAGGAAAGGTAAATGAAGCAGCTTGACCATTGGGTGGTTTCATTTTGGTTTTCCCTTTGTTATCTTCTTTGTATCCTAAAATAATATTAAATACCTAGGCGCAAGAGGCCAAGATCAAGAGGCTAAAGAAATGACACTTAAATACAATGATAAACATAATTTTCTTCTTTTAAGATCTCTTCTGGCAACTGCCAGCAAGTGCAGGGTCCCCCAAATTATGACTTATATTTTTATCCTACAAAAAGGCTAAATTAAAAAAAACAAAACAAAGGGAAAATTCACAATCAGGCGGCCGAGGGAGGCCTGCTCCTTCTAGGGCTTGAGTATGAACCCTAAACCACCCAAACTAAACACAATGCATGCCCACCTCCTTTCTTAGATTCCATCAATACACAAATCTCGAGTGCATGATACCTCAAGTATAAGGGACAACTGGTAGTGACCCCACTCATCCCAGTATGGGATAGGCAACATAAGCAAAGCTTTCCATACTAGAATGTTCACTGAGAATGTGCCATACAGTCTGAGGGACAAACAGTCATCACACTAAGGTTCAAGGGAGTGAGTGCTTCATCAGATAGCCTTGTGTCCCACGAGTAGGCCAAATTCAGAGGTGACAGAAAATGAAATAAAGCTATATGGGCATTGGGGGTAGGGCCCAAGGTTTTAAAAATAATAATTTTTAGGAGCCCATCTGGTGACTGACTACTAGAGCAAAAGTTACCGTACTCACCACAGCCTATGAGTGGGCTATATTAAAAAAACAAGTAATAATGATAGAAAAATCAAGGGCTAATAAAACAACAAAGCAAACAGGTTTTAAGAAGGAAGCGCGCTCCAGGATCGGGGGTAGGCCCGCCTTCCCACAGCGCAGAAGCATGCGACCCACAACAGTCAAATAAAGTGAGCAGCCTCCTCCAAAAAGTCGTTGTGCACGAACCAGTGCCAAGTACAAGAGATAGGCGGTAGCGAACACGCTAAGTAATGTGTGCAAAGATCACCAAGACTGGGACATTCAACAAGAATGTGGCGAACAGTCTGGGAACAATGCAGTCGTCATAATAAGGTGCAGACGAGCACTCCATCAAATGGCCGTGTGTCCCGCGAGTGTGTTCAATTCGGCGACGACAGAAAACAACCTGAAGCCGTCGAGGCATTGGGGCGTAGGTCCATGGGAACAGTCGCATGCAACTTTAAGTTCCTCTCGACCGTCTCCAATCTTCTTTGCCAGGCAGCCCGCATTCCTGCATGTAATCGGTGTGAGGAAGAGCGAAACGCTGGTCTGGTCGCCCAGTCTTCGCGGACTCTTTAGCGTCTTTATTCCCTGCAATTCCTACATATCCAGGAACCCAGCAAAAAATCTCGACTTCCGCCCGGCTCACGAAAAAAGTGGCATCGCGGATAACGAGAACCAGAGGATGCGGAGATTACAATGCCACGAGAGAACTCAGGGCGCTTTTGAGTCGCTATAAATCACAATCCGGTCTCCGAACGGGGCACGTCGCGTTATCTCCAGTACCGAGCGGTGTATTGCAACCAGCTCGGCCGTGAAGACAGCCGCAGGGCCTGGCAGAGCCCCGCTGGCTTCAAACAGAGGGGATACGGCGTGGAAACCTACCCTTTCTTGGGAGTTGGAGCCATCTGTATACACTGGCACGGTTCCAGCGTGACACGAAGTGTGCTCCAAAAAGACCAAACGCAATACTCCCAGCGCTGTACAAGTTTTGGGAGCAGAGACGTGGCGACAAATGGTCAAAGCTTGTACCTTCCAGGGTGGCGTCCTGGGTAGAACCAGGAGCGCAACTGGACCGAGAGCTAATTCTAGCTCTCTTAGGAGTTTCCTAGCCTTAAACCCAAAGGGCGTAGGGCATGACTGGCATCTGTCAGCGACTTAGTCACCGTCGAGATCATTTGCAGATACAGAGAGAGCTGTTGGCGACCTAGGGAGGCGCCAGGGTCGCGTTTACAGGTGAATAATGCACTGCGCACGGCACAGAGCGAGTGGCATCTCCCCAGCAGGCTTTAAATGGGGAACGTGCGGAAGGCGGCACTGGTCGACTGGCGAAGGCCGGTGTGGTGAATCGAGTCCACATTCCGTGATACACACTCGGGTGAGGATGCATAAAACTCGCATCCATAGTTGAGCTTCGAAAGAATAAAGGATCGATAAAAAAGTAAGGCAGGAGCCCTATCAGCGCCCTGAACGGTGAACGTCACGGAACGAAGAATATCCATGGCGCGGGTGAAAAAGAGACCCTAAGACTGCGAATATGAGCCTTCCAGGTGAGGCGTCGATCAAATACAAGACCAAGGAAACGGTGTGAATCCACTATTTCCAGCAGACCCAATTTAGAAAAAAGTCTGGCCCAGAGTGGAGCCGAGGATGGCGGCAGAAGTGCACCACCTGTCTTGACAAAGGAAAACCAAAGCCTGCGTGCTTCGGTATAGCGAGAGACGCGGTTCAATGCCTGTTGGAGTCAACGCTCCAGAGTTGGCATCGGGGCCGAGCCAAAGAGATTGAAAGGTGGTCCACGTAGAGAGTAGCGAGAACATCTTCCGGCAGCACCGAGGTGATGCCGCTGATGATCAGGACAAAGTGTGACACTGAGGACACTTCCCTGCGGGACACACTTCCTGCTCCATTTGGCAGGAGAGGGCACCCCCTCACTCATACGCGGAATCGACGATCTCGCAAAAATTCAGATATAGAGAGTGGGAGGCATCCCCTCGACCCCATCGTGTGGAGAGTCTCCATGATATCGTATCGCCATGCGGTATCATTGGCCTTCTCGAGATCGAAAACACCGTCGCGTTGTGCGGTCTATGAAGGAAGGCCTCGCAGACGGCAATTTCTAGTCGGAGCAGAGCATCCGAAGTGGAGTGAAACTTACGGAAGCTTGACTGTGCAGAAGACAGATGGCCTTCCCTGTGCTGGAAAAAAAGCTAATCTAACATCAACTTGCACACGCAGAAGGTTAAGAGAGATTGGGCGGAAAATTGACGGGGTAGAGTGATCTCTCCCCGGTTTGCGAAAAGCGAGTACAGTAACTTTCGCCAGGAATCTGGGAGGATACCCTCTACCCAGATCCTGTTGAACAAATGTAACAGAAAGGCAATGCCTCGCTCACTCAGGTGTCAAAGCATGGCGTAAAGGACATCGTCCAGACCAGGGGCGTTGACCGCGCACGAGACGACGAGCAGAACGCAACTCATTCAAAGTAAACCTGTCGTTGAAGCATCCATTGCCTCTAGAGGTAAAGCCTTCCGTGACATCACGACGTGCATCGAATGCTGGCGGAGCAGCAGCATTCCGGCTAGAGAATGCAGTCGTGAAGGATTCCGCCACGGACGCGGGGTCCGAGATTTCGGTCCCATTTTCCTGGAGAACAGGATGGGGGTCCTGTAAGAACTTGCCCAGAATCCTTTTGACTCGCTTCCACACCTCTGCTAGAGGCGTCTTTCTCTTAAGTGAAGACACGTACGCCCACTAAGAGGAGCGGTGGGTGTGCTTCGAAATATACCGGAATCTAACCCTAACTTGACGACGAAATTCACCGACAGTGAAGTGGTTCGGGCGGCGCTCATATAGCATGTAGGCATAACGCTTCTGTTTAAAGGCCGTCTCACACTCGGCTGACCACCACGGGAGCGGTCGGCGTGCAAAACGGCCAGACATTCTAGGAATATTAGTTACGACCACAGCGATGGGGTTGCCGGAGAAGAACTCAACAGCCTCATCTACTGACCTAAACTCCTCGAGTGAGACAGAGAAATCAGTCATTTCCTGAAATGCGGACCTCCACGCCCGCGCTAAACAGCACCAGGGCGGGGGCTGTCGGGTAGTAGCGGCCCAGAAGGCAGCTGACGGTAAAATGTACGCCCAAATAGCAGCATACATACTATCCAAGTGCAGCCGTACAGCTACTGCCTGAAAGGAGTTATCTAAAGCGAAGAGAAGAATGGAGACATCATGCCGGGCGTAAATCGCGCATACTCCACCCCGTGGTGGTAGGGTCGCAAAACGTTTATACCCCGGGAGGGTGGTCAGGAGGCACGCACCCAGCATGGTCTCCTGCAAAAAGATAGCTAACGGGAAACGGGAGGAGACGAGCCTCTGCAGTTCCTCCCAGCTGGCCCGGACTCCGCGGCAATTCCATTGAAGGAATATGTGGTCCAGGCCTAGCTTGGAGGAGATGCGGGAGCCATTTTCGAAGAGAAGACCCTCACAGGAATGGCCGTACGCTTCCCGGAAGCAGAACTAGGGTGCTGTCGCCTTCGAGGACTCGCTGGGTGTGGGCGAATAAGCCGAAGCTCATTTCTGGGGGCAGCTTTAGGAACCCTGGAAGATAGACTCACGACTCGGTGGACGCGCGCGGCCGTTTCGCCTTACGGGAAATGGTCACGCTGGGGAAAGGGAGGGGAGCCCTGGTTTTAACCATGGCTGGGTGTGAAACCCTTTGTGCCACCAGCTTTACCAGGGGAGGGTAGAACCCGCGTAAGGGTTCCGAATGGGCGCGGAAACGACCGTGATCGTAGGCCTGGAGGGGCCAGGAGCAGAGGGTGTCTTTTTTAACATTGAGACAGGACGCGCCGGGCGCGCCAGGAGCAAGTCCTTAGCCTCGCGAAATGAGAGACGATCCTGGGCCTTAATGGAGGATTTCCTTCTCAAGGAGATACGCACCACATTGTTTCAAAGAAGCGGAATGCGGCTCTCCGCAGTTGACACACTTGGATACACACGATTTGGTCTTATCGTGTGCGGCCTTGGAGCATCTTACACACTTTGGGTAACCCCGACTTTGCGCGTCTAAAGAGCGATTAGTATGGCCGAAGCGGTGACAGTAGTAGCACCTCCATGGCAGTGGCACGAATGACCACGCAGTAGCGATACTAATAGGTATGCACCGACTCAGGGCGCTTTTCACAGTCGAACGTAACAAAGAGTGGAGGGGTGGGTCTCGAAGCCCCTCCCTGTTTTCTCATCACGTTCGACCTTGACCGCCCCATGGTCGGCCAGCTCTAAGGTGATGTCATCTATGGAGTAGTCCACGAGTTCCCTGGCATAAACTATTCCTTTCACGAAGTTCATGGTAGAGTGCAGCGTTACACTCACCGGCGTGCCATCAAGTGTCCGAAGGGCATTAATCATGGCCGCCTCGAGGGATTTGACATATTCGCCAGAAGGCTCCATCCGAGAAACGGGTCAGCTTTGGCTCTGTACCAACCAGGTTGGTTAGTGCTCTTCTCTGATGGAACATGTTGCCCTTGGCCAAAATGCTGTAATCAGTGGAGTGGATAACTAGAAAGCGTTTGAAGCGGGCAGGTTCGACAACGCCAGGTAACTTCTGAATGAGGGACCCAGACCTAATCGAGGCTCCGCTCTGAGCACTTTCAATTTTGACCTTAGTCAGGGACTCTCCACCTGGGGAAGCACTGGGGGCGGATGTGCCGATCTTCGCTTGGTCGCTTACCAAAACGGGAGCGGATCCGTCCATTCCTATGGCAAGAGAGGAGCCCCTAGTCTTTTTTGGTCTTACCATTTTTCTTTTTAGGAGGGGGTAGGGAATGAACCCGCTTTTCTCCTCTACCAGAAGGACCGGCCTCAGCAAGATCCTTCTCTGAAATGGAGGTCTTGGCTGTAACAGGGGCACCAACTGGGGAGATCACTTCTCTCATTGTGAAGCTTCAGGGACTCAAGCCATCTGAGAAAGAGCTTACACAGGGGAGGACTCTGGTTCCGTGCTTGGCACCGAGCCCATGGAAGATCCCATCATCTGGGGCTATGTCACCTCAGGGTGGAGCCTCCATGTGCCCCAACCCCACAAGACATCACTGATTTCATTCTAGGTACCTTTTGTCATCTCGTCTTGGGCTAGTGAACCGGCATCTGTTGTGGAAGAGATGGGGAAAGGTACGCTGGCAGCGGGTGAATATTCAGCCACATGCCTGCTTTCTTGGCAGTCCCTTGTGAAAGGGAAAGAGGGAGGAGCCTCCAGAGAAGGGGATGAGGGGGAGGCCACTGCATCCATAGGCTTAGGAGAGGAGTAAGCTTCCTATGTGGTGAGAAAGATTTAGAGGGTCCCCTGTGGAAGCACAGGGGGGGGGAGAGGGGGACTTCCTTTTCTACTTTCAAGCTGCTCGAGGGTTGCTCCGGAGGTGGCAAAGGGAAGGGGATAATGTTTGTTTTTGTTTTTTTTATCATCATTCATGGTAACCCTATTTTTATCACAGGATGCATACGTTAATCAGCCCACGCAGTAGCCTGCTCTGTGAGGGGTGAACACAAGAAACCCAGCTGCCACCCTTTAAGACCACACCTCCTGCCCAGTGGTCAGGCAGCCCATCAGCTCCACCTTATGCAAGGTAAAAATTGATAGACAGAGAAAGGGTATGTGAGGAAGATGTGGGCGGGATGAAGCAGGTTGTTAAAAGCCTACCACCCTAGGCTGCTCAGGGTTGAGGGGGCATTGTCCCCTCCCCCTTCAGCCTTGACCCAGGATGGTTGGGTGAGAGGAAGCTGGGTGGCATCTACCCTGTGAAATTAGAGGCCGAGCAGAGAAAGTTGTGGGAGAGGTTGTAGGGAAAGTGAGGAAGCAGGGTAAGAAGACAGAGTATCAGAAAGGAGCAGAGGCTAAGCTGCTGTCAGACAGGGCACTGAGTCCCATCAGCACAGCATGGCAGGAGTTAGTGCTGCACGACCAGGTACCAGGGGTAGCAACTAAAGCTGGTCAAAAGTTATTAAGTAGAGATCTGAAAGGAAAATGGTAAATGTAGATAAGATAGAGAATAGCGGTATATAGCTGCAGCTTCTGCAAACATTGGGGCAGGGAGGGTGCACACCTGTAAGCATGGGACTAGGAGGCCATCCCAGAGGGAGCTTAACTGTGGGCACTTGGCCCCAGAGGACATGTCAATCCTTCAGGTACAATGTGTAGCAGCCTACACAAAGATTTGCCCTGACAGGGGTCTGCCATTCAACTCCCCAGTAGAAAGGGCGCAACTGTGCCATGACACAATGGAAGAGAGCCATAGTGTGGTTCGCTGACAGGCGAATATACACCAAAACGACAGAGTACATCCTATCAAGGTGTAGCTGCACTGCCTGAAAGGTATTTAATCTTGAGAACGACCGTGCAAACTCATCTCTGAACAACGACTGTAGCGGAGCGGAAGCTCAGCTGCCATGTCACACTCGTCGGCCGCACAGCTATGACATCACGCCACGCCACGCCACAAACACTTGCACACCCTTATTACTCTACCAGATATTAACACAACTTTTCTTTTCACTGTTTGATCTCGTTCACAATGAAAGCTGATAAATAACCATTAGTGTCTACTGATAGCAGCCTGTAGCCGCTGGGTGGATGCTCCATCCTTGGTGAGACTGTCTGCTAGTTGTTGTGAAGTGTCAACCCAAGTCACCGATGTTATATCCTTTCTAGCAAGCATATTGTGTACAACTGCCACATCCATTTTCCGTCTTCAATCATCAACCTTCTCAGAAGAGTACAGAGCATCAACTAAACTATTGCTGTTCACAAAACAATGATACTGGCGATGTACACTGCAGCTTCAGCGCACTCAAGAAGAGCCAGGATATCGACAGACAATGTTGACTTGACAACATGACAGATTTTCATAGTCTGCCAGTAACTTGGATAGCAAGCACCACTATCATCCTCAGGAATACAATGATTGCTCCTTGAGAACCGCCATCAGCCAAATTAACAAAACCTGCATCTGAATAACATTTTAGAGAACAGGCTTCAAGTGTCTCAAGCTTAGGAAAGTTTAATCTCATGTCACTTGAACTATTGACATTCAATCTGAGAAAATCAACAGTTGCCTTGTTATACGCGACACTCAACAAGTTTCAAAAGCAATGTCTGGTCTGGTATGTGTTGCGATCCAGTTCAGTTGTTGAATCAAAGCTCTGTACTCAATTTTCCGCCAGTCTTAAGTTGCTTTAAGAGTATGCTGATGACTGATGCAGACAGGTGTCAAAGTGAAGCATACTGGAAGTGATCAACAGTCAAGCCATCAGCAATCGTGTTGATGTTCAAACCAAAAACTTGAATGATGCTGACATTAAGCTGCCAATCAAGAACATGTGATGTAATTTCTTAACAACGGCGTCCTCAACTGCTAGTAACTTGGATAGCAAGCACCACTATCATCCTCAGGAATACAATGATTGCTCCTTGAGAACCGCCATCAGCCAAATTAACAAAACCTGCATCTGAATAACACTTTAGAGAACAGGCTTCAAGTGTCTCTACACCATCTGGTCTAGTCTCACTGGACATGGTCGTGCTAACTGGAGCATATGTTAAGCGACAAGCATGAACTCTCAAATAGACGCCCCCATGATGAACTAACACCAGCTTTCCATCGCGCCCGATCACAAAACCGGGCCCATGCCACTCATTATTGTCATTATGCTTGTAGAAATCTTCATCACCATTACTTAGATTTTCCACATCGGTAGTACGTACATTGCTCCTTAATGCTCTAGTCAGTCACTCATTTGAGTCGATCTTCAAAAACTGCAGCCTGGCAGAGTCCACAGCATTCAAATTATTTCTTACAATAGTGAAAGCCATCACCAGTTTGCGCCCAGGAAGTTTATTGCAAAACACATTAGGCATAGCAGGGTTAAAGCCAAATACTAGTTGGTTAGGTGAAAATCCTGAATTATTCAACAAGGTATTAGGTGCAGAAATTGCCCAGGTAAGCGCAGTCTCCAGATCACAACTACAATCAGTCATAATTTTACTTGTTAGATTATCAATGAATGCATTGAGCCGTTCATAAGTCCCATTACTCCACGGGCTGTCTGCTGTTGTAATCATCACCTTTATATTGAATGCTTCACCAAGGGCTCTCATCTCATCATTATTAAACTCCCCCCGTTATCAGTGAAGATCTTCGGGAGAGAACAAAATAGACTAATCCAACACATGAACAAACTTTTAATGATTGTTGAAGCAGTTTTGTTTTTGATTACCGTTACTATACAAGATTGCATAGCCATGTCGACTACGAGTATCACAAGGAAATAACATTCAATCTACACTTTCAAATCCATTGCAATACTTTCATTAAAACTCGTCGCCATAGGTAAACATATAACTGGTCTAGGAACAGGTGTTTTAAACTTAACACATGTTTCATAAACGCTTCAAGATCAGTATTGTTGCTAACCACATTTCTTAGAAGTTTTATCAATTTTTTAGCTGTCGGGTGACCAAATTGTTTGTGTAGCTTCAAGGCGGCAACTTTCTTCACATCACCTCGTGAAAGTTAACCTAGTGTAGTCATCTACACAACAGTAGTACATAATGTCCAAATCAATTAGAATATAGCTTGACTCATTTGTTGGCAATCTTCACAGTGTCATTCACAAAATCCAAAACCATGCCAGCAGTTTTCGTAGACTTCTTGCTCATCTGCAACGGAATATTAGCCTCGACAACATCGGTAGTAATTTCCACACATGTTATTAATCCAACAAGGAATTGTTAATTTCTTCAATGAAGGTAAAGAGGCACCATCACCCAACATAAATGTTGGAGCAGGCACCCAGCAACCATTACACCACCGACTGCACAGCTATGACTTCACAAATAATTGTAGAGCGCAAGGCATAAAACTGTTCGCCATTATTACTCCTCTAGATATTTACATTTAAAGCCAAAGAGAGTCGAGATATGTCAGGTGTAAATTGCGCATCCACCTGCCAATCCCCCACCATGCCATGCTGGTGGGGATGCAAAAGCCCTGTATCCAAGTAGGGCAGCCAGGGAACATACACACAACATGCTCTCCTTAAGATAAATAGGTAAAATGGAATTGAATAGATAAGGCTCCGCAACTCCTCCAAATTAGTCCAGAGTTAATGGCAATTCAATTGAAGGAAAATGCCCTCTAGGCCAACGTAGGAGACGCGGGGACCCTCCTTGAAGTTGCGACTCTCAGAGGAATAGCCATAGCCTTCCTAGAGACAAAACTCCAAGGGATGCTGGCGGTAGAAAGTGCTGCTGCCCTCAGGATCGATCTGCCATTCACAATCGAGATTCACATTAAATCTTGTCTACAATTTAAAAATGACACCAGTGGTTGTATACTTACTCTGATAACATGGTGGTTGTATACTTATTTCTCTGATAACATGGTGCTTGTATACTTACCTCTCTATCAGAGAAAGATTTTTCTTTCTTTCAAAGGCCATGAGTATAAGTCGCTGTAAAAGGATCTTAGCCTAAAAGGCTAATTAAAATCCCCCCAAAAAACAATAAACAAGATCAACAAAAACCCAAAGAAAAAGAACAAAGTAAAAACAAGCCATGAAACTTAACTCAGTGATAGGAATGTTTTAACTAATTTTTACTCTCTACTTGTCATTCTGATGCTTCTGTAAACCTTTCTCATTTGTTTACTTGACAGTATATAACAGCATATTTGAAGCAATGTGACATGAGAGTGGCTTTGAGTATAACCTTTTTGATCAAATGTTTGTATAAATTCAGAGTTGTGATGGTAAGTGAATGATGAAAAGTAGAAGAAAATGGGCTCTATGCCTGCCAGCCTGACCTGCAATTTGGTCTTCGCCTGACTCCTCAGACTCATTCTCACCCATGACCTGGTCTTTGGATGGGTTTGAGATGAGGTGAAGCTGTTCGGCTAGGAAGAGCAGTAGAGGCTGTGATGAATCTGAAGAGGACTCTTTAGTAGGCTCCATTTCAATTTCCTTGTCACCCTCTACTTGTGCAACTAGGGGATTGTCTCTGTGTTCAACATCCTTACCCTTTAGATGGGCATCCAAGTACTTCTCCATCCGGTTAAACTTCATCTTCTGGAAAGCCTGTTGGAAAATGCCTGTCAACTCTCCAACAATCCTCTCTTGCCTTCCAATTTTCAAAATTATCATTCATAAGGGGATTTATTAAATATAAACACTGCTACTTACGTTTAGCAACTTCAAATCGAGCTCTGAGAGAAAGGTAATCATAGATTGCAGCATCTCCATCACCTGCTCTTTATTCTCCAACTTAGAATACTTGGCTTTGAGCAGCTGCAAAACAAGAATTACAAAATGGAAATCTCTCAATGCACCATCCTATGACCATCTTCCAAACATCCCGAAAGTCCCCTACATACCAAAGATCTGAAACACTTATACAGCATTCACAACAGAGTTGACTGGAACTTCTTCACCGAGTGAACAAAACCTCCAAGGTTACTCAATCTCCCAATTCAGCTGTATAACCACATCCAACTCACACTTTACCTTACATACAACAGCAAGCAACAAACATCATGAGGGGGAACATAAAACACTAAACCAGAACTACTAGTTAAAAAACTAAAATTAGCAACAACCTATGAAAACAACCATGAACAACAGACATCAAAAAACCTAAAATGTAACCTTCAAGCAGCGCGCCAACAACAACAAAACACTTAAAATAACAAAACAGGGAGAGAGAAATTCTGGAGAACTATCGGGAGGCTTGTCAACTCCAAAAAATGGGGAATAAGACTGATATTAATATACTCAAACAGGGTTAACCACCAAACAGCCCAACACAATCCTACATTTTTAAAATTTTATTTAAGGGGGTCCTATCTGGCAAGTGCCAAAGTTAATTCAGCTAAATTAAAAAAAAAAGGACAAAACTGATATATAAAAAACAACAGCACTAAACAAAACCCAGCTTAACCAACAACCAAAAAAGGTAGGAAGAAAAAACCATGTTCCAGGACTAGAGGGATTTTTTTAAGATACTCAATAACCAAGGGCATAATCACCCAAACCCAATTCAGCCTAGTAACTGGGCTACATTAAAAACAACTGGAAACAAACACAAAAAAATAAAAAGGCAACCAAAAGTCAGAGAGACAGCTAAGAAAAAAAGGGCAATCCATTGCATGGAGTACATCAACAAATGGATTTTGCAAAGAACATAACAGCAAGGAAGAAAATGGATTTGTGTTCAAAAACATATATTACCTTCATGTATTTGTCCAATATTTCAATGAGACTTTCAAAGTAATTGAAAAAATTAGATTCAGAGTACTTATTTATAACCTTCTCAATATTCTCCATATACTTATATAGCTTCGTTTTGAGCGTGTCGAGTAACTCATTCATGGGATTTTTTTCACTCTGAAAAACAGTGTTATTTTGATTCAATGTAAAACCTTTGTAACAGTAGCAAAAATGTTTTTTCCCTTAAAAAATAATATATCAAGCAATTTGTTAGTTTAACAGGGTGTCTACTTGTTTGGTTATTTTGAATTCAAAGACATTTCAAGGTTTTCAAGGACTTTTAAAAATAATCAAGGACGGGTTTTAGCCATTGTTTTTTTTCTTTAAATTAAAAAGTGCAATAAACATTATGGGACATTGATGAAGGTGAGGTATTTAAGGAAAAAATGGGTTATAACCAAAATCAACTTGCCAGTGCAAAAAAACAAGAGCAAGGTATCCAAGCAACAGTCACAGAAGTATAGCGAGCATCCATCATAAAATACAATGCATCCAAAGCATACATATGTTCACTTACATTAGTGAGTAGATTAACTTAAATATTACTATTTTCATAGTATATAAATAGTGAATTTGAAAAATCATTTGAACAATCACTATGATTTTTTTTTTAAATTCAAGGACCATCTACTTTTTTAATCAAATTCAAGGACTTCAAAGATTTCAAGGGCAGTAGACACCCTGTTTAAATATACTTAAAATGTAGATAGTGAGTGTTGGTGGAGTAAGAATACCACTAATGTGGCAGGTACAAACTGCGGGTCCTAAGGGACTAGATGTGAACACCTAAATGATGGGAAAGTGGACTTGGAACCTATTTATTCTTATCATAGTGGTATACACATTTACAACGACTATGTTGAGGCATGTGTCAATGCTGCAAATATTGGTTCATGAATGCCATTTTCTACTCAAAGGTTTAACAGATGGCATTTTTTTTCCAGCGATAAAATGGTGACTGCTTACTATGGCATAAGTCTCTGTAATCATCCATAACCTAGGCTAGGATAAAAAAAAGATGTGCAAAAGACACAAAACCCCCCCATAAAATTAAAACCAAAGACAAGAACAAAAAGCAAAAGAGACAAGAAGAAGGAAGCAGGCTTGCATCCACTCCAGCACAGGATTATGCGATCAAGACCAAAGAAAGTCAAATAAAATGTACGAGGCCAGCCTCTCCCAAGTAGTTAGATAGTTCGCACGTCTGTCCTAAGTACGAGGAAGAAGCGGGAGCGACCTCGCCCATCCCGATACCGGGACAGGCAACGTGCGAGAAGATCACCCAGACTAGGACATTCAACAAGAATGGGCCAAACAATCTGGGGTAGAAAGGAGTCATCGCATTAAGGGGCAGGCGAGGGGTATATCAAATGGAGGAGCGTCCCGCGAGTGTGTCCAATTCGAGGACGACAGAAAGCGACATGAAGCATTGCGGCATTAGGATTCGGTCCATGGGAACATTCGCGGCGCAATGGCACGCAGCATTACACTCTGAACCACGCTAATAACTCAGTAAGTAAAGTTAGGATTTCTCAGTTCTCCGCTAATCAATTTTGATGAAACTTTACCCAGCTGGTCTGCACAATATGCCAACACTAATGTTATGTTTTCATTATGCTGTGTTTTTTCCTTCAATTTTTATTTCAGATTCATTGTTTTTTGGATGAACGGAGCTAATATTTTTTGAATGAAAGTAGCCCAACTTGACATATTTTGGCGATTTTTTTAAGGAGCAAATCTGGAGACTGCCTACTAGGGCATAAGTCGCCGCCGTAATCACGCTACATCCTAATCTGTACTGGCTAGATGATGGTAAAAAAAAAGAAGAAAAAAAAGAGAAAAAAGCAGGCTAAAACAAAATAAAAAGGCAAAGAAAGAAAGAAGAAGCAGGCATAATGCGGCGTCGGGGAGGTCAACCTCACCTCGGCGCAGGAACAGGCGACCCAGCACAAAGAAACAAATAAAATGGAGGACGCCAGTCTCACCCGAAAAGTCAGATAGTCCACAAGTCTGTGCACAAGAACTCGTCCAGAGTACAAGGGACAAGAGGTAGGGACCACGCTCTCCCAATACGAGGACAGGTAACGTGCGCGAACATCACCCAGACTGGGGCACTCAATAAAAATGAGACAAACTGTCTGGGGTTAAACGCACTCGTCACAAAAAGGGTAGACGAGCACTCCATCAAATGGCGGTGCGTCAAGCGAGTGCGCCCAATTCGAAGACGACAGAAAGCGACCTGAAGCCGTAGTACCATTAGGGGTAGGTGCATGGGAAAAGTCGCGGAACAACCAGCCTTGATTCCTGCCATGTAGTCGGTGTGAGGAAGAGCCAAACGCTGGTCTGGTCGCTCAGTACTCGCGGACTTTTTGGTGGCAGTATCGGCGTGTTTATTCCTCGCAATTCCCCCATGTCCAGGAACTCAGCATAAGATAATCTGGACATGCACCCGGCTCACAGCAAGCGCAGAGTCATGGACATCGAGAACCATGGGGTGTGGAGAATGGAGATACCAATGCTTCGAGAGCACTCAAGGCGCTATGTGAGTCGCTATAGATCACAATCTGCCCTCCGAACCGGGCACAATGCCTTATCTACTGTATCGAACGGTGTATTGCAACCAGTTCGGCTGTGAAAACAGAGACAGCGCCTGGTAGAGCCCCGCTGATTTCAAACAATGATTCAGCGTGGAAGACGACCCCTTTCCTGAAACTTGGAGCCATCCGTATACACTAGCTCGGATCCAGCGTGACAAGAGGTGTGCTCCAAAAGGGCAGAACGCAATACTCCTGGCGGCGCTATGGAAGCGTTGGGAGCAGAGGTGTGGCAACAAGTAGTCAAAAATGATACCCTCCACCGTAGTATCATGGGCAGATCCAGAGGTGCTACCAGATAGAGATATACACTGAGCTCTCAATGGGCAAAGGGATTTGGGTATGAGTGGTGTGTGTATGCGGCAGAGGCACCGTCGAGAACAGCTGAGGATGTCGGTGTGAGGAAGAGCCAAACACTGGTCTGGTCGCCCAGTCCTCGCGGACTCTTTCGCGCCCTCATTCCCTACATGTCCAGGAACCCAGGAGAAGATAATCTCGACATCCGCCCGGCTCGCCAAAACCGTAGTGTCACAGATATTCAGAACCAGGGGATGCGGAGATTCCAATGCCCAGAGAGTACTCACGTAGCCTTGTCTCATTATAAACCACAATCCGGTCTCCAAACAGGGCACGTCGTGTAATCTCCCGTAACCAGGCGCTGTATTACAATCAGTTCAGCCATGAAGACAGCCGCAGCGCCTGGCAGAGCCCGGCTGACTTCAAACAGAGGGTTTTTTTTTGTTTTTTTCAAAGAGCTATCTGGCGACTGCACACTCAAACAGAGGGGATACGGCGTGGAAACCGACCCCCTCTTGGAACGTGGAGCCATCAGTATACACTGGCACGGTTGCCACGTGACACGAAGTGTGCTCCAAAAAGCAACAAATGGTCAAAGGTGGCATCCTGGGCAGAACCAGGGGCGACACCATCCTAAGAGCTATACCTAGCTCTCATAGGAGTTTCCTGGCCCCAGGCACAGACCATCACGGACCGAAGAATATCCATGACACGGGTAGAAGAGACCCTAAGGCTGCGAATATGAGCCTCCCAGGTGAGGCGTCGGTCAAATACAAGACTAAGGAAATGGTGCGAGTCCACCACTTCCAGGCGCACCCCATTTAGAAGGAAGTCTGGGTCAGGGTGGAGCCGTGGATGGCGGTAGAAGTGCTCCACCTTAGTCTTGGCCAATGAAAAACGAAGCCTGTGCGCATCGGCATAGTAAGAGACGCGGTTCAATGCTTGTTTGAGTTGACGCTCTAGTGTCGGCATCTGGGCCGCGCCAAAATAGATCGAAGGATGGTTCATGTATAGCGTAATGAGAACATCTTCCAGCAGCACCGAGGTGATGCCGTTGATGCTCAGGGCAAAGAGTGACACTGAGGACATTTCCCTGCGCGACCACCTCTTTCTGCTCCATTGGGCCAAAGAAGGCTCCCCCCCACCCACCCTACCCGTACGTGGAATCGACGATCTCGCAAAAATTCAGATATAAAGATTGGGAGGCGTCCCCTCACACCCATCATGTAGAGTGTCTCCATGATACCTGTATCGCCAAGCGGCATCATACACCTTCTCCAAATTGAAAACACCGTGCGGAGTGCTGTCTATGAAGGAAGGCCTCGTAGACAGCATTTCCCAGTGGGAACGGAACTTGCGGAAGCGCACTGTGCAGAAGACAGATGGCCTCCGCGTTCCAGAAAAAAGGCTAATCTAATAGTTACCAATTTCTCCAGGAACTTGTACATGCAGCAGGTTAGAGAGATTAGGCTAAACCGGCCAGGGTAGAGTGATCTCTCCTCGGTTTACTAAAGGAGCCGAAGCTCCTTTAGTGCTGTCCTCCTTTCGGGGGGCAGCATTAGGAACCCCGGAAGATGGCCTCACGACCAACTTCAGGGGTGTTGCCTCCTGTGAGTCTAGCGACTCGGTGGAGATGTGCGGCCGTTTCACCTTACGGGAAACAGTCACGCTGGGGGAAGGGAGGGAAGCCCTGGTTTTAGTCGGGGCTGGGTCTGAATCCTTTGTGCCGTCAGCTTTACCAGGGGAGCGCCCAGGGTGGGTCGAACCCGCAGAAGGGTTCTGAATAGGCGCAGAAAAAGCGTGCTCGTAGGCCTGGAGGTGCCAGGAGCAGAGGGTGTCCTTCTTAATATTAGGGTATAAGATATACCAGGCAGTGCCGGGCGGTGCAGGATGCATTCGCAAAAAGGCTCTCGTCCGAGAAGCGGGTCACCTTCGGCTTTCTCCCAATCACAGTAGCTAAAGCTCTCCTCTGATGGATCATGTTGCCCTTAGCCAACATGCTGCCATCAGTGGAGCGAATAACAAGGAAGCGTTTGAAGCCAGTCGCCTCGAAAATGCCAGAACTGCGCTCTGCGCAGTTCTGGTCTTCATCTGGGACTCCCTACCAGAGAGAGCAACGGGCCGGACGTCCCGATTTTGCCTTGGTTGCTTACCGAAATGGCAGCAGACCCGCCCGTCCCCTTGGGCCCCGCAGATGGAGAGGAGCCCCGAGTCTTCTTCCTATTTTTCCTTTTTGAAAAGGAGGGCAGGTAATTAACGACTTTTCTCCCCCGCCGGCAAGAGCCCCCAGGCCAGATGGACTAGCCTCAGCAAGATCCTTCTCTGAAATGTAGAAGGTCTTGGATGTCATAGGGGCACCAGCCGGGAGAAGAGATCCCTCCTCTCCCTATAAGACCTCGGGGACCTGAGCCGTCTAAGGAGGTCCTTGCACAGTGCCTGGAAGGTCCTAACATCTGAGGCTGGGTCACCTCAGGGACCAAGTCCATCTCAAGGATGACCTCCATGTGGCCATCCATCCCCTAAGACATCACAAATCCTCTTCTAGGTTTTTTTTTTATCTTCCAATACCGGAGAACCAGCATCCGTCGGGACATTAAGGGCACGGGCTGACGGGCCCTGGCGTTCTTTGCTCCCCCAATGGAGTTGGCCCTATCGAGCCGCCCCAACCGGGAGTGGTCAATTGGTAGCCCCCTTTTAAAGGAAGTGGGGACTGCCACTGGAAAAAAATGACAGTGTGGTGAGGGGGAGTCCCCTGCACCCGTAGCCAAAGGACAGGAGTAAGCCTCCTGTCCGGTAAAAGAGATTTGGAGGGTCCCCTGAGAGAGCATGGGGAGGGGGGACTCCATTTTCTTAGTTTAGCTGCCTGAAGGCAGCTCCGGTGATGGTAGAGGCGAAGGCAAATGGAGAGATTTTTTTATAGACTTATCATTGAGCATGGTGACCCTTTGTAATTCACAGGATGCACACGTTCATCACCCCACGCAGTAGCCCGCTCTGCGAGGGGTCAATACGGGCCAATCCTCCCACCCAGTGGCTAGGCAGCATACTGGGCATGGCAGTTTCACCTTGGGCAGGTCCTAAAATTAATAGTCCATGTAAGGAGAGAAAGGGTATGTGAGGGGGCGTGGTCCCCTCACCCCCTAGCCCTGATCTAAGAAGGTTGGGCGAGAAGAAGCCCTTCGGTATCTACCCTTCAAAATTACAGGTGAATCAGAGAAAGTTGTGGGAGAGGTTGTATGGAAAGTGACTGAAGCAGGGTAAGAAAATGAGGTGTCAGAAAGGAGGAGAAGAGGCAAAGCTGGGGTGGATGGGATGCTGAGTTCCGTCAGCACGGCGACCAGGAAAGCAAATCGCCGTGCCCCTTTTGGGAAAGAGTGACAGTAGTAAGACCTCCGCGGCAGTGGCACGAATGCCTTGCACGTTGTAGCGATATCAACTGACACGCTCCGAACCAAGGAGCTTGTCCCAGTCGAATGTGAGCAAGAGTGCAGGGGTGGGTCTCGACGCCCCTCCAGTTTTCTCATCAAACGTTCGACCTTGTCTACCCTGTGCTCGGCACCTCTAAGGTGATGTCATCTATAGAGTAGTCCACGAGTTCCCTCGCGTAAACGACTCCTTTTACGGAGTTCATAGTAGCGTACGGTGTCGCACTCACAAACGTGTCGGAACATGTTGACCTTGGCCACCAAACTGCCATCAGTGGAGCGAACAACCATAAAGTGTTTGAAGTCAAAGGGCTAAAACAAATGCCAGGTAATTTCTGAATGAGGGGCCCCGACGTCATCGAAGATCTGCTCAGCATACTTACAACTTTGGTCTTTCTCTGGACCAGACTTACTGAAGCGGCAGTGGATCTGTCCGTCCCAGAGTCTCCACGGAGGGTTAGTAATCCTTAGTTCTATTTGTCTTCCTTTTCTTTTTACAACATGAGGGGGAGGGTGAACCCACTTCTATCCACCCCCAGAAGGGGCCACTAGGCCAGACAGACCTGCTTCAGCAAGATTCTTCTCCCAAATGGAATTTTTAGGTGTCAAGGGGCACAAGTAGTGGGACGAGATCCCTCTTTTCCTTGTGAGTCTTCAGGGGCCTGAGCAACTTGAGAAGCTTGAACAAGGACAGATTCAGGTTCGGAGTTTGGCGCCGAGTCCAGATTTGTCCCCATGAAAGATCTTGAAATCTGTGTCTGGGTCACCTTCGGGATCATGTTCAGATCACGGGGGCCTCCATGCCATCCCCTCCAAGGAATCCCAATGGAGGCCGGCGAACCGACCTCTATTGGGGGAGGGGGCCAGGCACGCCGGCGCCACGCAAACTCGAGATGCTTAACCACTATCCCTTGCCCATCTAAATGGGGTTGGGCCCTATCGAGCCACCTGCCTGCTCTCTTAGCAGTCCCTTGTGACTTTGATGGGGGCACTGCCGCTGGTGGAGGGATGGCAAATCCAAAGAAGAGGGAGGGGAGGGGGGACCACCTCACCTGTATGTGGAGAGAAGTAAATCTCCTCTCTGCTAGAAACAGGTTGGAGAGGCCCCTGAGAAAGCAGATTTTTTTTTTAAGAGCTCATCTGGCGACTGCTACTTTGGCATTAGTCGCCGTATTAGAACTGGCCTAGTTCTAGGCTACTTTGAAACAAAATTAGAGAAAAACAAAACAAAAAAACAACACTCCAAAAAGGGGGAAAGGAAGCAAGCTGGTGCGTCGTGGAGAGGTCCCCCCGGCGCAGGAGCGTGCGACCAAAGGGAAAAAAACAAAAAAACAAATGCGAAAAACAAAACAAAACAAAAAAACCAAACACTTAAATAATAGGGAGAAGGCCGGCCTTCCCCAAGAAGTAAACAAGTCCACAAGTCAATGTGCACGAATCTGTCCCGAGTATAAGGGACAGGCGGTAGCGACCCCCCCATCCCGGTACCGGGACAGGTATCGTGCGCAAAGATCACCCAGACTGGGACATTCGACAAGAATGTGCCGAACAGTCTGGGGGACGACGCAGTCGTTGCAATAGGGCGCAGGCGAGCGCTCCATCAAATAGCGATGCGTCACACGAGTGTGCCCGATTCGGAGACGACAGAAAGCAACCTGAAGCCGCCGCGGCATTGGGGAATAGGTCCATGGGAACAGTCGCGGCGCAATGGCACGCAACTTTAAGTTCCCTTCGACCGTCTCCCATCTTCTTTGCCAAGCAGTCCAAAGAGCTGCTCGTATTCCTGCCATGTAGTCGGTGTGAGGAAGAGCGAAACGCTGGTCCGGTCGCAGAGTCCTCGAGGACTCTTTGGCGCCCTCATTCCCCGCAATTCCTACATGTCCAGGAACCCAGCAGAAGATAATCTCGATATCCGTCCGGCTCGCCAAAACCGTGGCGTCACGGATATCGCGAACCAGGGGATGCGGAGATTCCAATCCCCCGAGAGCACTCAGGGCGCTTTGTGAGTCGCTATAGATTACAATCCGGTCTCCGAACCGGGCACGTCGCGTAATCTCCCGTACCGAGTGGTGTATTGCCACCAGCTCGGCCGTGAAGACAGACGCAGCGCCTGGTAGAGCCCCGCTGACTTCAAACAGAGGGGATACGGCGTGGAAGCCGACCCCCTCTTGGGACTTGGAGCCATCCGTATAAACTGGCACGGTACCAGGGTGACACGATGTGTGCTTCAAAAAGGTCGAACGCAATACTCCCGGCGCAGTACAAGCTTTGGGAGCAGAGGCGTGGCGACAAATAGCCAAATGTGGTACCCTCCAGGGTGGCATCCTGGGCAAAACCAGGGGCGCCACCGGCCCGAGAGCTATATCTACCTCTCGAAGGAGTTTCCTGGACCTAAACCCAAAGGGCTTAAGGTATGACTGGCGTCCCTCGGCGGCATAGGCAGCATCGAGATCAGCTGCGGATGCAGTCAGAGCTGTTGGCGACTGAGGGAGACGCCGGGCTCGCTGGTAGAGGCGAGTGATGCACTGCACGCGGCGCAGAGCGAGTGGCATCTCCCCAGCATCGACCAACAGGCTCTCAATGGGGAAAGTGCGGAAGGCACCGGTCGCAAGGCGAAGGCCGGTGTGGTGGATCGAATCAACCTTCAGCAATAAACGCTGGGCTGCGGATGCATAAAACTCGCATCCATAGTCGAGCTTCGAACGAACAAAGGATCGATAAAAAAGTAGGGCCGTAGCCCTATCAGCGCCCCAAGCGCTGGACGTCACGGAATGGAGAATGTCCATGGCGCGGGTACAAGAGACCCTAAGGCTGCGAATATGAGCCTCTCAGCTGAGTCGTCGGTCGAGTACAAGACTAAGGAAACGGTGCGACTCAACCACATCCAGGTGCACCCCATTAAGAAACAAATCTGGGTCGGGGTGAAGCCGTGGATGGCGGCAGAAGTGCACCACCTTAGTCTTAGCCAAAGAAAACCGAAACCTGTGCGCTTCGGCATAGCGAGAGACGCAGTTCAATGCCTGTTGGAATCGACGCTCCAGAGTTGGCATCTGGGCCGCGCCAAAAGAGATCGAAAGGTCGTCCACGGAAAGCGTAGCAAGAATATCTTCCGGCAGCACCGAGGTGATGCCCTTGATGCTCAGGGCAAAGAGTGTGACACTGAGGACACTTCCCTGCGGGACACCCTGTTCCTGCTCCTTTGGGCCGGAGAGGGCTCCCCCCACCCGTACGCGGAATCGACGATCTCGCAAAAAATCAGATATAAAGATTGGGAGGCGTCCCCTCACCCCCAACGTTTGGAGAGTCTCCATGATACCGTATCACCATGCGGTATCATAGGCCTTCTCCAGATCGAAAAAGACCGTGGCGTAGTGCTGTCTACGAAGGAAAGCCTCGCAGACGGCATTTTCCAGTAGTAGCAGAGCATCCGACGTGGAGTGGAACTTACGGAAGCCGCACTGTGCGGAAGACAGATGGCCTCCGCTGTCCAGGAAAAAGGCTAATCTCTCCCCGGCTTGCGAAAGGCGAGCACAGTAGCGATTCGCCAGGAGTCTGGGAGAAGACCTTCCACCCAGATCCTGTTGAACAAATCTAACAGAAAGGCCATGCCTCGCTCACCCAGGTTTCGAAGCATGGCGTACGGGACATCGTCCGGACCATGGGCGGTATCCGCGCACGAAGCGAGAGCGGAACGCAACTCACTCACAGTAAACCTGTCGTTGAAGGGTTCTCCGCCTCTCGAGGTAAAGTCCAGCCGCGGCGTTCTGCGACATCACGACGTGCATTGAATGCTGGCGGAGCAGCATCCCGGCTAGAGAATGCGGAAAAAGCGGTCGCTAAGGATTACGCCACGGACGCGGGGTCCGAGATTGCGGTCCCATTCTCCTGGAGAACGGGAGGGATGTCCTGCGAGAACTTGCCCCGAATCCTTTTGACTCGCTTCCACACCTCAGCTAAAGGGGTCTTCCCGTTAAGTGAAGACACGTATGCCCGCCAAGAAGAGCGGCGGGCGTGCTTCGAAATATACCGGAACCTAGCCCTAGCCCGACGAAATTCAGCGACAGTGAAATCGTTCGGGCGGCGCTTATAGCGCATGTAGGCATAACGTTTCTGTTTGAGGGCCGTCTCACACTCGGCCGACCACCATGGGAGTGGTCGGTGTGCAAAACGGCCAGACGTCCTAGGAATAGTAGTCAGGCCCACGGCGATGAGGTTGCCGGAGAAGAACTCAACGGCCTCATCTACCGACCTAAACTCCTCGACTGAGATAGAGAATTCAGTCATTTCCTGAAATGCAGGCCACCGCGCCGCGCTAAGCACCACCGAGGTGGGCTCTCAGGCGGCAGTTGCCCTGAAAATGATATTTGAATGGGAAAGTGATCACTACCATGGAGGTCATCGACCACCCCCCAATCAAAATCAGGCTGTGCATCCGAAGAGCACAAAGATAGGTCAAGGCAAGAAAATGAAGCGGTTCTCGGACAGTGATGCGTAAACTCATCCACGTTTAGGACACCCATCTCAAGCTCTTCGATCAGATCGGCAAGGACTTGTTGTCCCCTGGGATTTATGGAGTAATCTCCCCAGAGAGGATGCCTGCCATTCAGATCTCCAAGCAAGAGATAGGGCCTCGGCAACCGTGCCACGACGCGGCGGAAGTCCCCGGGGTCGAAGTCAGCTGACGGTGGAATGTACGCAGAAATCAGAGTATACCTCCTATCCAGGTGCAGCTGCACAGCCACTGCCTGAAAGGAGGTATCTAAAGAGAAAGGAAGAACGGAGACATCATGCCGGGTGTAAACCGCGCATCCCCCAGCCCGGCCATCCCGCGGTGGTGGGGTCGCAAGACCTTATACCCCGGGAGGGCAGGCAGGGGGCACGCGCCTAGCATGGTCTCCTGCAAAAAGATAGCTAACGGGGAACGGGACGAGACGAGCCTCCGCAGCTCCTCCCAGTTGGCCCGGAGTCCACGGCAATTCAATTGAAGGAATATGCCCTCCAGGCCTAGCTCGGAGGAGACGCGGGGGTGCTCCTCGAACTGAAGACCCTCACGGAAATGCCCGTACGCTTCCCGGGGGCAGAACCCCGGGCGCTGTTGGCCAAACAAAGCGCTGAATGCGCTGTCGCCTTCGAGGACTTATTGGGGAAGGTTGGGCTCGCCATGCGAGTCTTTTCCTCCCTCCGCCTCGAAACCTTAGGCGGGCGTTGTGGCTTCGGAGGCGGGGGTCCCTCCTTTCCAGGAACCACCGTCTCCGAGCCACCCGCTCCACCTCGAGGCGTGGGCGAAGGAGCCGAAGCTCCTTTGTTGCTGTCCTCCTTTCTGGGAACAGCTTTAGGAACCCCGGAAGATGGCCTAGCGACCATCTTCAGGGGTGTTGCCTCCTGTGAGTCTAACGACTCGGTGGAGGCGCGTGGCCGTTTGGCCTTACGGGAAACGGTCACGCTGGGGGAAGAGGGGGGAGCCCTGGTTTTAGCCGGGGCTGGGTATGAACCCTTTTTGCCGCCAGCTTTACCAGGGGAGCGCCCGGGTTGGGTAGAGCCCGCAGAAGGGCTCCGAATGGGCGCAGAAACAACCGTGCTCGTTGGACTGGATGGGCCAGGAGCAGAGGGCGCTTTTCTAACTATTAAGGCATATAACGTCCCAGGCAGAGCCGGGCACGCCAGGACCAAGTCCTTAGCCTCGCGGAATGAGAGTCGATCCTGGGCCTGAACGGCCAGGATTTCTTTCTCAAGGAGATATGCACCACATTGCTTCGAAGAAGCAGGGTGCGGCTCTCCGCAATTGGCCACACACGATTTGGACTTATCGTGTGCGACCTTGGACCAATTTACACAGACTTCGGGTGGCCCCGACTTTGCACGTCTACATGAGCGATTCGTATGGCCGAAGCGGTGACAGTAATAGCACCGCCGCGGCAGTGGCACGAATGCCTTCACGCGGTAGCGGTACCAACTGGCACGCACCGACTCAGGGAGCTTGTCACAGTCGAACGTGACGAAGAGTGTAGGGGTGGGTCTCGAGGCCCCTCCCTGTTTTCTCATCACACGTTCGACCTTGACTGCCCCATGGTCGGCCAGCTCTAGGGTGATGTCCTCAATGGAGTAGTCAACGAGTTCCCTCGCATAAACTACTCCTTTCACAAAGTTCATGGTAGAGTGCGGCGTCACACTCACCGGGGTGCCATGAAGTGTCCGAAGAGCACTCATCTTTGCCACCTCGGCGGGATTCGTCGCATTCGCCAGAAGGCTCCCATCCGAGAAACGGGTTACCTTCGGCTCTCTACCAATTGCACTAGCTAATCCTTTCCTCTGATGGATCATGTTGCCCTTGGACAACATGGTGCCATCAGTGGAGCGAATAACGAGGAAGCGTTTGAAGCCAGCGGGCTCGAAAACGCCAGGTAACCTCTGAATCAGGGGCCCCGATGTCATCGAGGCTCCGCCTTGTGCATTTTTGGTCTTGGTCAGGGGCTCCGCAACCGGGGGGGCAGAGGGGCCGGATGTGCCGATCTTGGCTTGGTCGCTTGCCAGAGTGGCAGCAGACCCATCAGTCCCCGCAGCACCCGCGGATGGAGAGGAGCCCCGAGTCTTCTTCGTCTTGGTCTTTTTCTTTTTTGGAGAGGAGGGCGGGGAATGAACCCGCTTCTCACCCCCGCCGGTAGAAGCCCCCAGGCCAGATGGACGGGCTTCAGCCAGCTCCTTCTCCGAAATGGAGAAGGTCCTGGTGGTCGCAGGGGCATCATCCGGAGGAGATCCCTCCCTTCCTTGTACTGCCTGAGAATCCCCAGCCGTTTGAGGAGGACCTTGCATAGGGGCGGATTCGGGTTCGGTGCTTGGCGCCGAGCCCGGATTCCCCCCCATGGAAGGCCCTACCGTCTGAGGCTGGTTTTCCTCAAGGACCATGTCTATCACAGGAGGGGCCTCCAGTTGGCCATCCCCTCCCAGGACATCGCAGGTCCTCTTTGCAGCGTCATGAGTCTTTAGTGGGGAGGCACAGGCCTTGACCCCAGCAAGGTTTAATATTCTTGCCAGCAGGTCTTTTGAGGGAAGCGACCGAAGGGGCCTGGCTTCCCTCTCCCCCCTAAGGGGGTTTGCCCTACCGAGCCGCTTACAAGAGGGGCGGTCGGCAATGGGCTGCCTGCTGGCTTTCTTGGCAGTCCCCTTAGAAAGCAAAGGAGGGACTGCCGCTGGAGATAGGGAGGTGCCCGAAAGCACCTCCAGAGAAGGGGGTGAGGGGGTCCCCTACACCCGTAGGCGTAGGAGAGGAGTAAGTCTCCTCTCCAGTTAAAGAAGTATGGAGGGTCCCCTGTGCAAGCACAAGGAAGGGGACCTCTATTTTCTCGGTGGAGCTGCCCGAGGGCGGCTCCGTTGATGTTCTTGGGGAAGTTGGGGGTTGGGTTTTTCTTTGATTTTCATCATTGGGCATGGTGACCCTATTATGCTACGGGACGCAATAGCTCATCACCTCTTGCAGTTGCCCGCACTGCAAGAGGTGCTTACAGGCCTGGCAGAGCCAGGCGCCGCCATTTCGGACCACTTCTCCCGCCTTGTGGCCTGGCAGTCCATGGGCATGGCGGCTCCACCTTGAACACGGCGTAAAAATGGATAGAATGTGAAGAGGAGAGGAAAAGGGATGTGAGGAATGTATGGGTGGGGATGAAGCAGGTTGTTAAAAAACCCCATCCCGAACCGGAGCTCAGGGGTTAGGTAACATTGTACCCTCCCCCCCTCAGCCCCGTTCCGGGACAGTTGGCTTGAGAAGAAGGTCAGCATCTACCCTGTGAAATTAGAGGCTGACCATTGAAAGTTGTGGGAGAGGTTGTATGAAAAGCGAGGAAACAAGTGTTTTGAAGGAAGGAGAAGAGGCTAAGCTGGGGTCGGACGGGGTGCTGAGTCCCCTCAGCACGGCGGCCAGGATGGCAAATCGTCGCGCCCCTTACGGAGTGAGAAAGCAGAAGGGGCACAACCTTTTATGAGATGGAGCTGCCTGAAGGCGGCTCCAAAGATGGCAGTGGGGAAGCTCCTTTACTCCTGCATTAATGTTCGCTCACTATTTCCTACACCTGTCGTCATGATCAGATAAAAAGGAACAAAATGCATGGAAAGTAGATACTATGATCTCCCAATACATATGGAGGTTGAAGAGAAACGTCTCCATAAGATCAGAACATTCCAGAATGTGATCATTTACACATACACGGCACAGGTTTGAGTTATGATTGGCCTTGATCAGCCAGGCCACCATTTAGGCAAAATTGTCCTCGACCTTTGATCATAAAGGATGGTGCGGATGTAGCTACCTTATATGTGTACTGGAGGAAGTTGAGCAGAGTCGACGGCCCAATAGTTGCCTTATCCAGTGAGGTTTCGGCCTTCGCAGCAGGTAGGGAGGGACCTTATGGTATACAATGGCACTTGGCGAAGTACCCATAAGAGGACAAAATTGAGCCATATAGCTAAAACCTCTGTGGAGAGAAGGGCAAGTTTGGAAGAGGGTAGGTGGGTATGTAATAAAGAGAAGTAGAGATAGGCGAGTCTACTAATGAGTAGGGTGGGTGATCATCTATTATTATCATACCCCATGCTAGGTGATCCCAGGATGACAGGCAGTCCACACAGGCACCGTCTAATGGACCAAACTGTCCATGTGAGAACAATGCCTCCTGGTACAAAGTGTGGGTATACAAAGGGTTGGGGGCTAGTCATAATAATAATAAAATAATAATATTAAAAAAAATAATATATAAAGATAGTTTCTCTGAGTGAGCGAGGGGGAAGCACACTAACAACTTTCTCAGGCCCATTAGAGTGTTCGTGGCCACCGAGTGACAGACGAGGCTTCCCTGATTTGCACTCAAGCTGAGATGTGCAGCTCTTCCTGGTACAAAGGGCAGCAGGCTACACAGGGTACCTCCCCCCCCTCCCCCCACCTGTGGTGGAGGCTGTCTTGAGAGCCCTTAGTGTCACCAAGCCTAACATTGGGTCGTAGAAGCGATTCGTGTGCAGGTCCTTTGGATCTTTGGGTCGTGATCGAAGGGGTCCAAGGACAGTAGAAGGGACCGATGAAATGTAGAGAAAATGATGGAGTAAAAAGGGTGGATAGAAGGACGGAGGCAGGGTGAAAGAGTTGGTTCAAAAAGACGAGGTTGGGATTAGTGGAAGGAGAGGGAGGCTAAGCTGGGGCCAGACGGGACGGTGTCTGTGACAATTGGAGCGGAGAAAACACCCTTTACGCTCGGAGAATCTTCAGCAAGCCCCTGATATAGCACAGGGGGCGCCACCTCTTTAGAAGAGATGGAGCTACCCCCGCAGGTGGTTTCAAATGGAATAAAGGGGAACCTCTTTATCGGTCGTGGGTGGTGAGAGGGGATCCCCCCTCCCCCCGTACCAGATTAATTGGGGAATTGAGAGGGGCGTAGTTTTTCATGGCCGTTATGTAAAAATTTACTGACTGCCAGCATCGGCCCTACTTTGACCCCAACAAGGGATCGTCCAGTGAGGGACCTCTGCATGTTCCAGCCGCTATCGCTGGGAGGGGCAGTATACGTCGTCATCACCACCAACTCCTTGGAAACCCCAGACCAAACAAAACCTACCAGTTTGGTGACAGGCCGGGGAAAGGGCATAGTCACCATGCCCAACATCGATTGGAAGATGAGCCAGAGCCGTATTTCAGGAGGGGCAGTAGGAGGAGGAGACCAGGAAAGGGGATAAAGATGTAGTGTTGGAAAGGGCGCATAAAAGGACAGAAGCAGGCCGCACCAGCTTCCCAATGACCTGGACCCAGAGTGGAGGTTCTGTCTGTGTAATATCTATCCTTGCAGGCACTGAAGTCATGCTGCTCCTCCAGGACCAAAGGAGGGAGAATATGCCCCAAGATGCCCCATCGACCTTCTTGCGGAATTGCAGTGAGTAGATGTTTGCGGAAGAAGGAGGAGAGGCTAAAGTGGGAGTGGACGTGGTGCTGAGTCCCGTCAGCAAGGTGGCCAGGAAAACGCAACCCTGTGCCCATTACGGGGCCATACACTATAAACATCCTCATTTTCATGCTTGCAAATAATGGTTTCATCCACCTAATTCTCTAGTTCACACACTCATACTCATGCTGCCTTGATCCACAGGTGAATGCATTCCATTCAGCACTTCCCATACAAACTCTTCAGCCCCTTGCATGAACATATCACAGAGCAAGCAAACATCTGCAATCTCTATATTGAATAGTGATTACCACTTACCTCTTTCCATCATACACATATACCCCTCACATTCCACTTGCTTCAGCCATTGACATGGATCGACTGGTATAACTGGAAGGGGTCTGCAACAGCTCCACCTATTACCATCAAGGTATTGTGTAGTTGCAGGAACAAAACTTTTGCTTGTATTTTCCTAGCCATAACACCCAGTTTACGCACTTAACCTAAATGCTAGCAGGTTGATATCTTCCACAGTTTTACTCTCTCTAGCTACACCACTTTCTTTACAGATCTCTCCTTCAAACTTTTTGTGTGATAGTCTCATTGCTATTTCACTTTAAATTTGACTCTACCTCCCTCCTACACTACATACAGGCAACCTAGCAACTCTATAAATTAATCTATTAACCACTCAGAGCAAGTCATGAGGTTGATTTAATAAACAAATTGACCTAGAGTGAAAGGCACATGCTGGTGGTGGGATGAGAGAAAGAATGAAAGCTAACTTGATTCTCAATCCATTCTTCTTCCACTTTATTTATTTGGGTAATGTATGTTGCAAACAGTCGAAGCAGTTCGCCTTTCGTTTCTCCATTGTCCACCGACTGGTCCTCTTTGCCTTTCCTCTCTTCCTTTGTTTCTTTGCCTTGCATTTTCATAAATTCTTTCTCCAAACGTTTGTTCAAATTTAAGTAAGAACTTGATGAGGTCAATTTCTAAAACAAAGATTAATATTCAATGTAGTGAAGGAGCAGGAGTCATTAGAAATATCAGGTTGGAACGAAGGTAACGTCCGATTTTATAGAATAAAGTTTTAAGAGAGTATATATTAAGAGTAGTGTCTCTTGTTATGGTTTAGGAATGCTACGATGAGTAATTTATACAATTTTTTTACATTAGAAAAATATTGTTCATAAACTTCTTCAGTATTCACCCACATGTCCTTCCATCTAAAGATCACATTAGTAAGAGTTTCCTAAAGGTAATGCAAGTACAGCAGCAAAAACCATTGAGCATTTATGGGCATGATGCAGTAAATGAAAGTCTCTGAAGTAGGAATTTCAGTCTAAAAGATGGACCAAAAGAACTGGAAGATGTTGTCACAGTAAATCGTGCTACAACTTCAAGGGAACTCGCAGAACAATTTAACATAAAAATACAACTATCCTACGAAAAATGAAAAGGATTGGAAAAGGTTATGGTGATTGGAAAATGGGTCCTGCACAAACTTCCTGGCAAATCCGCAACAGTGAGTTGCTTGCTCTGAATCATTGCTTTCATGACACTTTCAGGCACCATTTTTGGGCAAGTTTGTTAATGGGGATGATAAGTAGATCCTTTATAACAACGTTAAGCCCCTCTGTTTGTGAATCAGTCAAGGAAGCAGAAGTGCTCAACAACTGAGAGATCATGCTAAATGTATGAAGGAATTGTCCATTACGAACTGTTAAACAATAATCAAACAATTAATGCTAATTAATCCTTCATCGTGATAATGCCCATTCTCACATAGCTCAAATGACCAAAGATCTTTTAGAGGAGCTTGGTTGATTTATCCTGCATATTCTCCTCACTTTGCTCCTGATTATCACTTGTTTAGGAGATAAGAGAACCATTTGGATGGTCTTAAGGTGATACCAAGAGAAGAGGTTGAAAACGAGTTATATTCATATTTTGCATCAAAACCTAAATAATTTTACAAGCATAGCATTTATAAGCTTGTTGACAGATGGAATGAGGTTCTAGGAAATCATAGAGGTTATGTTTATGATTAAATATTTCGTCATAAGTGTTTTCGATTTTAATATATACCCTAAGATCGGAAATTACCTTGGTTCTAACCTGATATTTTCCTCACACAGACATCAGAGAAATATACATTTATCAATTGATAGCACAGTGATGCCATGCACTCAATAAGCTCAACTATTTGGGCAAATAATTCTAAAACTGTGCATCAGTATATGAGGGAGGGGGGGGGGGGGGAAGAACATTGATTACATGGACACAATGAGAAATTACAAATGCTAAATCAAAGCTAAGACTACTTACTCTTCTAAGTGGCCTCTGGCATCAAGGTACGAGGGGCGGTCAATAAGTTTTGCAATTCGGATATAAGGAAACGAGATATGAGGAAAAGGGTTATATTATTTTTCAATATAACTACCTTCAACTTCAATGCACTTGCGCCACTTGTCCCTGAGGCTTCAAATTCCCGACAACCAGAAATCTTCCGACTGCTGTTCAATCCACTCCTGGACGGCGAGCTGGACATCTTCATCATCCCTAAACCGGCGTCCACGCAGTGCATCCTTGAGCTGGCGGAATAAAAAGTAGTCGCTAGTGGCCAGATCTGGACTGTATGGGGGGATGGTTGAGCTCCTCGAATCCGCACTTGCGCAGGGCAGCTTGTGCAACTCTGGCCTTGTTGACTTTGACGACGTTGAAGTCGATCATGGGGCGTGAGGTTTTTAGGGACCCAACGGACAGAGACCTTGGCATGGCCAAATTATCGTGGATGATGTTGATAACACTTCCATGTGATATTCCGAGTTCTCGCTCGATTTCTTCGACCTTCACTCGTCAATTTTCGAGGATCATCCTCTCCACACGGGCTACATTGTCCTAGTTGGTCATGTGTCACGTCTGACGGGCGTCATCTTCAAGGAACTCACGACCATGGCGGAACTTCCTATTTCAGCGAACAATGGTTGCATAGGAAGGGGCGGTGTCGGTGTACACTGCAACCATGCGTTCATGGATCTCTTTTGCATTCTTGCCTTCCTTGGTCAAAACTTTGATCACTGCGCGGTGCTCAACCTTCTCCATTGTTGAAAAATTTTTGACTGACGATCTGCGATCCGCTACTGCTTCTTAAATAGACGAGGCAGGAGCGTGCGGCTGTAGGTCCTGACTTGTCATAACTTGTCCTAACACCCCCACAAACAGCCATCCCACTTCCTCTGTTTTGGCCTACCAATTTGCAAAACTTATTGACCGCCACTCGTATAACTTCAGATCAATGTCAAATATATCTATTATAGTTTATTATAAAACTTTTGTGTTGATGATAAAATACGCAATCTGTGGATCCCAGTATACAAGGAGACTCAGCCATGATGATTTTTTTAAAATGGGAAAAAAGAATATTGAATAAAAAAGAAATGGATAGAGAAGAAAGGGAACATATAAACAGCAGGGAGAGGTAAGGCTATTATTTATGACCCAAGATTGCAAGGACACCTGGGGGCACATCCCAAACTTCTGTTCAACAAATTTCATCAACTTCAATGTAATAGATCAGTGCTCACTTGGTCATCTGCAGAAATGGAATGGACACTCTCATCATTGTCTCTGAGGGAAGAATTTTCTTCAGGAGATATTGAATCAATGCTGTTTTTATTAGTAGAGACAGTCGCATCATCTTCTGTAGCTTCTAAGACCAGCCCACTCACTGTCAAAGGAAGATAATGGATTAAGTGGACTGAAGAATGGTTTTGAAACCAAGGCAATAATACTGGTGCTCATCAATGCATCTTTTTCACTTAAAAAAAACACTCAATCTTTAAAGCTCCCTCTGGGCCGCCACCAGATAGGGAACAGCTGCCAAAATTATAAATACGCATATTTTGGGGCTACATAAAAAAAAGCAAACTAAAAAAAACAACAACACCACCTCATAAGATGACAACAAAAGAAAAAGAAAAGGCATGCTCAGATCGGGAGGGAGGCACAGTCCCTTAAGAACCTGAGCGTACAACCAACACCAATAAAGCATGCCCCTCCTTTAAAACTTCCATCACACAACAATTTAGTGAGCAAGAGTTTCTATCCAAGGACTCGGGACAGAGAGTAGAGACCCTGCCAATCCCAGTGCTGAGACTGATACCATCCACGCATCTCCCCTAGACTGCAACATTCAACCAAGCAGTCTTCACAAAAAGGTTCAAGGGATTGCTCCAACAAAGGAAGTTGTATCAAGCGAGTGCGATTTGGAGGCGACATAAAATGACCTGAAAACCTTGAGAGGTGGGTACACAAGAAAAATTGGGGCACAGTGCCACACAAATTAAATTCCGGTCTACTGTCTCCCATCTTCTTTGTCATGCAGCCCGAAGAGCTATACTGATTCCTGCTATGTAGTAAGAGTTGGGACAAGCAAAATGCTGGTGGGGTTACACAGTGTGTGCAGTCTAGTCGGCACTCAATTCTCATAACCAATACATATCCAGGAACTCAGCAGAAGACAATCTCAACATTCTCCGGGCCAACAGCAGCTGTGGTATCACAGATACTGCGAAGATTCCATTGCATCAAGAGCACTCAGTGAAGATTGCGAGTTGCTATAGCTATAAAGCATAATTCTGTTTCTGAATTGGGCATGGAACACACAATCTTACATACCAAGCAGTGTATTACAACCAGCTGAGCTGTGAAGATAGATGAAGCATCTGGAATATTGTTTTTTATTATTATTTTGAGAGCTCATCTGGCAACTGACTACTATGGGCAAAAACCGCCGAACTCACGCTAAAGCCTACTAGTAAGCTAGATTAAAAAACAAATAAAGATAAAATAAAGAGAAAGACTAAGCACAAGCTAAAAAAGCAAACAAAACACAAAGAAAAAAAGAAGAAAGGCAACAAGAAGGAAGCGCACTTTGGCCAGCCTTCTCCATGGCGAGTACAAGGCATAAGCGGCAGCGACCCTGCTCAGGTAAAGTGCTCAAAAATCACCCACACTGGAACATTCAACAAGAATGTGCCGAACAGTCTGGAAGACAACGCAGGTGAGCGCTCCATGAAATGACTGTGCGTCCCACGAGTGTGTCCAATTCAGAAACGAGAGAAAGCAAGCTGAAGCAGTCACAGAATTGGGGGATAGGTCCATGGCAAGAGTCACAACGCAATGGCACATAACTTTAAGTTCCTCTCGACCGTCTCCCATCTTCTTTGCTGAGCGGCTTGGAGGGCAGTCCATATTCCTGTCATGTAGTCAGTGTGAGGAAGAGCGAAACGCTGATCTGGTTGCCCAGTCCTCACAGACTCTTTGGCGCCCTATTTCCCTGCAATTCTTACATGTCCAGGAACCCAGCAGAAAATAATCTTGACATCCCCTGGCTAACCCAAACCGTAACTGTCACATTACAGATATCGCGAGCCAGGGGATGCGGAGATTCCAATGCCCCAAGAGAACTCAGAGCGCTTTGTGAGTAGCTATAAATCACAATGTGGTCTCCGAACCGGGGACGTCGCGTTATTTCCATTACCGAGCGGTGTACTGCAACCAGCTCGGTCGTGAATCCAGATGGAGCACCTGATAGAGCCCCGCTGACTTCAAACAAAGGGGATAAGGCATGGAAACCAAACTCCTCTTGCGACTTGGAGCCATCTGTATACACTGGCAAGGTTCCAGCATGACACGAAGTGTGCTCCAAATAGGCCGAATGCAGTACTAATCTCCCCAAAGGGGGTGTCTACTGTTCAGATCCCTGAGCAAGAAAAAGGGGCTTCAGTAACCGTGCCACGACATGGCGGAAGTCCACTGCATCAAAGTTGGCATGTTTTTTTAAAAAAAAATTAAATTTTTTATTTAAGGGCTATCTGGCAACTGCCGACTTAGGCATAAGTCACTGTAAACAAACAGCCTAGTTCTAGGCTACTTTAAAAAATTGAACAGGAAACAACAATAAAAAGAAATAACAATAACAAAGCAATAACAAAAACCACAACAACAATTAAACCTGGTTAACAAAGTTGGCATGTGCACAGAAATAACAGTATAGCCTAGGGGAGTAGTAAGCCTCCTCTCAGGTCAGAGGTTTGAAGTGACCCTGTGAAAAAACAGGAGGGGGGGCATTTTTTTGGTGGAGCTGCCCGAAGGTGACTTTGACAATGTTACAGAGTAGGTAAAGTTTTTTTTTTAATTTATCATCATCGGGCATGGTGACCGTATAGTTTACACAGGACTCAAACACTAATCACACCATGCAGTAGCCCACTCTGCGAGGGGTGAATGCAGTGCTGGCAGACTAGCTGCCACCATTTGAAAACCACTCCTCCTGCCTAGTGGCCTGGAAGCCCATTGGCATGGCAGCTCCACCTTAGGCTAGGCATAAAATCGATATACAGTGAAAGGGAATGTGTGGGTGGGGGTGAAGCAGGTTGTTAAAAACCCACTACCCCAAAGCAAAGCTCACGGGTGAAGGGGCATTGTCCCCTCCCTCCTCAGCCACGATCTGTAATGGTTGAGTGAGAGGAAGCTGGATGGTATCTACCTTGTAAAATTAGAGGCTGACCAGAGAAAGTTGTGGGAGAGGTTGTAGGGAAAGTGAGGAAGCAGAGTAAGATAGGGTGTCAGAAAGAAGAAGAGGCTAAGCTGGGGCTGGACAGGGAGCTGAGCCCCACCAGCAGGGGGCCAGGAAAGCAAATCGCTGTGCACCTTACAGGGTCCTCCATATACCAGGTGTAACAGTCTACAGAGTGGAGCTCCCAACAGGGCCAGGTGTGGCAAAAGGTGAATAATTGAGACACTTATATGAGGGAGCCATAAGAGGGTTAAGTTAGGCCAGGGTGGAAGAGAAAATGCTAGGCAGGATTTTTTATTATTTTATGGATGAGAATATTTTATTTCTTCTTTCTAGCTGTTTTTTTTGTCACCAGGTTCTTATAAAAATGATATAAAATAAATGTAATAGTGCTGAATATTAGTTAAAATGGCAGGATCAAGCTCATTATAGAGTCTGGACTACAAAGAGACTACAACTTAGTCAAAATCATAAAATTGGGTAGGCCAGGATTCTCTTTTGAAAAGATACTTGAGAAGTAAAGCATGACAAAAAGCCTGTTTTATAGCTCTATAAGGGTTAGAAAAGGTGGGTCCAAATTGAAAGAGGTGTTTTTTCATGAAATTATGTAAACAAGAGAGGAATGTCACATTGGCAATTGTGAGAACAGTGAAATTTGAGGCAATGTGTAAGGAGCAGATGTGGAGCAATATAATTAGCAGGGATGAACCCTGACAATGAGCTTTAGTGAGCCAAGCTCTCAAGCATACAGTTAGCTACCCCATTTCTAAACTTTATGCTTGCCAATTTTGAATAGAAGTGCTCACACTCCATTTATTTCATTATTCTAGATATTACTTATCTTTTCTTGTGGCTCTGATTTTGTCTACACATCTGATAAAAATTAGCTACCTTCATATAAATATTAGCTATTACATACTTCCTGATTTCAAGATATTTCTCTCGCCTCGATTTGGGGGAACAGGGATTGTGACAAGCCGGATACTGAAGTGGGAATCCTCTTCATCAATTGAGATTCCTGAATCCTTCCCAGTAGCATCAGATCCCACAAGGTTAACATCATCCCTGGTGGCTTCTTGATCAGAAGTACTTTTCTCATCCAGGTGCAATGAATGTGCAAGATCTACTTTACTCTCCTTCACTGTTGAGAAAATTACAAAGAACAAGTTTTGGAGAGCATAAATAAAAAGTAGTAAACTAATTTTTAAGAGTCTTTCCATAAATATAATGGATATGCGAATTTGACTAGGGGTCTTGTACTCATCAGTGTGAATGAAATATAGGAGCTACATGAATTTTCAGAATTTTTCAGCTCCTTAGGGCCCTCCGCTCAAGGCTGATTTGGTTAGCTGTCTTGTTCCCAGGTCTAATTACGTGTCTGGACCATGTACGTATTGCTCGTGAGTAATAGAGATACCTAAGTTGGGGTCAAATATCACAGATAAACAACCCCTGGGGCAAAGTGAAAACATACATATGCTGGCTATATATATATATATATATATATATATATATATATATATATATATATATATATATACATATATATATATATATATATATATATATTAAAAGGTCTCTCTTTTTTTAATTGGGCATGATTTTCAGTGCCTCATGAGTATTTTTTTAATGGAATGTTTTTTACCATTCATCTGCACTCATTAAGATTTATTTTATTTCCCAGTGCGGATCTACTTATTAATGTGGGATCTGAACCCCAAGTATCTACATCTTATGGCAGCCACTGGAAAGGTGACCCAAATTGGGACTCCATACAATGACTAACTATACCCGATATAGCTTAACTTCACTAAAATCAGAAGCGGTTTCCACTCAGCTAAGCCATAGCACTCATGAGTAGTGTAATCTTTTATATGTTTATAACCCAGAAAATTTAGTGATATAAATATATATATATATATATATATATATATATATATATATATATATATATATATATTTAAAATGTTTTCTATTTGTAATTATAGATAATATTTTCCTCTGAACCTTGCATGTTTATTTTAGGGTCATGGAAGGAATAAAATTTGTGATTGCACCTACACCTCCTTTCATGCTCCCAGGCAGCCCTGAGTTAGTGAAAAAGAGAGTGATGGTGGTGGGGTTTCCAAGACCCACCTCCACAATGCAAATCTAGATTATCATCATATTTACCACACAGTTCAAGGATTGACAGTGAGAGTGAGAGAGTAAATCGTTGGTCCAGTGGCCCAGTACTTGCTGATTGTTTGGGACCCTCAATTCCGACAATCCTTACATGTCCAGGAACAAGAAGATAATCTCAACATACTCCTAACTCTCAGCAGCTATGGCATCAGACATATTGTGAACCAGAGGGGATGGGGGCAGTGATTCCAATGCCCCAAGGGCACTCAGTGCATTCTATGAATCATTGTTGATCACACTTTTAGTTTCAAACAGGGCACAGCGCATAATCTCCTGTACTGAGCAACCAGCTACTTTCAAACAAAGAGGAGGTAGGAAAGCCAACTCCCTCTTTGGATTTGGAACCATCCATGTACACTAGGATGGAGCGAGAAACATCTTTTCTGAAATTTATTTGCTCACCACAATATTTTTTATGGGACTATCTGTCAAATTAAACCTCCTAAAAGGATTTTTTGATATAATAATTTTTAAAGGTTCCTTAGCGCCATTGAAAATTGAAAATAATATGATTTTCAACTAAATTTAGACTTTCATAGATTATATCTGAAAATTAAATTCGAATTTTGAATTGATACCTCCAAAAAAATAATTATTGGATTTTAAAGAACAAGTAAACAAAATTTGAAAGTAATCAATTGATATTTAGAGGATCCTCAATGACATATTATAGCGGCATACGTGACAATTATGTTTCAGTAGCGTGGAGGATCTCATTAAGAGTAGATTTGTGTGTGTTTGTGGCTCTGTCTAGTGTCTATTGTTTTGATCAAATTCTTCTATTTGTATTTAAGAACAGTTATTTATAGTGTACAATAAATATTTATACACATTTTATTATATTTCAGAGCTAAATGATATGTAAGAAAAAAAATATAAATATTTAATTATGGCATTTAAACCTAGAATGAGTCATGAAATTGAAAGTCCTTTGTTTGGCGCACCCTGCGCCATTAGTGAATTGGTGTTACCAACTTATGAAGATGTTACAAAATATGTTTTGTTTGAGCGAGAAAAGGAAAAGAACTGTAATAGAAAAGACCTACCAATTAAACAAGTTATCACATTAGTAACGAAGAAGTTAATTTCTATTTGGAAAATGCCATCAATCCTTTGTGTGTCAATAGAGTCAGTTAGAAAAAGAATTTTAAGTTATTATTCAAAATATCAGGCTTTAATGAGAAATATTAGCAAGAAAAATGTGACATTCAAACAGAAATGTGATGATTTTACAAATAATGCAGAACAATTGTTTGATATTTTGTGTTGTAAATGCGATATCTTTGAAAACTGATCTTGTAGCAAAGAAAAGAAGGTGCTTCCATTGGAGCAAATGTTTCTGGAAGACCAATGAACAACTAGGAAAATGGCAATAGGTAATATCAATCAAATTCAATCAAAGAAGAATATTCAGAGTGTAGTTAGGAAGAATCGTAAGTATTGTCTCTTAAATCAACCATCTACTTCGACAGATAATATCTAAGTGATCATTCCTTCATACATCACAGAAACAGAATCTGCTGAAGAAGGTAGCGACTATAAGCTTCCTTCATCCATGAAACACAAAGAAGAAAACAAAAAATTTGCACCCAAGACTCCATCTAAATGAATAAAATGTCAGAATTTGCATTGGCATATGATCGCACTGGTGTGTTTGATCGAGCTGCAGCTTTAATAACAAGTTCAATCCTTAAGGATTTATCGTCAATTAAGGCAAAGAAACCTTGTAGTAGTTAACAGGTTAAAAGTTAGAAGAGAGCATATCAAAGAATGTACTACACTACAGCAAGTAATTAGATCAGATAAGCCATTATATTCTATTTATTTTGATGGTAGAAAAGATAGCACATTTGTTGTTGAGACTGGAAGAAACTCATCATAAGAAAAAGATAATGAAAGAGCACATCTCTATTATAGAAGAACCTGGTTCAGAGTACCTTGGACACCTGACAATGAAGACATGTTCTGCAAAAGCTATATGCGATGCAATATTCTCATATCTAGAAGCAAATAACATTGCAACTGATGAACTCATTTCTGTGGGAGGTGTGATCAGAATGTTAGAAGAAAAACTTAATATACCACTGCATTGGTTTATTTGCCAGCTCCATGCAAATGAGCTCCCATTGCGCCATCTCATCAACAATTTGGATGAGAAAACAACAGGGCCCTATGGATATGTCGTACCTATAGGGAAACAACTGGATAAATGTGAGACTCTTAAGTGTTGTTGAATTTGAGCCAATTCCGACTAACTTGCCATCTACTGACAGAGGAAATCTGAGCTCTGATCAAAAGTATCTGTTTGATATCCTTCTATCTGTCTCACAAGGTAAATGTTCTGCTGAAATGGCTCATGAGTCCTGGAAAAATGTTTCATGCACGATGGCTTACAATGGCAAATCGGATACTTTGATTATATGTTTCGACTTCCGACCCTTCTGACAGGATGAAATCCTTGTTCATCATGAAGATGTATGCACCATGCTGGTTTGAAATAAAAGCTAACTCTTCGCAAGATGGAGCACTCAACCTCTTCAAGACAGTGCAATCACTCAAAGGGATGAACAAACAGATTAAAGATATAGTTGCCCCAGTGATTCAAAGGAATGCTTATTTTTCATATCTGGGAACTTGCATGGAGAAGAATTATGAAAGCACAAAAAGATTATAAAGGGACATAAACTTTGAAGCTGACGACTACATCCACCTAATTAATTGGCAGCAGACCATTGTGACTGAACCTTATCTAACGAGGGCACTCTCTGATGATCAACAACTAAATTGGATATTCTGGTTTCCTTGTCATAAACAAGTAGTTGAGAGATGCATCAAACTGGTCACAGAAGCGTCACTAGCAGTTTGTGGAGAAGACAAACGGGATGGCTATATAAGTAGAATTGAGTCCAGGAGAAAAATACCCTCATTTAATACCAAGAAGGACTTCGTAATGAAAGGTAATAACACTACAAAAATCTAAAGCATTGAATAAATGGATAATGAATAATAGTGAAAATTTAAATATTCAACTGTTAATTGTTCAATTTCTTCTATTTCAGAGTGATGATGCTAAAAATCTACAGGTTGCATGGAAACAAATAGAAGAAAAGGAAGGAAAACTTATCGAATAGTTAATAGATTATTTTTATTCAATAAAATGGAAGTAGAAGTATAGATTGTAAAGTTTTATGGAAACATATTTTTTAAAAGTTTTATGGAAATAAATGTTGTTACATCAACATAAATGTTGATGTAACAACTTCAAGTTTAAAAACAAATAGATAAAATTTTCCAACATTTTTGCTTTTTTTTTTTAAAATTTCAAGTGCATTGAGGAACCTGAAAATATTAATTTAGAAGTCTGAAATTTCAACACAATAGTTTTTGATGTTGGGTCCATAAAAAAAAACAGGGTGGGAAAATGAATTTCAAAAATATTTGCAAACCCCCTTTTTAGATCCACCCTAATGGTACACTCACAGTACCAGCGCATGTACCGTAAAGCTTATGGATCTGAGAAGTGGCAACAAATGTTCAAAGCTGACATAACTTATAATCCAAGAAATACAAACTAAGTATTATTGCTGTTTAGGAAGCTTAGGGAGCAGACATGGTGACAAATGTTCAAAGTTAGCAGCCTCTAGGGTATTGTACTGGGGCAACTAACACAAGAACTACATCAAGCTTCCTAAACAGTTTCCTTGCCCTAAACCCAAAAGGCTTAAGGTATGATTGGTGCCTCATGGTGGGATAGACACAATCGAGACCAGCTACATAAAATATGAGAGCTGTTTGAAGGTCTTCCAAGAACTTGACCAAAATACTTTTGGTGTACTTCCACACCTCTGAGGGAGGGTATTCCCATTAATTGAAGACATGTATATCAGCCAAAAAGAGTGGTGTACATGTTTTGAAACATACTAGAACTTGGCTCACTGGATGAAATTCTCCATGCTGAAATAATTTGGGAGGCACTTTAGCACTTATAGGCATATTGTTTCTCTCTGAGGCCTGTTCCACACAGCTGACAGGCTAAAATGGGCGGACATTTGAAGTAGGTTAGTCAGGCCCATGGCAATGAGAGTAACAGAAAAAAATCAATAGCCTCATCAGCTGATCTAAACTCCTTGGCTGAGATTAAAAAAATTAGTCATTTAATGGATGCAAGCCAACCACACCCACTCCAAGCACCACCAAGGTAGCAGCAGTCAAGGAAGGAATATGTGGACAAGAAAGTGGTCACTACTAGGAAAGATAAGGCTGTGCATCTGGAGAGCACAGGGATAAATTGAGGCACTTCCTGGACAGTGCTAAATGAATTCAATCACATTTAAAACAAGTCACTAGCTTTTTGATCAGGCTTGCCAGGACCTGCCCTCTGGGAGTGATTGTGTAGGCCTTCAAAATGGGTTCCTACAATCCAAATGACCTAGTAGGAAAAAGGTCTTAGAGTGACTGAAATATACACTGAAATGACGGAGTACCTCATTTAAAGGTACACAACCATTGATTGAAAGGAAATATTTAGAGCCAAAGAGAGAATAGAGACATCACCTTTGGTGTAAATCACACATCTACCTGCGTGAACACCATCCCAAGTGTGGTGGGGTTGTAAAATGCTTATACTCTGGGAAGGTGAGCAGGGACATGTGCCTACCATGATCTCCCTAGGACAAATGGCTAAAGGGAAATAGGAGATGGGCCACCACTGCTCCTCTCAGTAAGCTTCGACTCCACAGAGATTCCATTGAAGGAAAATTGCCTCCAGTCCTAGCTAGAAAGCGATGCAGGGGCCCTTTAAGGAAAAGACTCATGGAAATTGGCTGTAGCCTTACTGGAGAAAGAGCTCCGAAGACTGTTGGCAGTAGAAAGCAAAGCTGCTTTTGACAGCTCACTGAAGGAGGCTTCGCTCAATGTGCAAATCTCTCTCTCCTCCAGCTTCAAAACTTTGGCAGGTGGTGCAGCTATGTGGGCAGGGATACCTTGTCCTTTGGAGGGGGCCCAGACTTTCCAAGGTGGGGGGGAGCTTAAGCTCCTTTGTGGAGTGAAACTTGAGGAAGCTGCACTCTGCAGAAGACTGGTGGCCTTCACTGTCCAGAAAAAAAGCTATTCTCACATTTAGCAATTTCTCCATCAACTTGCATAAACAGGAAGTTAGAGAGATTGGGCGGAAACTGGCTGGGCAAGAGTGATCTCTCCCCTGTTTGTGAAGAGCGAGCACAGTAGCTATTTGCCATGAGTCTGGTAGGATACCCTCTACCCAGATCCTGTTGGGCCATGCCTCACTTACCAAGGTGTGGAAGCATGGCATACAGAACACAAATCACAAAATGTAAACATGTCATTGAAGGGTTCTCCGCCTCTGGAGATGAAGTCCAATCAGCGGCCTTCAACAATATCATGACATGTATGGAATGCTGGTGGAACAGCTTCCCAGCTAGAGAATGCTGCGAAAGACTCCATGATGGATGTGGAGTCTGAGATTGCTGTCCCATTCTCCTGGAGAACGGGAGGGGAGGATCTTGCGAAAACTTGCCCTGAATCCTTTTGGCTCGCTTCCACACCTTTGCTAGAAAGGTCTTTCCCCTTAACTGAAGACATGTATGCCCACCAGGAAGAGCGATGGGCCTGCTTTAGAACATACGGAAACCTAGCCCTAGTTCAACAAAATTCACCTACAATGAAATAGTTCTGGCGACGCTTATATCACATGTAGGCATAACGCTTCTGTTTGAGGGCGATCTCACACTCGGAAGAGCACAACAGAAGACGTCAGCATACAAAATAGGCAGACATTCTAGGAATAGTAGCATGGCCCACAGCGATGTCGTTACTGGAGAACTCAACGGCCTCATCCACTGACCTAAACTCTTCAACTGCGACAGTGAAATCAGTAATTTCCTGAAATGCCAGCAAACAAGCCTGCACCACTGCGGGGTTAGGTGGGTCTCTTTCAGGCAGCGGTGGCCCCAAAAATGATATTTGAATGGGAAAGTCATCAGTACCATGGAGGTCATTGACTACCTCACACCCAAAATTAAGCTGTGCATCTGATGTGGTGGTGGGCTCACAAAAATCTTATACCCTGGGAGGGTGAGCAGGGGTCACACGCCCATCATGGTCTCCCTCCCCACAAAGCTAACAGGGGACAAGAGATGAGCCTCCACAGTTCTTCTCAGCTGGCCCAGAATCTATGGCAATTCCATTGAAGGAATATGGCCTCCACACCTAGCGAGGATATGCGGGCCCCTCTTCAAAGAGAATGGCAGTGACCTTCCTGGAGGCAGAACTCCAGATGGTGTTTTGCTGAACAAGGCGGTGAAGGCATTATAGCCTTTAAGGACTTATTGGGGAAGGTTGGGCTCCCTATGCAAGTCTTTTCCTCCTGCCTCACCAAAACCTTAATTGAGGATTCACAGATTGGGGTCCCTTCTTTGCAGGACCCACCATCTCTGAGCCACCCAGCCCAGCTTTGGTTATGAGTGTAAGATAAAACACCTTTTGTGCTGTCATCCTTTCAGGAGACAGCTTTACGAGCCTTGGAAGATGCATCATAACCACCCTCAGGGGTTTTGCTTCCTGTGAGTAGTGCAGCCATTCAACTGAGACTCAGTGAGAACCCTCTGTGCTACCAGCTGAACCAGGGGAGCACCCAGTGGGGGTATAACCCACAGAAGGGTTATGGGCACAGAAACAACCATGCTCCCAGGTAGCAGCAGGCATGAAAGTCCTTAACTTTGTGATATGTGAGACGATCTGCAGCCTGAAAAGGCCAGGCTTTCATTCTACACCATATTATTTGGAAGGAGCATGGTGCAGCTATACACAATCGACACACTTGGCCATACATGATCGCGACTAATCATGTACAGTCTTGGAGCAACTTACAAGGCCTTTGGGTAAACTTGAATTTGCGCATCTAAATGAGCAATTTGTATGGCCAAAGCAGTAGCATTAGCATCTCCACATCACTGGCAGGAATGTGACAAAGAGTGTAGGATGGGTGTCTCAAGGCCCCTCTCTGTTTTCTCACACATTCGACCTTGATGGCCCAGTTATTGGCCACTCTAAGGCAATGTCTTCTAAGGAGTAGTCCACAAGTCACCTCACATAAACCACTCCTTTCAGGTTTGGTGCATGACACCAAGCTCAGGTTTGCCCCCATGGAAGATCAAGCCATCTGTGGCCTAGTCGCCTCTGGGTTCATGTCCAGCTCAGGGGAGCTCTGTGTGGGCATCCTCCTCCCAAAGCATCACAGATTCCAAATAGGGACTCTGTCTTGTTGAGATTTGTCTTTTTGGCTAGTGAACCAATCTCCTGGGGGGGGGGGGGGGTAGGCATACTGACCCCCTGCAAAGTTGAGATGCATGAATGTAGGAGGCATAGACTGACAGGCTCGGCTATCCCTAAGGGGATTGGGCCTATCAAAAAGTAAGAAGGTAGGCCTATTAACACCCTAAATAGTGAATGTTAAAGCAAAGAATTTTTATGTGGCACAGTTACAAGATAGCCAGAGGGTGAAAATATTTACGGTGAAGTGCTTGTGGAATTTACAGCCAAAGAATCGGTACCAGTCAACCACATCCAGGTTAGTCGCAATCAGGAACAGGTCCTGCTCAGGGTGGTGCTAATGATGGTGATATAAGGACACAACCTTGGTCTTGCCCAAAGAAAAGTGAAACAGCATAGTGAGACATGGTTCCGAGCCTGTTGGAGCAGGTACTCCAGACTAGGAATCTGAGAGTACCAAAGGAGATTGAAAAGTTCTCCATAGTACAAACATCATTTGGAAGTGCAGAAGTGGCCCAAATGATGCCCACAGCAATGTGACTGATGCTGAAGACACTGTCCTCTTGCCCAACATGCTTCAAGAGGATCTCCTCACCATCAGATGTGGAAACAATGATCTCAGATCAAATATTGGAAGGCATCTCTTTGCCACCATAGTAGGCAGGATTTCCATGATACTGTAAATGGTCATATGGTATCATAGGCCTTGTGCAAATCAAAAAATACCATGGCAATGTGCTGCATATGAAGAAAGGCCTAGTAGATACAACTCTCCTGACAGAGCAAAGCACTTGATGTTGAGTGGTACTTACTTTTTTTTTTCTTTTTTTTAAGAGCTCATCTGGCGACTGCCTACTTGGGCATTAGTCGCCGTATTAAAACTGGCCTAGTTCTAGGCTACTTTAAAATAAAACTAAAGAGAAAAAAAAACAACAACAACACCCCAAAAGGGGGAAAGGAAGCAAGCTGGTGCGTCGGGAAGAGGTCCCCCCGGCGCAGGAGCGTGCAACTAAAGGAAAATAACAAACAAAAAAAACAAAACAAAACAAAAAACAAACAAACCTTGCTTAAATAATAGGGAGAAGGCCGGTCTTCCCCAAGAAGTCAACAAGTCCACAAGTCAATGTGGACGAATCTGAACCGAGCACACGGGACAGGTGGTAGCAACCCCGCCCATCCCGGTACTGGGACAGGTATCGTGCGCGAAGATCAACCAGACTGGGACATTCGACAAGAATGTGCCGAACAGCCTGGGGGACGACGCAGTCGTTGCAATAGGGCGCAGGCGAGCGCTCCATCAAATAGCGATGCGTCACACGAGTGTGTCCGATTCGGAGACGACAGAAAGCAACCTGAAGCCGCCGCGGCATTGGGGGATAGGTCCATGGGAACAGTCGCGGCGCAATGGCACGCAACTTTAAGTTCCCTTCGACCGTCTCCCATCTTCTTTGCCAAGCAGTCCGAAGAGCTGCCCGTATTCCTGCCATGTAGTCGGTGTGAGGAAGAGCGAAACGCTGGTCCGGTCGCAGAGTCCTCGAGGACTCTTTGGCGCCCTCATTCCCCGCAATTCCTACATGTCCAGGAACCCAGCAGAAGATAATCTCGATATCCGCCTGGCTCGCCAAAACCGTCGCGTCACGGATATCGCGAACCAGGGGATGCGGAGATTCCAATGCCCCGAGAGCACTCAGGGCGCTTTGTGAGTCGCTATAGATCACAATCCGGTCTCCGAACCGGGCACGTCGCGTAATCTCCCGTACCGAGTGGTGTATTGCCACCAGCTCAGCCGTGAAGACAGACGCAGCGCCTGGTAGAGCCCCGCTGACTTCAAACAGAGGGGATACGGCGTGGAAGCCGACCCCCTCTTGGGACTTGGAGCCATCCGTATACACTGGCACGGTTCCAGCGTGACACGATGTGTGCTCCACAAAGGTCGAACGCAATACTCCCGGCGCCGTACAAGCTTTGGGAGCAGAGGCGTGGCGACAAATAGCTAAATGTGGTACCCTCCAAGGTGGCGTCCTGGGCAGAACCAGGGGCGCCACCGGCCCGAGAGCTATATCTAGCTCTCGAAGAAGTTTCCTGGCCCTAAACCCAAAGGGCTTAGGGTATGACTGGCGTCTCTCGGTGGCATAGGCACCATCGAGATCAGCTGCGGATGCAGTGAGAGCTGTTGGCGACTGAGGGAGGCGCCGGGCTCGCGCGTACAGGCGGGTGATGCACTGCACGCGGCGCAGAGCGAGTGGCATCTCCCCAGCATCGACCAACAGGCTCTCAATGGGGGAAGTGCGGAAGGCACCGGTCGCAAGGCGAAGGCCGGTGTGGTGGATCGAATCCACCTTCCGCAATAAACGCTCGGCTGCGGATGCATAAAACTCGCAGCCGTAGTCGAGCTTCGAACGAACAAAGGATCGATAAAAAAGTAGGGCAGTAGCCCTATCAGCGCCCCAAGCGCTGAACGTCACGGAACGGAGAATGTCCATGGCGCGGGTACAAGAGACCCTAAGGCGGCGAATATGAGCCTCCCAGGTGAGGCGTCGGTCGAATACAAGACGAAGGAAACGGTGCGACTCAACCACATCCAGGCGCACCCCATTAAGAAACAAATCTGGGTCGGGGTGAAGCCATGGATGGCGGCAGAAGTGCACCACCTTAGTCTTAGCCAAAGAAAACCAAACCTGTGCGCTTCGGCATAACGAGAGACGCGGTTCAATGCCTGTTGGAGTCGACGCTCCAGAGTTGGCATCTGGGCCGCGCCAAAAGAGATCGAAAGGTCGTCCACGTAGAGCGTAGCGAGAACATCTTCCGGCAGCACCGAGGTGACGCCGTTGATGCTCAGGGCAAAGAGTGTGACACTGAGGACACTTCCCTGCGGGACACCCTGTTCCTGCTCCTTTGGGCCGGAGAGCGCTCCCCCCACCCATACGCGGAATCGACGATCTCGCAAAAATTCAGATATAAACATTGGTAGGCGTCCCCTCGCCCCCACCGTGTGGAGAGTCTCCATGATACCGTATTGCCATGCGGTATCATAGGCCTTCTCCAGATCGAAAAAGACCGTGGCGTAGTGCTGTCTACGAAGGAAAGCCTCGCAGACGGCATTTTCCAGTCGGAGCAGAGCATCCAACGTGGAGTGGAACTTGCGGAAGCCGCACTGTGCGGAAGACAGATGGCCTCCGCTGTCCAGGAAAAAGGCTAATCTAACATTTACCAATTTCTCCATCAACTTGCACACGCAAGAGGTTAGACAGATTGGGCAGAAACCGGTCGGAGTAGAGTGATCTCTCCCCGGTTTGCGAAAGGTGAGCACAGTAGCGATTCGCCAGGAGTCTGGGAGAAGACCTTCCACCCAGATCCTGTTGAACAAATCTAACAGAAAGGCCATGCCTCGCTCACCCAGGTGTCGAAGCATGGCGTACGGGACATCGTCTGGACCATGGGCGGTGTCCACGCACGAAGCGAGGGCGGAGCGCAACTCACTCACAGTAAACTGGTCGTTGAAGGGTTCTCCGCCTCTGGAGGTAAAGTCCAGCCGGCGGCCTTCCGCGACATGACGACGTGCATTGAATGCTGTCGGAGCAGCATCACGGCTAGAGAATGCGGAAAAAGCGGTCGCTAAGGATTCCGCCACGGACGCGGGGTCCGAGATTGCGGTCCTATTCTCCTGGAGAACGGGAGGGGGGTCCTGCGAGAACTTGCCCCAAATCCTTTTGACTCGCTTCCACACCTCAGCTAAAGGGGTCTTCCCGTTAAGTGAAGACACGTATGCCCGCCAAGAAGAGCGGCGGGCGTGCTTCGAAATATACCGGAACCTAGCCCTAGCCCGACGAAATTCTGCGACAGTGAAATCGTTCGGGCGGCGCTTATAGCGCATGTAGGCATAACGCTTCTGTTTGAGGGCCGTCTCACACTCGGCCGACCACCATGGGAGTGGTCGGCGTGCAAAACGGCCAGACGTCCTAGGAATAGTAGTCAGGCCCACGGGGATGAGGTTGCCGGAGAAGAACTCAACGGCCTCATCTACCGACCTAAACTCCTCGACTGAGATAGAGAATTCAGTCATTTCCTGAAATGCAGGCCACCGCGCCCGCGCCAAGCACCACCGAGGTGGTCTCTCAGGCGGCAGTTGCCCTGAAAATGATATTTGAATGGGAAAGTGATCACTACCATGTAGGTCATCGACCACCCCCCAATCAAAATCAGGCTGTGCATCCGAAGAGCACAAAGATAGGTCAAGGCAAGAAAATGAAGCGGTTCTCGGACAGTGATGCGTAAACTCATCCACGTTTAGGACACCCATCTCAAGCTCTTCGATCAGATCGGCAAGGACTTGTCCCCTGGGATTTATGGAGTAATCTCCCCAGAGAGGATGCCTGCCGTTCAGATCTCCAAGCAAGAGATAGGACCTCGGCAACCGTGCCACGACGCGGCGGAATCCCCCGCGTCGAAGTCAGCTGACGGTGGAATGTACGCAGAAATGATAGTATACCTCCTATCCAGGTGCAGCTGCACAGCCACTGCCTGAAAGGAGGTATCTAAAGAGAAAGGAAGAACAGAGACATCATGCCGGGTGTAAGCCGCGCATCCCCCAGCCCGGCCATCCCGCGGTGGTGGGGTCGCAAGACCCTTATACCCCGGGAGGGCAGGCAGGGGGCACGCGCCTAGCATGGTCTCCTGCAAAAACAGAGTTAACGGGGAACGGGACGAGACGAGCCTCCGCAGCTCCTCCCAGTTGGCCCGGAGTTCGTGGCAATTCCATTGAAGGAATATGCCCTCCAGGCCTAGCTCGGAGGAGACGCGGGGGCCCTCCTCGAACTGAAGACCCTCACGGGAATGGCCGTACGCTTCCCGGGGGCAGAACCACGGGCGCTGTTGGCCGGACAAAGCGCTGAAGGCGCTGTCACTTTCGAGGACTTATTGGGGGAGGTTGGGCTCGCCATGCGAGTCTTTTTTTCCCTCCGCCTTAAACCTTAGGCGGGCGTTGCGGCTTCGGAGGCGGGGGGCCCTCTTTTCGAGGAACCACCGTCTCCGAGCCACTCGCTCCACCTCGGGGCGTGGGCGAAGGAGCCGAAGCTCCTTTGTTGCTGTCCTCCTTTCGGGGGACAGCGTTAGGAACCCTGGAAGATGGCCTAGCGACCATCTTCAAGGGTGTTGCCTCCTGTGAGTCTAACGACTCTGTGGAGCAATTTACACAGACTTTGGGTGACCCCGATTTTGCACGTCTACATGATCGATTCGTAAGGCCGAAGCGGTGACAGTAATAGCACCGCCGCGGCAGTGGCACGAATGCCTTCACGCGGTACCAACCAGCACGCGCTGACTCAGGGAGCTTGTCACAGTCGAACGTGACGAAGAGTGTAGGGGTGGGTCTCGAGGCCCCTCCCTGTTTTCTCATCACATGTTCGACCTTGACCGCCCCATGATCGGCCAGCTCTAGGGTGATGTCCTCAATGGAGTAGTCAACGAGTTCCCTCGCATAAACTACTCCTTTCACAAAGTTCATGGTAGAGTGCGGCGTCACACTCACTGGGGTGCCATGAAGTGTCCGAAGAGCACTTATCTTGGCCTCCTCGGCGGGATTCGCCGCATTCGCCAGAAGGCTCCCGTCCGAGAAACGGGTTACCTTCGGCTCTCTACCAATTGCACTAGCTAATCCTCTCCTCTGATGGATCATGTTACATTTGGACAACATGGTGCCATCAGTGGAGCGAACAACGAGGAAGCGTTTGAAGCCAGCGGGCTCGAAAACGCCAGGTAACCTCTGAATCAGGGGCCCCGATGTCATCGAGGCTCCACCCTGTGCATTCTTGGTGTTAGTCTTAGTCAGGGGCTCTGCACACGAGGGGGTAGAGGGGCCGGATGTGCCGATCTTGGCTTGGTCGCCTACCAAAGTGGTAGCAGACCCATCCGTCCCCGCAGCCCCCGCGGATGGAGAGGAGCCCCGAGTCTTCTTCGTCTTTTTCTTTTTAGGAGAGGAGGGCGGGGAATGAACCCGCTTCTCACCTCCGCCGGCAGAAGCCCCCATGCCAGATGGGCCGGCCTCAGCCAGGTCCCTCTCCGAAATGGAGAAGGTCCTGGTAGTCGTAGGGGCACCTGTCGGAGGAGATCCCTCCCCTCCTTTTACTGCCTCGGAGCCCTGGGCCGTTTGAGGGGGACCTTGCATAGGGGCGGATTCGGGTTCGGTGCTTGGCGCCGAGCCCGGATTCCCCCCCATGGAAGGCCCTAACGTCTGAGGCTGGGTCTCCTCAAGGACCATGTCTATCACAAGAGGGGCCTCCAGTTGGCCATCCCCTCCCAGGACATCGCAGGTCCCCTTGGCAGTGTCGCCAGTCTAGTGTGGGGAGGCACAGGCCTTGACCCCAGCAAGGTTTAAAATTCTTGCCAGCAGGGTCTTTTGAGGGAAGCGACCGAAGGGGCCTGGCTTCCCTCTCCCCCCTAAGGGGGTTCGCCCTACCGAGCCGCTTGCACGACGGGCGGTGGGCAATGGGCTGCCTGCTGGCTTTCTTGGCAGTCCCCTTAGAAAGTAAAGGAGGGACTGCCGCTGGAGATAGGGAGGTGCCCGAAAGCACCTCCAGAGAAGGGGGTGAGGGGGAGTCCCCTACACCCGTAGGCGTAGGAGAGGAGTAAGCCTCCTCTCCGGTTAAAGAATTATGGAGGGTCCCTTGCGCAAGCACAAGGGGGAGGACCTCCATTTTCTCGGTGGAGCTGCCCGAGGGCGGCTCCGTTGATTTTCTTGGGGAAGTTGGGGGTTGGCTTTTTTGGGTTTTTTTTTCATCATTGGGCATGGTGACCCTCTTTGTTTTACGGGACGCAATCGCTCACCACCTCTTGCAGTAGCCCGCACTGCAAGAGGTGCTTACAAGCCCGGCAGAGCCAGGCGCCGCCATTCGGGACCACCCCTCCCGCCTGGTGGCCTGGCAGTCCATCGGCATGGCGGCTCCACCTTGGACACGGCGTAAAATTGATAGAATGTGAAGAGGAGAGGAAAGGGGATGTGAGGAAGGTATGGGTGGGGATGAAGCAGGTTGTTAAAAAAAACCCATCCCGAACCGGAGCTCAGGGGTTAGGGAACAATGTCCCCTCTCCCCCCAGCCCCGATCCGGGGTGGTTGGCTTGAGAAGAAGGTCAGCATCTACCCTGTGAAATTAGAGGCTGACCAGAGAAAGTTGTGGGAGAGGTTGTATGAAAAGCGACGAGGTAGGGGAGAAATCGGGCTATCTGAAGGAAGGAAGAGAGGCTAAGCTGGGGCCGGACTGAGCGCTGGATCCCGTCAGCATGGCGGCCAGGATGGCAAATCGCCGCGCCCCTTACGGGGGAGTGGAACTTACAGAAGCTAGACTGTATAGAATAGAGCTGACCTCTATTGTCCGTAAGTTAACCTGTTAATGTGTGCTCACCGCCCAGGGTGGCCACATTGATTAATTTAAACACATTTATATGTTAAAACAATAAAAATGTCTCTAAATGCATCAAAACTGATTGTGTCCTTTGTTGTGAGTGTTGTAATGAGTAACATAACTTTTACAATACCCAGTATATATAGGAGGTCCGCATCTTCCCAAAAACCCAATCCCATCACATTCCAGTGTGCAGGAGCCCCTTTCTAATTCCTGGGACAAGCAGTGGTGATTCCGCCTGTCTCTGTACTGCTCACAAACCTCTTATTCAATCAAAGGGTGTCTTACCATTTGGGGGACTGAGCAATCTTGGAAGAAAGGTCTAGGGTAGTGCTCAATCAAGACAATTCTGTATCCTGCGAGTGTATCAAATTTGGAGGTGGCAAAAGATTACCTGATACTGTCAAGACATGGGAGGGGGGACGGGTCTACAGAAAAGTTAATTTACCATATTCTTTGCCATACAACCTGGTCACTTAGTCTGTGTAGACAGCCAATTTCTTCATTCCCCGCAACCCAAAAGAAGCCAAACTCAACACCCTCCTGAATTGCAGCAGCCATAGCATCACAAATACAGTAAACTAGGGAATGCAGAGATTCCCTTGGGAGGGTAAACTCTAGGTATTGGGGCTGGGAGGGTACAGAAGTTTCCATATGTCACCTGATATCACCTTGTGGATGCATAAAAGGATGAATAAGGAAACAAAAGATTGGGTGCTGTAGAATGAGAAAAAGGGATGGAAGAATGATGATATTACAAACTACAACCCATCACCCCAACTGGAGCCATGAGGGAGGAGTGAATAAGCTCCTTGCTTCCTGGTCCAGACCTGGGATGAGTGGATGATAGCTGGGTGGTGACTAGAGCACAAATTTAGCTTTATACCAAGAAAAACGTGAGAAGCTTGTAAAGTGGCAAAATAAGTTTAAGATGGAAATGATGAGAAGTAATAAAGCTCAGGTAGTCCCAGTCTAGTTTGAGTGCCAGGGAGAGTGGGGGCTGGGAGGGTGTGCCACTCCTCTAAACACCAGGGTGTAAGTCTAACAAGATACTCCAATGCATAGATAATCTTGGGAAAGGAAAGAAAAAGTATTAGCAGTTAATAAGAATATGCGGTCTAGGAAGAAGTAAAAAAGAATAAAAAAAAATTGAAGAGAAAGTAAACTCAATGTTGTTGTAGAAATGTAGAAGGATACTAAAAAAAAAGGCAGGGCAGCATTCTGTACATTTTTACCCAAACAAAAATAAAGACTTACTTTCCTGAATCTTTTGATACTGGCTGAACTCTTCTTGGTTAAGAGCAGGAGCACAGTTGATATTATAAGGAGTTCGGTTTGGATTTGGCTTTAAGTAAGGGTGATGACATACTCGAGTAGTGGCAATGACGATGACATACCGACAAGACTCTGGTTCATCTACTTGCTGAATGTAGTCTCCAATACCCTCCTCGCAATGAAACTACATAACAAAAATTAAACATAAAGGCAATGCTTTAAATAATTATGAATTTCCTCTTGTTTTCTTTTGCTTATGAAATCAAGAATCTCTACACAATCTATTTCCTTCACCTCAAATTGAGATTGTTAATAACTTTGTATATAGTTAAAATAAACTATTAAATTCAGTTTATACACTGACTATTCAAATTAGCATTTCAAGGATGAATCTATATATTTTGGTTGGAATAAGCCAAATTTGAGAATTCCAGCTAGAATGAAAAAAAAAAAAAATACTCAGGCTATACCTAAACTCAGATGATTTAATCACCAATGAACTACACTCAGTGAACATATCAGAAATCACCTACAACAAAATCAAAGCCTCACTTCACCCAACATATCCACTGCTCTCCACACTAAAACTACCTGCCAAACCTTCCATTCACTCAACTCTCAGCACTTTCCAATTCTCATCTCATACACCTAATCTAGTCACAGCTCAAAAAAACAATATACAACAAATACAAAAAGACCAATTTCACATCCTACAGAGAAAGTGCCCTATCCAACTTCACAAATTGCCTTCCTTTTACTAAGCCCTCTTACTTACACTTCAATACAATGCCCCAAGCGAATAAGAACTACATCCCCCAAGGACACAGAAAAAATTTCAATCCCAAATTCACACCTGAAATCAACAACCTCAAAACAAAGAAACAGCACCAAATGCCTAAAAACTCAAATTCCCACACTCAACAACACCAAACCAGACTGCTAGAAATAATACCTTCAAACAATCATTACAATACAAAGTAGCCCACAACTCTAGTAAACAATAAAAAACTGCATCACACACATGAATCAATCCTCAGCAGAGAAAACAAAATAGCCAAACCATAGACCACAACTAAACTACTGACCACCTTAACAAAACAGCTTAGAAAGATTTAACCCAAACCATCCCCCACTATGCACAGTCATGGTTGTAATAGTATCAGTTGGTTAGTTAAAAAGTGTCTCGTTTCTATTGTGGAAGAGATCTTCTGATTGGATAATTAAATTCTCATAAAGATTTGAATGACAATCATTGCTAAGATCAAGGTCACCAGGAGCCAGTCTTTGTTGGGGGGAATGGGGAGTGTAACAGTGGGTTTTGAAACCAGCATGTAGCAGAGATCCTTCATAGTCAGGGCAGGAACAGGGCCCATTCTAGGTCAGGAGTGTGTTGATATGGATACATACCCCTTCAGCAGGTTCCTTGATGGAAAGTGGATATGATGTGTGTGTGTGTGTGTGTGTGTGTGTGAATGAGACGATGAAAAAGTGGAAATTTTGTAAGTGGCAATATCAGTAAGAAGCTACATGCCCCCACAGGCAAGCACAGCATGTCTACCAATATGCTGAAGTTGTAATCCGTTTTTGCTGAGATTAAACTCGATCCATAGGCATTGGAAGTCCAATGCCTTATCCAGCAGGTTAACAAAAGCTCCAACACAAATTGCTAATTCCATAATAACCCTGAAAATCAATATGATTTAAGAGAAATCAAATGTTTGGCTGTGATAGATACGGGTTAAACCTTCAACACACTCTTCCGAATGTATCCTCATACAAAAAAATACTAGACACTTACTAGCACTCTCCCCACCCCCCTCTTCAATCTTCTCATGCATGACAAAAATCTCACAATCACTCAAATCAACCTACAGTTTCAGTACTGATATAGTGTTTTATATTGTTGCAGGTTGTGTTTTCAGATGAGTCAACTATTGCAGTACTTGAAGACTGTGTGCATTTTTTTTTTTTTAAAGGGGCTATCTGGCGACTGCCCACTTGGGCATAAGTCGCCGCAAACAAACAGCCCAATTCTAGGCTACTTTAAAATAAAAATTTTAACAGAAACAACAATAAAAAGGGATAACAATCAGGGAGCCTGCGACCTACAAAAAAAACAAAACAAAACACAATAACAAAAAAAAAAGTTAAATACAAGGGAAAAGGCTGGCCTCCCCCCAAAAGTCCATCAGTCATGGTGCACGCACTCGACCCGAGTACAAGGAACAGGCGGTAGCGACCCCACCCATCCGGGTACTGGGACAGGTAACGTGCGCGAAGATCACCCAGACTAGGACATTGGACAAGAATGTGCTGAACAGTCTGGGGGACGATGCAGTCGTCGCAATAGGGCGCAGGCGAGCACTCCATCAAATAGCGATGCGTCACACGAGTGTGTCCGATTCGGAGACGACAGAAAGTGACCTGAAGCCGTCGCGGCATTGGAGAAAAGGTCCATGGGAACAGTCGTGGCGCAATGGCATGCAACTTTAAGTTCCCTTCGACCGTCTCCCATCTTCTTTGCCAAGCAGTCCGAAGAGCTGCCCGTATTCCTGCCATGTAGTCGGTGTGAGGAAGAGCGAAACGCTGGTCCGGTCGCAGAGTCCTCACAGACTCTTTGGCACCCTCATTCCCCGCAATTCATACATGTCCAGGAACCAAGAAGAAGATAATCTCGACATCTGCCCGGCTCGCCATAACCGTGGCGTCACAGATATCGCGAACCAGGGGATGCGGAGATTCCAATGCCCCGAGAGCACTCAGGGCGCTTTGTGAGTCGCTATAGATCACAATCCGGTCTCCGAACCGGGCACGTCGCGTAATCTCCCGTACCGAGTGGTGTATTGCCACCAGCTCGGCTGTAAAGACAGACGCAGTGCCTGGCAGAGCCCCGCTGACTTCAAACAGAGGGGATACGGCGTGGAAGCCGACCCCCTCTTGGGACTTGGAGCCATCTGTATACACTGGCAAGGTTCCAGCGTGACACGAGGTGTGCTCCACAAAGGTCGAACGCAATACTCCCGGCGCCGTACAAGCTTTGGGAGCAGAGGCGTGGCGACAAATAGCCAAATGTGGTACCCTCGAGGGTGGCGTCCTGGGCAGAACCAGGGGCGCCACCGGCCCGAGAGCTATATCTAGCTCTCGAAGGAGTTTCCTGGCCCTAAACCCAAAGGGCTTAGGGTATGACTGGCGTCTCTCGGCGGCATAGGCACCATCGAGATCAGCTGCGGATGCAGTGAGAGCTGTTGGTGACTGTGGGAGGCGCCGGGCTCGCGCGTACAGGCGAGTGATGCACTGCACGCGGCGCAGAGCGAGTGGCATCTCCCCACCATCGACCAACAGGCTCTCAATGGGGGAAGTGCGGAAGGCACCGGTCGCATGGCGAAGGCCGGTGTGGTGGATCGAATCCACCTTCCGCAATAAACGCTCGGCTGCGGATGCATAAAACTCGCATCCGTAGTCGAGCTTCAAACGAACAAGGATCGATAAAAAAGTAGGGCAGTAGCCCTATCAGCGACCCAACGCTGAACGTCACGGAACGGAGAATGTCCATGTCGCGGGTACGAGAGACCCTAAGGCTGCGAATATGAGACTCCCAGGTGAGGCATCGGTCGAATACAAGACCGAGGAAACGGTGCGATTCCACCACATCCAGGCACACCCCATTAAGAAACAAATCTGGGTGGGGGTGAAGCTGTGGTTGGCGGCAGAAGTGCACCACCTTAGTCTTGGCCAAAGAAAACCGAAACCTTTGCGCTTCGGCATAGCGAGAGACGCGGTTCAATGCCTGTTGGAGTCGACGCTCCAGAGGTGGCATCTGGGCCGCGCCAAAAGAGATCGAAAGGTCGTCCACGCAGAGCGTAGATATTAAAAAACAAAATCTCCCCCTAATTTCCCCTTGCTCATCGACGGAGCCGCCCTCGGGCAGCTCCACCGAAAAAATGGAGGCCCCCCCCCCTGTGATTGCGCAGGGGACACTCCATATTTCTTTAACCGGAGAGGAGGCTTACTCCTCTCCTACCCCTACAGGTGAAGGGGACTCCCCCTCAACCCCTTCTCTGGAGGTGCTTTCGGGCACCTCCCTATTTCCAGCGGCAGTCCCTCCTTTTCTTTCTAAGGTGACTGCCAAGAAAGCCAGCAGGCAGCCTATTGCCGACCACCCCTCGTGTTAGTGGCTCGGTAGGAAAAACCCCCTTAGGGGGGAGAGGGAAGCCAGGCCCCTTCGGTCGCTTCCCTCAAAAGATGTGCTGGCAAGAATATTAAACCTTGCCGGGGTCAAGGCCTGTGCCTCACCACAAAAGACTGGTGACGCTGCCGAGGGGACCTGCGATGTCCTGGGAGGGGATGGCCAACTGGAGACCCCTCCTGTGATAGACATGGTTCTTGAGGAAACCCAGCCTCAGACGGTAGGGCCTTTGATGGGGAGGAATCCGGGATCGGCGCCAAGCACCGAACCCAAATCCGCCCCTATGTAAGGTCCTCCTCAAACGGCTAAGGGCTCCGAGGCAGTACAAGGAGGGGAGGGATCTCCTCCAACCGGTGCCCCTGCGACCACCAGGACCTTCTCCATTTCGGAGAAGGAGCTGTCTGAGGCTGGTCCATCTGGCCGAGAGGCTCCTATCGGCAGAGGTGAGAAGCGGGTTCATTCCCCGCCCTCCTCTCCAAAAAAGACGAAAAAGACAAAGACTAAGAAGACTCGGGGCTCCTCTCCATCCGCGGGGGCTACGGGGGCGGATGGGTCTGCTTCCACTTTGGCAAGCAACCAAGCCAAGATCGGCACATCCGGCCCCTCTGCCTCCCCGGTTGCGGAGCCCCTGACTAAGACTAAAAGTGTACAGGCCGGAGCCTCGATGACATCGGGGCCACTCATTCAGAGGTTACCTGGCGTTTTCAAGCCCGCTGGCTTCAAACGCTTGCCAAGGGCAACATGATCCATCAGATGAGAGGATTAGAGCTAGTGCAATTGGTAGAGATCCGAAGGTGACCCGTTTCTCGGAGGGGAGCCTTCTAGCGAATGCAGCGAATCCCACCGAGGCGACCAAGATAAGTGCTCTTTGGACACTTCATGGCACCCCGGTGAGTGTGACACCGCACTCTACCATGAACTTTGTCAAAGGAGTAGTTTATGCGAGGGAACTCGTTGACTACTCCATTGAGGACATCACCCTAGAGCTGGCTGACCATGGGGCGGTCAAGGTCGAACGTGTGATGAGAAAACAGGGAGGGGCCTCGAGACCCACCCCTACACTCTTCGTCACGTTTGACTGTGACAAGCTCCCTGAGTCGCTGCGTGCCGGTTGGTAGCGCTACCGCGTGTAGGCATTCGTGCCACTGCCGTGGCGGTGCTATTACTGTCACCGCTTCGGCCATACGAATCGTTGTTGTAGACGTGCAAAGTCTGGGTCACCCGAAGTTTGTGTAAATTGCTTGAAGGCCGAACACTATAAGTCCAAATCGTGTGTGGCCAAGTGTTTCAATTGCGGAGAGCCGCACCCCGCTTCTTCGAAGCAATGTGGTGCATATCTCCTGAGAAAGAAATCCTGGCCGTTCAGGCCCAGGATCGACTCTCATTCCGCGAGGCTAAGGACTTAGTCCTGGCGCGCCCGGCTCTGCCTGGGACGTCATATGCTTCAATAGTTAGAAAGGCACCCTCTGCACCTGGCCCATACAGGCCAACGAGCACGGTTGTTTCCGCGCCCATTCGGAGCCATTCTGCGGGCTCTACTCAACCCGGGCGCTCCCCTAGTAAAGCTGGCAGCAAAAAGGGTTCACAACCAGCCCCGGCTAAAACCAGGGCTCTCCCCCTCTTCCCCCAGCGTGACCGTTTCCCGTAAGGCGAAACGGCCACGCGCCTCCACCGAGTCGTTAGACTCACAGGCGGCAACACCCCCTGAAGATGGTCGCTAGGCCATCTTCCGGGGTTCCTAAAGCTGTCCCCGGAAAGGAGGACAGCAACAAAGGAGCTTCGGCTCCTTCGCCCACGCCCCGAGGTGGAGCTAGTGGCTCAGAGACGGTGGTTCTTCGAAAAGAGGGCCCCCCGCCTCCGAAGCCGCAACGCCCGCCTAAGGTTTCGAGGCGGAGGGAGGAAAAGACTCGCATGGCGAGCCCAACCTCCCCCAATAAGTCCTCGAAGGCGACAGCGCCTTCAGCGCTTTGTCCGGCCAACAGCGCCCGGGGTTCTGCCCCCGGGATGCGTACGGCCATTCCCGTGAGGGTCTTCAGTTCGTGGAGGGCCCCCACGTCTCCTCCGAGCTAGGCCTGGAGGGCATATTCCTTCAATGGAATTGCCGTGGACTCCGGGCCAACTGGGAGGAGCTGCGGAGGCTCGGCTCGTCTCGTCCCGTTCCACGTCAGATATCTTTTTGCAGGAGACCACGCTAGGTGCGTGCCCCCTGCCCGCCCTCCCGAAGTATAAGGGTCTTGCGACCACACCACCCCGGGATGGCCGGGTTGGGGGATACACGGTTTACACCCGGCATGATGTCTCCGTTCTTCCTTTCTCTTTAGATAACTCCTTTCAGGCAGTGGCTGTGCAGCTGCACCTGGATAGGAGGTATATTATCATTTCTGTGTACATTCCACCGTCAGCTGACTTCGACGCGGGGGACTTCCGCCGCGTCGTGGCACGGTTGCCGAGGTCCTATCTCTTGCTTGGAGATCTGAACGGCAGGCATCCTCTCTGGGGAGATTACTCCATAAATCCCAAGGGACAAGTCCTTGCCGATTTGATCGAAGAGCTTGAGATGGGTGTCCTAAACGTGGATGAGTTTACGCATCACTGTCCGAGAACCGCTTCATTTTCTTGCCTTGACCTGTCTTTGTGCTCTTCGGATGCACAGCCTGATTTTGATTATGGGGTGGTCGATGACCTTCATGGTAGTGATCACTTTCCCATTCAAATATCATTTTCAGGGCAACTGCCGCCTGAGAGCCCAAGACAGTGGTGCTTGGCGCGGGCACAGTGGCCTGCATTCCAGGAAATGACTCAATTCTCTATCTCAGGCGAGGAGTTTAGGTCGGTAGATGAGGCCATTGAGTTCTTCTCCGGCAACCTCATCGCCGTGGGTCTGACTACTATTCCTAGGACGTCTGGCCGTTTTGCACACCAACCACTCCCATGGTGGTCGGCCGAGTGTGAGACGGCCCTCAAACAGAAGCGTTATGCCTACATGCGCTATAAGCGCCGCCCGAACGATTTCACTGTCGCTGAATTTCGTCGGGCTAGGGCTAGGTTCCGGTATATTTCGAAGCACGCCCGCCGCTCTTCTTGGCGGGCATACGTGTCTTCACTTAACGGGAAGACCCCTTTAGCTGGGGTGTGGAAGCGGAGTCAAAAGGATTCGGGGCAAGTTATCGCAGGACCCCCTCTCCCGTTCTCCAGGAGAATGGGACCGCAATCTCGGACCCAGCGTCCGTGGCGGAATCCTTAGCGACCGCTTTTTCCGCATTCTCTAGCCGTGATGCTGCTCTACCAGCATTCAATGCACGTCGTCATGTTGCAGAAGCCGCGGGCTGGACTTTACCTCGAGAGGCGGAGAACCCTTCAACGACAGGTTTACTGGGAGTGAGTTGAGCTCCGCTCTCGCTTCGTGCACGGACACCGCCCATGGTCCGGACGATGTCCCGGACGCCATGCTTCGACACCTGGGTGAGCGAGGCATGGCCTTTCTGTTAGATTTGTTCAACAGGATCTGGGTGGAGGGTGCCCGATAGGGAGGTGCTTTCAGAAAGGGGTGAGGGGGAGTCCCCTACACCCGTAGGCGTAGCAGAGGAGTAAGCCTCCTCTCCGGTTAAAGAAGTATGGAGGGTCCCCTGTGCAAGCAGGGCGGCTCCGTTGATGTTACAGGGGAAGTTGGGGGTTGTTGTTTTTTTTATATTCATTATTGGGCATGGTGACCCTCTTTTTTTTACATGGGATACAATAGATCACCACCTCTCACAGTTGTCCGCACTGCAAGAGGTGCTTGCAGGCCCGGCAGAGCCAGGCGCCCCCATTGTGGACCACCCCTCAGGCCTGGTGGCCTGGCAGTCCATCGGCATGGCGGCTTCACCTTAAACATGGCGTAAAATTGATAGAATGTGAAGAGGAGAGGAAAAGGGATGTGAGGAAGGCATGGGTGGGGATGAAGCAGGTTGTTAAAAAAAACCCATCCCGACTGGAGCTCAGGGGCTAGGGAACATTGTCCCTCCCCCCTCAGCCCTGATCCGGGACGGTTAGCTTGAGAAGAAGGTCAGCATCTACCCTGTGAAATTCGAGGCTGACCAGAGAAAGTTGTGGGAGAGGTTGTATGAAAAGCGACGAGGTAGGGGAGAAATACAGGCTATCTGAAGGAAGGAAGAAAGGTTAAGTTGTGGCCGGACGGAGCGCTGAATCCCGTCAGCACGGCGGCCAGGGTGGCAAATCGCCGCGCCCTTTACGGGGTGAAGGAAGGAGAGAGGATAAGCTGGGGTCAGACAGGGTGCTGAGTCCCGTCAGCACGGCGGCCAGGATGGCAAATCGCCGCGTCCCTTACAGGGGATGACTGTGTGCAGACAGTAAGGAGGTGGTCAGGTGAGGAGGTTATGCCAGTGTCTTTAAAAGACTGTAAAACATTCACAGAAAATCATGGCGTGGAGAGCAATTACTGTACATGGGACAAGTCACTTGAACATTGTTAAAGGTATAATGAATCAGTATAAGTAGATGAAGTACTGAAAAACCATTTGGTACCTCAAATGAGGGAATGATTTTGTGACAGATCATGCATATTTCAGCAAGATTCAGTTCCTTGTCACATGGCACAATCAGTGAAGACATGGTGTGCACAAAATGGCATTGAACTGCTATCATAGACTGGAAATTCCCCAGACATGAACCCTATTGAGTTTATGGTATATTCTAAAAAAAATGAAATACACAAAGTTGCCATAGCAACCAAAGCAAAGCTCATAGAACGTTTTATCTACATTTGGTTTCATTCTGACAGAATCAAGTAATTATGCAGAACTTTAATCACTGACATGTCAGAGCGTGTTAAAGTACTTAGAGCGGCTAAGGAGGTCAAACCAAGTAAAAATTAATGTAAAAAATGATATTTTTTGCGATATATTTGAAATTGATTATTTGTCAATAAAATAACTTTATATACCCTTTCCTAGGAAAATTACAAATTTTCAAGAAATCCATAATAATTTGATCACTACTGTAGATTGTTGCTGTCCTAGTGGGAGGCATATAGGGCAAAAGCAGAGAGGGCCAAGGAAGTATGCAAATGGGTTCAATAGATTATTTAGAAACAAAGAAGCAGCTTGCTACTGACAAAAGGAAAGAACAAATCTGAGAGAAAACATAAAAAAATGAGGAAGAGCTCTGACAAGAGGTTTATCCATTCTTTGATAGTTAGTTATTTTGGAGAAGAGGAGGCAACATCAGATAATAGCTCCAAAGAGCCATCTGAACTTTACCAAAAGAAATGAAATTCGACACAGAGATTTCAAACATTGTTTTCGTTAGTATTCGCTACCATACTGGACTTTGTGAGGCTGCAGAAACTGCCACTGCTGCTTGGATAGACTCAAACCTCATCAGCTGAGAGGATTCATCCTTGGTGATAGATCATAAAATAAGAGCACAACAAAAAAATAATGAAGAAATTATATGATCAGCATGAAAAAGATTTAAGAGAAGGTGGGCTCTCCTGTCTTATATTTGATGGAAGAATAAATTAAACAAAAGCTATGTTAGAAGTTGAGGGAGTGAACAGAAAGTTTCCAGGTCACATCAAAGAGACCACTGCTCTGAGCCTGGTAGTCAGTAATTGTTTCACTTTGCTCCTGAGGCTAAAGTAGAGGGATGCAAAGGTCATGGCTGCAGAATGTGAGGCTAAGTGAACTACTATTCGAGTTTATCTCCCTCACTGGTTCAATGTAAAGCTTAACCCAATGTGGATGGGTAGACTAAATCACCTTTGTTTAAATTGCAGCTATTAAGAATAAAAAGGAAGGCAGTGAGGAACATAGTGTTGCCTGTGGTGAGGTCTATTTGGTATGCTTGATCAGAAGCAGTTTTGCAAGCAATATTTGGAGCCAATGTCTAAATTTATTAACTATGGTTGTAGAAATCATTCTCAAGAATAAAGGAAACCCATTAGATGACCAGTTGGGAGAATGTTATTTCATTCAAGAAATGTATCAGCAATAAATGCCAATGCCACCAAATTATGAGAATTGGTTGACATGAGTTCGGAAGTCTTGCAGCAACCATTGGCATGTTTACCTAGTTGAGAGTTGAGAGCCCTTAAAGAAAATCCAATGCAAGTGCAAAAGTGGCCCACAGTCAAAGTGTAAAGCGACGAAAAAATGGTCACAGAAGCTGCAAACCATGTTTAGACCTACACAAGGTGAGGTTAAATCAAAGCCCAAATAACATGATGACTACTAATGACAAAAAACAGAGCAAAAAGAATATGAAGGTATTGACAACCACCTTTCGTTAGACTACAGAATAACACTACAGGATGCAGGGGGTAATTTGTTGCTGTTGGCAACTTAGAATTCTGTGCATGTGTGGTGTCTGGAGTTGGTTCTCTCTCCCCTCCAAATCATAGTAGACTCAGTTGTGCAGGTGCCATGGGTACTGGGGTACCAGATATAAAGGTAGGACACCCCTTTACTCCCTAACAGACCCATATTTACACAATTAATCTATTTATTAACATTAGGAATCAATGTCAATTTCCTACTTTATATGAAGGGTGTTCAAAAAGATTAGAGTATGAATATTACAAAAAAATGGGATACCCAGTGAAAATTCTAATTACACTGATTTAAACTTCTACTTATGTGTTATTAGTCACATACACAGAATTTACTTGCTTCATGTTGAACGTCATGGCAGCATTTAAAATTGGCATCCCACAGTGGATTCTATCAAAGTTGAAGCAAGGACAAACATCAAATCTCTGGACAAGCTTAGTGGAAGAGAGAGATTATTGATACCTACAGAAAGCCTAGTGTTTATAAATGGATAAATCGCTTTTCAGATATTAGGAGGTTGAAGATGACAATAGATTAACAATGAAAATGATAGCAGGTAGATTGAATATACAGGGTGACCCCCCCAAAAATGGGGAAGGGGGGGCACTAGTTTATTGTGTTAAAAAAAAACATATCAAAACATGAGATTCTTTGGACTTTTCTTCTATATTCTATAGCATGTGTTCGAGATGAACTCAATTTAGCTGTGCATTTTTTGAGGCGCAGCACAAAGTTGTCCATGATGTCCTTACAAACCGACTGACTAATGGCTCTGATCTCCTCCCTGATGACTTCCTTGAGTTCCATGATGGTCCTGGGTCTCCCTGCATACACTCTGTCTTTAAGGTACCCCCAGAGAAAGAAATCTGGGCTGCGAGGTGCCCACTCAAAATCAGTCTTGAGACTGATCACATGGCCACCAAAGTTCTCTTTCAGCCAATCTCAGGACAGGTTTGAGATGTGAGAGCTTGCTCCATCTTGCTGGAACCAGAACTTTCCCATAAGCAAGGGAAACAGGGTCTGCAGCTCCCTCTTGAAGGTTCTGAGGACCTCAACATACCACTCCTTGATGACTGTCACTGTCATGCCAGATTCCTCAAAGAAGAATGGTCCAATGATGCCTCTGGCTGAGATTGCAGTCCATACCATGCACCTTGGGGAGTGTAGGGGCTTGGTGGCTACCTCATTTGGTTTGGAGGTCCACCAGAAGACATTTGTCTTTGAGTTTACCTTTCTTTCAAGATGGAAGTGAGCTTCATCTGAGGTCCAAAGGGGGTTAAGGAAAGTTGGGGTCTCCTAAATCTTCTCCAGTATCTTGACTGCCATAGCCTTTTTCTGCTCCTTGTCTGAGGCTGTAAGGGTCTGCTTCATCTGTATTCTGTATGGGTAGGCCTTTACATCCATTACTAGCACTCTCCTGCAAGGCAAGTCTCACAGGATATACTAAGGGACTGACTTTGCTTGTGCACAGAGAGTTTTTGACTCTGCTGAACTGACTCTCTCATGCTCTTGACCAGCTCAGCTGTACACTTCCTGGGGCATCCTGAATGGCTTGGGCGGTTGTCACTGGCTGCATTGAGGTTCTCCACTGTCCCATAGTTCTCAAAGCGGTCCACCCAGTCCTGAATTCTGCTCTTGGAGGGGGGCTTTTTCACATTTCAACTGATGCAAGAAAGTGTTCTGCACTTTCTTGAATAAGCCTGACTTGTAGTAATGTTTGACACAGTATATTCTTTGTTGGAGTTCCCATTGAGATCTAGTTGTGTTCACAGGCATTGCTTCTGTCATGTCGTGCAAAGTAAGGGTGATTAGTGAATGAATGAAAGATATATCGCAAAAAGTGATTGCAGACCCATTTTTTTTGTGGTCACCCTGTATTGGTAGGTGCAGTTTATTATGATGTCCTCAAGCTTAGTAAGCTTTCTGCTAAATGGGTGCCAAAATTGTCGTGCAAACAAGTGGGATGAAGATCCTGAGGACTTTTTGTAAAGAACTGCAAGTGTGAATGAGACTTGGATTTACCAATATGATCCTGGAGACAAGAGTCTAAACAATGGTTACCAAGAGGTAGAAGAGGACCCAACAAAAAAGAGGAATGGTAATGACCACTGTTTTTTGGTAAGCCGAAGGTGTGATACTTGACTTTGTCAAAGGATGAAGAATCATCAATGCTACCTAAGTGTTTTGAGAAAACTTCACAAAGGTATAGTGGAGAAAAGCCCCAGAAACTTCAGAAGAATTCTCTTTCATCAAAATATCACCCTCACTCATTCTCCTTCTTTGACAAAGTCAACTTTGCAAGAATTTCATTGGGAGCTGATTTTACACCCCATGTACAGTCCTGCCCTAAATCGATTCATCCAACTTTTGTTTCCAAACATTAAAAAAGCATGAAGGGAACTCACTTTTTCTTCTTTTGATGATTTTGGTTTAATTCAGAGTCCTGTTTTATGGAAATTGTTAAATAAATGGATGGTATCATGGCTTGCAAAAGTGTTTTGACCTAAATGGAGCTATGTTGAAAAATAAAATTTATAATTCTTTATGTTTTAATTTTCTTCTATTTTTCTACAAACTTTTTGAAGACCCCTCGTACTTTTGGGGTCTTTCTACCTCTTTGTGAGTCAATCAGACCCTAGGAATGTTACCACATCCCCTGGGTGATCCAAAGGTTCTTTAGTGTGGTGATGGTGTGTTTCATGCTTATACATCATTAGGGCAGTTGAGGTGTTTAGCAGTGTCATTTGGTCTTGGTAATATCTGATGCTAGTGCTGTTGGGACAAGAGGGGCAAAGTTTATTTTGTGCTTGTACTTTCAGAGGATAAATGAGTGGCCTGATTTAAGTTGAGCTAAAATTACTCAGTGTAGTGATTTATGGGTTGTTTATTTGGGGAGGTGATTCATTTTGAATGCTGTTTAAGTGTCTGTGGGTGAAGCTGTAGAGTGGTTGTATTTTATCAGGTTATGCTTGGTGGGTGGGGGGGCAATATTGGACTAGAGTTGGTAGATACATTTTTCAGTCTGGGTGGTGGTTAGAATGGGATTGGTTTAATGCTTTGCTCAAGTGTTGGGTTGCTATCATGTTTAGATGTACTCTAATTGGTAGGATTATGGTTTCATTGTGTGTGGTATGGGATGGTTTGTGTGCATCCTGTGATAATTTTGAATACTATAATTTGTACAGTTTAGAGCTTGTCTGCATGGCCTAGGAATAGTGTTGGTTGCCAAGATGGTATAGCATAATTGATGGAGGTACAAATCAAGTATTTGTATAGCTTGATTAATGAATCCTATTGCCCAAAAGTGCTCTTTACTAGTCCAATAAGAATGTTGAGTTTCTTTCTAACTTTGAAATATTAGTTATATGTGGAGCAAAGGTCATTTGAGTGTCAAGTTTCCAGGAGGGTGGTAGTTTTGTTTTAAGGCAAGGAGTTGTCCATTCACTGCTATACTTAGATGTTTTGTTGATTTGTGGAAGTCTGGTGTGAACTGTGTTACTGATGATTTTAGGGCAGAGACTGTCATTTGGTTTTATGTGAGCTAATGTTACTATGCTAATATATTGTTCTAGTGTTCTGGTTGCTATTTTGACTAGGGTGTTGTTATGTTATCGAGATGCCATCTGCATTGTTTAGATAATTAGGTATTATGGTTATAGAATGTCATGATTGAATAAGTCAAAAAGTAGGGATAACACCCTAGGGTAACTGTTGTTAGGTAACTGTAGAGTGATTTATATACTTTGTGTATAACTTGTCTTTGTTAGCCATTTTTGTCTTGTTAATGAGATTTAGAGCTTTTTGTACTAGGATATGTTTAGGTAATGTGTCTAAGGTTTTGTTTATGTCAAATGCTGTTACTATTGTGTGAGGAAAAAGGGTCAGTGAACACATGGAGAATGTGCTATATGACATTGGCTATGAGAGTTGTAATTGTCTGAATCTGTGTTGTCTGTCAGAAAGGTGCGGACCTATTCTTTGGTATACAAGTTTTCTAGTGTTTTGGATAAAGTGCACTGTAGTGGGATGTATCTTTATGAGTTTGGCTATGTTGGGGTTATTGCCTGGTTTCAGTATTGCTATGTGAAGTGTGCAATTTTTCTGTTTGAGGGAATGGTAATGGTGAGTAAGAAGTAGTTAAAAATGCATAATGGTTGAGATTGCAGTTCCCTTGGTGTTTTAGGTATATATTTACTAATTGTCAAGGCCTATGACTTTGGAGCTTTTGAGATTTGATGGCTAATTGAACAATGTCTAGGGTAAATGGGGAAGCTTTGCCTTAGATTATGCATGCATTTTTTAGCTCTGTGGATTTGTCTATTTGTGGTTAGGAAGCTAGTGTTTGAGTAGTGTTGGATTAGTATGTCGCTGTGTTGTTTAGATGAGGATATTTTGCTGTGACTAGTGACTTGTATATGGGGGTGTGGTCAGGGTTCTTCAGAGTTGCATTGAATTCATCTTGAGATTTATTGTGCTTGTGTATTGGTTTCAGTTTTCTGTTTGTTGTTTTGAGATTAAACTGATGTTGGATTTGTTGTGTTGGTGCTCTGTTTTTTATTGTATTTGTTTCTGTCTTTTATGCAGTCTAAGAGTTAGTTCTCTTGTGAAGTTTGGGTTTATATTTTTCTTTGGGTGTAGTAGATATATTTTTTGTTGGCTCCATTGATCATTTTGTTTATATGTCAGGGTTCACTCACTGTGTTCCACATTCATGTCTCAATGGCTGCTAGAACTGAGCATCAAATTACTGAATCATGCATAGTTTAAAAGCCAGTCTCTTAAAATTGTCAGTATAGCTTGAGAACAGGAACTAATTATTCCAAACCTTTCTAACCTAGAGCACCCTGTGTTACTCATTCCTGGCAATTCATTTTGTTATAAGAAAAAAATATATTAATCTGTCCCAATCTTGAGATGAATAGCCTCGTGGATATGTGGAATTGGATTTCTAACATCAAGGTGACACCAAAAACTTTAACATACTCATGAGCTGGCTACTTATGGTGGATGGACTGGGCCTACCCCTGCAGTAAGTAGGTAGCTCATACACACATACCCAATCATGACACCATACTCATTTCCCATCTTGTATTCAGTACAGCATATAATAACATAAAAAAGAAGGAATCTGCAAAAGGCTAATCAATGGCCTCTATGAGGCAGCTCCTGTATGCACACTCTCTTCCTGATGTGGAATAGATGCTGCCCCCCCCACCATCCACAATCATAAATGGTTCCATGGTCCCTGGGTTGGTATCTAAAACAATATTATCAGGAGACCTTACCTCCACAAAGAGGACCAGCCCCTACTACCTTTGAGTTCACCAGGAATTTTCATTCTGATCTTTATGCAAATTTGATTATCCAGTTAGGGAAATCTCATCAATGAATGAGGGTCAAATGCAGCAATATACCCTTTGGTCTTTTTAATAAAGCTGTTTAAGAAGAGAAGCCTAATCTAGGCAGACTCTCCAAGACCCGAGTATTCTTCATCCCAAATCAAACCATTAATTATTTTCAGCGCTCTCGATCAATATGCCACCAAAAAAGGTTTGCAGCCACATTTTTGCAGGTTAATTCTCCTATAATTCTACTTGCTTTGCAATCTTACCTTTGTAAAGCAGTATGATATAATAACTGCTCATCTCATATCTTCAGGCACTTCGCACAAATTATATAACAACCATTCTACTCCACAAACTTCTGCATTTTATCCCTAATATCCATACAAGCTGTTTTCTTATCCTTTTACTTTCCACTTTTATTTGCATTCACATCATACAGTTCCTCAAATTCACATGACTTTTTCAATCTCTCCAAACTTCTGGTTAGAAGTGAGTAGAGTCGATGCTTCTGATTGAGTGTTAGGTACTGGAGTGAGTCCCAATTTAGGTCAATTTCATGGCAGCCGCCATTCATTGTAGTGACATGTGGTTCAGATCTTGCATTAAACTAGTCCTGATAGAAATAAAAGGCTTCAAAATGAGTGCAGATGGGTGGTAAATCTATATGGATTTCAACCCCCAAATCTATCATTAACACTCATCATGATTTAACTTCTATTCAAAATTATTATTTCACCTTTTATATACTAACAAACATCTGTTCTACCTTTTTTTTATATATATATATACTGATTCCTTCTACGATCAATAAGCAATAAAAGCAGGTCCACTTGTAGAGAACAAATCAGTATAAAGTGGTTGATTGGTATCACTTAATACCACCAACCTATATTCCTTCAACTTTAAATCTGACAATTTTGTAAAATAGTTGATCAATTAAGTAGCATATAAATGTGAATAAACAATATATATTCCCCCTCCCCAATTAATCATAAATACATTATATTGGAAATAATCTGACATAAAAGAAAAATATATAGATGTGAATATACCAAAATATTCAATATATGGGAGAAAAAGAACCTTAAATGGCCATGTGGCAAGATTTAAAAACAATATGGACCAAAAAAATCACAGTTTGGACTTTAGTTAATATAAATAAGATGACATGAAAGAACAACACATTACAAGATTGAGAGAAACTTAAATATCTATCAAACTGAGAGAAAATATCCCAAGATAGTGCTTCTCTCAGCAGTGGGAGGCATATACCTGAAAAAATGTGAATGAAAATATAGTGTAGAAAAAAGAGAATGCCAAATCAAAGCTATACAATTTATTAATAATTCCAAGTAGAATTCTTACCCTAACTTCTGCTCGGCGAGGTTCTCCTGTGATATCACAACGTGTCCCATTAACATAATACTGTGTGTGAAACTTCCGCAACTTGTTCTTTGATTTTGTATTGTTTCTCCAATTATATTCTGATTCATATTTACCTAGGATCAAAATGGTCCCTACCACTTTATTATCTGAAAATAAAAATCCCATTATCAATCAAATTGAGAAAAAATTTTTGCTACCTTAAAAAATAAGTTATACAAGAGATAAACACCCAATTTTCTATATAAACACACCTTGAGTGATTCTGACTTTGCTTGTTTCTTTATTTAAGTGCTCCCCAGCTAAGGTCATCACTTAGCTGACAGCTTCAATAACATACACTAAACCGGACAAGGTATACCAATATCCACCCCTCTATATATTTGCAGGTTTTGTCTCAGTTGTGCTCTTGCCAAGCATGTGAATATGTATTGGAACCAAGGTTGGCACCCCCCCCCCCCCCAATTTTTTTTGGAAAAAGCCCAATAAAACACGAGTTTTATTCAGGTTTTTTTTTTCAAAAAACAAACACTACAAGCATTAGAATAACAGAAAAAGAATAGCTATCTCTATTTTAATAATTAATTAGTTTAATAATTATATTAAGGTAAGAACAGATCACTGATCGAGAATTTGTGGTACCCATGTCCCATGATAGCCATAACTTGTAGAAGCAGAGATGAATTATCATGAGTCAGTATCAGAGAAATAACCTTAATTTGATACATATTTGTTGAAATTATAAACCTAAATATGAATTTTGAATAAAATAATGATAAGTAGCATCCATTTCTTGAAAAAAAAAAGTATAATTTTGAAAAAAACAAAACAAAAAAACAAACCCGGGTTTTTTCAAATTTCACTTGAAAAAGCAAAAATAAAACTCCTAGTAATAGAACCCATTTTTTTTATTTGCCAACCCTGATTGAAACTCATGGCAATGAGAACAGATGACTTCAGTTAGGCCACATTACTATTTGTACACATTTAGTTTGGGGCAGTGACTGCACTGGAGCCTTGCCAAGGTGACCCATTTATGATTTAGGAGGAATGGTTCATCTGTTCAATATCCAGTGTAGTGGTGTTGATATGATTTGACCCAGAGATACATGTGAAGATTGTTTTGTAAGAAATGGGTCTTCCTTGGAGTATTTCAGTATAGTAGGTTCTTGTGAATATTTCAGAGAGTAATGGTATGGCTCTTGTATATAATAATATAGGTCACTTAGTTTTTGTGTTAAATGGAGAAATCACATTCTGCAGAGGTCATCATAGTATTTTATGGGAACAACTTTGTTGCAGAATGTAAGTGGTTTATTGATATTCCGCAAGTGCATTCTGTGGCAGGGCAGAATGCTTTGCTTTCCCCCTTTTGAGGTGAGGGGATGCAAGATTGGGTGCATTGGCATAGGTGAGTGAGGGATGAATCTACTGCTTGTAAGACTGAATGATAGATACCTTTAATTGTTCTAATGTGTTTCATGTGAGTGATATACTGTGTTCATTTCTGGATTCTGAAGGTGAGGTGGTCATTAGGTTACAATGAGTTACAATGAAAGAAAGTACCCTAGGAGACCTTACGGTCCATTCAAAGAGGGTACCTTTGGACTAGCAATTGAGCGGGCACATTACTGCTCAATTGTTATGCGTCCCTAAACGGCCACTTTTCAAGACTTTGTCTAGTCTTGACTTAAACTGGTCAACAGATTCACTGTTGACAACTTCCACTGGAAGTGCACTCCACTTACCGCAGATACTGTAGGTGAAAAAATTTCCACACAGATTGCGGTTGTAACGCTTCAGTTCAAGTTTGAAGCTGTGATTGCGCATTCTGTTCTCACTCAGTGTGAAAATATCCTGGTAGTCAACATTGTCGAACCCTCAAAGTATTTTGAAGACTTCGATGAGCTGACCACGCAGTCTAAGGGTTTCCAGCGAGAATAGATCTAATTCCCTTAGTCTATCCTCATAACTTTTATGTTGGATAGAGGGAATCAGCTTGGTTGCCCTGGCTTGTACGTGTTCCAATCTCGCGATGTCCTTTCGCAATGAAGGACTCCAAAATTGTACGGCATACTCCAGGTGCGGTCGGACAAGTGAGTTGTAGAGGCACAGTACAATCTCCTGGTTCTGATAACCAAACTGGCGCTTAATATAGCCTAGCATCCTTTGGGCCTTTTTCTCCGCCTCAATGCACTGTTTTGAGAACTTGAGGTCACTAGTGATTGTTACACCCAAGTCCTTCTCAGTGTCGGTGGATTCAATAGCAGTGCCCTTAAGGATATACTGAGATTGGGGGTTTCTGTGGCCGATATGCATCACTTTGCCTTTGTTCACGTTAAAAGGCATTTGCCACGTGTCCGACCACTCCCCAATCTTCCTGCAGGCGGGCAGTATTTTCATCCTTTGCAACGTTCATACCAAGCTTGGTATCGTCGGCAAATTTGGAAATCTTGGCAACCATGTCACCGTCCATGTCGTTGACATAGATGATGAATAGTAGTGGTCCCAGGACAGAACCTTGAGACACCCCGCTAGTAACGGGCACCCACTCAGAAGACTGTCCATTCACCACCACCCGTTGCCGTCTGCCACTTAGCCAGTTCTCGATCCAGCCGGCTATCTTTCCATCTATGCCAAGCGCTCGCACTTTCCGGAGAAGGCAGCGGTGTGGTACCTTATCAAAGGCTTTCTGAAAGTCTAGGTAGACCACATCCACCGCCTTGTCCGATCGTGCTCACTGAGCCTTTATTCACCAAGTAGCGGTCACAGGGAGCTGGTCAGGCAATTACACGTTAGGAAAAAGCTTCTAAGGGGTACCTAGCATTTCTCCATTAATCGTACCCCAAACGCCTAAGATCCCTTCAATCTCAGTCTCTTGTAACCTATGAGTGCTCCAAGGAGTTATTTAAAGAGGTTCCAAAGCCTCTCTTCTCACGCGGCATAAGGGAGCTGGTGAGGCCCTTATTAATAAACAACTTATGTGTAATAGAGATGAAGGTTTGTTTTTTGTTATTGGGTTTTTGTTTTAATTTTCTGACAGTTGAAGAGAGTTGGTGAAACTTATTACTAACAGAATCAAAGAGGTTGGTAGGGGGATGCAAGGAGACGCATCAAAGAAGTGGTAGAGAAGTTTGACAACCATTAGTCTGGATCCTACTACAGCTACCTTACTGGCATGGGTGACCCTACCGGACTAAAAGTCCCCCAGCTTAGCTAGCTTAACTCAGGCAGATCACGCAAGCTCTCTCACCGACGACAAGGTGGTTGTGTTGAGTCTTGCAATGCAGATCTGAAGTGGTTACGGTGATCTTTGAGTGGTGTGGAGGCTAGTGATATCAGAATAGCTTTAGAGTATAATGTTAGGGGTATGGGGAGGGACATCATGGATGAAAAAGGTTGAAAAGAGTGGGTGACATTTGGAATAAAATTATGCAGGATAGAAAGGTTGAAGATTTGTGTGCTGATGTTGATGCCTCTTGGATCTAGGTACTTTAGGTCAATATTTCATACATTCCTAGAGCCAGATACTGGGGTATCTGCCATATAGAGTGGATACCAGCCTATTCCCAACTAGGTTTATTCAATAACAAATTAGTGGCATACCTTCTAAATGATATTGCTTGATAACAGAACCGTAACAAAATTCATAAGACCACCAGTCCTTTTTCTTATTCAAACAAGGTGCAACTTCCATTGGCTTAAGTAGCTCTGAAATAGACAAATTTAGGGGGAAGGTAATAGTAAACTGCAGATGGGGTGAGTACTACTAATAATAACTTGATCTAATATAAAAGATTTATATTTTGATAGTAATGCATATTCATAGAAGAGTTACAGACATACTAGTTTCCCTTCTTTCCTTTAATTGTGTTTACCTGTTCCTTATCCTTTTCATCTAGCAAACTACCTTTGTTCAACAGCCAGAAGATTCTCTGCTCACTGGTTGGTGTCAAAATACAGTACCACCTTGAAATTTCCTGCTCAAAGAGGATGCGCCTCTGGTGCCTTTAGGCTTGCAGGCAATTATCTATCCTCCTGCAAATTTCATTATCTAATCAAGAAATCTCATCCATATTTGAAAAGGAATGAATGGCATAACTAATATAGGAACCCAATATTTCAGCAGAGCACAGAAGCAATCTCATCCCCAAAATACTGCCGCAGAGAGCACTACCCCCCCCCCCCCAAAGAATCACAAGCATACTATTACCAACACCTCTATAATAAGCCCCCAACCACCACAACATAATAAAACACCCACACCACCCTCACTCACAGATATCCAAAAAATATTCTACCAAACAACATCCTAAATAAACCAGCCTAAAGACATAACTAATATCAGGCAACCCAAATGAAGACAATACCTCCTTGACTGATGGGACTTCCCAATGTAGACCCTATATGAGGAACCCCTTATGCGGAAAGAGATCATTCTCATCCTTTACATCCTCAGCACTGAATGTTCAACATATTTTGGGACTTCCACCCTCTCAAAAGTTCCTGTGTTAAAAGGTTAAAATTTATTCTTTGTATTGGGATGTCATGTTAGTGTTTTACATTCACTGCTCCTTTGTGAGGCATTATGCTTCCTTCAACCAATTTACCCTTGTTTATAACTCATTTGCGTCTTATAACAGTTAGGTATAATTCTTGTATAACTTTTGTATTAATAAAAGTCGACCTGATTCATTTAAATCCCAGAAAGCTTTGGGTAAACAAGCATGAAACAAACTCCATCTCAGTGAGCAACTTGTGGACCAACCCTGGAGGCCACCTGCCTCAATGGAAATGCAGGGAGCCTCCAAAGTAAGCTACTTTCTATGTCTTCCTTGCTCTTCTTCATCGACATTTGAAATCTGATTTCCTATTGTAATACACACGAAGACTGAGTTGTTTCATTGTTACTTAACTTACCATCTTGTCATTGGTAATCTCTTACTCCTCTATCTGTTGAGACTACAACTATATTTTGCCCTTTGTCTAATAATTCTCTGAATATTACAGGAAAAAAATATTCAATCATTAGAATTAGTTATATATGCATCAAATTAAGAACTAAACCACAGGAGCAGAGATGCCGATTTTGGCCTGGTCAATTGCCGAAGCAGTACTGGATCTACCCTTTCCCTGGAGCCTCCACAGAGGGAGAGGAACCCCTAGTCATCTTTGTCTTTTTTTTGTTCTTTTCTGTTTATGGGAGTAGGGTTGGAAATGAATCCACTTCTCTTGAGCTCAGAAGGCTCCCCTAGGAGGGCAGATCAGCCTCAGCAAGATCCTTCTCAGAAAGTGTGTTGACCTGTGGTGAAAGTGACTGTTTGCTTTCATGTAGATGGCTTTGAGTGTGTCTTGTTCACCTCTGAGTTGGCAAGTAGCCCACTAATAGTTTCCTAGAATTTTTGGCTGTCTGTTTTGTGGTTTAATGGATCGAGAAAGGCTTGCCAGTGTCACTTCTATTGTTGTTGGATCAGTACTTGGATATTTCATATTATGATTTTTTTTTTTATGTCTGTGGTGTTTTGGGTTCATGGTGGTTTTTGCAGTCTGTCTCTATTTTTAGTGAACTTTCCTGAGAGAAGTTTGGGTTATAGTGTGTTATGTTTACCTCTGGGATGTGTGTCTTGCAGGCAGTGGAGAATGTTAGCAAAGGGTGAGTAAGGGTTTGGTTATGTTGCTGAATAAGGTAACTGAAAAGCCTTGGAATTATGGTTCATTATAGTTGGTGAAGAGGTCCCAGTTAGCTTTGGTGGTTAGTGTAAGTGCATGGAGTTGATGAAGGTAGGGACTTCTTGAAGGCTATTTGTATGACAATTGGAAGGTAGCCAGAGGATAATGCATTATGGGGTTGACAGGTTGTTTTGGTGGCTATGTCAGGTGATGTCCAGGGAGTAGGTCATATTTTGGTGACTTTAAAGCAAAATAGAAATTAAGTCAGAAAGTGAAAATGTATGTAAAATATAGAGCCACAGAAGGCATTGAGGTTGGGAGGGCACAAAAGCCTCTTAGATGTCACCTGATATCCCCTTGTGAGTGTGTAAAGGGATAGATAAGGAAATGATTGGGGAAGGGGGAAGGGGGTAGAAGGGAAATATGTGGGTAGAATGCAGTCATGTAAAACCCAGAACCCTAAACAGAGCCAGGTGGGAGGGGTGAACTAGCCCCCTCCCGCAACAGGGAATGAATGGATGAAAGTCAATTGGTGACCAGTATGCAAAGTCAACCAAGAAAATTGGAGATGCCTAGAAGGAATAATAAAGCACAGGCAGAATCAAACTAGTTTGAGACTGACAAGGGCAGTAGGGATGGAAGATGCTTGCCACTCCTCCAGGTACAAAGTGTGGCAGTCTAAACAGGACATTGCTTCTCCTTGTGGGGTTAGAAGTAGGTGTTGAAGGGTTTGGTTTACCATGTGGGTGTAAAAGACACCCACATGTATGGAAGAGCTTAAGACAAGGATTAATGCAGTTGCTGTGGCTTCAAATCCAAGAGAAATTCTACAAAATATCATGGAAGAAGTTCCCTCATTGCATTCCAGAATATATGAATGCAAAGGAGGACATTTATTCCATACTATTTTTAGGCCATAATTTTTTTTTATATCTAGCAAGAAATACTTATTTCTATGAACTCAAAATAAAATTTATTAATGATTTAAATAAATACTTCAGATAACCTGTAAAACATCCATTAAAATAAATGGTCTAGCTAAAATTATGTAGGGAGAAAACCTTTTAATCAAAGATAATTAATTACCTTTCTACTCACCTGATATATCCACTAAATGATCAAGAAGATCCTCCTCTTTTTTGCTTTCATTTTCAGGAATTTGTACTTCAGGCAGGGTGCAGATATACTCTTGTCCATGTTTATTAATAATAGTCACAATATTAGTTGTCCACTCCTTAAAATAAAGCAATATTACGCATTTTATGATTATAAAGTTTTTAAATTAGATCCAGTATATGTAGGTAAAGAAATCTGGATAAATTATTTTCTAAATTTTAAAAATCAGCTTTGGCATGGAAATAAGTTATATATAGAAATCTATTTTATGCTTGGATAGTTTCACAAGGCTTAGCCAAGTGGAAAACTGATTGTGGGCTCAGCAAAGTCAAGCTACATTTGGTGTAATTAGTCACTGGATGGAGTCCTGATTCAGGTTAACTTTGCGGAAGCTGCCATATGCTATAGTGAGCCATGATTTTGATCCAAATTTAAACTCTAAGCTCCCCAGTGAAAATAGGATAATAGAGCTTAAAGTGCAAATCAGTAGTATTGTTGATCAAACCCAAAACAAAAACTTTTATTCTAATTTTAACCACTCAAGGCTCTCTGACTTTATGGATGATCTGTTTTGACTAAGAAAATTTCTTAGATTTTATTTTGTTTATTAATGCCTTTTTGGGGATGCCATTTTGGGAAAGGACACCTCCCCCCACCCCCAATAAGATAATGAAACCAACAATGGCCAACTAAGCAAAATTGAAACTGAATATATCTCAACATGTTATTGATGTGTGCAAGGTAAGATTGACATTGTAGTAGTTTGACTTTAGGTAGGAGTTCACCTCCCCTCACCAATGTAGATGCCTAATCCCTTCTTTTTAACGGTGCCTGGGGCAACAATGATTGAGTGGAGGACCCAATGGATCTCCATCATGCCCATCATTCATTTCTTTACATCCCCCAGGAATATTTTGCAGCTTATTTTAAAAGACAGTAGAAATGTAAGATTGTTGGTGTTGCTAAATTTGACTAGGGTGAATAACAGAGAACTAGTGTGAACAAGCTGGAGCTGAATGAGTAACCAGATGAGAATTAGTCTGTGTGATTGTATGTTATTGGTAGGGATGTTTGAATGTGTCAGTGAATCCTTGATTGAAATGCCTTTTCTTTTTCAGCTCCTTGGACCAGTGAGTCAGGTTGAGGCTAGTGGCAGAGTGAGTAAGGACAAAAGGCAGGAGCTACCGCATTCTCAGTCGATTGAGTGCAAAAAATGGTCATTGTTCCTAAGTAGTAGTTAAGAGCCGTTGCCCCTTCCAGTTGCCTGCTGTCAACTCAGAATGCTCAACTGAGGCTCATGAACTGTAAGGAAGAACCTTGGAAGAAAACGGGTCCATCTCCCTCTCCATCCCCCCTTGTTTAATTTCTTTGTATAATGTCAATTATGAATCAAATATATATATATATATATATATATATATATATATATATATATATATATATATATATATATATATACAGTAGACCCTCGATATAACAAACTATATGGGGCAGGGGGTCATTCGTTAAACCTGATAGGCATTAAAGGCAATGGAAATAACGAACCAAGTTCATTATGGATATGTAATACGTATGTAATTACTAATAAAGTTAAGTGGAGCAAACAACATAGTATTGATACGAACCTTGCACTGTAGGAGACATGTGACACACCAACACTCAATCAGGCTGGTCATAATACTTGTCTGTTAAGCCCGATGGAGTTCAGCCAGGAAATTTGGTTCGTTATATCCAAAATTTGTTATATTGAGGGTTTACTGTATATATATATATATATATATATATATATATATATATATGATCATTTTATGTAGTGATAGTTTTGGTGGGAACTATTTAGAATTTGTTTGCATTTCAACAATATTCTCTATTTTAAGATTGCATAAATTGAGATAGTTTTTGTATCTAAAATATATATAAATAGGATATGTGATTGTTTTAGTTTTTCCTATTTGTTTTGTTTTTTGTTTCCTGGTAAATAAATAAAGTTGGAATTAGATTCCTTTTCATTGTCCCTTCAAACACCCAGATGGCTCAACTTGAGTGGCAGGCAGTTTGAAAGCAAGAATTCTAGAGGCTGCCACCATATTGTTGGTATCTGAATAGGGGGTGGCTGGTGGTTTGAGGAAGGAGAGGGTTGACTTGTGTTTTTTTACCCAATGGAAGTAGCACAGAATAGAACCATGGAGGTGGAAATGAGAAGACTGAAAGAGTTGTTGCAACAAAATGATAGAGAGAGGGTGCAATTAAGAGAAGAGAATGATAGTCTGAAGAGAAAAATGAAAAAAATGGAAGTGCGAATGAAAGAAAGGGTTAGGGATAATGAAGTATGTTTTTGTTTTGCTTTTAATTTTAGGAGTTCATCTGCTGTCTGCCTAATTGGGCATAAGTCGCTGTACTTACGACAGCCTATTAATAGGCTAAATTAATAAAATATGCAAACAAAATTAAAAAAAGAAAAAAAAAGCCAACAACAGGGGGAACGTGCAATCTACATAAACAACAGCAGCAACACAGTTAGATAAGGTGGAGGAGGCCAGCCTCCTCCAAAAAGTTAAAAAATCCACAAGTCAGTGTGCACAAATCTGTCCTGAGTACAAAGGCCAAGCGGTAATGACCCCGCTCATCCTGGTAGCAGGACAGGTAATATGTGTGAAGATCGCCCAGACTAGGACATTCAACATGAATGTGCTGAATAGTCTGGGGGACAATGCAGTCTTCACAGTAGGGCACAGGTGAGCGCTCCATCAAATGACGGTGCGTCACACGAGTGTGTCCAATTTGGGGAGATGACAGAAAGCAACCTGAAGCTGTAGCGCCATTGGGGGGTAGGTCCATGGGAAGTTGTGATACAATGGCACATAACCTTAGGTTCCCCTCAACCGTCTCCCATCTTCTTTGCCAAGTAGCCGGTATTCCTGTCATGTAATTGGTGTGAGGGAGTTTAATGCTGGTCTCAAAGCCCAGTCCTCACAGATTCTTTGGCGCACTCATTACCCGCAATTCCTACATGTCCAGGAACCCAGCAGAAGGTAATCTTGACCTGCCCAGCTCGCCAAAACTGCGGCATTGAAGATATCGCAAACCAGGGGATGAGGAGATTCCAATGACCCGAGAGCATTCGGGGCACTTTGTGAGTTACTATAAATCACGATCTGGTCTCCGAACCAGGCACATCGCATAATCTCCTGTACCGAGCGGTGTATTGAAACCAGCTCAGCTGTGAAGACCAATGCCATGGTTCAACGTGACACAAAATGTGCTGCAAAAAGGCCACACAATACTCTCAGCACTGTACAAGCTTTGGGAGCAGAGGCATGATGACAAATGGTCAAAGGTGGGACCCTCCAGAGTGATGCCCTGGGCAAAACCAGGGATGGCACTGGCCCGAGATCTATACCTAGTTCTAAAGCCGAAGGGCTTAGGGTATGACTGGCATCTCTTGGTGGCATAGGCACTATCAAAATCAGCTGTGAAAGCAGTGAGAGTTGTTGGTGGGCTTGTGCATACATGCAAGAAAATCACTGTGCAGAGCGAGTGGCATCTCCCCAGCATCAACAAATAGGCTCTCAATGGGGAAAGTATGGAAGGTTCCGATCACCAGGCGAAGGCCGGTGTGGTGGATCGAGTCCACCTTCCACAGCACACACTCGGCTGTGGATGCATAAAACTTGAACTGTAGTCGAGCTTCAAACGAACAAAGGATCAATAAAAATGTAAGGCAGTAGCTCTATCAGCGGCCCATGTGCTGAATGTCATGGCACTAAGAATATCCAGGTGCAGGTGCAAGAGACCATAAGGCTGCGAATATGAGACTCCCAGGTGAAGTGTCGGTTAAATACAAGACCAAAGAAATGGTGCGAGTCCACCAATTCTAGGTGCATCCCATTTAGAAACAAGTCTGGGTCAGGGTGGAGCCTTGGATGGTGGCAGAAGTGCACCACCTTAGTCTTGACCAAGGAAATCCAAAGTCTGTTGGAGTTGACGCTCCAGAGGTGGCATCTGGGCTGAGCCAAAAGAGATCGAAAGGTCGTCCACGTAGAGCATAGTGAGAACATCTTCCGGCAGCACTGAGGTGATGCCATTGATGCTCAGGGCAAAGAGTGTGACACTGCAGACACTTACCTGCTCCATTGGGCTGGAGAGGGCTCCCCCCCCCCCACCGGTAAGTGGAATCGACAATCTCAGATATAAACATTGTGAGGCGTTCCCTTGCCCCCATTGTGTGGAGTCTCCATGATACCATATCGCCATGCAATATCATAGGCATTCTCAAGATCGTAAAACACTGTGGTATAGTGCTGTCTACAAAGGAAGGGTTCGCACTCAGCATTTTCCAGTCCCAGCAGAGGAGCATTCAATGCTAGAGAATGTGGTCGCGAAGGATTCTGCCACGGTGGTGGGCTCCGAGATTGCTGTCCCATTCTCTTGGAGAATGGGAGGGGAGGTGGGTCCTGCGAGAACTTGCCTTGAATCCTTTTGACTTGTTTCCACACCTCTGAGAGGGGGGTCTTCCCGTTAAGTGAAGACACATATGCCCATCAAGAATCACGAAGAGCGGCGGGTGTATTGAAATTGTTTGGATGGCACTTATAGCGCATGTAGGCATAACGCTTCTGTTTGAGAGCTGGCTGACACTCGGCTGACCACCACAGGAGTGGTTGGTGTGCAAAACTGCCAGACATTCTAGGAATAGTAGTCAGGCCTACGGCCATGAGGTTACCGGAGAAGAACTCAATGGCCTAATCAACCGACATAAACTCAACTGAGATAGAGAAATTAGTCATTTCTTGAAATGTGGCCTACCATGTGAAGCAGCCTAGAAAATGATATTTGATCACTACCATGGAGGTCATCGACCACCCACCCCCACCCAAAATCAGGCTGTGCATCCGGAGAGCACAAAGATAGATTGAGCCAGGAAAATGAAGCAGTTCTCGGGCAGTGATGTGTAAACACATCCACATTTAGGACACCTATCTCCAGCTCATCAATCAGGTCGGCAAGGACTTGACCCTGGGGATTAATTGAGTAGTCTCCCCAATAAGGGGTGCCTACTGTTCAGATGTCTGAACAAGAGAAAGGGCCTCGGTAACTGTGCCACAGTGTGGCAGAAGTCCCCCGCGTCGAAGTCGGTTGGCAGTGGAATATACGCAGAAATAACAGTATACCTACTATCCAGGTGCAGCTGCACAGCTACTGACTGAAAGGAGGTATCTAAAGCAAAGAGAATGGAGACATCATGCTGGGTGTAAATCACACATCCCCCTGCCTGGCCCCTATCCTGTGGTAGTGGGGTGGTAAAACCCTTATACCACGGGACAGTTGGCAAGGGGCACATGCCCAGCATGGTCTCCTGCAAGAATATAGCTAACGGGAAACCGGATGAGACGAGCCTATACAGCTCCTCCCAGTTGGCCTGGAGTCCATGGCAATTCCATTGAAGGAATATGCCCTCCAGGCCTAGCTCGGAGGAGATGCAGGGGCCCTCTTCAAAGAAAAGAGCCCCACAGGAATGGCTGTACGCTTCCCGGAGGTAGAACTCTGGGCATTGTTGGCGCTTGAAACCTTAGGCAAGCAGGAAGGGGGATCCATGTTTTGGAGGATCTTTCAGAGGGGAGCTTTTGGAACCCCGGAAGATGGCCTTACAACCAACTTCAGGGGTGTTGCCTCTGGCGAGTCTAATGACAGTTGAGGTGTGCGGCCATTTTGCCTTAGGGAAAATGGTCACACTGGAGGAATGGACAGGAGCCCTGGTTTTAGTCGGGACTTGGTGTGAACCTTTTATGCCACCACCAGCTTTACTAGGGAAGTGCCCTGGGTGGGTAGAACCTACACAAGTGTTCCGAATGGGTGCTCATAGGCCTTGAGGGGCCAGGAGCAGAGGGTGTCTTTCTTAGCATTGAGGCATGACGTCCCAGGCAGAGACGGGCACGCCAGGACCAAGTCCTTAGCCTCCGGAAATGAGAGACGATCCTGTGCCTGAACAGCCAGGATTTCCTTCTCAAGGAGATACGCACCACATTGCTTTGAGGAAGTGGGGTGCAGCTCTCTGCAATTGACATACTTGGTCACACATGACTCGAACTTATCATATGCGGCCTTGGAGCAACTTACACAGACTTCAGGTAACCCCGACTTTTGGCCGAATTATTGACAGTAATAGAACCTCCATGGCAGTGGCACGAATGCCTTCACGCTGTACCAATACCGAATGGCATGCACTGACTCTGGTAGCTTATCATAGTCAAACATGATCAAGAGTGTAGGGGTGGGTCTCGAGGGTCCACCCCATGCTTGGCCAGCACTAAGGTGATGTTATCTATGGAGTCCCTACATTTTTGTTTGAAAGAGAGAACTTACTGTGAGAAAGAAATGAAAATGAAACTGAGGCTGAGGTGCTAGGAACATACTCATAATGGAAGTGCCAAAGTTGAGTAAGTTTAAAGTGGAAGGATCAAAGGATGTGTGTGTGTTTTTGAAAGAGTACAAACAATTATTGCAAGGATAAATTTTGAGAAAATACTAGGTTCTGGGTGAATAAGTTAGGTGAGTTTTGGATGGTGGTATGAAAGTTTTATAAGATGATTATGAATGTGGGTAAGCCTAGGTGGGAAGTGGTGAAAGAGAGAAGGGTTGACCAAGGTAAAAGAATAAAGATGAGTGTAAAGTATAAGATGAATGGGTTTGAAGAAGCAAGAAAGGGAAAGAATGAAAGAGTAGATTTGTATGTGTACCAGTTGGAGTCCTTGGTGAGAATGAAATTTAGGATGAAGGAATAAATAAATGAGAAGAAGGATTCGATGAAAAAGTTTTGAGTACGATTCCAGATAAGGTGTGTATGTTAATTTTAGAAGGAAAGAAAAGATGAAATGGACAGGGAGCGATTGTTGTGGAGGCTGTTTTAGAGATTGTGGAAGATCATGAGTTTGAAGATTATGCAGGGAGGAACCTCTGTCTATATACAGTGAGAAACAAAGGTAAGCCTTCTGTACAGCCACCTAGAAATGCAGGCAATAATTTGGGTAACAAAATTATCACATAAAATTGTGCAGAATTTTACAGATTAAATGAACATTATTTTTTTATGGCCCACTCTATATTGATTATATTATTGCATCCCATTGGGGGTTTTTTTATTATTCCTGCAGTAGGAAACAAGGTTTTTGTGGTAAATTTCCAGAACATCCCCACATGTTTTTTTTTGCCATAAAATGGACCTATTTTTCTCCCTTTTATTAGGGGTCATTTGCTGCGGCAAATGACTTACTTTGAAGTTAGCTTCACATTTATGTGAGCATAGCTACAACAAAAAGTAAGCAATGTTGGTGAAATTAAGTGATTTGCAGAGATGACAATGATCATAAGTCCCTAACTTAACCTAACCTTTTAATGATGAGGTATGTTAGGTTTGGGACAAAATTGCCTCAAACAAGTATAGCCCACCAAATTTTTCTGCATTCTTATGGCAATAATAGATGATGATCTCCAGAGAAAAACTACACGAGTCCACAATTGTTTGATGTGATATGGACATCTCATATTAATCAATTTTAAAAAATAATATCATCGATTTAAATAGCATTCAGGGGGGAGGCTTATATGTCTGATGTCAAGCAACACAGTAAAAAAAACTAGAGGCCTAATGCTATCTAGCAATCGCCTTTGAATTCAAATCTAATGATAGGCTTTCAAATTAGGAATACTACAAGTTTATTTTAAAATAACGGGCACAACACTCCACAATTAAGTGGGGGGGGGTATAGAAGATGAAGCCCCCATTTTGAAATTACCTTAAAAATTATATATAATACAATATGATGCAATTGCAATATCCTAACAAAAAAAAAACACTTTGGGGGAATTGGCTCAAGAAAAAAGTCTATATTAAAAACCAATTGTAGTATTCCTATTTCTAATTCAAAAGCAATTGCTAGATAGCATTAAGCCTCTAGTTTTTATACTGTGTTGCTTGACTTCAGAAATATAAGCCTCCCTTCCCCCTTGAATGCTATTTAAATCAAAGATATTTTCTTTAAAATTGATTAATATGAGATTTCAATATCATATTTTAATTCAGAAAAAATCCCTTCAAAATGATATATAATACAATAATGATGCAATTCCAACTAACAATGTAGCTCCAATTTATGTCATAATATCATAATTAGAAATTTGCCCACCTTAATTAGTGAAAGTGCTACCTATATAGTATATATTTACATATACACTATATAGCTTTTGCATATTTTTTTTAAAATATAGATATTTTTAACAAAGCACCCACAAAAAACAAGGGTGGGCATTTTCTGAAATTTTACCAAAAAAGTGGACTTTTCTCCACCCGTAACTAACATAGAAAATCACCTACATTTTATGGGCAAAAAATTCTGGTGGAGATGTTCAGGAAATTTACCATAATGTGTGAGTGACGGTAACTTAGTCTGACTCTCAAACAAATAATGAAATGTGTGAGTGAGCATTAGCATTTCAAAGTGGCATCATGTAAGAATTATTTATTTCAGCTTTGGGTTGAAATAGGTATGTCTATTTATGACTTTATAATGTGTGATAGACACTCTCCGCCATTGAAATATTACTCTTAGGATAGTATTATAATAATATTACAGGCTTCAGTAGCTTAAAATATATGGAAAATAAAAATTAACGTAAGAAATTGATGTTTTGTGATTTTATAAAGGGTGATAGACTCTTTCTGCCATTGGAATATAACTCCTAGAGCACTATTACAATTATACAAGAAAGTATTGCAGGATTTAGTAGTCTAAAATGAGTGTGCCACTATTATTCAAAATTACCAAAGATATTAATAGGACTTTGGCCTTTTCAGCAGGTCAACCTTTCTATTCAAACACTTCTTCTCAGCTTTTCCCTACCTGCAGTCGCCGTTTTTGACCAATCATTTTGGTAAAAGACTCGTCCATTAAGGGTGGACATTTTGGTAGAGATTTTATGGATGGATGCCTTTCCTGACTCCAACCCTCGCCATTTATCTGGACTTAGGACTGGTACTGAGTTTGGCTGGTTTGCCCCCCCCCCCTCCCTAGTGGCTAGGTAACGAAAAAACATTTTGTCATATTATATAAAATATTGTACCACTATATATATGACATTACTATACTAAGCACTAAACTAGATTTTATTTATTTTGGATCTTTCTAAAAGTATGACTCAGAAAATGATAAACCAAACATATAGGTATTGTAATTTCAATTCACCTTACCTGATTTTTCAGCACTGGATTATTGATGATATCAATATTATAGTGAATTGAGTTAAGTTCCTCTATATTGAGAACAGTGCTAAAAACTCTTTGAAAAAGAATAAATGGAATGGAGAACAGCACAAAACTTAACATTTTTTCTCCTTTTAAACTGACTAGATCAAATTTGATTGGTTCAGATTATATTGGGTAATGGCATTTATTATTTATATAGAGAGAAAAGAAATATTAATTAGCTTTATTCATTTAAAATTTTTAAGGTAATTTGAAATAGGAGGCTTTACCCCCCCCCCTTAAGGTCAGTCTTCGACTGACCTTCGAACAGGTAGCACCTGTTTTATAGAGCTCTCAGTCTGTTGATCTATTTTTCAGATTTTTCTATAGTTTGTTTGTTTTTGTTTTTTTTTCTCACCACAATCAGCAAAAGCTAAGTTGCTCTTCTTTTTTTTCTTATTGCTACTTAAGTTCTTTCTTTGTTTGAATAAGTGATGGAGTTTGGGGATGAAAGTGAGCATGAGTGTCGGAATGTATGCATTGGTTGTGGTGTATTTGGTGAGGGGTATACATGTGTTGTATGTGGGCTGCGTGAATGCATTGTAGATTTAGAGGGGATGAGAAGGCAGGATTTAGACAGGATATGTAGGCTGGAGGGGTTAGTTGCTGAGCTCAGGAGGGAACTTAGTGTTAGGCCTAGATTTGGGAATAGGTTAGGTGGTGAGGTAGGCCAGTTAGATGTTTCAGGTGAAGGTAGAGGGCCGGTGGAGGAGGTAGGATATGATAGTTCTAGTGATAGTGAAGTTAGCCCCCTTAGATTAGTTAGAAATAGGCCTAGTGAGGATGGGGGACAGTGGAGAGTGGTTAGGAAACATGAAGCTAGGGAGGCTTCTCCTGTTCTTTGTGAGAATAGGGTTGCCTCTGTTGAGGTTGTTAGCCAGGGGGAGAATAGGTGTGTGAGTCAGAGGGACACAGAACCTATTAGCTTGACTAATAGATTCAGTGCCCTAAGAGAGGAAGTAACTGGAAGTGATATGACTGATGGGGGTGGGGGTGGAGTTCGAGTGACTGGTAGTTTGAATGAGAATAGGAGTGGGGATGGAGTTAGGTCTGTGGGGGTTAGGAATAGGAGTCTGACTGAAGTGCTTGTGATGGGTGATTCGTGAGTTAGATATTTAGATAGGAAGTTGAATGCAAGTAGATTGAATGGTTTGAGGGTGTGTTTGCCGGGTGCTGGAGTGAGAGATCTCTCTGATAGGTATGAGGAGCTGGTGTCTGGCTGTGCAAGGGATGCGGTTGTGATTACACATGTAGGAGTGAATGATGTGAAGAAAGTGGGTGCATGTGAGTTACGTGAGAGGTACAAGAGGTTGATTGAAAAGGTGAAAGAAAGTAGAATGAAAGGTGTTGTGACAGGTGTGCTTCCAAGAATGGATGTTGGGGTAGAATGGATGTCTCGTGCGATTGGGCTGAATGATTATGTGAGGAGGATGTGTGAGATGGAAGGTGTCATGTTTGTGGATGTGTGGGATAGGTTTGTTGGAATGAAAGAAATGTATGCGATGGATGGACTGCATTTGAGTAGGAGGGGGGTAGATGTGTTGTGGGAGGAGTATGATCGTGTTATTAGGTCTTTGCGGGCGGGAAACTAGATACTAATAGTGGTCAGGGAATTATGAGAGGACATTATAGTACTGAAAGTAGAATGGACTTGGCAGATAACAGAAATAGGTTCCAAGGCGATAGAGGTGAGGTCATTCAAGTTTCAAGAGGTGCTTCAGGGATAGGGGGGTTAAATTGTTTCTATACAAATGCTCGTAGTCTTAGAAACAAGAAGGATGAGCTATTTAGTTATATTAGCAATGAGGATATAGATATATTATGCATTACTGAATCATGGGTTAATGAAATAGAATTTAGTGACACTATAAGTGAATTTGATTTACAGGGCTATAATATGTACATTAGTCAAAGGACAGGTAGGATTGGTGGAGGAATAATTATCTATATAAAAAACAACATTGTTTCAAGTTTAAATACTTCAATAAAGCAGGATGGAGTTGAGTCACTTTGGATAGATATTAGGTTCAGTAAAAATAGAATGGTGCATTTGGGAGCTTTTTACAGGCCACCTGGGCAGACTGATGATATAGATGAACTAATGATAAGGGAAATAAGTAAGGGATGTGAAACAGATACAGTTATTATTGGGGACTTCAACTTAAACTCTGTGGACTGGGAAAATATGATAGGTAGGGATAGAACAAGTGGCAGGTTCATAGAATGCTTTGAGGATAATTTTTTGAATCAATTTGTTAATGAGCCAACGAGGGGGGACAATATATTAGATTTAGTACTTTCTAACAGTGATCATTTAGTTCAAGAATTGACTGTTGGGGAAGCATTGGGAAATAGTGACCATCAGATAGTTCGTTTTAACTTGGGAATTGAGAAGGGTAAAATAACTGAGAATGCTGAAAAAGTTCCAAATTTTCATAAGGGAGATTATGTAAAACTTCGAAGCTTGCTAAATTTGGTAGACTGGGATATAGAATTCAGAGGTAAAAATGCTTATGGGATGTGGGATACTTTCAAGCATATAATAAATGTAGTCCAAGAACAATGTATCCCAATGAAGACCATTAGGAACAAAAGTAGGAAACCATTATGGTGGAATCAGGAGATAGCTAGAAAAATTTCAGAGAAGAAAAGGGCATATAAAAAATTACAGGTACAAAATAATATTCAAAATTTAAGTGATTATAGAATGGCTAGGAATGAGTTAAATAAGATTATAAAGAAGAACAAAAGGGTGTCAGAAATTAAATTAGCTCAGGATAGCAACAAAGATCCTAGAAAGTTCTTTAGTTACTATAAAATTAATAACAAGTGTGGCAGAGTTAAAATAGGACCTATCAAATATGAAGGGTTTGTGAGAGAAACTGATGAGGAAATAGTTGAGGTACTAAATGGTCATTTTGCATCAGTATTTACAAAAGAGAAACTAAATAGTCCTATGTATAGTACTCATAGGTCAGGAAAAGAGGTGTTTACTAACATTTGTGTGGATCGGAGGATGATAAAAGGACTAATAGGTGATTTAGATACTACCAAGGCCTCCGGCCCTGATAATATTCATTCTAGGATACTTAAAGAAGGGGTAGAAAGTATCTCAATAGCTCTGGACAAGTTATATACTAGGTCATTGGAATATGGAGAAATACCCGATGATTGGAAGAGAGCAAATGTAGTCCCCATTTTCAAGAAGGGTAGTAAAGAGGATCCAAATAACTTTAGACCGGTTAGCCTAACTCCTGTAGTCTGTAAAATTCTTGAGAAAATAGTTAAAAAAGGGATTTGCCAACATCTAGAGAGGGAGGGGTTAATCAGCGATGCTCAGCATGGGTTTAGATCAGGTAGATCATGTTTGACTAACTTACTAGACTTTCTGGAGTTTGTAACAGATCAAGTAGATAAGGGAGAGAATGTAGATATAATTTACTTAGATTTTAGTAAAGCATTTGATAAGGTACCACATAGGAGACTAGTTCATAAATTAAAAATGATTGGGATATGTGGGGGTGTTTCAAATTGGATAGCTGAGTGGCTGAAAGACAGGAAGCAAAGGGTAGTGCTAAATGGTGTAAAGTCAGAGTGGAGGGATGTTATCAGTGGGGTTCCTCAGGGATCAGTTCTCGGTCCATTATTATTTGTCATCTATATAAACGATCTTGGGGAGGCAGTTAATAATAAAGTGTCAATTTTTGCGGATGATACCAAATTAGCAGCTGTAGTTAAAGATATTGATGATAATTTTAAAGTGCAGGGGGACTTAAATAAATTGTTATCCTGGGCACATAAGTGGCAAATGACTTTCAACCTTGATAAGTGCAAAGTTATTAACATGGGAAAAGATAATAGAGAATTTAACTATGAAATGGATGGGCATTGGCTGAGCTCAGTAGAGGATGAGAAAGATCTAGGAGTAGTAATAGATAAGTCATTAAGGTTTTCTAAGCAGTGTATTGAAGCAAGAAATAGGGCAAATAGAGTGCTGGGTTTTATTAAGAGAAATGTCAGTTACAAAAGTAAGGAGGTTATTCTTAAACTCTATAACTCTTATGTTAGGCCACATCTAGAGTACTGTATACAGGCATGGTCCCCACATTTTAGACACGATATTAACCTTCTTGAGTCAGTGCAACGGAGGGCAACAAAGATTATTCCTTCCCTGAGGCACCTTGAATATGAAGATAGACTGAGGGTATTAAATATGTTCTCGTTCGAAAGGAGGTGTGTGAGAGGGGATATGATTGAGCTCTTTAAAATTTTTTCCGGGATAGATAAATTGGATGTTAGCAAGTTTTTTGAGTTAGATGATGGAAATCGGACTAGAGGTCACCACTTGAAAATTAAAAAGCAAGGGTGTAGGTTGGATTTAAGAAAATATTTTTTCACCAATAGAGTGGTAGACTTTTGGAACAAATTGCCGCAGAGGGTAGTAGGTAGTCCAAATCTAAATGTATTTAAGAGTAGGTTGGATGAGTTTATGGGAAGGGAAGGTTGTAATGGTTCCTAAGTTTTGTATATATTAATATTGTTTGTATATATCTATAGCTGCATGATTTAGTTCTTGACAAGCCTTGATTGGTGATACCCTTGTTTCTGGATGCAATCTTCTGGATGTAGTTTTCCTGGGAGTTTGGGTGCCTTGAAAAAGAGGCCGCTTGACTCGGATGACCTATGATGAGCCCTTGTGGCTTTTGTCATCCGTTATATTATATTGTGGGGGACTTTGATTTTGTCTTCCCCTGGTGATGGTGCTTTTTGTGGGTGGGTTTTGACGGAGTCGGATGACCTTTGATAGGCCCTTGTGGCTTTTGTCATCCGTGTAATTATGTTATGTTATGTTATGTTATGTTCACTCTTTAAATAAACTAGTAATATTCCTAATTTGAAAGCCTAACATTATATTTGAATTCAGAAGGCAGTAAATTGAGAGGATAATAGCGCCATCATTCCCGGGGTTTTAGAGACTTCTAATCAATAAAAGTTATAGAAGAAATGTTATTTAGCTCCTCAAATTACATAGGAATACCAGTTTCATATGCAATTCTAATGAAATTAAGTTTATTGATACTTTGTTACCTTTTCAAAGTTCTGACAAAAAATAGATAGGCCACCATCTTGGGAACCAGTAGCCACATCGTTAATTGGAATTGTGTCATATTATATTATATATCATTTTAAAAGGAATTTTTTTCTGAATTAAAATCTTTGGATATCAAGGAATGTGATAGAAAAACCAGAGGCCTAATGACATTTAACAATCACCTTTTGAATTTGAATCTAATGTTAGGTTTTCAAATTAGGAATATTGCTAGTTTATTTAGAAATTTCAGAGTGTAACCCCCACAATTAAGTGGAGTTATGGGGAGCAAAGCTTTCATTTTGAAATTACCTTAAAAAATGATAATTTTGATGGGAAATAGCCAGTAGGCTATTTTCTTTAAAATATAAAATGATGATATTTTAATTCAGAGAAAAAATTCCTTTAAAAATGATATATAATATAATATGATGTGATTCCAATTAATGATGTGGCTACTGTCTCCCAAGATGGCAGCTGATCTATTATTTATTTCAGAACTTTAAAAAAGTAACAAAGTATCAATAAACTTAATTTCATCAGAATTACACCCAAAATGGGTATTTGTATGTAATTTGCTGAGCTGAATAACATTTCTTCTATAACTTTTATTGATTAGAAGGCTCTACAACCCTGGGAATGACAGCACTATCGTCGGCTCAATTTACCCATTTCTCTTCTTCCACACACTCAGCAAAAATCTCTTTATTGCCTTGACTGTTCTCAAATTCTTTTCATCTATATCTTTTTTACCACATTCAAATCCTAACACCACACTTAGTCCATAATCTGGATAAGATTTATTTTAACACAAACTAGGCAATGGCTTCACCACCTCCCTACAGGGGGAGCTTACGCTTCACTACTAAGATTAAAACTTCAAATAAAAAAAGCAGCCATATAGAAGAAGATACATAAAAATAAATTTTAGGAACTTCACCATTTGTAATTCTTTGGGTTTTAAAAAATTCACAAAATTTTGATACTTATATTTATTTCTGAACTTCATTTGTTTTTTATATTTTAAAAAAATTATTAGAAATAACTTTGTCAACCAAACAAAGATAAAATTATTATTCAAATACTCAAAAAAATCCCCTTCTTAAATTATAAGAGTTATGAGGGGCGGTCAATAAGTTTTGCAATTCGGATATAAGGAAAAGTATTTTATTATTTTTCAATATAACTACCCTCGACTTCAATGCACTTGCACCACTTGTCTCTGAGGCTTCGAATTCCTGACAACCAGAAATCTCCTGACTGTTGTTCAATCCACTCAGGGACGGCGAGCTGGACATCTTCCTCATCCCCAAACTGGCATCCACGCAGTGCAGCCTAGAGCTGGCGGAATAAAAAGTAGTCGCTAGGGGCCAGATCTGGACTGAGGGAATGGTTGAGCTCCTCGAATCCGCACTCGTGCAGGGCAGCTTGTACAACTCTGGTCTTGTGGACTTTGACAACATTGAAGTCGATCATGGGGCGTGAGGTTTCTAGGGACCCAATGGGCAGAGACCTTGGTCATGGCCAAATTGTCATGGATGATGTTGATAACACTTCCATGTGATATTCCAAGTTCTCGCTCAATTTCTTTGACCTTCACCTGTCGATTTTTGAGGATCATCCTCTCCACACGGGCCACATTGTCCTCGTTAGTCATGTCTGATGGGGGTGATCTTCAAGGGACTCATGACCATGGTGGAACTCCCTATTCCAGCAAGCAATGGTTGCATAGGAAGGGGCGATGTTGATGTACACTGCAACCATGCGTTCATGGATCTCTTTTGCATTCTTACCTTCCTTGGTCAAAAATTGTTGAAAAATTTGTGACTGATGATCTGCGATCCGCTACTGCTTCTTAAATAGACGAGGCAGGAGCTTGTGGCTGTAGGTCCTGACTTGTCATAACTTGTCCTAACACCCCCACAAACAGCCATCCCCCTTCCTCTGTTTTGCCCTACCGATTCACAAAACTTATTGACCGCCCCTCATAGTGAAGTGATAATTATGACTTTTTAATTTTCAAAGACAAATAGTTTTAATTTTTTAAATGATGCTCACTGATGTCATTTTCAACTTCCGGATCTTAATAATAATGTAGTTATCCACTTTTCAAAATATATTTTTACTTTGTGAAATTTTAATCTTTATGCGTAACTTGATCTATTCCCTTCAAGTTTTGGCCTTGAATTTTGGATGATTAGTTAGCAAATAGCAGGCAATCTGCACATCTGTCTTTAGATGATGAACCAATAACATTCTTTGTTATATTTTTGTATATTTCAGACGATTTGTGGATGTGCGTGTTTTCAATTCATATTGTATAATGGCGTGTGATGGCTGTGCTAGGTCGCAATACCAACAAATACAAGAAATTTTTTAGCCCAATTATAACATAATTTCCTGCCCCAGATGACAAAAGCCACAGGGCCCATTATAGATCATCCGAGCCACAAGGGCCTATCAAAGGTCATCCGCATCCGTCAAAACCCACCCACAAAAAGCACCATTGCCAGGGGACACAAAATCAAAGTCCCCCACAATATAATATAACAGATGACAAAAGCCACAGGGCCCATCATAGGTCATCCGAGTCAAACGGCCTCTTTTTTTAAGGCACCCAAACTCCCAAGAAAACTACATCCAGAGGATTGCGTCCAGAAACAAGGGTATCACCAATCAAGGCTTGTCAAGAACTAAATCATGCAGCTATAGATATATACAAACAATATTAATATATACAAAACTTAGGAACCATCACAACCTTCCCTCCCCATAAACTCATCCAACCTACTCTTAAATAGATTTAAATTTGGACTACCTACTACCCTCCGCAGGAATTTGTTCCAGAAGTCTACCACTCTATTGGTGAAAAAATATTTTCTTAAATCCAACCTACGCCTTTCCTTTTTAATTTTCAAGTGGTGACCTCTAGTCCGATTTCCATCATCTAACTCAAAAAACTTGCTAACATCCAATTTATCTATCCCGGAAAATTTTTTAAAGAGCTCAATCATATCCCCTCTCACACACCTCCTTTTGAACGAGAACATATTTAATACCCTCAGTCTATCTATATATTCAAGGTGCCTCAGGGAAGGAATAATCTTTGTTGCCCTCCATTACACTGACTCAAGAAGGTTAATATCGTGTCTAAAATGTGGGGACCATGCCTGTAAGCAGTACTCTAGATGTGGCCTAACATAAGAGTTATAGAGTTTAAGAATAACCTCCTGACTTTTGTAACTGACATTTCTCTTAATGAAACCCAGCACTCTATTTGCCCTATTTCTTGCTTCAATACACTGCTTAGAAAACCTTAATGACTTATCTATTACTACTCCTAGATCTTTCTCATCCTCTACTGAGCTCAGCCAATGCCCATCCATTTCATAGTTAAATTCTCTATTATCTTTTCCCATGTTAATAACTTTGCACTTATCAAGGTTGAAAGTCATTTGCCACTTATGTGCCCAGGATAACAATTTATTTAAATCCCCCTGCACTTTAAAATTATCATCAATATCTTTAACTACAGCTGCTAATTTGGTATCATCCGCAAAAATTGACACTTTATTATTAACTGCCTCCCAAAATCGTTTATATAGATGACAAATAATAATGGACCGAGAACTAATCCCTGAGGAACCCCACTGATAACATCCCTCCACTCTGACTTTACAACATTTAGCACTACCCTTTGCTTCCTGTCTTTCAGCCACTCAGCTATCCAATTTGAAACCCCCCCACATATCCCACTTATTTTTAATTTATGAACTAATCTCCTATGTGGTACCTTATCAAATGCTTTACTAAAATCCAAGTAAATTACCTCTACATTCTCTCCCTTATCTACTTTATTTGTTACGAACTCCAGAAAGTCTAGTAAATTAGTCAAATATGATCTACCTGATCTAAAACCATGCTGAGCAACGCTGATTTACCCCTCCCTCTCTAAATGTTGGCAAATGCCTTTTTTAACTATTTTCTCAAGAATTTTACAGACTACAGGAGTTACTACCCTTCTTGAAAATGGGGACTACATTCACTCTCTTCCAATCATGGGGTATTTCTCCATATTCCAGTGATCTAGTATACAACTTCTCCGAGCTATTGAGATACTTTCTACCCCTTCTTTAAGCATCCTAAAATGAATATTATCAGGGCCAGAGGCCTTGGTAGTATTTAACTCACCTATTAGTCCTTTTATCGTCCTCCAATCCACACTAATGGTAGTAAACACCTCTTTCCCTCACCCATGAGTACTATACATAAGACTATTTAGTTTCTCCTTTGTAAATACTGATGCAAAATGACCATTTAGTACCTCAACTATTTCCTCATCAGTTTCTCTCACAACCCCTTCATATTTGATAGGTACTATTTTAACTCTGCCAGACTTGTTATTAATTTTATAGTAACTAAAGAACTTTCTAGGATCTTTGTTGCTACCCTGAGCTAATTTAATTTCTGACACCCTTTTGTTCTTCTTTATAATCTAATTTAACTCATTCCTAGCCATTCTATAATCACTTATATTTTGAATATTATTTTCTACCTGTAATTTTTTATATGCCCTTTTCTTCTCTGAAATTTTTCTAGTTATCTCCTGATTCCACCATAATGGTTTCCTATTTTTCTTCCTAATAGCCTTTATTGTGATACATTGCTCTTGGACTACATTTATTATATGCTTGAAAGTATCTCACATCCCATAAGCATTTTTGCCTCTGAATTCTACATCCCAGTCTACCAAATTTAGCAAGCTTCGAAGTTTTACATAATCTCCCTTATGAAAATTTTTAACTTTTACAGCATTCTCGGTTATTTTAACCTTCTTAATTCCCAAGTTAAAATGAACTATCTGATGGTCACTATTTCCCAATGCTTCCCCAACAGTCAATTCTTGAACTAAATGATCACTGTTAGAAAGTACTAAATCTAATATATTGTCCCCCCTCATTGGCTCATTAACAAATTGATTCAAAAAATTATCCTTAAAGCATTCTATGAACCTGCCACTTGTTCTATCCCTACCTATCATATTTTCCCAGTCCACAGAGTTTAAGTTGAAGTCCCCAATAATAACTGCATCTGTTTCACATCCCTTACTTATTTCCCTTATCATTAGTTCATCTATATCATCAGTCTGCCCAGGTGGTCTGTAAAAAGCTCCCAAATGCACCATTCTATTTTTACTGAACCTAATATCTATCCAAAGTGACTCAACTCCATACTGCTTTATTGAAGTGTTTAAACTTGAAACAATGTTGTTTTTTATATAGATAATTATTCCTCCACCAATCCTACCTGTCCTTTGACTAATGTACATATTATAGCCCTGTAAATCAAATTCACTTATAGTGTCACTAAATTCTATTTCATTAATCCATGATTCAGTAACACATAATATATCTATATCCTCATCACTAATATAACTAAATAGCTCATCCTTCTTGTTTCTAAGACTACGAGCATTTGTATAGAAACAATTTAACCCCCCTATCCCTGAAGCACCTCTTCCAACCTGAATGACCTCACCTCTATTGCCTTGGAACCTATTTCTATTATCTGCCAAGTCCATTCTACTTTCAGTACTATAATGTCCTCTTGTAATTCTCTGACCACTATTAGTATCTAGTTTCCCGCTCGCAAAGACCTAATAACACGATCATACTCCTCCCACAACACATCTACCCCCCTCCTACTCAAATACAGTCCATCCATCGCATAACACCTTTCATTCTACTTTCTTTCACCTTTTCAATCAACCTCTTGTACCTCTCACGTAACTCACATGCATCCACTTTCTTCACATCATTCACTCCTACATGTGTAATCACAACCGCATCCCTTGCACAGCCAGACACCAGCTCCTCATACCTATCAGACAGATCTCTCACTCCAGCACCCGGCAAACACACCCTCAAACCATTCATCTACTTGCATTCAACTTCCTATCTAAATATCTAACTCGCGAATCACCCATCACAAGCACTTCAGTCAGACTCCTATTCCTAACCCCCACTCCTATTCTCATTCAAACTACCAGTCACTCTACCTCCACCCCCACCCCCACCCCCACCCCCATCAGTCATATCACTTCCAGTTACTTCCTCTCTTAGGGCACTGAATCTATTAGTCAAGCTAATAGGTTCTGTGTCCCTCTGACTCACACACCTATTCCCCCCCTGGCTAACCACCTCAACAGAGGCACCCCTATTCTCACAAAGAACAGGAGAAGCCTCCCTAGCTTCACGTTTCCTAACCCTTCTCCACTGTCCCCCATCCTCACTAGGCCTATTTCTAACTAATCTAAGGGGGCTAACTTCACTATCCCTAGAACTATCATATCCTACCTCCTCCACCGGCCCTCTACCTTCACCTGAAACATCTAACTGGCCTACCTCACCACCTAACCTATTCCCAGCTCTAGGCCTAACACTAAGTTCCCTCCTGAGCTCAGCAACTAACCCCTCCAGCATACATATCCTGTCTAAATCCTGCCTTCTCATCCCCTCTAAATCTACAATGCATTCACGCAGCCCACATACAACACATGTATACCCCTCACCTAATACACCACAACCAATGCATACATTCCGACACTCATGCTCACTATCATCCCCGAACTCCATTACTTATTCAAACAAAGAAAGAACTTAAGTAGTAATAAGAAAAAAAAGAAGAGCAACTTAGCTTTCGCTGATTGTGGTGAAAAAAAAACACACAAAAAAACAAACTATAGAAAAATCTGAAAAATAGATCAACAAACTGAGAGCTCTATGAAACACGTGCTACCTGTTCAAAGGTCAGCATCATTAATTAACCTACTACTCTGTAGATGATCAGAAATTCCTTCTTAACCATCTTCTCAAGAATTTTACAGACTATAGAAGTTAAGCTTACCGGTCTAAAGTTATTTGGGTCCTCTTTGCTTCCCTTTTTAAAAATTGTCACTACATTTGCCAATTTCCAATCATTTGGTATTTCTCCAGCCTCTAGTGATCTAATATCTTCTCAAGAGCTACTGCAATACTTTCTACACCTTCTTTGAGTATCCTAGAATGAATGTTGTCAGGGCCAGATGCCTTACTAGTATTTAACTGCATTATAAGCCCTTTAATTTCTTATTCAGCTAAAAACAGTTGAAATCTAAAGTTCTTGGGTTTAACTTCTTGTAATGCAATCACATGAGGTAGAGTATCCATACATTGTAGCCTATAGTTTAGTTCATTAAGTTTCTCCTTTGTTAGTACATCTATATTAGGCCAACTAAACATAATTTTCAAATCACTAGAAGTGTCTTTAGTTTGCAGATACTTTTTTTTATGTCACTACTCTGTTTCCTCTCATAACATAAATTCATAGATGACAAAAGCCACAAGGGCCTATCAAAGGTCATCGGCATCTGTCAAAACCCACCCATAGGATTGTGTCAGATCATGCATCTACAATATACAATTAGAACCATCCATACAAATGTGTCCAAAACAAAAAGCATCATCACCAGGACTCATCAAAATCCCAATTAATCATAATACACAATAAAAAACTAGATCTACAGGAATGAGTCCAGAATACCCCCGAACCATATAATCATCAAATCTGTGTTTGAATACATTCAAGTTTGGACTGTCTACTGTCTCCGATGGCAAACTATTCCAGTAATCTACCACTCTATTGGTAAAAAAATATTTTCTAACATGCAACCTGCACCTCTGTTTTTTTAATTTTTAAGTGGTGACCCCTAGGGTAACACTTCAGTTTCAGGGCGCACGGTAGGTGGCGCTGTTTATAGGCTACAATATATCTTATGACGTCAGATGGTAGCGTCAGATGTGAACAATTACAGCATTATATTTTTTTTGTATATGAGTATATACTGGGGGGCTGTGCCCCCCAGCCCCCCCCCCAATTGATTGAAACTCAGTATCATCACAGGGTGGTCACCCTGCAGTGATATCTCCCCCACGAGCAGTCCCCTTGAATTTACTGGGGGGGGGGGGTTCCCCCCAACAGCTTTTACTGGCAGAAAACCTAACCTAATAACAAACAATACTTACTTTTATAGGTTTCTTGATTAGTTTATGCGCCTCTAGATAATCTAAAAGTTTTTTGTGATTATACAAACTAAAGCCGAATTTGAATAACGAAGAAGCACAACTAGAGCACGAAAAAGCCATGAAACAGAAACAAATGCTAAGCAGGTTCTATTCATAAGCTATGACGTTGCCAGTAAGAAGCTGTTATCATTCAGGGCAAACAAAAAATAAGAAAACAAAACAAAAAACAATAAAAGATATCAAGAAACCTTACCTAACTTAGAAAAAACTATAAACGAGAAGAGGCGCAGATATTTAGTGAATAATACAGACTAAAAGTTACAATTGATTGAAGAGTAGGGAAATTGATTGAAGTTGTAGGGGAATTGATTGAAGGTAGGGGAATTGATTGAAGTCTTCAAATGGGTAAAAGGATATAATAAAAGGGATCTGGGTAAGGTTCTTACTCTTAGTGAACATGACAGGACACGTAGCAATGGGTTTAAGTTTGATAAGTATAGGTTTAGGAAGGAGATTGGGCGGAATTGGTTTACAAATCGTGTGGTGGATGAATGGAATAGGCTCACTAGACATGTGATAGAAGCCTCCTCTCTGGGTAGTTTTAAGAATAGATTAGATAAATATATGGATGAAGCTGCTAGATGGGACTGACTTTTTTTTATGTACATATGTATATATTTTTCTAAGGAGTGGGGAGATTATATTCTGCAGTTGCATGAATGGACATAATCCTCTGGATGCATTTTATGTATTTTGTAGATTAGATCTGACGAACTCCTGTTCTCGTTCGAAAGGAGGTGTGTGAGAGGGGATATGATTGAGCTCTTTAAAAAAATTTTCCGGGATAGATAAATTGGATGTTAGCAAGTTTTTTGAGTTAGATGATGGAAATCGGACTAGAGGTCACCACTTGAAAATTAAAAAGCAAGGGTGTAGGTTGGATTTAAGAAAATATTTTTTCACCAATAGAGTGGTAGACTTCTGGAACAAATTGCCACAGAGGGTAGTAGGTAGTCCAAATCTAAATGTATTTAAGAGTAGGTTGGATGAGTTTATGGGAAGGGAAGGTTGTGATGGTTCCTAAGTTTTGTATATATTAATATTGTTTGTATATATCTATAGCTGCATGATTTAGTTCTTGACAAGCCTTGATTGGTGATACCCTTGTTTCTGGATGCAATCCTCTGGATGTAGTTTTCCTGGGAGTTTGAGGGCCTTGAAAAAGAGGCCGCTTGACTCGGATGACCTATGATGAGCCCTTGTGGCTTTTGTCATCCGTTATATTATATTGTGGGGGACTTTGATTTTGTCTTCCCCTGGTGATGGTGCTTTTTGTGGGTGGGTTTTGACGGAGGCGGATGACCTTTGATAGGCCCTTGTGGCTTTTGTCATCCGTGTAATTATGTTATGTTATGTAATTATGTTAAAGGGTGACAATGTTGATGACTTTTCTCTGGTAAGAAATCTTTTGTGTTGACTGGAACAGGAGCTGCCAAGTGTAGGCCATGAATGGTCTTTTGCAGTCTCCTTCTTTTCTTATGTTCTTATGTTAAATCCCCAAAAGAACAAAAAAATATAACGCTGTGATTGGTTACATCTGAAGCTACTGTCTGACGTCATAAGCAACATATTGTAGCCGACTAACAGCACCACCTACCATGCGCCCCGAATCTGAAGTATTACCACCCCTAGTCCTATTGCTACCTTCCATATGAAATAACTTGCTAAAATCCAACTTATCCATCCTAGAAGACATTTTAAAAAGCTCAATCATAGCTCCCCTCACACACCTTTTCTCAAATGAGAACATATTTAGTACCCTCAGTCAATCTTCATATTCCAGGTGCTTCAGGTAAGGTATTATTTTTGTTGCCTTCCTTTGTACTGACTCTAGCATGTTGATGCCATGTCTAAGATTTTGGTAATTTGGTAATTTGGTAAATTGAGGGCCAGAGAGTGCGTGGGTCAGCACTATGGGCCCTGGAGAAGGTCAATGCCGTTTATATTTCTCTGTACTTTGGCTTAGGAAAGATTTAGCGGACTTTGCTTGCTGGGCTGACTTAGCAATCTAACAGGAGATAAGCCATGTTAGTACAGGAGGGAGGGGATGATCTATGATTTATATTCTATGTAACTGTCCAGTTTTAGTCAGAAAGAACTGGAGATAATTGGAAATTGCTTGGCGGATAGGGATGGGGTAACCGATTCCGTTGAGGATGACTGGGATTGTGAGTTGCATTACTCCAATTTCTCTGAGTTTTTCACAGAGTAGTACTCGATGGGAGTGATGGTGCAGGCATTCTAGTAGGAAGTGCTGGATGGTTTCTGGTTGATTGGGGCACCAGGGGCAGTCTGGAGAGGGAGAGAGACCCAGGCGGAAGAGATGAGCAGACAGACCAGAATGTCCAATTCTCAATCGGACGAGGGCAGAGTCAAGACGACGATTGATTGACCTTGACCAAAGTATAGGGCCAGAGTCCTCATAAAGGATGGATCTGAAGGATCCATGGAGCTGTTGGCGGAGGTCTTCTTCCCATGTAGCTCTGGTGTGTGCCTTCCAGAGGGAGGTTCGTGTGGCTGGAGAGATGGGAAGTGTTCCCAAAATGGGAGTGGAGTGAGCTTGGTTTGCTGCTCTGTCCGCTTTTTCATTGCCGATGATACCAGAGTGGGCTGGGATCCATTGCAGCTTCACATGCCATAGAGGGTGGATGAGGAAGTCAAGTAGCAATGCCTGAATTTCATAGCAGAGTTGTGGGTGGGTGAGGGGTGCGGAGGAGAGGAGAAGCTGAAGCGAGGACATTGAGTCAGTGTAGATGATTATTTTCCTGGAGGGGACTAGTGTCCGGGCTATTTTAAGAGCATGGAACAAGGCATACAGTTCAGCCACCACGATATTGTGCAGGGGATCTAAATGCCATGTGAATTCAAATGGGCATTCTAGGCAGATGACTGCTGCTGTAGTTGAGGGGGGATCCGTATGGTGGGAGCCGTCTGTGAATATGGCTAAGTAGTCTTTGTAAGTGGCATTTTCTAGGCTGCAGAAGATTGCTCTTAATTTGTGGGGTGGGTCATATTTTGTCCATTGACATGGGAGGGAGGGTGATATCACTGCGGATAGTGATATCCAAGGTGGAATGGGAGGCGTTGCTGGAAGTGGAGCCTGCCGTGGGAGAGGAAAAGCAAATTGAGCAAAAGTCTGGGCTGCACGGACTGCTACTGGGCGATGTGAAGAAGTTGGCCAGGGTTGAAGATATGCGTGGGAGGCTATGATTGTTGCAAGAGGGTGGTCTTCTGGTAGGTGTGTAGTCCGATAGAGCCATTTTCCAAGGAGGTTCTTTCTTCTGTATTCTAAGGGAAGGATGCCACTTTCTGCATGAAGTGCTGAAATGGGGGATGATCTGAAGGCTCCTAGGGCAATTCTCATTGCACTGTGCTGAATAGGTTTTAGTTTTGCCAGCTGGGTCTTATTTGCCGCAGAGTAGACAATCGAACCATAGTCTAGTTTGCTTTGGATGTAGGCTGTGTAGAATTGAAGGAGTGTTTCCCGGGAGGCACCCCATTTCACACCAGCAATGCGGCGCATCAAGGCGAGACAGTTGAAACATTTCTCTCGCAGTTAGTTGATTTGGGTGTTCCAACTTAGAGTTGGGCTATCTAACCATAGTCCAAGAAACTTATGGGCGGACACCCGTTCAATAGGTGTGCCAGAAATGAGCAAGGGTGGTGGTGGTCCTAGATGGCGGCGAGTGAACCAGAGAGATTTGGACTTGGTCTTGTTTAGGTGCAGGTTCCAGCTTTGAGCCCATGCTGTGAGGTCATTTACCGCGTTTTGGAGTCTGTCATGGACCAGTTGGGGAGTTTGGGCGGTGCAGAAGATGGATATGTCATCTGCATATAATAGAGATGTTGTATGCACACTGTCCGGTATGTCTGCTATGTATATTGTGAATAGAAGGGGGCTCAGAGGGGATCCTTGTGGGACTCCTTGGTTGATCTTGCGGGGAGAAGCTTGGGTTGACCCTATCAGCACTGTGTAGAGACAGTTAGAGAGGAAGTCTTTGATCCATGAGAGGGGGAGGCCGTGCATTCCCAGGTTCAATAGTTTGTGCAGCAAGGCCTCATGGTTAACTGTGTCAAAAGCATTTGACAGATCAAAGGAGACGGCCTCTGCCACTAGATGTTCCTTGAAGGTGGATTGCACCAGGTGGTCTAGATGTATGAGTGCGTCCGTCGTGCTGCGGCCTGGTCGGAAGCCATATTGATTAGGGTGGTGATGGTGGTGGGATTCCAGCCACCAGGCTAGATGCTTTTGGACCATTTTTTCCAGGAGTTTGCTGGTGCAGGAAAGGAGGCTAATTGGTCTGTATGATGCCGGGTCACTAGGGTCTTTTCCTTTTTGGGGGATGGGGAGGATGAGGGCAAGTTTCCATGGGGAGGGGAATTGGCCTTGGGTCCAGCTGTCGTTGAATAGCTCCAGTAAGAAGCTTAGGTGAACTTCAGACAAGTGACTTAGGAAGTCAGAGAGGATCATGTCGGAGCCAGGGGCCTTGCCTTTTTTCATGGAAGAAAGTGCCCCATGCAATTCTTTGAGTTGGAAAGGGGATGCAAGTGGGTCATCTGTGGTGTTGGAAATACTCTCTGTGAGAAGCCTGGCTTGAGGTCTGGTTAAGAGAGAGTCTGCTTTGCTGCTGTATAGTCGGCTGTATTCTGTGGCAAAGGCTTCAGCCTTGTCTTTTTCATTTGTTAGTGGGAAGCCACCTGAGCAGAGGGGATAGGAATTGGGCTTTGAAGGTGAGGTCATGTGTCTGAAGAAAGTCCAGACTTTAGTGGAGGGGGTGGAAAAGGAAAGCAAGCTACAGAATTTATGCCAGGAGTTTCTTTTTGCCTGAAGTAAGATCCTTTTGCACTTGGCGTCCTGTCTGTTAAATCCAATTTTGTTAGTTTGGGAGGGCTGACGTCTCCATCTTGCAAATGCTAGTCGTCTGAGGCGGATGGCTGATGCACACTCTTCTGTCCACCAAGGACAGCGGGGGCAGCCATTGAAGCGACTGGTGGTTAGGAGAAAAGTGTGTTCCTCAGCTGCCTTGAGGGATTCTGAAAACCAGTTGGCTTTTTCTTCAACTGAGAGGAGATTTGGGGGGGGAGGTTCGAGTGAGGCTTGGAATTTTGTCCATTTTCCTGGGTTTGTTTTCCAATGAGGGCGGATTGACCTAGGGGGAGGGTTTGTGAGGCCATTTGAGGAGATGATCACTGGTAGATGGTCGCTTCCCATATATTGGCCGGTAGAAACTACTGAGGAGGTGAAGGACCCACTGCCAATACACAGATCCAGGGTTGAAGGCACGGCTTTTGCTGGGTCCACCCTGGTGCAGAGGCCTGGTGGGGTGAGAAGGGAGAGGTGGGTCGAGGAGAGGAGGGCTTGAAAGAGGGCAGAGCCTGGGCGGCTTGTGATGGCTGATGGATCCCAGTGGGGGTGGGGGGCATTGAAATCTCCCATGATGAGGCTTGTAGGGGAGAGTTGGTCAAAATAGTGGTTAAATTCTCGCTCAGTGACCGGGAGGCATGGGTTGTAGCAGATGAGAATGTCACACCAGGTTCCGCCGATGGCTATCTGCACTGCCAGCAGTTCTAGAAGGCCTTGGGGGTATGGTATGAGTGTGTGGAGACGGTGGGTCAATCCATGTTTAATGAGAAGGAGGAGGCCACCACCTGCCCGATTTGACCTGTCTCTGCGGAGTGCAGTGTAACCTTGGAATGAGGGTGAGATTTCAGGCTGGAACCAGGTCTCACATATGCCAACTATATTGGGTGATAGAGAGTTGATGAGTAGAGAGAGGTCTCTCATCTTGTGACGAAGGGAGCGGGCATTCCAGAAAATTATAGGGCTGTGCATTGAAGCCATTATGAGAGGAATGAAGTGAACAGATTGATTACACTAGGGAGGAGAGTGATAAGGGCTTGTTGGACAGGAGAGCCAGATTGGAGCAGGGTGACGAATTCTTTTAGGAGATTTGTGATCTTCACTATGAGTGGCTGAGCTGAGGGTGCTCCTTTGCGGTGGTGAAGAGGCACATTCTGGATGACTGGGGAAAGTGGGTATGGAGGAGGAATTGGAGAAGGGCTCTTGGGGTGATAGTATTGGCTGGGGCAGGGCCTCTTGGGAGTGGTCTCTCTGTTGGCTCTGTGTGAAGAGGAGGAGGTTACAGGTGGATTTGGTTTACCGAGGTTCCTTGGTGGGATGGGAGCAGCAGCCATCTCTGCATAGGAGGGGGTCTGGAGGGGCTTTCTTGGGGGAGTTTTAGGAGAAGAGCGGATATCCTGGGAGGATAGTGAGGGCGTAGTTTTGGAGGCAGTGGAAGTTGTCCTGGAGTCTTTTGGGGCTGAGTAGATGGAGCGGAGCTGGGCATGGATGGTATAGGTAGGGATACTATCATCCACTGATTTGCGTTGGATCTGCCTTGCCTTTTCTGAGAATGGACAGTTGTTGGAGGAGGGGCGATGGTTGTCGTCGCAGAAGTAGCAGTAGGGGGGATTTGAGCATTCTTGGCCTGCATGAAAACCACTGCATCTGCTGCATCTTTGTGTGGATCTGCAGGTCGGTGATCCATGGCCAAAACGCTGGCATGTGAAACACCTCAGAGGGGGGGGGAATGTATGAGAGAACTGAGTAGGAGGTGAAGCCCAGAGCCATTCTTTCTGGTAGTCCTCCTGCAAATTTGAGACGCACTGAGTAGGTGGAAGCCTCAGGATGGGAAGGTAGTCTAGAAATCTCCATAAGACTGGACAGGCTGTTAGAGTCAAGGATCCGCAAGTTGTTTCTGAGGTCTTCTTGCTGTAGGGAGACTGGAAGGCCAGAGATCCTTCCATATTTGTATTTGCCTAATGAGGCATCTTCCGGGCGCCAGCACTTGACTGGCCATTCCCCCAGGGTGGAGACATCTTCGAGATCTACCTCTAGTTTATTAATATTAGAGAGTTCAATTCTTAGGGCTGTACCTTTTCCCAAGATTCGGCAGGATCCCTCTTTTATGAGTTTATGGAATGGTGATGAGTTTAGGGCAGTTGTAACTTTTAATGGGTGGGAAAATATGGCCTTGTCTTCAGACGATCTGATGAGAACAACATTCTGAGACTCAGAGTTGTCATTTGGAGCCAGGGTTGAGTTGGAGGCATGGTGAGATCGAGGAATATTAGGTCTTGGAGCGTCTTGGTTGAAGCGAGGACGTGAAGTCGGACGAGGGTCCGCTTCGGCGGAAGGGCTGGGGCCACGTTTGCCCTTAGGGGTTAGGGAAACTTCCATTGGGGGACCGTTCACCTGGGCCTGGCGGCCTAGGTCTCCCAGAGCTAAGCTAGGGATACTCCAAGAGGTTATTAGGGGCCGAAAGCCTTTAGAAGACTGTAGTTGCGGGCGACCGTGAGTGAGCAGGTGATGTAAAGTTCGACGACGAAGTGAGAGCGATCAAAAACGTCCGGTTCCTTCAGAAGATCAGTAGAGCTTCGCCATGTCTAAGATGTGGTGACCATGCTTGTATACAGTACTCTAAATGTGGCCTAACATACGAGTTATAGAGTTTAAGGATAACCTCTTTACTCTTGTAGCTAACATTCCTGTTAATGTATCCTAGCACCCTATTTGCTCTATTTTTGCCTCAATAGACTGCTTTGAAAACTTCAGTGACCTATCTACTACTACGCCTAAGTCCTTCTCATCCTCAACTGAATTCAGCCAATGCCCATCCATTCCATAGCTAAATTCCCTATTATCCCTTACCATGTTAAGAACTTTGCATTTTTTAAGGTTAAAAGTTATTTGCCACTTCTGAGCCCAAGCTAATAACTTATTTAATTAAGTCGCTCTGCACTTTAAGCTACCCCCAACTACTTTGACTACACCTGCCAATTTAGTGTCATCAGCAAAAATTGACACTTTGCTATTTAAAGCCTCCCCAAGATCATTTATATAAACTACTGATAATGTCCCTCCACTGTGAACTTACCCCATTCAGCACAACTTTCTGTTTCCTGTCTTTCAGCCAATGCAAAACTTTACCACATATCACATGCATTTTTAATTTATGAACTAGTATCCTATGTGGAACCTTATCAAAAGCTTTGCAAAAATCTAAGTTAATTACATCAACATTCTCTCCCTTATCTATTTGTTTAATAACATAATCCATAAAATCCAGTAAATTTGTTAAACACGATCTACCTCTTCTAAACCAATGCTGAGCATCATTTATTAACCTACCATACTCTAGACGGTCAGAAATCCCCTTCTTAACTATCTTCTCAAGGATTTTACAAACGATAGAAGTTAAGCTTACCGGCTTATAAATTAAATGGGAGAATTTTAGGGAGGACCGATTGTGAGAGGGACTTGGGTATTTTGGTAAGTTCAGACCTTCGTCCTAGAAAGCAATGCCTAAATGCTAAGAATAAAGCTAATAGGATATTGGGATTCATTAGGAGGAGTGTAAGCAATAAGAGCGCTGGAGTCATTCTAAAACTGTATCTGGCGCTAGTTAGGCCTCATCTAGACTATGCAGTACAATTTTGGTCACCATATTATAGGAAGGATATTGATTTGCTTGAGTCTGTGCAGAGAAGGATGACAAAGATGATTGGTGGGCTAAAGAACTTACCTTATGGTGAAAGGCTCAGAAAACTAAATCTACATACATTGGAAAGGAGAAGAGTCAGAGGGGAATTGATTGAAGTCTTCAAATGGGTAAAAGGATATAATAAAAGGGATCTGGGTAAGGTTCTTATACTTAGTGAACATGACAGGACACGTAGCAATGGGTTTAAGCTTGATAAGTATAGGTTTAGGAAGGAGATTGGGAGGAATTTGTTTACAAATTGGGAAATTTGGGGGAAGCATTGGGAAATAGTGACCATCAGATAGTTCATTTTAACTTGGGAATTGAGAAGGGTAAAATAACCGAGAATGCTGAAAAAATTTAAAATTTTCATAAGGGAGATTATATAAAACTTCGAAGCTTGCTAAATTTGGTAGACTGGGATGTAGAATTCAGAGGTAAAAATGCTTATGGGATGTGGGATACTTTTAAGCATATAATAAATGTAGTCCAAGAACAATGTATCCCAATGAAGGCCATTAGGAACAAAAGTAGGAAACCATTATGGTGGAATCAGGAGATAGCTAGAAAAATTTCAGAGAAGAAAAGGGCATACAAAAAATTACAGGTACAAAATAATATTCAAAATTTAAGTGATTATAGAATGGCTAGGAATGAGTTAAATAAGATTATAAAGAAGAACAAAAGGGTGTCAGAAATTAAATTAGCTCAGGATAGCAACAAAGATCCTAGAAAGTTCTTTAGTTACTATAAAATTAATAACAAGTCTGGCAGAGTTAAAATAGTACCTATCAAATATGAAGGGGTTGTGAGAGAAACTGATGAGGAAATAGTTGAGGTACTAAATGGTCATTTTGCATCAGTATTTACAAAGGAGAAACTAAATAGTCTTATGTATAGTACTCATGGCTCAGGGAAAGAGGTGTTTAACATAACATAACATAACATAATTACACGGATGACAAAAGCCACAAGGGCCTATCAAAGGTCATCCGCCTCCGTCAAAACCCACCCACAAAAAGCACCATCACCAGGGGAAGACAAAATCAAAGTCCCCCACAATATAATATAACGGATGACAAAAGCCACAAGGGCTCATCATAGGTCATCCGAGTCAAGCGGCCTCTTTTTCAAGGCACCCAAACTCCCAGGAAAACTACATCCAGAGGATTGCATCCAGAAACAAGGGTATCACTAATCAAGGAAGGTCAAGAACTAAATCATGCAGCTATAGATATATACAAACAATATTAATATATACAAAACTTAGGAACCATCACAACCTTCCCTTCCCATAAACTCATCCAACCTACTCTTAAATAGATTTAAATTTGGACTACCTACTACCCTCCGCAGGAATTTGTTCCAGAAGTCTACCACTCTATTGGTGAAAAAATATTTTCTTAAATCCAACCTACACCCTTCCTTGCTTTTTAATTTTCAAGTGGTGACCTCTAGTCCGATTTCCATCATCTAACTCAAAAAACTTGCTAACATCCAATTTATCTATCCCGGAAAAAATTTTAAAGAGCTCAATCATATCCCCTCTCACACACCTCCTTTCGAACGAGAACATATTTAATACCCTCAGTCTATCTTCATATTCAAGGTGCCTCAGGGAAGGAATAATCTTTGTTGCCCTCCATTGCACTGACTCAAGAAGGTTAATATCGTGTCTAAAATGTGGGGACCATGCCTGTATACAGTACTCTAGATGTGGCCTAACATAAGAGTTATAGAGTTTAAGAATAACCTCCTTACTTTTGTAACTGACATTTCTCTTAATAAAACCCAGCACTCTATTTGCCCTATTTCTTGCTTCAATACACTGCTTAGAAAACCTTAATGACTTATCTATTACTACTCCTAGATCTTTCTCATCCTCTACTGAGCTCAGCCAATGCCCATCCATTTCATAGTTAAATTCTCTATTATCTTTTCCCATGTTAATAACTTTGCACTTATCAAGGTTGAAAGTCATTTGCCACTTATGTGCCCAGGATAACAATTTATTTAAGTCCCCCTGCACAATAAAATTATCATCAATATCTTTAACTACAGCTGCTAATTTGGTATCATCCGCAAAAATTGACACTTTATTATTAACTGCCTCCCCAAGATCGTTTATATAGATGACAAATAATAATGGACCGAGAACTGATCCCTGAGGAACCCCACTGATAATATCCCTCCACTCTGACTTTACACCATTTAGCACTACCCTTTGCTTCCTGTCTTTCAGCCACTCAGCTATCCAACATTAGTGTGGATCGGAGGATGATAAAAGGACTAATAGGTGAGTTAGATACTACCAAGGCCTCCGGCCCTGATAATATTCATTCTAGGATACTTAAAGAAGGGGTAGAAAGTATCTCAATAGCTCTGGAGAAGTTATATACTAGATCACTGGAATATGGAGAAATACCCCATGATTGGAAGAGAGCGAATGTAGTCCCCATTTTCAAGAAGGGTAGTAACTCCTGTAATCTGTAAAATTCTTGAGAAAATAGTTAAAAAAGGGATTTGCCAACATCTAGAGAGGGAGGGGTAATCAGCGATGCTCAGCATGGGTTTAGATCAGGTAGATCATGTTTGACTAATTTACTAGACTTTCTGGAGTTTGTAACAGATCAAGTAGATAAAGGAGAGAATGTAGATATAATTTACTTGGATTTTAGTAAAGCATTTGATAAGGTACCACATAGGAGACTAGTTCATAAATTAAAAATGATTGGGATATGTGGGGGGGTTTCAAATTGGATAGCTGAGTGGCTGAAAGACAGGAAGCAAAGGGTAGTGCTAAATGGTGTAAAGTCAGAGTGGAGGGATATTATCAGTGGGGTTCCTCAGGGATCAGTTCTCGGTCCATTATTATTTGTCATCTATATAAACGATCTTGGGGAGGCAGTTAATAATAAAGTGTCAATTTTTGCGGATGATACCAAATTAGCAGCTGTAGTTAAAGATATTGATGATAATTTTAAAGTGCAGGGGGATTTAAATAAATTGGTAACATAACATAACATAACATAACATATGTATATATGTTATGTTTTTAGACACGATATTAACCTTCTTGAGTCAGTGCAACGGAGGGCAACAAAGATTATTCCTTCCCTGAGGCACCTTGAATATGAAGATAGACTGAGGGTATTAAATATGTTCTTGTTCGAAAGGAGGTATGTGAGAGGGGATATGATTGAGCTCTTTAAAATTTTTTCCGGGATAGATAAATTGGATGTTAGCAAGTTTTTTGAGTTAGATGATGGAAATCGGACTAGAGGTCACCACTTGAAAATTAAAAAGCAAGGGTGTAGGTTGGATTTAAGAAAATATTTTTTCACCAATAGAGTGGTAGACTTCTGGAACAAATTGCCGCAGAGGGTAGTAGGTAGTCCAAATCTAAATGTATTTAAGAGTAGGTTGGATGAGTTTATGGGAAGGGAAGGTTAAGAACATAAGAACATAAGAAAAGAAGGAGACTGCAAAAGACCATTCATGGCCTACACTTGGCAGCTCCTGTTCCATTCAACACACAAAAGATTTCTTACCAGAGAAAAGTCATCAACATTGTCACCCTTTACAGGAGTTCGTCAGATCTAATCTACAATATACATAAAATGCATCCAGAGGATTATGTCCATTCATGCAACCGCAAAATATAATCTTCCCACTCCTTAGAAAAATATATACATATGTACATAAAAAAAAGTCAGTCCCATCTAGCAGCTTCATCCATATATTTATCTAATCTATTCTTAAAACTACCCAGAGAGGAGGCTTCTATCACATGCCTAGTGAGCCTATTCCATTCATCTACCACACGATTTGTAAACCAATTCCTCCCAATCTCCTTCCTAAACCTATACTTATCAAGCTTAAACCCATTGCTACGTGTCCTGTCATGTTCACTAAGTATAAGAACCTTACCCAGATCCCCTTTATTATATCCTTTTACCCATTTGAAGACTTCAATCAATTCCCCTCTGACTCTTCTCCTTTCCAATGTATGTAGATTTAGTTTTCTGAGCCTTTCACCATAAGGTAAGTTCCTTAGCCCACCAATCATCTTTGTCATCCTTCTCTGCACAGACTCAAGCAAATCAATATCCTTCCTATAATATGGTGACCAAAATTGTACTGCATAGTCTAGATGAGGCCTAACTAGCGCCAGATACAGTTTTAGAATGACTTCAGCACTCTTATTGCTTACACTCCTCCTAATGAATCCCAATATCCTATTAGCTTTATTCTTAGCATTTAGACATTGCTTTCTAGGACGAAGGTCTGAACTTACCAAAATACCCAAGTCTCTCTCACAATCAGTCCTCCCTAAAATTCTGCCATTTAATTTATAACTATTCAATGGATTATTTCTACCTATACTAAGTACACTACATTTGTCTATGTTAAACTTCATTTGCCATTTCTCGGCCCAATTGGACAGAATGGTTAATTCCTCCTGCATTACAACAGCATCAGAATCAGCCCTAATGGCCCTACCTAGCTTAGTATCATCAGCAAATTTACTCAGGTCACTACTTATACCTATGTCAAGATCATTAATATAAATTAAGAATAGCAAGGGACCCAAAACAGATCCTTGAGGAACTCCACTGCTAACACACCCCCACTCAGATTTAACTCCATCTATACTAACTCTTTGCTGTCTGTCACCAAGCCATGACTGAATCCACCTAAATATACTGCCATCGATCCCGTGTGCTTTAACTTTGCTCAGAAGTCGTAAGTGTGGCACTCGATCAAAAGCCTTACTAAAGTCCAAGTATAAAATATCATAGTTTTCATCATTATCTGCTGCTTCATACACCTTACTATAAAAAGACAGCAAATTAGTGAGACAGGATTTACCCTTACTAAAGCCATGCTGTGATTCTTTTATCAACTTATGCTTATCCAAGTGATCTCTAATATTCCTTGCTATAATAGATTCCATCATTTTCCCTACCACTGATGTCAAACTTACTGGTCTGTAATTAGACATATTTGTTTTATCCCCTTTCTTAAATATAGGTATCACATTGGCTTTCTTCCATGCCACTGGCACAATGCCACTCTCCAATGATTTTCTAAAGATGCATGCTAGGGGCTCACTTAACACATCCTTACATTCTTTCAAAATTCTAGGAAAGAGCTCATCAGGACCGGGTGCTTTACTACTTTTGATTTTATCAATTTCCTTTGTCACTATCTCCTTTGTGATCAAGATATCCTTTAATTTCTCTTCATCATTACCCCGAAAGATCATTGACACCTCAGGTATATTTAGAGTATCCTCCTGTGTAAATACTGAGAGAAAAAAGTCATTTAGCATTCCAGCCATTGAGTCCCTATCACTCACTAATTCTCCATTGGAATCTATAAGTGGGCCTATTTTATCTCTAACCTTAGTTTTGTATAATTGATAAAAACTTTTAGGATCTTCCTTTGCCCTATTTGCCACTTTAATTTCATAATTTCTCCTTGCTACTCTAACTAACTTTTTAACATCTCTTGCTAGTTCATTATATCTCTGCCTTAAGTGATCCTCTCCATTTTTTATTTTCCTATAAATGCCCTTTTTAATGCCAATATAATGCTTAATTTTATCTGTCATCCATTTTGGGTCATTATTTTTAGTCCTAATCTCCTTATATGGAATGTTAATCATCTGACCTGTAATTAATTGCTCAATTATTCTTTCATACTCCTCTTCAATTGTAATCTCTTCCTCCTGGTGATTATTGTCTCCACTAACTGATATCATTGAATCTATTCCTGAATTGATTTCATTGCCTGGTTTCTGTACAACTGCCTCCAGGTAAGTCCTGAGCCCATTATAATTTGCTCTTCTAAAGTCAGGAATTTTAACATTGTTCATGCTACTATCAATACCATTCCATTTCATCTTGAATCTAATTTCACAATGGTCACTATTACCCAAATTTCCTCCAATCTCAGTATCCTTAATAACTTCTTCCCTATTTGTCAGAACTAAATCCAGTATATTATTACCTCTAGTGGGTTCGTTAATAATCTGCCTCAGAAAATTATCTTGGACAACATTCAAAAATTCCTCAGCCTCCTGATCACCCACAAGAGCTTCCCAGTCTATATTTCTGTAATTAAAATCGCCCATTATACACACATGCTTACTTCTACATGCCCGTTCAATCTCCTGCCACAAAAGATTTGAAGCTTCCTTACTAAGATTTGGTGGTCTGTATAATAATCCTAAGACAAGCTTGTTTTTACCTTCCTTTACATTTAGCCATAATGACTCTGTGTTATCATCTAATTTAATTGTACTGTTTACACAACACTGGAGATTATCTTTAATATAAATAATAACCCCTCCTCCTCTCTTCCTATTCCTATCTGTATGGAACATGTTAAAGCCCTCAATCTCAACCTCAGGTTTAAAGTGATTACCTGCCAAATCAAGCCATGACTCTGTTATCGCAATTATATCAAAATTCTCTTCACTTGCTAACGCTCTTAAGAGATCTATCTTATTCCTTATACTCCGACTATTTGTGTAGTATATTTTTAAGGTTTTTTTATTATTCCCATCTTCATTGCATCGTGCTTTTCTATTCCTAGTTATCTGCTCATTCACTTGTGCATTAGTCCCCCTATAACGCATCAGTATGCCCTCTCCCTTAACTATTCCTCTATCTCTGCATCCCTTCCATTTCCTACACCTGCCCTCTATTACTGTTATTCCCTTACCTCTAACAGCTTCTAGTTTCCCACCCGTAAGGACTTAATCACACTATCCAGCTCCCCCCATAGAACCTCAACACCTGCCCGACTAAGATGGAGCCCATCCATCGCATACAACCTCCTATTCCCGTAAAACCCTCCCCAGACATCTACAAACACCAATCCTAACTCCTCACACAGTCCTTTCACAAATTCATTCAAACCAATTGCATGCGACAACCATTCTACCCCCACATCCAATCTCGGAAGCACACCAGAAACAACACCTTTTACCCTGCTTTTACTCATCCTTTCAACTAACCTTTTATACTGCTCACGTAACTCACATGTACCCACCTTCTTTACATCATTCACTCCCACATGCGTAATCACAACTGCATCCCTCTCACACCCAGAAACCAGCCTATCATACCTCTCACAAACATCACTTACACCAGCACCCGGCAGACAAACTCTCATTCCCTTCCACTTGCTATCACTCAACTTCCTATCTAAATACCTAATCTGAGAGTCACCCATCACTAGCACCTCAGTCATTCTCCTATTCTGACTGAAGTGCTTGTGATGGGTGATTCGCGAGTTAGATATTTAGATAGGAAGTTGAATGCAAGTAGATTGAATGGTTTGAGGGTGTGTTTGCCGGGTGCTGGAGTGAGAGATCTGTCTGATAGGTATGAGGAACTGGTGTCTGGCTGTGCAAGGGATGCGGTTGTGATTACACATGTAGGAGTGAATGATGTGAAGAAAGTGGGTGCATGTGAGTTACGTGAGAGGTACAAGAGGTTGATTGAAAAGGTGAAAGAAAGTAGAATGAAAGGTGTTGTGACAGGTGTGCTTCCAAGAATGGATGTTGGGGTAGAATGGATGTCTCGTGCAATTGGGCTGAATGATTATGTGAGGAGGATGTGTGAGATGGAAGGTGTCATGTTTGTGGATGTGTGGGATAGGTTTGTTGGAATGAAAGAAATGTATGCGATGGATGGACTGCATTTGAGTAGGAGGGGGGTAGATGTGTTGTGGGAGGAGTATGATCGTGTTATTAGGTCTTTGCGGGCGGGAAACTAGATACTAATAGTGGTCAGGGAATTATGAGAGGACATTATAGTACTGAAAGTAGAATGGACTTGGCAGATAACAGAAATAGGTTCCAAGGCGATAGAGGTGAGGTCATTCAAGTTTCAAGAGGTGCTTCAGGGATAGGGGGGTTAAATTGTTTCTATACAAATGCTCGTAGTCTTAGAAACAAGAAGGATGAGCTATTTAGTTATATTAGCAATGAGGATATAGATATATTATGCGTTACTGAATCATGGGTTAATGAAATAGAATTTAGTGACACTATAAGTGAATTTGATTTTCAGGGCTATAATATGTACATTAGTCAAAGGACAGGTAGGATTGGTGGAGGAATAATTATCTATATAAAAAACAACATTGTTTCAAGTTTAAATACTTCAATAAAGCAGGATGGAGTTGAGTCACTTTGGATAGATATTAGGTTCAGTAAAAATAGAATGGTGCATTTGGGAGCTTTTTACAGGCCACCTGGGCAGACTGATGATATAGATGAACTAATGATAAGGGAAATAAGTAAGGGATGTGAAACAGATGCAGTTATTATTGGGGACTTCAACTTAAACTCTGTGGACTGGGAAAATATGATAGGTAGGGATAGAACAAGTGGCAGGTTCATAGAATGCTTTGAGGATAATTTTTTGAATCAATTTGTTAACGATTCAACGAGGGGGGACAATATATTAGATTTAGTACTTTCTAACAGTGATCATTTAGTTCAAGAATTGACTGTTGGGGAAGCATTGGGAAATAGTGACCATCAGATAGTTCGTTTTAACTTGGGAATTGAGAAGGGTAAAATAACTGAGAATGCTGAAAAAGTTCCAAATTTTCATAAGGGAGATTATGTAAAACTTCGAAGCTTGCTAAATTTGGTAGACTGGGATATAGAATTCAGAGGTAAAAATGCTTATGGGATGTGGGATACTTTCAAGCATATAATAAATGTAGTCCAAGAACAATGTATCCCAATGAAGGCCATTAGGAACAAAAGTAGGAAACCATTATGGTGGAATCAGGAGATAGCTAGAAAAATTTCAGAGAAGAAAAGGGCATATAAAAAATTACAGGTACAAAATAATATTCAAAATTTAAGTGATTATAGAATGGCTAGGAATGAGTTAAATAAGATTCTAAAGAAGAACAAAAGGGTGTCAGAAATTAAATTAGCTCAGGATAGCAACAAAGATCCTAGAAAGTTCTTTAGTTACTATAAAATTAATAACAAGTGTGGCAGAGTTAAAATAGGACCTATCAAATATGAAGGGTTTGTGAGAGAAACTGATGAGGAAATAGTTGAGGTACTAAATGGTCATTTTGCATCAGTATTTACAAAAGAGAAACTAAATAGTCCTATGTATAGTACTCATAGGTCAGGAAAAGAGGTGTTTACTAACATTTGTGTGGATCGGAGGATGATAAAAGGACTAATAGGTGATTTAGATACTACCAAGGCCTCCGGCCCTGATAATATTCATTCTAGGATACTTAAAGAAGGGGTAGAAAGTATCTCAATAGCTCTGGACAAGTTATATACTAGGTCATTGGAATATGGAGAAATACCCGATGATTGAAAGAGAGCGAATGTAGTCCCCATTTTCAAGAAGGGTAGTAAAGAGGATCCAAATAACTTTAGACCGGTTAGCCTAACTCCTGTAGTCTGTAAAATTCTTGAGAAAATAGTTAAAAAAGGGATTTGCCAACATCTAGAGAGGGAGGGGTTAATCAGCGATGCTCAGCATGGGTTTAGATCAGGTAGATCATGTTTGACTAACTTACTAGACTTTCTGGAGTTTGTAACAGATCAAGTAGATAAGGGAGAGAATGTAGATATAATTTACTTAGATTTTAGTAAAGCATTTGATAAGGTACCACACAGGAGACTAGTTCATAAATTAAAAATGATTGGGATATGTGGGGGTGTTTCAAATTGGATAGCTGAGTGGCTGAAAGACAGGAAGCAAAGGGTAGTGCTAAATGGTGTAAAGTCAGAGTGGAGGGATGTTATCAGTGGGGTTCCTCAGGGATCAGTTCTCGGTCCATTATTATTTGTCATCTATATAAACGATCTTGGGGAGGCAGTTAATAATAAAGTGTCAATTTTTGCGGATGATACCAAATTAGCAGCTGTAGTTAAAGATATTGATGATAATTTTAAAGTGCAGGGGGACTTAAATAAATTGTTATCCTGGGCACATAAGTGGCAAATGACTTTCAACCTTGATAAGTGCAAAGTTATTAACATGGGAAAAGATAATAGAGAATTTAACTATGAAATGGATGGGCATTGGCTGAGCTCAGTAGAGGATGAGAAAGATCTAGGAGTAGTAATAGATAAGTCATTAAGGTTTTCTAAGCAGTGTATTGAAGCAAGAAATAGGGCAAATAGAGTGCTGGGTTTTATTAAGAGAAATGTCAGTTACAAAAGTAAGGAGGTTATTCTTAAACTCTATAACTCTTACGTTAGGCCACATCTAGAGTACTGTATACAGGCATGGTCCCCACATTTTAGACACGATATTAACCTTCTTGAGTCAGTGCAACGGAGGGCAACAAAGATTATTCCTTCCCTGAGGCACCTTGAATATGAAGATAGACTGAGGGTATTAAATATGTTCTCGTTCGAAAGGAGGTGTGTGAGAGGGGATATGATTGAGCTGTTTAAAATTTTTTCCGGGATAGATAAATTGGATGTTAGCAAGTTTTTTGAGTTAGATGATGGAAATCGGACTAGAGGTCACCACTTGAAAATTAAAAAGCAAGGGTGTAGGTTGGATTTAAGAAAATATTTTTTCACCAATAGAGTGGTAGACTTCTGGAACAAATTGCCGCAGAGGGTAGTAGGTAGTCCAAATCTAAATGTATTTAAGAGTAGGTTGGATGAGTTTATGGGAAGGGAAGGTTGTGATGGTTCCTAAGTTTTGTATATATTAATATTGTTTGTATATATCTATAGCTGCATGATTTAGTTCTTGACAAGCCTTGATTGGTGATACCCTTGTTTCTGGATGCAATCCTCTGGATGTAGTCTTCCTGGGAGTTTGGGTGCCTTGAAAAAGAGGCCGCTTGACTCGGATGACCTATGATGAGCCCTTGTGGCTTTTGTCATCCGTTATATTATATTGTGGGGGACTTTGATTTTGTCTTCCCCTGGTGATGGTGCTTTTTGTGGGTGGGTTTTGACGGAGGCGGATGACCTTTGATAGGCCCTTGTGGCTTTTGTCATCCGTGTAATTATGTTATGTTATGTTATGTTATGTTACCCTCCCTCCTGTTCTCAGTCACGCTACCACCCATCCTGCTTTCATCCACAATCACACCAGGCAAATCACTTTCACACTCTTCCTCTCTCAGGACATTGAATCTGTTAGTCAACCTAACAGGTTCTATGTCCTTCCTTTTCAAACACCTAATCTGTCCTAACTTATCTATCCTATCCATTTTCACCCAGCATTCATCATCACTCACAACTTCCACACTGTTCCCAGTCCTAGCCCTATCTTCCACCCTCTTAGCACTAATCTCACCCTTCAATCGCACACTTGCATCTCTTCTCACCTCAAACACCAAATCATTCAACCTCTTACATTCCCCACTCAACCTCCTAACCTCCCCTTCCAGAAAACACACACGGCATTCAGTTACATTCACTCTCCTTTCAACTCCACATGCATCACACACCACATACACACTACTTTCAAACGGCATGCTCTCACCATCTATACAAAAAGCCATACTCTCAGAAATTTACTAATGAAAAAGTTAACACTCACCCAAAAAAAAATTCTTGCTCAGGATTGCTGCCAGTTATCTTCCCCAAAAGTATTAATCACTAATGTATTTATTATACAGTGATTGACGTATTAAATAAATACAAGAAAAATTACACACCCAAATCAGTATTATATCCCAATCTTACAATGAGGATCAGGAGCTCCTGTAAGACAACCTTCCAGAACAAAGCCAGACAGCCAAGTGAACAAAGCCAGACAGCCAAGTGAACAAAGCCAGACAGCCAAGTGAACAAAGCCAGACAGCCAAGGTTGTGATGGTTCCTAAGTTTTGTATATATTAATATTGTTTGTATATATCTATAGCTGCATGATTTAGTTCTTGACCTTCCTTGATTGGTGATACCCTTGTTTCTGGATGCAATCCTCTGGATGTAGTTTTCCTGGGAGTTGGGTGCCTTGAAAAAGAGGCCGCTTGACTTGGATGACCTATGATGAGCCCTTGTGGCTTTTGTCATCCGTTATATTATATTGTGGGGGACTTTGATTTTGTCTTCCCCTGGTGATGGTGCTTTTTGTGGGTGGGTTTTGACGGAGGCGGATGACCTTTGATAGGCCCTTGTGGCTTTTGTCATCCGTGTAATTATGTTATGTTAGATTAGATCTGACGAACTCCTGTAAAGGGTGACAATGTTGATTACTTTTCTCTGGTAAGAAATCTTTTGTGTGTTGACTGGAACAGGAGCTGTCAAGTGTAGGCCATGAATGGTCTTTTGCAGTCTCCTTCTTTTCTTATTTTTTAAATTAAGTAGAGGACTTCTTGTAGTCCCCCACCTCTTGGACTAGTTATCCAGCATCTTAGTTAATCATTATGTGGGTGGGATGCATTATGTGGGCGGGATTTAATGAATACGGATGACCTTTTTAGGCCCTTGTGGCTTTTGTCATCTGTGAAATTATGTTATGTTATATTATACCAAGGTGTCTGTCATAATGTGCTTTGAATGTGCTAGTGTTGGGGCAGTTACCACTCTCTCTGGGAATGCATTCCAGGAGACAATTACTCTAATGGCAAACCAGTTTCCTTTAAGTTGTCCTCCAATAATATGGATTTGCAAGCTTTTCAATCCTATGGATTGTTTAAAATGTATATTGTAGATGCACGATCTGACAAAATTATATGGATGCATTTTTGGGGTGAGTTTTGACAGATGCGGATGACCTTTGAAAGGCTCTTGCGGCTTTTGTCATCTGCGAAATTGGAACGGGTCTAGAAAGTTTTTGTCATATAGTTTGCGTATCACATTTAGAATATTCCTCGACTCCACCCACCCCAAGCCATGCAGTCTCGTAAACAATATTATTCTATCAAATTGATAACAAAATTAAGTTTACATACTTCAGAAATTCAATACAATTCAAAGTAGGGATTTATACTTTGTAACAGGAGTAAAATAAAACAATCAAATTAGCTGGCAGTTACCTTCACTGAAAGCTATCTACGTCAGATTATCAAGTCTGGTATGAAATTCTCCTCAAAATCAGATGCTACGGTTCTTTCGAAAAACTTCTCTTTTTTTTCTCTCACTTTCGTGATGCTTTTGCTGCTGCTGGTAGTACGTTTTTTCCTTACCGACAAAATCTTGCTAAGATCCCCTTTGAATAATACTGTGATGCTTTTGCTATAGGGCGTTTTTATCTCCACTAAAATCGTATTAATAGCATTTAATTTTGTATATTTTCTTCAGAAATCAAACATTTACTAGTTCTCGCCCCGCACAGTGGGTTCGGTACACTTCAACACCACTTAAACTACCACCCATCTCAACTGCTTAAAAGCCTATACGAACAATGATGCCCATCATGTTGCCCACCGCTACTGTTAATTTCCTCTTATGTTATTAAAATTTAATCTATTTCAGCCACACTTGAAAGACAACAGTGAAGTAAACATGTCATTATGTGGATCATCTCTGGGACCATATCGTAAGATAGAATAAAACACCTCAAAAATGAGCACTTTAAAATTTTAGCACTCGTCCCAAATAGGCATTACCTCTCTTTTTGGAAAGATCCGAAAGGACTGTGGTCAAATGAAGGGTGAGAGGGGGCGTTGTATGCACGCATTGCAAGATTTAATGAGACACCCAAAGAAACCTTAAAAATGAGCACTTTGATTTGTTTTTTTAAATGTCCTAATGGATTCACGTTAAACCAAAAATAACATTTGATGAACGGGAATTTGGATGATAAGTGTTCCGGAAAGAATACTGTTCCTCAATTGTAAATACCACTCTTTTGCATTATAATATATATAGCTCTTAACGTAAAAGATTAAACAGGGCTAATATTATTTTTAAGACATTAACGATTTTTAAATTTTCAAAGACATACACGTTCTTAATTCTTAAAATGATGTTCGCCGATGTCATTTTAACCCCCGAAACTTAATAATAACGTAGTTATTTATTTGGGGAATCAAAAATATTATTTTGATAAATTTGAATCTGTCGGTACCATTTGCCATATTTCCTTCCACTTTTGGCCTGACTAGTTAGCCAATAGCATGATACGTTATACCTGCAGACGATCTGCACGTGCGTCTTCTGGCTGATTAGCCAATACCATGCTTCATTATATTTCAGCCGGTTTGCACATGGCTGTGTCTTCAGTTGATATGTTGGAATGGCGTGCGGAGGTTGTTGTAAGTCACAATACCAAATAATACGTGAAGTCTTTGAGGACGATTGTCAGACCTTAGAAATATATATAGCGAGAGAAGAGGTTGATGCTTGATTGTGGCGGGAGTCACCAGTTCCAGGTTGGAATAAATATTTTTTCTCAGCTACATGAATCCAAGTTCGAGTTCGTTTGAGGTTATCCATCAAATAAGTTCTCATTTGGATTTACAAACAAGATGATAAAAATAACTTTATTTTGAAATTGAAGTTTAATTAGGTAAATGGCTGGGGTTGGTGAGCTTGTGAATCTTATCGACCACAGAAGGCGGACTCTCTGTGGATGGAGCCCAAATGAAGACGAAGTGATTTGATCGACTGTGTGGATAATGTGAGGCTGTATTTAATGTCCGATTGGTTTATATGTATAGAGAAAGTGGGAATGACCAATGTGGTTTCTGGGGAGGAGCTTTGTCTGAAGTGAATGTTCGTTGGTGTGTGTTCAACATATCTAGGCGCGACTTTATTTTTTTCCGGTGTGACTTTGCCTCCGAATCTGGTGCAGCTGCGACTCTATTTTTGCCCCCTCCCTCCGTGCGACTTGCGACTGCGACTTTTTTTTCCGATGAGACTCCGCGATAACAGAAACATGCTTGTATAAGGCTGAAAAACACATATTTATTATTATTTTTTGAGGAACACAAGCTCCTCAAAGTTAACCTCATCCAGGGACGATCTCTTGGCCCTGAGGACGTCCCCGACCGTGCTGAATAGCCTCTCCACAGCTGCAGAGCTTGGGTGGGAGTATTGTACTTAATGAATAAGTCCACCCACACCTCCCTGTGCTGGTAGGAGAAGAGGGACCAGGCCAGCTTGCCTTTAAAGGTTACCCACTCCTCCATGGACTTCCTCCAGACCTCCCTCACACACTGCTGCTGGTTGACCTGGCATCTAGCAAACAACTTGTTGAAGAGGTGGGTGTCCAAGTCCTGGGGTTCCTGCACTTCTAGCTGGCCAGGCTGACGCCGCTGCTGCTCCTCCTTCATGGCTTTGATTGCGGCCCTTAGCTCCCTGGTGATCGTGTCCCTGATATCCTCCACCTTGTTAGGAGCAATACTCTCCAGGGCCTTGGGGGTGAGGTTGGGGTGGACAGCTGTGGCCATAAGGAGGTCGCAATCCTCGAAGAGGTGGACAAACCTCTTTTCATAGCCCCTGAGGAGGGCCTGCACCAGGTCACCATTCTGGGTCTGCTCCTCCAGGCTGGCCTTCATTATTTCAGAGTCACAAACTTTTTTTGATACGTTTATGTAGTTTCATGTAACGTCAGTCTCATATAATGTGAAGAATTTAATTTATCATAAAAGGAAAGTTACAAATCAATAAAAATAAATTTAGCTGTTGCCAACTCAAATTTGATATTTTGAGTCAAATCGAACTTTAAAACTGCCTTAAAACAGCCGCGGCAATTTCTTTAAAACAAAAATCGTCTTTGTTCCTCTTCAAAGTCGCGGTAAAAGCCCCGAAAATTGGTGGTGCGACTTTGCTTAGTCGGATTTTTTTCATAACATTTGTGACTTTCAACTTTGCGACTTCGAAATTCATAGTGCGGTAAAGTCGCAAAGTCGCAACTCGTTGCTGCAACGCCCAGCTCTGGTGATATATATATATATATATATATATATATATATATATATATATATATATATATATATATATATATATATATAGAGAGAGAGAGAGAGAGAGAGAGAGAGGAGCAGGGTCAAAGGAATTTTATGAGAAGATAAGATAGGTAGTGAGAATAGAAAAGTTTAGGAAATGTTTATATGATTTCAGGCTAGCAGATTGGCATTAATAAACAAATACAACGGAATGGTTAAATGACAGTTTTGTGGGAACCGATGTTGTGGTGATTTTTAAGAAGATAATGTGACCAAGGCGAAATCAATCGTCGCTCCGGTTGGAACACGTGAGACAGGGAAAGACCGTGTACAAGAGTGTGTGTAATTTTTGTGTAAATTGATCGCTACATATATAGGGCTCACAGTGTAATCCCACGAGGTTTTAAATGCCCTACATGCCGCTGAAATTATAAATTTAGGTAAGATCGAAAGTTCTTTTACTGTAATAGAATTATAAAAGATTCGAAAGGCAGTAAAACTACAAACAAATTTTCGGTTAGTGCGTTTAAGGGCACGTGGCTTGCTAATGTCCGCATTCGACCAAGTGCTAGCCTCTTGTTTATAAACTGTTTTCTACGCGAAGCTTTGTTTCAGCTGTAGAACTGTCAGATTTTTATAGTCTGCAGTACTCCAAAAGTAACTTGTATCTGAATATAAATCCTACTTAAGCGGAGTGAGAAGTCAAAATACGTTTAATAATATAACTGCAGAGACTCACAAAATTTGTAAGCGACAATCCTTCACTCTCGCCCGCGCCATCATCCGAAAAGGTTAGTTTAGAAAATGGTTCCACAATCCAGGTCTATAAATTCATCTCAAATGTGAGTACTCTACTTATCAAATTTTCATCCATTACATACCCCAATTTACTTATTACCATTGTGATTCCTTTAACATCACTTTTGCATTGTTTTTTTAAATATCATATTAAATAACTTTTACATCTACTTAATATCCTGTTAACATTATATATCCTATTAACATCTATTTTATTTTCTGCTACTATTAATTCGATCACCATTAATTATCTTGGGAATTGCCATTTTTAATTCTTTTACTTATCCATTAAATAATAACTGTTAATTCTAAAATACATTATCTTTTTCTATGATTGTCTAGACATTCAAACCCTTCGTGTTCGCCGAATTCCGTCACGTAGCCCGAATCTTAAAAATTCAACCTTCATTCTATCAATCTAATTTATGTGAGCAGGATATTGTATTTATATGCTATGTAGGTAAACCATATATTAACCAGTACACATAATAGCGAGAAGGTGAGGAAAATATCGAACTTAAGAGCGAAACGCGCGTTAACTGGATAAGTTACTGTTCTGAGGTTTGTGAACCTTGGTTAAGGCGTCAAGATAAAATCGGTGGTCCAGGGACTATTGTTGAGATTGACGAATCTAAATTTGGACGATCGAAATTTGATAGATGACGTAGAACTGAATGCTAGTGAGTATTTGGTGCCTTTGAACGTGGAAATAAAAAAATTGTGTTAGTACCTGTTGATAAACGCGATAGTGAAATTTTACTTCTAGTCATATAAAAATATATACATGAAGGGACTACTATTTATTCAGATGAATTACGTGCATACTGTAAATTAAGTGATTTAGGTTATGACCACAAGGTTATAAATCACAGCTTACATTTCGTCGACCCTGTCAGCAGTATTTATAGTCAGAACATTGAAAGACTGGCGGGATGTCAAAAGCTGTGTTTTTATGGCGGGAAATAAAAAGACGCATTAGGTGCAATATTTCGCCGTTATTTATTTAATAGGACATACCCCCCAAAACAACACCTACACCAGTTTCTTCTAGAAGTGGTGGATCAATACCGGCATGAATTTCAAGACAAATGAGGTAAACCTTTTACGAAATTTCTGTCTGATTTTATTAGAGTTGGGTTAGCTTAGATTAGGTTAGGTAACTTCTGGTTAGGTAAGTTTTTTATGTTTGGTCTGATTCTAAATCTTTTAAATGATTTGAAAATGTGTTTTTCTTATGCAGTTTTATGTGTATGTAGGGAAATCGATATCCCACCCGAAAACAGAGGCCATGTTCGGTAAACGCAACGTCTTGGAATTTGGGCGACGTAACCTGATTAATTAACTTCCCCATCCCTCTCCCCTTGCCTCGAGGACTACCCGAAGGGCCTTCCCATAACCACGAGAGGCTCGAATCATCAAGTTTCAGGTCCAGCGAGCCTAACATTGGTTAAACCGGCAATATTTCTCCTAAGAGTTGGTATTTAATTTCACTTCATAGACGAAATTAGAGGAGCATCGACCAAAAGCCAGAAGGTGCCTTTATGGCTAAGTGAAAGACGCTCAGAGAAGCGCCGTTAGAGGAGGAGGTTTAATTCCGAAGACCTTACTCCCTCCTTCCCCTACCCCCAGTAGGGATGGTAAAGTATATATGCGGATAACTGTAGAAGAAGAAGAAGATCGAGTGAGTCATCGAGACGACGAAGTCCGGCTAGAGTGCCCGGCAACCCAACGAAAGGAACTCAGTAGAAGCTCATCCTGAGCCAGTTCCTGGTGGTCACACCAAAAATTTAGTTTAGCTTGTATTGAGAAACAAGCTCAATCATCTCTGGTCAGAGAAACCCCCCTATCCTGGTTTACAACAAAACAAAGAGATAGTCCTCGCCATTGAGGAATACCCCAAAGTGAACTCCCTCAAACACTCCCCATTCGTCAAAGGATTCACTCGTTTGCTTATCGCTCGTCAGTGCGAATTATTCCAAGATTAACCAGAAGATTGGAAGAAGCAAACTTTCACGGTCCCGTTGTTGAAATCACCCGACTAAGACAACGTGCTTAACGCCATCCGTGGCCCGCACCAAAATCACCTGTGGCTTCAAGCCTATCCTCCCGTCATCAGCCAAACAGCTGGAGTGTCTGTGAATACGTCTGCGCGCCTGGCCGCAAAAGACATTCTTGCGTCTACATAAAAATTAAGGCCAAGGTCGGTCTCCAACCAGATTAAAGTGTGGTTGTTTAAAGGGAAAAAAATTCCATTAGCTTTCAATATTAAAGTGGGCTTTGGTTCAACCAGTACTTTATATTTATTTGTGTAATTTAGTAAGTCCCACTTAAACTCGTTTAATTCATAGCTGTATAGTTTGTTTTGTTAGTTTTCACTTTTGTCTTTTTTGATGTAGTAATTAAAGATCTATTTTCTCAGAAGTATTTAATTCAATCCTCGAAACGCTGAGCATGGCAGTAGAAATTCTCAAAGATTGAAATAATAATAAAAATATAGCACTCTTACAGAAAACGTAATCAAGGAGTTTTTGAAGTACGTACCAAATTGCAGGAGAATAGCATAATGCACCCACGTTTTCCCCATCTCCCTCCCGGGCGGGCCGGTTATCAAACCTTCCCCTTCCGGCGCGATAGCTGATGGTCTCCCACCGGAAGAAACAGCTGGCCATTTCAGCTGACCACCGAGTTCCTTCCTCGACTGGTTATCGATAAATGGGAGCCCATTTTGGATTCCGGTGGCTCACGGAAGTTTGCAAAGGAGCAAATGGAGGAGATAATCAAGCCGCTCTCACCCGAAGAAGGACGATTGATATCAAATCTATTTTCCGGCGCCATGTGAACTTCTCCCGAGTTTCGAATATAAAAGATGAATTCTTTTAACCCTCAATAGTAGAGCTTTCACAGCGTCTGGCAGGGCAGGAATTCCCATCTATCTCGATGGAGTGGTAAATCGTTGAAGCATCAAGTCTTCAGAGAGGAAATCAGTCCCAGTTAGGGAAGCTTCTTATCCTGTTGGTCTGCACGTCAGTGCTTACCCAAGCTCGTACTCACGTGTCAGAGCCGAAGCTACAAACAGCCTATTTCTGGTTCTCTAAGCGAGAAATCTACATCTCGGCTTTTCTCCGTTACCCTACGCGTCGATAGGTCACTTCACCCCCCCCCCTCCATCACAGAGGCACCCAAGATTCTTCGGAGTTCTCGAGCGTGGGGCTCTCTTTAACAAGAAGCTCTCGTCACCGCCTTCTTCCAGCAGAATCGTGACGGAATTGTGGGATCAGGTCGGTCCCTAGAGAACCTACCTCATCGTCTCCACCCCTTATTTCACCCCCTTCACTCACCAGCGCCACCCGAACATCAGGTTCCAAGGTAACCCTTCCCTTTCACATTCCCCAACTTCACCGCGAAGCTTACCAACATTACAAGTGTATAGGGATTTACGTAGTGAATGTGAATAGTTATTTACAAGCCAAGTGAGATATCCGAGATTCACTTATTGATTTACCTCTCAAAGCACCTTATTTGAATATATATATATATATATATATATATATATATATATATATATATATATATATATATATATATATATATATATATTCTTGTTTAGTGTTCATTAAAACTTTATTTTTATATTATTGTGTATCTAACTTCCTTTGGGTCACTTTCTTCTGGCAAAGTTCATTCCAATCCCTCCGTAGCCAACCTCTAAGCACTCCGAATCAATAAACCCATTCAGAGCAGGGGCCAAACGAAGTATAAGGAGTAGTACGACGACTCCTCCGCATTTGGGATAATAGAATATATATATATATATATATATATATATATATATATATATATATATATATATATATATATATATATATATATAAATATATATATACATATATATATATATATATATATATATATATATATATATATATATATATATATATATATATATATATATATATATATATATATATATATATATATTAGAGTCGGAGAAAAGTCCAACCACCCCTCGGCCTATTCCTCGACATATAGTACATTTATTATATCATATTTAATTCTGGTGTCATAAGGTGTGCGGTTTGTTCCGAACCCGTCAATTTTGAAATTCCCCTTTTCTAATTGCCAAGCGCCAAAGGTTAAATAAAACAAATAATAAGACATTTTAATTTTTTTTGGTGAAATAAGAATTGACCCTGTGTCCTTTTAATTTTGTTTGTTTTTTGTATTGTCGGTATACAATATAAAAAGGGTTAGGCTACCCTCGATAACCCTTGCTTGCAGCATCTCACCCAGCCTAGTAACTATTTGTATTTTCTTCACTTTTTTATTATTGTGTATATTATTTGTCACCACTGTATAATCTGTGGTTAAGTCGTAAAGCTCTTTCGTGAATCAGCGGATCCGACAGCGTATCCAAGATGTCTTCCTCCTCATTTGAGATGTTCTACAGTGGCGGCAACAAAAAAAGTGACATTGAAAATTGGCAACAGAAATCGATACACAAAATCGCTTTCACGATTTTACTTGCCAACAAGCCAATGAAAAGGGGCGGGGCTTATGCCGCGAACAGACGACTCTCCTGAGCTAAGACAACAGAACTGCGCTTTATTGCAACTCAAGTGTCTCGTTTGAGCTCGTACAGTGAGGTTTTAGTGTACGGCGCTCCAGCGTGCTGATTTCCTGCATTCGTAGCTACATTTGACCTGCAATAACTTCTGTGTAAATGGATACAATGGGGCAGTAAAAGCTTTCTATGACAGAGAAAAGCTGTGCCTTGACCCTATTTGAGCAGCGAAAGTCTTTTATTGATGTAGCAGCAGATTTAGGAACCTCAAGAAATACGATTTATCGCCTAAAATGGGCAGCTGAGTTATTGCCACCAGGTACCATACCAAAGAGGAATGAGGGCACTGGTGCAGCTAGGAAGACATCTCCAAGGACTGATAATATCCTAAGGCGTGAAGTGATGTCAGACCCTTCTGTAACCTCCGCTTCAATCAAGAAAAAACACCCAGACCTCCTCCAGAACGTCGCCCTCAGGACCATCCGTCATCGCTTACAGAAGGACTTAGGCCTACCGGCTCGCCGCGCTGCCAAGAAGCCACTTCTTACCAAGGCTATGAAGATGAAAAGGCTCAATTTTTGCAAGACCTATAAACATTGGGCAGCTGCCCATTGGAAGAAGGTCATGTTCAGTGATGAGAACACCTTTAGACTGGTCAGAGGAGAGTCAAAGATCGTGCGTCGTCCCAGCAATGTGTCTCGGTATGACCCAAAATATACCGTGAAAACTGTGAAGCACCCTGATAGTGTGATGGTGTGGGGTGCCTTTAGTGGAAACAAGGGTAGAGGAGGTCTGTACTTCCTTCCCAAGAATGTAGCCATGAGGGGGGCTAACTATCTCGAAGTTTTGAGGCAGCACATGCTGCCATTTTGGGAAATTCATCAGTGTGAATTTTTCATGCATGGTCGTGCCCCTGCTCACAGGTTCCAGTTAGTAAAAAAGTTCTTTAATGATAATAATATTAGTGTTTTGGAGTGGCCTGGTAATTCCCCGGACCTAAATCCTATTGAGATTTCTTGGAATCTCATGAAAACCAAAGTTCAAGAGACAGCACCCGGCAGCATCAAGGACCTGATAGAATCACTGAAGAAGATCTAGGTTACGATCGACCCCACCTACTTCGCAAACCTGGTTGAATCAATGCCCAATCGACTTACGATGGTCATCAAGTGCAAGGGCAACATGACCAAGTATTAACTTTCATGAAATATTCATAATAAAATATGTAAGTTACATTTTTCTGTTTCATTTTCCCCGAATTGTCACATGTCACTTTTTTTGTTGCCGCCACTGTATTAACAGGGACAAGTTTTGTCTTACGGGCAAGGAATTGATCGAATACGTTCCGAACGAACAAAGGAATGAACGTTAGGAAAAAAAAGAAGAACAACGAAGACAAGAAAAAATAGAAGAGAGGCGAAGACAAGAAAAAATAGGAGAGAGAGAGAGAGAGAGAGAGAGAGAGAGAGAGAGAGAGAGAGAGAGAGAGAAAGAGAGAGAGAGAGAGAGAGAGAGAGAGAGAAAGAGAGAGAGAGAGAGAGAGAGAGAGAGAGAATTCGTCAACACGAGCGTGAGTTAAGTAGATATCAAGTAGAAGTCAGTTCCGTCGGGTCCAGAAGTCACCAACCTCAGCCCAATAAAAAAATAGGAGAGAGAGAGAGAGAGAGAGAGAGAGAGAGAGAGAGAGAGAGAGAGAGAGAGAGAGAGGGAGAGAGAGAGAGAGAGAGAGAGAGAAAGAGAGAGAGAGAGAGAGAGAGAGAGAGAGAGAGAGAGAGAGAGAGAATTCGTCAACACGAGCGTGAGTTAAGTAGATATCAAGTAGAAGTCAGTTCCGTCGGGTCCAGAAGTCACCAACCTCAGCCCAATAAAAAAAATAGGAGAGAGAGAGAGAGAGAGAGAGAGAGAGAGAGAGAGAGAGAGAGGAGAGAGAGAGAGAGAGAGAGAGAGAGAGAGAGAGAGAGAGAGAGAGAGAGAGAGAGAGAGAGAGAATTCGTCAACACGAGCGTGAGTTAAGTAGATATCAAGTAGAAGTCAGTTCCGTCGGGTCCAGAAGTCACCAACCTCAGGCCCCCGCATTAAAGCTCCCCCCTTATTGTGATCAAGAGGACTTTTGCACTTACTTAACCCATTTTGAAAAGATCTTCGAAGTCAATGGGTAAGACATTGAGTCTGAAGGAGTAGGCGGCCTGCTCCCGTTGTTCAATTCTCGTCTAAGAGAAATCTTCATTGCCCTCCCAAGAAGCTACAATAGGTTTTTCATCTCTTAAAGCAGAACTCTTATCCGCGATTAATTTAAGCCCCGAGTGCTACAGACAAAAAATTCGATCTGCTAGGATCCAGCCAGGACAGAGGTATCCTCAGTTTGGGTTTCTCCTGAAGAAAAAACTCCAATTTTGGTTGGACTCGGCTAAAGTCGGTGGCGACTACGACTCAGTGCTAGATTTCATTTGAAGGACCAGCTAATGCACATCCTCCCTACGGAAATCCGTGCATTTGTGCAAGATAGGCGTTCCTATTCCTTTAACGAGTGCCTCGAAAAAACTGATCTCTACGCCACAAATCATCATTTCTATCCTAAGGAGCAAAAGAAGAACAGTCCTCCGTCCCCTAAGAACCAAGGACAATCACAACTGAGAAAACCCCCTCATTTAGTAAAAGTCCAAGGCCCCTTTAAACCGAAAGGTAACCACCATAAGAAGCAAGAAGAGGTGAAACCCCCAATTTTTATTTCTCCGTCGAGTAACCCCTACCGGAGTAATCCCATTGTAGCCTTCTCTTGCGGAACCCCTGGTCACTACAAATCTCAGTGTCCACAAAACTTCCGCTTTCGCTTTGCCCCTGGACCTCAGGTCCACCAAGTCTCCATAACTCTCGCTGCCGAACAGCCTACCGCGCCTGCGCCTCTGCCATCTTCGTCGACCTCTCGGAGCACAAGGTGAACTTTATTTTTAATAGCAATTCTTCTGGTGTGTTCAAATTCGAGTCCGGATCCATTAATGGATGTAGAGTATCCACTCTGGTGAGAAATACAGGGTGTATGTGTATAGTGGTATCGGACAAGTGGCTTACCCCCGTGGACCCACAACATAAGGAATTCGCTGTCGTACACGATTTCTTGGGATGAGCTAATAAATTCCCATTGGTCCGTTGTCACGTAAAATGCCGCTATTTTACGGGGTGGACCGACGTCGTAGCTGCCTCGATTAAGTTTTGTGCAGTGTTGGTGGGCCAGAGCGCGCAGATATCCCCAAGTGCCGTGTCGCAAGCTGTCGTCACCCGGGTTCAGGCTGATATAGATTCCTGTCCCCCCGCGTCTCTCAAGCCCACATGCACCCCTGATTACGAGGGACTGAATAACGCCCAATTCATCAGTGCCTAAAAGGACTGGCTTTCCCTCCAACCTTTATGGGAAAAGGCCAAACGAGGAGAGACAGAATCAGTTCGTGGAGACCGAAAAGTGAGGTATGTGATAGAAGACGCTTTTTGATGTGGTACTTCCCCGGATCCAGTAGGTTCCCCGTTCAAGGCCCTTTGCGTGCCTAGGGCCTACGTTGCGAAGATTTTACAAATAACACACGAAGGTGTGTTTGCAGGACATTTCAGACATAATAAGACCTCGCACCGCGTATTTAAGTATTTTTGGGGGCCTGGTGCAGCCAAGGAAATCGTAGAGTTTTGCAGGACCTGTGATATATGTCAAAAGGTCACCGCCAAAAGACGAGTACAATCGGCCCCCCTTCAGAAGACTCTAGTTACATCAGAACCATTTTTCAGGGTCGCCATCGATCTTATTGGACCGATATATCCCCCTTCCACCGAGGGACACTCATACGTTCTCATCCTCGTCGATTGGGACACCCGGTTTCCTGAAGCAATTGCTCTCAAAAGAATTGATAGCATCTCGTGTGCCGAGGCATTAATCTCTATTTTTTCATGGGTAGGGATCCCTAAAGAGCTCCTCTCTGACAGAGGCCGTCAATTTACGTCCGAATTGATGGAGCACGTGAGTAAGATGCTCCAGATTAGGCCCATTTTCACCACGCCCTTTCAACCCTCTACAAATGGTATGTGCGAAAAGTTAAACGCTACATGGAAAAGCGTGCTTAAAAAGCTGTGCCACGCCCAGCCCCAGGAATAGCACCGGTACCTGCTAGTAGCTTTGTTTGCGTGTAGGGAGATTCCCCACCGAACTCTGTGATTCTCCCTATTCGAGCTTCTCTATGGTCGCAATGTCCGAGGTCCACTGAGCATTCTCAAGGAGCTCCTCACGAACTCTCGATTGGATAAGGAACTAAAGGCCTCCTACTCGTATGTTCTGGACTTGCGTGACAGGCTAAAAAAAATGCTCGGAGGTTGCCGTGCAAAATTCCGATATCAATCTAGAGAAGTATCGCACGTATTTTGATATTAAATCTAAGGCACAAAAATTGAAACCAGGAGATGAAGTTCTGCTTTTACTCTCCACGGAAAACAACAAACTCCTATCCCAATGGAAAGGACCATTCCCGGTCATAGAAGCTAGAGGGCCCGTGGATTATGTCATTCAGTCCTCATCTGGCAATAAGTTGTTTCACATCAACATGTTAAAAAGATATCACCGGTGAGCTTATGCTAACAATATTGTTGTCTTCGACGAAGAAGGGACAATGGCAGCATCCTTCCCTTGGGACCCATTGTTCAGACAATATGCGTCGAGGCGGATAAAGATTATCCTTTGCCTAATCTGCCTTCCTCCCCTTTTCCCCATAAAGACCTGGCCACCGCAGTCGACGTGAATCCTCACCTAGGTTACATGGAGACGTCTCAGATTGTCTCCCTGCTGAAGGAATACCCAGACGTAATCTCCGAGTCTCCAGGATGCTCTACACTATTCGAGCATGACATCTCTCTCACCACGATGGAGCCAATTAGGAGTAAACCCTACCCTCTTCCAATTCACCTTCGCAAGGCCTTCAACGAAGAAGTCGAGAACCTCCTTAAATTAGGAATAATTGAACCCTCCTCGTCGGATTATTGTTCCCCGATAGTGATTGTATGTAAACCGGATCAATCTTTTCGTATGTGCGTAGATCTGAGAAAGTTAAATGCTGTCACGGTATTCTATGCTGAACCCATCTCTTTTATCGACCAGAACCTGCACTTATTTGAGAAGGCCAAGTACATTTCTGAAATAGACTTGTGCAAAGCCTACTATCAAATCCCGCTTCGAAAATCCGTGAGGAAGTTTACCGCATTTCCCACCGAAAAAGGGTTAATGAAATTCACGCGTCTCCCTTTTGGTTTAGTCACTGCCTGCAGTAACTATAACCGGATGATGCGAAAAATTTTAGATGGGTTGAGCAATGTCTCTTCTACTTTGACAACGTATACGTTGCCACACACACCTGGGAGGAGCACCTTCAATCCCTCCGCACACTCTTAAACCAGCTTAGGATCCACGGATTGATAATCAAGCCGTCCAAGTGTCACTTTGCTCAAAGCCCTATCTCTTACTTAGGGTTCAAAGTAGGAGAGGGACAATTAGCCCCCCGAGAAGACAAAGTTAAGGCAATAGAAGGCCCGCCACTCCCTAAAACCAAGAAACAGCTTCGTTCGTTTCTTGGCTCCGTCTCCTTCTATCGGTGGTTTACACCCCAATTCGCTTCCATAGCGTCACCCGTCAATGACCTTCTTAAAAAGGCCGCACCAGATCCCATACTATGGAATCCCGCCGCGACTGCGAGTTTCGGCGAGCTAAAGAAAAAAATGGTCTCTGCTCCTATCCTCCGTTTGCCCAATCCCCGGAAAAAAATTCAGCATTCGAACTGATGCCTCTAATCTCAGCATTAAGAAAGAAGCAACCCCATTTCCGGTGGCATAATCGAGCCGGAAGCTGTTGGTTCGCGAAAGAGCATACGCTACTATAGACCTTGAAGCTTTAGCAATCATTTATGGCATTCAAAAATTTAGGATGTACTTGATTGGTAGACCTTTTACTGTTGAAACGGACCATAGGCCACTAGCCTACTTAAAAAATTGTAAAAGTCAGAACGGCAGACTCATGAGATGGTCACTTTTATTGTCAGAATACCAATACAATGTATCTTACGTAAAAAAACCGGATACTGTCATTCCTGATAATTTATCACGCAATCCGATAGACGAAGGCCCTAGTTGTGGCGACTAACCGGAACTGTCCGGCCATTGTTATTTTTTTCTTTTATATACATATATGTATGTTCTATTTTTTTATGCATGTCTAGTTATAACTGTAATTTCTAAGACCTTGTCGCGAAATAGTGTCATTTCATTATGTTCATTTTTTTGTGTGTTTCGCATATGAATGTTTTCTGGGATCTCATTTTGGCTATATATTGTAACTGCGATTAGTCTATATCTTGTGACATTATCCCTCGTTCCACTTCAGAATAATGTCCCCTCGGGATGGGTAGGGATGTAGGAGAATAGCATAATGCACCCACGTTTCCCCCACCTTCCTTCCGGGCGGGCCGGTTATCAAACCTTCCCCTTCCGGCCCGATAGCTGATGGTCTCCCGCCGGAAGAAACAGCCGGCCATTTCAGCTGACCACCGAGTTCCTTCCTCGACGGGTTATCGATAGATAAAAGCCCATCTTGGATTCCGGTGGCTCACGGAAGTTTGCCAAGGACGAAATGAAGGAGATAATCAAGCCGCTCTCACCCGAAGAAGGACGATGGATATCAAATCTATTTCCCGGCGCCATGTGAACTTCTCCCGAGTTTCGAGTATAAAAGATGAATTCTTTTAACCCTCAATAGTAGAGATTTCACAGCGTCTGGCAGGGCAGGAATTCCTATCTATCTCGGTGGAGTGGTAAATCGTCGAAGCATCAAGTCTTCAGAGAGGAAATCGGTCCCAGTTAAGAAGGCTCCTTACCCCGTTGGTCTGCAAGTCAGTGCGAACCAAAGCTCGTACTCACGTGTCAGAGCCGAAGCTACAAACAACCTCACTCGTGTTCCCTAAGTGAGAAATCTACATCCCGGCTTTTCTCCGTGACCCTACGCGTCAATAGGTCACTTCGCCCTCTCCCTCACAGAGGCACCCAAGATTCCTTGGAGTTCACGAGCGTGGGGCCCTCTTTAACAAGAAGCTCCCGTCACTGCCTTCTTCCAGCAGAATCGAACGGAATTGTGGGATTAGGTCGGTCTCTGGAGAACCTACCTCATCATCTCCACCTCTCATTTCACCACCTTCACTCACCAGCGCCATCTGAACATCATTTTCCAAGGTAACCCTTCCCTTTCATATTCCCCAACTTCACTGCGAAGCTTAGCAACATTACCAGTGGATAGGGATTTACGTAGTGAATGTGAATTGTTATTTACGGGCTAAGTGAGATATCTGAGATTCACTTATCGATTTATCTCTCAAAGCACATTATTTGTATATATATATATATATATATATATATATATATATATATATATATATATATATATATATATAATATCTCTCAAAGTAGCGCGAGAGAATGATGAAGATGAATGCAATAAACCCCATTGAAAGAGAATTTATTCCGTGTTCTCTTTCAATGTGGTTTATTGCATTCATCTTCATCATTCTCTCGCGCTACTTTGGGAGATATTATATACATTTGTTTATTTACCACGCGTTTAACTATTCCTCATTTATTCTTTGAATTCCCAATTAATTTTATATTTCTTTCATAGTCTCCGTTTGAACTTACTAAAAGTGTTCCTTAAAAGCTATTCTATTCAGAGAATTTCTTGGTTCTCTGCGTAGCATAGTGTACTAACGGCATACTTTTAACTGTGATCAAAGCGGTGCTCGCTGCCTCATTGTCCATGGTTCGAATCGTTTCCCTGCACAGATTTTTTCGAAAAAAGGTAATAAATATTACTGTAAGAAAAATTTATTCTGTTTTCTCTTTCAATGTGGTTTATTGCATATATATATATATATATATATATATATATATATATATATATATATATATATATATATATATATATATATTCTTGTTTAGTGTTCATTAAAACTTTATTTTCAGATTACTGTGTATCTAACTTCATTTGGGTCACTTTCTGGCAAAGTTCATTCCAATCCCTCCGTAGCCAACCTCTAAGCACTCTGAGTCAATAATCCCATTCAGGGCACGGGCCCAACGAAGTATAAGGAGAAGTACGACGACCCCTCCGCATTTGGAATAATAGGATATATATATATATATATATATATATATATATATAAGAGTCAGGGAAAACTCCAACCACCACTCGGTCCTTCCAATACCACAACATAAATATTTGGTGTCAGGTTTTATGGGTATTGGAAGAACTCAGTATAGATGTTTGTCGTCTTTCCCTTCAGGAATTCATTGTAAATGAATTAAATCAATTTAAGTGACGAAGTATATTATTATATTAAATTCACATTAAATGCATTAAGCTTTCTAGGATTAACTCATTTTGTTTTGTTTATTGCATCAAATGGATTTATGGAGCAACACCAACATTGGGTTAGGTTAGCTTTACTCATTCGACTACATTAGGTTAGGTTAGCCTCACTCATTCGATTAAAACTTTTGTACGCTGCTGTATTTTGTTCCTTCTGGACAGTTTATTTATCTTTATGTAAGCCCCAACTGACAGAAAAGAGTTCGGAAAAAAGTGGAATTAGAGTTTTGATTTGTTACAGTAACAAGCGAAAACTTTCTACAAGAGTTACTGTGAAGAAAATTTGCGATACTGAAGGATATGGAACAGTCAGTCAGGCGAAGGTTTCGAGGTGGTACAGACGTTTCAACTCCCGGGATCTTACACTTGACGATCCACCACGTTCCGAACGACCATCAGCCTTTGACAACAAGGCTTTAGTGGCAGCATTGACAGATAATCTCCTGCAAGTAGCCGTGATCTTGCGAAGGCTGTAGGTGTGTCATCCCATAAGACTGTGCTGAACCGTTTGCATCAAGTGGATTTTGTTCACAAGAAGCCCCGATTATATCCATATGACCTCACCAAAGCACAAGCTGCTCGTAGAGTCTAGATTTGTAGCCAACTTCTTAATAACCCAATGAAAGACAGATTCTGAAGGCGAATTATCACATCATTTGGAAAGTAGATGTACTAGATTAATCACGATCTGAAGAGGAAATGGGTTCTGCGAGGTGAACAACCAATATCCGTTCCAAAACGGAATCGGTTTTGCAAGAAGGACATGATTTCTGTCTGGTGGAATTCACAAGTAGTACTGCATTCCAAGTTTGTTGTACATGGTTGCGCTATCAACACTAAACTGTATTGCTAGCAGCTAGACCTCGTGTACGACAAACTAAAGAAGGAGTATCCTGCTTTGATCAAGCGAGGACAGGGTTTGTTTTTGTAAGACAATGCGAGGCCACATACTGCCAGGTTAAATATGGAGAAGTTCAAACAGATAGACGGTGTTGAAATTCTTCCACATCTATCATTCAGTTTTGATGCTGCTCCGAGGGACTATGACATATCACGCCTAAACAAGAACATTATCTGAAGAACTTCCAAGTTCCCGCCGAATAATGAATACTGAATCCATCTCCGCGATTCCTTTACCTTTTAGGAAATCTCTGATCATTCTTACCCAACCTAAAATCAAACAATAAGAGAGCTTTCTACCCTTTTGGAGTCACCACCTTGTGAATACCAGGCACTCCCAGTAGAAGCAAACTGACAATCCCCAAGACGAATTAAGAAACTCATTTGGCTGCCCCTAGAATTGTAGCAAAACTGGTGATAAATCACCCTTGGTAATCACGCCACTCCCTAAGAGTTTACACAGCCTACCAACCTATACCCTATGCTGGAGGGATCTTTGCAAGCAATGAAGTCATACTATACTACAGTTAATTATATAAAACTACAAAAAATAATAGCGAGCGCCTAACGACATTGCCAGACCCCTTAAAGAAATAGGGAATACTCATGTAAGGATACTTAAAAGCGAGGCATCTAAAACTAACTAGCATCATTTTCCTGAATTTCAAAGCGTGCCCCCCCCCCCTAAAAGTAATTTTTACGAAAAGACAGTTATCAAATGACAGGGTTTTTTTGTGCTCGATAAGCTAGTGTAATCTACGCAATCGACGCAATACTATAGTTATTATACAAAATTATAATAACTAAAGATACTGCCAGACCCATTAAAGAAATGAGGAGAACGCTACAAGCATACTTAAGAGCGAAAGCTCTGAAACTAGGAACCACCGTTTTCCTGAATTTCAAAGCTTGACCCAGAAAGAAATCAGTTAACTTTATAATAGTAAATACCGTCAAAATTATAATCTAAATATCTCATAATGTTAAAGAATAAACAGCTTAGTTTTACTTTTGAATTTTTTTTTTAGCAATTTCTTATTTGTATGGTTAATTAAATCATTGTTTTCTTTCCATTAATTCAAGGAACCTTATAACCGTTTTAAAGAAACAAAAGACAGGAATATAATAATTTGGTTGTATAATTACAAAAATCGTTGTAAAAAAACTAGGTAATGATTACAATCCCATTTCGCTATATATTTAATTTAAATCAAATGTTATCGAGTATTTAAAATATAAATTAGGACTTGAGCATAATAAATGAGAGATATAGTGGCATTTGGTAACCATTGAAGGGATATCTCCAGACGCCACCATGTCTGCTAATTAAAAATTTAAACTTCACTATTAAATGACTTTAATATTATAGAAAAACAATTAATATGATGGCTTTGTTTTGTTTCTGTTAAGATTTAGATATCAAAAATTAAAAGCAAAACCATTTCCTATAAATTAAACTCCCCCAAATCTTGTTTAATGTGTTAAACGCTTTAAATTGAGCCCATCATATCGAAGGAATATATTAAACCAAAGTTATTATATCATATTAAATTACTTATGTAAATAAAAAAGTAAGATTCAATAATAATGTAAACAAAATTAAATAAATTAATGTAACTAAAAAGTGCAAATTTAATCTAACATTGAACTCATATCAAATGTCTAAAAATTATTTCCATTTGTAATCTGTTAAATACCGCCGTGTGTGTGTGTGTGGGGGGGGGGGGGTGTTATGTAAAAGGGAAATTGGAAGTGCTTCAGAATGAAGACTCATACTGATGAAGACTACTTCTATCTAAGAAGATAGCAACATCTGAAGACGTTTCCACGGAATGGAAAGAGTACTACCATAAGAAGAAATTCAAAGTTTTGAAAGTTCCGCAAGAATCACGAACACGGATTCTATAGAAGAAGAATACCTGATCACCAGTTATGAGATGCTCTTTTCCCAAGGATGTATGCGCATCCGTAAGTGGTTACCCCTCTTACATCGAATAAAGGTGAAGAAGAAGATAATGGATTCACCAAGAGAGCAACAAGCTGCTCAATTTACACACCAAGATCTGGTGAATTCCAACATCATTGAGCATCCCTTCTTCGACCAAGCGGTCGTTGCAGGATGGTCCAAAATAAGGGATTTTCGCTGCCTCACATCCCGAGACGGTGGATTGACTTTCATCTACGACCATCTCGCATTGCTACTCTCCTAAGAATCAAAAACCAGAGGTGGGCGCGATTCGAAAAAATGAAGTCTGATTAGCGATTACCGATTCACCAGTTCATCAAATCTGATTCGATTATCCGATTCGGGTGCCAAAAATCTAAGTCCGATTAGTGATTATCCGATTTGATTAATTTTTTTTAAATGCGTCGATATTTTTAAAAGCAATTCAATGTTTTTAAAGCGATTTTCAATGTTTCTAAAAGGCATTTAATTCTTTTTTACCCTAAATAAGCCATTTCTAACGAATACAAAGAGAAACTAAGCTTTTACGATCCAAAATAAACATTTTATTTTAATTAAGATATAATATAACAAAAAAATAAACTATACAGTACATATTACACAAAATACACACAGTAATACTAATATATTCTCTCAGAAAAAAAGATAGGGTCAACTAACAACTTTGTTCCATATATACTTCATAATATTTAAATTTTTCCACTCTAATATACTCTAAGCCCGCCAGCTCAATCCTTGTCTTCCTCCTCCACCTCGTGGGCCTTCTTGATGAGGTGGAGGTTGCCCTTCATGAAGACGTGGGCCTCAAAGTTCGATGCAGCGAGGGCCGCCCTCTTAAGCCTGATGATGTCCGACCCATTGCTGAACACGCCCTCGACCGAGGCGGAGCTCGGGAGCGGCGTGTTATACCTCAGGAAGAGATTGGGCGAGAGCACTGAGTTCTCCCTCAAGCAGCTTCCTCGACTAGTTGTTGACCTCTTCCTGACTTTCTCCTCGAGGCTCTCATCTTGCTGCCCATCCTCCTTGGCAAACTGGTAATGCGTGCTGCTGGAGCCTGGCTGGGATCCCTGCTGTGGGGCAAAGTCCAGGTGTTCGTCAGGTCGGAGGAAGGCGAGAAAGTCCATCATGAACTTGTCCCTCACATGGTCGCAGTAGACCTAATTCGAGCTTGTGGTCGGGGTGCAGTGCCGTAGCCATCAACAGGTCCATGTCCACAAAGAGGTGGGTGAACCTGCAGTAGAAGAAAAGTTTTAAAACAAATTTAAAAATATATCAGATTTGTCAATTGAAACATTAAATTTCATTACACTGATTTTAGTTAATTTCAAATGAATCATTTGACCAATAAGGATTATAATCATTTAATAATAATATAATATAAGAAGAAAGAAGCACTTATTAAGTTTTAACTCACTGCGATAAAATATAATAAAAAATAATAATAATATCATAATATGACTAACCTCGCATCAAAACCCTTTGTTCCAGGCTGGTGGAGGAGGTGGGCCACCAGCTTCTAGGGATGGACAATGCTGTCGTCGCGCGACAGCTCCTCCAGGAAGTCTTTGAGCATCTGGAGGTGGGGGAGAAGGCACCCCATGTATGCCTTCTCCTCGCCCTGGAGTACGTCTAGGCAGGTGGTGAACGGGGCTGTCACCTTGACGTACTCCGGCCAGATCTGCACGTCGTCCTACGTGATGTGCGGCAGGGGGTGGGGATGCTGCCGCTGACAGATCTGGTTCAGCTTGTTCTTCTTGTCCAAGTTAAGCACCTTGGTCAGCAGGCTTTGCTCTCAGCTGACTCGTTCGAGTCCAGCGACATCTTGCGCGAGAGCGGAAGGGTCAGGTGTCCTCCACGCCCCCCATGATGTTGTCGTTGACCACCACCGCCTGGTCACTGTGCTGGGAGCCCAGAGATTTCTGCTTTGCGCCGCTGACATTCCTGTTCCTGGGCTGGGGAGTCAGAAATCTCTCCATACTCGATGTAGCGGACGCGTCTTCGTCCGTTATCAAAGGTGTGAATAAACCTTCGTCTCGACAAGGCTACTTCTTTTGCACGCACTAAATTTTGTACAAAAAATCAGTATTTAGAAACAAAATTACGAAACGCGCAAATAAATTCTAAGTTGAATGTACAAATAAATGCTAACTAACAACAAGCAAGTGCGCACAAGTAAGAAGTCGGTGCGCATGAATACATGATGAAACTTGTATGAAATGGCTAATTCACGAACTTTAAAGTTGATTTATCGTTACTTTATGAAACTAATAGTCTAGATATGATCATATGAATACCATTAGAATGAAATATAAATACTAAATGCAAATATTAATGGTGCAACTTACTGCCGTTGGGGTCCGCAATAGCAGGAAAATGAAAACAGAAGGATTACTTCGAAGCGTTCACAAGTGGTGGCAAGGGAGCAGCGCAGCAGAATCTTATTCTCACCACGACTGGTTCTAAACTGGTGCGGCGCGTCACTTAACCGATATGAGACGCGTACGAAAAACCAAAACTAAACATGTATTATATCTACTTTATACTTGTAAAATGTAACCTTTTATTATATGATTTAATAATAAATCATTATATTTTACGTATTATATTAATGAGAAAATACGAAAGTGTGAATAGAATAGAATAAAACGAAAAAAATATTTACTTGAGGAAAATATAGAAAAATTTATTAAGACTGCTATTGCGAAAAAACAAAGACGACGTCGACCTAGATTAATCGCAAATCGCCTTAGATTTTCGGCACTCCTATTGCGATTATCCGATTCGTTTGGCGGGGTTAATCCGATTCGATTATCCAATTCGAAAATGCGAGTTCGATTAATCGGATAATCTGACTTCCGAATCGGACCGCCCACCTCTGCCAAAAACATGGGCTCTGTGAGACTTGGAAGCAAAAATACTTCGAGAAGCTCATTTCTATTCACCGGACTACCATCAAGTAACCAGGAAGAGCTACGATTAGCCGCTACAAGTGGGCGTAAGTGACGAAATAACTCGGCAAAAGTTTGTCCAGTCTCTACCTACGAACAGAGCATTCATCATCGCCACTTAAAAGGAGTTAACACTGGATTAAATCAAATTAGCACACGAACTCACGCTATTTGTTCCGGCAGTGTTTCAGAATTAATTATTAGCGTGTTCCGACTAATAATATTAGTGTTGAAAAAAAAGAGAAAGATCTCAGGTAAATTCAGTGCCTATTCAGTCCCATGGGCGTACGCCAAAAAAAAATGCAGGGATGGGGGGCAATATATGGAGATGTGTTCATGACCGTCCGCAGGGAGGCAAGGATGGGCATTTGCCCCCGTAGAATTTATGGAGAAAAAAAAATGCATGGAAAATACAAAATGAATAAAATATCATGGACATTGTTCAACTGTTTATTCAGTTTTCCACTATTTAAGTATTATTATTACTACTACGTGAACAGGAAATGGAGTCGTCGGGGATCTCTTCGAAACTTGTCAATAATCTGTTCATTATCTCTGTGTTCTGGTTGTTCACTTTTTCACGGTGGACATTGATCGGTCATTGTTAACCTTAACCAGGTCTTCACCCTGCGCATTGTGCTAAAAGACCTCTCCACTGTACACGTTGTTGCAGGCAGAGTTAGTGCGATGAGGATAGCCTTGCACACAGCATATATATATATATATATATATATATATGAATGCAATGTCCCGCAGGAAAAAATGAAATTGTGTTTCCAAGTACTTGCGAACTTTATTAAGTTCCTTATCAATGGTAACTACAAGAAATCACCAATGAGGAAGACGGAAGGGGGAAGGTAAAGATTCACCTTAAGAATTACAAGAAGCAGGTAGTAAGGTCAAACTGAGAAGACGGAAAGAGTAACAGATTAAAAGAAATGGAGATAGCCTAACGAGGGAGATTATAAGACACGAGAGGAGCGAAAGAGTGGGGAAAATACAATGTAAATAACAGAGCAGTGACAATTAAAAAAAATAAAAAACAAAATGAGGCCACATAACTAAAGATTGTATATAAAACTAAAGACAAAAGTCAGAACTAATTTCTTTAAGTATTAATCTTTTAATTATAGCATCTATTTTATATAAGCCAGGGGAATGGTTAAAATTATCACATTGGCTTATAAAAGCACATTCAATGATGTTCCTCTTTATAGGGCCAAGTTATATCGTTATCGTAGGCACAGGTAAATTATAAAACCTCACTGCTATGACAGCAAAATCTCCGACATAGTCACTATTGGGAAAATATAAAACACAGTGGGGTTAGTGGAAATCAATAAATGATACCGCCCTTTCTTATAGCAGCACCCTGTTGTAAAACAAAAGTATTGGGACATAGAAAACGAAAATAAAAGTCTAGGTAAAAGATTTTATAATAAACTGTAACCATTAACGGTCACGTGCTAAACAGAAATACATTTAAAACAACATTTAAAAATCTAATGCAATAGCCATGTAGCATTTACTTAAAAGTGATATAAAAGGGAAAGGGAAAGAGACAATGTAAATTAAAATAAATGAAAATGACTCCAAGCACAGTTACATACGTACTTGGCGAAAAACAGGACAGAAACGTGACGAAATGCATCAGAGAATTCAGAAAGATAAAGAGGTTTGTTGGTTGACGACATAAACAAAGTTCGTAATTTTGCGACTAGTTCAAATTCATGCAACATTTTTCATTGGTAATCAACTCTTTAGTTCATCCCATTTTGAGGTTATCTTATACGTAAAGAAATCTGCCACGATTATTGTCTGGAATCTTTTCAGGTTAATTTTAGAGCTATTTATTCTGTTTTTAGATTCGGGTATTCATTCTAAGAGTAGTTTGCAATTTACAACGTCAACAACCTTGATAATCTTAAATTTCTCGATCAGCCAGCCATACAGCGGTGATTTTTCAGAGAAAACAAAGTGGTTCATGAAATTTCGGAAAATGTTTGGTTGCACGAAGTTTCCTCCTTTGCAATATATCGATATCTTGAAGCGAAGAAGGGGAACACAAAAAAGATGTAGAGAATACTCTAGTTGTGGTCGAACGATTAATTTAAAGACCGGAACGATTATATTTCTACTCTTATATGCAAAGTTTCGCGGAAACAATCCGAGAGTTCTGTTTGTCTGTTTCGCAACTTGAGTGCAATGTTTAGAAAATTGAAGCTGCTCGAAATTGTGCCCCCAAGGTCGCGTTCTCTTTTTAAAAGCCCTAGGCATCCTTGGCCCCCACAGAACATTTAATGACTCTGTAGGGGAATCGATATCCCAGCCTCAAAACAGAAGCCCAGTTAGGTAACCGCAACATACTGGCATTTTGGCGGCGTAATCCTATTACCTACCCCCCTCCCCCCATCATCTCTCCCCGCGCCTCGAGTATCACCAGAAAGGCCTTCGGCCAACCACATAATGCACTAATCATCACATTTCCGGTCAGGCGGGCCTAACGTTGGTTAAACCAGCAATATTTCCCCTAAGAGTTGGTATTTAATTTCCCTTCATTGACGAAATTTTAGGAGAGTTGACCAAATACCAGAAGGTTCCTTTGTGACTAGGTGAAAGACGCTCGGAGAAAAACCGTTAGCGGAGGAGGCTTAATTCCGCCGTCCTCATCCCTCCCCCTCCTCCCCCTACCACCAGTGGGGTGGCGAAGTATATAATCCAATAACTGCAGAAGAACGGGGAAGTTCGAGTTAATCATCAAGACAATGAAGTCCGGCTAGAGGCCCGGCAACCCTACGAAAGTAACACAGAAGAAGCTCATGCTGAGCCAGTTCCTGGTGATCACACCGTATTGAGAAACAAGTTCAACTAGTTTTCGTCAGAGAAACCCCCTATCCTGGTGTACAACAAAACCTAGAGATAGTCCTCGCCATTGAGGAATACCCCAAAGTGAACTCTCTCAAGCACTCCTCTTCGTCAAAGGATTCACTCGTTTGCTCATCGCTCGTCGGTGCGAATTATTCCCAGATTAACCCGTAGATTGGAAGAAGCATACTTTCCCTGTCCCGTGGTGAAATCATCTTAACAAGACAACGTTCTTAACGCTATCCGTCGCACGCACCGAATTCTTCTGTGGCTTTAAATTTATCCCCCGCCAGACAACATCTGTAACCGCAGTCTACGCACCTGCCCGAAAACAACATTCTTGAGGTGACATAAAAACTGAGGCCAAGGTCAATCTCAAACCCGATTCTGTGTGGGGTTTTTTTAAGGTAAATGAATTCCATCATCTCCTTTTTTGGAAGGTCAATTAGCGTTCAATATTAAAGTGAGCTTTGGGGTAAACCATTACTGTATATTCAATTGTGTAATTTAGTGAGCCTCACTTAAACTTGTTTAATTCAAAACTGTGTAGTTTGTTTGTTAGATTTCAATTTTTGTTCATGTTGCAATTAAAGGTCTATTTTTCTTAGAAGCATTTAATTCAATCCTCGACACGCTGAGCATGGCATTAGAAACCCTCAAGGATTAATAATAACGTAATAATAATAATCAAATATAGCACTCTTAGAGAAAACTTAATTACGGAGTTTTTGAAGTACGTAACAAACCTAAACGTACGTACACCATCACTCGGTCCTTTCTATACCACGACAGACTCCTCTTAAATCTTGCTGAACATCTCTCCTGTCGACTATATGATGTACCGCATGCTCTAATCTGGTAGCCCCCGCAAAAAATAGCTTAATTAACTTACTGTCGAGCTCATTTATAAAAATTAAGAAAGGTATCGGACACAAGATCCAGCCCTGAGTTAACACACTAGTCGCAGACACCCATCGAGCAAGTGGTTACTTATGACCACTCTTTGCCCGTGGTTTGTGGTTTGTAAGTCAATTTTGAATCAAAGTTAAAAGTTTGACTCTAATCCCATTCACTCTAAGTTTCTCTAGAAGTCCTCTATGAGAAACCCAAGTAAAAAAACTTTTTGAAGTCCTGGCTAATTACGTCAATTATATTATCTAAATGACAGTTTCCAAGAGTTTACCAACAACACACGTAAAACTAATTGCTATGCCTGTATTTTGTTTAGTGTGTTTTATCCGCTTTTATGTACATTGGTTTAACATTTGCAAGTTTAAAATAATCTGGGACTACACCTTGATTTATAGACACGTTGAAAATAACAGATAGTTAACCAGCGATCTCAAATGTTAGAATGTATGTCATCATGACCAGGCGGATTGAAACATTCATTCTGTTCATACATATAGAGCAGTAACTCGGCCTGCCATACCGCAATATCGTACCGCGTACTAGTGCAGCTTAAAATATTAGAATATTCGTGAAAATGTTTACTTTTTAAATTAAAATACGAAAATAAATTAACTTTTTCATTTTAATCAATATGGCCGCCCTTGGCGGCAAGTACGCGTTCTAAGAGACACCTGAAGGCCGCGCACACGCTGCGCACAAAGTCTTTCCTGATGTTGGCCCACTGGCAGTTGAAGGAGGACTTCACCTCGTCGACATTGCTGTGGCGAACCTTGCAGGCCTGCCCTTGACATGCTCCCAAACGTTGTAGTCGATTGGATTGAGGTCTGGTGACTGCCTCTGCCAAAAGTCCTTCGACCAGAAGTTCATGTTCGACCCCAACAATTCTTGCACGGTCTTGGCCGTGTGGGCCGCCTACCGTCCTGATGAAAGACTTAGTCCACTTTCTTCGTGATCTTTCTCCCTCAGGGTAGGACTTTTTTGGCCAAGAGATCCCTGTAATGGGCCGCGGTGAGCCTGTAACCGGCAGCGAACCACACCGGCAGCATCTTCTCGCCATTCGAAGCTACGACGCCGGCATCATCACTTAGGCCGAGTGCTTGGTCGTGGAAACGTAGCAGATCTAGGAGACGTCCTGGCCAAAGCTTACCAAGCGGTTGTTGGACTGTCAGGAGGGGTTCCACGAAAACCACACCTATTATTGCCATTGCATGTAAGGCTCGCAAGAGAAAGCACTTGGGGACACGGGTTCTAAGGCCAGCAATCCCCTATCCGGGCTTAGTTGCTTTTACGGCACGCGCTGGAGTACGGTAGGGGTATTCTTTCTTTGCCACATACAGACAGCATTTCATGTTTAGTTGCCCTTTACGGTCTGCACCGGAGGACGGTATTGATACTTTTCTTTTAATTCGACTAATGCAAGATCACATACAAAGTTTTGTCCGATAAATAATATTCATTCAGGAAAATCTTGAAATATTTGCTATGCAGCACCTTTCCTACTCATGACGTTAATCTAACTTCCGTAGAGTCCTCATAATTACAAAAATTATTGAGTTAATTTACTGGAAAAAACAGCGTTCGATCGGGGAATTTATCGGACAAAACTTGATATGCGAATCTGCAATTTACCGGACAAAACTTTGTGTTCGATCCTGTAATACACTGCAGTACCTTTCCTACGCATAACGTTAATCTAACTTCCGTAGAGTCCTCATGATTACAAGAATATTCGAGTTAATTGACTAGAAAAAAAAAACAAGGTGTTCGATCGTGAAATTTACCGGAGAAAACTTGATATGCGATGCTGCAATTTACCAGACAAAACTTAGTGTTTAATCCTGTAATACACTGCAGTACCTTTCCTACGCATGACGTTAATCTAACTTCCGTAGAGTCCTCATGATTACAAGAATATTTGAGTTAATTGACTGGAAAAAAACAAGGTGTTCGATCGTGGAATTTACCGGAGAAAACTTGATTTGCGATGCTGCAATTTACCGGACAAAACTTGGTGTTAGATCCTGCAATACACTGGACAAAACTTGTCGTTCGATCTTGTAATTTACGGGACGGACTTGGTGTCCGAGCCTGTAATTTGCGGGACAAAACTTGGTATTCGATCCTGTAATTTACGGGACAAAACTTTGCGTTCGATCCTGTAATTTACGGGACAAAACTTTGCGTTCGACCCTGTAATTTACGGGAAATAACTTGGTATGAGATTCTGTAATTTCTAATCGTGATAATGAATAACTTCACAAAAGTTGGACAATTGCATAATCTTGTATCATTTACTTCCCTTCTTGTGTGGTTGATTAAAGTTGCAGATAAGCATTACAATACTTTAAGTTTTAATTAACGAAGAGGGATTTATGATAGAATGAATTGGTGAATTTAGAAATACAGTCGGATAGTTTTGTTTATCTTCTTAATCCGTAATTTATAAGGTCTGACTCTAATACTAAGGTATTACATAATGAATTAACCATACTATCCCAACGGGCAAACGGGCAAAGAAATGGCAAATGCAATTTAACATAAACAAGTGTAGTGCACTTAGTATAAGTAGATTTAATCCACTAAATAATTATAAACTAAATGGGGTAGTTTAACCCACGAACGCCCATTTAAATGGGCGGAAATTTTACCTTTTAAAAACACTAATTTTGTCTAAGTTTACCAGAGAATTTATATACTGTTTCCTGCCGGATGTAAAAAAAAACGTAACTATTCTCAACTGCTAATTAATATTCTTACACACTTTGTAAACAACAAGTAAATGAAGGAAGGAATGAGACTTACTTCATTGCTTCTACTAAAATGTGTAGACATAAGTAAGTTATTGCTTATACTTTACTGCATATGGAACTTTTTATAGTGAATGATGATAAAAATGATACACAAAGACTTGTTTTAATTTGTGAAATTATTGATTTGAGGGAAAACCACATTCTGTCACTTTTATTATCAGTTAAAATATGATGCCAATTTAAATGGGCTCTATGGAGCTCAGTCAGGGCACTGCAGCCTAAAGGGAATACTTGAATAAAAATACTTGTTCATTCTCAATGCTTGTACTTACTTTGATTATATCTGATATATTCTGGAGAGCTACTACGGTTACAACGTGAGTATCTGTTATTATAGCGATACCATTAGTGTTAATTGAAGTTTCATTATTATAATATATTAAAAATTTACATACATTCATTTGATATTCTAGAATTTGCATACCCAAATTATATTTTCTATATTGTAAGATCTGGTTTGTTAATTAATAATTATTAATTTGCCACTTGTGTGATTTTGAATTTTCTATTATTTTCAGATTTTCAATTCAGACACTAGTGTGATTTTGAATTTTATAAGTCATCATGGCATCTCAAGAACTTAAATCTTTTGAGTTAACAGATGTTGAATCTGTTGATGTCAACAGTGTTGATATCGTCGAGGTTGAAACTGCCAGTGCTCAGAACCCCTGGCCCCACCTGGACGACTACTTCTTGATCAGGTCAAGGGAAGTAGACAAGTTCATTTTCAAATGCAAGCTGTGCCTGCCCAGGACTGTGCCAATCAAGAGCACATGTAAAGCCTCAACAACCTCAAGCAACACATCGAGAGGACCCACCCAGCCAAGTTCATGCAGTTTGAGGAGAAGGTCAAAGCAGGTTCATCTCGTGGAAAAGCCAAGAAGAGTTTTTTTCTGGTTCCAACAGCAACAGCAGCACTTCGGAATTATCGAGTCTGTTTTCACCTCCTTCTGGCAAGAAAGCACGCCAACAAACCATTGGGGAGTCCTTTAGCATCGCTGTTACTGGCAGTGGCATACCCCAGGCTGCTGTGGATCAAAGGATTGTGGACCTGTTCATGGCCAACATGCTGCCACTCCACGTTGTAGAGTCTGACACGTTCGAGAGGCTGATTAAGACGCTGAACCCCATCAAGAGCTCCATGTCGAGGAGGACACTAGGCATACTAACTTGAAGCAGTACTTTATTAGGTAATTGACTAATTGACATAATTTTTATCTTTTTTATACTTGAATTAATTTATATTCCCAATATTTAAATTTTAGCTTAAAAACTTAAAATTTAAAACTTATATTTTTCAAACTTCAGAGATCTCGGCAATGTTAAGTGGGTGACCACCATAGCTGACTGCTGGTCTGTCCACAAGAAAGGCTACCTGAGCATCACTGTCCACTGGTTGGATCCCACCACGAGGAAGAGGCAGAAAGCAGTGCTCGCGTGCATCAGGATGAGGCCATCATACCCATGATGTGCTTTCACAGGAAATGGTCAACGTCCACTATGAATTTCACATTGGGAAAAAAAGTCATCAGGTTAGATAGTGGATAGTATATTAATATTACTTATTAGACTATTAGTTCTATTAAAAAATTGTATCAGAAAATCTTTTCACATAAATTGTAGATTATTTTTATTTATAAACTCAATTCATTTGTATTATTTAATGACTGTAATTTTCTGAAAAACTTTTAGACCGTCTTTTTATTCCAGGGCTACCGCGGACAATGGTAGCAACTTTGTAAAAGCCTTTGTCCAGTTTGAGGCAGAGGTTGACACACTGCCATACCTGCCATTGGTTCAGAATGTGGACACCGAGCCTGCTGCTGCTGCTGAGGATATAACATAAGAACATAAGAAAAGAAGGAGACTGCAAAAGACCATTCATGGCCTACACTTGGCAGCTCCTGTTCCATTCAACACACAAAAGATTTCTTACCAGAGAAAAGTCATCAACATTGTCACCCTTAACAGGAGTTCGTCAGATCTAATCTACAATATACATAAAATGCATCCAGAGGATTATGTCCATTCATGCAACCGCAAAATATAATCTTCCCACTCCTTAGAAAAATATATACATATGTACATAAAAAAAGTCAGTCCCATCTAGCAGCTTCATCCATATATTTATCTAATCTATTCTTAAAACTACCCAGAGAGGAGGCTTCTATCACATGCCTAGTGAGCCTATTCCATTCATCTACCACACGATTTGTAAACCAATTCCTCCCAATCTCCTTCCTAAACCTATACTTATCAAGCTTAAACCCATTGCTACGTGTCCTGTCATGTTCACTAAGTATAAGAACCTTACCCAGATCCCCTTTATTATATCCTTTTACCCATTTGAAGACTTCAATCAATTCCCCTCTGACTCTTCTCCTTTCCAATGTATGTAGATTTAGTTTTCTGAGCCTTTCACCATAGGGTAAGTTCCTTAGCCCACCAATCATCTTTGTCATCCTTCTCTGCACAGACTCAAGCAAATCAATATCCTTCCTATAATATGGTGACCAAAATTGTACTGCATAGTCTAGATGAGGCCTAACTAGCGCCAGATACAGTTTTAGAATGACTTCAGCACTCTTATTGCTTACACTCCTCCTAATGAATCCCAATATCCTATTAGCTTTATTCTTAGCATTTAGACATTGCTTTCTAGGACGAAGGTCTGAACTTACCAAAATACCCAAGTCTCTCTCACAATCAGTCCTCCCTAAAATTCTGCCATTTAATTTATAACTATTCAATGGATTATTTCTACCTATACTAAGTACACTACATTTGTCTATGTTAAACTTCATTTGCCATTTCTCGGCCCAATTGGACAGAATGGTCAATACCTCCTGCATTACAACAGCATCAGAATCAGCCCTAATGGCCCTACCTAGCTTAGTATCATCAGCAAATTTACTCAGGTCACTACTTATACCTATGTCAAGATCATTAATATAAATTAAGAATAGCAAGGGACCCAAAACAGATCCTTGAGGAACTCCACTGCTAACACACCCCCACTCAGATTTAACTCCATCTATACTAACTCTTTGCTGTCTGTCACCAAGCCATGACTGAATCCACCTAAATATACTGCCATCGATCCCGTGTGCTTTAACTTTGCTCAGAAGTCGTAAGTGTGGCACTCGATCAAAAGCCTTACTAAAGTCCAAGTATAAAATATCATAGTTTTCATCATTATCTGCTGCTTCATACACCTTACTATAAAAAGACAGCAGATTAGTCAGACAGGATTTACCCTTACTAAAGCCATGCTGTGATTCTTTTATCAACTTATGCTTATCCAAGTGATCTCTAATATTCCTTGCTATAATAGATTCCATCATTTTCCCTACCACTGATGTCAAACTTACTGGTCTGTAATTAGACATATTTGTTTTATCCCCTTTCTTAAATATAGGTATCACATTGGCTTTCTTCCATGCCACTGGCACAATGCCACTCTCCAATGATTTTCTAAAGATGCATGCTAGGGGCTCACTTAACACATCCTTACATTCTTTCAAAATTCTAGGAAAGACCTCATCAGGACCGGGTGCTTTACTACTTTTGATTTTATCAATTTCCTTTGTCACTATCTCCTTTGTGATCAATATATCCTTTAATTTCTCTTCATCATTACCCCGAAAGATCATTGACACCTCAGGTATATTTAGAGTATCCTCCTGTGTAAATACTGAGAGAAAAAAGTCATTTAGCATTCCAGCCATTGAGTCCCTATCACTCACTAATTCTTCATTGGAATCTATAAGTGGGCCTATTTTATCTCTAACCTTAGTTTTGTATAATTGATAAAAACTTTTAGGATCTTCCTTTGCCCTATTTGCCACTTTAATTTCATAATTTCTCCTTGCTACTCTAACTAACTTTTTAACATCTCTTGCTAGTTCATTATATTTCTGCCTTAAGTGATCCTCTCCATTTTTTATTTTCCTATAAATGCCCTTTTTAATGCCAATATAATGCTTAATTTTATCTGTCATCCATTTTGGGTCATTATTTTTAGTCCTAATCTCCTTATATGGAATGTTAATCATCTGACCTGTAATTAATTGCTCAATTATTCTTTCATACTCCTCTTCAATTGTAATCTCTTCCTCCTGGTGATTATTGTCTCCACTAACTGATATCATTGAATCTATTCCTGAATTGATTTCATTGCCTGGTTTCTGTACAACTGCCTCCAGGTAAGTCCTGAGCCCATTATAATTTGCTCTTCTAAAGTCAGGAATTTTAACATTGTTCATGCTACTATCAATACCATTCCATTTCATCTTGATTCTAATTTCACAATGGTCACTATTACCCAAATTTCCTCCAATCTCAGTATCCTTAATAACTTCTTCCCTATTTGTCAGAACTAAATCCAGTATATTATTACCTCTAGTGGGTTCGTTAATAATCTGCCTCAGAAAATTATCTTGGACAACATTCAAAAATTCCTCAGCCTCCTGATCACCCACAAGAGCTTCCCAGTCTATATTTCTGTAATTAAAATCGCCCATTATACACACATGCTTACTTCTACATGCCCGTTCAATCTCCTGCCACAGAAGATTTGAAGCTTCCTTACTAAGATTTGGTGGTCTGTATAATAATCCTAAGACAAGCTTGTTTTTACCTTCCTTTACATTTAGCCATAATGACTCTGTGTTATCATCTAATTTAATTGTACTGTTTACACAACACTGGAGATTATCTTTAATATAAATAATAACCCCTCCTCCTCTCTTCCTATTCCTATCTGTATGGAACATGTTAAAGCCCTCAATCTCAACCTCAGGTTTAAAGTGATTACCTGCCAAATCAAGCCATGACTCTGTTATCGCAATTATATCAAAATTCTCTTCACTTGCTAACGCTCTTAAGAGATCTATCTTATTCCTTATACTCCGACCATTTGTGTAGTATATTTTTAAGTTTTTTTTATTATTCCCTGTTTATCCTGTTTATCGATCCGTGAACGAGCAGGAGTTGGAGTATGTCTCGCTGGAAGACTCCCTGACTGTGCCTGACGATGTCAACGCTGTCGTTGGCAATCCCATCAACCTGCCAGCCCACATGAGTTGTGTTGCCTACACCTTCAACCTAGTGGCCAGCAAGGATGCAGATGCTGCACTACAGAGTGCATTGTTTAAGAGGCCCTACAAGGCTGCCATTGCCAAGGCACGTGCCCTATGGAACGAACAGGATCGCAGCATTGTGGTAGCAGACAGCATCTACGCTAAGGTTGGGAAGAGGCTGCTTGTCCCCAACACGACGAGGGGAAACTCCACCTATGACTCTGTGGTGGTCCTCAACACCATCCTGGAGACTAATAGGCCTGTTCTCCACACAGTCTTGACCCAGTTGAAAGTCAAAAGCTTCATCGACCAGGATGCCAACTTAATGAAGGAGTATGCCAAGGTAATAAATAAATAATAAAATAATATTATTATTATATATATTATTATTTTTTGAATTTTTTAAGTTTACTAATTCTCCATTGTTTTATTTCCAGGTCATGTCATCCGTGGCCAAAGCACTCGACAAGATCCAGCTGTAGGAACTAGCCTACCTAGGGACTCTGCTGCCAACAGTTGCTGGAACAATCTTCAGGCTCAAGGACTTGAAGTTCAAGGATCTCATCTACTGCAGCCCCTTGGTCGACGCACTTTCGGCAGGCATCGACAAAAGGTATAGGAACCTCCTGGAGACTGAGGAACGCCAGCTAGCTTCTGCCTTCCAACCCAGGTTTCGCTTCATCTGGTTGGATAAGTATAGCAACACCAAGGTCGCCAATGTGAGGAAAAGCATAGATGATAAGGTCGAGGAGGCTATCAGGCAGCAGTCTTACGAAGTGAGCAGCAACAGTGGAGGCAGCAACAATGAGGAGGAGGAGGAGGAGGAGGAGGAGGAGGGGGATTTCTTCAGATGTGTAACCCAGCCAAAAGAGAGCAGCAGGAGCCACAGATCACTCAATAACAAGGCCCAGAACTTGGTCAAGATCTGGTTGGAGACCAACTCCAATAACCTGCTGACAGATGCTGCCTTCTTGGATGAGCAAGTGTTGCTGGACTTGTTCATCAATTTCAACATAGCTATGCCCTCCAGTGCTGCAGTGGAGCGTTTGTTCTCTATGGGTAAGGACGTCTTGAGGGCCAAGAATTTTTATAAAGGGCAACATGCATCTCATGAACAAAATGGAGAACGAGAAGAAGAGAAAAAGTTAAATTATGTATATATTTTGTTTTTCATCTTTTTTTCTTTCGGCCACTTTATCAATAATTTTCTTTAGCTTATTACTGTGTTTCATTTAAGTTTTTTTACCCTTTTCTCTCTCTAAAAGCCTTAAAAACGAAAAAAGGTCCAAAACTATGAAATTAGCCTTCTTTAGATCCTCTAAAAGTTAAAACTATGAAATCAGCCTTTTTTTTAACTGTAAAGCAAAAAAATATAGTTTGGGGGTTCTAAAGCCCTAAAAAATTAAGACCCCCCCAAGGCGGATTTGATTCTTTTGGCACTTTTTAAAGGTGTTCTTAGGTGGTTTTAGAGCAAGAACTGTTTATTTCTATAATGAAAATTAACGTTAACTTAATTATCGATAACTTCCGTTACATTTTTAAAGAATTAACTGATAAACGGTTAGCAAAGTTAGTTTTTTGGTTAACGGATTCACGGTTAACGAAGTTCATTTTTTGATTAACGGTGCCCACCTGTGACTATGAGCGACATGGATTCAAACAATTCATTAGAAGAAAGCCCATGAGATTTGGATGCAAGTTTTGTTGTATATGCTATCATGAAGGACTGTCAATGAATTTTCGCTTGTATGAAGTAAAAGACTCTGGGTTTAGGGAAAGAATGCCTGTGGGTGAATCTGTTGTCCATGTATTGGCTAATGGAACAGTACCAGTGGATATGTTGACAACTTTGTAACAACCTGCCTCTTTTCCACTCTTTCCAGCAAGCTAATATTAACGTGACAGGTATAATTGTCTACAGAAAGATTCACAAGGTGTAACAGCTAGATTTTCTGTAGAAAATTGTCAATCTTCTGCTAAAACCATCAAAGAAAACTCCTAGATTTGTGCCCCAAACTTAACACAAGCATTTACTCTACGATACAACGGATCATTATGTTGTGATGGGAGATACTCAACGGCGGTGTGGTGTGTGTAGGAAAAATGTGAAGCCTAAGTGATCCAAATGTGATGTGGCACTGCATATCCAATGCTTTGTTGAGTATCACACAAAGAAATAGGAATGTGTATTTTTCAGTCAACTGATGTAAAAGCCTATGTCAAACCTCTTATTATTGCCTGCATATAATATTAAGTCATAATTTATCAGTTTTATAAATTTATGCTTTAAAATATATAGAAGTAAACTTTCCGGGATTTTTTGTAACCAGTATGAATCTTATTATCGACTTCTACTTTATATTTATACGGCAGATTCTTGTAATAATTTCATTATCTATTCAGCATTTTGTTAAAAGAACACTCTAAAACAAAAATATATTCAATGAGATGGTTCAACACAAAATTCTTTCTATTTAATCCAGATCCATCAATAAATTTGATCATATCAATGCACAATGATGAAAATTGATAGTTACACCAAATGGGAGTGCTCCATAGAGCCATTTAAATGGGCATGCCATATTTCCTTATTTGAGGAGCAAAAGGGATAAAAAAATGCATAATTCTCAGTTTTAGATCAAATTTGTGAAGTTCTATAAGAACAAACCAATTTGGATGATAGAGAATAGTAGTCCGTGTTAAAGGGTTAAGGAAGGTCAGAATGGGAAAGAGACTTAGGGGTCTTGGCAAGTTTGGACCTCAGGCCTATAAAGCAGTGCAGAATGCTAGGAATATAGATTATAGGGGGGGGGGACCGTAATTTACCAGTTGTGGGTGATTGGAGTTGCCCTTTATAGGGGATTGAAGGTCCAGTTACGTGGTACAATCTTCTTCGAGGCAATGTAATGCGTTTTAGGGTAATTCGTTACTGAGCGCTAACCTTAGGCTGACTCCAATTGGGGAAGATAATCCTCTCGTTTGATTTTAGAGTTGTAGGCTGGGTAAGAGGACCGGTAGATTACCCATAGGAGAAAGAAATCTCGGAAGGTGGATTCAAGGACTCTTTATTGGACGGAGACTCGGTAGGCTTAGGCGCAATGAATTGGTTTATGTGTATGTCGGGTATTTGTGGCTGGCCTACTAATGTTTGGGTCTAGTTTGGCCTACGCTTCATTGAAACTGCTTACTGTCTTACTGTTCTTTCTATTGTTTCTCTCCTACTCTCCGGAGGTCTAGTTCAGATGGTATTTAATGTGTCGAAAAGTGTAGGCGTGGCCCACTGTTAGTCAATCATGAAGTTTGGGCGGAGCTTACTCGAATACAAATTTTTACGTGTGTACGAAGGCATAGAGATAAATTGAGCCGAGAGTTTCATTCAGGCATCTGCTAGATAATTTTATCTTGGAGACAGAGATAATTTTAGGAAATAAGATTTCGTGTTTCACGGCTCTGTGAGAGTAAACAAAAGGCAGCGTCTTTCCTTTTTCTCAGCTGTCTCGGAGTCTCCCTGAATTTTGTCGTGGCCCGAATGGTTAGCAAAGATAGCGCGAGAAGAGTCTTTTGGTCATGTGTGCATGTGTAAGTGTGTTTGCGTGTGAGTGTGTATGCGTGTGAAAGCGTCTCGAATTCATTTTTGCCTATCTAGCCTTGACAAGAATAGAGTATATATTATTATTATTTACATGACAAAATGTTATAAATTATTATTTACATGACAAAATGTTACACGCTTTTAGTAGATTAATGGCATGTGCATAATTATGTGCGTGCCCATTTCAAGACTTCATAGGACTCCCATGACACTCATTTGTGAGGTTTCATTGTTGATCATAATTCACCTTGCAATGGGTCATTACAAGCTAATAGGGAATTGAGGTTTATTGGAAGGTGTGTAAGTAATAAGAGTGCCGATCTCATTCTGAAACTGTACCTGGCATTAGCTTAGCCTCTTATTTACTATGCGTTGCAATTTTGTTACCCATATTATAGGATGGATATTGGTTTGCTCGAGAAGATTCATGGGTTGAGGAGCTTACTTTACGGTGAAAGGTTTAAGAGATTAAATCTTCATACATTAGAATAAAAAAGAATCCGAGGCGACTTGATTGAATTCTTCAAGTGGATAAAAGGTTATTATAGGAGAGACATAGATAAGGTTCTTATTTTTAGCGAACGTGATAGAAAACGTAGCAATGAGTGTGAGCTGGAAAAGTTTAAGTTTAGGAAAGAGTTTGGAGAAATTGACATAGCTGGGCACGACTTTAAATTTTTTTAGGGGCCACTTTGCCGCCGGATCTAGTGCAACTGCGACTTTGCGACACTATTTTGGGGTCCGCCAATGCGACTTGAGACTTTGCGACCTCGACTTTTTTTCCCCCGTGCAACTCCGCTAAATTTCAGCGCGATAGCAGAAACATGCTTTTATATGGCAGAAAAACACATATTTTTTATTTTTTTATATTTTTGAGTTAAAACACGGCCTAAACTAATATTTACAGGTTATCCTCCTCCTCCTCCATGTTTTCCTGGCTCATCTTCTCCTCCAGGAGGGCCATATTTCCTTTGAGGAACACAAGCTCCTCAAAGTTGACCTCATCCAGGGAAGACCTTTTGGCCCTGAGGACGTCCTGGCCGTGCTGAATAGCCTCTCCACAGCTGCAGAGCTGTGGAGGGGGGTATTGTACTTAATGAATAAGTCCACTCACACCTCCCTGTGCTGTTAGGGGAAGAGGGACCAAGCCAGCTCGCCTTTAGAGGGCACCCACTCCCCCATGGACTTCCTCAGGACTTCTCTCACACCCTGCTGGTGGTTGGCCTGGCCTCTAGCAAACAGCTTGTTGAAGAGGCGGGCGTCCAAGTCCTGGGGTTCCTGCACTTCTAGCTGGCCAGGCTGACGCCGCTGCTCCGCTGCTCCTCTATCTTGTCAGGAGGAATGCTTTCCAGGGCCTTGAGAGTGAGGTTAGGGTGGACGGCTGTGGCCATAAGGAGTTCACCATCCTCAAAGAGGTGGCCAAACTTCTTCTCATTTCCCCTGAGGAGGGCCTATACCAGGTCACCATTCTGGCTCTGCTCCTTTAGGCTGGCCTTCATTAATTCAGAATCACAAACTTTTTTTTGATACGTTTAGGTAGTTTCATGTAACGTCAGTCTCATATAATGTGTGGAATTTAATTTATCGTAAAAGGAAGGTTAGAAATCAGATAAAAATAAAGTTAGCTGTTACCAACTCAAATTTGATATTTTTAGCCAAATCGGGCTTAAAACTGCCTTAAAACAGCCGCGGCAATTTCTTTAAAAAAATCGCCGTTGTTCCTGTTCAGAGTGGCGGAAAATTGAAGGTGCGAGTTTGCTTAGTCGGACTTTTTCAAAACGTTTGCGACTTTCGATTTTGCGACTCTCCCCTTTCTACAGTCTCTAAACTTTTGGCCATGACTGTAGATTCAAGAGTCGAACACTTCATCTTCCCTATTTAAGAATTCTAGAAGGTCGTCTTTTAATTTGGGGACGAGTGAAAGAAACAGTACGATAAAGCTTAGGTTAGGAATAACTCGAAGGGATTACAAAAGAATTACTTGGATATGATCACAAACACGATGCATATATTAAAAATAATAAAATTCTTAAATGGAAATGGGGAGGACACTGCTAAAATAAACAACAAAAGATATTAGAAATCACAAATAGAGCAGATTTATACTTATGTGCTTACATGTGTTTGTGGATGTTAATGGATATCCGCTTGCCTGTCCGTTTGTCGGTTGATATGCCTCACTGTACATATTCAATCCTCCTAATAAAGGAACTCGTGCTTCCTCTGAGCGGCACCAGCGCACTCATTTAGCAAATTAGAGTGGCACTTCAAAGAAGAGCGCTTAGCAGGATGCCATGGGAGTGGTATCCTTCCTTTCATTTAGTTTCGGTAACAAACTCTCACAGAAACAGGAAATAAGGTCGATGTTGGAGTAGATTCGGCTCTTAAATGCGAATGACTTTACTCGACTGTCTGCCTGCGCTGTCGGCCGCAATTTGTTTGTAAGACGGTTTGTCATCCTTTCTCATCCTTAGAATAACTAATAATAAAATTAATAGGATTCAAGAGTGGGCTCCAATTGTGCATTTGTGCCATCTAATTATGCAATCGGATAAATTTAATTTCCGTTATCCGATCAGGCATTCATCGGCAAAAAGCAACCAAGCCTAGTTTGCTACCTAGAGAGAAAGTTGGCTAATTAATATATATATATATATATATATATATATATATATATATATATATATATATATATATATATATATATATATATCATAAACTGTTGAGCTTCTTCCGAATCAGAAACTAAGATAGTAAAGGGTTAAATTTCTTGTTTTTATACAATGCTAAAATTGAATAGTGCAATTTAGGATAAGCTGCTTAATACAGGAATAAAAATTGAAATAATTCATGATACAATATAAAGATTGGATGCAGTTTGATTTATATTTAAATTAGGTTTAAGTTTTAGGATGTAAAGTGATTCTAATATTCGTAGTTCAGTGGGATGGGGGATAGGACTAAGTATTTTAAAGTTATCTATATTAATTTCAGCCTTGCATACTTTGATGTGATCTCGTATGGGCGAGGGGGGGTCTGGTTTGTTTAGAATCAGCCCCGTGCGGGTCGACCTTCCCTTACAATATATCTTCTTCATATAGACTGCTGCATTTAGAATTCTCTTTTCTAAAGACTTTATTTAAAAATAATGGCTACCTGACTCATTAGTGGAAAAAACATATTAAAAAGTTTCTTAATGCTCTCTATCAAAAAAATCCAACAGAAAATACTGTAAAGAAATTATCCATTTTATTTAGTCTCTCATACTTTGGTAAAAAATCAACCACTTTGTAAATAAAATTAAGAAGACTAAATAAATTCGGATCAACTGGAGAACCCACCGCCCAGCTTGCCAGATATGTTCCAACTGGAGAATCCGCCACCCAGAATTACTCAACTGGAGAATCCGTCACCCAGAATTACTCAACTGGATAATCCGCCACCCAGAATTACCCGAGCTTATATAGTTTAAAGGTATAGAAAAGCAAAAAGCAAATAATGTTTATCTTTATTATACAGAAATTAAATATGTAAGTTAACATAATATACAGTAAATAATTATAAAATATTGAATGATTTTACTTTTTTTATAGAGTAAAAACCTATCCTGAATATAGTTCGCTTATATGTTCGCCTAAATACTGGAAAGCATTGTTTCTAAATCTATCTCGCCTCATCATTTCACTTAAATAGGTTGCTAATAAATTTCTTCGACAACCTCGTTTTGTTTAACTTTCTGTTTCTGTTTCTGTTTATTCCAATATGACTCAATAGCTTGGGTATGCTCACCCATGTGAGGATCTACGAAGTTAATGCTATGATTTACTGTCCTATGCTTAAGTCCAAGATCTCGTTGAATATGGTGATAAGATTTCCATTCATCCGTACCTGGTCGTACAACAGCATGAAAATATTCCAAGAAGTGAAATGGAATCTCTGCGTTCTACAATTTCCATGTAGCCAACAGCTGGAGTGAAACTAGTGTACAATAGTCCAAAACCCCAAATAGGTTTTTCATTTCCTCGTCCTCTGTGGTGTTTTGCTTTATGGGCAAAGCAGAATTCATCGGCTTTCACGATGATTCCAGTTCCTCACAGAGATGCCTCTCAAACTACCTTTGACACACTTGACGAAAGAAATTCAAAATGTCGATGACAGTTTTTTCTTGGATGCACCACAAATACATTATGTGCAACAAAACAGTTAATTTCAAGTTGGACTTCTCGAAAAAAGATCCTTTTCTGATTGAAGTAACACATGTTTTATACTTTTGGCACTGTCGATTGTAACAACGCCACTGATAGCCGTCTTTCAAAGATTTACGCTAACACAAATTCAACTGCTCGTTGCAGTAAATACAGTTAATTTGGCTCTTGAGAATGCCTTTATTTTGCATAAATACTATGGTGGGCATGGCATCTTCTCGTACCAATAATGGCATGAGTATCTCTGTAAAAGTTATTAGCTGCCAATGGTTAAAACTTATGAGCAAAAAATACGCAGTCACCTTATTCACTAGTATACTACTTATTGGCTCTAAATTCTCGGAGATCTTATAGTTATAGAGATTTCTAGGCATATTATCAACTAAATTTATGTATCTCCAACTTTTATGATTTCAAATCGTATCTTTTGTCTTATCTTTGTGACTGACTGATAAGATATAACTGATATGACTGATATATGTTCACTCATTACTCGTCATATTTACAACTGAAGAAGACCTGTTTATTATAGACTGATAGCTGAATATTTATAAAAGATTAGAGTATATTTTACCTTTTATGACTTTAAATCTTATCATTTCGATTTTATGTAGATTAGAATATGAATACATTTTTTTCTGATGTCAACTTTAGAATCTTTAGTCTCCAATGTAGAATCCGCCACCCAAGACATCTGGGCGGCGGATTCTCCAGTTGATCCATAAATTCTATCTATATCTCGACCCAAAATTCATATTAAAAAATGGGCACAATATTGGACCCTATTTCAGCTATAAGGACCGAATTCCATTGCCTTGCCACTCCTCTGTAATTTATAAATATAGTTGTGAATCTTGCGATTCATCTTATATTGGTTCGACCATTGTCGCATCGAGCATCATCGGGGAAGGTCAACCCGCACAGGGCTGATTCTAAACAAACCAGACCGTCCTCGCCCATACGAGATCACATCAAAGTATGCAAGTCTGAAATTAGTCTGGATAATTTTAAAATACTTAGTCCTATCCTCCATCCCAACGAATTACGAAAATTAGAAGCACTTTACATCATAAAACTTTAACCTAATTTAAATATAAATCAAACTGCTTCCAATCTTTATATTGTATCATGAATTATTGAGATTTTTATTCTTATATTGAGAAGCTTATCCTAAATTGCACTATTCAATTTTAGTATTTTATAAACCTATAAATTTTAACCCTCTACTATCTTATTTTCTTAGTGCCGATGATGAGGCGAGGACCTCGAAACGTTCAAACCCAGACAAATAAAGGTCGTTTTATCAATAGCTTGCTTGGTTATTAACACCTTCATATATATATATATATATATATATATATATATATATATATATATATATATATATATATATATATATATATATATATATATATATAATTTTTTTTTTTTTTTTTTCAAGAGAGCACGAGAGAAAAGTTAGCTTTGATATGTAATTGTAACTAAATTAAAAGTTTAATATTTTCTTTGGTGTCCTACTTGCTAAGGATTAAGTTTAAGTCAAATATGTGCCATATCAGCAAAGAATTTTGATTTCGCTTAGCACTTTCTTGTCAAGATATCATCTCGGTTTGGATCCGACTTTTTTCAGCTGATGAAAAAGAAATTCAAATAAGAATGTTTGAATAAAGTAGAACACACACACACAGCCTTTTCAAATTAACTTTTCATAATGTTTAGGGTGAAGCAGACAAAATATTTTGTTTTAAGTTTCGGTTTCTGAAATGCGAATACGTGACTTTTAGATCAATAATATACGAATGGAGAAGGGAGGGGGGGATTTGAGCGAAGGCAACTGCGACAGACGACAAGGCAAATTATTGAGATTAATAAATGCGGAGGGATCCTACAAGTCGAACAGTGAAAAATATGAAAGCTGAAAAAGAATGTCTTAACAGACTTGCCCTTCCTTTATTTACTAGATGTTACAAGAGAAAAAGAAGATTCTAATTGCAAAGGCAAACGGATCAATTGAACTTTTCAAAAGAGAGCGTTGTAGAAGACGACCTACACGATTATCAGTCTCTAATATGCAACATATGAAATACTAACAACAAACTAACACAAACACTCGACGACAATCACTCTCCACAAAAGGTAGGTTTCACAAGTAATGGGTGTATATCTTCAATTGCCGGCACTTCACCAATTAATGTAACCAACTAATAAATTTGAAATGCTTCTGTAAAGGGGAATTCAAGGATTGTGAAACCTTCTCCGATTTAGTAAAATGGTGAGTGTCTTGGACAACAAATAAAATATGGGAGGTAATAGAATCACATGTAGTACAACGTTCGTCATTTAGGTTGGACACATTCATTGAAAAAAAATAAAAAGGGGTAAGACAAAGAAACTCCCTCACTCTATAATTGTATACAACTTTATATTCAGGCTATCCTTCTTCATTCCAGTCCCGCTGGCGCGCGAGACGATTGCCCATGGAGAGATAAGTAGCTGCTCCCTCGAGATCGGGATCTCAAGGCGGAATTCATGACCTATTGTCCAATGATGAATTATGGGCATCCATGACTTATTAAGAATTCGTGGGTCCATATGCCCGTAGATGAATTCATGGGACCCAATGCTCGATGATGAGTTACTAGGCCCCTAAGTTCGATGATATATTCATGGGTCCCTAAGTTCAATGGGACCGCGACCCTATAATGAATTTATGGGTCCCCATGTCCGATGAAAAATTCACGGGTCCTTATGTCAGAGGATGAATTTGAGCCCGCGTGCCCGATGATGAATTCATGGGAGGCCAACCCCGATGATGATTTCATAGGTGTCTATGCTTGATAGTGAATTCATGGGTTCCAATGTCCTATGATGAATTCATGGTCCCTATACTTGATGATCAATTCATTATTCCCCATGCCCGATTATGAGCCTATATATATATATATATATATATATATATATATATATATATATATATATATATATATATATATATATATATATATATATATATATATATGATGAATTGATGGGCCACATGTCCGATGGTGAATTGATGATTTCCCATGACCAATGATTAATTGTTGGGTCCCTATGCTCGAGGATGAACTCATGGGTCATCATGCCCGATGATGAATTCATGGGTCCCTATGCTAAATGATGAATTCATGAGTCTTTATGCTCAATGATGAATTCATAGGTCTCTATGCTCGATAATGAATTCATGGGTCCCTATGCTCGATCATGAATTATTTGGCCCCATGTCCGTTATTAAAGTTATGATCTCTCATCCACCCTGAATTCATCGGTCTCCCTCTCTAATGAGGAATTCCTGAGGAAGGCACCTCCGCTCCCGAGTCTAGGTCAATTTTTTTTAAGATCTCCTAAGGAGGACTTGCTCTAGCGTTTCCCTATAGAACCTGATTGTTTTACACTATAGAGAGTGGTCATCTCCCCTAAGATACCTTACCGCACCCAGTGTGCTCCCAGATGGGGTTCCCAACACCACGAAGGTGGCTCTCACGTGTTGAGCGCAGGGTTTCTCATGGGGATCTGGGCTGCCTCACTCGAAGTGGTAGAGTCTTCTCATGTATGTCTGTGTGTGTGGGGGGGGAGGGGGGGGCATAACTTGATTTAAGCAACCACCAAGCTCGATCCTACTCATGGACAGGGTACTACCAAAGGAACCGAGGTCCCTTGGAGAAAAGAAAAGAAGCTCTTCTCCTTCCTGGTATGGAGGGGGGGGGTTCTCTGATAGGGGTCCTCATTAAGAAGGTACAGTCGGAAAAAGAAAGACAGCGGAGCATTTAGGACCTTTGTGTAGCTCACTGAGAGGCTGCCGTGTATCTTCGAACCTGGAGGCTTCAAACTTGTACTATTCGTTCGCGCAATTTGTGGGACAAAGTTGCCTGAAAGGCACATGTTATATCAGCAAAGGAGCCTAGCTACGTTCTTTAGTAGGAGACCAAAGATCCAGTTTTACGGACGGGTGAGGCACAGATTCAGTTTTGTTTCGAAGCGATCTCATCCCTCTTCATAGTGAGCATATGTGCCTTCCCTCAATAGGAGGGCCCGCCTTGCAGATGCATGGAGGCGCATCAAAAGAATTGAGAAGGGGTTCTTATAGGACCCCCTTCCTGTTTTCTAAAAAGAGAAGACAACGATCTCCTCCGCCCCGTGTCTGTGGCTTAATCTTTCTCGCAAGCTTCCTTTATATTCTCAGGCCGAATGCTGCTCCGTTAGCATTTCAAACGTCGCTTGGTGGCTGAATGCCGCCGACTAGGGTTCACCTCCAGAGGCGGAGAACCGTTTAATAACCTGTTTTCGTTGGGCGAGTTGTGTTCCGTTCTCGCTTCCTCTGCGGATGCCACCTCTGATCCGGACGATATCCCTTACGCCATTCTTCGACACCTAGGCGAGTGAAGCTTGGATTTTCTGTTAGCTTTGTTCAACAAGCTGTGGTCAGATAGTATCTTCCCAGATTCTTTGCGAATGGCTACTGTGCTTGCTTTTCGAAACTCAGAGAAAGAGAGAGAGAGAGAGAGAAAAAAAAAATCTCCACCCAGACTAGTTTCCGTATAGTTTCACTAACTTCTTGCGCAAGTTGAAGGAGACATTGGCAAATATTAGATCTCTTATTTATTTGACAGCTAACATCACCTGTCTTTTGCACGGTGCGGCTCCCGTAAGATCCGCTTCACGCTGGATTATCTCTGCTGGTTAGAAATTGTTATTTGCGAGACTTTCCTTCGCAGTTAGTATTCCGCCACTGTGTTTTCTATTTGGAGATAGTTTGACACCGATTAACGATACAGTATCATATACACTTTCGATTATGTGCTGCCGATGGAACACTGGAGTACTCACGAGATCGTAAATTCCGCGCACGGGTGAGTAGAGCGCTCTTTGAGCCCGTCGGGAAAGTCTAGTATCCTTGGCGTCACTCTTTTGCCGTGAGCATCAAAAGTGTCACCATGCTGCTGAGGGAAGATCTTCTTGCTACACTCCACGTAGACGAGTTTTCGAGCTGTCTTGGTGCGGCTCAGATGCATACCCTAGCACTGGATCACCCAAATTGTTCATTTACCGTATACTCGGCATAAACTTTCTGCTGTTAACTTAGAATTGTTGCCTTTTATAAACGTTCAAAGCAGAACATTGCGAAGGTGCTCTTTAAACACTTCCATAGTTAAATTAAATTATGATAATAATACAAAATTAATAGCTAAGAAAATCACGAGTAAGGTATGTTAAAATGTAAGGCTTGGGTTAGGCTAAAACATACAGGTAATTAAGCTTCGATTTTAGTATGTAGCAACACCTGAATTGGAAGGTGAAGTAGGCTCAACGAGTAACCTCACAAATAAGCACCCTGTTGGACCTATGAAATCCTGAAATTAGACACACATTAAATAATGAAATAATATGCCATGTAATAGCAATGATCCAATGTAGAATAAATCGAGATACTTATATATATATATATATATATATATATATATATATATATATATATATATATATATATATATAATGTTAAATCACAATTGTGCATATGTAATGACGCCTGAATTGCAAGGTGAAGTAGGCTCAACGAGAAACCTCACAAATGAGCACCCTGTTGGACCTATGAAATATTGAAATTTGGCACGCATATTAGGGACTGAAATAACATGCCATGTAGTAACAATGAACCAATGTAGAATAGAGCGAATTACTTATATTGCAGTTGTACATGTATTAAGAAAAACGTGAGTGAAAGAAGGTAAGCGAATAGTTGAAAGTTCCACAAGAACATACAAACATACACACACGAGGAAACTCCTGCGAGCCGAAAGGTATCGATACAAGATAACGAGGCAGCTGGAACGGAGTCGGGGTGGCCTGCTCAAGTTAACATGGACCTGCGAAACGACAAAATCAACTTTGTTATCACCTTGCTATTGTTTTCAGACCAGATAGGCCAAATGTGTCTACATTGAAACACATAGACTCTTTGACTCTGCTCAGCAGTCTCACAGAGGAACAAACGAACATACTTGGTACCCTCTTTGAATGGACCGCAAGGTCTCCTAGGGTACCTTCTTTCCTTGTTGTTACTCCTTGTTGTTACTTTTGACCTTATAAGCTATGCTTAGCGTCCAGATTAGGAGAAAAGAAGTCACGCCCCCTTAATTGGAGGCGATATAAATAGACGGGTTGAAACATTCTCATTATAATTATTCATTTATCATTATTCTAATTAGGATTTGTTTATTATTAGCGTCACGAGTCCGTTCCTCGTCCTTAAGTCCAGCCGTCCTAGCCCCAACTATCTAACGTAGAGAAAACTTACAATAAAGCCGCGTAAGACTCTACTCTCTCGCTTACCTCCCCAATTAAGGTAGATCTAAGCCAAGGATAAAGCCTACAAAACACCTGTTTCGTTTCGAGTCCTTCCTTTAACCCAGTGATATCCAAGTTAGCTTTCGAACCCAGCCTATAAATGGATTCCCCGTAAGAACTTTGAGAGTCAGAGCAAACTCGACGGTGAGACCTCAAACGCCTTCGTCCAACAACCCTTTACGGGTAACTTTACCTCACGAATCAAACCCTTTATAAACTGGTGACTCTACTACTCTCCGAGCATGCCTATAAGTATTCAAGGCTAGTATAAATACAAAGCTGCTTTCGATTATTTCTAACCATAAAATCATGATAAACATGAAAAAAAATGCCGCATTACTTATGGGATAAACTAATAGTCTACTTTTTATTTGAAGCTGGTATGGCTCTTCTACTCTGTTCTTGGTCACGAGGGGATTGCTGTAAGCAAGCGCGCTGATGAGTAATAGGTTATCTACACAGACTGAGCCACAGTACCGTTATTTTGCTTTTCTCCACACTGACTAAATGTCATCCCTTATTACTGCATGGCAAAAAAAACCCCCAAAATAGGAAACGGTGTACGTGAGTTTAAAGTTGCGTGTAATTGCGACCAACCCCTCCCTTGACTTACCCACAATGCCTCGCTGGTATCAATATATTTTCTGTAACCTCCTAGTCGGACACACTCGCGTAACGCAGTGCCATCAAATGGAGCGCTCCTATGAACCAATCTGCGAAGACTGATTGGTCCAGCAAACTGTAAGCCACATTTTGGTTGAATTTCGTAGTTTAATGAAGATTTGCGCGCAGTAACTGTCCAGGTACCTTGACGAGCGAGGTCACTTACCACTTGTCCCTCGTGTTAAGGTTGAATTCTGCTCACCACACTGTGATTTAGAGTTTTGTGAAGGAGGCGGGCTTCTTCCATGCTATTTAAATTTATAATTAAATTATTTGGTAGTGCGTATGAGTCTGATGAATGGCGGCATTCCTTGGAGCACCTAAGCGTGCTTCTTTATTGTTTTACTTTTTATGATTTATTTATAGTTTATTAAATTATGTTGTTAGAAATATTGTTGAATTTATATTCTTTAGCGGCAGCTGCACCCCCTGCTAACCTAACCTAAACTAACGGCGGCTCGGAAAACCTTCCCTCTAAGTGTTCTGATACGAAAAGAACACCCTAATTTGTCGTGGAGATACAGACCATCAGTGACAACGATCCCAGAAAGACAATGAAGTCCATAGTTAGGATAAGGGAGTATCAGAGTCTCTCAGTTAGTGCATGGCGACATCCGCTACTGCTCATACAAGATGAGAAAGAGCCAGTGCCTGTCCCAGAAGATGAAGGACAAGCGAAAGAAGCGTCCTGCAAAGCTAGTGAATAAATGAAGCATCATCTCAAGCCTGGTATGCTTTGGTTCTTCTCAGACCAGAGGAATTTGTACTAGAATCAGGAGGTGAACTCGGCACTCAACCACTGGCTTGCTGTGTCCCCAAAAGATGTAACGAGAATCATGAAGACCAAGTTCTCGGTCCACATCATGGTGTTTGGGGTGGTCTGTAGCGAGGAGTACGTTATGCCCACGTTTATATTCCAGGAGGGTTGCTGATGTTCTGGGCCGCTGGAAGGGGGTACGTGTGGTAGCAGGATTCTGCACTATGCCACACTAAGCAGAAGTAGTTTAGGAACTAGAAGATAATGTGGCCAGATGGACTAACAGCACAAATTCTGGTACCTTGGTAGTAAAGCTATACCACAATATATGAAACAAGAAATAATTTCAAATGAATGGTAGTTCGAACTATAATAAAATCCTCCCCTCAAAAGGTGAACTATGTATGTGAGTGCGGAAACTGGAGAGGAATAATACCGAATAGAATTCTAATAAATATGGCCAGGCAATGGCTTCGCCACTGCCCCCTACGGGGGGAGCTTGCGCTTCGCTACTAGATTAAAATTTAAAATAAAAAAAAGGCAGCCATGGTTAAATTTTTATAAATTTTCCGAACTTCGCCAATTATAATCATTTTAAAAAGGAACTCTAAACTATTTCCCCCCTTTCAAAATATCACGTTGCTAAAATATAGTTATAGAAGAAGATATATACAAATAAATTTTCTGAACTTCACCATTTGTAATTCTTTGGGTTTTAAAAAATTCACAAAATTCTTATACTTATATTTATTTCTGAACTTCACCAATTTTTTTTTTTATATTATAAAAGAATTATTAGAAATAACTGATAAAAAACAAGTCATAACCAAACTAAGATGAAATTATTATTCAAATACTTAAAACCATATCATATGTACACATGTTCTGGGGATTTTACAGGACAATCAAAATACATGTTTCATAGTTTATTTTAACCTTCCCGTGAAAAAGATAAAAGTGAATAATTTCTGAAATTCGTTCTCAGGGGATATCAAATTCAGGAGCAAATACTGAGCCATGGCGCTTCATTTTGGGATTAACAACGGTCGGAGGTCGATTTAATTTGTGAGATTTTGCGTCTCAAGCCTTCTTTTCGAAGACCGCTCATAGGTTTCTATCGCATTAGGATCAATTTTTTTTTGTCAGACTATGGAAAAATATATGTTCTAATTTAATACTTATTACCGATGACACCTAGCTTCCTACCATGCTAGAACCCTGCATAGATCAAGACATTTCGGTACCATTCTTTGTTTATACAAAATTTGCCTCTGCCAAAATTTTGAACAAGTATGTAAAAGATTTTAATAGGGAGGCACCGATAAGAAAATTGGGCGTTTATGTATTAATTGGATGATTATTTAAATGCACATTTCCATAACTACACTTTAAAAAAAAAATCCTCATTCATTCCAGGTAATGAAAAGTGATATTTCGCTTTTACTTCTGCATAATAAAAGGAGAAATTTTATGTAAATTCAGGTTAGGAATTTATATGATTACGGTCAAACCTTGGCAGATATTTTTTTACGGTAAAATTCAATCCTTATGACAAATACTAACGTGGACTTGTTGGGTTAAGCTACGGATGCTAAATGCGTGTTCTCGTTACGTCTTTTTCACCATAACGAAATGTAAACGTCTTGATTTGGCCTAAAAATTACAGTTAACCTTTTTAAAGTGTAATCCTTCATCAAACACCACTTTTCAAGACAATAGGGTCAGCGCGCATCAACGCAAATAAAAAAAAGCTACCTCAACTCATACTCTGTATGGCCTATTAAGCACGGATATTTGCTTTCCTGGCTGCCGTGCTGAGACTCACCGCCCTCCCCCCCCCAACCCCAGCTTAGCCTCTTCTTCTTCTCATTTTCCTACAACTTCTCCCACAATTTTCTCTGGTCGGCCTCTAATTTCACAGGGTAAACGCTGGCCACTTCCTCCCACCCAACTATCCCGGAATGAGGCTGAGAGGGGAGGGGGGCAACGCCCCTTCACCCCTGAGCTCTAGTATGGGTCGGTGGGTTTTTAACAATCTGCTTCAAAGGCAGAAAATATATATGCCGAAAGCCCTCTGGTGGTTGTTACCACCTGTAAAACTTGTATTTGCTCTCTCTTTCTCTCTCTCTCTCTCTCTCTCTCTCTCTCTCTCTCTCTATATATATATATATATATATATATATATATATATATATATATATATATATATATATATATATATATATCAGAGCTGGGAACTGAAATAAATATCGATTCTAGTTTCGATTTGAGTTTGCCATTTTTTTAAATATCAATACGGATTTCGATTCGAGTGGTCTAGATTTTCTTTCGATTAAAATTTTTCGGCTTTTCGAATTTTTTATATGGATTTAGATTCGAATTCGAATTCGATTCGAGTTTGAGTTCAGCCTGCATTTCAAATGCTTAAATCAATTATTTCAGGGTTCTATATACTTTTTTCTCGTAAAATATAATTTATAACAAAGTAACTTATGAAACTTTTTCCCCTCTTATTACACATTTTCTTTGAGTTAAGGTAAATTCGTTATTTACTGTGTTATTTCTTGTTTACTCTAGCTATCCATATGCAGTAGATACCCAAATTCACTGTGTACTTTTCTATTGAAATTAATGGGTAAAATATTCCCAAAGTCCCACTGCACGATAACTGTATGTAAGGATGAAAGAACCGCAGTCAAATGGAAGTTTTTAATGGGATACTACATCTTTTTCTCTATTGAAATTTTATGCAATAAAAATACAGAACCCACGAAGCATTTTTAAACATTGGACATTAAAACGTGCAAAAAAAACGGTCAAGTATATATTACAAATTTTCATTATTATATTGAAATATTATGCAATAAACATACCGAATAAAAATAACAACAAAGAGTAACAACAAGGAAAGAAGGTACCCTAGGAGACCTTACGGTCCATTCAAAGAGGGTACCTTTGGACTAGCAATTGAGCGGGCACAAGGCTGCTCAATTGTTTTGCGTCCCTAAACGGCCACTTTTCAAGACTTTGTCTAGTCTTGACTTGAACTGGTCAACAGATTCACTGTTGACAACTTCCACTGGAAGTGCGTTCCACATACCGCAGATACTGTAAGTGAAAAAATTTCCACACAGATTGCGGTTGTAACGCTTCAGTTCAAGTTTGAAGCCGTGATTGCGCATTCTGTTCTCACTCAGTGTGAAAATATCCCGGTAGTCAACATTGTCGAACCCTCGAAGTATTTTGAAAACTTCGATGAGCTGACCACGCTGTCTACGGGTTTCCAGCGAGAACAGATCTAATTCCCTTAGTCTATCCTCATAACTTTTATGTCGGATAGAGGGAATCAGCTTGGTTGCCCTGGCTTGTACGCGTTCTAATCTCGCGATGTCCTTTCGCAATGAAGGACTCCAAAATTGTACGGCATACTCCAGGTGAGTTGTACAGGCACAGTACAATCTCCTGGTTCCGATAACCAAACTGGCGCTTAATATAGCCTAGCATCCTTTGGGCCTTTTTCTCCGCCTCAATGCACTGTTTCGAGAACTTGAGGTCACTAGTGATAGTAACACCCAAGTCCTTCTCAGTGTCACTCGATTCAAGAGCAGTGCCCTTAAGGATATACTGAGATTGAGGGTTTCTGTTGCCGATATGCATCACTTTGCATTTGCCCACGTTAAAAGGCATTTGCCACGTGTCCGACCACTCCCCAATCTTCCCAAGATCTTCCTGCAGGCGGGCAGTATTTCCATCCTTTGCAACGTTCATACCAAGCTTGGTATCGTCGGCAAATTTAGAAATCTTGCAACCATGTCACCGTCCATGTCGTTGACGTAGATGATGAATAGTAGTGGTCCCAGGACAGAACCTTGAGGCACCCCGCTAGTAACGGGCACCCACTCAGAAGACTGTCCATTTACCACCACCCATTGCCGTCTGCCACTTAGCCAGTTCTCGATCCAGCCGGCTACCTTTCCGTCTATGCCAAGCGCTCGCACTTTCCGGAGAAGGCGGCGGTGTGGTACCTTATCAAAGGCTTTCTGAAAGTCTAAGTAGACCACATCCACCGCCTTGTCCCGATCGTGCTCACTGAAAACGAAGTGGAAGAATTCTACAAGGTTCGTCAGGCATGACCGTTGCCTTCGGAAGCCGTGCTGGGAACTCCTCAGTAGCAGGTTTGACTCTAAATACGACGTCACTTTGTCCACCATGATGCTTTCCATGAGTTTACCGACTATCGAAGTCAGACTGATAGGTCGGTAGTTCGACGGTTGGTTACGGTCTCCTTTCTTGAAGATAGGAGTCACCTCCGCCTCACGCCAGTCTCTAGGAACGCATTTGGTCCGGATTGACATGTTAAAGATAGCGCACAGATGTCGTGATACTTCATCGCACACTTCCTTCAACACTTTAGGTAGAAACCCGTCCGGTCCAGGGGACTTATTCGTTTTAGGTCAGCGATTTTTTTCTTTATTTCTCCTTCGGTGAAGTCCATTGCCTCCAGCTTTTCCCCCGAGTAGGAATCCGTCGGCTGGGGAATGGGACCGCACTCTTCAGTAAACACTGAAGAGAAGTAGTCGTTGAGGAGGTTGGCATTTTCTGCATCTGAATGCTTTAATGTCCCCTCCTCATTCCTCAAAGGGCCAATCGTTCGACGGATTGGTTTACGGCTGTTCACATATCCAAAAAACTCCTTGGGATTCTCTTTACAGAGTCTCGCCACTTGGAGTTCCTCAGACCGCTTAGCCGCCCTTATGCTGGACTTCACTCTCCTGGCTAGCCTCCGGTATTCGTCAAAGTCACCCGAGATCTTTGATTGCCGGTACACATTTCTCTTCTCCCTAAGCAGTCGATCGATTTCTCGAATAAACCACTTTGGTTGAACAGAAGACCGACGGGAGCATTTCAGAGGGATAAAACGCGATTGAAGACTCATGAATGTGGTTTTGAAACTGTTCCAAGAGTCTTCAACAGCATCGCACTCCTCTAGCCTTGCGTCAGTCAGTCCCGTGCGTAGACCTGCAAAGTCTGCTCTTCTCAAATCCAGTTTCCTTGATTTACTAGTTACAGGCTCTGCCTTGGGGACTTTGACTACAAATCTAATTAGTCGGTGGTCACTGCCACCGAGCTCTTCGCCAACAGGGTCCTCAACGATGTCATCCTCAGAGGTGAAAACCAAGTCGAAGATATTGTCTCCTCTCGTTGGCTCTCTCACCCATTGAGTGAGGAACTCGTTGTTCGTGAACTCCAGGAGTAGTGCGTTCTCGCCACAGGGTTCTCTGGTTTCCCAGTCAACTTGTGTGTTGAAATCACCCATGACGATACACACTCTGTCTCTCACAAGTTCTCCTAGTAGCTGGTACAGATCTCTGTCCTTTTCAACGAGTTGGGCAGGAGGTCTATAAAGCACCAGGGTTCTGTACTTGGCAGGACCTATCTCTAGGTCAACACCTAGTAGTTCATGGTCGGATACGATGTTGCAATCCGTCGAGTTGAGAGTATCCTTGACATACAACATCACACCGCCACCCTCTCTGTCTGGCCTATCTTTCAAGAAGAGCTGGTAATCGGGAATCGTGAATTCACCTTCAAAATCTCGGCTTGAGGTTTTTATCCACGACTCCGTTATGGCCACCATCTCCGGTTATTATGTTGCTACGAGGTCACGAAGTTCTAGAAACTTGTTTCTGATAGACCTCGCATTAAACAGAAGAACTTTTAGGGAGTCCCCGACTGTAGGACTCCCTACGCTCTTCCGTTTCCCGCTTTCTTTCTCTGTGGCGGGATCACTCCACTCTTTGTGACTTCAGAAAAGGTCGTTCCTGGAGTAACACGGGTGTACTGGCGTACGTCCTCCTTTACTCGGGGTCTGACACTTCTTTGGGTCCGCTCCACAACATCCTGGATCATGTTTGCGAGTGCAGCTTTCCCTTTAAAGGAAAGATGCACTCCGTCCCTTTTGTACAGGTCATTTCTCCCGTTAAAGGTGCGGTAGGGGTCTACAAAAAAGACTCCTTCCGCCGTACAAAGATCTCCCAGGCGTTGGTTTATGGAGACGTTCCTCGCGTGAGCATTGCGGGGTGGACCTCGTCTTGGGAGTATCCCGACCACGACACGTCTGCGGGTTTTTAGCCCACAGTCGTCAACTCCTCCCATATCCGTGGTCAGGATCTTCCCGCTGGCGCCTACAAATAATATCTTTTTGAACAATTTAAGCTCTTTTAAAAACACAATCTCTTAGGGATTTAAAAACTCGTAACGGAAGAAAGGGTTTAACTATGGGTCATTCTGTGATTAGCGAAACAAGATTAGGACGAAAGATTAAAATATATATTTACCTACTATTCACGAGTTAAACCACTGTTATTTCTTGGAATTCCTAAATTATTTTATTAATGAACTCGAAGTTTTCGCTTCAAACTTATATTTATAATCGATTCAAGTTCGAAATCGACTTTTTTAATTCTTTTCAGTTCAAGTTTAAATTTCGATTCGAGTTTGAAAATATATAGATTTTAAAGGTTTATCGATTCGATTTCCCAGTACTCATATATATATATATATATATATATATATATATATATATATATATATATATATATATATATAAAATGCAATGTCCTGCAGGTAAAATGAAAAGGTGCTTCCAAGTACTTTCGAACTTTTCATTTTTCCTGCGGGATATTGCATTCATTGTGAATCTCACGTGCTACTTTGTGAGTTATTCATTTCATATATATATATATATATATATATATATATATATATATATATATATATATATATATATATATATATATATACCAGACAATGGCTTCGCTACTAATATTAAAATTTAAAATCTAAAAAAAGCAGCCATGGTTAAATTTTTATAAATTTTCTGAACTTCGCCAATTATAATAATTTTAAAAAGGAACTCTAAACTAAATTTCCCCCCTTCAAAATATCACGTTGCTAAAATAGTTATAGAAGAAGATATATAAAAATAAATTTTCTGAACTTCACCATTTGGGTTTTAATAAATTCACAAAATTTCGATACTTATATTTTTTTCTGAACTTTGATAAAAAAAAAACATGTCATAACCAAACTAAGATGAAATTATTATTCAAATGTTCAAAAAATCCCCTTCTTAAATTATAGAGTTAGTGATATATATATATATATATATATATATATATATATATATATATATATATATATATATGCAGATGCACCGATAAAGGAAAAGTGGAAAACGATTCTGCACGCTTTCGTCTCTATTCTTAAAGACCTTTTCAAGGAATGAACAGGAGGCTGAACATACATTTTCTTAAATAGTGGAAGGGGGGATTAGACTACCCACCTCTGAACCTTAATTAGGGGGTACAAAATCCTGAAACAACTTTATTTAACATTTTATGTATGTAGTGATAATGGGGTCTAGCATGAAAAAACCAGGGCTAAGGTTGAAATTTGGTAACGCGTTAATGGAGATACATTCTAATATATTTCTCGAAATATAATTACTGCATTTTATGACTGGTTTGGCCTACTGTTCCAGTTAATGCTATGGTTAAGATTGTACATATGCAGAAAAAAGCGCAGATTGTTCACTGTGATTACGTACATTGGCTTGATATATATATATATATATATATATATATATATATATATATATATATATATATATATATATATATATATATATATATATATATATATATATATATATATATATATATATATATATATATATATATATATATATATATATATATATATATATATATATATATATATATATATATATATATATATATATATATATATATATATATATATATATATATATATATATATATATGTATATATGTCCCTTACTACCTTCAAAACTTTCAAAAATTTATTGAAAAATAAAATGGTTACCAACCGACTGACCAACATAGTAACATATAGACCCGCTGCACGTGACTAAAAAATCGAAAAAGAATCGCTGTGACCTCCACGACGTACCAATCTGATGGGAGGAGGTTGTGGTGAGAGATGGAGTCGATCAAAAATGTAAAAATAACCAAAATTCGGTGGGTGATTCCTACTGCGTGATCTGCTTTCCTCTATCTTTAAGTGTATTATGAACGTGATTAAATGTATGCGACAATACACACGAATGACAGATTATGAACACTGTTTAGCCGGCCTCGTACTCTGGTTTTACCGATTATAATCAGTCAACTGGTCCATAGGACCGATTTCCAACCGATTAATCGGTACAACCCTATTTTTCATGGACTTCTTATGAAATATGTATAATTAGTTTAATTATTACCTTAATAGAGGTCATGTGATGTAGATGATGATGGGTAATTAGCCTGAAAATTCAAAGTAGAAAGTGGAATGTTACAAGGTAATGTAATATTTCCATTTTTGGTGATTTCATAATAAACGAGGTGGTTCGCAATGAAATGGGTGGAAGATAAACATGGTAGCTTTAGATTATGCGGATGATATAACATTAGTTAGTAGAAATGTTGAAGATTTTCATTTATTGCTAAATCTACTGGACGATAAATAAGAATTAATTGGATTAAACTTCATCATACATAACAGTTAAGTATTTAAAATGGAACAAGTAATTGTTGCAAACGTCCAAACAGGTCAAAAATTTGCAGAAGCTGTGTTTAAAACCTTCGTTACTCGTCCACTTAAAGAAAAGCTTGACGAGAGAATTAAAAGAAGTACCAAAACAATGGGTCTACTGAGCAAAATAGAGAAGTCACATAAATTAGACTGGTGAGATATGTTTTGGTATATGGAAATGCGCCGTGTCATGACAATAACACAATATCGAGGCGATTTAGAGTAGGGGTCGGCAAACTGTTTAGGAGCCAGGGCCTTTATGTCTGTGAGAGGATAACAGGCGGCATCCATTGTCTGTTGTCAGCCTCTGGGTCACATATAGAAAACGGGAGATATGTAATATCTGAACTGTTAAACTAACATATAATTACTAATTAAAATACATTATTATTCTGCTTCTTTTTATTTCGTATTGGATATTTCTTTGTTTTCACTTTGTAAACTCATACATATATAGACATACGGGTTTGTAGTACCGACGGTGCACAAAACAAAACAAAAGAGAGTCGCTTCCCGCCACAGTTGATCGTAGTTTTGTCTGTGCTTGTTCTATAACTTTAGATGAGGAAAGTTCTAAAAAAAACCCCTTACCTGCCGGATTGACAATAGAATATTTATCTTAAATACTGTTGAAGGCCAGAAGATTTCGGGTTACGGGTCAGATCCAGCCAGTGGGCCTTTGGTAGCCGACCCCTGATTTAGTGCTTGAGAAGAAAGCTCTAAGAAGAAAATTTAATCCCCCTTGATCACTCCGTTGAGATTTCAAGTTACTCAGTTTATAGTTTGGTGACTTGGAGTAAGTTTTATGCTAACTTCTATCAGTTCATGTGGAGGGAGAGAAATGGGCAAATAGGTTAATGAATGTCCGTACTACCAATGCATTCCACTCTCCTTTTAATTAAAATTGGGAACACCTTAAATTACTACTCCCCATATCTTGTGGGAAGAAATATGTTAAGGTGATTTCAGATGTAAAGAAATATGTCAAATTGGTCGTTTTGGTTCCATCTACTGACGACGGATATTGATGCAAGTGTCAAAATAGGCTAACCTAAGTTAGGCTATAATAGGTTATATATTGTTTGGTGTAAAATGGGAATTCATATGTACAAATGTTAAACAATGGAAAGCAATTTGTTTAATTGTTGTTTTGGGAAGCAATATTTAAAGTAATTCCTTAATAGTGAAGAAATTAAGGTAAAGATTCGTTTTAACACAAATCTGCAGTTTTTCCGGAAAATGCATACCTTGACCATAATCGACAGAAGGTCCATAAAAGGAAAAGTGTATATTTCCAGCGTAAACGAGCTTCAGATCTGAAAACTACACATAAAACTGCTTAAGAAAAACACATTATCAAAATCATTAAAAGATGTAAACCAGACTAGATATAACCTGGTAATTTAAGACGATGATAGCGCCACCTAATTTAGGGTATTTCCGCCAAATATTAACATGGGGGTTGCCACTCCACCCCCTGCAACTTTAAACAAAAGTCGTAATATTCCTAATTCGAAAGCCTACCATCAGATTTAAATGCAAAAGTCGATTGCTAAATGTCGTTAGGCCTCTAGTTTGAATCAAAACTTTGCGCAGAAAATAGTTTATAAATCAAAGGCTAGCACTTGTTCGAATGCGGGCATTAGAAAGTAACGTGCTCTTAAACGCAGTAACGGAAAATTTGCACTGGGTTTTTCGCCCTTTCGAATCCTTTAATCCCGATCTAGCACAGTCAGCCCACGTCATTATACAATATAAACTAAAAAAAAGACAGCCGCGATTCGTTCGAAATATACGGGAATCTAAAACGAAATGCTATTGGGTAATTGGCCACAGACGCATGCGCAGATCGCCTGCAAATCAAAAAAAGCCTGGTATTTGTTGAATATCGCCAAAAGACACATGCGCAGATCGGCTCCAGATATAAAAGGCCAGGTCTAGATGAAAGAGTCAGGCCAAAGGTTGAAGGAACGAGGCCAAGAATGACGCAGAAAGATTCAAATTTAGCAAAATAACAATATATTTTCGAAAGGGAATAAATACGTTAATATTAAGTTCTGGAAGTTAAAAATAACATCGGTGAGCATCCCTTTTTCGAATTATAAACGTTTATGTCTTTGAAAATTACAAAATTCTATTTATGTTAAAACGAATCTTAACCGAAATTAATATCTTTTTTAGAACAAATAAAAGCTGCTTCTTAGAGTTGTTTAAATTATTCTAAATTTGCTGAAAACTATTTAAAGATAACTGTACTATTGCCAGTCGTTTTTAAGCTAGCAATGCCTTTGCCTTTTTTAATGTAGTATTGGCTAAGTCCATTTTAAGTTACATTTTGTTAGAACTCTTCATTAGTGATGGCTGCAATTTAAACACATAAAAGGCATATCATCCTTTATAAATACAAGAAAAGGAATAGTGCGGCGACATTAACAATAAAATAAATTTACAAAATGTATGAAAATGTGTTGAATACTCGGAAATGTCAGCTTTGGTTAGAAAAATTCCGTTCACTCGATTTTGGACTAAAAAATCTGAGGGTAGAAGCCGCCATACTGCAATTAATCTTGATGCTTTTAAAGCCCTTGTGGAGTTTAATTCTCGAAGGAGACTTGGGAAATATTATTATTCTTTTTTAATGGCAGTCCTGAAACTGTGCGTAACATCTTATAAACATGAGAAAAGTTCACAAAAATGGAGTTTGGGTCCACATATGAACTGTCTGAAATGCCCCGTGATCCAATTCTGGACAAAATTGTTACGGACGATGAAAAATGGATTCGTTACTACAATATTAAGAGAAAAAAAACAAATGGCTTGATTGCAAACCAACTCTAAATCTTACTCCTAGACGTGGTTCCGAAAACAACAAGGCGATGATTTGCTGGGAAGTGAAACGAGTTAATTATGAGCTCTTCAATAATAAGTAAACTGTTACTTCTGGCTTTTATGTTCAACACTTTAAATGAATCGCTGTTACAAAAATGTCCTTCAGAGGTCAACTGAAAGTATGTCCTCCTCTTTCATGACAATGAACAACCATAAGTGGCACGTTTCACTCAAGAAAAATAATAATGCGTTAAAGTTGCTCGTTTTCCTCCTCCTCCATATTAACCGGGCTTTGCGCCATCTGACTACCATTTTTTTAAGTCATTAGTACTTAACCTAAATGGCAGTTTACCTTAAAATGGAGCTAAAACAAGATCTGCTGACCAAAAAGTCGCGTGCCCTCACTTATTCTGATTTATGACCACGCCTAACATAATATAGCCAAGCGTATCATATTATATCCTAGCCTAGTATATCCTAGACTAGTATAGCATACCATACCCTATACTATAATAACCTTGCATAGCTCAGCCTATTATAGCCTTAGTTAGCTAGCTTATCGTAGCCTAACATACGAGTAGTATTACCTAGCATAGCATAGCCCTCCGTAGCCTATTATACTTTAGCCTACCCTAGCATAGTATAGCATAGCCCTATCTAGCCTAGTATAGCTTAGCATAGCCTAGCATAGTATAACCTAGCTTAGCATTAGTTTTCCTAGACAAGTATAGCCTATACTATCCTATTATACCAGAGTCAAGCATAGCTTAGTATTGTCTAGCCTAACATACTATATGCTATCCTAGCATAGCATTTTATAGCTTAAATTAGCATAGTATATCTTACCCTTGTACATTATATCTTAGCATAGCATAGCATAGTATAGCCTATTCTAGGCTTGCCTAGCATATTATAACATATTATAGCCTAGTCTAGTCTAGCAGAGTTTCGGCCGAATAGTTATGATGTTATTGCCAAAACAAAATAATTCCCGGGCTAACCTTGGGAAGAATTTGGCAATTATATCATTCAAAAGAGCTTGTAAATAATCATAAGGGTTTCAAATTTCGCTAGAATCGGCCGCATAGTTATGATGTTATTACAAAAAAAAAAGCAAAACGGGGACCGACCGACCGACATAGTGAGATGTAGAGTCTCTCACGACTTGACTCGCGCGCGACTAAAAAAGGATATAAAATCATAGATTTAATCAGCTAAATTAATTCTTTAAGAAAGGTATCCACTGCTTAGTTAAACTACTTTGCTGAATAAATGTCTATTTTCTATAATAAAAATTCTTACTTTTCTTTATAAGGTATATTAATTTATTGACAAATTTTTATTATACGAGTATCATCGTTGTCTTGTTTAAATTAATTTTTCTCTAAGAAAATTTACAGTGTATCGAAATTTTTCCTAATTATTGCTCTTTGCAGTTTGCTTTGATTCGCAGAATCTATTCACAATCTAAATTTGGATCAAGTAAAGAAAATACATCCCAGTGTCCACGAGTAAAGACAATCCCCCCCCTAAAATTAACTAAGTGAAGACAATCTCTCCCCAAATTGACAAGGGGAAGACAATCCCTACCCAGATTGACCAAGTGAAGACAATCCTTCCCAAACATGACCAAGTGAAGACAATCCCTCCCAAACATTACCCAGTAAAAAAGGAAAGCGCTCTCCCATAAAGCTATAAGTTAATCCATTCCTTTATCAGACTGTACCCCCATCCCCAATCTCCGCTAGTAATGACACTATTTCCTAAACTGACCAGGTAAAGAAAATTCTTACTAAAATTGACCAAGTAATGTGAATTCATCCATTTTCAGTCGCGAGAGATTTGTCTTTACTCAACTTCTAAAGTTTGACACATTTTCTGGCTTCCGATCAAAGACTATTCAACATACATTCAGATAATTCAATTCCTGGAGTAAATGTGTTTATATATTGATCTCTTATATATGTGGCTATAAACAAATATAAGACGAATAAACCTTGGACTAGATTCTAATTTTGAAGAAATTTAATACCCACATGTTTCAAAGTGTCTCGTTTAGTGACAATCTTAAAAGATAAGAGATTAGGAATAGTTATCGTTGTCTGAAACAACCAGCGTCAAAATGACCTAAAAAACGGAGTAATTTTGTGAAGGCAGAGAGAAGCGAGAAGGTTAAAACGTCTTTAAACGCTGGTTTTATCTTTTGAGTTATAAAAGATTTGATAATATAAAGGAAATAATCTTCTAAAGTCTAAATATTGTATTATTTAACAAACCACTCAATGGCTTCGCCACGGGGAGCTTGCGCTTCGCTACTAAGATTAAAATCTAAAATCTAAAAAAAGCAGCCATAGTTAAATTTTTAAAAAAATTTCTGAACTTCGCCAATTAAAATAATTCCAAGAAGGAACTTTAAACTAAATTTCCCCTCTTTCAAAATATCACGTTGTTAAAATATAGTTATAGAAGATATATAAAAATAAATTTTCTGAACTTCACCATTTGGAATTCTTTGGGTTTTAAAAAATTCACAAAATTTCGATACTTATATTTATTTCTGAACTTCAACATTTTTTTTTTTTTAATATTATAAAAGAATTATTAGAAATAACTTTGATAAAAACATAAGTCATAACCAAACTAAGATGAAATTATTATTCAAATACTCAAAAAAATCCCCTTCTTAAATTATAGAGTTAGTGATGATGATGATGATGATGATGATTACACTATATTAGGTCACAAGAAGTCTATTTAACTTGTCAAAACCTTATTTAATCTATAAAATAAATTTAATTTTAAGTAATTAACGTAAACTTTTTATAAATATTACAATTGTGAAATATGATAGGTTAAGAATATAGGAAACGTAAAGAAACTAATTTAATGAATAAATAATGATATAGTTAATTTTTGTACATATATAACGTCACTGTGTTTCCTCGCGCTATTTATGTGGCGATCTTTTCTGCTATAATTGGCAACGCAGTCTCCGTCCCTCATTGTTATCATCCTTATTTTACAGGAATGACTCGCACATATGTGCGAGTCGTTCCTGTAAAATACATCGTTCCGCAAAATAAGGATGATAACAAGCGAGGGACGGAGACCGCGCTGCCAATTATAGCAGAAAAGATCGCCACAAATAGCGCGAGGCAACAGAGTAGACATAATGCTTCACGATGTTGCAAAAGCTTTCGATAAGGTGCGGTCCCCCGGCCTAAAAGCTAAGATCAGCAGCCTTAATTTAGATTTTCAATCTTTGCAAAATGTTTTGCAGCTTCCTAGAGGAAAGAAAGGCGTAACGGGCGACCCGATCGACTTACAAACGGGGTTCTCTCAGGGAGGATGCCTATCTCCGACGTTGTGCGCTATATACACCAAATACCTACCACATCCAATACACGAGAGTGCGATGTACATCCAACTAGCAGATGACATCACATAGATAATCACCAGCGACAGAAAAAAAACCCAGAGACATAGCACAAAGGACGGCAAGAAAGAAATAACCTGAATAACTACGAGAAGAAGAAAAAATTAAAACCATCAAAGAAAAATTCAAATTAATCCCCGTAAATCGAAGAAAAAAAGCCGCTGTACGAGTAGATGCGGAGGCATATCCATAGCTCACAGGACGCGTCCTCGGACTGAAGCTAACAGCAAATGGATACATCGTCCATCTAAAGCAGAAGATCTCGGAAGCAAAAGTAACCCATTCAGCGCTGTATAGATTCCGCAATCTCTCGGCAAAGAAGAAAACAAACGTATACATGACTAGTTCGCCCCAAGATTCTCTATTTAATAATACAGACGAATACACTAAGAAACTCCAAATAAAAAAAGGCTCAAAGAATACAAAACTGGACCACAAGATTTATTACAAATACAAGAAGACAAGATCATATAACAACAGAACCCCATCGAAAACCCACAATGGAGCCCCTAAATATAGTCCTACAGAACGCGCAAAGAAGCTGTGGGAAAATATGAAAAACAATACCACAAAATGAACTAAATAAAATCACTACCGGAAAATGAAATCCGTCGAATCCAATACAAGCAAAGATTCGACGGAAGCCGAAAAAGAACAATAAATGATACCAATTCGATCTACAAATAAATAGAATTGCAAGACACGAACGAGACTACCAAAGATGTAATCATAACTAGAAAAGAAAACCCGGAATAGAATCAACCGAATGTGACAACAGATGATACAAACAAAATGAGAAACCCAAATGAGGAAACAAGAGAATAAAGAATAATAATAATGAAAAAAACAACAAAAGTATAAAATCTACTGCAAAAATGCGCAAGAAGTACAAAAAACAAAACCAAGCAAAATTACAAAGTATACAAATACTCAAATGAGTAAAAGATAACAAAGATTCGAATGCTGAAAATCGCAATAGATTACACACCAAAAGGCAAAATGAAAGAAAGAAGGAAAGTGTTAGCAAGCAACTTGGCACAAATCATTATCATCCTCACCGTACCACCTTCATTTATCAGCCTCTAATCATAACCACCCCATCATTATACTTACACCATACACAATATTTTCTGACTATCCTATCCTTCTTTCCACATATGCTATCTTGTCTTATCTTATCTTATCTAAGGAGGAGAAAAGGTGAAGTTGAGAAGAAGTTAGAGATGTAACATCTGAAGTCGATTTCAAGATGCCACCCAGAAGAAAATCTCGAGAATTAGCAGCTGCTGAAGCCTTATTTATTACAACGTCACTAAGATTGATCGCCTTTTTCTCCAGCCTTCTTTCAAACAAGAAAGAGAGAGATTTAGAAGTGACCTTCTAAGAGATATTCACTGCGTCCTCGAATCGAACTCTTTCGATACTTCGACGAACCCTACTCCTGGTTACCAATTATTGCCATCACCAGAACAAGGTCAATCTCACATCCACTAGGGTACGCAACCGACACCTCAATAACGGAAGGTAACCTCACCTCATCAACCCCCTCTTCCCTATACTATCTCCTTGTAAGGAGGGGAGGGGTAGCCTTCCGGCTAATGCAGTGTTTTCCAACCTTTTTTTGACTAGCGCACCCTTTGGACACAAACATTTTCATCACACCAACTGTCAAATTAAATTTCTAATACTATACTAAATTTATCTTTCATAGCAAGATCACACTTGCGTATTAGTGAAAGAGTAATTGAAATGTAGTTTTATTTCTATTATAAAGACTAATGATGAAAATGCTAAAAAACCCTTTTATTTGGTAGCTTACGAGTACCTCAATATGTTTACGATGCGATAGTTGACTTTGGTGCTTACTGGCTAAGGCTCTGACTCTACATATGGCCCAGGAACTTTAGGGTTTTGAGGTGCAATCAATAGATAAAAGCTGAAACTTGGCACAAGTGTAGGGATTTGTGACCTGAACAACAGATCAAAAGTCCCATGGACTCCCGCGCTTGCGTTAGACGCCATATTGGAATTCCCTTAAAATTCAAATATCTCGTAGAATAATAGTTTTATCAAAAACCACCACTCAATAAATGTTGTTCAGAACTGATTGTCTTATAGCATTGACTAGGTTATTTTACAAAATTAAGTACATTTATATGGAAAAAATTAAAAATATTGAAATTGAAGTAATAAGTATGACAAAATGCTCCGAAACAAAGGTTGTAGAGCAAACTTTCTTCCTTTTAATATATATATATATATATATATATATATATATATATATATATATATATATATATATATATATATATATATATACAAGTATATGCATATTTTAGAAAATAAGGAAGTTAGGAGGCATAAATGGAGAAAAACGCAAGACACTGACCGATGTTTTCTTCTTCCAGGTACCAGAAGTGATGGATTGTCTGATATGTGGGATTCCCTTCAAAGAATCTCCAAGTGTAGAGGTGAGTCGAGGACTGCAGCCTTGATAACCTCCATTCTGGTTCAAGAGGATGGGTCGCATGAACAGTTCAAGAACAAAACTTCTTTACAAGTACATATCGACTGCCGTAAATCGTAGACTCGAAGACCTGCTTCAAATAAGGATATAGAGGAGCCATACAAGAAAGTGCCTTGTCTGCGATCAAAAGTAACCGAATTTGACATCAAAATGCATTACTTATTCTGTGGTGAAACAGCTGATAAAAAAGCAGAGCTTAAAAAGCCAAGGAAGTATCGTAGGTCCATACATGAAGTTACGACACTGACACTACAGGAAACAGTGCGGGCAAGAGCAAAGGAACGCAATGATAAACTTGGTTATTTGGTACTAAGCAGGATCGAAGGGTTATTGACCTAGTAGCTGCAGAGTCTAAGTACAATCGGAAGTGTTACACTGATTTCTGCAAAACTAGCTGTGATAGTAGGCATCCTGTTCTCATAAAACAGTTGGAAGACCATGCCAGGCAGGTGCATCAGAAGCTTTCAATAGACTGTGTGACATTATAGATGACAACGATGAGTGCCAGTACTCACTGCAGGAATTGCACAGGATGATAATAGAGGCTGCAGTCACAACAGAGACTGTATACACAGTTAGGACACTGAAACAAAAACTGCTAGACAGATAGGGAGAAAGCATCACTGTATTGTATTGTAGGTGGAGGGTCGAGTGTACACAAACTCGGCCTCCATGCACACAAACCCGGCCTCCTATGTGCGTATCTAGATACTTACATACGCACATGGACTCGCATTCAAGTCTCCTCCCCCTCTCTCCTAGCATTGGTCACTATCAGCCTTGGTGACATGCAGATGTCCCCTCCCCCCCAATACTTTGGTCAGTGACCCTTTTTTAAGGATTCAGAGTTTACACACACACACACACACACACACAAACACACACACACACTTGAAAGCGTTTTGAATTTTCAGGATTTTTCTTGTATGTAAGTGTCCTCCCCCCTACCGCCCTTGTATTGGTCACTACCAGCCTTGGTGACATGCAGGTGTCCCTCCTCCCACAATACTTTGGTCAGTGACCTTTTTTTTGAAGGATTCAGACTTTCCAAGGTATGGACTACATCGATATTGTTTACTTGGTTGTTTATCCATCCTCTGTTTTCATTTTCAGGGCACATGATTTAATGAAGCAAAGAGATAGTTATGTATGATTGGCCCTTCGCTCTAAAACGTTTTCTACGATTCCTTTCGATATTGTTTTATTTGGATGTTTATCTCTCCTCTGTTTTGATTTTCAGGGCACGAGATTTAATGAATGAAAGAGATACCCGTAGTTATCTTTGATTGGTCCAAATGTTTTCCAGTCGATATATAAGGAGACAAATATTGCTTCTTTTTTCTCTAAGAGGTTAAAATGAAGAAAAGAGATAGCTATCTTTTGTTTAAACTGGACCGTCTATCAAACCTTATTTTTTCCAACATTGACCCCGCTTCCTCATCCGAGTGAATAAATATATTTGTTTTTCTCAAAGAAGGCCCAATGAATAAAGAGATAGCTATCTTTTGTTTAAACTGGATCATTGACCAATCTTACTTTTCCAACCCTTACCCCACTTCCCTCCCCCCCCATTTGTAGAGATATAAAAGGGTATTCTAGACCTTCTTCATTTAATTATTATAGATCACAGCTTGTTGGGAAGAAGCTTTTCCCTTGTACGGTATTTTAATTTTTTTAACTAAGTGTAAGAAAATGAAAGACCTCACAGAAGATGAGTGGAAATCTTGTGGGCAGATTTGTGATTATCTTGAACATTTCAGCGTTTGTCAGTTGACAGCTCCTTTCACAGAGTAAGTGATTTTCTTCTCTTTTTTAATTGTTTTTTTTTTAAATCTAGCTTAATATAATGATACATTTTACTTTTAAACAGAAATGTGCATATATTTTCTCAGATTAATAAATTGAAAATAAATGTTTAATTTATACTACCCGGGTTACATAATATATATATATATATATATATATATATATATATATATATATATATATATATATATATATATATATATATATATATATAAAATATATATATATATATATATATATATATATATATATATATATATATATATACATATATATATAATTTGTCAATACGATACACAATTATTTTTATTGAGTGTACAGGATCATTTTTTTTCTGTTTACATTCTATTAAAAGTATTATTTACAACGATTTCTTCGTTTCTTTGATCATTATATAAATCAAATTTGCTCAATAAAAGATTGATATGATTTACCGTTTGTCATCTGCTGAATGAAATAGACAAAACAAGCCACATGTGTTTGAAAAGTAACAAGGACTCTGAATGGATTGACGATAATAATTTTATTCATTTTTACTAAGTTTTTACGAATATAAACATCATTCTGGAACCATAGAGATAGGTTGTCGAAATAATACAAACCAGGTTTATGGCTGCTGTCCAGATTAATTATATAAGCTGCTGGCAGTTTTAAAGGTAAACATAGATCAGTGTCTCTCGCAAAACAGCCATGAAAAACTCGTTTTGTAGTTTTATCTCGATACAATACTTCTTTTATTTCTACTGCATTTATTCAATTAAGAATAAACTAATACGTTCCTAGACTTACTCGTATCTATCTCAATAACAGACTGAAACTCAGCATATATAACAAGGAAGACCGGTTCTATTAATGGAGATTTAAACTGTAACTGTACTGATAATGTTCCCTGTTGTATAGGATTGGAGCATTCTCCAAGACAAGTAATACTCTTGTCCTGATTTAGGTTAATACAATAAATATTTTTACTTTTTATTAATTGTTCATACGTAAGTCCAATACTCTGCCCCTAAACCTCCTTCACTCTTTGACGACAGCTCAATGAGAAAAGGAAACAAAGCAGCATTAGCAACTAAGTTGGAATCTTATGGGCCTTGAGAAGGATTAGTTTCAGATGAATACCAGTATGTTGTGGATGGTGATCATCTCCTTCATAAAGTTGTCTGGCCAAGGTCGACTGTGTACCGGGATATCTTTCAAGCCTACACAGATTATGTACTCAATCATTATGGCAAAAATGCAAAGTTGTGTTTGACGGCTCCTCAGTAACACCAACGAACAAATCTCAGGAACAAAATCGTAGGGCATCCAAACATTGTTCTATAGAAGTTGCAGTGGAAGAAGAATGTTAAACAGCCTTACCACAAGCAGATTTCTTGTGTAATAAGCGTAACAAGACACATCTGATCAATAAGCTGAAGAAACACCTGCAGTTGCTGGTATTACGGTTAAAGTTGCCAAGGATGATGTAGATACGTCCATTGTCCAAACTGCTTGGTCCTTAGAAGATACTGGACATAATGTAGCAGTAGTGGGTGACGACACAGACTTGCTTGTACTTCTTGTATCACTTTCTAAGTCATCCATGAAAATAATTTTCATTAAACCTGGTAAAGCCCACAATCCCAACAAGGCCTATGATATTAGCAAACTTCAAGCTAACATGGGACATCTTCGGCAACATCTGTTGTTCCTCCACGCAGTTACAGGCTGCGACACAACATCAGCTATATATGGGAAAGGCAAAAAAAAGTCATTTGATATCCTGAAGAATAGTCAAGACATGTGCAACACAGTGTCTGTATTTGATAACCCAGAAGCATCTAAAGATGAAGTGGCCAAAGCTGGTGAAGCTTTCTTCCTTTCTGTGTATAGAGCTGACAAAACTCAAACATTGGATAAATATCGCTTTTATGCATACAAGAGAACAGTCGCAAAGATGTCACTTAAATCTGAGTTTCAGCTATCCACATTGCCACCAACAAGTGATGCAGCTCGTTTGCATTCGTTTAGGGTGTTCTTCCAAGTGCAACATTGCCATGGTAACCATCTCTCTCCAGTCGAAGGGAGATGGGAGAGTTGCGGAACCGGACCGAAACCAATCCCTTTAACAAAACTTCCAACTCCAGATGACCTGTTACATTTAGTCAGGTGTAACTGTTGCAAAGGTTGTCGCCATCAATGTGAATGTCGGAGGGCTGGTTTATCGTACTCATCCATGTGTGGCTAGTACCGTGGTGCTGGATGTGAAAATTCACTACCATTTGAGGAAGATGCTGAAGAAGACACTGAGATGAAAGAAAATTGATTCTAAGGCATGTGTGTGTGCTATGAGTGTGTGATGTTCAGATCTAATTCAAACCTTAATTACCTTCATGAGTACCCTTTAGGACATACTTATTGCACACACATTTAAAGCAAACCTGCTGCCATCTTTCTTGTGTTTGAGTGTTTATGTTTGTATTAATGAACAAATAATAATTTGTCACTTATCTCAGTTGAACGATTATTTCTTTGTAGTTTTTGTTGTTGCATATGTAAGTATAACAAAACGGTGTGTATTATAATTCGTACACAAGATATTTGTCCGACAAAGCTCATTAATATAAAGTTCATGCTTTTACAGGCATCCTGTTTGATTCTGAAGAAAAAAGGTTATTTGCACGAGTTCCTTTCACTGTCATTTCCAATTTCATTATTAAGAAAAGAAGAATGATGTTTATAAATACATTATTGTTTAGTAATTTAGCAGAATGTTTGCAAGTTAAAGCTATCTTTTTATTTAAAAAAAAAGTACTGTTTGATTTTGTATGTGTAACAATTTGTCATATTGGCTTTCTGTTTATTTTCCCTTATAACTTCCTTATTTTTTAAAATTTTCATAAACTTGTATATATATTTCAAAAGAAGAAACTTTGCTTTACAACCTTTGTTTCAGAGCATTTTGTCATACAGGCCACCAGTTCTGTGGAAACTGTCTTTGAAAATATACTTATTACTTCAATTCCAATATTTTTAATTTCTTTCCATATAAATTTACTTATTTTTGTAAAATAATCTACTCAGTGCTATAAAACAATCAGTTATGAACAACTTTTATTGAGTTGTGGCCTTTGATAAAACTATTATTTTACGAGATATTTGAATTTTAAGGGAATTCCAATATGGCGACTATTTTCCAATATGGCGGCTAATGCAAGCGCGGGAGTCCATGGGACTTTTGATATGTTGTTCAAGTCACAAATCCCTATACTTGTGCCAAGTTTCAGCTTTTATCTGATTATTGCACTAAAACCCTATATTTTTCTTTAACGCTCCTGGGTTAATAGGTTCCATGCTGCTTAGAAGAAATCTCGTATTTCCACGTTTTGCAATTTGAAGGCGGTATCTTTATTTACTAAGAAGCTGAGTAACTACACTAAAACCATGTTCAACCATATATGAAGTTGGAAAAGCAATGAAAAATGTTTGATAGCTTTCCACAGCTTTGTATACCTTTCAGAATATTCCTTTTGTAGCTAATGTTCCTGGTATGATTGTGTGAAGAGTGGCTTTAATTCGAGGTCTTTTTTTTTAAGTAATTAACTCATCTTGCATTGCAGAGTCAGTGTCATTTGTAGAGACATCAATAAATGGCTTTATCAGCCAGTTAGATATTCTCATATTAATGAGATCCTGATATCTACAGCTCATGTCCTAATACAAAGATTTTAAATGGTCCCCCAAAATCAAAAGGTTGTCATCTAATATAGAATTATCAGCCTCATAATTATCATTTTCTAGTCGATCAATATTTGGAAATTGAGATAGTTCCCGATGACCAACATTATGCCTCAAGAGTGAAAGCTTGTCCATGAATGCACAAATAACAGATTTTGCTTTGATAATATGTTCATCACAGCCTTGCATTTGCAGATTTAGATCAATAAATATATAGAATACATCTTTTAAATAGGCAATGTCACATTTGTAAGCTAGGAGATCGACACTCAAATAACCACTTTAATTCTCCTGGAAAAATTACACGATAGTGTTATAAAGAGAATAAAATCGCTTCAAACAATTTCTTTGGGTAACCATCTCGCTTCAGTATGTAAAAGAAGATCAAATTCCTTATTATTTTTCCAGTGTCGAAAGTTTCTGGAATTAAAAGGAAGGCATTCTATTTAATTTACTACTGTGGTAACAACACCATGGGATTTAATAAGCCAATCACTCAAGTTCCTAGCAACTAAATGTTGACGATGAATTAATTACGCAATGTATTGACAAGTCATTAGGTACAGCTTTCTTTAAAAATGCAACAAAGCCTCTATAAACCTCTGTTAATGCTGGAGGACCGTCCGTTGCAAAAACAATTATATTGTTCCTTGAAAAACTGCTCAACTAATGGTAAACATGGATTCACTTTTAGATTTTTTTTCAAATTCCTTTGCAAACAGTAATTCTTGCACAATTTTCTTATCTTTACTAAAACGAACATATCCTATAAGATTTGCTTCATTGACTGCGAGAGTAGATTCATCCAAATGAAAACCAAATTGTTGATTTTAAAATGATATATCAGGTCTCTTCACTGTTGTCGGCCATTTCATCAATTCTTCTTTGCACAGAAATATTATTAATTAGGAGGCGACTTGATAATTCTCCTTCGGGAAGCATGATGTACTACTGTAGGGAAGGGCTTCTTCTATAGCTGGCAAAATGAGTTGGTCTCCTATTGTATGTTTCCCTGATCTGGCAATCATCTTGGAGATATTGAATTTTACTACTATACACTTTTTCTCACTATACCCCTACTACTATCAAACACCTTTTTCTACCTTAGAATTTCCTAAATTCCTAAATTGAATAAATAAACAAGTCCATTGTCGCATTTCTGTGATTGATTTGTCATAAATTTATCTCATAGAGTTTTAAAATATGAAAAATTTCTTTCATTTTATCAGGAAAGATCTTTAAATGATCGTTAGCTGGATGGCTTAATGGCCTCGTCCGAAAATACCTTCTCGCAAATAAGACACTGGCAGCTGTTGATTATTAGGAAAAGTAATAAATCCAAACTTCAAATATTCAACACTATACTGTCTGCCTTTTCGCTTTAAAATAAAAGTAAGAAAAAATGACATTAAGAAATTTCATGAATAACCCCAACACCCACCGCTAACTCTTTAATAACTACTAGCTTTTTGGGGTGCCACTTTCTTTTTTATAAATTAATATTACGAAAGTGTAACAAAATTATTTGTTTAAAAAAATTGGATCTGTTAATTATTCCTTAAAAAATGTCGGGGTAGTGAGTGAAAAATCGAAAATTCTAATCTATGTAGACATAAATTAACAAAAGTTAGGTTAGGAGATAAAGCGGTTCTATTTTACGTGGCCGAATGACGTAATTAATTTCTAACATTACTTGATCAGTTAATTGTATGAACCCATGGTTAATGTTGATAAGTGGGGGTGTTTGTAGAAACACTAATATTGAATAATTTTTGAAAACTTTAAAATGGATAAATGCGCACCGCCCCCTTAGTGAATGTAAGAGAATCGATAATCCCCCATCACAATTGAGCCACTGGTCTTTAACCACAACGGCCTGGCAGTGGAGGCGGGATAGCCCGACCACTTAACCTCCTTCCCTCTCGCCCCTCGTCTCGAAGAGAAGCTGAACGGCCGCCCCAGACCACATAATGCACTAATCAGCTCAGGTCGGACCCGTGGCCCTAACATGGGTTAACACAGCAAGATTTCCCCTAAGAGTTTATATTCAATTTCACCGCATATGCGAAATTAGAGGAGTGTCGTCCTAAAGCCAGAAGGTCCTTTAGGGATAGCTGAATGACGCTCTGAGAAAAACCGCTAGAGGAGGAGACAGGAGACTTAATACAGCCTGTCCACGCCCTTCCCTCCCTTCCTTCCCCTACCCACAGTGGTGTGGCGAAGTATAAAATCAAATAACTTTGAAAAAACGGGGTAGATTACGTTAGTCATCAAGGCGACGAAGACGGCAAGAGGCCGGCTACCAACAAAAGGGACGTTGAAGAAGCTCATCCGGAGCCAGTTCCTGGTGGTCACACCGAATTTAGAAGCCTGTCAGATGTAGATCGTTAGAGAGATCTAGACAGAGAAGACCAGCAAAGAGCCAGGCAGATCAACGAGAGGAACTGAGAAGAAGCTCATCTTCGAGCCAGTTCCTGGTGGTCACACCCAACTTTAAGTTAACTTGATTTAAGAAGCAAGTTTAACTAACTCTCGTCAAAGAAACCAGCTATCCTGGTGTATCCAAAAACACAGAAATAGTCCTCGCCCTTGAGGAATACCCCTAAGTGAACTCCCCTGAGTCAAAGGATTCACGCATTGACTCATCGCTCGCCAGTGCGAATTATTCCCAGAGTAACCCGAAGGGTGGAAGAAATATTCTTTCCCTGTCCCACGGTGAGACCATTTTCTCCAGAAGGCGTGCGTCTCTCCATCTGCCACACGCTCCGAGGTCCTCTGCGGCTGTAAAGCATTCCTCCTTTTGCCCATCTGGACGTTGATCCACGCGTCGGCCCGAGAAAAACATTCTTGAGGTGACAACAATTGAGTTCAAGGTCAGACTCGAATCCGATTCTCGTGGAATCTCGTAGGTCAGTTGCATTTAACATTAAAGTGAGCTGTGGGTCAAGCATCACGATAAATTCAAGAATGTAATTTAGAAAGCCTCATTTAAAAATTTGTGTAATTAATTTCTGTGTATTTAGTTTGTTAAATTTCATTGATTAATATTTTTAATTAAAGTTCTAGTTTTCCTAGAATTCTTTTTTATTGAATCCTCGAAACGCTGAGCAAGACACTAGGAACACTCAAAGATTAACGTAATAATAATAATAATCAGAATAATAATCAAATATAGCACTCTTAGAGAGAAAACGTAATCACGGAGTTTTGTAGTACTCAACCAACCCATACGTACGAACACAATCCACTCGGTCCTTCTATACCACGGAGTTTTGTAGTACGTAACCAATCCATACGTACGAACACAATCCACTCGGTCCTTCTATACCACGGCAGTAATATAAACTTACAGCACCCCCTTTTAACACAACAACACCCATAAAAAAGCGCTAGCGACAACGTTGGGAATCACTTGGGCAGATATTTAGAGACAGAACTTTGCTTTATATGCTTTCAGGGTAGCGTAGGTATGTTGGCCCTGGTTTCTACTGATCTGGGCTCCAGCATTCTCTCTCGTGCGCTATTCCAAACATGTGGGATCCATGTGAGACTTATTTTGTCTTATACTACAAGTCGACATTAGGTTTCTTTCCAGATATATCAATATCATTCAAATGTGTTGATTTACAGTGATAATATAAAGCAAAGTATATTCTAAAGCAGTTTTCCCGAGACTATACTTCTTGGACATGTAACGGCCCCAAAGAAGAACAAGGTCTGCTAACCCCCAAAGTCGCGTGCTCTCACTTATTCAGATTTATGACCTTAAGGCCTTATAAACTCTCACTAATTCCTGGAGTAACTTTAGGAATACCTTTACAATTCAACCATTCGAAAGGAAATGTAAAACAACATAAGGGTTTCAGATTTCGTTAGAATCGGCCGAATAGTTATGATGTTATTGCCAAAACAAAATAATTCCCAGGCTAAACTCGGGAGGACCTTTGCAATTTTATCCTTCGAAAGAGAATGTAAAACAACATAGGTGTTTCAAATTTCGTTAGAATCGGCCGAATAGTTACAATGTTATTCCCCCTCCCCCCCAAAAAAGCAAATCGGCCCGACCGACATAGTGAGATGTAGAGTCGCCCGCGACTAAAAATGGACCTCGAAAGGTTCAAAACACAACTTTCTATCTAATCACCCAAACCAGAAGACACGACGGAAGGAGCCAGAGAGCCCTACATAGAGAGGCTAAGATTGAACCGCTCAACATCGTCGCCAAAAACAGAGCGGAAAATATCTGGAGGGAAATCGCCACCCTTCCTTCTATCCTCCCGCTGCAATTTGGAAGATAGTTTGTTTATTTCCTCATAATTTACGAAATATTTAATCTATTCACTTGAAATTTTCATGAAAGATAGATATTAAATATACCTAAATATGTATAATATATATAGTTTCAACGTTTTGTTAAAATTCTATAATAAATATTAAAATACATTTGTTCATATTCACCATTTATTATGGCCGCTAGTGTATATGATGGACCGCAAAAGTTTACAACACACTGTTAGAAATGCAAACTTACATACTTTAAGTTAACGTAGATTAATGAAATTTACAAGGCACGTGGAACTTTATTTAATAAATACAATGTAATGATCAGAAAAGCAAAGTGGTGAATAAGAAAAACCTTATAAAGACAATAGTGAAATTTGACAGCACAAAGGTTTACAACACATTCATATAAATAGGTTACACCTGCAAAATGTCTCATTAAAAACTACTCATTTGTTCCCTTATATCTAGAATATTCTAAATTAAATGCGAGGTTTCTTTCGTTATCGTGTAAGGCTACTGTGTCATTCGTTAGAAGATAGTCTGACCGTCAACATCTTCATCATTGGGAAAAACAAACAAATCAGTCAAGATCTTGGTGAAAGCATTGTAGCCTTTCATAAGAGTGACCTTTGGTACAGAAAGATCTCTGTACAGCTTAAAGTACCTCTAAATTCTGCTGGTAACATAACACGTAACTGAGAGACTCGTAATTCAATTTATCCTTTGGATCGTTCAGGTCGCCCTCGGAACTTAACGGAAGGTGCAGCTCGAAAACTTGCTATAACAATATGTAATAGAGAGCTGCAGTAAGATCTAGAAACAACTCAAGTAGAAGTTAGCAATGATATAATGAGTAGAACGCTGCTTCTTTATGATCTCTTTTCTCTTATTCCATGAAAGACCACACTCTAAGAAAACCTCACTGTAAAGCTCGTTTGGTGTTTGCAAATGAACATTTTAATAAACCAGTAACGTTCATGGAACCTATCCTTTGGTTAGATGAAACGAAAATAGAACTTTTTAGACACAATTCAAGCAGCTGGGTTTGGAGAAAAATGTGTAGCTTACGCACGGAATATGATACAGTCAAATTCGGTGCTGGATGAATCATTATATGGGGTTGATTTGGCTCAACAGGTTTTTGAAGAATGGAAGTAGTCGAAGGAGGAATGAACGGCGAAATATACAGGGAAATTTTTGAAAGAAATTATAAGAACATAAGAAAAGAAGGAGACTGCAAAAGACCATTCATGGCCTACACTTAGCTGTGCATTTCAACAAGACAATGATCCCAAGCATACAGCAAAACATCTTTTAAGAATTGGCTACCTACAGGTAGAATTAATGCTTTGGAAAGGCCAAGTCAATCTCATGACCTGAATGCCATCGAAATTCTGTGGAGGGAATTAAAACTCATGGTCCAGAAACGAGATCCCTGTAACCTATCTGATTTGAAGAAAATCGTTTGGAGGAATGGAAATAAATCAGCACAAGGACCTGTAGAAAGACTGTAGGAGACTTACTCAAAGCACCTGCAAGCTGCAATTGACAACAAAGGTTATGCATCTAAATACTAAACCATGTTTATATGAATGTGTTGTAAACTTTTGCGTTGTCAAATTTCACCATTGTTCTTGTAAAGTTTCTCCATTTTTTTTTCTTATCGTTACATGAGAGGGGGAAAGAGAGTTAATGAAAGAGAGAGAAAGATATATATGTGAATAAAACCACTGTGGAGGAGCGTAGTATTGCTCCTCTACAGTGGTTTTATTTACATATTTGGAATCTGTCATTGGATTTAACAATTGTTCTCATATATATATATATATATATATATATATATATATATATATATATATATATATATATATATATATATATATATATATATATTATTCTTGGAATGAGAACAGTTGCATTTGGAAGGGTTTATAAATGGGAGGGGGAATTTTGTATTTTGATTAAACACATCACTCAATTGGATTTACACTCTTTTTTTGTCAACAGTAGGGGAAAACAGACTGCTGTTACTGCTGAAATCGGAGGAATCATCTGCTTCTGTTTTGCCGCTTTTCCACGAAATGAACCTACCTTGACGTTCTCCTCAAACTAGAAGAACTTAACTAGGTGAGTCTTCTTTATCTCCTGCTTGAGATTATTAAGAGAAAAAGACTCGCTGGTAACAGGTATGTTTCGAATATCTCGTTTTGCTTCAAATTTAACCCTGTTATTATAGTGAATCATTAATTCTAGGTAACTTTAGTTTATCTCTTGTTCTGAAATGTTGTATCTTTCATTTTTTTGTCCTCTCTCGCAAGTAAGTAACGTATATATTTACTAAATAAAAATCTATTAATATTAGTTTTTTTAACTATTTAATTTTAAATTCCATGAGACTTTGATTCATAGACTATTTCAAGTTTCTATTTATTGTTATTTTTGTTTCTCGCTTTAACTCCTTGTTTATTCATTTATCCTGGAAATGGATAAGGTAATCCGAAACGTATAAGGTGTTCTCTCATGGTCTTATCATTTATATTCAAATTATATATATATATATATATATATATATATATATATATATATATATATATATACATATGTGTGTGTGTGTGTGTGTGTCCCTTATCCACAGGATAGTGCAAATGCAGCGACCTCGTCAGCTTCCTTATAACAAATCTTTGGAGTAGGTAAATTTTTGGCATTGGCATAATCATATTTCTGATTTTCATCACAATCAAGTTAATTTTTTGCCACCTCGCTTGTTTGTTTTGCCTTTTGTCAGACATTCTCGAATAACCCATAAAAGTAGTTTGTTAAGAGTATTAGAATATCCTAACCCGCGATCAGGTTTTACACATGATGCGTGTCACCGGAGAGGAAGTGACGTGTTCTTGTTTTTAAATATGGGCAAATTTTCTTCCTTTGTCTCCTTGAAAGACGGAGTCGTTTGTGGGCGGAAACTTATTGAATCGAGCTCCGGAAGCGTCTGGTGAAGCACGGCTGTTTCCGGGTTCCCTCTAGGCGGTTCCGTCAAGGATGAGACCTCCCCGATGAACAACGATGATGAACTTGAAGAAGGATGAATTTGGTTAAAACTACGAAAGAATAAATTAAGTAAACCTTCGTCAAATTGATAGTAATAAAATATCGAAGGTGATGAGAATGCGAGGTACGTCAAGCTTGAATGATGACGGTAGGGAGATATTTTTTTGTAGCTTCGACCCTTCGAGAGAATGCAATGCCCATTCCAAGATCCGAATTTAGAGCGAGGCCAATTCTCATTCAAAACATCCACGGATCATTATTTACTAGGAGCTGATCAGGTTTGATATATTTCGAAATTCACAAAGCAACACCAGTTCCGAAAGACCAAACCACGAGGCCTACTTCCGGTTAACCAGGTGGAATAATGCAGAGCGAGGCCAATTCTCATTCAAAACATCTACGGATCATTATTTACTAGGAGCTGATCAGGTTTGATATATTTCGAAATTCACAAAGCAACACCAGTTCCGAAAGACCAAACCACGAGGCCTACTTCCGGTTAACCAGGTGGAATAATGCAGAGCGAGGCCAATTCTCATTCAAAACATCTACGGATCATTATTTACCAGGAGCTGATCAGCTTTGATATATTTCGAAATTCACAAAGCAACACCAGTTCTGAAAGACCAAACCACGAGGCCTACTTCCGGTTAACCAGGTGGAATAATGCAGATTACCTTTTTCCTGAGCCACAAGCTGGAAATTACAGGAAATCCAGGATTTCTATGAGATCCTCGTTACTAATGTCAACATAAACAGGTCTTGGTGTAAAAATCCCTTTTTGTAGGTATGGGTGTGTACCAACATAAACAAACAATTATGAACAAACTCGCACCTTGAAATATATAAAGGCAGAACGTAAATTCGGAATGGGGACACGAAAGATTGAAGGAGGTCTCTGCCGGCTAAATTAGAACGCGATTCTTACGCGAATAAAGCCACCCTTGATCAGCCTTGGGAATGGCGCGATTTAAGGCTCGCCATTAGAAATCAGAGGGCTTCTTTGAAGTCATGACTGGCCACGAGTAACCGGCAAGGCCGAAGTTTTGTATAATTTTAATATTTAGAGAATAAAATTGGTGTAACTAACGAGGGTATTTTTATTTAGTCAAGATTGAGAGGTGAACCAGACACATAGAGGGAAAAGGCGTATGAATATAAAAAAGATTAAGTGGAAACGTTAAAGTGACCAAAGTCTGCTATACCAAAACTCGCAGAACTAAATTTAGGGTGCCTGCAAGGTAGGGGTGGGGGTAGTACAGCAGTTGTAAAGCCCCCTGCTACACCTGAAATATGGTGAATAACACGCCCATCCAACCCCGGTGGATACCCTGCAAGAGGGGAGTAGCATAGGCCAATATGATGTAGCTTAAATCTGGAATATTTTGGTGCCCTGCCGGACCCAATGTCTGTAGAATGATCTCTAGTTTCACTACTTTCTTTACAGATCTCTACAAACTTTCCACGGGAGATGCGTTCGTTCTTATAAACGAACGCAGGTACTCAAAAGCACGAATTTGAAGGCCTTTGTTGTAGCTGTGGGATTGGATAAACTTGCCAATGAGGGTCGTCACAATGCGTGACTCGACGGCGGGCAGATGCAGGTCCCTGAATTTCCGCGCTTGCGCCGTCTCTGCGAATCTTCACCTTGTGAAAACAGTAAACACATCCCCTTCCAGGAGGCGAATGTATATAAAACGCATTTGAGTATACACAAAAATAATAATATATAGAAGAAAAGAAGGGTATAAAAAGACCTTTATATTTCGTATTTACTTATATAAGTGATATGGCAGAAATATAATTTCTATTAGAGTTGTCAGGTTGACTTCACTAGTGGAAAATACGTATGGTCTACTAATGGCCTAAATAATTCCTATCATATTTACTTTGGTCTTCCTCAAAAAGGCAAGTTTCTTTGAAGGATAAAAATATCTTAGAGCCTTCGCCGCCCCCCCCCCCCCTCCTAAAATGAGGAAAATAAAACTAAAGGAATTCAAACAATTCTTTTCTTATTTTCTTTTGCCTATTTTTTTATATAAACGAATCGCCACACCTGGACTTTACGAACAAGAATTATCAATTTAAAATACTTAGATATAAAATTACATAGAAACGCCTTTGTTTTATATCTTAACGATACATTCCAAGTATTTGCCCTAAAAAAAAATCTCCATTTAATATTTTCTCAAAATGACTACAAAACAGTTCGCTAGAACGTCCTTAATGGTTGGTCAGGTCACCTTCCCTTTAACAATTCTTCTGTTATCAGTGGCTGGGGAGCTTTTGTCGTGGCCACTGTTTTTATGGTTTGGATGAACAGATGTAATCAATATTCGAGCAATTCGCTGCCTCGGCGACCCTCTGGATGAGACGGCAAGAGGTCAGGGACAAATGAATTATAAATATACAAAGAACTTTGTATTTTATTCATTCGCAAGAGTTAACCTTTGTCAATTCGAAGAAATAATTTGTTCAGGCGTAAGTAGGATATTAAAATACTACTACAACCTTTTTTTTGTTGTTTTCTAATTATAAGAGACAAAATGAGTTAGAGTTTGAAATTTTATCACCCATTTATTAAGAAAAAAGTGCCCGGTACAGCTAAAGAGAAATTATATTAATTTATATTTTCACTACTAATTCGTAAAAAAAGTAGTGAACTCAGGTGAGCTGAAAATGTAATAAATCTACAAAGCTTCAGAAGATAAAAATTAGTAGGGCACATATTTTAAGTGTTCCTTTTCTCTTTTCCCCTGAGTACCTGTCGAATGATTTATAAAGGAAAACAAAGACGTGATTTCGACCCAACTACAATGAGCGACTTGATAGGTGGATTTTATGTGTATCCGTTCAAATGAGATTACCAGCTCGGTCCGGTTCTATCTATCTCAAGCTGATCTAGTCATCCTTGACTAATTTTAATTACATCCTTCCCTTTCATCCTCCTCCGCTCCCTCGTTCGTGCCTTCTCTTGTCCCGAACAGGGCTTCGTACTGTTCAGTACTGTTTAGGCTAATCTTTTGACCTAATTCATTACTGCTCAGGGTATTCTTTTAACCTTATTCAGGACTGCTCAGGCTATTCTTTTGACCTTATTCAGGACTGCTCAGGCTATTCTTTCCACCTTATTCAGTAATGCTCGGGCTATTCATTTTGATCTTCTTCAGCATTGCTCAGGCTATTCATTTTTAACTTATTCAGCACTGCTCAGGCTATTCTTTTGACCTTATTCAGCACTGCTCAGGCTATTCTTTCGAACTTATTCAGTATTGCTCAGGTTATTATTTTGACTTTATTCAGCACTGTTAGGCTATTCTTTCGACCTTATTCAATATTGCTCAGGCTATTCTTTTGATCTTATTCAATACTGCTTAGGCTATTCTTTTGACCTTATTCAGTACTGCTCAGGTTATTAATTTTGACCTTATTCAGCACTGGTCAGGCTATTCTTTTTTAACTTATTCAGCACTGCTCAGGCAATTCTTTTGACCTTATTCAGCACTGCTCAGGATATTCTTTCGACCTTATTCAGTATTGCTCAGACTATTCTTTTGACCTTATTCAGTACTGTTCAGGCTAATCTTTTGACTCTTCTGGTCAAAGATATTCTTTTCACCTTATTCAGTATTATTCAAGCGATTTCTTTCGTAATTTCAGTCACTTGGTCTGAATGAAGTAAAGTTCGAGAGGGCACATTGCAAATGGACAATTTTAGATGTATTTTTGGTGTGTGAATGGTAGATAGAGTGAATACGAATGATTACGGTGTATTTATGACATGATAAAAGGTATGAATAGGGTTGTGACAGAGGATGTTCTGATGTGGCATTGATATGTAAGAGGAGCGGATGGAAATAAAATTGTGAAGAAAGTATACCAGGGTGAGTTTCAGGGTATGAGAAGGGTTAGAAGACTACGTAAAAGGCGGGGTGATTGTGTGTTTGAGAGAGAAAGAGGCTGAATGAGGCGCAAGTGGGTGATAATGTGTATGTGAGGTGCACACAGATGGGGTTGTTGTGATGGGGGGCGCGCTTGGCCTTTTTTCCATTACCTTATATAAAGCATTTGTAAAAAATTTGGAGTATGTGGCGCTATTCTATAGTTTCAATAGAAGCAAAACTATAAACTCAAATTGGAACGAATCAAACGACGAAATTAATTGATGAAATTAGAAATAGATCACTCGAAGAAACACAGGAAATCCCAATTTGCTTGCAGTGGAAGAACGACCTAAAGAAGATCATTAATATAAATTATGAATTAATATTTAAGCTAGGTAGTGAACCGAGCGGTCACAAAAATAAAAGGCTTGTAAAAGTTACCTCTAAAAAATGTATAATGAATATATTTTTTCAAAATAATCTTGCTCGCGTCTCTCTTAATTAGGTGTAAACTAAAATTTAAAATTATTTTTCCTCTAAACGATTTTACCGAAATGTATTATAATAGTAATAAAAATTTCCTGATCCTTTTAATTTTGTTCGTGGTTCAATTTTAATTTTTTTTTATTTTTGTGTAGATTTTTAGTCGCGTGCGACTTTACATCTTACTATATCGGTGGGTTGATCCCCGTTTTTGTTTTTTTTGTAATAAGATCATAACTATTCGGCCGATTCTAAGGAAATTTGAAAACCGTATTTTGATTTACATTATCTTTCGAATGTTATAATTGCCAAAGTCCTCCCGAGGTTAGGCCGGGAATTATTTTGTTTTGGAAATATCATAATAATTATTCGGCCGATTCTAACGAAATTTGAAACCCTTATGTTGTTTTACATTCTCTTTCGAATGATATAATTACCAAAATCTTCCCAAGGTTAGCTCGGGAACTATTATTTTTTGGCAATAACATAGCTATTCAGCCGATACTCTGCTAGACTAGACTAGGCTATAATATGCTATACCCTGCTAGGCTATTATAGGCTAGGCTATAATAGCTAATTTATGCTAGAATATGTTATGCTATGATAGCATATATTATGTTAGGCTAAACAATACTAAGCTATGTTTGACTAGGGTATAATAGGATAGTATAGGCTATATTTGTCTAGGATAGTTAATTCTAGGCTAGGTTATATTATGCTAGGCTAAACTATGCTAAGCTATACTGGGCTAGACAGAGCTATACTATGCTATTCTATGGTATGCAAAATTATAATAGGCTAGGGAGGGCTATGCTCTGCTATGCTAGGTAATACTATGTTAGGCTAAGATAGGCTAGCTAAATATGGCTATAATAGGCTAAGCTATGCATGCTTATTATAGTCTAGGGTATGGTATACTATACTAGTCTAGGATATACTAGGCTAGGCTATAATATGATACGCTTGGTTATATTATGTTAGGTGTGGTTATGCTAGGATAGGCTATACCAATCTAGCCTATAGTATGCTAGGCTAGGCTATAGTAGTCTATTCTAGCTTGGCTATACTAGGCTAGGCTATAGTAAGCTAGACTACACTAGGCCTTGCTACGCTAGTCAATGCTATACTAGGCTATACTATGCTATAATATGCTAGGTTAGACTAGGGTCTAATGAGCTAGGCTAAGCTATACTAGGATACGATAGGCTGGGCTATACTAAACTAAGGTAGGATAAAGTAGTCTATACTATGCTAAGTTATACTAGGCTAGCTAGATTATAGTAAGCTAGGGTAGGTTAGGCCCGGCACAGCTAGACAATTCTATTTTAGGCTAGGCTATTCTATGTTTGGCTAGGCTTGGCTATACTAGACTAAAACAGGGTAGGTTATGCTATGCTATGCTATACTAGACAAGTTTAGGCTGGACTATTCTAGACTATACTAGGCTATGCTATGGTATGCTAGACAATACTCACTATGATACGCTATTCTCTACTATGCTATGCTAATTTAGGTGGCTATTCTATTCTGTTTTAGGCTAGACTATACTATGCTATGCTATACTATGCTATAATATAATATGCTATGTTATACTATGCTGTGCTATATTATGCAATGCTGTGCTATGCTATACTATGATATGCAATAATATTCTATAATATACTATCCTCTAATCTGCTATGATATATTATGCTATACTATGGAATACTGTGCTATTAGTGTATGGTGTCAATCTTTTCAACGTACTAATTACATAAATGAGGGGTGCTCAAAATTTGCAGCCCTACTTATGAATTCTAAAGTTGTTTTTTTTTAAATATAATTTTAGTTCTACTTGGTTGGCTAATTAAAAGTTTTGACTTATTTTTGTCATCTTGGGGAATTAAATGACTATTATTATATTAATAATTATATCTATTTCACTTATTTTACCGTTTTGCACATATTCATCAGTGTGCTGAAGATTACGTGGCCTTCAGTACTACCATCCTACCAGTGGGATTTGACCTAAAATTGCTTTTAAAATTAAGACAAGACTGGCGACATTCACACATTTGAACACCTAAATTGAAAATAACAGAGTTGTTGCGATCTCAATTCCAAACTCTGGTTGACGTTCTGAAATGTGGATATGAGGAACTACCCAGGAGCCAATCTTGCAAAGGATATTTACCTTAAAGTGCTTGAAAAGTGGGAAGAGGGAACAGTTCTTTTCTAGCCCTCGTTGTAAATTCAAGTCACAATCTTAAACAGATCCCAAAGAACTCAGAGCAGGCCAAAAACATATCTCTGGGAGAGGAGAGCTACAGACCTAAGACACTTTCATTACAAAACTAGACAACCTGTTGATATCCTCAGGCGCAAGTGAAAAATTGTTTTTTGCTGTGAATTTGGCTGACCTGGTTGCAAAAACGAAACTCAAATGAATGTAAATCCTCTATGGAGATGAAGATCTCTGTGAAGGAAAATGCTTTCATTAAAGGTCAGAGAGAAATCATTACTTCTTTTGGACCACATCAGGTTTGCTTTCGACATTAACTTGAGTAAAATAGACAAGAAGGTAAATTAAGAAGAGTTGCTTACTTTAAGTAGGCCAATGCTTCAATGCCATCAAGTTAAACAATAGCTGATGCCCAAGATGGAAAGGATTGAATTTATGGGGTGACATTAAAAATACCAGCCACATCTTCAAATTCCATTAAAAAGCAACCCACAAATTATTGGGGGGCGGGGGGAATAACATCATAATTATTCGGCTGATTCTAACGAAATTTGAAAATCTTATATTATTTTTAATTTTCTTTCAAATAATATAATTGCCAAAGTCCTCCCAAAGTTAGCCCGGGAATTATTTTGTTTTGGCAATAACATCATAACTATTCAGCCCATTCTAACGAAATTTGAAACCCTTAAGGTGTTTACATTCTCTTTCGAATGATAGAATTTACAAGTTCCTCCCAAGGTTAGGCCGGGAATTATTGAAAGTTTTGAGGTCGTAAGGTCATATATCAGAATAAGTGAGGGACGCGACTTTTTGGTCAGCAGACCTTGTTTTAACTGCAAAATCATTTAAATTTGAAAATTAAGCCCTTAATGTATATTAATTTTACTCCAATATTGAAATAATAATAATAATGTTATTCTTTTACATTCTTACACATTTATTTGTAAGTTGTATTCAAATATATGTGTCGGTCACTAATGTGAAAAGAATAATTCCTTGTTCTTTTCTCCTTATCCGCTCATTGCTTATAGCTTATTTAAGAGGTGGCATTTCCAAGTGGGTTGTTTCAATTAATGTTCACTGAAGATGACTTAACTTTGATGGTTTAATTGTGAGCCGTTGCCATGGTTTTACATTTGTTTGTCACGCCTACCATGTTGGCACCCACTTCAGGTTTAAGCTAGTAGACAAAAGATTTAACACTGCGATAGCACAAAGTTTCCTTTCTTATAAAATAACATAAACTTGGAATACCTTGGCTAGGAATATCGTTGAAATACTATAGTAAATATTTTTAAGAATAGAATCGATAAATATTACGTTAAAATATGACCTCAGAGAAATGAGAGTTGCGAAACTAATTCTCTACCATATATTCTTTTCTTTTTTATCTGTCCTTCACCTCTTACTACACCAATTCCCTTCTTTCTTGAACTAGCCTCGAGTTGATCTAAGGGATTTGCTTAGTTCCTAATTCTCTAATAATTTCAAAGTTTTACGTCATTAATCCAGGAACTATTATGCGTTGACAGGATTTTTAACCGTCCGATAAGAAAAGTTTCAGAAGTTTTTACAGTATGTGACCGAAGCTGGCACTGCATCCATTGTGATCAGAAGAGGTTCGCCCCAGGTACCTTCTTGAACGAGAGCAAGTGTTGGTTGATGGTCAGTTAACTACCACGAATTCTTTCAAAAAGCATCAATTAAATTATTAACCATAGCCATTCTTTCAGATACGAAAAATAGCCGGCACATTCACTCTCAACACTTAGGACCCTACCAGTAACATTGAACCATCTCTCGAATTCTCTCATTTCTTTTGTTTTTTTTTGTGATTCCAAGCTCTGATGTTATTTAACATTTCCGAAATATGGAATGATTTCTCATTTTTAAAACAAACGCCTCAGAGGAAGCAATCACCGCTAACTGGCACAAAAATGTTGGGCGTGATTTTTTAATGGACCTTATCATTTTACTACTGTAATTACACACACATACAATATATATATATATATATATATATATATATATATATATATATATATATAAATATGGTACGGTTAATGTAGTGACATTATTAGACAACTGATCTACTTCAGGTCCAGCGTGACATCCTTCGTCCTTGAACTGCGAGCCAACATTCTCTATTATCCCATCCTCGCTGTTCTCAAATGCAGTAAATTAAAGTAAAAAGTCCAATAAAACTTTCAATGAATGGCAATTGGGAAAGCACTAGTACCTTTGGCAAAATTGATTTCTTTATTGCCTTCTGTCATATCGTACTACATATATCATTATAAATAATGTCTATTATTTTTTTTTCTTCGTGTATTTGAATCTCATAAATCGTAAAAGGTGAATCTACAGAGAAATTGTTGAGGGATGTGTTTGTATGCTGATAAATGTTGGCGAAATATTGGTTCTGTTTGCATGTCCCCGATAACGACTCCTCACATGCACTTGATTTCAGACGAGTCGGACAACTAAGGCAGTGAAAAGATTAATTTTACGCCTTCAATTAACGAGAAATACGCATTGCAAAGGAATCGACTCATAAGAAACTCGTAGGAGACATAGACAACACGTTAAATAATGAAATAAATTACACTCACAATAAATGCATTGACTAAATATAAGAACGAACGGTCATCTAATATCAGCATTCTCTTTCCTGCTATCCTCCAGTTGAAGTAGTTTGAAGGCCAATGACTGGAACTCGATATCCGAGATAGGTCAAATACCTTCACCACTAGGCGTGATTAAACTTCAGAGATGGTTATTTTTTATTTTTTATTTTTTTGTCATAGGGTACCTATCTTTTACGCCAATTGGTATTTAATGCAAATGCCTATAACATTATAAGAAATCTGGGCCAACGAAGGGTAGTAGGTCCACTAAAGGTAGGTTCCATCTAATATAAATTTTCTATTAGAAAAAGGTGTGCGTTCTCGTAACATTTTTGAAAATCTTAAAATGTCTATTATAAATATAAATATTTTATGTAAATTTTAAAATCAAAATTTTTTTTAATCAGATGCTTCGATATTTAATGTTTGGGGCGGAATATGTGGCTGATATTTAGTCAATGATAATTCGTTTAAATTATCGAAAAAAAAACAAAGAAATGTTTCGCCGGCATCAAAAAGTGCTCTCGCGGTCTTCACGACCCCCGCGGGGTCTGATTTGGGCACCCTTTCTTTAAAAACTAAAATATAATGTGGCTCCCAAAGATGATGAACCCCCTCCAAAATCTTTTCAGCATCTATTATAAGCTTTGGTGTACGAGATTGTTTTTATTACTTGTCGTTCCTCTTGGTAATGTCCAGGTAATGTCAAACTGCTTCAGATTTTACAAACTGGAATAAGTTCTCTTAACAATCTAAATACTGTAAATTCAATGCAAAACATTTGTAAAAGTTATAAGTAATTAGTGTGGAGACCTCGATGAGGCTTTGACCTCTGACACAGGAATGAACCAACTGTTGGTACTTGCGCAATAATCTTGCTCCATTTCATCTTGAAGAATTCTTCAAAGTTCTTGAAGTGTTTTGGGATTCCTCACTTTATACCTTCTTCCGAATGTCTTCCAAGCATTTTCAATGGTATTTGGGTCCAGACTCTGTGCAGACTAGTTCAGAACAGTGATGTGCAGGCAGTCAAGGAAGGTTTTCACCGATTTGGCCGTGTGACAGGAGGCGTTATTCTGCTTGGAGATTAGAGGTTGAGCTTCGGAGGCTCTCCGGTGAAGAAAAACATTCTGTCGCAGCAATTCCTTGTGAATTCACTGTGCTCCGTAAAAGTACAAGTGGCCAAGTGTCGTCTACCAAAATCACGTCCCATACCATGACACTTCTTCCGCCAAACTTCTCTCTCATTTTGGTACAATTAATAGACAATCTTTCGGCTCTGTCATGAACGAACTTCCTGACATCATGTCCTTACAAATTGGACTTAGGTTCTTCACTGAAGTAAACTTGGCTCCATTCATCATCCGTCCATGTAATGTGCTCAGTTTTGAATGCAGGACGAGACTACTTGTTCTTCCGACTGATCAATCAATGTCTTGATCTGGAGTGTGCGAGCGTGAAGATCCTCTTCCCCTTGCCGACTTGACAGATTCTGTCTGGATATATTAATGACCAAAATCTCACTAATCTCTCGAAAAATTGCTACAGCAGTCTTGAAACGTCCCTTCTTCACAATTTTGGTAATGGCTCTTCCTTTCCTTTTTGAGGTCTTCTATACCCTCCCGGTTGATTTACCAGCCTTAATAAACCTGTTTTATCAAAGGGGAAACAGAATATCATGTAACTACACCTTTGTAGAGCTTGGCTGTAGATAACCCCGGTTTGGTCCCATGTTAATCAGTATGTCCCGACTGATAAAAAGGGGCATCTAAATGAATGAAGATTGGTGGTAGAACCCCTCCAAAAATTATTATTATCTACCTACTTTTCATGGCATCTCCCCTCGATTGTCTTCTGGACAGCCATCTTAAGTGAGGTAGTTTATACTAGTGAAGACCAAAGTACACTGCACAACAGTATAGGACTCTCCTTTCACCTTTTATAAGTCAAAGAAACTGGTGAATAAGCGAGGAAACCTGAAAAACAGGTTGAAAACTATGGTCCCATCTCGCTGCTCGAGTTTATCGGGGAAGTATTTGTAAACGTAAACATTAACAGACTGATTAAGCATCTACAGGAAATCAATCTTCCGATTTTGAATTTTAAAAAAACAAACAGACACACTGAGCTGGATTCAGTGTAATAATGGAAAAAATAGGGAAAGCAAAAAGGGAATATGCCAGAGGGATATTCAATATAAAATACTGAAAAAAAATATTATGTGACTAAGTCATGAGTAGATATACATTTATAGAGATAGGCAACCAACAAGGACAAAAGTTCCAGCTTGAAGCTGGTCTTTCCCAAGGTGGGTGTTTAAGCCTATCTCTTTATTCAATTACACCAAAGATATACTTCCACCCAATAATGCAGGCTACCTAAACATCCACTTCCCCGATGACACCAGCCAATTAATTGTTTGTCCGTCGAGGAACTGTGATATCAGACTAGAATGTTAATAGAAGACTTAAGAAGAATCAACGAGTACGGAGAAAATGAAAAAATAAAAACTAATTGAGCTAAATTTAAAATAGTACCTGCAAACAAAACTTCTAGCAGACATACATACATAGAAGGGGAAAGGAATAGATATGATATTGAATGCAATGTACTGGAGTTAATAATAACTACCACAGGTTACAAGAAACACGTAACGGAAAGAACAAACATAGGACAAGGCGGAGTTCAACTGCTATAGAAGCTAAGAAAACTGAATATGAAAAATAAGAGGAAGATCTATTAAGCGAAAATAAAACCATTGAATAAGATAATAACAATGAGACCAAATAAATAATTCAAAGGACACAAAATGAAATAAGGATATAATAAGCTAATCAGATAGCCCATCGGGAAGGGTGAAGTTCTCACTTCATATTCCTAAGCACAACGAGACTATTAAATCAAGAAGGAGAAGAGGAAATTTACACATGGAGAAGGAGATGCAACGAACCCAGACATACCCAATCACGGCAATCTACCGAAATAAAGAAATAATAACCAAACTTGACCACACGAACTTTAATCCTAACGAGACTTCCAAGATGATTAACATCATCACGAATATTAACCTAATAGGATAACTAACAACGATGATACTTACTAAACAGAAATAACAAGATAAAAGAAAATAGAAAGAAAAGGGAAAGAGAAATGGGCTCACGAAGCAGCAATTAATATAAATTGGTACTAGCTGCACACTCCGTGGTTCGAAAACCGCGTTAAGCTGTAGGCCCTATGACTGACTAGGTTACCCTTTTTTTCCATTACTTCTAGCTGTTTTCTCCTGAACTTTTCTTCTACCCTGCCATTTTCTCTCTCTCATTTCCATTTCCAAAACCTCTTTCGCTCTGTCTGGTGCTGATACTGTGAGTGAAGGAGTGCCGGGTATTCGCCCCCACTCTCCTGCCTTGGCCACCCCGATGAGTGCCGAGGAGTCTCGGCTGATCTGTTCTTTGTCTCTCACTTTCCCTTTCATTTCATTTCATCATCCATCGACGCACTCACTCTGGCCACATTTATACTGGTCGGGAAAAGCTGTCTGATACTCTTGGTCGGTACTTTTACATTTCTCAAGATTGTTTTGTTTAACTGCTTTCCTGATTTTGAACCCTGGCACAGGAGATTTTATCATTTTTCAAAATATCTTATTTGGTTAGCACAAAAGCAAGATTTTACGTTGATGAGACACGTACTGCTCTTAAACTTAAATATCCTAGAACCTTTGATTGAGTCCACCCTTTGCTTTCTTCTCGTCCCAAGATTTCGGATTGATTGTAGATACTGTTTCTGCATTCCATTAAAGGAACTGGAGAGATTTCCAGATCTTGACGTTCCTTTCTGACACTTCTATAATCCTTACTTTTTCCGAGAGGAGGGGAGAGGCACGCCCCCAGCAAAAACAAGAAAATCTAACTTTGCAAGAGGGTCTCACTCAGGGTGACCTGAAAGAAGTGTAATTATAAATTCTGTGGAGATTCGAAAATCGCGTTCGTCAACTTATCGATGTTACCAAATGGATACATCGCTCTTTGCCACGTATGTACAAGACGACGTTAAAAGGAGACAACATTGTTCTCATAAGCCATCATGCGGCCAAGGAGCTTGCAACTGACTGCATGGTGGATAGGGTATGTCGGGATAAGATAAATACCTTCGAAAAAGTGTGGATTGACGTTCTAAGATAAAAGATCTTAAGACTCATGCTTGACCCTCATTTCGGGCAATTCCTCCTTAATTACCTTACCAACAAACAGACAGTAATCGCCTCTGAAGAACACATAGATAATCCTTTCGATTTCTAATCCGTAGTCCTTCAGGGGGTGTTTAAGCCCCATTCTCTTTACAATATACATACACCAGGGAAATAGTGGAGCCACTGGTTCCTTAGACTCTCGAGGTGCAATGCACCGGCGTCATCACTCGGATTGTGACACGATAGGTGAGATCTGAGAGGATGATTTTCAGAGCAAGTGCTACTGAGGACGACCAAATTTCCGGGTTCGGACAAAAACTGGAAAATACGAACAACCAGGCGAAGTTTATCGCTGTCAAAATTGGCGGGCATCGGACATAGCTAAGCGGTTTTATAAGCTGTTTATAAGCTGACTTGAATTATAATATTTTGTGTGTGTGTTGATGTTAACCTAGTTGTTAGCGCAATGGCATGAAAAGCAAAGATCGCTCGATGGCATAGGTTTGAACCCGTTATTTTTCCCTTTCATTAACCGGTAAATAGTTTATATTATTTTATTCCGTTTGCGATCTCTTATATATATTCTGTGTAGTTCAATACCTCTTTCACTGAATTAGTGAGATTCGCCACTCACTCTCTCCATCTACCAGCAGCTTCGTAGCCCTTGACTAGAACTCTAATAATCCTTAAATCTGATCTAGAGCGTCGTCGTGTCTTATTCAATGTTTTATACATGGAATATCTCTTTCGATACACTAGCCATAGTCTGAAAGTATGTTCACATCCCAGCCGCACATCACTCGCACACCATCAAAATTCTCTTCTTGCTCCTCGCTATAATCACCGTAGTTTTCTTGGAGATTTGCTTAGATGCAAACTTAGAGAAAATGCATCTTTATCGACATGAGTGTATAAAAGCCTTGAAGTATTGCAGAATTTTTGCCCAGAAAGTTTGCGATATTAGACTTAAATGAAAACCAGGCATCTTCCTCATTGTCATCCGTGCATTTATCAGACTGTCTTTTATGACCTTTCTGATTTGAGGTTCGTCAAAAAATAATTGAGTCCAGTTTGGCATCGCTGAGATGCGGAAATTTTTGTTTCAGAAAAGGAAAAAATCGGTTTTCTTTGTTGACTGCTTTGACTTTTATCTGTGGTGGTGGAAGTAGAGTATTTTGTGGTTTGAAAGGACAATGTGATGAATATTTTATGACTCTGGTTCCAGTTTAGGTTTTGCTGGTCATTCGCGCTGTTTGTAGGCCTGCTTGTCTTTCCAACTATCTCACAAATAAAATAAACAGGTTTTTTGGTGTAGCCAAATTAGAAACCAAGAACAATGGATAAAAATCAAATAATTCAATAAATGTAGTGGTTTCTTTGTTGAGTATCGCCCCCCCCCCAATTGACGCGATTTCAAAAAAATATATTTACATATATAAAGTCAGGATGCAAAAATTATTAAAGTAAATGTGAAAATACTTTGGCATAAGAAACGAGGCAGATCGATTGATCGCTCTTTAAATAGTTTCGCTTTTTATTATGATTTTTCATTGTAGTTCAATGAATCGACTTGAATAAAATTTCCCTTCGTATTTTCTCCTTTTCTACTGCAGTGAAAGTCCATTTTAGGCGTTACTAAGCTCTCTTATCTTATTAATTATATCTTTCACAACTTCTGTTTTTAAATGTCTCTAGAAACCACTCACAAGAATATAACTTGTTTTTTTTAATAAATATACTTTTACTTTTTTAATGTATTTTGCATAACATTACTTTTATTACAAGTTTTTATTTATTTTTTATTTTTAACTGAAAGCAGTTACTAGGTGATCACTGGTCAAAGCAAAAACTGAAGCGTAGCTCAAACTCGAACTATCCTAGAGACAGGTCTGCGTGACGTCACTGAACGCATTGTACATCTCAGGAGATGACGAATGAAATTGGAATGCTGCATCTACGTCTCGGAAGACTCGTTTGATTGCATTCCAATTGAGAAAGAGAATTTTTCGGTAGAAAGCTTCGCAAATTTGAATATAGAATCCACAACACTCTCTCCTCCTCTCCCTTTCTCATAATGGAGATGTGTAGGGGAATTTTTTGTTAATATTTATAGATGGGAATGGATGCATATGAAACGCGATGAGACAAGTTTGAGTCCTTAAAATACTCAACATTTGTCATCTCCTTGACCTCCGCCCTTTACTAAATTATTAATGATTTTTTTTAGTGTCACAAAAAAACAGCGGTATTTCAAACATCGCAGTACCCACCAAATGCGATAAGTATACTTTGGAAAGTATCATACAGCATTCCTCACTGATTTATTCAAAGCATTGTTTTGATTATGCACAGGGGAAGTTGTATGCGTGGAGGATTGCATCGGCCATCGAATGAGAGAAATATGCGCTCAGTTTGGGTAGGCTTCGAGCCTCAAGTCGTCGAAACAGTGTACCCATTTGGATCCGCGGCACCTCATTCAATCACGCGACTTCCATTTTCCATCATTAGCAATAATACTGAGATGTCGAATGTTGGGTGGGGGGTGCAATTTCAAAGTAATTTTCCCCTTGCATCGAACATAAGTGCATCAAATAAGTATATGTATACTAGACAATGGCTTCGCTACTAAGATTAAAATTTAAAATCTAAAAAGAAGCAGCCATGGTTAAATTTGTATAAATTTTCTGAACTTCGCCAATTATAATAATTTTCAAAAGGAACACTAAACTAAATTTCCCCCACTTTCAAAATATCGCGTTGCTAAAATATAGTTATAGAAGAAGATATATAAAAATATATTTTCTGAACTTCACCATTTGTAATTCTTTGGGTTTTAAAAAAATCACAAAATTTCGATACTTATATTTATTTCTGAACTTTACCATTTTGTTTTTTGATATTATAAAAGAATTATTAGAAATAACTTTGATAAAAAAACATAATTCATAACCAAACTAAAATGAAATCTATATTCAAATACTAAAAAAAAAAAAACCTTCTTAAATTATAGAGTTAGTGATGATGATGAAGTGATCATGATACCAGGCAATGGCTTCGCCACTCCCCCTTACCGAGGGAAAGGGGCAGCTTGCGCTTAGCTACTAAGATTAAAGTTTAAAATCTAAAAAAAAGCAGACATGGTTAAAGTTTTAGAAATTTTCTGAACTTCACCAATTATAATAATTTTAAAAAGGAACTCTAAACTAAATTTCCCCCCTTTCAAAATATCACGTTGCTAAAATATAGTTATAGAAGTAGATATATAAAAATAAATTTTCTGAACTTCACCATTTGGAATTCTTTGAGTTTTAAAAAATTCACAAAATTTCGATACTTATATTTATTTCTGAACTTCACTATTTTCTTTTTTTTTTGATATTGTAAAAGAATTATTAGAAAAATAACTTTGATAAAAAAACATAAATATATATATATGTATATGTATATATATATATATATATATATATATATATATATATATATATATATATATATATATATATTTTTTCTCTCAAAGTAGACGAGAGAATGATGAAAATGAATCCATTAAACCACATTGAAAGAGAAAACGGAATAATTTTTCCTTGCAGTACTATTTTTATTACCTTTTTCGAAAAATCCGTGCAGGGGAGAGATTCGAACCAGGCACACTGAGGCAGCGAGCACCGCTTTGATCTCAGTTAAAAGTATGCCGTTAGTACACTACGCTACGTAGTGTACTAACGGAAGTTCCAACTGTGAGAAAAGAATGTAGACATTTGGGTCACAAAGCTATGAGTTCATACATACACATGCAATTATAAATACATTGAAATAAACAAAAGAAACATAACTAATTTAGTAAATCAAAGGGCTAAGATTTAAAATGGACAATTTCGTTACAAATAAGCCTTTTAATTACACGGTCCAGTTTAAAGAGACCGGGGGATATATTAAAATTAGGCGAGGAATTAATTAATGACCATTCGACAATATTTCTTTTAACATATCATCAGATTCGTAAATAAATTTAGCCGAATTCTAATTGATAGAGTGACAATTTTCAGATAAATGGAGATAGAAAGCATTATTACTTTCACCTCTTCTAATATTCTATTTATGTTGGGTTAAGCGTACACTTAATGATTTACCGGTTTGTCCAAAGTATTGCTTAGGTCAAACGGCACAATCGACAAAATAAACCCCTCCTATACTATTTTATTATTATGAATCAGCATTTTGTACATGGTAGACTCATACTTGAATATGACTGAAACATTTAAACTTCTCAAGAGGCGGGGAAGCAAGGAAAAGGACCCAGGATACGGTAAAACAAGGGAGTTCTTAAAATTGTATGCGGGAGGAATTTCAGTTCTGTAAAACTATTTTTGTGCCAAATTCAGGCACCCAGCAAGAAATCTTTGAGGGTAGCAAAGATTGTTACCTATTTCACAGATTTAAGAAATCTCAAGATCCAAGAATTCCGGGCTGGTGACCCGCAACCCCCGGAGAAACATTGAAATAAATACAGACCGTATGACTTTGTCATTATGACCTGAATAAAAATGAATATAAGAACTGGCGTTGGTAGGCTTCCGATAGACGGAAAATTTAAATCCAGAAATCCTATGAATAAGTAGATCTAGGAACGAGAGGACACCATTTTGTTCAAGTTCAAGGGTAAATTTACTAGAGGGAGCCAGAGAATTTAGTTTAGTAAGAAAACCAATGATATCCTTAGAAGTAGGCCACAAACAAATAATATCGAAACCAAACAAGGGAAAAATCGATAATGGTGGGGAGTAAACGTTTCCCAAAACTCCATATATAGATTAGAGAGGACAGGAGATAGGCAATTTCCTATTACTAAACCAACTTTTGAAGATAAAATTTACCATTAAACGAAAACTTAGTCTGTAGTACACATTAAGATGAGGTTAATGAAAATATTAACAGGCAAAGTTACGCAATTTATCACTAAGGAAGGGGCAAAGCAGGTTTACTAGTACTTTAGTAAAAGGAGAAGATACATTGAAACTAACAAGGGAGAAATTATTAGAGTAAGGAATGGAGTTGAGTTTATCAATAAAGTCGTAACTATTTTTAATATGAGATTGAAAAATAGTACCAACAAGGGGAGTGAGGTATGAAGTGAGCCATTTAGATAAAGAATATGAGATTGAGCCAACAGAACTAATAATAGTGCGCATAGGGTTAGTAGGCTTATGAGTTTTAACAAGACCATATAAATATGGCAGAGAGGCGGGCTCCTGTAGCCTTGAAAATTCTGGTTTACCCGAATTTTGTGTAAGTTGCTCCAAGGCCATACACGATAAATCCATATAGGTGTATGTCGTGATGCGGTAAACCGCATCCTGCTTTATCGAAGCCCTGTGGCACATATCTCCTGGAGAAAGAAAGCCTGGCCGTTCAAACTTCGGATTGTCTCTCCTTTCGAGGGACTAAGGACTTGGTCCTGGCACACTCAGTGCTGCCTTGGACGTCTTATGCCTCAATTAAAAAAAAAGATACCTTGTGCTCTTGGTTCCTCCAGCCACACGAGAGCGGTTGTTTTCGTGTCCATTCGTTAGTCTCGAGTCGTTAGCCTTACTGGAGGCAACCCCTATGAAGGTGGTAGTGAAGCCGTCTTCCATGCTCCCTAAAGCTATCCCTGAAAGAGGAACGCAACAAAGGATCTTCGGCTCCTACGTCCACACTCAAGGATGGAGTAGGCAGCTCGGAGAATCGGGACCCTACAAAAGAGGGAAACCCGCCCTGAACTCCGGGCAATCAGGGAAGAGCTGTGGAGACTCGTTTCCTCTCGTTTTCAATTAGTTATTATTTTTGGCCGGAGACCATGCTGGGTGCATGCCCCCTGTCCCCTTTCCTCAAGTATAAGGGTTTAGGGATCCCACAACCACAAGATAGGGCTGGGCAAAGGAATCGCGAATTATCCCCAACATGATGGCTCCGTTCTTCTATCTATTATATATTTCTGCCTGTGTGTGTTTGTGTGTGAGTTTGTGTGCAGTCATTAACCAAATTGCGGGAGGGGAATGGGAAGGGGGTCATGAATGAGATTAAAATTGCAAATGATGTTAGCATAAATGTGATTTAAATTGGGGAGGGTGTGAGCATAAAATGACATTCAAATTGCGGGAGGGTGGAGAGGTGGACATGGATGAAATTTAAATTGCAAATGATGTCGGCATGAATGTGATTTAAATTAGGGAGGGTGTGAGCACGAATGAGATTTAAATTGCGCAAGGGAGAGGGGGGTGAACATGAATGAGATTAAAATTGTAATATGTATTCACAAATGACATTCAAATTGAAGATAATATCAGCACAAATTGGATTCCATTTAGGAGAATACAAATACGCATAGATTTCAAATTGTGAGGGCTCTAAGACGAGAGAGATTAAAATTACCAGGATTGTTAGCGCGACAGAGATTTAAAAAATTGCCAGGTATGTAAATACCTACGAGATTCTAATTATGGGATTCAAATTTCAAGGATTATAATCGGGACTGAGATTGTTCAAATCGCATGAAATATCTGCGCAAATTTTATTCAAATTGTGGGGGGAAGAGAGCAGCACAAATGGGATTCAAGTTGCGGGCGATTTAAGTTCAAATGGGATTTAAATTACCGGGGTGTAAGGGGGAATTGGATTAGAATTGTGGATCTGGAGGTGTGAACTCTAAGGAGTTTTAAATTGCGGTGTATTCACGAGCGAGATTCAAATTGCGGGTGATGTCAAGACGAATAAGATTCAAATTGGGGAGGAAGCGAGCGCGAATGAAACTCAAATGTAGGCGAGGGTAATAACGAATTTGATTGAAATTGGGAGTGATGTAAACACGAATAAGATTCAAATGGGTTGAGGACAAAGTAGGACAAAATATCGTTTATGTTTATTGATGCAAAATGTACATTAAGCATGAATTACCTGCGTACAACGTTACATGTAATTTATCTGAGCTTAGTATTCATGGTAAGGTCGGCTTACGCAGATGGACATTCATTTGTATCTTTGCTTCTTCCTATTTCTTCACCGTAATTCACATTTACAGTCAAATATATTTTCTTTACTTTTTAAGTGACCGGCAACTGGGTACGCTGAGTCGTTTTTCTAATTAGTCCTTCAAAAAACCGTCGCTCTAGAATCTGTATCGAAAGAAGCTGGATCTGTTCCTGCGGCCACAACGTTGTTCGCTCATAACTAACGGTCATTCACGGGTGAGCGTAAATTGCCGGGCAAGGGTGGTGAAACGTTTACACATTGTAAGTATATTATATGGTAGGAAGAGTGCTGATTAATAATAATCGGCAAGTAAAGCTATTTGTGTGCCATAGTAAAAGAATTTCAATCAATATACATCTGTATTTATTTGCGATAGGACTTTTTATCCTAGGCAACGTCGGGTACCTATGCTAATCTGTAATATTGATAGTGGGTTTGAATTGTTGAACTCAATCTGATGATCCTTTTTTTCTCGATGTTTACCTAAGGTGCTGTTAAGGTTATACAATTGAAGATCAGGTTTATGTTATTAGATTATTCTATTAGAATCGATACTTTCATCTATGTATTCGGGTAGGGACAGTCCATACAGGGTATTTCCTATACGCAACCAATACTGGGTTTGAGTTTAGTTATTTTATGTCCAAGGACAACTGAGGCATTATCAGAACAAGAGGTGACTAGTTGAATTTAATTTAGTATCTATTTTCTAGGAGTATAAGAAATATTCAGAGGAAATTTTAGAAATTTCACCTACGATTTATTCCACGTGTTACTACCATAATAAACTTTCCAAGTTTTAAAGAAAGGTACTTTTATGATCTTTATCTTTGTACCTCAATTTGGGAAAGTCAATTGATGTGTTGAAATTCCTCCTAAAAAAATTCAGATCACAAATACAAAGAGTCGTTGTTAGAAATTATGCCCAAAAGAAAGGTCAGAGAGTACAGGTAACTATTGTGGGTGGGTGGGTTTCCTCCTGTATATTTAAAAATCGGTCTAGCCTGACTCCTTTTCGATATTAGGACATCTCAGAAAGGTACTTTTTTCCTTCACTTTCTTTTATATATTATATATATATATATATATATATATATATATATATATATATATATATATATATATATATATATATATATATATATATATATACAAGAGAAAGAGAAGTTTGACGCGAATGAGCAATGAGACAAGAAACTGAAGTTTTTTAGAGGCAAGAGAAAGGGACATTAGAAGAAGACCAGAATCATAGAGAGCAGAGGGCGGCACAATGAAGGCAATCCTTTACCGAGAAGACAAAAATTACGCCACGGCATAGAATTTCAAACTTTTTTCCCCTGGCATTATCTCTGTCTTCTCGGTAAAGGATTGCCTTCATTGTGCCGCCCTCTGCTCTCCTTGATTCTAGTGTTCTTCTAATGTCCCTTTCTCTTGCCTCTAAAAAACTCCAGTTTCTTGTCTCATTGCTCATTCGCGTCAAATTTCTCTTTTTCTTGTACTATATTGTTATATAGTCTCCAATGCAAGGTTTCTGCAGCTTTCTTTCAGTCTTCAAAATAGTTTTGAAAGGCAGAAAATAAATATGGCGAAAGTCCTGTAGTGGTTGTTATCACCCGCAGAACTTGTATTTGCTCTTTCTTATATATATATATATATATATATATATATATATATATATATATATATATATATATATATATATATATATATATATATATCAGGAAAATGAAGAACACCTTCAGTGATTCTATTTAAAGTGAAGGAAATTACTTATTTTAGGAACGCATCTTAATAAAAACAAACATGAATAATAAACCACTAAAACAAACTTGGGCGCATTAAATAAAGGCAAAGAAGTGGGGCTAAATTTAAAAAATGATAAATTAGAAAAACCGAAAAAAAAAACGAATACGTGAATGATATAAAAAATACACATTACCTTATGCAAATGTTCGTTCGTGGCCAGGAATGAAAAAGTGAAGGAAAGAGGAGTATGGAATGAACTTGGTAGGTGTAAAGTTTTAGATATGTATGGGGAAATGAGGAATCTGAGTCGTTAAGTATTGGTGTAGTTTTCTTAATATAGAGTGACTCTAATATTTTTTGCAAGTAGATTGAAGGAGCCATAGAGAGAATGGATAATTGTTCCGATGAAATAGGGTGCTCAGCACTGATGTGTGGAACGAAACGTCTGACAGAGCTAAAATAAATGATGGCCTTTTCCATCTACTCACGGGTTTTCATTTTCCTGATATATATATATATATATATATATATATATATATATATATATATATATATATATATATATATATATATATATATATATATATATAAGTAGATTACGTGGATGTGCCTGCAAGGGAAGCATGTTGACACAATGAGGACAGTGGCGTTACTCTCCAGCTCCCGAAAGAACAAAGTACTCTTCTATCTATACTTGACGGGGCCACCACAACCTGCTTCACAAGCCACCAGCCCCTATCACGGCTTAGTACTCTTACCTATACATACAGGCATCATATTATTCTCATCTATCAGATAGATAATAATAATAATAATAATAATAATCTTTATTGTCTTGTTTCTGTTCGATACTTCCTGATTATTATGTTAATAATAACCGAAGGTAAAATTTGATAATAAAAACTGCTTCTCCGCTTTGCACCTCCCCCACCTATCATAAAGGAAAATAGTAATGACCCCGATTATAATCATAACCTTAACCCTGACTTTAACTCAAAAGAGAGCCTCAAGATGTCATTAATAATGAGTACCAGCACCTTTTTTCCTTTTCCCTGGATCATCCTCGGTCATTTCTATACATCCTGAGGAGGTTCGAAGTCTCGATACGAAGTTTACTGTACTGTGAGACGAGACAACCGACAACCATACAAAAAGACTTAGGGTAGATCCTCATCACCAACCACAAAAGCTCCAAGGTGTTCTTCAGTGGCGTGCGGTGATCTTTCTACATCGGGGAGCAAAATCTCAATTGTTTTCTTTTAGCTCATAATTAATTTAATAATTCCGTTAAACGCAATAAATGATATCATTAAACATAAAGTTCATTATAACAAAAAGAGAAAATCCTTGGCTTTCTTCTTGAATGCCTGATTAGTAATTAAACTTTTAAATATACATACACATACAGGACAATCCCAAAGTCTCTCCGCATTAAGAAAATTAATACGTCATTCAATTATTTACAGTAAGAGTTAAAATATCGTGTTTGTGCTCAAAGCCAAAATTTATCCTTCTACCTTTTGGCAAAGATGTTATAACGATTTATATTCTTAATTTCTATTTTTTTTCACTGCGGATAGTTGTTATTTCACTGTTCTACGAGTATATTTTCCTCGGGAGAGTTTTGAATTACCGTATATAATAAATCAATTATGTACCAATAAGACCATACTGAAATCGTCAAAGCTTAGTACATATATATTTTGGGGGGCCTAATGGGAGACATTGCTCCCTTTGCTGCCACTGACGCGAGCCAACTTGTATTGTCATAGATAACCGGGAGGACTAAAAAACGCGTACAGGGAGAAGCAAACCACCACGAATAATTATTACACTGCTAAGTGCTACATATGAAAAAAATATGCAAGGATGCACATTGCATTTTATATAGGTTAATTAAACTTCGTTAACGTTTCATGTTCTTTATCCTGTCACTGTACAAGTCAGTGACCCTTTTGCCATTCCCTCAACCGTGGTAGAAACCCCTCCCCACTAAATTGGAATCTCACTTGTTCAGTTTGCTATTTTCTTTTGGAAAGTTTTAGAAGCACCCAAGCATAGGACGCTCATAAAAACAGTTCGTCAGGACGCATTCTTTCTTTTAGTTTCGCTCCTCTTCATGCACATGTTTCCTTGTTCGGGGTTGGTCTGGTGGAGTTGGAAGAGGGCGAGTTCTGCATGAATTGTGAGTCATGCGGCGAACATAACGATATTAACAACTTTACACGACAAACGCCCCATGAGAATATAAAATCTTCATGACATACTAAGCATAGGAAGTGAGTCCAGCGGCAAATTGCCATTGCTTCTATTAAAGATAAAAGAAGAGTTTGGCTTTTATGGCTTCAAATCCTTCTGACCTTACAGTTAAAGCCCACTTGCTGTGCTGACGAATTAATTAATAGCAAGTTATCATTTAAGTGATTTGCTGTAAATGAGTTGAAGTTTGCACTGGTGAATTTCTGTACGTTCTTCTCCGTCTTGGAGGTCCACACGTGTGATCTCTTGGCTGCCAACTAATGATTCTTGACACTAAAAATCCAATTTGAATGACCTCGAGAAAATGAAAATAAAGGCTTGACATTCAAAATAATTTGATTTGCATGCACATTTTTTGAAGCAAGGAAGGGAAATGAAGACCCACGCGTACGCAGAGTAATGGATTGAAGGAGAAGTATTAATGACAACACATGTACTAGCTGAAGTTACTTCAGAAATTTCTTTCCTATGTTTCCTTTCTTAATTTTTTAACTTTTTATTGGTTCTATTCTTTGAAACTTGTTTAGAGTTTGTATAGAATTTTCTCTTCTTATAACTTGCATTGGGGGAGTACGGACATAAATAACTAAAGTGGTAATAGTTACATTTATAAGAAAGGACCTTGAAATTAAATTTACAGTCTTTGCAAATGTAACCGATCTCTCCAGAACGAAGACAGCCCTTGAATTCCACAACCTGTCATTTTTCTGTTTAGGATAAGGGTATGCTCCACATTTAAATATAGAATGGTTAATAATCTAGGTACATGGTTTAAGCCTCGACTGGTTAATTTTAACATTGGTGGCCAAATTATGGAAATAATACATCCTCTTACCTGTAATCCTACTTGATTTTAAAATATAGCAAGAAGTTTTATCGATTTTATCAAAAAATGGAGTAATTTTAGGTTTTAATTGTACCCAAATGATTCTAGCTAGAATTTACTGTTGATTCCATTCCAGACCAAAAAAGTGCGCAAAAGTGTCTGTCTAATTTTAATTTTCGCATTTGGTATATTAAACTTCTAACTGATGAAATGTAGATATAAGGATCACTATCAAGGGTCAATTCTAAATCAAGGGACTTTAGTAAAGTAAAGTTAGGAACAGCTAAAGAAGAGAAATGAGTCATCAAGTATTTGCTTAGCTCTGCTGCAAGTTTGCTTTTCTGCAGCCAAAGCTTCGATCATATGAAGAGCCTACCACGAGTTTGTGTAAGGAGATATATTTATCAAAATCAGAAAAGTTCTGCTTTTCTAATAATTTTCCAAACGTGTTTATGAAAATATTTTATGTCTATTCTTTAAAGGAACGTTAGTTATTCCTGGACCACTTTCCCTAAGAAAATGTGGGAAGTTTACGAGTAGGCAATTTTGCTCTTGAAGTTTTATTAAACTCGGGAATCTGAGCTTCAGATGGCATATAACTACCTATTGTAAGGTCATGTTGAATCAATTTTAAATCTATTAAGCCAATTTCTAGTTTATCAGAATAATTATCCACATAATCCAAGAGTTTAAAATATTTACCATCACTTACTTGGCTCATAACTGGAAACTTAAGCTGAAGGAATTTAGAGTCCAACTAATTTAATTTCCTCTGTAATTTAATAAGTTTTTTGGTAATACTTCAGTTTAGGGGCGCACGATAGGGGGCGCTCTTTCTGGGTTACAATTTTGGGCTATAATTTAGGCGTCAGACGTCATAAGGCGAAGCCCCTCATTTCGAACTAACTAAAAATGGTAATTTTTGGCGGAAATCGCCTAAAGTAGGCAGCGCTATCGTCTTTATTATTTCTATAAACGTGCGGAGCCGATCGCACGTTTATCAAAATAACAAAGATAATAGCGCCACCTAATTTAGGCTATTGCCGCCCCAAATTAACATTTTTTCTATTATATGAGTATTTACAGGGGGCTGTGCCCCCCAGACCCCCCCCAATTGATTGAAACTCAGGATCATCGTAGGGGGGGCCTCCCGCAGTGATATCTCCCCCACGACCAGTCCCCTTGAATTTACTCAAAAAAGGTGAAACATGGACGAAATATTAAGCGGTCAGGACCGGGAAACAGAGGAGGCGAGCGCGTAACGCAGATCTTCAGGTTTACCCTATCTCCACCTTTCACTTTTATAATTGAGCCGCGCTTTTTTTAAATGAGACCATGATCTATAGAAAAGTCGATTAAATTGACTGAGGAATTAACACAAGTCGTATTGAAGTCGAACAAACCGTATTCACAGGAATCGTGCTCTTTTAACTGTTCGGTTTCAGGAGTGCCAATGTTTGCAATAAGGTTGAATTAAGGGTTACCAGTGTGGGAAATTAATGGTTTAGTTTCACAAAAATTGTTACTAAATAATATAGTTAAGTAGAAGTGCAGGCATTTACTAAATAATAAGAAGAAAGGAAAAAACAAAATAACAAAACAAATAGAACGCCGTAACTGTCCCCCTTTGAATCTACCGTCTGACCTCATAAGGCCTAGATTGTAGCCCAAAATTGTAGACTAGAAACAGCGCTCCCTATCGTACGCCCCTAAACTGAAGTATTACCAGTTTTTTTTGTCTAAAAGATATTTCTATTTAGTTAAAGCTAGCTAATTTCTGAGTAATATCGCCAGCTACTCTGGTAACCTGCTGGCGTATGTACTTACGATGAAATCTAAGATAACCTACTATTCAAATTTACATCTTCGGAACTTTTAGAGATACCTCCCATTTCTTCACAATCCATAATAACTATAAATAAGTTAAGCCCTCACTAATTCCTTAAACAAGGCAAAAGCCTTCTAAAAAGTCAAATAAAGCCCTTCAAATCAATCTTACGGTATAGTAAACAAAGCCAAAACGTTGAAAATTTGAATGACCGGACAAACTTCAATCTTCTCCTAAGCGTGATCAAGACAACTGGAGAAAAAATAATATATGTATATTCAAATGTCAATACAAAATTTCAAAAGCTGGGCAAAAGACCACAATGAGGAGAAACATCAACAATTTATACTTATGAAGAATTACTAATTAAATAATTAAATATTGCGACCTTCTATAATTAACGTGGAAGTTGATGTTTGTTTACAATCGCAGATAGGATGTGTCCCAAACGCATCCTGTCTGTTAAATAAGATGAGAAACGGCGGAAACTATTGTGATAAGAACTGTCTTTTAACTGGACATCTAAAGCCTTTAACCGAACAACTTTGCTGAATAGATTCTAAACAAAGATATTTGTTTGTTTATCTTTTTAATGTGCATGATGAACAAAGATGATTGTCCCCTTTTTTGCATTCGCATCGATCCTTCCCGAATTTCTATTTTCCAGGCAAGAAAATTAAGTCATCTGTTAGCCTGTGATTGGCTGATCAGGTGGGAATTATGGGAAAAAAAACTTGGCTGCCAGGAATATTGGTTAACTTTAATAATCTCTTAAACTATAAACAAAAATCCACGCAACGGATGCATTTGCAAGCTTCAATTATATATATATATATATATATATATATATATATATATATATATATATATATATATATATATATATATATATATATATATATATATATATATATATACAGTCGACCCTAGGCTATTCGCAGTTCGTCATCCGCGCCTTCAACTATCCGCGGAAAATTTTGGGGGAGCCTTAAAATTCAAAATTTGACCCATTTCCAGACATCCGCGGAAATCTACGTACATAGTCGTAAAACGTAAGTGTTGGTTGGCTGAGACGGGACGATTCCAGCCAATCAGCGTTCAGATCTCACTCGCTCGACTACAGTATGTACAGTATATGTACCGATTTCCCGCGCTCTTCCTCCTCCGGTGTTTACTGAGCAGGAGTCTGAGGATAATTATAATCTCCTCAGCTTCCCTGTGCAGTTATATCATTATCATTGTCATCGTCATCATTGAACTGCACAGGCAACATCATCTACAATCATCAATCATCATTCTTCAATCACAACAAAACTATTTCCAGGTGAGTAAACATTATACGATAAAAAATTTAATGTGTTCTGATACTTTATTTCGTACTGTATGTGTATGAACATGACAAAACATAACTTCTTGAATTAATATGGGAAGCGTATTACGATGTTTGGGAACGGGTGGGGGTGTTTTGAGGGGTAGCGTCAACTATCCGCGGTTTTTCAATATTCGCAGGGGTTCGTGGTCCCTATCCCCCGCGAATATGGGGGGTCGACTGTATATATATATATATATATATGCAAATTTTGTTGAGGACCATTGTGTATTTTGTCTTAATTAATTTCCTTTGGCAACTTTCTCTTCTTCTAACTATATTTTTTATTCTATCTTGTAGATGGTGGATTACTTGTCCAGTATTCATCTCTTTTTTTAAATGAATGTGTTTGGTAAAAAACAAACTGAATTGCTGAGCTTTCGACCTTATTCGATCATCTTCGGAGCGTTTTGAAATGTTCTTGCCTCCTTTACCGATGTAATGAGTGGAGTGAGGATTTGGCAGAAAATGAAAGAACGATTACGATTGCGATTAAATTAAAGGGGGATGCATGTAAGGGGAGGAAGATAGGGTGTGTGGATAGATAGAGAAAATAGGCAAGTGGAGAAAAGAGAAAGAAGTGTGGTAGGGTGCAAAGAGATGCCTAGAGTCTGGTGATCAGACCTATCACTTTTATTATTTCATTGGTTGCGTGTATTTTTTATTGTTGCTGTAGATTTTGGTAATAATTATAAATAATTATTATTTATGGCGTTCAAGCCATTTGTCTTAATAATTTCTAGTCTATTTGGTGTTTGTTATGCATTGCTTACTTTGTATGTGTATTTTAATGTATTGGTATATGTCTTTTAATGTATTGGTAATGCTTAATGTATTGGTATTTTTTGTGTGCGTGTGTTTTTTAGTGTTTTTGTTTCTTCTAGTTGGTGATTTTTTGTCGAAATCGGGTTTTTTTTTCTTAGTCTTGGTTTAAAGTTGTCTTCATCGGTGGGTTGTTGTCGTAAATCGAGTTTTCTTTTCTTAACAGTTTTTTTTTACATCACGTTTACGAATAGAACGGTACTTCGTCTCCGCCAGCCACTCGGTTGGCGTGTTTTTGTTTCTTCTAGTTGGTGATTTTTGTCGAAATCGGGTTTTTTTTTTCTTAGTCTTGGTTTAAAGTTGTCTTCATCGGTGGGTTGTTGTCGTAAATCGAGTTTTCTCTTCTTGTTTCTTTTCTTAACAGGTTTTTTTTTTTTCATCACTTTTACGAATAGAACGGTACTTCGTCTCCGCCAGCCACTCGGTTGGCGGAGCTGGGGAATCTGGGGCGACAGTCAGCTCTTCTGTTCTGGTTAATCATCTGGGTGATTTCATCACTCAGTTCCCGATTAACCAGATCCTGCATTTTCCGGGTCCGTTCTTCTATGACTTTGTTAATGGGAGTTATCCCCGCCTCTCTGTGCAGATCTTCTTGCCTGCGTGTACCCGTGATTAGGTACATGCATTTATTTTGCACTACTTGAAGTCGCCTCTTTTGTGTTTTTGAGACACATGAGAGGGTGGAGGCGGGGCAAAGCAACGTAGATCTTACAAGGGCATTGTAGATCTTCTTCTTGTTGCTTTCACGTAGATTTCTAAATGTGTATAGAGTTCTGACAGCAGACGTGGCTCGAGAAATTCTTTCTTCGACGTGCTTTTTGTACCCGGTAGAGGTGATTTTCATACCGAGTACATTGCATTTGTTGGTGTAGGGGTATCGCGTATCCCCCACACGCACGTTTGCCCTTGAGATGCGTCCGATGGGGACCACCTTGAATTTCTCTTGTTTTTTTCTTATTTTCCACTGAGCCTCGTAGTTGTTTAGGTTCGCGATTTCCATCGCTGTCACGCGAGCTTGCCAGCATTCCTCCATGGAGATACGATTATCTGGCTGAAATCATCGGCGTACTGAATATTGAGGGAAGAAGGGTACACAGGGGCTGGGACGTCCGCGATGTATATCGAGTAAAGGGTGGGGGACAGACACCCCCCCCTGCGGGAGGCCCGCAGTGAGCGGAAACTTTGGTCCGTTGTGCACCCTAGACTGACATACGCCGCTCTCTCCATGACATAATCACAGAGAGTTCTTTCTAAGTTTTCACTTAGACCCAGCCGTAAGATCTTATACTGCATGCCCCGCTGCTACACCTTATCAAACGCTTCTAATACATCCTGACAAACGATATCCACATAACTTCTGTCCCGTTTGGCTTGGGAAAGCTTTTCCGTTATGACATTGATTGCCATTTCCGTACATCGCTTCTTTCTAAACCCGAATTGACATGGGTTGTAGAGGGAGTTTTCTTCCATGTGAGACACCAGTCTCCCGTTGAGGATCTTCTCAGAGAGTTTCCCGTCAAATTCCAGGAGTGAAATTGGGCGGTAGCTCTCTCTCAACTTTGGGTCCTTTCCGTGCTTGGGCAAGAAGATCATCTTTGCCGTCTTGTAAGCATCTGGAAAGTACCCTGTATTCAGACATGCGTTAAAAATACGTCTCATTCCTTCGATGATGTTGGCTGGTGCCTTTTCGAAGTTTACCTTCGTAAGCCCCGATTAGCGTGGGGCTTTTTGTCGGAATGAGCGGAATGCGCCAAGGATCTCTTCTTCGGTGATCTCGGCGTCTCCGTCACGTAGTCTATCCACCTGGTGATGAGGATGCGTTCGGTGTATTTCCGTGTTAAGCTCGTCTACGATGTTGTTTTCGAACTCTATATCAAAATCTTCGTTTTCTTCTTCCGATATGCTGAAGATTTTTCCCAATAACGCCGGAGTATTACTTCGATGTTTTTCTCTTCTGTTTCAATGGATCCATCTTCTTTTTGGATTTCCATTTTCTTCTTTTTTTCCAGATGATCCTCTGAGACTTTTGACTTTCTTCCAAAAGTCCTTGGGAGATGCATCTTGATCGAGGCTCTCGATCGCATCGTCCCATTGTCTCTGTTGTTGTTCGAGGATCAACTGGTTGAGCTCTTCCTTGATCTCTCTACTTCGTTGTAGCGAGTCAACTGATGCATTTTTGATGTTTAACTCGTACATGACTCTCAATTCTCTGTAGAGTTCTTTCATGTACCCAGTCCACCTGTATGAGGAGATGGTTTTATACTGGGTTTTGGGGATGCAAGCCCTATCTGCATTCATAAGATGTTCGTTGAGGTCGTCGAGTGCCTCATCTATCTCCTCGAGAATTGCCTCGTCCAGATCTGGTGGGCGATAGGCCTCGAGGGGGCCAGCGTACCGTGCCCAGTTTGCTCTCCTGTAGTCTTTTCTGACTGGAGCTGGGACTTGTATAGGGTTCCTGTTGATGGTAAGTAGGATCCCTATATGATCACTACATGGTACCTGGACTGATTCCATGTAGTAATTGAACGGCAGCTGACGATTAGCCAGACAAATGTCTGGTTTGTGGCACTTCTTCCTCGAGTGTAGGTTGGGAAGTCCGGGCCTATTCTATGGACCATGTTTCGGTCCATCATAGTGTCCAGGCACCTTCCATTTCCATTGAAGGTCCTGTACCCAGACTCCCGACATCTGGCATTAAGGTCCCCCCAATAATATGGTGGGGGTCCTTTTGCCTAATAGGCCAGAGAGAGAATGGATTGGTAAATATTCTCGTCTCGGCGGCTGGTACCCGGTGGCTATGACCAGCTTTTCTATATCGAGTTCGACCTCTATTGCAAGATAGGATGTTTCCAAGTTTCTTATTGGTTTATACTTGATCCCTCTTTTGATGGCGATGGCGGCACCGTCGTAGCGCTCTTGAGAGTAATTCGTGATTAACACGTCGTAGTTCCAGATCTTCATTTCGGAGCTACGAGTGTCAATCCCATGCTCAGAAATCAAGATGACATCTGCATCAATCTCCCTGAACAAATTTCCGTAGAGAGTTTTTTTCGCTGTCTAGCCGTTGGTGTTAATTTCCATGATTCTTAGCGAGTTCCGTTTCATTGTGAAATGTATTACCTGTGTTTATTCTTCGTCTTCTTACTTTTTTGCGCCTGTGGGGCCGGTCTGGAGTGCCCAGGCTTTTCTTTCTTCAGGGGAGGACTAGGAGTCTTTGACCGACTCTTCGTCACTCTAGTGCAAGTGCATGGGCCCTCGTCACTATCCGAAGATGTGGACTCTTGTTCTTCTTCGTTGTCATTGATCTCATCCTCTTCTTCGGATTCCTCCGATGTGGGAGATTCAATAACCTCTTTCAGTCCAGTGGCTTTTTCATCATTGCTGCTGTTCCTGATTACACTGTCTTTGAATACCCTGGAGCATTCTGGATCATCGGGCACGATGACGGATAGTAGGTTGTTTGCTTTTAATAATGCGTTTAAGACCCGGTTGTAGCATCCAGGTCTTAACGCATTTGCCACGTTTGCGTGTGTGATACATATCAGTATCTTAGCACTTAGGTCATTTGTAAAGACCATCGGTGAGGGGGTTGTCATTGCTGAGGCCATCCCTTCACTTCTCTTCACAGTGCTTGCGTAAGTATTGGTCTTCTTTTTCTTCTCTTCTTCTTCCATTTTTTTAATTATCTTCTTTTCGGGCAGTTAAGGGCCATCGTTCGATAGGGTCCCTTACAGTTCATGCCTTTCTTGGTAGTGCTATTGCAGGCGTCATATCGATGACCCTGTGTGGCGCATTCGCTGCATCAAACTGTTCCTTTTGGGGGGGCAATTCACGGTTGTGTGTTTTTTCCAGGGCATAGCACACGAAGCACATCTGAATACTATGGTATTTTTCGTGCTCAATGTTGGTTCCTGGGATCCTCATGTTGAAAATGGGGAGTCCCTCCGTTGCCGCCTTGTGGGCCATTTCGGTAGTCTAACGATTTTTAAGGGGTATTTATTCCGTTTGGTTAAACGTAACGTTAGAGGAAATGAGCCACTCATGTGAGTGGAATTTTTAAAATAGTTTTAATGTGCGATTCCAGCTTGTCGCTTGACTGTTAATGGCCGGCTTATCTTCATTTATTAATAATGCTTCTAAGATGTTAAGCCTTGCTTTATCAACCTCTTTTCTTTTAATAATGGTGTTATTAACGAGCATATCTCTCGTTAGGTTAATATTATGGACACTCCCCATATGATTCTTAGGCTATCCGCTTTGTAGATGCATATTTAACCGTCTCAAAAGTGTGGTAGTTATCATGCCAATAAATTTAGAGTTTTTATAAAGCTTACAGTCTTTATTGGGGCAGATGAACTCGTAAACTATGTTGGTTGACTTGAGACTCGAGGAGTCTAGGCATGTTATTTTTCATCAGAAGATTGCTGGCTTTTGTTGTTTTATAATAGATGATGAGTTAGATTTTATCCGTTTGATTTTTAACCTTGATGTTACGGTTAATAATTTCCTTGATGTTTTTTTCATCTATTTTATAGGCGGTGGACATCTAGTTTCTGTAATACACTTTGATGTTGCTGACTTCTCCATGATTACTTTCAGTTTTATCCGCATGTTTGTGATGGTTATTTAAAAATGATTGAAGTTGTTTGTCAACCATGCTGTTTGAGAAACCATTATTCACGAGTATTTGCTTTACTCGTGCAATCTCTTGGTGGAAAAGTTCCCACGTAGAGCAGCATTTATAAGTTCGGCGTATGTATGAACCGATTACGCTTATTTTGTACCTTTCAGAGCATTCACTTTCTGCATTGAGGCATCTTCGCATGTCCATACTTTTCCTATGTACTTTAGTGATGTAGCTGCCATTGGTGTTATGAACCTCAACGTCCAAGAAAGGGAGTTTATTGCCTGTGCTCAATTCATAAGTGAATTTTAGCACGGAGTTCTCCTCAAAATGTTGCTTGATGTTAACGAGATGTTCTTCGTTTTGGACGTTGATGTGGATGTCATCTAGGTACCGGCAATATGTCTGTGGCTTATTTTCCATGATGTCCAATAATCTCTCCTCGAGTTGATCCATGTAATAGTTGGCGAAGGTCGGCCCTAAGGGTGACCCCATAGCCACTCCATCCACTTGCGTGTAAAGATTACCGTCTTGTATCCTAAACGGCGCCTCCGATGTGCATGAACGTAACATGCTCTTTAAGATGTTTTGGTCAAGATTTGGAGGAGACATTGTAGGATGGTGGTACACGTTTTTTATAATGATGTCGATGGTCTGAGCGATAGGCACGTTCGTGAACAGGCTTCCTAGGTCAAGGGATAATATTAGTCCTGACGGTCTTGTAGCGTGGAGTTCATCGACATACTCCACGCTACAAGACCGTCAGCTCTACTTGCAGTGACACCTTTACAAAAGTCATAGAGTAAAACATGTCTAAATTGATCTTTAGATAGGACGATCTAGGGATATTTTTCTAATATGTATTAAAAATGTATAAATTACTCATTGTAACATTCCTATGCATACATTACATACAGTATGAATGAAACTATTACATCATAGAATCCTTAATTAATATATTATAAAACGTTTTATAATGCCTCTTCAGAACAGTAGAATTTGGTGGAGGGATCAAGAATTATTCTTCGGTGAATAAATAAATAAAGAGGTCTTACAATACGTCATCTTTGAAGCGTCTTCGGCACCTCTTACTTTGCTTCAGAATCAGAATCTATCGCCGTCAAACTAGATTAAGGCAGCGTATATTGTAAGTTGTCCCTTGCCTTTTCTCATTAAATTAGGCACTGAATGTATCGTTTCATTTTGGGCAACGTGAAAATATTGAATTATAAGAATTGGTAACTATGCTTTTCACAGTATGTTAAATTTAGTGATACGCGCAAAATGATTAAATTGTTCTTTTAGTTCATTGAACTTAAGAGAAATACGTATGGAACTAGCCGAGCAATGAAGGAGTAGGCTTCGATGAGTCGCTCGTCAATGGCAATAGAGTTGAGTGGTTAGTATCGACCGTTGCCATAGCTTCTAAGAGAGAAAAAGAGGAAAATCGGAGGCAAGCAGTGTTTCTAGCCTTCTCGGCGTGTGCAGAAAATATTTGGCCGAATGGATTGAACTGCTCACTGAATGGATTGGCTTGTTTTATTATCTCAAAATTGGGGGAGTATGAAGTGGTTCTTGCTCAGAGAAGAAATGTGTTCTCAGGGCAAGTTGCTTTCGATGGAAAGTAAAAATGAAATAGGTAAAATCTTATTTGGAGAAACAGAGGGAGATTCAGTTCTCCCTCTTCCTCTATCTATCTCTAAGTGGCAGCTAGAAGCTAGCTCGCAGTTCGAAAGTATTCCTGATTCCACGGGCATGTTATGTATATCTCTGCAAAAGCCGGGGCCGACGTCATCCATAAGTGCCCCCTCCCCCAGCAGTGTAAATCCCCCCCCCTCAAAAAAAGGGAATTCAGGTGCGAATAGACTTGCATTATTTTGCTTGCTTTGATGATCATCATTCTCTTGTGAAAGGTGACTTTCTATCCAGCGGAGCCGCTGTTCCGAGGCTATCAGGTTTAAAGCGATTAATTACAACCATATCCTTACCATTTCCGTTCTCCAGAATTACGTAATACGCCTAAAAACTCTTTTACTCGAACGGAAAGGTAGCCTGAAGGTAGCCACGAAATCGGATGTGGAGGTAGTACGTGAGGTGCCATTGATGAGAATGCCGGGCATACGCCCAAGTGATGTATACGATTCGACCTAAGAGTCGCTGAGGTCTTTCTTTCATGCATTCTTGAGGGGGCCGGGGGTGCGTTCCTCAGAGTCACCTTCAGGATTATATTATTTAACTCGATTAAGCTGTTATTGTATGGGTGCCATGTGGTCGCCTTTATGTGCCTGATCGCAAGGGCCAGAGTGATTTCTTTGCAAGGTAGCACTCGAATTGCTGACCGCGATTAGTCGTAATGGTCGAAGGGACCCAAATCTTTGCCACCACGGAATCTATAAAAGCATGTCCGATTACCCAAAGTACTTGGTTGCCGTGGGAACGGCTTCCACCATGCGTATAATGCAATCCACCATTGTTAGCAATTAGGCCTTGACTTAGTAGCACGGAAGTGCACTTACGATGTCTAGGTGAATATTTTTGAATCTGAGGCACAGGAAATGATAGGGTGACGGTGTGTAGCTGTACCTTTGAACATTGAAATTGTACACAGACTCATGACCAGCAACGAACTTTCTTGCCGATCCTCGGCCAAGTAAATTTCATTGAGGCGCCTTGTGGGAAGAAGTTTTTAATATCTGGATAAGAAAGACGATGCAAGACATCGAAATAAACTCGCGGAAGGCTATAGGAATGTACGGACGTGGTTTCCTTGTTGATACTTCGCAGTGAATCCGGGAATTCCGCGAGTCGAATGTGAACTTTTCAATGTTTTGTGCATCTGGGCGTTCGAATAGACCAGATAGGTCGGCGTCATCGTTCTGTGCGGCCGAAACTGCGTGATAATCAATGTATGTGAAAGGGTGCTCGATTTTGGTGACGGCTAAGGTGAGAGTGCATTTGATACGACGTTGTTTTGCCCACTTAACATGGCAGATTTTGGTGGTGAATAGCGAGATATAATCCAGTTGACGACATTCGCGTGGGAAATGGCGATCTAAAGTTGGCTGAATTGCGGATAGGAGTGTTCGATGTTCTTTAAATACGGGAAAGGTTTGCCCTACCACTTGGTAAAGATAATGCTTCACAGCGAGAAATACAAACAGAAATTTGCGACCAAATGTGCTATCACGCCTCTCAAATGCTTTATCATCTTGGAAGAAATACTATGAGACTCGATAGTCATTCTTTTCTTTGTTACAACACACATTCCACGCCTCGTCAGATGCGTCTCTTGTGAGGAAAAGCTCGCTTGAAGAGTCAACATTGAGTAAATGCGTGTGGGCAGCCAAAACGCTTTTGACCTCAGTTGAAGCCTTGAGTATCTCATCTACCCATGCGAGCTGGAAGTTCTTCTTCCATCTCCTCTCTTGAGCGCATTTAAGTGGTTTAAATGTTGCGCACAACGTTGGATGTAAAAAATGTAAACTTGATCATCCGAAGGAAATCACGCACTTGTTTGAAGGTACGCGTCTGTTAGATTTGCAATCGCCTCGATTTCTCGTCGGTGGGTGAAATACCATTTTTTGTGACATGATTACCAAAATAGGTAATCTCTGAAGCTCCTAAGATACATTTTGCTAGGTTAATTAAATTTAGACCTCCTGTAGATACTGGAAGCGTCTTCGTGGGGGGATATGTTCTCCTCTGAACTCGAACTTGCCATCAAAATGCCGTCCAGAAATATGAAGATGAAATCGAGACATCATAGCAAAAAGTCAATAAAACGCTGAAACCCTTTAGGCTACATTTTTTAGAACGACCGGTATCCTTACCCACTCAAACAAGGTCTGCTGACCAAAAAGTCGAGTGCTCTCACTTATCCTGATTTATGACCTTACAACCTTCAAAAATTTCAATAATTCACGGATTAACCTTGGGAAGACCTTGGCAATTCTATCATTCGAAAGAGAATGTAAAACAACATAAGGGTTTCAAATTTCGTTAGAATCGGCTGTGTAATACGTGATCTATTATTGCGGTTTACTATAGTTTTGTTGTTGATACTTCAATACTAGATGACCTCTTAAGGTCCCGTAGAAATAACCAGTCAGTCCACGCCCGTCACCCACTCTATCAAGATAACGACCTACTTAAGAAAAAGCTACAGACACAACTCTAGCCTACTGTTTCCTATCATAGCCTAAATTACATATTACATTATTCTATTTACTAACCACTACTAATAACTTATTGTGCCAATTACTACCACATCTGATGCGCCACGTCATCCTCGGTGAGTGTTCTAAATAATAGTTGTTATAACCTAACTGATAATAGATATATTACAGGCTGAATAGTTATGATGTTATTGCCAATACAAAATAATTCCCGGACTAACCTTGGGAGGACTTGGCAATTATATCATTCGAAAGAGAATGTAAAACAACATAAGGGTTTTATATTTCGTTAGAATCAACTGATTAGTTATGATGTTATATACGAACTAAATCCGCTTAATTACATGCCTAACAAAGAATATAAATGCAACCACAATTTTAGGGACAACTACAACTAGATCGTTGTTTTAGACAATGCAGCGTAAATAGGCCTACTAGGACGTTTAGGTCTCTAGCAAAGCAATCATCCCTTCAAGGATCTAAAGTTCGCATATTTGAGTCCCTTTGCTTGCTCTTATAATACGAACTAAATCCACTTCATTACACGCCTAACAAGGAATATAAATGCAACCACAATTTTAGGGACAATTACAACTAGATCGGGTTTTTTGGCAATGCAGCGTAAATAGGCCTACTTGGACGTTTAGGCCTCTAGCAAGTCAATCATTCCCATAAGGATCTAAAGTTCGCATATTTGAGTCCCTTTAATACGAACTAAATCCACTTAATTACATGCCTAACAAGGAATATAAATGCGACCACAATTTTAGGGACAACTACAACTAGATTGTTGCAAGATTTCTCGCCTGAGCTACGAATCTTGGATCGAAGGGAGCATGACTGTTGTAACCTTTCCAATCCCTGTTTCGTATTTTCATGGTTACTTTTTCCATGTTTGCAAAAAGACCAGAATATGAGTACACTAAAATTAAGTATTTACTGACCTTGGTTCCGTTTAACCGGCAATAAGACTTGAAAACAATTATCCGTTCAAGAAAGGCGAGTATGCTCGTATTTAGGTGTCTTTCGACGGTGTAATTCATAGAGGATGAAACAACAAAGCTATGGTGTTAGAGAACTAACAAACACTTAGGAGCAGTGCAACAAATAAATGCAGTGGATGCTTGTTGAAAACTAAAACAGGACAGAACTTGGAACTATGACGGAACTGAAACATTCGCTCGTGTAGACGGTGCAGTGCCAATCTTGTAAAGCAGACGTGGCAACTCTACGAATTAACCGATTTGAAAAATATCACAAACATGAATAAACCAATAACATCATGTTTTCTGGCTGCCTACAATTGATGCACGCTCGCATTGTATTTTATTTTAAGTTCATTTAAAAAATATTAAATATCTATATACACATTTTTAGTAAATTTCACATACTTGTATCTTAAAAAAATACAATTAAGGAGCTACTCTCAGAATTACCCCGGCAATTCACTTATTTTCAGGATAAAAGGTCTACTTTAATTTAAGGCTATTGCAATCGCATCATATTGTATTATATATCATTTTTAAGGTAATTTTGAAATGAGGAGGGGGGGGGGATCTTTTCTCTTATTATATGGCCCACCAAACCACCTAAATAAATATAACATAAAAAAGTAATTCCATCCCTTGATTCCCACGTATGAGAAATGGAATTAAGAAATCTATCTGAGCTACTCACTCGAGTAACTGGCCGTTCAGCCAGCCGACTGAGGAGAAGAAAATGCGCCATAATAAGAGAAAAGATCAGGTGTTTATTGGCATATAATTTCCTGGTTAACCCTGGGGGTAATTTGGTAATTATATCATTCGAAAGAGAATCGGCCGATTAGTTATGATGTTATTGCCAAACCAAAATCATTCATGGGCTAACCTTGGGAAGACTTTGACAATTATATCGTTCGAAAGAGAATGTAATACAACATGAGGGTTTCAAATTTCGTTAGAATCGACCAAATAGTTATGATGATATTTACAAAACAAAATAATTCATGGGCTAAGCTTGGGAGGACTTTGGCAATTATATCATTCAAAAGTTAATGTAAAACAACATAGGGGGTTTCAAATTTCGTTAAAATCGGACGAATAGTTACAATGTTATTACAAAAATAAAAAAGCAAAACGGGGACCGACCGACCGATCGACGTAGTGAGATGTAGAGTCGCACGCGACTAAAAACCCAAACTTCGATATAGTGCGAGTCTTGTAGATTTAACCTGGTGTCAAAGAGTATTTGCCGGTATGCCTTGACCAGGTATACCTTGTAAAATATAGATTTCCATGGGTATTTTTAAAAAAAATCAATACATTAGGAAAAGGGGTAGCGGTAATTCTTTGTTTAGGGATTAAGTTACATAAATTTGCGGCTGGGTCTCCCCTCTCCATTCACCTGAAGATTTGAAAATCATATGCGGAAGGGCTGCCGCCGGCTCTTGGAAGGCCGGATAAAGCCAGCGTGCATCATTTTATTAAACCCTTTCTTTCCTCCTCGTATTCTTTAGAAGGAAGCCTTTGGGATCGTTAATGGGCGGGATCCTCACGTGTTTCACTGTGGAGTGTTACTACATGATTTGCAGACTCATCTCCTCAAAGTCGTGTGGATAGGTCGGGAAAATCGACGAAGAGCTATGCGTACTGGGTATCAACTAGAATGGAAATATGAGGCAGAGACGGTTGTAGTGCAACCTTCTCTTCCTTAAAGGAAAATTACCGTCTGAAGTTCAACTAACCTAAACTACTTAAGGTCAACCAGTAGGTCAAATAGATTAGAAAATTGACTCCAAGAATAGCGTGAGAAAGCTATTAGCTGTTTTTCGCCGTATGTTTGGATCGAGGTACCATTTATAGCTTGTAACCCATAGAGATTGAGCTCGCCTATTACATTCAAAAAATCTCACCAGTGCTATGCTGACTCATGCCTCAGAACCACCTGGAGACCGGGAGTTGGTAAACCAGTAAATGTCGGCGTTATCTGTATTCGCGATTCACACCCGCTACTAAGTGAGGGAAAGAGCTTCATAGAAAAAATCAGAGATACGCAATTTGGATATTTTTTTCTTTTAACCTATGATGGTACCAACAGTGGGATTTATGCCCCTATTGAAGGAAGAGGATTGACAGAGGTTGTAGGAGTGGGGACGAGAGTGAGGCTTGGGGCGCGTAATTCTGGCTCGGACCCCTAAACTTATCGAATTTCTCGGAGACGAGGGATCTTCAACGTGTCGATCTCGCCTTGTGGATGAGGGGTCTATGACGTGGGAAGACAATTCTAGGAGTGTATGGGCCAATTTTGCTACCTGTTCCAAAGAGGTGCTACAAGGTATTGGTTGCCAACATTTGCTGCGCCCGGGGTGGGATGCGCTGCTACAATTGATTCCGGATGAGATGAGATCGTCGCTGATGGAAGCGTTAAGAAATCATTAAGAGACCTCATTGCACACAGCAGCTCTTCGGGTCTCAAATAGGCAGGCTCCTCCTGCGGCTTGAGATACCGTAGACTTTGGCGTTGGAGATTGTGTGCGTCTTTTTAAGGCTTGCTTGAGAACCTCATATCACTCCGTATCTGGATGGTATAAGATTTATTATGGCACAATCGCAGCTGTTGGTGGTGACAAAAAATAGATCGTGTGCGCGTATTTCTTTTCCCTCTCGCTCACAGTTTTAAGCATTAAAAATACTCGGTTCACTTTGATATCCATAGCTCCGGGTTACTTAACTAGTACAAGGTCAAGGGTCTGCGTAATCCTTCAATTAGAAAAGGACTAGAGTCATTGATGGGCTCAATCCTACGTGATTATAGTCGTTTCTCTGAAAACGCAGTGAAATAAGCGCGGCGCCTACAATTAACCTTTATTCCAAGCAACGTTCAAAGATGGAATATATTTAGCGAAATGATAAACCAAAGGACCTACTGTTTCTGACACCAATTTTTTACCCCACCTCTGTCAGCAAATTAAAATTCTTGATACTTAGTTTATAAGCACCGCAGCCACTGCTAAACTAAAATGTATGCCAGTAGGACCTATTTGCCTTTGTTTTGATTCACATCCGAAACTATCGAGAGCATTGACTGCTCGGAGTGAATTTGGAGGACGCTGAATATATACTCTTTAGTCTGGAGGATTGCTAGGAAAGAGATTAAATTTTGTGTCTTATTAACATACACAGTAAGCAATTAATTAAAAAAATATTAATTGAATGTGCGAAAGAATATGGTAATATAAGAGATGAAATTGTTCACTCAAACGGATATTATTAATGAGAATTAATTTACTGTTATTTCACTGAATATATTCGCTTCGTTATAGGCACTGTGAAAACGCTGAAATTATTGAAATTGGTAACTATGATTTTCACTGCATGTTAAAATTTATTGATAACGAACGGAGTGAATTAAATGTTCTTTGAATTCAGTGAAGTTAAGAGAAATACGTTTGTTGATGAGAATAGAGTTGAGCAGTTAGCGTCGACCATTGCTTTGGATTTCAAGAGAAATGAAGGGCCCTCTCTGAGGCAAGTGTTATTTCTTATCTTCTTAGCGTGTGCGGGAAGTGGGTTGGAGAATGGATTGAACTGATCTCTGAATTGACATACCAATTATATTTTCCATAAATTGGAGAGTCATGCGTGTCCCCTGCTTGGAAAAGAATTGCGTTCTGAGGGCAAGTTGATTCCGGCGAAAACTGGAAATGAGAATGGAAGAATCTTATCTCCAGTGACACAAATAGAGGTTCGCTTCTCTCTCTCGCTTCCAGCGGTATCCGGAAGCTAACACGGAAATATCCCTGGGCGCACGGGTATTGCATATACGCATGGGCAAATTGTGTGGGAAAAGCCGAGGGCCGGCGTCCCCTTCAAAACAAAGTAATGTACGAATTAACAATCCATTGAAAATATGCTATCAAATGAATATTGAGACCTGGATAAAAGGGGGAAAGTAAAGAATGGAGAAAAATAAGATGAGGATGAATTATAGGATTAAAAGGAAGTCAAGAGAAACAGTAAAGGTGGTGCAGACAAAAGGATGAAGGATGTTCACATAGCACTCGTCACTGTTAGGGGAAACGTGAGTAAGAGGCATAAAAAGCTGTTCCTTTCATATAAATATTATGGCACAGTTGGATATACATAGTAGTAGCATGGTAAGTGCGAAGCGGGCGGCTTATAAGCTCTGTGAAAACTGACTATTTTGTGAAGTCAGAGGTTAGAATCTCGTCCTTTCTCCTACACTTCATACTTTCTGACCGACCCCTTTTTCCCTACACATTTCCTATTTATAGCGAAAACTTCATAATAATAATAATTAAAATTGCAATCCTAATCACAAAACTGCCCTGAACCATTACAACTAGCGTTTTTAACGTATACAAAGAACAGACGGGAACCAAAGAGAATCTCAATATTTCTTATCTAAGTAGGTTTATGTTTATTTTTTGCAAGCGAAATTAGCATTACGCAGATAATTCATACCCTCCTCCTTTGTTTGCCACAAAGGACAACCTACAAGGGAAACCGCCTTGCAAAATAGGGAAAAGTTTAGAGCAGTTATTCCAAATTCTGATCTCTATGTCCAAGTTGTTTGTTTACTCATGCATTCACCAGCATTTTTGCATTATCTAAACACGATTTTCAAAAATTCTCTCAGAGGTGCCTCCGTTGATTTTAGCCTTAAATGGATAATAAATAACGCAACAACAATAAATGAGACGGTTTGATTTTTTGATGAAGTGTTACTAAAATAAGAATAAATAGTTAATCGCATTTTGCCCACCATTTTTGTACAATTACCAATTGCACTTTCTTCGCTGTTTATTCTATACATCCGTGACCTGATTTACCAAAATTAATTGCGCCAAAACTTTAATCACATCTTATTCAAAAGAAATGCGTCAAAATGTACACAGATGCATATGACGATTATCAAAGTATGATTAAAAGAATAGGAGATGAGAAAGGTGACTAAACACGAAAGCAGCTTCAGTTCGCCAAAACAACGACGCAGTTTCGTGGAAAAGGCTTGAAGAAGGAAGGAGAGAAATACCCGTTAAAAAACACAAACCTGATGTCAAATGCCAGTTGTGAAGTAGAACAGTGGTTGGAGATTCTAGGTTTAAACCAACACCTAATGTCATTGTCGATGTGTCCGTCCGCAAAGAGAGAGACTCATCAGCCTTATTATCACGTTTCAGCCAAATTAAGTCGATTTAAGCAAAAATAATCGATTCGTCAACGAGTGGTTCAAGTACAGAACAAAGCTAAGTTTATCAGATATTGGTTTTTATTCGCGTGGCACCCATTTGTATTTGAATAAGCCCTCGTATTCTTTTGTAATGGCTAACCATGGACCTCATGTGTTATATTAGAAAAATAATCTTATAAGGCTGATATATGAAAGTAGGCCCTTAAAATGAGTCCTCAACTAGGTTTTATCTTAATACCTCTGCAATCATTTTCTATCATCATTTTTATTTACTTGGTCGTCATCTCAGCGAAAGTAAAACAGGAATGAGTGATTCGTTTAAAGGGTATTTAATAGGTGATGAGTAGCAAAATACATTGTTTTAGCTTACTTTTAGGAAGAGATGGAATTTTATCCTTCAAAGAGAGAAGCAACAACACTAATTAGCCTTGTGACAGACAAACATATCATGTTACAATTAAATGATAAACTAGGTCGCGCGACAGGCTTGGCGAAAACTTTTGTTGGGATACAGGAGTGGGTAAATGGCCAGCGACGCCGACCGCGCACATGCACAAAAGCAGAATGAATGAATTGAAAAATATGAAGGAATTTATTTCAATCGGGGAAGGCGGAATAGCACGTCCCAAGCTCCGTGTGTTGTTATTTCATAGTCGAATGAGGAGAATAATAGACAGTCTTTGCAAAGAGGCTGATGAACCCTTTTCCCCAGTGATAGCACAAGGCAAAGACGAGGGAAACTTGTGTTGGACATGTCACTTTGAACGCTTTACGGAGTTTAAATGTGCGTACATGTAACTAAGAATGGAAAATAGAGGGAACAATCCGAGAACCAAACGAAATAACAAAGGGAAAGGGAAATATGGTTCAGTGAATTCGAAGCGAAAAGAGTTGTACCGTGGAAGGAAGTTAACGAGGTGAAGGACTTTGCTTTTGTTTTGAATTCTCTAGCAACAAAACAGAGCTGTTCACAACTTTATTTTTAAATTCAATCCCACTCTGATATACACCTATTCTATATGCGAACAAGTAACCCACCACAGCAATTAGAAGCTTTGGTATTTGTGGCTTCCAAATGTGGTTTCCAGTTCTATTCTGGTTGAGTGTAAACAATTTCTGTTGGTCTTGATTCTAGAAGCGACGAAGAAGGACTTTTGACATTCCTTATCAGTTGACCTGTGTCTTATCTCTCCCCCCCCCCCCTCTTTCTCTAGTTAGCTAGCTAGAAGGCTAAGAGAACCCTCGTTGTTGCACTCTAGTCGAATAATCTCTGTTTAAAGGAAATGATCAATTCCTGTGGCCTTTGATAATACTCATGGAAGAGTTTGGATTTGGAGTTCTGGATTAGACCAAACTAAAGAGATTTTGTTCTCAAGATTTAAAGCGAAAACCAACGTTAGTCTCTCTAATAGAAAGGTTACAAGTGGACATATACAAAGTAAGTGATGAAGCAAGTTAAAGTGAAAAAGTGTGGAAGATATATAGCCGTAGATATTCCTACAGGCATTAGAGTAGGGAAGAAGCGCAGCTGTGGGTGTAAGGGCATGAAAGGCCAGCAATTCTCCAGATGTACGTTGTAATATGGTCACCCATGTTACACCCTACACCTCCCCACGGGAAAACTAGAGTTATGAGAGGTATTAGAGAGAAAAGTTAAATGCACCTTTATAAAACGTAAAATGTTTTTTGTTCTCGTTCAATGTGTGACAAGTTCGAGGTCATTCTTAATCATTATCCCGAATCCTTTTCCAAGTGACTCGATTCGAGTCTTTGTTCTCGCCTCGGTGTGAAAATTTGGGAGAGGAAAGTGTTCAATCGCAAGGATTGGTAACAATGAGTGTGCATAAGAGAGAGATAGAGAGAGAGAGATAGGAGAGAGAGAGAGAGAGAGAGAGAGAGAGAGAGAGAGAGAGAAACTGACAGGGTTAGAAGGTTTCCAAGAAAGGGTTAAAAAGAGTGAACTTTGGCTAGAGTCAGTATGTAAGAGCAAATCAGAGTGGAATATTTGTAAAGAATGCTTGAAAATTATCAAAACAAAGATCAGCAAAGACCATACAACTGTAGTTCAGACCGCTGCCTCCCCCCCCCCACACACACACTCCAACTAGAGATGAGCCAAGAAAAGATGTAAAGCAGAGAAGGAAGAGTGACGTATCTTAAGTCAAGTTGACTCCGACAACTAATGAAGAGGAAGATCAATGCACCTAAAAATTGTCGCGTGATTAATCGCTAAACAAATTTGCAAACCATGATAGCCAAAGGCATTCGAGGGGGTATAAGGGAAAGACAACCACCCCAGCCCCCAATGCCCACTAGTAAAGATAATCCAGATCCCATTTAGATCCCATCCTCTCTCGGCGTTTATCGAGGTGCCTTTTCTTCAAGTCAGATGCGTTTGGTAGGTTAAAATATTTAAGATTAGTTTAACCTAATCTAACCTAACCTAAATAGGCCTAAAAAGCTCATCTTTCTTGAAGAAAAAGAACTCGAAAAAACGCCGGTAGGAGGATCAATAAGAGACCCGACTCTCCCTCCCGAAGAGGACATAAGAAAAAAATAAAATATTTTTTTTTGACTTAAGAAAAGAAAATTCGAAGAAAGATTTATTAAAGTAATCAAATTAAATGGAAAGTGCTTAAATTAAAATAAAGGATGAGTACAGACTTGAATTAAATCTGTATTTGGCGAGCAATTCTTGTGGGTAAGATGTCAGAAATTCTCTTTCGCATCCAATCCTAAGTTTAATTCTTAATTAGGTTAACGAACATAACTTAACCTAATCTAACCCCAAATCCCACTCAGTACCCACCAATGAAGACAATCCTTTCCCAAACTGACCAAATAAAGATAATCCTTCCCTTCTCAGTTTTTCCTCTTTCCCTACTTCCCCCTAAATTATCCGATCAATTTATCTCCCTGTCTCTATTCCGATGTCTACCAGTAGCCGGACTACTAAACTCGCTACCATTGTTAAAGCCCATGGCACCCAATCATGACCCTACTAATATTAATTAAGCTTAGTTTATCCAAGGCTCGGCTCTCCTCAATGGTGTACTTCCATTTAAAGCACTGGTTCTCAACTGGGGGCCACGTAGCCCACCTGGGGCCGTGGCAAATTTTGGGGGGTCATAAGTTAATGAAAGGTGTCCATAGAACTTCCCGGTCTTTCTCCCTGTTACCTCTATACATATTTTAGTTTTAATAGCACTAAATTATGTAATTATGATATGTTTTAAGTTTTTTTTAATTACTTAAATTTTATTATTGAATTATTATAGTATTGAGATAATTTAGCACACAGTAATCGATATTTCATCTTCAATGATTAAAGATGGCAAGGCTGAAAAGATCTTACGTCTGGCAACATCAACTTTGGACTTTGGCAAAGTGTCATACTCGTGCAATTGTTTTGATATTTTTCAACATTGCATCGCTAATTTTGAGTTTTTGATTGCATTTAGGCCTATACTGCATGTATTATTGATGTTATGTGCATTATTTAAGTTTAAACTTTTAATTTTGGCAAAGGTAAGTGGTGTTTAAGCAGCATTAGTCATGATATTAGACTAATTCATTATAATCCAATGTAAAGGAAATTACACGTGAAACAGGATAAAAAATCAGGATCACTCAAAAGTGGAAAGAGCCGATGATTAACTTTAACGCATATTTATTAATTTGAAAGTAAAACAAAATTATGGTACCAATTTTCTTTTATGGGGAAAGGTGTGGGAGGAGAGATAGAGAAAGATTGTCAATCCCCTCCCCTCCCCACTCCGGTCATCCGAGAAAGGAAACCTGATCCCCCCCCCGCCTTTCCAGAGTCCTGTCAGGACTACCGGAGAAGCGAGAGGGAGACCAGGAGAAAGAGTAATAGCTATAGATAGCAATGTTTGAAATAGCGTAGTAGCCTTGAAAGATGACCTAGTTGGTCGGTGGACCTACAGCTTTACGTGGATTCCGAACCACCGTGTGTATTATATCCTTTTACTCTTCATTCTTTCTATAGTGCCCCTGTCTCACATATACTGTGTTGATCCCTTTAAACGTGAAGGATAGAAGAAAAGTGTAGGAAGAAGTAGAAAGAAGTAGTAGGGTGTAATTGAATTCTAGGGTGCTAATCTCTTTCATTTTAGAATGTCTTAGTTTAGATCTACGGTAGATTAAGTTAGTAGATTTCTGGGTTTCAGGCTTATCCTTCTTTGTTGTTTTGTGATCTGTTGTGTTATTGTTTTGTTATTAGGCGTTCAAATCGTTTTTGTTCTTTATATTTTTACTACTGATAAAGTTTTTCTCCTTGCTATTTTTCCTTATTTTACTTTACCTTTTTCTAAGTCTTTTAAAGTAATCAATCTGTTACTTACCTCTCTCTTTAAACCTTCTAAATTATCCCGTGAAAATTTCATCCTCTTCTTGGTCAATCCTTATTGTATAAGTGGGGAAGAGGCTATAGGGAGGGGTTCAAGTCACCACTTTATGGCAAGGGGGTAAAGGTAACCGTTACCAGTTTATGGGAGAATGCGGAAACCCAGTTATGGGAGAGGAAGGACATCACCAGTTTGAAGGTTAAAATAACCCGGATATTTGGAGATGTTTCTCAAGTCCCATGAGTGAGGTGATAGCTGGCGTTAATCTCGTATCTGACTCTCAAAGATACTCAAATAATATTTTGGCATGGATGGGCTTACCGAAAGCTTGTGATTGAGAAAGGACTGAGAGGAATCACGTATAAAATAAATGTTTAATTCCAACAAACAGAATAAACAAAGCAAAAGCGAGGCTGGCGTTTACACGATTTCGGTCAGGGAAAATTTCACTACCGGTCAGGAAAGCGAGTGTTTCGAGAACAAGACTTAGGCGGGTACAACGGGGGCTTCGCTACGCTAAACAAACTGTAATTAGTTCTTTACTATCGATCGTCTATCTGACTTAACTGTCTAACCAAGTGTGAATGAATCTCCTCTCGAATTCTCTATTTTTCTTCTATAGATAGTATAGGAGGTGTGACCTCTGGGATCACAATGTTTTTAGCTCCACCCGCTGGGCGGGATATTCCTTATCCCATGGTCTCTCAAGGTCATCGATTAATCGCACCTACAAATTTATACTTTCTCAAGCTGTCTCGGCTTAATTCCATTTCCAAACGAGAAATGTTCGTTTTTATTAGACTGTCGCCAAATTTGAATGCTATCTGAATTCTCGGCTTCCCGCTTACTTCCTTGACTGGTTTACAAATAACTATATATGTATATCCGCGAGGACATTTGTTACAATTCTTCCTATTCTTGCGAGCCACTTTGCTGGTGCAATTTTAGTGCCAGGGCCATGCTCTACGAGGCTACGTGCTCGCCTTCTTCTCTTTGGGTGATTAAATTCGTGATCAGCTCTCCTATTTCTTGTTGTGTTTTCCAAATCAGTTTCTTTGCTCTTTCCTCTAGTAACTTGTTAGATCGTTTCATCTTCACTTTTCTATGTAGGTCTCTTTGTATTCTTCTGTATCTCCTTCTCGTGCCGGTGATTACTGATACTGCCTTGTTTTGAATATTCTGCAGTTCAATAATTCTACTCTTTGAAATAGTGTACATAGGCATCACTGGATATACCATTGCTGACTGGATGATCGCTTGGAATATTTTCTTCTTGTTCCTCCGGTTAGCGTGCTTGGAGTATCCTTTCCTGGTAATCGTCAGTCCTAGTACTATAGTTTCATTAGTGCAATCGTATCTCTATCCTTCGACAAGTAGGTCTCTGAGTTTCCTCCTGTAAATTGGCATCCTTTTAAACTAATTTCTATTAGGGCTTATTTTTCATTGTCTTTCATAAGCATTAATCCACCTTATTTCCTCTGTTGTTAATCTTGCCTGCATTGGGGGGTTCCTGTACGGCCAGACGACGATTTGTGTGACGTCGTCCGCGAATTGTATGTTGAGGCATCCATACGTAAATGGTGGTTGGATGTCTGAGGTATACACTAAGTATAGTGATGGACTCAGGCACCCTCCCTGCAGTAAACCAGCTTCAATCTAAAATTCTTCTCCTCGATAGTTCTTCATCTCGATGAATGCACGTCGATCCGTAACGTAGTTGCAAATTAGTCTTTCCATTTTGTCATTCATACGTAGTTGTAGTATTTTGTATTGCATTTTTCCAATCCAAACTTTGTCGAATGGTATTTAAACGTCGCTGCAGACGATGTCAACGCTAGCCTTTTTCTTTTTTGCTTTGGCTATTTTCGGTAATGACCGTGAGGTTCATTTCCGTGCTCCTTTTTTTCTAAATCTAAATTAAAATTTGTTCAGTAAGTTGTTTTCTTCCAGGTGCTCACTTAGTCGATTGTTTATTATTTTTCCAAACACCTTCCCGATGAAGTGGAGTAGAGAGATTGGTCAGTAACTCTCCACTCGTGTTGGTAGTTTTCCTGCTTGGGGGATAATGACCATCTTTGCGATCTTTAGTTCATTCGAGAAGTAGCCGGTGTTCAGGCTAGCGTTTAATACAGAAGTAATTCCCTACAGTATCTTTTCTGGTGATTCTTCGTAATGCTTCTTAGTGAGTCCTGATCTTCCTGGTGCCTTCTGTTTAAATTGCGAAATAGTGTATTTGACTTCTTGCACTCTGATTTTTGCGTCGTTACCGTCAAAGCTCTCTCTCTCTCTCTCTATCTCTCTCTCTCTCTCTCTCTCTCTCTCTCTCTGCATCCACAGTTGGGTGAGGGTGAGCTTTATCTGCTTCCTCTTTGAGTGGTGCAATAATGTTGCATTCAAAGTCGATGTCGAATTCTTCACTTAGGTAAAATATCCTCTTCCAGTGGTCCCTGAATATCGTTCATATCATGTTCTTGTCTTCTATGGTGTTTCCTTGGTTGTCTTTAATTACCATTTTCCATGCTCTTGCTTTGCCTTTCATTTGGTTTACCTTTTTCCAAAATTCCTTTACAGGTGCATCATTATCGATTTTCTGGATTGTTTCATTTCAGTGTTCCTTTTGTTTTTCTATTATTTCCGTATTTAGTTCCCTCTTTGTCCTTCCCACCTCGGCGTGTAGCTTCCTCGTTGGTCCATTCCTTCTCATTTCTTCTGAGATCTCCTTTAGCCGTCTGTGCTTCTGTACCATTTCGGGAGTCCATGGTAAAGTCTTAATTGTCTTCTAGCGGTTTTTGGAGATGGCTTTATCGTCTGCTGCTTGCATCGATTTCTTATATTTTCTAATTCAGCATCTATCTCTTATAAAGTTGCTCCTCCTAATGGATTAGGTTCATATGAGTTTAGATGTCTTTTGTATCTCCCCCAGTCTGCTCTATGGAAGGCTTTTCTTACCTTATCTTGGATTTGTATCGGTCTTTGATTAATGGTGAGGAGAGTTGCTGTGTGATCTGTACAAGGTATATCTTCCGGCCTCATATAATAGTTATAAGAGAAATGATTATTGCCTAGGCGCTGTGGCTGTGGTCCCAGTCACAAAGGCTGGGGATTTGGGACCTAGTCGTTGGCAGAAAGCTCTTGCAAATAACGGCTCAAGGTGTTTACCTATTCCGTTCTTGGTCATGTATCCGCCCTCTAGGCAGTGAGTGTTGTGGTCTCCCATGAATAGTACTGGGTTTCTGCTATTATAGATGTTAATGAAGTTATTTATAGGCAAATTGTCTCTCCTAGGCGGTTGATATCCTGTTGCAATTACGATGTTCGTTAGTTCCATTTTTACTTCTATTGCGCAATTACAATGTAACTAAACCTAGAAACTAATAGAAATAATAAGTTATCTAATATCAAATTCATATTTTAAAACAAAGTATTAGTGATTATCCGCTGTAGTTTACTATAATGGTAATAAATAATACAAAATTTGACAAAAAATACATAAAGTTTGAGGTAACTAACATAAAATAAATGGTATGCATATTCTTATAATTGATGCCGTAGGAAACACATTACAATCAAAGGTAATTATATTCATTATGATTAAAGGGTAATTATACTTAACAAATATAAGTTCTTATTAATTCTTAACTCATTAATTAATTTGTTGACTAATTTTGTTTGTTTCTTTTTTGTTACAGAAACCATAGATTTTTATTCTTTGAAGAAGTCTTGCCGACAGTATTCTGTTGAATATTTGTCTTACAGATTTATTCCGTCACCAAATAATGTGACGAAGCTAATTAGTCTTTTATGTATGGCATTACTGTCCGGCGAAAGCATGGAGTCACCTAAGCTCCAAAATCATTTATATACAAAGCACAAAGAAAGTAAGAGCAAGCCAATTGGATACTTTAAGAAACTGCGTGATGATTTTCAAGCAAGAAAAACGCTAGATCAGGTTTTTACTAAACAAATACAAATGAAGGATAAAGGTTTGTTGGCTTCTTACGAATTTCCGAAACTAATTGCCAAAGGTGGAAAGCCCCATAACATAAAAGAGATTTTGCCGGCAGTGTCCATAGTAGTTTCAAGAGTAATGAATCAAAATTCGCAGAATATAATTAATATCACCCCACTCAGTAATTCATTAGTACCAAAAGGTATTGATGAAATGGCTTTGGATGTTTCAAAGCAACTAGTTTTCCAACTTCCAGAAAAACAGTTTGCATTCAACCTGACGAATCTACTTTAAGGAATAATGAAGATATGGCATTGGCATATGTTAGATTTCTCAATAAAGATCACTCAAGAGAAGAAATGCTCTTTGCCAGAAATCTTGAAACAGATACGCTAGGACAAACAATTTTCAAATATCCCCCAAGGAAATTTAATGGCTTGTGTTACCGATGGTGCTCTATCTATGATTGGTAGACAGAAAGGCTTTATTGCTTATTTAAATAATGCTGTGCCTGAAGTATTTTGTATTCACAGCTTGAACTACTGACAACATTTAGTTGATAAACAGTTGAGTGGACATCTGCACGACACCCTTAATAGTGTAATAAAAACTGTGAACTATAGCAAATCAAGTGCTCTTAGAGACCGCCTTTTGCGTAACATTTATCACCAAAATGGAGAATAGTTTGGACGCTTTGTAATGCATACGATAGGCTACAATAGGCTAGCTAACCAAAGCTAAATAGGCTAAGCTATGCAAGGTTATTCTAGTCTAGGGTATGGTATTCTATACTAGTATAGGCTATAATAGGATAGGCTATAATATGATAAGCTTGGCTATATTATGTTAGGTGTGGTTATGCTAGGATAGGCTAGGACAAGCTAGCCTATCATAGATAGAACACAAGCCCACTTGGGTAGGGGTAGGAGGTGTGGGGCTGGGGGCTTGTGGACAGGCCGTAGGAGGGTTCTTATTCCAACGGTTTTTCTCAGTAAGTCTTACCTCAGCTCCCGCTGGCCTTCGAGCTTGAGAGAAACGCGTCTCCAATTTCTTACTTGAGGTGAAATTGAATATACTCTCGTAGGGGAGATCTTGCAGTTTAAAACCGTCCGGCTTTTCATAGAGACGAGTAGCCAGGGGCTGTGGTTACAAGTTTGCCCCACGGTGCCGGGCCCGGATGTTTTTGCGGTCACCGTCCCGTGTCTCCACTGGGAGAGAACGGGAGAGTGACGATTCCCCTACAATGCTATACTAGGCAAGTTTAGGCTAGGCTATTCTTGGCTATACTAGGCTATGCTTGGCTATGATATGATATGCTATACTAGACAAGTTTAGGCCAGGCTATTCTAGGCTATATTATGCTATGTTATGCTAGACAATACTACGCTATGCTAGAATAGGCTATTCTCTACTATGCTATGCTAAAGTATGTGGCTAAACTATGATATTTTAGGCTAGGCTAGATTATGATATGCTATACTATTCTGTGCTATGCTATGCTATACTATGCTATAATATACTATGCTATGTTATACTATGTTATGTTATACTATGCTGTGCTATATTATGCAATGCTGTGCTATGCTCTACTATGATATGAAATAATAGTCTATAATATACTATGGTATATTATGCTATACTATGGAATACTGTGCTATTAGTGTGTGTCAATATGTTCAATGTTCTAATTACATAAATGAGGGGTGCTCAAAATTTGCAGCCCTACTTATGAATTCTAAGGTTATTTTTTTAAATATAATTTTAGTTTTACTTGGTTGGCTACTTAAAAGTTTTGACATATTTTTGTCATCTTGGGGAATTAAATGACTATTATTATATTAATTATTATATCTATTTCACTTATTTTATTATTTCATCGTTTGAAACATATTCATCACTGTGTTGAAGATTACGTGGACTTCAGTACTACCATTCTACCAGTGGGATTTGACCTACAAATAGTTTTTAAAATTAGGACAAGACTGGCGACATTCACACATTTGAACACCTAAATTGAAAATAACAGAGTTGTTGCCATCTCAATTACAACTCTGGTTGACGTTCTGAAATGTGGATGTGAGAAATTACCCAGCAGCCAATCTTGCAAAGGATATTTACCCTAAAGTGCTTGAAAAGTGGGATTGAGGGAAGAGTTCTTTTCTAGCCTCCGTTGTAAATTCAAGGGTCCCAATCTTAAACAGATCCCAAAGAACTGGGAGCAGGCCAAAAACATATCCCTAGGGAGAGGAGGGCTACAGGCCTAAGTCACTTTCATTACAAACCTAGACAACTTGTTGATATCCTCAGGCGCAAGTATAAAATTGTTTTTTGCTGTAAATTTGGCTGACCTGTTTGCAAAAATGAAACTCAAATTAATGTAAATACTCTATGGAGATGAAGATCTCTGTGAAGGAAAATGCTTTCATTACAGGTCAGAGAGAAATGATTACTTCTTTTGAACCACACTAGGTTTGCTTTCGAGATTAACTTGAGTAAAATAGACAAGTCAATGAGTAAAAGTAACAAGAAGGTAAATGAAGAAGAGTTGCTTACTTTAAATAGGCCAATGTTTCAATGCCATCAAGTTAAACAATTTTCTCTCCTGAAGAAAATTAAGAACAAATACCTGAAGTCACATTAAAAATACCAACCCCATCTTCAAATTCCATTAAAAAGTAACCCGGGAATTATTTTCCTTTGACAATAAAATCATAACTATTCGGCTGATACTAACAAAACTTGAAAATCTTATATTGTTTTACATTATCTTTCAAATAATATAAATGCCAAAGTCCTCCCTATGTTAGCCCGGGAATTATTTTGTTTTTGCAATAAAATCATCATATTCTGACGTTTCTAACGAAATTTGAAACCCTTAAGGTGTTTACATTCTCTTTCGAATGATAGAATTGCCAAGGTCTTCTTAAGGTTACTCCTGGAATTATTGAAACTTTTGAAGGGCGTAATGTCATAAATCAGAATAAGTGAGGGCACCCGATGTTTTGGTTAGCAGATTTTGTTTTATTTCTAAATTTATATTTTAGTTTATATTTTATATATATGCACAATTTAGAATATAGAAAAGTACTTTTTATGTTATCAAAAAGTACTTAAAAAAGTACATTTTAAATTTGAAAATCATATAAAAATGTATTTATGAAAGATAAAAGTTGTTTTTTTTCATATCTAAAATTGCATTCTACCAGATGAAAATGGACATTTTAATTTTAGTATATCAAAAAGTATATCTTCACATTCTATAAATTTGTCTTCAATATATTCGTAATATCAAACCGATGCGGTTTAAAATTAAAAGTGAAACCTATTTAGCAATATAAAATGATATTAAGATTAATAGATACGATACTATTATTTAACAGTATTTTTCAAATGCCTGAACGGGGTATTTGATATGGAAGGCCTAGTGATTTTTAGATTCGTGTTTAGAGACATTTCCTGGGCCTATATATTCCTGATATATATATATATATATATATATATATATATATATATATATATATATATATATATATATATATAATTTAAATGTGGTTGGAAGTAGAATATTTTATTTGTTTGCAAAGAAGAGATAAATAAATAAATAAAATATATTGACCAACTATAAAGGAAATTTTCGTTTTCACTGATGAGGAATTAAGTTGGACGAAAACGATATGTTACAGAATAGAATAAGAAATAAAACGAGTGAAAACCAATATTAGATAGCATAAAATACTCTTAATAAATGAGAGCAAGGCGGGAGAGACAGATGTTTACAATGCGGAATTAACAGAGGATGCCAGGGTCACGAAAATGCTGAATGCCAAAAGGAGGAAAGCGATACTGATAGACAGACACAGTCACGATGCAGAATCGACAGTGTTAGCCTAAGGACACAGATCGTCGGTTGAAAGAAATTAAAAGTTGCGAATGAAAAAAAAAGAATTTTACATTCACAAAGATGTGTATAAAACGATTAAATAAACACTTTAAGGTGAGTGATTGAACTTAAGGTGTTATGGAAGCAAAAGATTTTGTTTAAATCGATTAACTAAAAAGGAAACAAACTCAAAGGGGATCTGTATAATATGCTATTTAGGGTGAAAAAGGTGAATTACTAGCAATTGAGTTCACGGGGATAATAAATAAGCTAAACACTAATCTATTCACTAACACTATAATTTAAGAAGGGGATTTTTTTTATTATTTGAATAATAATTTCATTTTAGTTTGGTTATGACTTATTTTTTTATTAAAGTTATTTCTAATAATTCTTTTATAATAAGAAACCAGGCAATGGCTTCGTCACTCCCCTAGCTTGCGCTTCGCTACTAAGATTTAAATTTAAAATCTAAAAAAAGCAGCCATGGTTAAATCTTTATAAATTTTCTGAACTTTGCCAATTATAATAATTTTAAAAAGGAACTCTAAACTAAATTTCCCCCCTTTCAAAATATCACGTTGCTAAAATATAGTTATAGAAGAAGATATATCAAAATAAATTTTCTGAACTTCACCATTTTGTTTTTTGATATTATAAAAGAATTATTAGAAATAACTTTGATAAAAAACATGTCATAACCAAACTAAGATGAAATTATTATTCAAATGCTCAAAAAATCCTCTTCTTAAATTATAGAGTTAGTGATGATGATGATGTTAATATATATATATATATATATATATATATATATATATATATATATATATATATATATATATATATATATATATATATATATATATATATATATATATATATATATATATATATATATATATGCATGTACTATGTACTCTTTAAGTCCACAGCTGTGGCAGCGCTATTAATTTAACTAGTATTTTCTTAATATTTCTTACAAGTTTTTTAACGGGATTTTCGAGGCGAGAAAAAACATCCGCGAATGACATTCTTTATTCCTAGACGTCTTTCGACAGTGTTAGGTCATCTTTAGGGAAGGAACAGAAATGAATTATTGATTGATTGATAAATAATAGTTAAGAAAAAAAATTGGTGTGGAAGATGAGATGATAAATGGTGGGTAAAGAGAGTTTGTAGTGTTTGCCCTGGTAGTGAGGGCTACGCTTATCATTTATTTCGATTTCTTTTTCTTTTTCTATGACCTTCAATCCTGTAACTTGTATTTTTGTGTGAACCTGATTTTGTGTTTTAACGCTTTCAAGCTTTTCTTTAAGACTTATTTTTTGCAACCTTTTTTTTCCCTTAAGTTTTGAAATATATTTTTGTTTAAATTATTAAAATTATTCTATTCATTTATTTACTTCCACTTTCATATATATATACATATATATTTATATTTATATTTATTTTTTTATTTTTCATTTTTTTCCTAAGTTTTCAAATATATTTTTTGTTTGAATTATTAAAATTATTCTATTTATGTATTTAATTAATTTACACATTCTTATATATATATATACTTTTTTATATATATATATCTCCTTAATATTATACTTATGTAGTTACTATATGTAGTTATTCAAGTAATCTAATTCTACTATACTATATATTTTTCTTTCTTAATTACTATTTATAATGAAATATATACATTTATATAGCTTTCATTTAACACATTCATTCATGTTTGTGAGTGCATTTGTTAATATATAGTGTGTGTATTTGTTTGTTCAGTGTGGTCTTTATGTGAACAACGGTGCCAACTGTTCCTCTGAGCATTGCCTCGAGCTGGGAAATTGCCTCTTTCTGCTCACTTTATCCCTTTTGTCCGCTGGGATGTTTAGACCCTCCGCTAGTTCCGCTGCCGTTTCATTCAGGATCCTCTTCCATGTTCCTTTGGCCAAACTTTGGGTCGCCAGAGTGATGGGTGTCAAGACGGCTCTTCGGTGGAGTTCTCTTTGGGGTATTTGATTCCCCTTCTGTGTTTGTTTATATAGAGAGAAGCCTCGTTCTGGACTCTTTGTAGGCGCTTCAGCGAGTCCTACTTAGGGTTTGTGCCACCACCGCGGGGTATATGAGTATCGGTCGAATATGCATAAGATATAACTTTCTGATGTTGTTAGAGCTCATACTTCTGAAGCCTGTTGGCTAGGATCTTTTCCAGAATCTTAACGATGATTTCCAAGAGGAAGATGGGCCTGTAATCCTTCGGCTGTTCTGGCAACTTTTTCCGTTTTGGTATAAAGATGAGTTTCACCACTTTGTATTCATCAGAGAAGTAGCCAGTGTTCAGTGCCGTGTTCAATACATTCGTAATGCCTTATAGCAGGCGTGGGGGAGCATTTACCAGATGGTTTTTGGTAATCCCTGTCACCCAGGAGCCCTCTGCTTGAAGGATTTGAGCGTGCTCAGGAACTCCTCAGCAGTGATCGGTCGTCCGTGGCCCACCCTTCTCCTCTCTTCGGAAACGTGCGGGTGGGGATGCGTGCGGTGGATTATGGTATTGAGTTCGTCAATAACCTGGTGTTCGAATTCCAGGTCGAAATCCTTGTTCTCTTCAGGGGGGATGGAGAATACTGTTCACCAGTACCTTCTGAACCTCCTTTCGAGTCTCTCTGGATCTTCTATGATTTCCCCATGATATTCCAGCCTTATTTTCTACCTCGTGGGCATACCTCTTAGAATTTCTGGGGGGTCTGCTTTGTGTCGAGCCTCTCGATAATTCCGTCCCATATGGTCCGTTGTTGTACATTGATCTGGTCTTTGAGTTCCTCTCTGAGTTGTCGGAGTCTTCTAGTGTTATCTCTGTTTGGGCCAAATTGTCTGACTTCCTCATAGATCTCTCTATGTTCTGAGGCAATATCTCGCATCTCCTCGGTCCACCTGGGTTGCGGAGGGCTTTTGTGCGTGATGCACGGAATGCACTTTTCGTCCGCTTCCATGATCAAGAGTATTATACGGTTTATTTCCTCGCCAATCTCTTCCAGGATAGCTTCGCTTAAGTCGGCTGGTTTAAAGCTATTGAGCATTTGCTTGTACAGCTCCCAGTTTGCTTTTGCAAAGCTCTTCCTGGGTGGGATAGGAAGCATGATAGGTGCGAGGGCAATGGTGGTCATGATAGAGATATGGTCGCTTAGAACCGTGGAGCCAGGCATACTGACCAGGTTGAAAGGAAAGTTGGTACTTGTTAATATTATATCCGAGGCTGTCGCTGATTTTTCAGGGATGCAGGTAGAAAATTCCGGCCCGGCTCTCTCGAGCCTGTCCCGGTCAATGACAAGCTGCAGATTTCTGCCCCTTTCGTTAGTTCTGGTATAGCCCGAGGCCCCCAGACTAACATTGAGGTCGCCCCCTATGAATACATTCCTGCGGTGGGCAGTTTGGGTTATAAGATTGTTGATGGGTAAATATCGACGGCGGGGTAGCTGGTATGCAGCTGCAATCGTGAGTCCCCCAACAAGTGTAGGGATTTCGACCGCTATGAGGACTCATCAAGCTCTGGGAGCCTTTTGAAGGTTATGTTCCTTCTAATGGCAATTGCAGCACCATCAAATCTATCTTGTGTGGAGTTCTTTGCCAGGACGTGGTAATTTGGGATTTTCATTCGTATGTTATTAGTGTTGACACCGTGTTCAGATATTATGATAATGTCAGGGTCCGCCCTTCTGAATATGTTGCCATATTCATTCGCTTTCCCCAACCATCCATCTGTGTTTAGTGTTAAAATTTTAAAGGTAATGTTTATGTTCTCCATTTTTTTTGTTTACTTCTAGAGTGTGCTTCTTATTCCTTCTGCTTGCATACCTTTCCGTTCTTCATCTTCTTATATTGCATGGCCGGGATCGTAAAAAGGGAGGCGTCGTTGAGTAACACTTTACCTGAGTAGAATGCTGCCGCAACTTCAGTTTCGTCTTCTGATTCTGTAATTGTCCATTTTAGTTTTTGGTTTTTGATGCCTTTTATGATGTCCGTGAGGGATATTTCTTCAGGGAAGGGGTTCTTATCAGAAGCGAAGACCTTCAGACCAAGTTCCCTACCGTCGTACTTGTGTTTATTTTTCTTGCTTTTTTTCCTTTTAATGTTGTCTTCTCTTGTGGGTTCGCTCAGGGTACTGTCACTGTCCCAGTCTGCGTCGGTCGTCGTTTGACGTTCCCTTCTTTGTGATACGTTTGTGGTAGCTTTCCTTGCTTTTTATTCCCTCGCTTTTATAGCTATAATTATGAGGTCGGTTCTCCTGGCGGGTTCCTGAGTTTCTTGTTCTTGGTCCTTCTATTGTGAGTCCGTTGTTTCAACTGGGTAGGTAGACGCTGCTGCAATTACCTCTTCATTCACCCTTGGGGAGAATTATAATTGTGGGACATCTCCTGAGGGAGGGTTCTCTGGGAACCACATCTCACTCAGATTGTTTTTCTTTAGATCAGGTTGAGCTCACTTGAGAACGTGCCCGGATTCGTAAGATTTCTTACGTGCGCATATAGAATGCAGGTGATAATCTTTTTCGATTCCTCGTTCTCCAGTTTGATGTATGTCTTTGTCGGGGCTTGTGTAGGGTGGGACATTTTTGTTGCTTGCGCATACGAAGTAGTCCTCCTATGTTCTTCTTCTTTCTTTGCAGCCTGTTTCCTATTAATTATATTCCTTTTCATGGGACAAGCCATGACTAGTGCTCTATGGCCCTGCCCGCAGTTTACACACTTCTCTGTCTTCATGCAGTTTTTCCATCCGTGGCCCCTTTCACTGCAGCTGGAGCATGTCTCCTCTGCTTCTTGACAATCCTTTGTGGAGTGTAGCTCCATCTTGTAGCAGCGGAAACACATCTGCACCGGCGTGAACTCCTCGCGCTCGATCTGGTCCCCGCTGATTTTTGCATGGAAGAGTAATAGACCCTTCTCTTTGGCCTTCTGGGCCATCTCCGTCTCCTTGAAGATCACCTTGAATACATTGGTGTATCCTTGGTTCTCTCTTCGGTCTCGGAACTTGATTATTTCCTAGAATTTTGCATAGCTCTGGTTGGCCTCAAATTCTTCCACTAGTTCTTCCTTCGTGCGATCACCTATGCAGGGATCGAGTCGACGGCAAATCACGCAGCGGTAGGCCTATATTTGGGGTGGTACTGCGGGCTGGAGGTTTATCTCGGGGAGAGCGCGAAGGCTATCGTGATGTCCTTTTTTCTTTCGCAGATCGCCAAGTAACCGGTTGGGGTGCCTATAAGGCGAATTACTGCAACGCTGAGTTTTCCGAAGATGGTCTCAAAAACTTTATCTCTTTCTGGTTTGGCCTGGCCGTTGATTACCCTGAGTGGTATTCGTGTGGCCAGATCCATTGCCATGTTGTTGAGGGTGACCCTCTTGTGGTCCTTGTAAGGTAAGCATGTAGGATAAGCAGACTTCCGTTATGGGTGTGTAATTCGATGAGTATTATGTGTGTATTGGAATTATTATTTTCTTAGAGTTGTCCCCCCCCCCACACGTTTTTAAAGCAGTCTTAGACCCCGTAGGTATTCGCTTTGGTGAATGTCGGGATAAGTGTGGTAATGACGCCTTATGATGAGATGATGGATGATTGAGTATGTGTGAGACCAGGCGAGATCCTCCCGGAGGATGACTAATGACGGACTCATTGACAACGCCGCTCCCCGGTGGTTTTTGAATCGCGACTGCTCCCACCATACACAGAGACGGTTAAGTGTCCCTCTGTGGTCCTGGGATGGGCCTCCGCAGTAATTAGCAACGTAGGTTGCAGTCTGTCCCTTGTCCAGTCGAGTTTCAATACATTGTCATCCACTGTGGGCTAATCCTCAAACCAGCTTCCTCCAATACCCCCAATTATGTCTTCTCTAGTGCTAGTGAGCGACATAGTTGGGTGAAGCTGTGTACGGCGACTTCCCTCGGTGGGGCCGCTGTAAAACGGGGGGAGGGGGGTGATGGTTTTACCCAGTCATCTTCTTAAAAGCGTAGCCTAAAAAAAGATGATGAAAATGATGGTGAAAAGGGGGTGAAATGGTGTAGTAGCAATAGGGTATTATCTCTCTTATGGCTTCTATTTCTTCTTCTTATTTTTTTTAAGTAGCTTCCAGGTCGTCGAGAGGAAGCGATTATGGAGACGTTTTGGCAAGACCTTTCTTAAAACTTTTCCGCTTTTGCCGGTTGCTGACTTATGCCCAAGAAATCCGATCAGTCAATGAATTATTCTTTTTTATGAAATGAAAGGAAAAGTGGGAGAAAAGGTTTTAGATCCCCGTGCCTCTTCCCCACCCCACTACCAGTCCCTCCCGGAGGAGAACCCGGTCGGGGTGGTGAGGCGGTTCCCCCGAGTTTCGCTGGCGCCCTCCTCTTTCAGGGCCTGAAGGCGCCGAAGGAAAAGAGCACCGGAGAGGGGGAGAGAGGTGGGGGAAGAAGAAAGAAGTAAGGAAAGGACAGACTGAAATAAAGTCAAAGGATTGAAAGTTGACCAAGTTGGCCTGTGGACCTGCTTAGCGTTGGACCCGGACCACGGTGTTTTTATGTTTTCCTAACTTTTACTTGTTACGATTTGCTGTACCTGTCCCAGGTGTTAGTGTTTGGCCCATCTTTGGATAGCGGAAAAGGAGGAAGATGATTGAAGTGGACGAAAGTTGGAGGTTTGCAGAGAGGTGCAAGTTGCGTGGAGGTCACGCTAATCTCTGTACTATAAACTAATTTTAGAGTTATGTTAGAGTGAAAGTGTGTCTGTTTGTTTATTTCTGTGGTTGTTTTGTTACTGTTATGTGTGTATAAGATAGGCGTTTAAACCGTTGTTAGCGTTATTTATTTTCCTGTTATGTTAATAACTCGAGTTTCTGTGATTTTTGTAGCATATTCTCGTATATGTATCTGTTGTGTGGGCTCATGCCCCTTAGTTATTTATTTGTTTAATTTTCTTCTTTATTCATGTTGTTTTAACTTTTTCGTTCATTTGCACTTTTTGGTTAGTTTTGTCGATCCTTGTAGCTAAATCTCCTCCTCTTCCCTTTGGTCCGCTTTGATTTTGTAATCAAGTTGAGGGCTATCTCCTTATTCCTGTTCTTTCTGAAGCCGAATTGTTGATTGTTCCAGAGATTGTTTTCTGTGAGATATTCATTTAATCTTGTGTTCAGAATTTTTTCAAACACCTTTCCGATGAAGTTGAGAAGGAATATAGGTCCGAAGTTTTCGACCTCCGAAGGTGGTTTTCCCGGCTTCGGTATGAATATCATTTTGGCTATTTTTAACTCATCGGGGAAGTATCCCGTGTTTATACAGGCGTTAAACCGGTTCCTTATCCCTTCGAGTATATTATCCGGTGCTGCTATATAGTTTTTTCTGGTGAGGCCCGATTTCCCAAGGGCCTTTTGTTTAAAATTTGAAATGGTATTCTTTAATTCCTCGATTGTGATTTTAGGTGTTAAACCCTTCGTTCGCATACCGTTCCTCTTCTACGTAGTGATATGGGAAAGTCCTCTCAATCCGTTCATTTAGTTCGTCAATTATTTGGTTTTCGAAGTCTTCAGGGTGTCCACAAAGTCTGGGTACATAGGGGATAACATTTAGAACAAAACAATATTATTTAATTATAATGTTAAGAAATTATATTTTCAATATGATTTCCATGATTTGCAATGCATAATTCGATGCGCCTTGCTAAATTCTTGTGAACTCGATTGAATAGGTGTACATTGCCGTCGATTTCAGCACACTGACTGATAATGCGTTCTCTCAAGTGGTTTAGATTTGCAAACTTCATTGAGTAAACTTTCTCTTTTAACATACTCCAGAAAAATAAATCAAGGGGAGAAAGGTCTGGTGAACGAGGGGACCACTCCACATGACCTCTTCTTCCAATCCAGTGAGGAAAAGTGCCATTTAGCCAATCTCTAACATTTGTAGCAAAATGAGAAGGGGCTCCATCCTGCTGAAACCAGTCCGGGAACCCCTCGCCTAGGCGCTCAGTTTGAGGCATTAATTTGTCTCTCAACATGTTCAGATAAGTCTCACCGGTTACATGTTCATCAAAGAAGAAGAGTCCTAGCACATGAGCTTTCCACAAACCACACCACACCATCACCTTTTGGCAGCCTTGCTGTTTGGATGGATCCATCCAATGTGGATTGTCTTGAGACCAGTATCGAAGATTCTGTCTGTTGACTTCACCATTAACATAAAACAAAGCTTCATCACTGAACAACAAAAGGTCTTTAGTAAAATTGATATTTTCATCCAATTTATCTGAAAACCATTCGCACATTTGCATTCGTCTTCATTTAAGTGATGCAATATCTGTAATTTGTACAGATGGAACTTCTGCTCTACCAGGATTTTGTGGATAGTTGACCTTGGGACACCCAACTCCATCGATGTCCGACGAAGTGATTTCTTTGGGCGATCAGCAATCTTGGCCATGACAACCTCTTTCGTTTCGTCTGAAGTCTTTGGTCACCCGTAACGGGGTTTGTCCAAGACACTGCCTGTTTCTTTAAACTTCGTGACTAATTTCCCGACGGCAGTAAAATAAATAGGTTGCCGATCAGGGTGTCGAAGGTTAAATTCATCGGCGATTTTGCGATAAGACCATCCTTCTCGTCCACTTAAGAGTACCAACTCGATTCTTTCTTCTTTAGACAGAGCCATCATTCGATCTGGAGAGGAAAAATAACATAAATAAATGAAATATTAAAATTTCTATGTACCCAGACTTTGTGGACACCCTGTATATCGTAGTTTTCGTTTTTCTCTTCGCTGATGTTGAACACTCCTTTCCAGTGTTCCCTGAACAATTTTTCAATCTCGCGTTCATCTTCGATTAATTTCCCGTTTCTGTCCTTAATCTTTATTTTTTCTTTACCTTTAGCATTTCCCATTGTTTTTATCTTTTCCAAAATTCTCGGCCACTAGCTCGTTGTCAATATTTTGAACGCCTATGTCCCAGTATTTTCTTTGTTTGTCCGTTATTGTGCTTAGTAGTTCTCTCTTCTTCGTTCTCGGATTGCGGTATTTTTGCCTTGACGTTCCTTTTATTATTATGTCCTCGTTTATCGCTTTTATTTCTGCATTCTTAGTTTTCATTTCGTCTGTCAATATAAAGTATTTAACTGCTTTGTATGTGTTTCTGGGTATTGTAATCATATCAGCTGTTTGTATTCGCGTCCTATTTTTTCCAGCTCGCCGTCGATTTCTTCTAAAGTAGCTTCATTTACAAGTTGGGATTCTCATACTGTATGTGAGGATTTCATTCTGTAGTGCCTTTGTTGCAATCTAGGTTGACTCGCACACTATTTTGAACACATGTGTGTGTTCCTTAAATTTGATTATGTCATGTATCTTCATCCAGGGTTGTTGTTCCATTATTTCATGTTTTATTTCGTCTGGGGAGTGTTTCCCCACCCATGATTCTACCTTACGGCATACTATGCTTCGGTTGGCAATAATCTGGGGGGTACTTTAGCCTCTAAGTCAATTTTCCTTAAAGTGATGGTTTCTGCCGATGAAAGTAGCAGTTTGACATCGTTGTTTTCCGCACAGATGACAGCAAATCCATTAGCTGTTTCTATCCATTTGATCAGGGTGATTTGTTAATCCTTGAGAATGCTTTGTGCTACATCCTGTGATCTTCGTTTTATCCCGTTCTGAATTAGCCGAAGGTAGGAGCCTTTTGGTGAAGTCCTGTGGGTCCAGGTTTTCGGTAAAAATAAGGTAATAGATTATTTACTCTACTCCACTAGTGGGAGAAGCCCTCTATCTGTTCCTAATACTATCTCGCCTGCCTGCTCTGAAGCGCACACTCCTTGACCACCCTACGTAATTAGGCCTAGCCCTATAAGAGGTCCTGCAGTCAGATTCGGGCTCGTCACCGATAACCGGGCTCCTTCTCTGTCCCTCTAACGGGGTCTCCTTCGGGAGTTCACTACACCCGACTACTGACTGCTTCTGAGACCTTGCTGTTGGTCAGGTTATGTTGTGCTAGATGAAAATAAAGTAGGAGAGTTTCAGATATAAAAAAGTATAGTATGAGATAGAAAAAATTTAAGGAGATCACAGCTGTGGGGTGATTCCCCACGAATCAGAAACAGGTCTCTCCAATCAGTCCGATTCGCGCATATATTTCTTCTTTCTTCTCTTTGGTATATACTTAAACGTATATAAAAAATGCTCTCTTCGCAAAGTTATTTCAAGTCAAAAGATTGATGTAACTTAGTAGTGCGTAGATCGCTGTGAGTTGTCTATCTACATGAACATAAGTGTTACAAAAATTAAATTGGCCAATCATGGCGCGGAAAATTTTAAGGGCAAACTAAGCGCTACAAGAAACATATACTTAGAATTGCGATGTTCGCAGTCACCGACTTTGCACGAATATTCGTACACAACGTTGGTCTCCTGGAGTTTGCTCGTTGGAGGGAGACAGCTGTTCTTCATGATGCTACTACTTGCCTTCTTGGTCTTGTAGTATATAATTATATTAATATCCGTATTAGGGTCGGTTGGAGTCACGTTACGATGGAGAATGGCTTTGAGAGCCTTTTCGTCTTCACGATAGCCGGTCTTCATATTGGCCTTGTAATATAGTCGATATTATTCTTCTTCGGAGTAGACCTGACGCCAGGGCCAGCAGCAAAGTTCATTTTCTCTTTCATGGTGGCATCGATGGATTTTTGTGGGTAGCCGTTGTTAATGAGAACTCGGGAAAGCCTCTTAAGTTCGAGATCAACAGTCGTCCACGAGTATGAATGAGAAATTGCTTTGATGACTGATCTCTTGTAACGTTCAGGACACTCAGAAGAACCGTTTAAGCAGAAGCCCAAGTTCGTGGCCTTAACGTATACTTAAGTCAGAAATTTGGACTCCTTGGCACTTATGAGGATATCAAGGAAGGGAAGGGATCGTTCATCTTCCGTTTCGTGGGTGAAATTCAAACACGAGTTGTTCTTGAATGTTTCAACTAGGCCGTTCACTTGTTCGAGGTTATCCGTATTCAAAATTATGTCATCGTTATAGCTCGCGTAGATAAGAGGTTTTGGCTCTATATTGCTTTTGAAAATATTGTTCTTAACTGAGTCCATGTAAAAATTGGCAAAGAGGACGCCAAAGGGTGACCCCATCGGAGCTCTCCGATTCTTCTCACCGTACGAACCCTCCCGGTTCTCCCATGTATATATATATATATATATATATATATATATATATATATATATATATATATATATATATATATATGTATATATGTATATATATATATATATATATATATATATATATATATATATATATATATATATATATATATATATATATATATATATATATATATACCAGTTTTGTTCAACCCCTGAATAAGTTTACTAAAATCCATTTAAACAAAGATTTTTTAGGAAGAAAGTAGTTTAACAGTTTAGCTAAGACTTTATTAAATGGACGCGTTTCGATAAAACTTTATTCATCTTCAGAGACAACCTCAAATTTTACCAGAAATATTGGATTATATATTATTAAAATAGATGGTTACAAACGCACTAAAATACAATATGTCCAAGGAATGGTAACAGCAGCGATCATATTAGACAGGGATGGTGAATTAGATTATACAAAGTTGCTGCCCCACGTTGACCTGAATTCGGATGCGTCCCATAGTCCTTCTTGAGAACCTTGCTTTGGTCATTCAATTTTATGACAAGGGGTAAAGCTCAGAGTCTCCAACGTTGCCTGTCTGCTTATATATCACATGGGTCGTATGTTTTGCCTCAGAGGTAGGTCTTAGGTGCTTTCCATTGCAAGATCTGGGCTACTTTTATCCAAGCCTGCCTATTTATACACAACAAATGGTAAAAAAATCTTTGTTCAAATGGATTTTAGTAAACTTATTCAAGGGCTGAAAAAAGTCGTTATGATGAATAGAAATTGCCCATATTTATATATACACGTTTCCACGACCGGGCTGTTGAAAATGAGGATCTGACAGTAAGATACCGACGTGACCCCCGTCGCTGACTAAACATCAAGAATACTTCGACTTACATTTGGAGCTAGTTGAGCACCCCTAAAAATGAAAAGTACACAAATTATGTCCTGATATGAAGTTGTTTCCCAACCGCATAAAAAAGGCAACCCGAGTCGTACATCTGAGCCCCAAAAGCGGACCAATCTGATATATGAGAATACATGTAACGTTGGAGACTGCGAGCTCTACCCATCCTCGTATTTTTGAATGACGAAGATAAGGATATCAAGAAGGATTATGGAACGCTTCAGAGTTCAGGTTGCCGTGAGACAGCAAGTATTGTAACCATCAATTCTCCTAATATATATTTACAAATTCTGGTAATATTTTTGTTTATCTATGAAGATGATACAAGTTGTATCAAAACGCATTAGTTTAATAAAGTAAACTGCCCTTAAGTGGTGTTGTGAGGTAAATATTTACCCCGCACTCAGTTTTTTAAGTTAAGTAATTGCGCATTAGATCTACGCAGCTGTGGTTTTTGGTACCTTCGGGTAAGAGCCGACTCATGCTCCATGTTGTTTTCACCTCAGTATTGTTTGTTTTTTTGAGTCAGGTGGTTGTTTTACTGCATATTGTCAATTTTTTACCCCACCATTTTATATAGATATGAATGATGAAGCCCTAAAAAAATTATTAAACAGAGACAGTGATGAAGAAATATTAGGTTCTGATGAAAGTGAAAGCCAAGTAACCGTAGACAATGTTGAAGACAGTAATTTTGACATGGACACTGATAAAGTGCTATGGAGAGTGATGATGATATTTCTGGTGAAAATGAATCCTTTTATACGGATTTTTACATTTTTTTACATGGAAATAAACACTTCTGTACTTAATTTTTATTATTTAGCCTAAATAAATTAATACCAGTAAAGCGGTTGTCGCCGTGTGAAAATTCGGCATAAAAATGGAACCGTTTGCTTTCTTGAATTCTTCTTTGGTGTTTGCTCTGTTTCTTTTTTTTCTCTCTGTCTGTCTGTCTGTCTCTCTCTCTATCTCTTTCTCTAGCTCTCTTCTTATCTCACATTCTCTCGCACATGCTCGCATGTTTTCATTCCCTCTTTTTTCTTGCTTTTCCTGATTATTATTTATGAGGACCTTCGAATTAACTAGGTCTTCGTTTATTATTATCTAGTTAACTTCTGATTAGTACTTCTAATCAATGTTAGTATGAAAGGAATTTGATGCAAACTGTACTTTTCCCAGCAAGTATCGAAACATTAGGTCCGATAACGGCAAATATCAGCACCAAGGCGGAACTACGAGAAGTCGTCAAACGAGTGTTTGACCGATTCTTAACCGTAATAAATTTCTGACTTCGGCCAATTGGTGCAGAAGTTGTATCGGGACGATATCGACTATTACTTTTTTGCGACAACGGAATGAGAATGGAAGTCGAATTTCGGCCCAATTTGGTTATTTATATATCATTCCTGTCATATCATTACAAGCCACTGCATTTTACTGAGCAGAATTAAGAGATGAGTGGTAGATTATACCAATGCTCCCTGGAAAACATATTTAAGTTAAATAAAACAAGCAAAACTTACTGTAAATGAATAATATATATTTCCCTAAACGAAACACCGGTTCCATTCCGGGCAATTTGCGGCTGACCACAAATTTCTACCTACAATATTGATCAGCGCTCCAAGAGTATAACCATGCATCTTATAACCATCATTAATGAATAAACGTTTCGTTTATTTATTTATCTTCTGACACTCATTCTTCTTTTAGGAGGTTAGCTTTTATTATGCCGTTGAAATTTATATTCATATTTTTCTACCGACAATTTCGTGTTTTAAAAATCTAGCATATATATGTGTTCAGTCTATTTTACCCCATTGTAGTCGATGCAATATATGAAAAGTATATTGAAATAATTATCTAATGTGTAAAATATTAATCGATGTTGCCAAAAACATGACGAAAAAAACCCCCACACATTATCGGAACCAAGTTTATTGTTCCTCCAACAGTCGCCAAGCACGCCACAGGGTCCAAGTTATCACTTATCAGTCAGCAGGTAATAACTAACGGAGCCTTTCTTTTGTCAATACAAGCACTCTGCACCCTTATTCTTTGTTTTTTTTTATGCTATACAGTGTTTTGTAATTACTGGAGTGTTTAGTTTATGCAGTGATGTGCAGCTCGTAGTATTTGGCTGAGTGCAGTCAGTGCCTGGGTGAAGGTGGCTCAAATTGTGTTATTTATTTTCTTTAGGGACGATCTTTCACCTGCCAATTTTATCATTCTCGGTGGTTTTGTAACAACATATACACTACTCATATATGCAATCATCATAGGTGTCACTATAAAAAAAATTCAGCCTGTGCCAACAATGGGCACAGCCCTTAGGTCCTATTGGGCCCTGTTGAGAACTGCCTATATACAGGTGCTATAAGCTCAAAAAGTAAAAAAAAAAGTAATTTTGTGTGGAAATGCAGTTTAGTTAGTTAGGTTATGTTAGGTTAGTTTATTTTTATTTAGGTTATGTTAGATTAGTTAGGTTAGGTTGGGTTGGGTTAGGCTTAGTTAGATTAATTAAATTTCATTGTTATTTGTTCTGTGGCGGCTGGAACAGTCAAGCCAATCTGGGCAGGTATGTCTTTTAAATGGAGTCGTTTGAAGAGGCAAAAGCGGAAATATGATTCCTACCTTAAGGAAGGTGCTTGCAGCAGTAGAAGTGAGAATTTTAATCAGGCTGATCCTCTCAACAAATATATTAGCTGTAGTACTAGTACTAGGGCAGCTACTAATAGAAATACTTGTGATTCTTCCGATTCTGACAATTTAGTTAGCAATGTTTTTTTTCCAGGATCAATGCTGAAGAACAACATTTCATTACAACTGAAGATGAAATTGGTAAAACCATCATGAAGTACTTGAGGAATTCCTCTGACCGATGTGGGAGGTGAAGTCGGCGCCAGTGTGAATGGTCACAGCAGATCAACTATCCTTTAGCTTCTTATAGAACTCATGGCATCAAATTATATGGAAAGTCCTTATCCATTCACATTATTTTTTGTGTTTATTCATTACTCTGGAACTAATTTTTTTAAATTTCTAAGAATCAGTCAAAAATCATTTGAAAATTTACCAATTTTTATTAGTTTCTAAACTGTAAGTTTTTCTTTTATTTATTTTACTACGGGACTACTTCACTTATTTCTTAAGTTATGTCTACAGTAGGAAACATAAAAGGTTGTCCCTGCTCTGGTAAGGCTATGAATCTTCAGCACAAAAAATAACTTTAAATTTACCTTTTCATCTGCAGGAATATGATGTGATTTTTTAAACATCTCTGTGATATAGAAGTCACTTTAAACATGTATGTGATATAGAAGTCACTTTAAACATGTCTGTGATATAAGAGTCACTTTAATTTAGAGTTATGGATAAACTTTTATAATTTTTTTTAAATAAAAAAAACGTACAACCCCCAAATTGCTGTATATAATTAGAAAAATATCCTATTCTAAATATATATATATATATATATATATATATATATATATATATATATATATATATAAAAATATATATATATAACAAATATATATATATATATATATATATATATATATATATATATATATTTTCTATATATCGGCCCGATATCTTTTTTCATTCAGGTTTTGTATTGGCCCAATATCTGAAGCGGCAAACCTGAGAAATCGGTCCGATTGCTTAAATATTATTATGACCGGGTTAAGGTTTTCTACTTTGGCCCAACATAGATCCAATATCACGCCAATACATCCTGGGATGCAAACGGATAACTCAGTTAAAGCACGCCAATCGTGGCAGCCAATATTTACCTTACTGGCCCAACATCTATAATGTCGGATTGCCAGCAATTGACCAACATTGGCTCAATTATTGCATGTTTGGTTTCTTGGTTGCAAATTTTATCTGGTGCAGAACAAGCTCATGAACGATACAAAAAATCGATTAACAATTCATAGAATTCTATCTTAACAGATTCAATTGAAACACAACTTTTTCATGACTTAAACAGGTTTAGCCTTCATACACCCAAGTACTTTTAGCATCATATGTTATAGAAAATTGCCTAACAATGCAATTAAAACAAACAAAAAAAAGTTTTGAGGACACTTGGGGAAATTCGCCTTTGTGAGGCCTACTTTCTTGAATTTTTGATTTGCTTTGGGATATTCAAGAAATTCTAAGTTCACAAATTATGTCCTCCAAGGTCAGTTTGTGGGTGTAATAAATTCATTCATTGACCTATTTGAATACTGGGTTATATCAATTTGTCTTAAGAAACTCAAGAAGAAGCAAAAGTATTTAAAAGCTCAAAAGGCTTAATTTTCTCATACCCAAATGGTTTAATGATAACTGACAATTCAAAAAGAAACTGAGTATATAGAGTTAATCTTTTGGACCTTAACTTCGTTTAATCTTTGCTTTAATTTGAAATATTAAAAAATTAGGAATTTCACAAACTGGATCTTCCAAGATCAATTCGAGAGCATGATAAAGTCAGTCATCAATCCTTTTCAGCATCATGATATAAACTTTACAATTTGATCTTCGATTATTCAGCTCTAAGGAAGTAGTTATTATATCTGGAATTTATTTTTTTTTTAAATCCCCATGGCTAAACTATTGAAGTTAGTGACAATAAGCCTGCATACGAGTTATGTGCAAATAACGAATACTCCTAGTATACCACGACCAACACCACTCCTACCAGTACTACTACTACTACACCACCACTTCTACTAGACCACCAGTACAACCACTTCTACTGATTTGAAAAATCCTCACTGGAAAACTACTCAAGTTAGAGACTTATGTTTGGTCTCATTGAACAGATAATTATTATCAAAACTTTGGGGGGGGGGACTAGTCCCATGGATGGGACCCTTAGAATTCGTGGATTTTCCCAAGATTTCTGAAATGGAATTTTTTATTCTTTACATGGAAATAAACACTTCTGTATTTAATTCTTATTATTTAGCCTAACTAAATTAATATATTTCTAGTATAACAGAAAAATTGAACAAAATATAAAAGTGGAAAGTTTTTACCCCACGCCACCATATTTGTATATTTTGCCTACGCCACTACTCCCGAGTATTAAGCTTCCTAAAAAATCTTTGTTGAAATGGATTTTGGTAAAGACAAAAGTACAAAAGTCGTCAGGATGAATATAAATTTTCAATATATATATATATATATATATATATATATATATATATATATATATATATATATATATATATATATAAACTACACTATGGGGGTCTTTACGCCATTAAAAAAGCTATTGGAATTGAGACATGACAGAATATATAACATCGATGAAGGAGGTAATCCAAATAAACAGTATCTTGCTTGGTGACACGCCAAAGGACAAAGAACTTTGGCCTTCTGGAGTTACCCAAAATGTCCCTTATAAACTGGTTGCAAACATGATAAAACTGAATGGCAACGGACGAAAATATGAGAATAATTTGGCATTCCCTTTTGGCAGAAAGGTTTTCTAATTCCTAGGCACGATTTGTGGGAAAGAGTAACTCTCAGCCACCGCATCTACCAAGCCATGTACGTATACAGAAGATTCGAGAGAAGAATGCAAATGTCGGTCAGAAGAAGAAAAGAATTGACTAAGAAGATGAGAGTGCGCACTGTAGGCTAATTATGCAATAGAACAAGACAGATCCTCTTTATAGGATAAACGGATCCCAGGAAGAATCAGAAGCAGCTTGTTCATATTGAGATATATCGATGGTATGTTAGCCTTAACCTGACTGCGAAACCGTTCAACAACGACGTTGCTTCACGCATGTTACCTCGTGTAAGGATGCGAAGCGAGCTGATAACTTACATAAGCACTTGCAATTAATTGGTTTCAAATTGGCTTCCCGGTCGGTCATAATAGCGGAAGGGAAACCTAATATACAAACGAAACCCGAGATGAAAGCTCGAGTGCCAGGAATAGCCACACGCTCTCTCCGTCAAGTGAAATGATCGATCATAATTAGAAGGTAATTAAAACCACAAGAATAATGTAAATTGCCAACTAGATCGATATGGATCGTGTCAAAACGCGACAATGGAAGAGGAAAAGAAGAGCTAGGTGTGACCTATATGTGGCGATTGATCTTGGCACGCTGACAAGGCAAGCATGAACGCGTCAATTTTGCTACGTCAGCGCTTCTACCTGGACACACCAAGCTAACTTTGATGAGATTGTGAGAAGGTCGAACACCAGGCTGAGAAAGATCGTGACTTTGGTCGAATACATGATGACGGCAAGAAAGAGGAACAAGACGACAAACAAAGCAGGGAAAGAAAGGGACATTAGGATCGGCCTGTCAAGGCTGTGCTAAAAATCGACATCTCGAATGAGTTAAGAAAACTGACGAGATGCTTGCATTTCTACGTCCTGTTCTTGGACCAACTCTTGAAACACATGATGGAAGGCGAGGGAGTGAGAGACTTGTCGGCCTGAGATCGACGAAAGCGACAGACCGCGACCGGTACGACGTTTAAAAAAATATTAATAGAACGAGTGTTGTTCGTCGCTGAAAGATGAAATCCAAAATCACGAGCATCAACTGCAGCCTGAACGTAAGAATTACTGCGCGTGGAAAAGGCACCAACCTTGGGCTCGTAGTCGGTAAAAATGGTAAATTTACGCTTTACTAAATACGGAAATACGGGCATAAGTGGTGAACTGCTAAGTAAATTCCAAGGAGTTCTCGAGAGAATGTACTGTAACTCTTTTGTGAATCAAAAGATAACATTAGATCTCTATTGGTCATCAACCCCCTGCTGTAAAGTTGATGAGACGTATGAGGCAACATTGACGAAAGAACCTGTACAAGGATGGTCCAAACAAAAAGCGGAAGAAATAGTTTCTTTGGTGTGAGAAAAAGCTTATCACGACTCACAAGAGAACTGGAGAAGAGAATATCTTTTAGTTCTCAACTGTATAGATGACCTGAGCATATTCAGGAATGAATATGTGCTGCGGTAGAATTTGAACATTTTACAGAAACGGTGGGGGTCACTTTAGCGAGGAAGGTCGAGGAAAATCTCGTATCGCATCAATTTTATCCCGAAGACTATTGATTCCATCAGGGGAAACATGGTGTCCGAAAAACGATAGCTGAGAGAAACTATAAATGTTGAGTGTGATATCATAGTCTTTCAACTGGGAATATACCTGATGAAGGTGATAAAAATTTTCCTCGAGTGGCGAAGATGATATGAGTAGGTCGTCGATGTAAAAAAACAAATACCGGAGACCTCTCAGAACCTGATTCACGAACAGTTGGAATGTCTGATTACTGCTACTATACAAATGCATAAACCATCAAACGATCTCCACAGAGCTAAAAAAAGATTGGTGATCATGGTCTTTGTTACGTCCTCGGCATGAACACAGATCTGATCGAAAGCTCAAACCAGATTATGGGGAAAGAAGAAGGACCATCTGCACAGAGAAGAGGTGAAGTTGAACAGATATTGGAGGGAATGTCTATCCGGATTAGTAGGAGAGCTAACACCTTGTAATCGCCCCTACAGCTCTGAAGTCGCCAAGTGTATACTTCAGCTCAATGTTGATGGACGAGCAATACCTGCCTTGAACAAAAAATCGTCATTCTTAAGCATTACAGAAAGTATATCTGGGGCTGGACGTCTAGAATGAGTAAAAAAAAACCCATTAAGCCAGGCAATCCAATAAGACCAATCATCAGTTCAAATGGGTCAATCCAATATAAACTCTCAAAATATTTAGTAAATTTACTTTCTCCGATCTTAGAATCCATATCACCCTCACATATAAAAAATTCAGTTGATCTTTGCAATAAGTTAGACAATATGAATGTAACATCAGACTTGAGATTAGTCAGTTTTGATGTGTCCTCATTATTCATTAAAGTGCCCATTGATGCCTTATTGGATTTCCTAGCTGGTATTATAAGCTCTTATGATTTGCCTTTACCGTCCAACTCGATCATTTAACTCATTTGTTTATGCATTAAAAATGTAAATTTAGTTTCAAAGGCAAGTTCTACGAACAATTGTTTGGCATAGCTATGCGTAATCCTTTATCTCCTTAATTATCAATATATATATATATATATATATATATATATATATATATATATATATATATATATATATATATATATATATATATATATATATATATATATGGAATATTTTGAAACGAGGCTGATTCCACCGGTTTGGTCCACTCAAATTGTCTGGTACCGCTATGTAGACGATGTCCTGGGAATTCTAAAGGAAGAATTTGACCTCGATGGTTTTCTTTTATTTATTAATTCATTAGTTCTGTCAATTAAATTTACTTTAGAAAAAGAAGAAAATAATAGCCTTCCTTTCCTAGATGTTCTAATAATTAGACAACCAGACAGGTTTAAGTTTTCTATTTTCAGGAAACCGACAAATAATTTATCCTATGCCCATTTTTATTCAGGTCATTCTAAAAATATTAAAACATCAGTATTTATTCCTTGTATCTTAGGGCACTCAGAATATATATTCCTGACTATATAAACCAAGAATTTACAAAAAATAAAGAGATTGCCTTTAATCTGTGTTACCCGAAATATTTGGGGGAAAACTGCATGTATAAAGCTAAAAAAAACATTCTATAACCGCAAGTTAAGGAAAACAGAACCTTTACAAAACATATTACTTTTACCTTACCATAGTAATTTCTTGTATGTAGTACCAATATTAAAACAACTTGATATAAATGTAACTTTTAAATACAATTATATATCAAAAAATATGTTAATAAAACACAGCCCAAGCAACGATAATAATGTAATATATAGTATACATTGTTTGGATTATAATTTATTCTATGTAGGTCAAACTTATAAAAATATCTATGTAAGAATTAATCAACATCAAAATGCAGTATCTAAGGAATATAAAAATAATGCTTTGGCCGTCCACAGGCCTAAGATGGGTCACAAGATTAACTGGTCAAAAGCAGATACCATGATGCATGTAAATGATTTTAGTAGCAGAAATATCTTTTGAATCATTCTAATCTCCAGCACAAAGGAGAGAAATGTAAATATTAGCCCGGTTTGTTTTCTTTAGATCCAGTCCTACCTTCTTCCTCAAATCTAACTTATCAGAGGTCATAAAAAAATCTGACCTTATAGGGAAAACATTGGTTTGTATAAATACTGTGAGGGAACCCCACGTGGAATCTCTTGAGCAGACGGAACTTCCATGGGGTGCACAAGGCCCGGTTAGGCCTAAATTGGTAAGCCTACAGGCCTAAGATGGGTCACAAGATTAACTGGTCAAAAGCAGATACCATGATGCATGTAAATGATTTTAGTAGCAGAAATATCTTTTGAATCATTACTAATCTCCAGCACAAAGGAGAGAAATGTAAATATTAGCCCGGTTTGTTTTCTTTAGATCCAGTCCTATCTTCTTCCTCAAATCTAACTTATCAGAGGTCATAAAAAAATCTGACCTTATAGGGAAAACATTGGTTTGTATAAATACTGTGAGGGAACCCCACGTGGAATCTCTTGAGCAGACGGAACTTCCATGCGCTGCCACAAGGCCCGGTTAGGCCTAAATTGGTAAACCTACCCCCCCCCCTTCCTTCCACAAGCGGTAGCCTCGAACCGTGTCCACCACGATTCACTTTTACACGGACAGAATAGCCTCTGCAAGAAGATTCGAGGCCATTCGAGAGTAGAGCTGTTTCCCGCTTACCCCCCCCCCCATCCCATCCAACCCCGGGGAGAGCCTCGGACATAAATAGCGCTCGACTCCCATGAAGAGACACAGAGTTGGGAAGTCTCGCCCGGACCCCGGAAGATTCCCCATAGTTCCCAGTCAGGTGCTAACAACAAAGCAATGTGACAGCTGAACTATTTTGTGTATTTGGAATTAGTCCCAGCCAGTGAGGTAATTCCACTTAACGATCGCCACCGAGTGATTTCCGGACTTCTCTCATCAACTCCTGTCGAAGCCCTCCTTCGTTCGCCCCTTATTTCGGGTGGCCGAAATACTCTCACCTGGACCGGAAGTTGCCCCTCCCCCATTCTGTTTTGGGAGAACCGTCATCATTTCAAGTTCCCGCTCAGAAGTTCCGAGCGGCCTCACCTCACGTGCAGAAGACATCCGTAAGCCAACCCCTCTCCCCCTTCAGTAACCCAATTGAGTTAATTCCCCCCGCCCATTTGAATAGTCTCCTCCTGTAATACCTTAAGTTCTAACTTCATAGTCTGATTTATAACTACAATTCCCCCCTTCGTTTACTGATGTGATTTTATCCGTTAATTCTCTGAAGTAATTTTACCCATCAATTATCTCATTATTTTTAGGTAAATAAAATTATATTTTTGTACATGCCTCTTTAAATAACCTTGAGCTTTGCCATTGCTCATTTGTTACCTGACCTCGTTGCACTCTCATCTCGCTTTATCAGAAAGGACAGCTCAATGATGGTTTTCACGTTTCAAAAACGGTCATTTCAATCTTAATGACGAAGAACGTTCTGGTCGCCCCATTAAGTTGGATAAAGATCGATTGAACGACCTTATTCATGAACATCCTCGTCAATCGACTAGAGCAGGGTTTCCCAACCGGAGGCCATGCCACATCTGAAAGGGTCCACAGGAAAATTTTAAGCTTTAGAGGGGCCACAGATCCATGAAGGGGGCCACAGGACTCAACCTATTGAAACCTGAATTATAGTTAAGGCAGTACCTAATTTTATTTTATGCAGTTGAATTACATTTTAAAAATATTGATACATATATTTTCCCTTTTTTAAAATATTTTATTAGCATAATAGGATTTAGTTTAATCTGTAAACAAATATTTTGCATCTTACAAGCTTATTCTGCGGCGCACTCCATTGTGCGCTTGATCGTTATGCACCTAGCACCGTTGTTGGCTTGATAAAAATACTTCAGGTGAAACTTTAAATCCTTACAGTCTGTTTATCAAGTGGTTCGGCGTTATAGTATGTAAGTAGCTTTTATTTGTTTACCCTAATACTGCGAAGCTGTAGTAATTTTACTAGTTTTTAAAATTATAATAGGTTGCCGCAAGCACAATAACATAAGACGTTTATAAGTAAATAACTGAGCATTTTTGTTTATAAGTAAACTGTGCCATTGCTAGGCCTACACCAAATCACTTTTTTTTCACTTCGGTTTCACTTATGGCTTACTTACGAGATTAACATTTAATCTTAGATGCTGATGATTGTACTTATCGTTTTGTATCTGCATTAATTTGAGTAATATATATGTATATATAATATATTACTAAAATTAATGCAGATCTACATCCCTGAGGGAGTACATTTCTGCTGTTTTGCATTTAGGTACAGGTACAGAGTACCAGGATGTACAATCAACAACGAAAATTTCGGACATCTCTAATTAATAGAAACGCTCATAAAAATAGCTGCATTGTTTTGCGGTTCTCTTTTGGTGTCAAATATTTACCATCAAGGACAAGTATTTAGCACAAAAAAGGAAAACAAAATTTTCATTGCAGCTATTTTTATGAGCGTTTCTATTTATTGGACATGTCTGAAATTTTCTTGGCCGACTGTAATAGGAGCTGGTGTTGGGCACAGACTCGGTGCTCTGCACAGGGGATGGAGGTTGTTTCTGAGTCTTTTCTCAGAATACTCTTCCTTTTTCGCCGCTATGATAAGCGCTTTTCATTCTGTTGCGGTGAGCTTCGGCTCTAAAATGTAATATATATATATATATATATATATATATATATATATATATATATATATATATATATATATATATATATATCATTAATATATTAAATTTCTTCTGCACAGATTACCCATGGCTACGGCGACGAAAAATAAATGTCGCCATACTCCAGTGAGTATTTAGCTTATGGTTTTATACATTCACCAGACAATATAACACAGCCATTGTGTCTTTTATGTATGGCTACACTTTTTAATGATAGTATGCGACCAAGTAAGCTTAAAATACATTTGGAGAATAAGCACAAGGACAAAATAGACAAAACATTGGATTACTTTAAAAAGCTGCGGGATGATTTCCAAGCAAGGAGCACTATTAAAGATATATTTAGCAAAACAGCGGCATACAAAGGTTTAATTGCATCTTATGAGATTTCCAAGCTAATAGTATCAAGACGTATTGACGAAATGACAAAGGATGTAGAGGAAAAACTCGTTAAACATTTACAAGTAAAGACTTTTGCATTACAAATTGATGAAACATTATTACGTGATAACGAATCCCTTGTCATGGCGTATGTTAGGTTTTTGGATAAAGATCAACTCAGAGAAGAAATACTTTTTTCCCGCAGCCTTGTGACAGATACTAAAGGTGAAACAATTTTCAAAGAAGTAGTGACCTATTTCAAAGAAAATAATATTCCACTTGGGAATATTATGGCTTTTGCAACTGATGGCGCCGCTGCTATGTTAGGTAGATATAGGGGATTTATTGCACATTTAAAAGAGGCTGTACCTAAAGATTTTGCATACACTGTGTTGTCCACCGTCAACATCTGATTGCTAAAAACCTAGGAGGACGTCTGAAAGATTCACTTGATAGTGTAAACAAAACAGTCAACCTTATCAAGTCAAATCCCCTTCAAGAGCATCTTTTCCGACAAGCAATGAAGAAGGGTTTGAGCGCCTACTTTTGCATACAGAGGTGCAATGGCTTTCTAAGGGCAATTGTCTGAATCACTTCATTTCATTTTGGGATAGTGTTGTGTTATTTCTGGATGGTAAGCAGCTCGGAGTAAGAACCATTGCTGCCAAATGTGACATATTCTACCTTACAGATATATTTGAAAAGCTAAATATCTTGAACAAACAGCTACAAGGTAAAAATGCAAATATTTTAACTTGCAGAGAGTCTATTTGTGCATTTATGGGGAAAATTAAGCTGTTCAAGACAAATATGGGGTGAAAAGAGTTGATACAGTTTCCAACCCTCCGCACTATTGAGAGTGAGCTGAAAGAAGATGATATTTTAGTATACATTGATCATTTGGAGAAATTGCATAGTGATGTGGAAGTTAGGTTCAGAGATCTTCTACAACTGGATATTCCAGGTTGGGTGGTAGACCCATTTGGAATTAATGAAGCTGATGTTGATATAAGATTACAAGAAAGCCTCATTGAGTTACAGAGTGATCAAACTTCTCTAACCGAATTTAAACATGATGTCAGGAACTTATGGACAAGTCATGAAATTGCTATGAAATACCCTTTGCTTTGGGACGAAGTAAAATTATATTTTATTGCTTTTCATACTTCTTATCTGGTAGAGTCGGGTTTTAGTAAAGTGTCACACCTCCTATCGAAAGCTCGCAGCCGCTTAGAAATAGTAAGAAGAGGTGATCTTCGTCTGTCTTTAACAACTATAGAGCCTGATATTGAAAATATTGTAAAACTGCATGAACCACAAGGATCGCATTGAATGAATAAAGAGTTGATGATATATTTATTTCATTTTGCTGAAGGATTTAATTTTTTGTAAGACTAATTATTTATTTTAAAAGAGTATTACATTTTTGTTAACCACTGTTTAATTTTTGCTATGTTTATAGTCCTATATATGTGACAAATATAATTGTACCTGAATACAAATAGTTGTTTTAATATCTTTTATTCTTTAAAGTAGAGTTAAACCGCATATTACCTACTGAAAATAATAATTATGGGCCACAGGAAGAAATAAGGTTCCTAAGGGGGGAAATAAGCCAAAATCGGTTGGGAACCATTGGACTAGAGAATTGGCTGTACAATTGGCGTGCAATAAAAAACTGTAGTGAATCACCTTCATTCGATGGGGAAAGTTCAAAAACTCGGTGCATGGGTTCCGCACGCTTTGAGCGAAAGCAACAAACTTCAACGCTCCACGATTGCTGCAGGTTTGCTTGCTCGTCACAAGGCTACTCGTGGATATAAGGACAGATTTCTTCACCGCATCATCATTTGCGACGAAAAGTGGTGTATTTATATCAACATGAACCATCGAAAACAATGGCTTAGCCCCAATAAAAAAAACACTTCTGCGATTAAAGCAAGGACCTCATCTACGAAAGACGATGCTGTGTTGTTGTGGGATTATGAAGGCATTATTCTTCATGAGCTCCTTGCGAACAACGAGATTGGCAATGCAGAACTCTACATTGAACAAATGTATCGACTTGCAGAAGCTTTTCGTAAAAAGCGACCTCATCGACGTTATGGAGTCCTTCTCCAATACGACAATGCTCGTCCTCACATTGCCAATATGACAAAAGACGCCATCCAAACGTTTAATTGGGAAATGCTGCCGTATCCTCCATATTCGCCAGACTTGGCTCCATCGGATTTCCATCTGTTCCGATCGCTCTCCAACAATTTGCGCGGCGTTTCGTTCAATACTGATGTGGTATTAAGAACCTGGTTAGGCGAATTCTTCGAGTCAAAATCCAGAGATTTTTATTGAAAAGGCATCAAAAAACTAGTTGAACGCTGGGAAGAAGTCATAAATAACAACGAAGAATACATTATTGATTAAATTGCATATTGTTATCAATTAAAAATGAAGTTTTTCTAAAATTGTTAATAGTAATGAATAAATTTGATAAAACCGCAAGAACATATTCCTCAACCCATTACATAGACGACCTCCTGATAATATATTCATCGTCTTTAAATGAACATCTCTCTCACCTTCGTCAGATTTTCGCTCGTTTAGAAGAGTATGGTATCTTACTCAACACTTCTAAGTGTCTTTTTGGTGTCACGCAACTCTCTTATGGGACACCACATTTTCCCTGACGGAATTCGTCCTCTCGAGGATAAAGTTGCGATTATTCGAGATTTTCCCCGACCTTCTTCACTCAATCAACTTTGTTGATCAGAGGAGAATTGAGGAATCCATCATCATCAATAAACTTTATAATTTCAATTTATCTGAAGGGCAATGCAAATTTAACAAATATATAAGGAATAGAGTCACCAATCCTATCTATAAGCCCCCGGACGCAATGCGTTTTGGGGATTGGCAACTCCAGATTGTTTCCGGTTCCATTTCATTTTGTTTAGTTTGTCATTCACGCCAGATTTACTCGAGTATATTTTTTTCCAGATTGTTTTCTGCTGTTTCATTTTGTTTAGGATGTGTCTTATCTGATATATACTTTGCTCCCCGCCTAGCTTCTTCATTATTAGTTGAAAATGGCATCTTTCCGAAACTAGTCCGATAGCTATAAATAAAATCTTGATTCAAATATTATGGTTTACCATTATCTTCCACACACACACACACACACACACACATATATATATATATATATATATATATATATATATATATATATATATATATATATATATATATATATATATATATATATATATTTATATATAGCCGGAATATGAAGACATATGCGATGGTTTTGAACATTTAATTTTCCGGACGTTTCGGTCATTGACGATCACCATCATCAATGATTTTTACAACCAACTGTTTGCCTCAGGTACATCGCCAGGTATTATCTATGATTTGCCAAAAACTCACAAGGTAGGATTACCTCTCCGTCCAATATTATCTGCCATTATCACCCCTAGCTTTAACTTAGCCAAGTTTCTAGTCCCCATAATTGAACCTCTCTCTCGCAACGAATTCACTTTGAAAGATTCATTCGAATTTGTCAGCTACATTTCTCAATTAGATTTGAACCACTCGTTTATGACTTCAATCGATGTAGAGTCTCTATTTACTAATGTACCTGTCATGGAAACTTGCAAAATCATAACCGATACCCTTTTTCAATCAAATGATAGCATTTTAGGTCTAACCAAGTCTCTTTTTTCTACCTTATTAAAATTGTCCGTAGAAAATACAGTGTTCTTATTTAATGAGATTTTGTACATTCAACACGATGGAATGGCCATGGGCTCTCCATTGGATACCAGCTTCGCTAATGCTTTTTTATCCTACCACGAAAAAAACTAGTTAAGGGACTGTCCGGTTGAATATAAACCGTTAGTGTTTAAAAGATTTATCGATGACTGCTTCCTTATTTTTAAACACAAAGACCATGCCTCATTTTTTTTAAATTATTTAAATCAACAACACCCTAATATTAAATTTTCCATGGAGACAGAATTAAACAATAAAATCTCTTTTCTGGATGTCACTGTTTCAAAAGTTAGTTCTAAATTTAACACATCAGTTTACAGGAAACCCACTACCACCAAACTTGGCACCCACTTCTTTAGTTGTACTCCTACTAATTTCAAACATTCTGCCATCATAAACAGTATACACAGAGCTTACAAAATCAGCTCAAATTGGTTTTACTTTCATTCTGAAGTTGAATATCTTAGGAGCTTTTTTCATTTTAATTTTTTCCCAGACCATCTTTTTGACAAACTTACTTCCAATTTCTTATTTAAAATGTTCTCTCGCAAAACCCCTCTAATAACTGTCCCCAAACAAAAACTATTCTTAAAACTGCCTTATCTTCCACTTGACACAAAATTCAACAAAGCTTTACTCTCGACTCTTAATAAATCCTCTTAATCCTCTTGCTGTCTATACTTTCCTTCGGCACAAAGAATCACTCCCATTATGCCTGCGTTCCTCCATCATTTATCAATTCACTTGTGCGACCTGCCAAAGTCGCTATGTAGGCCAAACAAGTCTACCATTAAGATGTAGGATCGCTAAGCATATCGGACTATCATACAGAACCAACACTCCCATCTCCAAACCCGAACACTCCTCTATACGAGAACATTCACTACAACTTAACCACCCGCTTGACCCTGATTCCTTTAGTATACTCTCTTCGGCCTCCTCTTCTCTAAGTTTAAAAATTCTTGAATCTCTTTACTTATTTTCGATTGTTCGCCCTGCCCATATAATTCTCTTGCTGTGTTTTATAGTGATTTTTTTGTATTCCGCTTGATTCATATTTACTATTCATATTTGTTGCTCATGGGATTATTTAAATTTTTTTCTGTCTTATTAATCGATTTCTTCATGCCTTGCTTTCGACTTTATTGCTATAGTTTATAATTTTTTGTATTTCGATAGTCATTTAAGTCATGTTTATTATGCATATTTAAAAAACTCGTGGGATTATTATTTAATTTAGTTTTTTTTTTTAAGATATTACATAAATTTCTAATAGATTTTCACTAATTTGATTTCTATGTTTAGTTATTCTTCTAAAAATAATTTTTGGTATTTAGAATTCGCTGATGATGGTCATCGTCAATGACCGAAACGTCCGGAAAATTAAATGTTCAAAACCATCGCATATGTCTTCATATTCCTGCTACGAATAAGGTTCCCAAGGAACGCCTCCATCACTAATATATATATATATATATATATATATATATATATATATATATATATATATATATATATATATATAAAGATCCAAGACAAAATTGGTACGGTTAATGTAGTGGCATTATTAGATAACTGCACTACTTCAGGTCCAGCGGGACCTTGATTAGCTATCCTATAAATGCAGTCTTCCAGTTCGAGGAGGATAGGATGTCCCGCTGGACTAAAGTAGAGCAGTTGTCTGATAATCCTACTACATTAACCGTACCATATATATATATATATATATATATATATATATATATATATATATATATATATTTATTTATATATATAACCATTCTTGAGAAGCAATATCTCAATAACCATAGCAGGTAGGGACATGAAATAAAAACAAATAAAATATGAATCATCCTTTATAGGTGACCATACAGGATGGCATATTAAACCATTCATTAAAATTTAAATTTAGTTTAAAATTTTGAACTTTTTTTTTACAAGATGCAATTTAGAAAATAAAAAACATGATTTCTTTCATTTTTTAAAGGCTAAATGACTCATTAAATGACTTTAAGACAATTTTTACATGGAATAAGTATTTATAGATAATGGATTCATCTTACACTATTTTATATTTGATGTGCCTGGCTGCAATGGCTATTGAGATATTGGCTCATAAAAACGGTACATTTTGGGGAGGCCACCCTATTATATATATATATATATATATATATATATATATATATATATATATATATATATATATATATATACAGTGCCCCTCAAAAGTTTACAACACACCGTGAAAAACGGACGTTTATGTATTTGTAAGCACGATAGGTAAATGAAACTTTTATTACTGCCAGGATATGTATTCAAACAATAAATTAAATCATCAGGACCCTTAAAAAACATCAATATAGTTTTTGTCGAAGAAATACAATTAATTGGTAACGCAAAAGTTTACAACACATATATCAAATCGTTCCTTAATATTTAGTAGCATAACCACTGTTGCTAATAACAGCTTGTAGCCGCTTAGAGTAGTGTCCTAAGTACTTCTTACATGTGTTTGTGTTAATATTACTCCATTCCTCAATGCATATTTTCTTCAGTTCAGAAATGTTGGTTAGTTCTCTTTTTTAGATTCTGAGCTTCAGTTCCTTCCATAGATTTTCGATAGGGTTCAGATCTGGGGATTGACTAGGCCATTTTAGAACATTTAAACCATTTGATCTAAACCAATTTTGTGTCATTTTTGCTGTATGCTTTGGATCAGTCTTGTTGAAAGATCCAATCCTGTTTCAATTTAAGAGAATGCAAACTTGGACGTAAATTTTTCTTCAAGATTTTTATATAATGTTCTCCATTCATCCTTCCTTCTAAGGTTTCGATATTTCCAACACCTGCGGCACTAAAACAACCCCATATCCTGATTGAGCCACCTCCATATTTTACTGTTAGGGTAGTGTTTTTCGGTGCGTATTCGGTACTTTTCTTTCGCCATACCTTTGGAGTTCCATTAAGGCCGAACAGTTCTATCTTTGTCTTATCCTACCAAAGTGCGTTGTTCCCAAACTCTGCAGGTTTACCAACAAACTCTTTTGCAAAATTCAAACAATCGCGAACCTGTTTTCTTGTAAGAAGTGGGGGTTTCCTTGGAGACCGTGAGTAGATGCTCATGCTACGAAGCGATCAACTAATTGGCTTTACTCACTGTAACTCCACTCACTTCTAAGTCACGCTGAAGTTCTTTAAGAGTAACCTTGGGTGTTTTACTGACCTTTCTTACTAATAATCTCCCTGCACGTTCGGTTATCTTGCGAGGACGGCCAGAACTGATCAGAAGAAAAGTAGAATTTTGTTACTTCCAGTGACGTATTATCGTTCCAACTGAACTCAATGGAACTACTAACTGACGAGATATTTTTCTATAACCAATGCCACTTTTATGAAGATCTACAATACCTTTTCGAAGATCTTGATCAATTCGTTTCTGTTTCCCCATCGTGCGAATGTTTACAGGACGCTGTCTGATAAAGAATGACGCGATAGCTTAGACCAGTCCCTAAATTATGTGTGTAGATTAATGTAGAACGTCCTAGAAATTGTAAGAAGTTTCTCCTTCTCGAACATTTATGAGTGAGTGATAAAAATCGAGATGTGTTGTAAACTTTTGCATTACTAATTAATTGTATTTCTTCAACAAAAAACTATATTGAGGTTTTTGTATGGTCCTGATAATTTAATTTATTGTTTGAATACATATCCTGTCAGTAATAAAAGTTTCATTTACCTTTCGTGCTTACAAATACATTGTGATAGAACGGTCTGAGGCCGCTTAAATTAAGCCGCTATCACATGTTTAGAACACATGCTACCCACGTGCATCTGGGAGAGAAAGCAGAGCGCGTTATTGCCCCCCTTAGCCAATATTTAATCAAGGAGGTTCATTGCCCCATTTCGCATCCATACGTCGATTTTGCCAGATTGAGTTAGGCTCATGGGCAGATAAGGTATTTTCCCTGGCGTGAACGGGGCATTCCCCCGAAGCCTCCCACTCAATTGTCCCCTACGCTAAGGGGATGGCTTCGACTATTTATATCATAGCTTTCCAGATTGAAGCAGATCAGATCCAGATTATCTTCGCGAGGCATCACGCCGATCCGGTCTCCCTTGTGCACCATAGGAGCTCTCTTCCTCGAGATCCACCTTTTTGTCCAGAAGAGGACAATATCCCTTGAGTGCCAAGGTTCGTGCCTTCGAGACGCCAAGTCCACAAGGCCCCCCTGTTGTTCAGAAAGAGAACAACGTTAGAACAGCTATTGTTCTTTGAGCCCGTTGACAAGAGACGGTTCTCACCCCCCCTGTTGTTCAGAAAGAGAACAACGTTAGAACAGCCATTGTTCTTCAAGCCTGTTCGTCAAGAAACGGTTCTCATTCCCAAGACATCACGTCAGGATAATTTAATTCCCTCCATTTTAACGTTCTTCAAGAGAACGCTTGGTTTCAACAATAACCTCCATTGTTCATCTAGGACATTCCCGATTTTCTGTCACAAAGATCGCTTGTACATCCGAGCCCCACTTCGCTCTCACTCTTCGAAGACAGTCCTTCCCCTTCGCTAGGACAACCCCCCGAAGAACCCTTCTGCTGGAAATGGTCAGTGGACCGAAGATTCCTTCGCATCGTCTTCCTCTGCACAACAACTTTGTAATTACGTAAGCTGAGCATTACCTTTAATTATCTAACCTTTTGTCAACGCTACCCTGTGCTTTAAATGGTTTAGCGAACCATCCCCTCTCTTTAATCTTTATTTGTTACCTTTTTAAATCTCTCCAAATCTTAATCCTCGGATTAGTCAGATTTTCCCACAACCCTTTTCATTCTCCGTTTATGTAAACATTTTCATTTTGTGTGTTGTTGATAGTTTAATTAATAAAACTATTTTATTAATGATAGCCATATTATTATCCTTGAGTTCCGTCCCACTTCTTAAGCATATTGAAGAGATCTAACCTCGGTTAATCAGATTACCACGCACTCGAAATATTAGAATAATTCCCTTAACGAATAGTTATATATGGTATATCGTCGAGAGCCTATTCTACGACATACAAAAACGTCCGTTTTTCATGGTGTGTAGTAAACTTTGTGCGGGGCAATATATATATATATATATATATATATATATATATATATATATATATATATATATATATATATATATATATATATATATATATATAATAAATAATTAGGCTACATTTAGGAAGTTCATTAATATATTATAACTTCTTGGTACCAACGTTTCGGGTAGGAACCCATTCTCAAGGATATGAGATTATAAATATATACAAACATAAGAAATTTTTAGAGAAGTTATCAGATATTTATAAATTAATTATATGGGAAATAAGAAGCAGCAGAGGTGGTAATCATCACAAACTCTATAATTTAAGAAGGAGATTTTTTGAGTAATTGAATAATAATTTTATCTTAGTTTGGTTGACTTATGTTTTTTTATCAAAGTTACTTCTAATAATTCTTTTATAATATCAAAAAACAAAATAGTGAACTTCAGTATATCTTCTATAACTATATTTTAGCAACGTGATATTTTGAAAGGGGAGAAATTTAGTTTAGAGTTCCTTTTTAAAATTATTATAATTAGCGAAGTCCATAAAATTTATAAACTTTAACCATGCCTCCTTTTTATAAATTTTAATCTTAGTAGCGAAGCGCATTTACTGGGAGTGGCGAAGCCATTGCCTAGTGTTCAAATTATATAAATGCAGAGCTTTTAACTATTAGGAAATAGGAAATATGTTTTTGTTTTTCAAATAAAAACTGAGATTAATTAGTTGGGGGTGTCTTCGTTGTAAAAAAGGGAGATAATAGAAATATTTGAACAATAGGGGTTGTTTTGTGGGGAGGGGATTTGGCGTGTGCAATTCCTGAGTGATTATAGTTGTAGTAAAAGTGGAAATGAGCTTGTGTCGGAGTTTAAAGTGGGGTTTCTAAATCTAATATAAAAGAATTCAAGTCTAAGAAGTTGGTTTTCGGTGATTGCTGTATCTTTAATTGAAAAATTATTTAAGTTGGGTTTATGGTGAGGATGTCTGTTTTCGTAGTGTATTCGGATAGGGTAGAATTCAGAGTAGTGAGTGGGGCTCCAGTTCTGTTGCTGATGCATAAATGTGCGCAAATACGGGTGTGTAGTGTCCAATCTTCTACAGGAATTATGTAGACGACACGATCGCCCTTTTCCGCTCTAAAAGTTCATCTGATAAATTCCTAGGGTAAATAAACCAGTTACATCCAAATATTAAATTTACTCAGGAAAAGGAAGAAAACAACTCCATTTCTTTCTACACTAACTAATAACACGCACAACCGACGATTTCTCCACTTCTATTCACCAGAAACCTACACATACAAGCTCTGGACTCCATTTCCTTAGTCATTGTGCCGCCAAAATCAAACTAAACTCTATCAAAACCTTACTTTCTCGTGCTTACAACCTAACCTCATTATACCTCAGTTTCCACAACGAGGTCACTTTCCTCACTAACTATTTCCAACAAAATGAATATCCTTCAAACTTATACGACCGAACTCCTCGAAACTTTATCAATAAAATATTTAACCCGAAAGATCCCTCATCCAATGTCCCTAAAGAGAAGGTTTTTGTAACTCTCCCATATATAGGATTCCTCAATTCACTTCTTTGGCCCAAACTCTCACCCTTTCTTAAAAATTCATTTCCTGCAACACAGTTTATACCAATTTTTTAAAACATGCAAACTAAAAAATCTTTTAGCATTAAAGACGAATCACCAACGCTGCTTCGATCCTCCATCGAGATGTAATTCCGATGTGTATTTGGGATCGACACAGCGCACACTACACACCCGTATTTGCGCACATTTATGCATCAACAACAGAACTGGAGCCCCACTCACTACTCCCGAATTCTACCCTATCCGAATACACTATAAAAACAGACATCCTCACCATAAATCCAACTTAATTAATTTTTCAATTAAAGATACAGCAAACACCGAAAACCAACTTCTTAGATACGCCAAATTCCCTCCCCACAAAACAACCCCTATTGTTCAAATATTTCTATTATCTCCCTTTTTTACAACGAAGACACCCCAAACTAAGCAATCTCAGTTTTTATTTGAAAAACAAAAACATATTTCCTATTTCCTAATAGTTAAAAGCTCTGCATTTTTATAATTTGAACATTACCACCTCTGCTGCTTCCCATTTCCCATATAATTAATTTATAAATATCTGATAACTTCTCTAAAAATTTCTTATGTATGTATATATATTCCTAATTAATTTTATATACTTGAAGACGTCGGTACAAAGAAGTTAAAATATAATAATGAACTTCCTAAATGTAACCTGCTTATTTAGCCTACAAATACGTATACTTCTGGCAACGCATAACCCTCTGCTCTCTTAATATATATATATATATATATATATATATATATATATATATATATATATGAATCCAGCAAACCGCAAGAAACAGAAAACAGGGCGCACTGAGGCAGTGAGTAACCGCTTTGATCTCAGTTAAACCGTCCCTTAGACCACTCTAAGAGACGGTTTAATTAGATCAAAGCGGTTGCTCGCTGCCTCTTTTTGCACAGTTCGAATCTCGCCAATGTACGGAATTTTTGCGAATTAGGAAATAACATTTCCGAAAAAAAATTATCCTGTTTTTCTGTTTCTTGCGGTTTGCTGGATTCATTTTATCATTCTTTCGCGTTCTGAAAAAGATTTATATATATATATATATATATATATACAAGAAAGAGAAATTGGAGGCGAATGAGCAATGAGAAAAGAAACAGGATTTTTTTAGAGGTAAGAGAAAGGGACATTAGAAGAAGACTAGAATCAAAGAGAGCAGGGGTCGGCACAATGAAGGCAATCCTTTACCGAGAAGACAGAGATAACGCCAGGGGAAAAAAGTTTGAAATTCCTGGCCGGGAATCGAACCCACGTCTGCTGATTGCCGGTCAGATGCTCTACCGCTGAGAAACCAGGCACAGCGACTCTACTTTGCCCAAAGCGTTACCCCATCAAACCCAGTATCTCTCTAAGCTAGGAACCTCTAAGGAATTTTTATACCACATCCTCTTACCCGCTTACAATTTAAACGCTCATCCCCCATGTCACATGCAAAGAAGGAGCAAATGCAAGTTTTGCGGGTGCTAACAACCACCACAGGGCTTTCGCCATATTTATTTTCTGCCGCCCTCTGCTCTCTTTGATGCTAGTCTTCTTCTAATGTCCCTTTCTCTTGCCTCTAAAAAACTCCTGTTTCTTTTCTCATTGCTCATTCGCCTCCAATTTCTCTTTCTCTTGTACTATAATGTTATATAGTCTGCAATGCAAGGTTTCTGCACCTTTCTTTCTGTCTTCAAAATTGTTTTGAACGGCAGAAAATAAATATGGCGAAAGCCCTGTGGTGGTTGTTATCACCCGCAGAACTTGTATTTGCTCCTTCTTTGTATGTGACATGGGGGATGAGCGTTTAAATTGTAAGCGGGTAAGAAGATGTGGTATATTAAGGGTCTTTCAACAAGGACGCTCGAGCTTTGTCAGGCGATAGTGGCCATGTTGTTAAGGCGAAATCTGGCAACCTCACTGTGAACTGTTTATTAGTACTTGGCAAATCACGATGGAAGGTTATAGCGTTGAACAGCGTGTGTAAATTATTAAATGTTATTATCAAAATCAGTGTTCCGTTCGACAAACGTTCCGCGCATTACGTGATTTCTATCCTCGCCACAATCGTCCTGCCGAGTCCACTGTGCGACGCTTGGTGGCCAAATTCGAGGCAAAAGGGTCGATCAACAATTACCCAACACCCGTACGTCGCCGAAACGCAAGGTCTGCTGAAAACATTGCTGCCGTAAATGAACGTGTACGGGAAAGTCCGAGGCAGTCAATTTCTCGCCGTTCACAAGAACTTGGCCTTTCTGCGACTTCAGTTTGGCGAATTATGCGTAGGGACTTGAGTCTGCACCCGTAAAAAATCCAACTTACCCAGGAACTTAAGATAAACGACTATAGGCAACGCCGTGTGTTCTCTGATTGGGCTCTAAAGCAGTTGGAAGTTGCTCCAAATTTCCCCCAAAAAATCATCTTCAGCGACGAGGTCCATTTTTGGATGAATGAATTTGTGAACAAGCAAAATTGTCGGATTTAGGACGAAAACAATCCACATGAGATACACCAGCACAAATTGCATCCCAACAAAGTCACTGTTTGGTGCGGATTTTTGTCTAACGGAATCATCGGTCCGCATTTTTTTGAGAACGAAGATGGGATTGCCATAACCATCAACGGCGAGACCTACAGATCGATGATAAGAAACTTCTTGTGGCCTCAACTGGATTATATGCCTGATATGGATACTGAAGACATGTGGTTCCAACAGGACGGCGCTACGCGACACACTGCGAACGCCACGATAGACATTTTGCACCAGCGATTTCAGGGCAGGGTCATCTCGCGCGACGGCGACGTCAACTGGCCACCGAGATCATGCGATTTAACGCCATTAGACGACTTTCTTTGGGGCTACCTTAAATCGCAGGTCTATGCGAATAATCCGCAAACAGTTGATGTCCTCAAAGTCAACATAACGAACACCATCCAGCAAATTCAGCCAGATTTATGCGACAAAGTCATCGAAAATTGGGCCTCCCGAATACGTTCCACCAAGCGAAGCCACGGCGGACATTTGAACGACGTCATATTCGACACTTAATGCCTTAAAATGTACTTTCAAATTCAAAATAAATTGAGTGCATATATCACACACAACTTGTTTTATTTACATTTAAAAATCGATCAACCTTATTGAAAGACCCTTTATATATATATATATATATATATATATATATATATATATATATATATATATATAATTTCGTAGCTCAAGATTCATTATCTGAGAAATTCAAAGAAATTAAAATTTTGTTCTTGTTCCTAAACTTTCGGAATCAACCTGAGTTCTCCTTCAGAGGTGGCAACTTGGAAGAATCTTCGCCCCCAAAATGTGGCTACTTTGAGGCTCTCTTCTTGTAAATAGGGTGTTTGTGGAGGTTAAAGTACCAACTTAAGCTAGTTCACTCTGAGCAAAAAGGAACTTGGCAACTTGGAACGCAACAAATCCAAATAATAAATTATAAATACATGGGAATGAAATTATCAATATAAGCCAAAATAAAGATATACCAATAAATTAGAAAAGAGGTATGAAATTTGCTAATATGTTGAGAAACGGCAACTCGTGAATTTCTCCGATTAAAACATTACTTTGCGCGCCAACTGCATTTGGTCTTGTTATTAGTTTTTACAATGAGGTACAATTTCTATGTCAAAGTTTCTATGTCAACAGTTCTCCCAACTGTTTCTAAAGACATTTGCTTTGTTGTGTCTACAGATATTGTATTTTTTTTTTAAATTACAGTTTCAAGAAGGATATTACAAATGTTTTTCTTCCATATTTATTTTAAAAGATTGAAATAAACACCGGTTAGGAGAGTAATTTAATTGTAACGACAGAATCCTCTCGGGGGCGAACTGCTTCGTCCCTTATGGATTCGATTACCCAGGATGCAATAAGGGGAAATATGTCGGCAGTAGAGTGTGATCCGTTAAAATCCAATTTTGTTTACATATGAGATTTAGTCAGAGAAATTTGAGGATTCTTTCGAAGAAGACTCCCTCCCCCCCTCCCCTTCGTCTACATACAATAAAGTGTAGAGCTGTTATCCCCATCAATCACTAAAAATTATTAAAATTATTTCTGTTCCTGTTTCATTTGAAATTTATAAATTTATTTTTATTAAAACCATTTTCCTCCTTCATTCAGACTCTTCTTCCTATCTCCTACCCTTGCTATAAACTTTTAAACCAACCTTCTAACCTTTATTTTCTTCATACTGTCTTTTTGTGATTGACTTTAATCTTCGGCTAAAAATTGATCGGATAAAATTGTTTTCCAACAGTGTTCTCTTGACAGCGGCCGCAACTATATTAATAGACCTCCAATAATATTTTAACCCTTGAACTTTTGCCTTAGAGTAACAATTAACGGAAGTATTATGCACTCTAAAGTTTAGCATTTATGATTATCGAGGTGATTGGAATGTTTGATTCTTTTAATCTACATTATTTGCTTCAGACTTGTGATTTTCTTATGTCTGTTCTCTCTCTCTTACGCTTTATTCACTAAACGCAGTTCAAGGCAAACACCTTCTTGGTCCAGACTCGGAACCCCAACTCCGTCCACATCCAGACTTACGTCATTCATACACGAAGAATTGATTAAATTAAACCCTCGGTGTCAAGGCCAGGATTCCCAACATATTCTGCCATACAGGTGACTGGTGTTTTTGCAAGTTACCATTCTACTTCTGGATGGTGTTGAAAATCACCTTAACGCACCCTAAATTAAAAGTTACAACGGTTGTATCGTGCTTTCCTTGTCATACTGGCGATATGAGAGTTTTTTTGAAAAGTGGCTTAACGCCATCTTCCTTCCTTAGCAGGGTCTATACAAGCTCTGGAGTAAGGGAATAGAAGACCAAAGAGGTGTGGGGGGGGGGGAATTAGCAGAAAAAAAACAGGAAATGTGAAAAAATTAATTAAGGAAGTTTTGCCATAGAAACTTTCCCCTGCCATTAAATGTAGTTCTAGGAGGGCGCATTTGAAGCTTTCAGTTAAAAATTCGTACAAAGATTACAGATACTCGAAAGTACCAATTTGAACTCCCCCTACCAGAGTACAAAGATCGCAGGTACTTGAAAGTACCAGCACTTTTAAACTCTCTTGCCCTCAGCATAGCTAAGCTCTTTTGAGATCTTATAGCGAGCACACCAGAGTGATCTTTTTTTTTCGTCCATTGAACTAATTGTTGCAGTGTCCAGTGGTTCGAATCCCACGGTAAACTAGTCTTGCCCCATTCTCATAGTGGTTAAAGTACGTGAAACGAACAGAAACAAAGGTCAAACTTCAGAAAGCCTACGCTGTATTTTAGTGTTATAAAAGTACTAATGGTCTTTTTAAGCATTCCAGTCGCCATATATGGTTTCGGCTTGACGCGGAAAGTAGATATTTTTAAGATACTAGACCTTGATGGGGTTAAAATTGACATTGGAATCCGTCAGGCTTGCCTTCTCTTGATGACAAATAAACCATTATGTTCACACATTGGCAACATTTAATTCACACTTGATTCACACATTGGAAACCCTGATACAAGTATTTATAGGAGCGCCGCTTTCGATTTTCGCGAAATCCGTGTGTCTAACGTTCTTAATGGAGTCATGTGTTTTTTTGCGTATTTGAATTTTTAATCTTTAATAAAACTTCTCATAATTTCTCGGTAAATTTAATAGACTTTTGTTTAAATTATAGCCTTATTTTGAAAGGGAACCGTTACGACAGGTGCCACATGATTATAATATCTCCAGCACTAAATAGTAAGTTTGCTTTGTCTTTGGATTCGAACATAATGCTAGGCTTTAAAATTGTTAATACTACTAGGTATTTTAGATAAGGTTTCGTTGCACTACTTGTTCCTGAGGCTCGAGCAGAACGATCAAGGGGTATGGGGGGCGAAGCTCCTCCCCCCCGCAATGACAATCCGTAGCGCAGCTCAATAATGGCTTCCAGTAACCAAACGCATATAGGAATAATTAATCTATAAATAAATATTAAGTACGTAAAAACTGTATTAATGGTGTTTTTAGGCAATTTAGTCATCATTTACGGCTTCGTTTTCGCGTGGAGAGCAGTTATTGGTCGCGTGCAAAGCTAGTCGCGGGCGATTCTACATCTCACTATGACGGTCCGTCGGTCCCGGTTGTTTGTTTTTTTTTGCAATGACATTGAAACTATTCGGCCGATTCTAACGAAATTTGAAACCCTTATATTGTTTTACATTCTCTTTCGAATCATCGTCTACACAACCTGCACCACTCCCACCATCACCTAGACCACCACCACTTACACCTAGACCATTACTACCTACACCACAACCACCTACACCACCACCGCCTGCACCACATACAACATTTACGCCTACACTACCTCCATCTCCACTACCTGCACATGCACCACTACAACCTACAGCACCACTACCACCTACACCATATACACCACCACATACATCACGTACCCCACATCTACAACCATCACTTACACAACCGCCATCACCACCAACACCTACAATAACACCACCTGCAACACCACTTACACAACCACCACCTGCAACACCACTTACACAACCACCACCTCCAACACCATCTACACCACTACCAACTAAATCACCACCGGCTACACCACCGCCCCTCACACCACTGCCACCAATAACACCACTGCCACCAATAACACCACCACTTACACCACCACCAACCGCATCACCACTAACTACACTCAATACACCACCACCGCCTACACCACTACCTACACTACTACCACCTACACCACCCCCACCATTTACACCACTACTACCACCTACAACAACACCACGTACACAAACACCGCATACACCACCACCACCACTTACACTACCTACACCACTACCACCTACACTACCACCAACTAAACCACCCCTAGCTACACCACCGCCCCTTACACCAGCTACACCACCACCACCTACAACACTGCCACCCACACCAACACCACTACACCACAACGACCTACACCATCACCAACCACATTACCACCACCTACACAACCACCAGCAACACCCCCTACACCACCACCGACTACACTATTGCCGCTTACACCACCACCACCTAAACCACCACCACCGACTACACTATTGCCGCTTACACCACCACCACCTAAACCACCACCACCTACACAAAGCTAAATACACCACCACCACATAAACCACTAACGCATAAACCACTAACGCCTACACAAAATCAAATACACCACCACCACCTACACCGCTTACACCTACACCACAACCAACTGCTCATCCTACACCACCGCCACCTACGCCACTTACACCTAAGGTTATCCTGGAATTATTTTGGTTTGGCAATAACATCATAACTATTCGGCACATACTAGCGAAATTTGAGACCTTATGTTGTTTTACATTTTCTTTCGATGCTATAATTGCCAAGGTCCTCCCAAGGTTAGTCCGTGAATTATCGAGAGTTTTGAAGGTCTTAAGGTCATAAATGAGTATAAGTGAGAGCACGCGACTTCTGGTCACCAGACCTTGTTTGTATGATAGTATCACTGCAAATAGTGTCGTACTCAGAGTGCTAGTATCTTAAAAATAAGTGCTTTTCGCACCTAACCGAAGCCGTAAATTAAGACTAGAATGCCTAAAAACACCATTAGTACGGTTTTTTTTTCTACAAAAAAAAAACACGGCGGAGATTTTATGAAGTTTCACCAAAATAAATATGTTGGCCGATGGAAATGGAATTTTTTGTTTGAATATGCGATTTTCGGATAACTTTTCCTTCTGTAAATGCTAAATCATTCAACAAATTTTATTTTTTCGCTCGGATACACTGAATATTTTATATCCTTTTTATATCTTAAAAACTAAATCTTAGCTCACCTAAGCTTAATTTGCTATAAAACAGTTTAGTTTCGATAGTCCGGCCCTTTTTTGCTCCAAATGTGGCATTGTTTTCCTTAACAGACAATCTCGAAATTTCTTAAAGGTCAAATATGGCCGATTTCTTGTCACCAAACAAAACCTCCACATATAGTTTATGTTCGACAAACTTTTCCCTTTTTTAGATTAATGCTGCAAACATTCAAGATGAATAGACAGGTTCGAGTAGATCGTCAAGCCTTTGCACGATACAAGAAAAAAGGGTGTTAATTCACGAGAACATCTATTAATACTTCCCCTAAAAAGTATTCAAGCAAAGAGACTTTAAAATGATTCTAAAAGATGCATCGAAACTTCGACTGATGTTGTTTATCTAGCGCAACGAAGGGGTCTATTTGCCTTCTGTTACCTACTTCAGTTCCTCTCCTAAAATTTCCATCCCTAATGAATACGTCCCCTTTTATATGTACAAAGGATCGCTGTCGTTAATTTACTGCACTTCAAAACTTTAGCCCTGGAAGTGTTAAAAGGTAGCTTCATTTTGATTCCATATATATATGGTAAATGAGACTATGGAATAGGCCTCCTGCTGATATGTAATCTTCTTCATCTCTGTCTAAGTATAATCCGAAGGTCTATCTACTGCGTATTGCAAAAGTCCTGTTGCACTCTTGACGACGCTCTTGACAAAGGACACAATGATAGTTTTTTTATGCAGTTAGACCCGTTTTTATTGTTTTAACACATAAATATGTGTTTATATTGTAATATTAATCAATTCGGGTGCACTCGGCCACGAGCATGCGCTCCAGGCTAGACCTGAAGGTCGCGCATACGTTGCGGACAAAGTCCTTCCTCATGTTGGCCCACACGCGGTTGAGGGAAGACTTCAACTCGTCGAGGTTGCTGCGGCGAACCTTGGAGGCCTTGCCCTTGACATGCGCCCACATGCTTGGTAGAGGGGATTGACGTGGGGCGACTGCGGCGGCCAAAATTCCTTCAACTATAAGTTCATGTTCGACCCCAACCACTCTTGCACGGTATTGGCCGAGCGGGGTGGGGCACCGTCCTGGTAAAAGACGTACTCCGCCTTCTCCGTGATCTTTCTCACCCAGGGCAGGACATTTTTAGGCCAACATGCTCCTGTAATCGGCCGCGGTGATCCCGTAACTGGCCTCTAACCACGCCGACGGCATCTTATCGCCATTCGAAGTCACAATGCCGAGCATCATCATGGATGACGGGTGCTTGGTTGTGGACACGTAGCGGACCTGGGAGACGTGCTGGTAGAAGCTTACCACGTGGTCATTCTGCCTGTTGATGACCGAAATTACCGTAAAGTTGTTGTTTTTTTCATCATAAAAAATGAGAATTCGATTGCCATGACTCAAGTCGTTGATAAGGCGACGACAGCACTCCCGAAGTAGTTCTCGCATATGGTCAGTGAGCAGAGGCCTCTCCACGCACCTCAAGATCTTGCCACTCTCCCCCTTGATGTCCCTAGATACTGTGGCCAACAAGATGTTCTTCTTCTTCCTCTAGCGAGTGCAATTATTTTGAGCTTAGGAGCACTTTCGAAGTCCTTTCTCACAGCCAAACGGTTCACAACTTGAGATTTGGCTGAATGAGGTCGATCATCGAGGTCTTTCCCGTTCTTGATCCTCTCCGCGACTCTGTGGACGGTCGCCCGACTGACGTTGAGCCTCTTGGCGATGTTAAACTTGTTGTAACCCACGCACAAGAGCAGAGATATTGATTCCTTTGACTTCCATCTTAACACTCATACACACAATGGAAGAGACGTTTCAATGACACGTGCTGGAAAAGTAGATCTTTAAGTTTGTTTGGCGGAACTCTTTATACCACAAACGTAAACCTCTCGAAAGATTTAAAAAAAAATCCCGTTGTAATAGAATTTTGGCAAATCCGTTATTCTGAACGGCCTTTTCTTCTCCTTTGACATCTATCCCTCGTTCCTCCTTGCTTGCTTTTAAGACCATAACCTTCACTTTACAACGCTCTCCTTTTTTTATTTAAATCTATTTTTTAGCTTGAATGCTATTGAGTTTGCACACCGCTCTTCCTATATAGATTTTTAGATTGATAATATTGTTACATAACAAAATTATAGCACCTCGATTCAATGTTATGTTCCCGAAACGCAAGAAGTCAAGGACATTAATAAAAACTAAAATTCACCCGTCTAGAAATTCCATCGTAACGTTACATGGAATTAATTTTTTGTTAATTTTATTAATCATAAAGATAGATTCTCGAAGGTAGCCATCTTATTGTTATACCCAGGGAAATAAGCATATCATGTCTTCACAAATCACGATCCAGATATGCTCATTGAGTGCTTGAGTGAGGAAATATAGAAATATAGAGTAGTAGAAAGAGTATGAGAGATAGTTAGAACGAAGTTCGAAAGTGTAGGAGAAAGATATTCTTGTGTGGTGTGAAAAAAGGTGCCAGGTGACTGGCTTGTCTAATGTATGTCTTGTATGTTTGCTTGTTTGTTGGTGTACTTTGTTCTGTTAGTTCTTGTTGGCAGTTGTGTTTGGATCAATTCTTGAACTTTCATCAGTGATGCTTCTTCTCCGTTTCTTTTCGGTTAACCTGTCTTGTTTGTTGTAGTTCGAAGTATAATGTCCTGGTTGTTCGTCCTTGTATAGTTTGTTACATTCGGTAGAATAGTACATAGTTTTGTTTTAAGATGTTTAAGCCGCTCGGAAGTTGATGTTTTGGCTGTAATTCCTCTTCTAGCTGCAGTGATGTTATCGCCTCTTGCTCCAGCGGGGCCCGTACTTTCTGCCAAATGTTTTGGGCTCTCGTGTAGGAGCATATTTATTGTAGGCAAGTTGGCTCTTTCGTGGAGGTACTCTGCCGGCAGTATGTCGTTGATTTGAGCTTTGTTGGTATACCTTGTGGTGGTATTCTGTACCCGTTGAATTATCATAATCTGAGATCTTGGAGCGGTATGCGAGGGTGTAACTGGGTATAGTAAACCCACTCTGACTAGCATTAGGAACAGTTTCCTTTTGTTTGATCTCTTCAGACCACGAAACCTAAAAAGTTTAGCCAGTTGGTGTTTAGACTGGTTGATTCAGGCTGTCTCGTGTGATATGTAGCCCCTCGTTGTGATGGTTTAACCTCAAACTTTGTCTATTGTTTTGTCAAAACTTCCCATTCAATATCCATAGCGAGCAAGTTCCAATAGTTCCAAGCGATCACATCTAGATTCTTAGAAAGATCTTTCTTGCACCCATCCAGGTCTCAATCAGCAAGCCCAAATGCTACGCTAAGGCCAAGTAGGACCTATACTACAGAAGCTGGCCCAAAGCGGCACACAAAAGCACTGTCACACCCAAGGTGGACAGTCGAAATGAAGTAAATCGTACAGGAGTCCAGGAACACATACAACTCTGCAATGAGATCAGGCGTGAGCCAAGAAAAGTCAACTCTCATGCGTCAGCTGAGACTAGACCTCCGGATCCTAATCGTTAAGCAACAACCACAGATCTGGGACGCTATTATTACTAAAAAACTGGAAGAAGAATCCAATCCGGCAACATTCTTGAAAAGCATCCAGAGACTGGGAGAGATAACCTTACGGGAAAAAAAAAACAATTAAAAGAAGACAATGTTTTCTTTGATGACCTGGCAAATGTGGAGGTACAATTCCGCTAGTTCTGGGAAAAGGTATTCTCCATAACACCAGAGGATAACCAAGAATTCGATCTGAACTTTGAAGGCTAAAAAGTAGAGAAACTGAACATGAACATAGAATGTACGTACCCGCACCGATACGTCAGTGTAGTGAAAGATGATGGGATATGGCAGGCGCATGGCGGCGATGGAGATTAGGAAAACTCTGAAGAATTTCCGACAAAAGGCACCAGGCTAGTTTGAGCTGACTAAACATAATATCATGCACGCCACACCTCAAATCATCCAAGTGTTCGTGAATATTAGGAACGCAGCCCTGAATAACGGTTATTTCCCTGGCTGATTTGAATTGGGCAAAGTCATTTTTATCTAAAATGGAAATAAGCCTCCATAGCGAGTCGCTAGCTTCAGACCAATATCTCTCTTAGAATTTATCGGAAAAATATTCGAAAAAATCTAGCCAGCAAGGTCCAGTGATAATTGGAAGAGAAAGTGGCCCATAAGCCGCAACAACACAGGTTCAGAAAGAGGAAGAGCACAGATACGGGCCTCGTTCTAATAGCTGAAAAGCTGGCACAGTGTCGGGTAAATGGTAAGTACGTAGATCTTGTACTTTGGAAAGTGCAAACGGTTTTCGACAAGTTCAACCTAGAGGATTGCAGTACAAGATATTTAGCCTCCAACTAAACCCAGTCCTGGAACGAATCATCTGTGATTACATCATGGAGAGAAGAGAGCAACTCATGATTGAGGGTCACAGAGGCTGAGAATTCGCTCTTGAGGCGGGAGTTCCACAGCAAAGCTACCTCAGCTCACTCCTTTATCAGCTATTTACTATAGATCTGCCAACACCGATAGAAGAGGACGTCATGTATCTGGAATTCGCACATGACATTACCTAAATCATTCTCAATACTTATAAGAATGAGAGGGCACAGACTGATGAAACAGCGGCGGAAAGAGCCAATGTTAACATGTTTAAAAAAATGGAAGATAAAAACTAATTTACAAAAATGTTTGGTTATCCCCATAACCACCGAAATCTTTCAGACGTGGTCACGGACGGAGATAGATAAAACTATACAGAACAGGCACAAGTCCTTGGACTGCGCATCGCGTCCAATGGGTACAAAAGGCATGTCACTAATATAGTGAATTTTGCTGCCAGGGGACTGGCGAAGACCTATGAGTTCCGTGGATTCTCCCTCAAAACTAGAAGAAAATATACATCATGCATATGAGAACCACACTAACGTACTCGCTGGTCGTGATGCAGACTGATTCAAAGCTTTAAAAAATATTCAAAGAGTGCAAAAAAGGCAACCTTGTGCATGTGTGGAGTCCGCAGACGTGACCATGTGAGACAGGTCGAACTCCAAAGGAGAAGAAGAGAGGACACGATCGATATAGTGGTAAAAGTGGAGAGAGACAGCCCAATCATGAATGACGACTTAGGGATTTCAAGAGTACAAAGAAATCAAGTAACAAGAAGATCGCGATTGCCTAGCCGAGGAATGTGCATAAATGAAGCACATATCGCTAACACCGATCCAGGTTCCGGTTTCTCTCTCCAAAAGCTACGTTTCGGCCAACTAGGGACGCTACAGAGAACTCTTCAGTAGATACGAACCAGCTGACCTAAGCGAGGCAACATTGGAGGAGATCGACGGGGAACTGAAGAGGATAACAACCTCCATCATCGAGGCAGACTGCGAATGCGTACCAAAAACAGGGTTCAAAACTCCCTCACAACCCAAGTCGACAGAGGAGATGGGCCAGGTCGCTAGGGGGCACAGGTAGGTATACGAAGAAGTAAAATGGGCAGGACCGAACAGGGAACGAAGCTCGCTGCTATGTCGATTAAGCGAGGAACTTAGACTGGCCATCAACATCCAACAGGCTGAGATCTGGGCCAGCCTGCTAACCAGGGCAGACGACGAGCTAAACACGCTAAAATTCTGGTGAAACACTCGAAAATTTCAAGGAATACCAAGTAGAGAGAAGACCCGCATAAAGGAGGGAGATGACTACTTGGAAGACCCGGCGGTACTAAAAGGAAGATTTCAAACGTACTGGGAGGATATTTTCTCGATTAAACCTGAGGACAACGAAGAGTTCGACCAGGAATTCGAAGGCTGACTGATTGAAGACCTCAATCAGATAATACGTCGTACGCAGCCACACCACTACGTTGACGAAGGAAGCATAGGTGGGCGTTATCACGATGACGATATCGGGTTATCGGTTATCCGATATTTTTCCCCACGTTATCGATTCATCAGTATCACCGTTACTTTTGGTTCCAAACTAGCGATAATCGATAATTTCAGTTTTCGGTTCCAGTTTAGCACAGGGGCGAGCCGAGAGTGCCTTGGAAGCAGAAATAGATAGGTCCGAGCTGGGAGGAGGATCCTCAAAACCTATGAGGAGATGAAGGAGAGCCTCACCAGGTAAGAAACTAAGAAACAGTATTCAAATATTCTTACTATTGTATTATAAAATAAAACTATATATAGTCAATAATCAATATTGTAAGATCCTTTAAACAAAAGGCACCAGGCTTGACGGGCATTACGAAAAACAACTTGCTACATGCCCCCCAGCAGATCATTCGGGGAATCACGAACATCCTTAACGCATCCCTGAATACGGACTACTCTACTGACGGTCTAAAAGTGTCAAAAATCATTTCTATTTCCATAGGGAACAAACCCCCCTAATCTAATGGTAAATTACAGGTCGATCTCTCTCCTAGCGTTTGTAGGGAAAATCTACGAAAAGTTTCTGACAAACAGGCTCTAAAATCAGCTTACAGAGCTGGAAGCCCACAACCCTCAACAGCACGGGTTCCGCAATAAACGAGGGACAGATACAGCCCTCGCCCTTCTAAAGGAAAAACTCGCTCACTGCAGAGCAGAAGGGAAGTACGTAGATGTGGTGTTGCGTGATGTGAATAAGGCCTTTGATAAGGTTTGGTTGAGAGGTTTCCAATACAAGATCTTAGGCCTCCAGCTGAATCTGATCCTGGAAAGGGTCCTCTGTGATTACATTGTGGAGACGAGACCCCAATTCTCGATTGAGGGCTACAGAGGACCCGAATTCACACCCAAGGCGGGTGTCACACAAGGTAGCTCTCCGAGTCCTTTGCTGTACCTAGAGTACACATTGTACCTACCTGCTCCAGTGGGGGAGGATGTGGTGTATCTACAGTTCGCAGATGACATCACTCAAATTATACTCATTCCCTATAAGAATGCAGGATTTCAAGCAAGGCAGACAGTTGCCGAAATAGATAACATCAACAGATACGATAAAAAATGGAAAATAAAAGCAAACTGCCTAAAGTTCCTAGATCCTACCCGTTAACCGTCGAAAGCTTGAGGATTTCATCGCTAAGGGCAATTTATACCCATATTCCAAAGAGGGTAAAGTCGTGAGCTTGCAATCACCGAAACAGGCTACAAGAAGCACATAAATGGTAGAATCTCCTAAGCCAGAAGAGAACTTAGCAAGATATACAGATTCTAAAACCTCATTGCAAAGATCTCACATGATGCACCCTGCAGTGGTAACGCAGGCAGCAAGTTCTACATCTCTCAAACAAAGGCGGAGAGTGCAGAACAAAGCTACCCTGCTAATAGCTGGTGCGCGTTGGTTGGACCATATTTGGCAGACAGTTCTGCACGAAAGCGTTGGCCTAAAGCTACTGAATATGGAACTCCAGAGGCTAGGGAGAAAAACTTGGGACAACATAGAAGAGCAAATACTCCTAACATTTGATACCGACTTGGAAATTTCTAGACCTATGATGCACACCATCACCAGGAGGGTTCTCTTTCCCAGTGGAAGAAACTGCTACAGAGCGCCCTGATTGCAACCTACACATAAAGAAGACAACACCTCTATGACAACAATTACCGATCCGAGAAACCTAAACCAAACAAATGAAATGGAAGGTGAACCCTTAATTAACTATGTAAATAAAAGATGCAAAGTGCCCAAAACAAGTAAAATATATAAGAGGCGAAGTGCCCCAAACTAAATATAGAAATAAAATAAAAGAAAAAATAAAACAAAATAAAAATAAAACAAAAATAAAAAGTAATAATAATAAAAAGAGGCGTCGTGCCCAAAGTAAAACAAACAAAAATATACAATAATAAAGAAGTAAGCGGCTAACGAGTTTGCATAAAAATAATTGAAAGGCTTGAATGCCAACGACGCGGGACAAAGTATATATTTGAAAAATTCCGCACAGGGGTGGGATTCGAACCAAGCACATTGAGGCAGCGAGCAGCGGTTACTCGCTGCCTCAGTGTGCTTGGTTCAAATCCCACTCCTGTACGGAATTTTTCGAATTAGGAAATAACATTTTCCGAAGAAAAATTATTCTGTTTTCTGTTTCTTGCGGTTTGTTGGATTCATTTCATCATGTATATATATATATATATATATATATATATATATATATATATATATATATATATATATATATATAATTGAAAATCACATGACACGTGATATATAGATGTATTTAAAGGCCCAAAGAAATAGAAATTAGTAACACAACCCGGAAAAACGCTAAGGAGAATATTACGTGAACCAATGAAAGCTTAAGAAGGAAAATGTGAGATGGATGTAGAAAACGGAAAGATAGGGCAAACTATTCAACTGTTGTATGAAAATAAATGAAGAAGTTGGATTTGAACCTGTGTCATCAAGCGCTCATCGCTTATATTATGACCACGACGCTCATAGCGATGATCAAGTCCTCATTCCATCATTCATTCTTTCTCTTTCTAGCACCCCCCCCCCTATAAAGCCATTGCACTAAACACTATCACTTCCTTAAATTTGTTCTATCGCCATATTCACGCTTATTTCCTTTCTTTTTCCTTCTCTCAATTATTCTCACACGCTCGATTCGCTTTTAATTATCCCTTTTTATTTCTCCCAGCTTCCCCACGTCTACTCATCCATGTACCATCCAATTTAAACTTACACATCACAACCATGTGATCGGATAGTCCTATACTCATACCTCTTACAGTTTTCGCATCAAATACATGCCTCATCCTATTATTTCTTACAAGGCACAAATCGCTCGTTTTTCGTTGAGAAGAGAGATATGTCTAATAGCGGCTCATAAGTGCTCTGAAATTCCAATTAAATCCTGTTTCTAGTTTGTTATTTCCATGTTTAGGAATTACCCCAGACTGGAGGTCAAGCTCGCGTATTTCACTGATTTTGTTTTGTACAAATTTGCCCCTCGAGGCTTTTAGGCTTCCACTCGTCCCGAGTATTTAGTGTTGCTGAGGTATGGTATTGCAGTTGTTGGTTAAGTATGCAGTACCCCGCTCAGTTTGCCCTCTACCATATTGATTCTGGTTATGTGGATTAGGTTATGAGTGGTAAAGTGGTTCGTATTTAATATTTTACCTAACTTAACCCACAATTAAGCAGAAACTAGACGGTCCATCTCAAACCACCTTATTTAATCTAAACCTAAAATACCCTACACTTAACCAAAAACTTAACGGTAAACTGCATAGTTAGCCTTTTGCAGTCTTCAGAATACTGACACTTAGCTGATCAATTTTAAACCAATTATCTCTCCCCGAGTAACCACTCATGCAGTATTAGTTCCCAAATCCATTCATGGTTCTAAAGAAACTCGAGGAAACCCATCATCATTATGGTCATGGCTGAACATTGCCACCTAAAATTTGGTTAATGGCAAATAACTTTAGACGCGGACCTCATTTAAGCGCTTAAATTTATAAGTACGGCAATGAAAAAATGCTGCAATTTAATTTCGTTGCGTCCCAATTTAAATTAATATCAAACAAACTGCAATCTAATTTAATATCGAACAATCTGCACTTTAATTTAATATCGAACTTGCTGCAATCTAATTTAATATCGAACAAATTGCAATATAATTTAATATAAATCATCTAAAAATTAATTTGATATCGAACAAACTGCAATTTAATTTAATATCGAAGAAATTGCAATTTAATTTAATATCGAAGAAATTGCAATTTAATTTAATATCGAACAAACTGCAATTTAATTTAATATCTAACAATCTGCACTTTAATTTAATATCAAACAAACTGCAATCTAATTTAATATCGAACAAACTGCACTCTAATTTAATATCGAACAAGCTGCAATCTAATTTAATATCGAACAAACTGCAATATAATTAAATATCAACCATCTAAAAATTAATTTTATATCGAACAAACTGCAATTTAATATCAAAAAATTGTAATTTAATTCAATATCAAACAAACTGCAATTTAAATTAATATCAAAGAAATTGCAATTTAATTTAATATCGAACAATCTGCACTTTAATTTAATATCGAACAAGCTGCAATCTAATTTAATATCGAACAAACTGCAATATAATTTAATATCAACCATCTAAAAATTAATTTTATATCGAACAAACTACAATTTAATTTAATATCGAACAAACTGCAATTTAATTTAATTCCGAAGAAATTTCAATTTAATTTAATATCGAACAAACTGCAATTTAATTTAATATCGAACAATCTGCACTTTAATTTAATATCGAACAAGCTGCAATCTAATTTAATATCGAACAAACTGCAATATAATTTAATATCAACCATCTAAAAATTAATTTTATATCGAACAAACTGTAATTTAATTTAATATCGAACAAACTGCAATTTAATTTAATATCGAACAAACTGCAATTAAATTTAATATCGAACAAGCTGCAATCTAATTTAATATCGAACAAACTGCAATATAATTAAATATCAACCATCTAAAAATTAATTTTATATCGAACAAACTGCAATTTAATTAATATCAAAAAATTGTAATTTAATTTAATATAAAAAACTGCAATTTAAATTAATATCGAACAAATTCCAATTTAATTTAATATCAAAGAAACTGTACGATGCTTTCGAATTTAATTCGAAGTATATTCTCGATGCAAGAGGGGTTTTTGTGCTAATTTTATGCTTTATTAACAAATGTGGTTTATGTTAAAGTACCAACAATGGATACATCAAATAATGCACAACCAAACGAAACACACAAGTGTAACATCCCAAACTTCTAACACATTAATAATGTTTTGGTACTTCAGATGAAAATAGCGAAGTCAACGAACCGAATATCACCAGTCATGTGAGGAACCTCACTCAAAGACGGATGGTCGCTGGCCGTCTTAACGAACTTGATTATTCGTCACAATATGAAGATTAACAGCGCCAGTTACTAACTTAATTAAACATTTAGAATAACAAAAAATAACACTAGTTGTTTTAACATTTAGAAATAGACCATTATCAATTATCTTCAATCTCTTCTAAGTGATACATTTACTCGTTTAAAAACAAAACAAAACAAGGTTTATAGCTTGAAATATTTGCTTTTTTTCTTGATTAATGAGGCGTCCTTCAAACAAGGACACTAGATCCACTTCCTCAACGAACTCGTTGAAAATTGCGCTTCTTGCCTTTTGTTGGGTAGGAGGAGCTTTCGTGCCAGGTCTTCACGGATTTTTGCCTGATGGTCATTTCCATCAGCTCATTACCCACGCAAGGGGACATCTTTTCGTTGCTAAATGGCGACAGGTTTAGGAGAGTCGCATCCACAAGGTGTCTAGCGCCCTAAGTAGTCACCTCTTTTGACTGCTACCCACGCTTTCCTAGTTTCAACACATTCTTTATGAACTTCTTTTCAAAACAACAACAAAAAATTCTGATCCAGATTTCCACGATAGGTTTGGCATTTTTTAAATAAATAAATGAAGCAGAAAACAATCTCTTAATTACTTCCTACGTCCATTTTCCTCCGCCGAAACTATCGTCACATGACCTTTTCCGGCGCGCTGCGTCTCGGTAGTGTCTGGGTCTCCATGGCGACCGTGGCATCTCAATTGGTGCATCATTTAATGGCACTTCATAGAAGGGCCTAATTCTATATCCAGAGAGAGAGAGAGAGAGAGAGAGAGAGAGAGAGAGAGAGAGTCGCAAGGAATCATAAGGAATAGGAGTACATCAAAACTGATTTTTATCCATACCAAGGAGGTATTGTTTAGAAAAACCCTAACATTCACCTTGGGGAAAAAAAACATCTTAACATCCCAACTCTGCTGAGGAAAGAAACAACCAGGAATTTTGATAGTAAAGCTAGAGTTTTGAATGAATAATAATAATCTATCTATATTTGGTCAATTCGTCCCTTGAATTGTTCAACGCTGGAATTATTAGCTACTTCCTCAGGTAGCTCGTTCCATGTCTCACATTTAATATATATCTATGATGCAGTTGCTAACCCAGGTAGTACTGAACCACATAAATTCAGCTTCCAACCCTAGTTACTAGTTCTATTCTAGCCAGGGGCTCGAAGTGTTTAATATTCTCAAGGCCTCGAAGAATTTTGAACACTTCTATCAGTTGACCGTCCATTCACAGTCTAGAGCGAAAAGAGACCAAGCTCTTACCGTCGTGTCTGTTAAGTTTCTTTTCTATGTATACCTAATTGACGGGATCACTTTCGTTGCCCTGGCTTGTATCTTTCCAGCCATTCGGTATCTTTTAAAGGATAGGGTATCAAAACTGAACCACGTACCCCAAGTGAGGTCGTAAAATCGAAAATTGAACTGTCACTTTAGGTAACCCAACAGTCGCTGAGCTTTTTCTTCGAATCAACGCACTCTCATCAAATTTTAAGCCCTTGTTAATCAGTACAAAAGTCTTTCACCACTTCGGCGACCTACACTTGTCCAATTTGAGAGGCATCTACCCCGTATCTACAAACTTTGCTATTTGGCTGAATAATCCATCGTCTATATCTTTGATATAGATGATAAATAACAGAGGGCCTAACACGGGACCCTAGGGGACTCAACTCGTCACCGACTACCAGCGAATACCTGACCTTATGTAGCCTCTCCGACAACCAGTTCCCATTCCAATCCCCAGTCATTGCACTAACAAAAGGCGCTCTCAACTTAGTCATTATGCAGATTTAAAATGCATTTTTATAGTTTAGTTCCGATAAAGGATAAAAATATAGAAACTTATCCCCATTCTACGATTTTTTATGGACCGAAGTTTGGAATCATTTATATTTATTAATTTGCAAAAGTTCAGTTGGAAAAGCGTTTTGCAAAAGCTAACATTAGAGGACGCTTTATGAGTTCCAATGTTTTATTTAATAGTTTTTTTATAAACTAATCAGTGATAAGATAAAGATTATCTTGTATTTTAGTCCAAATGTGAACATATAAACGGCGTAGCAAACGGGGAATTTCTATCTGGTATGCAATACGGGTGCTGACCTTTACCATAAACATCTTTGGACTCTAAATTATGGCCACAACCTTTAAACGATTGAAAGGCCACCAGTTATGCGAGAGCCCTGGGTATGACAGCCACTCTCGAAGGAATGCGCCCAGGAATGACGGAAAATCAAAAAAACATTTTGACTCTAGGCGACCCCCAAACTGGCTAGGAATAATGAAAATAAAAGATAAAGTAGGAATAAAGAGAACAAGAATGGAGAGAACTCACCACAGCCATTTTATGAGCGTGCAAAACATGCATGTATAGAGCCAGAGCTCTCTATGTGCACATTCACGTCATCCGGGAGTGAGCACTACATCATGCGAGTGGCTAATTGACAAGCGCGAGCAGATGAATGGGACACCCGCTCGGACACTGACACTGCAATTGCAGGTGCTGGCGTCAAGGGCAATTTTTTTAGGGCGTGCAATGGCCTTATTTCCTACTTGGTCGGGTCTATACGTAAGTGTGGAGGAAGAGAGTAAACCAGTAAAAGAACAACAACAGTAAAATAGCAGTAGTTACCCAGATCATAGGTGAAAAGATTTGGTGCAGCTTTAATATCACCCCTATTACTAGGCAGGGTGTGGGTATTCAAAGCTTTTACTTACTTACTTGTTACTTGTTGTTGATTTAGGTGTTACCACCACGGCCAGTCTGGGGACCTACCGCTCCCACACCTCTGCCTGAGCCTCACGTACTGTACCTGGTCCACAATGGAATTTGATGCTGCTCCCCGTGAGGTTGGGCCGTATGTTATTGGAGGCTCATCTGGGATGATGTCCAGGAATTGATCTAGCTTCCTCTTGAAAGTCTCTGCGTTGACTCCCCATAGGTCCCTTATCTCTCTTGGGAGACAGTTGAAGAGTCTGGGTCCAGCACAGTTGAGACTTTCCGCTTGGATCGGTTTTAGTCTCTGGGAGCGGGTACTTGGGGACCTTCTTGCACAAACAAATTCGTAACACGAGCACAGATACTCATAAGTACGAATTTGAACCAACACTTTCGCAGAAGACGAGAGGGTAATGGAGCGAATCGTGGTGCGGAATTCACGCCAACCTGCTCGTCATCTAGTTATGGCTTTACTTCCTTTTTCACCCGCACTTATGTCTATCCAAGCGTTGAAAAGTGAGAGGAATATTAGAAAGTGAAGATAAAACGAATGAAAAAACAACACGTAAAATTATGAATAAGAGGAATTACTTAAGCAGTGCTAGACAACACCATTAACCCCAAATGCTAAGGCCCAGGAGACTACATTTAAAGGATCCTGGAACAAGTTCCTATCGGGAATTAGAACCCGTCCCCCTCCACCTCCCTTATGAGCCAATGACTGATAGGGTGGACGGACAAGAGAGCTTTATTCTTACTACGCCTCACCCTCAGAAAACACAAGACCGATTATTCACGGCTTCTTTCATCTGTTCTCTTGTTGTTGGGACCTGGGTCGTTGTCTAATGCAACTTTCATTCTCCTTACAATAATTTGAACTTGACCTAAGTACCTTCATAATTTAACAGATGATTTAGAAAACGAAAATAAATCTATAGAAAATTTTAATTAAAACCACTAAATTTCATAAAATTAGCTTTAAATGTGATTTGCACAATAAATTACGATAAGGATTTATCAGAAAAGCTATTTAATTTATAATTTCATATATCAGAATCTATTTGCTTTATAAGTACATTCTGATCATTTGTTCTTATTACATCAGTTTCATTTTTCACTCCAACGATTTCATTCTAGTGCCGGGTTAGGTATAAGATTTATTTTTTTAGCCTTAACTCAAAATAAACTCTTTTCTTACCGATAGCAAAATAAATATTGACTAATTCTGATTCTTACACGTGTAGCGTGCCCGTGTCTGCAATTTTGTGGGTATACAAGAATGCATCTTGCATTTCAAATCTACTCCAGATAGCGGCTCATAAAACCAGTCTGCCTCTCTCCAATCTTTCTATAAAGAGTAGGTAAGAATAAATGATTTCAGAGAATTTGCTTATTGCATTTTGGCAACCATTCTGTTGTCTCCCTGTAAAAAAATATAATCTTAATTTGCGATTTTTTTTTTCTTTTAGCTTAAGGCATCGATTTTCGTTAATGAAAGAACGAAGGTGAATACCACCCTCGCTCTTTCCATTCGTGGGCTCTTTTGGCCTTGTGCCAAAAGGATAGCTCAATGCAGCGGTCTCGCTCCGTCAAAGGAGCATGCGTCCCCAGCAGAAATAAGGTTCTGATTATTTACTAACGAACGCCCTTATGGTAGGCGTTGCACTTTCTCATGTTTTTCAGCAAGGCTATTTCCTAATGTGGAGATAGAAGCAATCGTTATTCTCAGAATCGATTACCCCAAATCGACTTTTTAGCGAAAAAGAGGCCATGAGAGTTGCTGGTTTCTTTAGATTCAGAATTTTTTTTATATATATTAAAAAGATGAATTAAAATGCGATGGACTTTTTAAGATTAAACTTTGAGTTTTTTTTTAAAGCTGATTTTACAATTTATGCAATTTGAATCCCCAAATAGGATCCTAAAATATTCTTTAGAAAGCAATTTGTCCATAATCTACGTATTTCAAACTTTCTTTCCCGCGTTTACATTATTAAAGCGTTTCATAGAGGCGGTTACTAATGGGGCTTTGCAAACAATGTTAATTTAGGATGGGGGACAACATTATAATGATAAACATGAGGATATCGGAGCCACGTTTCTTTACTCGTTAGGAGCTGCGTTTCGAATACGCGCAAAATGGATAGGAAAGAAACTTGCTTCAACATTTTAAACTTTGTCTTCATAAGTTAAACATAACCCATAGTTTCTTTATGTACACAGTACGCTATCAGTGAAAATGACAGATAAGCTGTCAATCCCAAGTATGATTAATGATAGGAACTTGTATAATAAAAGAATTCAATTTTTAGATTTATTTTTAACATTTATAACTGTTTTTTTTGGCACACATCTTAACGTTTTTAATTTTTGAACTGCAAATTTATTATACTAGTTCTATTCGCACTTTTATAATTCTTACACACATTTTTGCTCTTTCTTAAAATTGTCACTAAGAGTTTTATTAAAGAATGGATATGGTGATCATATTTAAAAGGTATCGCTTGAGTTGAATAGAAATCCTAACCTACATAAATAACTACAGAGACCAAGCGCCTTCATCCGATTTAATGGATACTTAATACCTTTAAAAGATAACCTGGAAGGCCATTAATGGAAAGTGCATAATAGGCTAAGAGGAATGGCTACTTGGGGAAAAATATTCAAATACATCAAGAGATAATTATCAAAAACATGATCAAATATATGAATGCTCTTGCCTCTTCATATAACTAGGAATAAACGAATCTAGGGAGAATACATAGGCCATTGCTTGAATCTAAGTAGAATATACCTTTGCTTGAATCTAGGGAGGGAGACTTGTCCTTTGCTTGAATCTAAGGGAAATAAACCTTTGTTCGAATCTAGGGAGAATAGGATTTTTTATTGTATCTAGGGAGAATAGACATTTGGTTGAATCTAGAGAGAATGGGCCTTTGCTTGAATCTAGGGTTAATAGGCTTGTGTTTGAATCTAGGGTTAATAGGCTTGTGTTTGAACTTAAAGGGAATAAGCCTTTGCTTGAATCTAAGGAGAATAGCTCTTTTCTTAGATCTTGGGAGAATTGGCCTTTGCTTGAATCATAATTGATGAGAATTGATAAGCAGAATCTTTAAAATGTTACATTCATAGACAATATAATAATGCTGGTTACATACCTATGCCGCACCCCAGGTCAAGGTCTATCCCTTAGACCAGTAGTCTCGAAGACTTCCGCTGACCACACATGGTTCTCCCAAAGATTCAGTCAGCACTCTGATGCATACGCAAGTTTTGCGTCAGTTGTGCATGCGTCGGGTATATTGTGAATATGTGATAAAATATAGCTGGGTTCTGGTGGCAATGGGAAAAGATGTATCTATCGATCAGGCCGGTGCACTATTTGTTTTTAATTTTTAGGCAGTAATCGCATCAGAGCCTTGCCAAGGCGACCCGCGTGTGGCATGGAAGAGGAGTTTCCTCGTAATCAATATACGGTGGAATGGCGTTGAGGGTGTGGTTTAGACCCGGGAATTTAGTGTTGTATGTATTAATTGTTTGTAGGTAATCACTGCCTGGTAGCGGGGAGGTGGGGGGGTGGTAGGGGTATTTCATGCAGTGACTTGGATTTCGGGTACAATGGGAGAATTGTGTTCCACGGAAGTCTAGATAGTATTTTATGGGCATTACCTTTGTTTCAAAGTGTAAATGGGAGAGGAGGGGATATCGCGTGGCTAAGCAGAGTGGTTTGTTTTATGTTTTCTGTAGTATTGAGGAGAATGGATGCGAGTTGAATGCCCAGGCTGTAGGGGTATAGGCGAGTGAGGGACGGATATACTGCTTGTATGTGTGTAAGATTCCTTGGCAGTGCTATTCGATTGGGTTCTCACTACTCAACCTTGGGCTTAAGAATGGTACCCCTCGTATTATTTACTCCCAGTCTTATATGCTTATTCCTAACCAATAAGTCATTGCTGCTCTGTACTGAATGAACTAGCAGTATTCTGCATGTTGTTGTAAGAGCACTAACGTAAATCATAAATCACACGTTTCATTTGTACCCAATAGCTTTCGAATAGCATTGCGATATCGCTAAGCAATCTTAATATAAAAAAAGGAAGTAAATTGAAGAATACAAAAGAAAGTTAGATTTTTTTTAAGCTTGATTTCTTTGTTGTAGAATTTTCTACCACGGAGGAATGTCCTAAAAAAATGTACCGGATGGCAATTTTTTGACCTCTCAAAGACGTTTTCAATCTCATCCTCAAAATCTTCTGTATAAATTACTAAACTAAATTAAATCCCATTTTAGGTTTATTTTTTTCTGATATTAAATGTTTTCAAATATAATGTAATCAATGACACATTGGTTTATTGTTGTAGTATTAAACAATATATATGTTCTTTACTGTTATTTTCTGCATTTTCACCAAAAGATCGAGACCAATTGGAGAAAAGATTTGACAATTTAGATTAAACAGCATAGGAATGTTTGATTATACTTATATAATTATACTCTTTTTATACGTATGTTTAGTAATAACCAGCAAAATGAGTGTGAAAATACGAGACCATTCACACTGCCTATGATTTTTGGCTCTTGAAAATACTTCTAATAAAACTTTTCACGCTCAATTCGATTATGCGATCAAAATATTTCTATGGCCCATAGTTTCGTATGATTTTTTTACTCGTGTGTGACGAAATACATAACAATTCGCTTGTCTATCTTCCGTTTCAAGGAGTTTTTTAATATAATTTTTATTACGCACATCTTAATTGATTTTCTACTTATAGGCACTTGATAACAGATTGGTGGTACCAGACATCAGACTGATGAGACATGAAGCGTCACGCAACATAAACACGCCAGTACTGCGCAGACAATCGCTATCGATGTATTCTGTTTTTGTATATTGATTTACAGTACTGTTTAAATTTGTCTGTTGCATTAGATGCTGAGTAAATGTGTTAATAAAGAGTGTAAATGATCTCGATAACTTTTGTTCCATTTGGAGAATTGACATTTAAAGCTAAACGGGGAAGTTTGACTCGCCTAATTAAAAAAATGTGATGAGCAATATTTTGGTTGCAAAGTGTGGGAACAAGATAAGAACTGGGCCCCTCATATGTATGTATATGTTGTTCGATTTATGTGAAACGCTTGACTGTCTGGTCAACGGGTTATCAACGCATGAGTTTTGCATGAACCACACAATCATTCATCGGGCTATTTTTGCATTACAAATTTAAAGGGGATAAATCGTAAATGCAAATACGCAATTAAGTACCCAAATTTTCCATTTACTGATCACATTTCCTCACAGGGATTACTTACCTGTACGGCATTCTTCAACACTGCTAACTGTTGAAGATAATATAGCACATGAGGCAGCTGCCGATGTTCAGATAAAGGAGAAAGATGTGGATTTGAAATTGTTTCCCCTAAAGCTTGGAGTCTACTTCAGTTTAAGACTAAAGTGTCTCTTTTGGAACGACCAAAAGCGTCGAGATTTCTATTTTGATTAAATAATTTAGTTTATTGTAACGATATTTGCGCTGCGAGAACAAATCAGTATAATAAGTACATTTGGATTATATGCCGCGATTTCAAAGTCACTGCGAAGTTAATAGGTTTGCAGATCGGCTATACTGAATTTTGTTTTTTTATGCGAAAGGCATAACATAGACAGAAAAAAAGATTACATTAAGAAAGAATGGTTATGGCGTGAAATTAGTCTAGGGAAGAAGCATGTTCATATTCTTCATTAATCAATTTAACATGATTCTTTTACTTCCAACCATATACAATTACGGCTTTTCAAAAACTTTGTTAAGTTGATGGATATATAGGTATTGGAGTTTCATTATTTGAAGGAAAATTTTCCTTGTGGAAGGAATTACAAAAAATTGTGTGTGTATGTGTGAGTGGGGGGGAGGGAGTCCTTAATGCCCCGAATTACCGTGAGATTGTGCGTGAACTTTCACAGACATTCAAAGATTTGGGTTATACAAATATGTCCCTCAAAATGCATTTTTTGGATTTCATCGGCGATTTCTACACATATAATCATGTTGGCGTCACTGACGAACACGAGGGGCGTTTCCCCCCAAGACATATGTCATACAAAAGAGGATGCAGAGACAGTGGAATAATAAAATAACTGATGAATTTCTTTTTCGTTCAAGAGAGATGTTCCAGAGGCCGAACACAACAAAATCATCAAGTATCTCATTAAAGGGGAGGTGAACAATGTAATGAATTTATAAGAATATACACATTTCTTCTCCCTCTCCAGGGGGGAGGGGGCTGGAAAAAAGTATTTTTATATTTGAATTCAGCATCATACCTTCTATTAGAATCAAGTACTTTCGCTAGTATGGCCTACCAAAAAGTTGTTTGTTTTCTTGTTATTATTCGTTCCGGATACGGTGAATAGGAAAAACTGTTCATGCAGCTGTATTTTCTTCCAAAGTATTATTTATTTTTTAATAGATTCATTAATTACGATTCCTATAAAAGACCAATATATACACGTACTTACTTATAGAGGTTGTGGGAAGTAGGACCCAATATATATATATTAAATATTCTCTTCTCACTACTAAGCCTTCCTCTTTTCCCATCATGTACATTTCAAATAAAATCGTCATATTACTCATCAATTTTATACTCAGCAAAATAAAACTATTACCAGAAAGCATGAAAAAGGTAGGGAGGGTTCATATATATATATAATATATATATATATATATATATAGAGAGAGAGAGAGAGAGAGAGGGGGAGAGAGAGAATGTGTGTGTATGTGTGTGTGCGTCTGACGAGTAACTGGCAAGTGCTCACAGAGAAATGTTTAACCCGTTTTTGTCCCCATATTTCGGTTACTCAGAAGAGAGGAAAAAATAGGAGGAAATGCTGATGAAGCATAACTGTTTATCACATCCGTCACCAGATTTGGTTGGCTTCGGGAATGAGCTCCGGAGCGGGACCGTCTGTCGGTGACGATGAGACGCTTTCTATGAGGAACACAAACAAAGGTGATAAATGAAAGAAAGGAGGCTGGAATGAACCAAATATTTAGTTCTGAGGATGGCAGCTAAAGGCCGTCATGAAAACTCTCAGAGTTCCTTTTTACTTCAGTTTATACATATATTTAATTACATTACCAAAACTTTCGAACATTATTATTTTTTAATCTTTCAGTCATTTGTTCTTTCCTTTATTAAGGTAATTGGCACATCTAATAACCTTCTAAATAAAATATTCCATATATAATTGAATTAAATAAGGTTACCCTAACTTGGAAGCGAGATATTGATTACTCTTCTCGACTAACTATTGAATAGATTGTATTTAGAGATGAATTTGGCATTGAAAAAAGAGCGGAGAAGGAGATGGAGAAGCTGTCAATGTAGTGTTGGTCATTTGCTTCCGTAGTCAAGCAAGACCACGGGACAAAATGAGAAAGATTCTTTGATGGTTTTCGCCTTGATCTGAGGTTTCGTCGGAATGGACGTGGATAGATGTATAACCTATTCCGATGAATGTGAGAATAAGTTCTAATTATCTGCAAGGACACTATCAAATCTTTCTTAATCTGCGATGAACATGATGGAAGCACATAAATGCTCAAAAAACATGTCTACTGCCGATACAAAATATGAAAATAAAGAAAAATTTCATGTCAATCGTTTGAAAAGAAATTTTGAACCGCACTTATAGAGCTTAATTTTTTTATATTGACTCATGAATTAACTAAAGGCAATCCTTACTACCTATCTAATGAACCTCATATGTATGTGGCATTATCAATTTTCTGATAACCATCAACATCGGTTACATAAATTTAGCCGTACATAAAACGATATCGGTAAAAACAGTGATGACTGATACCAATTAAGTATACAGATTATTGCAAGAGGTCAAATGGGAAGCCGAACATGGATGAGTTCCCCTAAATGGGGGAGAGGGAGCAAAGAATTCTACCGCTAAAGTGCTTTAACTTTATAAACAGTTCTTACTGCACAAATACAATATATTTCGTACAGTATCATTCTCAGTTTTCATTTATGGAATGGAAATAATTGATATTCATAAACATATAAAAACATGGAATTCTAAAGGAAAAAAAATGGCAAATATTACAATATGAAATAAGGCTATAAATATAAACGTGAAGTTAAAAACCTTAGAGCTATTATACAATGCCTCAATACACATAATGAGCACATGAATCCATTTGTAAAGTATCCTACGCTAATTTGCTAAAAAAAAAAAAATGCACCGCCTTTAAAATTAACATGAGATCTTAAGCCATATTTAACTGCTTTAATGAATGAAAATGAATGAATAAGAAAAAAAAAGATGTGTACCCTTTTACTATCGATCTGAACTCGTTTAAGATGACTTTTATTTCTAAATGGAAAACTCCATTTTTAAAGATGGAATCAAAACCGCGGGGTAACTACAGCGAATGGCAGCACCTTGAAGGCGACCCGAATTGGAGCGCCATCCGGCGATTTATCAGACGCGATGTTCTATTTAACCCGCTGTAATCGGAAGGGCGTTTCCGCCCACCTAAGCCATAGCCTTAATGAATAAGAGAAAACTTATATGACAATCACTGCAAAGCACCTTGTATATTTCGTTAGCTTAAGTTCATCTTTATTCACAAATTCGCTTACACCTCTTAACAATATTAGTTCTGAATGCACTTTCAAGAACATTAGTTTCTTGACGTTTATAATTTTATTATAACAAAATACTCTTGTAACAATGTTTAAAATTTTGAGAAACTTAAACAAGTGTACTATTTCTAAGTCAAGCTCACAGACGTACAGGTTTGTCACGTGATGCAACGTAACTCGTGATAAATAAAACAAATGCGGTATATGGTTTACCCGCGCCTCACAGATGTAATGTCAATTCACTCATTGCGTGATATGAAAATGGCGGCTGCCAAAGTTTAGAAATTAAAAGAATCACTACAGTCAGGAGGAGACTGCTGAAAATGATCGATTAGACTGAACTTCACTTACATATTTAACGTGAACAAATGTCATCCTCGGTGCTTCACGTCAGCCTCCCAAGGTCATCCTTATACTTGGATGACCCTCTGTTTGAGGGAATGCTCCTCCGTCGGTGGTAACTTATCAAGGACAGGTGGGGGCTGTATAGGATGAGGCGTTGGATTACGGGAGAACAGTTGAAGGGAAAAGAACCGGGATTTATCGGTTGGATCTACGTTGGTTACGTGGTTAAAATTACACGGTAAGGAGATATCGGTCTTTTTTGGTGGTTTGTATTTCGATGGTTTTTCTTTCGGCTTTTCCTTTTTCTTTTTGCCGGGACCGGAAAGGCAGATGTTGGCAGGGTCAGATGTGAGCTGCTCTAAAATAGAGTAAAACTCCATGGCAACCTTGCCGTCATTATACGATAAACCTAGACGTTGTCGATGGTCAGACGATAGGTAGAAGGTGTGGAAATGGGGCTCCTGAACTCGGTAGGAAGTCAAGTTGTCAACGACATCTCGCCACAGAGCGAATCCTGTGCCCTTTTCGGCCAGAATGAGCTGCAGTTGACGTTTGTTCCTCGACTTCGTATCGCCAGAATCGAGAAGGAAAAGAGGCACTCCCGTAAAACGCAGCTTCCAGGATGAAGCGGCACCGGAGTCATTTTCATTGTAGAGGTTCGCCATCGTTCTACAGACCCATACCTGAGTCCGGTGTCCTCGAAAGAAGGTTTCGATCCGGGCTACATCATCATCAGTTACGGCGAGGGGGTCTTCGGGAGGATACGAGTCTTGTCGAGTGTAGCTACCGATTGTGTCATACTTCTCAGAGATTCGGTGAACTGCGTCCATCTAGCGTGAAAGAGAAACAGTAAATTAATACAATATTAATTATATAAAACATACATATAACTTCCGGGCTAAATAAGGTTAAGCCTCATCAGATGTGGTTAGTTGCTGAATAGGGTAAAAATTTGAGTTAACTTTACAGTGGATAACACGACGCGTGGCTAGGATCTCTCCTTAAACTGTAGGTCTCCACTTGGGTAGAAAGGTTTCCTCAAAGAAGGCATATGAGAATTAAGACCACAAACTAAACATACCCATCTCCTCAATAATATATTTTAACTTGGGAAAAATTCGGGATATTTCATTAGATTTTTTTTTAATTTGAAAATGACCATGTTTGTTACTTTAATTATTTATTTATTTAAAATTTTAAAGAAAATTAAACTTTTTGAAAATAAATATGATTATCGAATGTTTGGGAATTTAAAAAAAAAAGACAAAACATAGTTACAAATGAAGTTCAGAAAAAAAATTCAGTTTGGATTTTTTTTAAACAAATAGAAGTATAAATGATAAACTTCCCCCCATTTTGTGTGTTTTCATATATTCAATGTTGTTTCTAAAATAGATTTTCCATGCTAATCTTTAGCTGGAGGAAATAGCTACTGGCCTCTAAACCGAATAAACCAAAAGTAAATTATTAAAGCAAATTTAGATGGGAGGGGGGAGAGTGAGGCTTTATTTTCGTATTTCAAGAGAAATCCGATAGGTTCTTTTCTTGTTTTTAGGCCTAGAAAATAAAAATAGATCTAAAAAAAACAGAAGAAAAGTAAATCATTAGGATATAGGTACTAGAAACCTTTTTAAAAAAATCCAATAGACCTTAGTCCACAGGTCGAAGGTCTGCATTCAAAGCGCAAGCTCCTCCAGTAAGGAAGAATATCGCAGGTTCGGCTTGTCTTTAAATTATTCTGATTTGTTTTATTTCTACTTCAAAAAAGACATGAATTGCGCGATCTGATGTAACGCAGCGAGTCTCAAAGAGTGCTTTTGAAGCATCCGGAATAGTGTCCTTCTTAAATAGGCTCCCTGCCAACGAAGAATAGAGAAATTAAATAACGGGCTTGTACCGCTGATTCGCGATTATCTATGTGGGCCTACAGTTTAGTAGTAGTCAGTCGTCGCTAAGTGGGCACGAAACAGGACTCCCATCCTGTGACTAACTAAGCTCAATGCGGGTTAATTTTCCTTCTGATCCGAAGCAGTTTCCATTCAGCTAAGCAGTCTGTGTGTGTGTGTGTGTGTGTGTGTGTGTGTGTGGTGGAGTAGAGAGATGCCAGAAGAAGACGTGTAGAAAGTTACTCTAAAAAAACTTTTCTTTTAGTAGGAGTCAAAGAAAACCTTCTTTTAAAGACAACCATTTCTAAAGGAAGATGCTCAAAGAAGATCCTCTCTAGAGCGAGGTGCTAAACAAAGACCCTCTTCCAAGGAAGATGCACAAAGAAGACCCTCTCTGTATGAAGTTAGTGTAAGAAAACCTTCTTCCAAGAGGAAGTCAAAGAAAACTCCTCGGTAGGGAGATACTAAAAGACGACTTTCCCTACAGGGCTCAGAGAAATCCCTCTCTAGAGAAAGGTGCTCAAAGGAGACCCTCTCTAGAGTAAGATGTTAAAAGAAGACCCTCCCTACAGGGCTCACAGAAAACCCTCTCTGTAGGGAGTTGCTCTAGGAAAACACTCTTTCGTTTTCGAGATACTCAAAAAAACCTTGCTCTAGAAGGAGGTGATCAAAGTTGTCCTTTCTCATCTCCTATAAATGGAGTCACTAGTTTAAGTGTAGTGTGAGAACGAACCAACATGAACTTTTTTTGCGTATCACACCATCCGTCCCTCGCATCTTGGACCATATAATGAAATGCACATAAAGAAACGAATGACAATCGCTGATAATCTCTAAAGCACCAGAGGCTGGTCCTTGTTTGGGGTAGGTTCCAGGTACTATTATGTTTCGGCACCAACCAGCGATCATAGTACCCTTTAGCTTCCGCACCATTATTTTATTTTTACTTGAATTTAAAGCCCAATAACATCGAGGCTGTATCGCGCAGCAAGATAAGACCTGCACAGAAAGTAGTGAAGATAGACGAAAGGGAAATAGTGGAAGATATAAAGCAGCAGTTCTTCAGTGGGCTCTGGAGGGCAAGGTGAAGGCGTTGGGATCGGGAAGGAACCTTTAGATGTCACCTGGCATCTACTTACGGTTAGTTCCGCTTCAGGAGCATGGCGATAAGTCCCGACATTGTTTATTCATAAAAGTACTTTTTCCTTTTTACATTTTGAAGCTGATTCATAGAATGTTACTTTCCTTTAAATTCTGAGGTCAAAGATTGTTGCAACAAGTATAAAGTTGAGCAAACTTTTGGAAACTATATTCTACCTGTAGTTGCCGTGTCTCGAATTCTTAAAATCTCGCAATTCCCACAAATTGGTTCGATTCGTTGTAGTAAAGAAGTTGTGTGTTTATGTCATGTCTCATTCGTCTGCTTCGATTGTTGTTTTTAGATCATTACGGAGTGACAAACAAAAACGGGCCCCAGCTTTCAATAGGCTTTATTTTTTAATTAGACAAAGCATTAAGAAATGAAGCCTATTGAAAGTTGGTGCCCGTTTTGTGGTGGGTCACCCTGTATTAACCACGTTTCAAGATAGCGCAACGACAACAGAATTTGAGGAATCAGAACAGAACTACTTTTGGCGGACAGCGGTTGGTGATGATAACTCTTCCGCTTATTTCACTCTCCCCTTTCTCTATACCGTTTATTTATGTCCTCTGCCTTAAAAACTAACGTATCAACAGTGTGGTCCACCAGTCCATTTCTCACTGGGCGAATAAAACAACTTTGTTATCAGCAAATTCCGCTACTTCGGATTTGCGTGTAGCTTTATAAGCGAAAGCCCCTCTAATATGGGATCCTACATTCCATAAAAATTGCCAGAAATAGTCTTAACCTCTCTGCAGTCGGGGAGGTAAAACGTCCAAGTTGGTTCCCCAGGACTAACGAGACGGTTAAAGCGCCCGACGGCATAGATCGGCTGTCTCGGTTGAGCCAAGAGTCAGCCAATCAAATTTGACTGGACCCTGGAACGAAATGGCGAAGGTCTGATTCTCATCGACCCCAACGCGTTAAAAATAGACTCAATATTTTATTTAGGTGAAAAAAATATGTAACTAACGGGGGCATTTTCACACGGAGAAGAATGAAGGTCGGAACAGAGAAAGGAAGGGGAAAAAAAAGATATATCGAAAGAAAAGGATAATGAAAAAGGTCAAGGACGTCAACGTAAAAAACAAAACATTTTAACTATGATGAGGTCGGAAAGGCGCGTAATAAAAACATTCAGGAACGAATTCGTAAAACGAGGGCAGATGCTCAGAAGTACGAACTTGAGTTAGTCGGTGGGTGATATGTATCCGGTGACTCCCTCAAGGAGGGTTTACGCTCGTATGTTTGAACGCTTGGTTTCTTTGTACGAACTTGTCTTCTGTTCCTTTATCCAAGGGTGATGAGGTTCGTTATTAGAGACTTTGTTCTCCTTCACATTTTTCTGTTTGCCTATTTATCCCCTTTTTCACCTGCGGCGAAGCGCCAGGTCTAGGCGTCGCTTTTTTTTTTCAAAAGGAGTAAAATTCAATTGTACCCATTTTGAGTCATGAAATGACCCAAATGACCATGGGACATGTGGTTATTCACCCGGGAGATTTCAAATCTGCCATCGGATTTGGCGCTGGGTGGCGCCATCTAGTGGCAGAAGCATCATTTAGCCTTTTAAAGGCTAAGTGATTTGAACCATTGGAAACCATCGATTCAATAACCATTTATCATCTTAACACAAAACGCCGTAGATTATTGGAGGGACTTTTCCTCTTGTTTATTCATCTATCTGCCCCTCCTTCCCTCTCATTATTTCTAAACTAAATGAAAATGCCCTCATTGGTTATTCCACTTTCTTCTTTTTTCCCAGTTAAAAAATATCGATGGGTGGAGGATGAATATAGGATGATTCAAAGGGGGATGAGTAAAAACCGAAGGGAAATAATGAATAAAGTGAAAATAAAATAATAAGGGAAAATAATCGATTGATGGGGAGGGGATTAAAATAATGATTAAGGATGTTGTGGACCCTGATACCAACCTTAACTCTGAATGCTGGAGTTGCGATACAATCCTAAATCACCCTCGCGTGGGGTTTGAGCGATGACAGATTATTCTATCTAGATCCGCTGGGATCGTAATTACCAAGGTAATCAATTACCAGGAACCTCAGCCAATCATACTATAGAATTGTTGCAATGGAGTAGGGGCCAGTGGAATCGTTCTGACTTAAGCAGAACCTCAGTATTAGAAACGACTTTGTCCCTTTGATAAAAAATCATCAATTCCATCCAGCTTTGTCTAATTCCCAACCTCCGTGTATGCATTGTTCTCCTAACAATCCTCGTCGCAGCAGGAGACGGAACAATGAGAGCTCTCCGCCGCTCCATCAACTTTATTTCCATATTTAAATAATTTATTTCAGGGTCAAAGTTATATAAGTATGTAGCAAGAAATGAGAAATTACTATGTAACGAAGGCAGTTTTAGGGGTTGCGAATCGAAGGATCGGAACGAATGTCTGTTTATCATGAATTTTCAATGCGCAGTTTTCGTCTGAGGTGATTCCGGTTGACTAATTGATTGCTGTCGATTGCCTGCTACAGGATGTAACGAATATTTCCGCTTACGACTACGATGAGACGATATCAAACAAAAAAATATATAAAAAAAGCAGGTTTTATTGAGTGGTACCAGGATAATTTTGATTATCTTTTTATTGTTTATGTGGTTGCCGGGAAACAATCAACATGGGTTTGGCTGACATGGCAAATAGCGTGTTTTTTATTGGATTTAGAATCTAAATTAAAACAGAAATAACGTAGGCATCCCATACAATTATCTCTTCTTGGCAGGGGAGGGGGGGAGGGTACATTTTCCCAGAGACTTAAAATGAACCTTACGATCCCCAGCATTTAATATTCATGTATTACATTCGTTTTATTTTGATTATTTTCGCTACCTCATTTACTTACTGTTCACTCATTTCGTCTTATTTATTCCGCCCCACATTTTCCCCCACGCTTATGGATGAGCGAGGGGGTTAAAACTGTTTCAATTAAACTTTTTCTAAGAGGTTTTATGGCCAACAAAGACCACCATGGCCACTCTTGGTCAGCTTAGGTCCTATTCCCAGGTCCAAATTGATAAACATACCTGGGTCTTCAGCAGAAAAGGATTTTGGGAGCTTCTACAGTGTGTAACATACAACCACATTAACGCATTTGTGCACGGTCTACAAGAGAACAGAACCTGACGGGAGCTAACCTAGGTTCTGGTATAGACCGTACACTGAAGGAACACCGAAATTATGTGTACTTTAAGAACATAAATGAATATGCTCTATGTGCACACGGCGCTAGAGGTGTCATGGAAGTAAGCTGTATTTCCCTTTTGTTATTCTTAAAATACTAAGATTAGGGAACTAAAACGGATCACGCAATTTCGATACTCCTTTATTTGTCCTAAATCACTGGTTCCCCTCTTTATTGCTCCAAGCCCCCTTCCCACTATGTCATACTATCATTCCCACTTTTGAAAATGGCTCCAATAAGTGCGTTCCAAATAATAATAAAGTCAAAATTTTCACAGATGAAAAAAAGAATGAAAGATCTTGATTCGTAATGCAATTTACGATATTGAGGTTGTGATGGCATTGCGTAAATTGCATTGTGAATCAAGATCTTTTATTCTTTTTTTATTTTTGTGAAAATCTTGACTTTATTATTATTATTATTTGTAACGCATTTATTGAGGCCAGATTATCTACAATCTGTAGAATTGCATTTGGAGAAGCACCAATATGCCAAAAGTTTGAGTCTATCTGTAGGCCAAATTCCTCCCTTGAAATCCTTAGCATTCCCCCACCCCACCTTCAGGGGTACCCCCCCCTCCTTTCATGATTGAAAAACCCTTCTCTAGACTAAAATGGTTTCATCAGTCAAGCGAGAGAGTCTGCCAAGTGTTATCACAGGCATTTATCCGATTACTCATTTCGAGATAATCGTATAGTGTGGAGCCCCTCTCTCTAGCCTCGCGAATACAGCGCTGGTCTTCTAAACGTCAAGGTAACGGCTTTAATCCCAGCAAGAGTGCTGTGCTTATTACCCACGCGGGGGTAGGTAGATCTTACGCAGGTGACCATACGCATAACTAATCCCACTGAGATGCACAAACGTCCTCACAATGCCTCGAATCTCATCGGCGATTGTCATACTTATCTTTATGTTAATTTCACTATCCGGGGCGGGCTGACCTCATCTTTAGGGTGAGGGATTTCCCACGGACGAAAGGATGGCGCAACATAGTTGTAGTATTCCTTTGCTGTCAACAGCAGCGACATTAAACGAAGGTTTTCAGATGTCTATCTTATATTACTCTCAAAGTAGCCATGTTAAAATGATTTCATGTGTGAATGAATCATTTGAATGTGCATCTCATGCAAATTCATGCTGAGTTTAGGGTATCCGAAACTCCTCTGAATTCTTAATAAATGCGATAAAATTACAAGAATGTATATAAATTTTATTCCCAGCGAATAAACGACGATATTCTTGCAATTACGAGGTTTCTATAGCGACGGAAATTCGTTTGGTTCATTTGACGCTATTCATAGTTTAGCCTCTGCATATATGTATTTTTTTATCACTGAAGATTAATATGTATGTTTTTCTTCCATGAATGTTATTTATTTTAAAAAGTAAGGGAAGTTTGTGTAATCCATGAGTTCATTTTCACTCGGGTAGCAACGAAAATTGTGCGGTGGGAGGAGACACGAGAGGGAAAAAAAGGAACGAATAAAAAGAAGTCATTGAAATAACAAAAAGCGACAAGGGCTAAAGAACAAGTCCCAGCAAAAAAGGAACCCCAAAATACGGAATTGAATTTCCTTATGGAGTCAGATGGCAGATAAACAGACCCTAAAAAAGGGGCACCAAACCCTTTAACATAGCCTACATCAAAGTGATCACTGCGAGTTTCGTATTTCATGCCAAAAGCTCCTTTTTCAAAACGCCGCTTAACTTACTGTTGTGGCCATTCGAAAGTGGCTAGCGATTATGTGTCCCTAAATTCCTCCAAAGAGGCTTTATAATGGCATTTACTTTTAACGGGAATGAATGTAAAAAATTGACTATTTACTCGGGATCTTTATATAAAATTACTACCGAATTCAAAATCCGAACGAACTTAACACTTACATAATTGCAGGGAAGTTAAAGGTATTCTTTTATATTATAAAAAGGAACAGAGGTTTCTCACGACACGCTACCGATGTTTTCTGAGAGTCAAGGAAAAAGTTTTTTTATCGAAGGGGAATCGCATCACCTTCCAATCGGGAAACGACGCGGGGATCAATTAAAAAGCAACAATTTCTAGGATTTCATGTAGTTATATTATATTAATTTAGATTCAGTGTCTTATTCGTCATCTCTTCCCGCAAACCTAATCCATTTTGTGTTTGTTTGTTTTCTCAGATGACGCCAAACCAACCACAATCTCGTGGACACAATTTTGTGGTCAGTCGTTGGCATCGCCCGAAATTGAGCATTCCACAGAGTCAACTACGGAAGCGCTAGGCTCAGAACAAACTACATATGTTAACTCAGATTTGCAGTGTTGTAACCATTACTCGCGACAGTTGTTTCCTCTATGAATAATGCACTATCACGTACTTTCCACAGATTAAGGGGTTTTTATTTTTCTCAAACTGACATAGAAAAACGGAAATTATGTAATTCATTTAGAGGAGCGGGTGGGGGACCCTAGATAAAAAAATTGAGGGTAACTAATAGAAGAAAAAAAAAGTAAAGACAGCAGTAAGGTAAACATAGAAGATGAAAATAAGGTTGGTGTATTTTTTTTACAAACCGCTGAAATTCAAAATCTTGGAGGGGAAGACTCCATCTTTTAAAAATATTTCCACACAAATACCAACGATATTTTCCTGACATGTCACCATCTCTTCTTATTCCTAGAAACCCCTATATAGAATACAGGATCACGAGATAAAGAAACCCTTGAACAAATATTACGTGGCATCAAGAAGACAGGTCTTTATCATTAACTTCATTTCGGTGGTCATTATTTCACGTGTACGTTTAATATCGGCAATGAATTTAATTTCTAGTTGCCCCAATTTCAAATCTCAGGGCACGCCCCTCTTTCTCGTTCGGATCACGCCGTGGAGGAAAGGTATTTCGATTTTCTCCATGCCCCTCAAGATTTGAAAAAGGCAGAGAGGGCCTTAAATACATCGGCCCCTTCCTATTGTAAATAAACTCAATTCCCTCAAGCTTTTCTTCCAATTTGGGTGCAAATTTAGACCTATAATTATATACATACTTTCGAGCACAACTGGAATTTTATTGGTGTATAATTTACTCTCTATATGCCTATGACCGATCGTAAATATTATGCTGAATGATTTGATGGTAAATGGTTGCACGTATCTTATATATAACAGCCTCGTTCAAAAATAAATCCTTTTCTTGTCGAAAAATTAAAATAATTCTGTTCCTCGTCTTATGTAGACATAAAACGACACAATAAAATATATACTATCTTTCAACTAATTACATATAACGTTCAAACAAATCCTTTACCCATCTCATAACCTTATTTCATACCCTTGCAATCCCATAGTTACACAACTCGTTCCTTACATTGTTCTTCTTATTTTTTTTTTAATTTAACAACTCTCTACAACTCCGCATGATGCGAAGCGCTATTAATACTTGTACACACTTCCACTCTATCATAATTTCCTGTCCATGCATTTGTCCTTGGCAAATTCTACTCTCTGAAATATTCTTCTTCCCTCAGGTGTACAGCCAGACAGCTTCAATATCCCCTTCCATACACGTCAGATATCCGGGCAAAATATTATACAGCTGAAAGTGAAAAAGGGAAGGAAACGGTGAAATCCATGACAGATCAAGTTCAATCCGTTAGTTAATTACACCACTCATTCCTTTCTAGTCCAATACGTTTGTTTTTGCTTTCATAACTCTTTCTTCACTGCGTTACTGCGAAACCAAATTTCTGAATTCTCTAAAGTTCGATTATTTATCTCCAGAATTTTGATGGACGAACGTGGCATTAGGTTACTGGCCTGCTCTACAAATAAGGTCAGCGGCGCATATGCACTAGGTAAGAACCAGTTGCCGTCATTATTAAAGTGACTTAGGTTTATTCTTACAACCCAAAAGGGTAGTTAATAAATATTCCCTCATCTCAATTAATTATCTTTGTTCATGTGCCGGGAATTATATGGGATGTCTCCTACTCACGTAAGAAGCCTGTATACATATATGTTGAGATGATTTATATTTTTGTTAATTTACGTTATTGAGTCTCTCTTTCTCTCTCTAAAAACAGTTACTCGTTCTACATCCCTTATTGCTAGAGTATAGTGAGTGAACGTCATTTTGATTTATGGAACGAACAATGACGTGGCTTTCGATGTAACGGTGACTCTATGCAGGGTGTGATTATAAGGTTGACGTGGTGTATTTTTACCTCAAGGGTGCGTTGGTAATAACGAATTGCGTTGATTGGAGAGAATAGGCCACATGATGGAATTGCTTATTATTACCCCCCCCCCACACACACACGTACATTTACTTGTAAACCCTGGTAAGAAGTCGCAGTGAAAGTATTTTTATATTTCTACCTAAGATTTTACTTCCAGCGTAGTTCCTAGTTTGAGGCAAATTGCTTCTATACCTCCTTCATGCAGTACCAAGGGCTGAGACAGAGACGCTAATGAGCGTCGAAGTTCTTTTTCGTTGAGGTTGATGCCCGGAATTAGATGATCATCTGCCACGGGAAGTATTCTGACAGCAGTCCAAGCAGGCGATTTTGGGGGTGTATGCTCCTCCTGGGTCTCTACCAGGTAAACCTACCTTAGCCCTACTCGTATCTTGAAAGGTATTGTTATCAGCCAGTCTCGTATCACAGAGGGACCCCACAAAGACCCCAAATTCCAGCAGTGGCTGGCTTAAAGATCCACTCAAGGCTAGGTGCATGTTGCATGTCAACATAGGTTTATGTCATTTCCAATGTACGTTTTTACTATCTATGTTATATTTTTTTAAAGAAAGGGAAACTTGCATTTTCAACGAGGGCATTATCATTTAGCTAAAAAAGAGGCGGGGATAGAGAGAAACGGAAAATAAGTAAACAGGAAAAACAGCAATAGTAAAACTAATCAAAATTGACAAGAACTGCATTGATGCTGACAACGAAACTGCACATTTAAAGACCCCAGGAACAAATGTGTACTGAGGGCATATGTACTTTTGCTTACAAATTGGAACCCGTTTGAGGAGGGGGTTTCCAGAGAATTAAGAAAACCTGGTTCGGTCTTACCAGCTCAGTGCTACCCCATTTCACACTATGTAAATATATATTATTTTTTTAAAAGTGAACTTAAGTTAGTGAAGGTGTATAAAAGCTGAAAAGCCCGCGGGTAGAAAAGAAGTCGCTACTTGTTTTTCTCTTTTGGAGAGTGGAATGCCACCCTTCTCTAGGGACTCTTAAGTTCATCCCAGTCAGAGGATTCAACATTCCAGAAAATCTTGGACGAATGTCTTTGATCAAAAATCCATTCTAATTGAGGGGTGGAAGAGTATATAGCACATCACATAGAGTTAAGAAACCAGGAAATGTTCACTCACACATATGCTTCAATACGTGTAAAGGATGAGAAAAGCCACCAGGGCCGATGAAAGATCATCCTAGAAAACCTCTACCATGGCATAATCTGCATCCATGAGGGCTGCAGTATGAGGCATCCCCAAAAATGAAGAGAAAGTTTAGTATTATAGAAAGCAAAGAAGAAAAATCAAGCCTAAAGTGTTGAACCATTAACCAAAACAATCCTGATAAGATTGATTTTTGTAAATTAATCTAGTCCCATTCCTGAAAGTCTAGAAGCATTTAATACACTCAATGATGACATCTAAAAATAGTTCGAGATGTGTTTCTATTGCTCAAACAACTATCGAAACAAGTCCAATGGCGAAGGACAATGGCTTGGAAAGCAAACTTATCCAAATTTTTAGTAATTAAAGAGGACCCGAAATAGAAAATGGAGCTTGGAGAATGTTTGGCCAACACTTGTTGCAAAAGAACACCCGAAAAGGTTCATTAGTGACAAGTTGCGAGTGTGTTCAAGTCATTTAGACGGTTTCATTAAAAAAGAAAAGTGCTCAAATAGGTAAACAAGGCTTGCAGAGAGTGAAGAACCTGGTCGCGTCTGTTGCTTCCCACTTTTGAGAACAAATTTCCAATTTAGCCACAAAATTACTTTAGATTTACCACCCCTTTTGGTAATTTTATCCCAGCAAAGGGGTGTTAGATGTAGCTCAAACAACCATGCTGCAGCCGACATCTGGAGAATCGTGTGCTATGAATGGCCCTAAGGCCTTTAGAGAACAGCTACCTTAATTACAGAAGTTGGGTAGGTGGTGTTTAGTTGCGAGCCCTTACGGTCATGTGTACCCCAAGCAGTCTTCTCTCTAAACCGCTCGGTTTATATAACCCCCACGCATCTTCACTTCCCCCTGCTTCACCGCCTTAGAAATCTCTCCTCACAAACTTGTTTGCGAAGATGCTACGGTTGGCTTGCGCTTCTTAGTTTTAGATAACTATTAATCGCTTACATCGCGTCTCCTTAGTTTTAAGTAATTATTAATTGCTTTCCTTGACCTTTTTCTCAGTTTTAGATAATTATTAATCGCTTACATTGCCTCTCCATAGTTTTAAGTAATTATTAATTGCTTTCATTGAGCTTTTTCTTAGTTTTAGATAATTATTAATCGCTTACATTGCGTCTCCATAGTTTTAAGTAAGTATTATATTAATTGCTTTCAGTGGACTTTTTCTTAGTTTTAGATAATTATTAATTGCTTACATCGCGTTAGCTTAGTTTAAAGTAATTATTAATTGCTTTCATTAACCTTTTTCTTAGTTTTAGATCATTATTAATCACTTACATTGCGTCTCCATAGTTTTAAGTAAGTAGTAATTGCCTTCATTGGCCTTTTTCTTAGTTTTAGATAAATATTAATCGTTTACATTGCTTCTCCTTAGGTCTAAGTAATTATCAATTGCCCTTATTGGCCTTTTCCTTAGTTTAAGATAATTATTAATCGCCTTCATTGCCTCTTTTGAGTTCTTTCCCAGCCTGCTTCACGGATTCTGACTGCGAAACTTTTTGAGTAAACAAAATAATTCCCGGCATCAAAAAATAATAAACGTTAGGACAGGATTTACTAAAATGGAATAATACTAGTTTAAAATTAATATCAGCTCTATCGAAAATCATTTTCACTCCTCACTATTTCAGAAAAGTAACTCATCGGGAAAGGATATAATTATATAAATAAAAACAGTTATAGGTAAAAAAGGGTAAAAAAAAGGATTACTGAGGATTGCAGCACTATGGCTTGTCACTCCTAAATTTAGCGGCTAAGGAGTATTTAAAAAATTATGAGGAGTTTAACTTAATTAAACTGAGTAAATTAAACTAGTATAAGAAACGAGAGAATAGTAAACGGGGGCTAAAAATAATAAATTATAGAAAACAATTTAAAATTATAAGCTCCAATAATATTTCCCTCAGCTAAAAAAATATTCGTTAATTTCGTGGTTTCTTATGTTGTTTTTTTTTATGTTGATTTCAAACCTCCCGCGTGAACTCAAACATAAACCTGACCAGTTTCGCAGCTCTGTGGTTAGGGGCTACTGACCTAGACGACAAAGAAACCTACATAGAGGCGTGGCAATATTAGAAAATAGATTTGAAATTATATATAAAAAACTGCTACCGTAAATCAGCTTTGTAATCATAAATACTCGTAAGATTCATAGAATTTTAAATCAGTGCTTAAATAGATATTTTATTTACCTCTTGACTTTTTGAATTCTTTCTCACTTCAATCGCGGAGGAATAAATCGGTTCCTTGGAGGAATTTTGTGAACCATCTACGTTCGTGTTGGAGGAAGAGCTGTCATCCACGGCACTCGTCTCATCTTCATCATCATCCACGGCTTGGAAAACAAACAGGTGTGGCGTGGATGCATATTGGTGATGGTGGTGATTCTTGCTCATCACTACTTCTCCTAGTGACGAGGCTCCTTTCATAACCATAATTGGATTTGGGGTTTTATGGTTTAAAGTTTTAGTTCCAAATCCAGTGGGTAAGAGTATTTGCTGAGTGGTAGAGGTCATTTATTTGATCACATTCGTATAATTTATACATAACATTGAACGTACACCGTGTTTGTGTGAATTCCATTTACACATCAGATGAAATAAGCGGCAGCTGATGTGAAACAGAACCCTTGCGCCCACACTGATTGTTTTAGCCTTGCTGTACCTTCTATTTGTCCTTTTCGTAGTAAGGGAATACTAAAAATGTCCTCCCATTATATCTAAATTACTAAATATAGGCGCATTCTGAATACAACTCTATGCGGAGTTTATCCATAAGGCAATTTTTAGAAGGGTTCAATTAAGACGAAGAAATTCATACAAACCCCCATTAACTTCGAAATTCGTTCATCTTAACTAAAGGCAACGGAAGAAATTTCCTCCCAGGACAAACTTTAAAAAGGCAAATTCCACACTTGTTTGACAGGAAAGCGCTGAATGTCTGTTCTACACGATACTTTACGTTTATAATGTTAGTCAAAGTAATTATTAAATCAGCATACACTGAAGTAATTCAATAACAGTGCAAACAACAACAAAATTTGCAAAGAAAAAACCTCAACTGTTTCTACTCAGCCTTTAGAACTACTCGCAACAATATCTCGTTTGTGACTGACCTGAGTATGGCGTAGATACCGCTTGACAAGCTGCTAAGCCAGGACACTTGACGCAGAGAGCAAACCAACCGACGAACTAAACTTCGGATCTTTCGACTTAATCCCTTTAGGTCATTTTCCATTCGAGGCACTCGCAGGAAAAATCCTTCGCGTTCTTTGAGTCAATGATGTCATCCCCATTTTGGCAAATGCCTGGAGGAACCGCCTTAATTTTGCTGGCTATAGCTCAAAGAGAAAACATAAAGTCATTAATTATGCATACATCTAGTTGGGAGAAATCTGTTTGTTATCTCATACTTTTCTTTATATTTTCTTTCCTATAATCTATATAATGATCAACAGGCAAATAAATTTCATTTTCCAATATATATATATATATATATATATATATATATACTTTCCCCGCTATGAAACGCCTCGGCTAACCTTGAGCTAACCAGGCAGTAGGGTGGTGTTGGGGGGGTTGTTAGTTCTTACTCCAACCTCCTATCCCCCACTCCCATCCTCCCTCTTCCCCAAGTTGCTTTTAAAAAGGTGATGTCATGGTTGGGAAGCTGATCTCAAAATGGAAGTCAAGCGTATGCAACAGCATTTATTAATCTAATGTTTTGCTTCATCGGTACAAAAATGCAGGCAAGGAGCAGATTGACGGACGGAAAATCGCTTATTCAATGGATCACGTGATACTGATCACTTTCATTGCTGAATTCATAACATTGTTTATCCAGCAATACTCTGTGAGTCTGATTTATTCTAATATATATTTAATTTCCCTTCCGATTTGCGGAAATACGAAGAAGATTAAAAGTCTCCCCTAAAAAGAGGGGGCAAAGAAATAGAGATTTATTTGTTCTTCTATTTAGAGCGAACGAAGCAAAGGTCCATCTCGCCGGGACATTTGGGGACCGAGGTTCTTAAACAAAGGGGTTTAAAATTTGTTAAATTGGAAATTTATGGGAAATACATAACTCGAGTAATCAAAGATGGAGATTTCTTGGGGGAGCTGGGGCCTTTATGGGGCGAAGCTGTCCTTAATTAGCTTTCGTTCTACAACAAAGGTCAGAATTCCTGTAGGTCAAAAAGGGCAGAAAGATAAATAGGGTCAGTAGCAGTATCTTGTAAGATACCCTCGTAAGATATCCATCACAGGGGATCGTTAAATAAATCCGGGTTTAGTTTTGAATATTGATAACTTTGTATATCTATCCGATAAGAATACTCGATAATCTTGCCTTTCCCACCAGACGCCATGATATCCTTCTACCTGATCCTAAAAAAGGCAATCTAATCATTTTTTTTTACCTAGAAAGATAATATCTATATTATCAACGCTTTTCATTTTTAGATGATCAAGGACATACTTCATAAGGTCGGCTTCTGCCAAAACTAAAGTAAATTATGAGTGGGAATTAAATCTGTACTGGGGTTCAAAGAAGATTTGCGATCCATTCAAACAAAGATATACAACTCACAGATTTAACCATTTATACAGGTCTAGGCGACCAAAATGACCGATTCTACCAATGACAAACCACGACCATCACGAAACTGAGGTGTAAATAATGAAAACAAAAATATGTCGTCCTCAAGTGCAAGTCCACGCAATGAATGCAGTGGTAACCATAGGAACTTAAGCATCCTAGAATTAATCATGAGTAAAATTCTTCTAGTGAAATTACTTCTACAAGATTCAAGTCCATTAAAATTTCTGCAAGAGAATGGTTACGTACGATTAATTTTCTTTCACTAATTTAATAATGCATTTAATGTTTCATTTTCAGGCAGTTTTATATTTTCAGATCAAAGAATAGTGTGTTCAATATTAGGCCTGACTTCATTGAGAAATTTAATATAAACAAATCCCCCCCTCCCCAAAAAACAATCAAGAAACATGTGTTAGTATGAAACTTATTTATTAAGGTTTGTAAATTATTTCTTAATAAAAATCTTAAGGAAGTAAAATAGATAGTGTTTTAGCAAAATAGTGCGTTCAAACACTGTTGTTTTCACTGTTGTGGCCGTTAATGACTGAAGGGTTTCTGAGCAAATAGGGAAAAGTAGATAAATCTTGAGCTATATCGCATAGCGGATTTAAGCCTTATTAAATACTTTCTTATGGGAAATCGTAATTCATTTAAAATAAATTATTTACAGGAATTTCTTTTTAAAATAACTAATGTAATTATTGGAATTGCTAGAAATAACTCAATTGACCTAATGATCTTGGATATATTATCTAGAGGAAAGACAAAATAAAATGCGCGACGTTTTCTCCTCTCTTTTTACAAAGGTTTAAATTCTACATCTCCCGATTAAGACCATTGTAAATAACGGTGAAAACCTTTGAAATCCGAGTACTCTTTTGGGGTAATCCACGCTCTTAATCTCTCGTTATTTTTAAGATTTTATCTACACTGTGAACAATTTTAAAATTTAACACTAGATAGGCTGCTCAAGTCCGTACTTATGAGCCCATGTGCTCTTTTTACGAACATTTTGTTTGATGTTAATAATAACCCGTCTCCTGCATTCCCAAAGGCGAGAAGACTTGTATTTCAGTCTTTGTTGTCCTTAGTTTTTTTCACTATTTCTGTTCTTTCTTTTCATCCAACATTTGCTTCATCTATTTCCCCTTTTTCCCACTGACTGAAAAAGCCATCTTTAGATTCCCTATTTCTGAAATAAAAAAAGTAAATTAAGGCAACTTTTCTATAACTATATGCGTAATTCACTAGTAGGGCTTAAATGTATGCCAGACATTTTCAAATTCATTTACACTTTTGGAAATAGTGTTTTGACTCCTGAAACGACAAGGACTTCTCGACTACAACTCTTGCATTAATTACTAACCTAACCTAACTTAAAGCGAGGAAAAGCCCTTCACTCGCTTCATTTTGTTTCAAAAACATTCTTTGTAAATACAAACTTAAATCCTTTTATTATTCAAGCAGATCGCAGTTTGGGAGAAGGGAACTCATAACTTACGAGTAACAAAGGATTACTCAACAACAACATTTCAAGCGATTTGAGAAACAAAGAAAACCAGACTGGACTTCATTTACATGGACGAAATAGGAAGGCAAAAATATAAATATCTGGTTTGGCCTCGCAGAGAGTATATAGTTTAATCCTCAATATCGTTGCTATGGTATTATGACTTGTGTAACGGGGCGACTATGATATATATATATATATATATATATATATATATATATATATATATATATATATATATATAATGTAAGTGCATTTGTGAACGTTGAAGATCAGCTAGAGAGGCAATTGAAGAATTTGAAGTGACGAAGTGAAACTAGGAAGAATCACGCATATCGTCAAACTTGAAATGATTCTGGTAATCTAAATGTATGCTTGCCGATAAAAATTTCACATAGGTGATACTTTTGTGGCCAGTTTCTAGGCAAGGTCTTTCATACGATGCAAAATAATAGAAGAACAACTTTCTGTCTAATTTAACATACGCGTTCTATTTATATATTCGTAAGCATAGACGTAATTCGATCTATAAACGATAAAGGAAACGCAATGCTAGACTAAACTACGCAGGCATGAGAGGCACCACCCCTCTTGACCTACGAATGAATCTCGCCTATGAAAGGTTCTTTATGGCGATAAAGCAAACATCGGCATTCTAAAATGGCACCTTGACTTACGTCCCAAGAAGAATGAACAAACGCCTTCGTATAACCAAATAAGGCGATGAAGAGGCCGTTTCTTCTTAAAAATTTCTTGACGTTGACTATGGAACAGGAACTCAGTACTAGGGAAAGAGAAAAGTAGGGGGCACAGAAATGAAGAGAAATAGGGAATTGAAAGAACGTTCGCGGATGACAAGAGAAGCTATAGGAAGTATCCCTTTTGTGACACTAAACTAGATATTGTGCCAGTGACCGGGAATATGGGATATCATGTAAGGGAAAGAGAGAAATAAGAGGATACATAAATAGAGAGAACAGCAAGATGCAAGGAAACCATAGATGTTCCAAAAAAACCCCAGAAATATACAAAAAGAGATAAATTTAACAGAATGCGATGATACCTGTTCTCTTTTTTATTTAGTATTTATAACTACTGAATAATAAAATAGATGACAACGTCAATTCTATGACGCACAAATTAACTTAGGACTTTTATAATAAATAGGCCCTTTTTTCTCTCTCTTCGTTTCCATTAATGCAGTTTCTCAACACTTTGGAAGTTAAGTTTTTGTATTCCTTTCGATAATATTTTAAAATTTAAAATGATAAAAAAATCTGTTCATTTTTCTTAAAATTGAGAATGTCTCCATGAACTGAAATCATAAACCAACACTTATTTATGAATTGAGCTAAAAATCTTTTTACGTAAGACTCGTCATTGGTGTCGACTTAAAAAAAAAAGGAATTGGTAAATAAGTAAAGAAAAGATAGTTATAGTAATTTATTATTTGTAATCAAATAGGTTTACACATGCTCACGAGTGATTCGTGTCTTCAAATGAATTTGCCAGCTACCTGGTACCACTTTTCATGTGTATTAATTTGACAAAGTTCTAAACTGAAAAATAAAATTCGTAGCATGTACTGAATGCAGAAAAATCACCCCTTGTGCAAATACGAATTTTTGCAAGTTATATTTGTATGTTAATGGCACAGAATATAATTGTTCCAAAAGCCGGAAGATCAGTAGCCAACAAGGTGTGCATTAATGTTTATGAATAAAGAATTGGCGGGATCTAGAAGAAGGACGAAGAACGATGGAAGAGTCTAAAACAACAGAAAATCGTGAAGGGCGAGACACATTAAGAGCATAAAATGCTAAGTCACGCAGCCTTTCTCCACCTGTTATTTTAGGATGTAATAAAAAAGAATAGCCGGCGCCAATCAATGAAATCCTAAGAACTTCCTTAGAAGGAAAGAAAACAGGTGAGAGAATGCGGTAAAGAAGAAAGGTAAGAGGTCCCTTGAAGAACTGAGTCTGCCGAATATTCTTCCTGCAGGTAAGGAAGAAAAGTGAAACAAAGTATGAGAAAGAACAAGGGAGAAGAACATCTCTCATTATGAGGAGAGAGCACTTAAAAAACCGCAAGGGCTTGCGTAGTATTCTTCCTGCAGGAGTCGTATACTGATACGGGCTAGGTAATGCGCAATGAGCCATATACGATTACTGAATATATATAATTACTTCTTACATAACGAGCTAAAGGAAAGTGACACCCTGATGTCTCTTCCCTCCTGCAATCGTATGTCGGGATTTCAATGCAAGCTGGTCGCCGTTATTTCTAAAGAAAAAGAGGGCTGGGGTTCCTTCAAATAGTGATTGGGAGTATTAAATTCAGTGGTGTTAAAGCGAGTGCTCGGTGGACACTCACACAAGACAGCAGTATCAAAAATCAGGATCCCACTATGGTCTTACCGTCCCACCACTCCATCCAGGCGCCGCGAGCCGCTTATGATGAAAGACAAACCTAGGTGAAGAGGCGGCTCTATGATCCAATGCGTATTATGATGTTTTGTGATGAATCTTTTCATATATACCATTTAATGAATATGAATCGTAGAGTGAAATTGTCTCCAAAATGTATCCGAGATGAAATCGAGGATTTGATAATGAGAACTTTATTAACGATAAAATGAAAAAAAAATTAGGCAAAAATAAGATGTGAGTTCGTCAGTTGTATTTATTCTTATGACGTCATCGGTGACGCTTGGCTAAACCTTTCCTCATATGGAAAAGGATTTTTTTTCATCTTAGATGAGCGTTGCAAAATACTCTTTTGGGGAAGTGTAATCTTTAAATGCCTGGGGGAATTAAAAAACGCTCGTTTTATTAATACAAATGTGGAAAGTGGCGAGCATTATTCGCGTTATCAGAAATATAGAAACTGGATATGACGGGGAGATATAGATTGGAAAAGAGTAAAAAAAAAATTCAAACGACAGAAGAGAAGGGAGAGGAAAGGTGGCAATTATAATAATCACTAACTACAATAAAATTAAACACGGCTTGGATAATTGTGATGAAGAAAAGTCTGATCTGAAATCAGCCTTATTTTTTGCCCTTCCGTTGACCTTGCAGTGCTTTTCAGCGTCTCAGACCAGCCCTGACTCGTGATTGCCAGCCCAGTCACATAAACGGGCACTTGGAAATGGATGTAGAAATATAACTGTTATTTACAAAGAATGGCTATTGGAATTCTTCATTGGAATACGGTAAAGGTTAATTAAAAGAGAGATATAATTTTGGAAAAGAATAGAAAATAGAGAATAAGATCGTCTTTAAGTCTCGTTGCCGCAAACGAATCCACTACCAAATTCAAGGTCACTTAACGCTTACGTTGCATTCTTTGACATGGGGCCGGATTCGAGACCGAAATTATTTTTGCTATTTTCCTAATTGGTGCAACTAATATTTAGTTACCTTCTACGACGCACAGCTAACACCAGGGTGTCGATATTGTTACCTCTTTCAACACAAGTAGGCAAAGTGAGAGTAGTTCAAGCGAAACATTTTGGACTCTTCGTGATCACCAAGTAATGGTGGTATGAAGTCAATCCTTATAAGAAAAGAGTAAGCCAAGCAATGGTACAAAATCCTTTAAAATAACCCGATCTTTCAACATAAAAGAGACTGGAATTTGATAAAAAAAACTCCTGCAAAATAAAGAGTTAACTCGGCCTCAAAGTTACCACAAGTGGGGACCAAAAACAAGCTTAATCGAATTCCTCAAGTGGTAGCCATTCCCTACTGACTTCCAGGAATGACAATTACTTGGTCCCTAGTTGCCCTCAGTGTCAAGTTATTCCTCGAGTTACGGGAACATGCCCACCCAACCCACTGCACATTTAGGGATGAAAAAAGACTCGCTTTGGTGTCCCTCAAGGGACCCTTCTCTCTTAGGAAACGTACCCTCCTAGTTTCTAGCACTCCATTTATTTGCTCTAACTTCACTGTTTATGCAAACCAATCTTTCAACTCGCTGGAAGCTATGCCTTCGTTAGTTTTCGCTTTATTTTTTAACTAAATCTGAATAATTGATTCGGGTATTCTTGCGGTAGGCTTCCTCAAGTTTCGTAGAACATTTTGTCCTCGTAGAGTACCCCCCCCCCCCCCTCCCTGGGCAGTACTTAATGCCTGTTATCAAACTCTAAATGAAAATATGGTCATGATTTGTAATCAGTCAACTCAATCAACCACCTTTTCAACTTCAGCTTCTACCGGGTGACCCCTTCCCCCCCAAAAAAAAACGGGCTCCAACTTTCGATAGGCTTCATTTTTTTAATTCGACAAAAAATGAAGAAATGAAGCCTATTGAAAGTTGGGGTCTGTTAGGGAAAGGAGGGTCGCCCTGTACTAGTTTCCTATAAAGCGGGGTCTGTGAACTTGAACACTACTACAAATATCCTCCCCTACCACTCCCTTCATGGTATATTAAGGGCAAGGACACCCACCATTTTGTCCACGCCAAATTGCCCCTTCATAGCAGTGGGGTGCTATTTATGTAGGCTTTTACCCAGTCAGGGTTCATCCCTTGGAAGAAGACCCCTATCACATACCCGCATCATACACACATCATAAACAATAACATCCACTTCCTCCTCAGTCACCCCCTTTTCTCTCAAACACTCATTGACATGTTCAACCTACCTTTTACCTGGTTGCAAACCATTCTCTTTACAAGTCTATTTCCATCTCTTCTTCTTCCATGTCCACACCACCTCACCGTTTCGTTACAACCTCATTCATACCATAAACATTTCTCACTCAATTGTTTAGCACACCAATCATCCCTCTCAAGTTGACCATTTTTCCTGCCTTTCCTCGAGATCTTTCCTCAACTTCCATAACATAATCTTACTCCCACATACCAATGTTGGCACCAGCATACAATCATGCAGCTTCCTGGCACATTCCATAATCAAGCTCATTAACGATCTAATCGCTCCAGGAGACTTTTCTGCCATTTGAAACCTTGTGGTAGCAATCTTCTTGATCTGTACCGGTATCCTTTACAAGAGAATCCTTGATACTTAAAACTTCGCATTTGTTCAAAGGTGACACCACAATCTCGGATATAACAACCCACCCTCTCCTCAGAACTCATCCCCACTATTCCTCATCAACCTCTCCTCTTTTCCTTCATTCTAATACGTATCTATCTCAGTACTCCACCCCACAATATATTTTAAAGCCATGGCGACATCATACAAACTTGTTTATCCCCGCACTATATCAATCAGGCCAGCTTTACTTCTATGAAGGACCACGTACCAGGTTTTACCCACATGACTTGAACAAACGTACATGCCATGCCCGAACAACCAAGGAGCCCTTAGGTTTAGCTTTCAGCCGCTGTTGAAAGAAGGAACTGCAGAACTAAGACCAACAAAGACTAGGATACACTCAATGTCACTCGATTAGTAAAAGTTGAGAATTTTTCAAACAAACCAAACCAGTGACTGCTAGAATAATTATCCTATTAATTACATAGACTGGAAAATGATGGCAACTCTACGGTTAGTACTAGGCTGATTCACACTTATCTATTTGTGTATCAATTAAATTCATGCATTTTACTTTCTATTATTACTAGAGGTATGGTACATACTTATTTATCTACATGCTTAATAGTGAGACATACAGAGTTATATTTTACCTAAAAGATAAACGCTCATTCATACGAAAGGGGATGGTAAGGCAGCTCCTTCTCTCCTTTAGCAAGGCTTCTCCTCCTAGCGATGAAATGAATACATATACTGAAAGGAAAGACCGATAATAATACGGAAAACGCATTCGTCTAGGTACATGCGGACAGAGGTTAACCCGTGTATCATCATTCTGATATAGGACGTTTTCATCTATGCCTCCTACTATGAAATATTTCCACTCGAAAGATACTAATGAAGTCGGTTTTTAAACATATTAACGGACGTACTTTTCACTATTCGGTGAGGTAGACTATTCTAGGTTTTATAAGCAAAGTAGTTCTTGGCTAGGGCCGAGTTGAAGCGCTTGCTTACCAATCCGACACTGTTTTGGCGTGTGTTTGCTTTATCGTTCATCTCCCCCAATAATCTTTAATTTCTCTTAATAAATTCTTTTAAGATTTTAAATACTACGATTAATTGTTCGCATAATCGTCTACTGATATGGGATAATAGGTTGAAGGAGCGAAGTCTGTCTTCGTACGGTTTATTTTAGGCTCAGAAATTAGCATAGTACAAGTACGCCGCTTCTTTCTATCAGTACTAAGTCTATGTTGAGGTGAGAGGAGTAAAACTGAACTGCCTACTCGAGATGATATCGGACGAGCTATAAATATAGCGGCAATATTTTGCTTTAGACTTGAAAGTGAAGTTTCGCTCAATGTATCCCAGCATTCGATTAGCCTTCTTGAAGTTTCAACGGATTGTTTTGACACTTTTTGCTGGTTTGAAATTAAAATCCCAAGGTTCCTTTCTAAGCTAACGGCCCTGAGAATTTGGCCGTTCAATTGGTAGTCTGTTTTTAAGTTAGAGATAATAGGTTGAAGGAGCGAAGTCTGTCTTCGTACGGTTTATTTCTAGGCTCAGAAATTAGCATAGTACAAGTACGCCGCATTCTTTCTATCAGTACTAAGTCTATGTTGAGGTGAGAGGACTAAAACTGAACTGCCTACTCGAGATGATATCGGACGAGCTATAAATATAGCGGCAATATTTTGCTTTAGACTTGAAAGTGAAGTTTCGCTCAATGTATCCCAGCATTCGATTAGCCTTCTTGAAGTTTCAACGGATTGTTTTGACACTTTTTGCTGGTTTGAAATTAAAATCCCAAGGTTCCTTTCTAAGCTAACGGCTCCGAGAATTTGGTCGTTCAATTGGTAGTCTGTTTTTAAGTTAGAGATAATAGGTTGAAGGAGCGAAGTCTGTCTTCGTACGGTTTATTTCTAGGCTCAGAAATTAGCATAGTACAAGTACGCCGCATTCTTTCTATCAGTACTAAGTCTATGTTGAGGTGAGAGGACTAAAACTGAACTGCCTACTCAAGATGATATCGGACGAGCTATAAATATAGCGGCAATATTTTGCTTTAGACTTGAAAGTGAAGTTTCGCTCAATGTATCCCAGCATTCGATTAGCCTTCTTGAAGTTTCAACGGATTGTTTTGACACTTTTTGCTGGTTTGAAATTAAAATCCCAAGGTTCCTTTCTAAACTAACGGCCCTGAGAATTTGGCCGTTCAATTGGTAGTCTGTTTTTAAGTTAGGGAATACTAAAGGTCTCGTTTCAGTTCCGCAACATCGCAACTAAAAAGTGCTCTGTTTCCTAGCTTCGTGTCATCTATACATGTTAATATATCTCTAATCGATCCATTATCGAAGTCCTAGTTATATACAATGGTAAAAAAGAAGAGAGAGACCGGGGGGTGAGAGTTGTTTTTAGCGTCCATCTGGCGACCGCTTGCAAAAGCATAAGGAGCTGTAATTATCTTATAGCCTAAAAAAGAAAACTCAAAACAAACAAACACAAAATAAAAGCCCCCAAAACAACAAACACAAACAAAACAAAACAAGAAGCAAAAAAGCAAGAACAAGAAGAAGATAGCACGCTCCCTTGTTGCGGGGAGGCCCGCTCCCCCGGAGGGCATAAGCATGCAACCAACACCAAAGAGAGTGAAATAAAATTGAGGAGGCTAGCTTCCCCCCCCCCCCAAATTCTACAGGTCTATATGCACGAACCCATGCCAGGTACAAGAGATGAGCGCTACCAAACCCTCTCGTTACGGTACCGGGACAGATAACGTGCACCAAGATCACCTAGACTGAGACATTCACCAAGAATGTGCCGAACTGTCTGGGAGACATCACAGTCGTTGCGGTAAGGTGCAGGAGAGCGCTCATTCAAGTTATTTCCCGTACCGAGTGGTTTATTGCAACCAGCTTGACCACAAAAACAGACTCAGTGCCCAGTAGACCCCTGCTGAGTTCAAACACGGATTCGGTGTGGAAGCCGATCCCTACTGGGACCTGGAGCTGCCCGTGTACACTCGCACGGAAACAGCTTGATATGAAGTGTGGTTCAAAAAGGCCGAATGTAATAATCCCCGCGCTGTGGAAGCTTTGGAAGTAGAGGCCAGGTGACCAATAGTCAAAGGTGGTACCATCCAGGGTAGCGTCCTGGGCAGAACGAGAGGCGCTACCGGCACGAGAGCTACATCCAGCTCTCGAAGGGCTTAAGGTATAACTAACGTATCTCAGTGGCATAGGCACCATAGAGATCGGCCGAAGATGCGGTGAGAGGTGTTAGCGACTGAGGGAGAAGCCAAACTCCCCCATACAAGCGCACAATTCATTGTGTATGGCGAAGAGCGAGTAGCATCTCCCCTGCATCGACAAATATGCTTTCAATGGGGACGTGTGTAAGGCACCGGTCACCCGACAGACAGCGGGGTGGTGGATTTAGTCCATCTTCCGCAATACACGCTCGGCTGTGGATGCGTAAAACTCGCATCTGTAGTCAAGCTTCCGACGAACAAAGAATCAGTAGAAAAATAAGTAGTACCTTATCAGCCCCAACTGCCTAAGACTGTGAATATGAACCTCCCACGTGAGATGTAAGTCGAAATCTAGACAAAAAACGGTGCAAATCCATCTATTCCAGCCAAGATTTGTCCAGGAACAAGTCCGGTTCGGGGTTGAGCCGTGGGTGACAACATTAAAGCACCACCATAGTCTTGGCGAAAGGAAACTGAAATATGTGCGATTCCGCGAGATGCTATTCACTGCCTGTTGGAGCTGACCCTTCAGAGTTGGAATTTGGGCCACACCAAAAGAGATCGAAAGTTTGTCAACGTAGAGCGTAACAAAAACATCTTCATGCAGCACTGAGGACACTTACCTGCCGAAGGCTCTCTCTCTCTCTGCTCCGTTGGGCTGTAGAGGGCGCTCCCCCACACACACCTAGGCCGAATCAACGATTTTGCAGAAATTCAAAGATAAAAATTGGGAGGTGGCCCCTCGCTCTCATTGTGTTGAGGGTCTCTATGATACCGTATCGCCATGAGGTATCATAGGTTTCTTCCAGATCGTAAAATAATATGGCGTAGTGCTTTCTACGAAAGGAGGCCTTGCAAACAGCATTTTTCAGTTTTTCAGCTGGAGAAGTGAATCTGACGTGGAGAAGAACTTGCGGAAACAGTCCTATGCGGAAGACAGGTTTCCTTCGCTCTCAAAATAAAAAGCTAATTCAACATATAGCAATTTCTCCCTTAACTTGCACACTTAGGAGTTTAGAGAAATTGGACAGAAGCCGTCGGCGTAGAGTGAGCTCTCCCCGCCATTCGCCAGGAGTCTGTTAGAATACTCTCTGTTCAGATTCTGTTGAACAGACCTAATAGAAATACAATACCTCGTTCACCTAGGTGTCGAAACATATCATACCGGGCATCGCCCAAACCTGGGGCTGTGTCCGCGCATGAAGTGAGAGCAGAACGCAACTCACTTAATGTAAACCAATCGTGGAAGAATTCTCCGCCTCTGGAGATAAAATCATGTCGTCGGCCTTCAGCGACATCATGGCGTGGGTTAAATACTGGCGAAGCAACATCTAGGCCAGATAATATGAAGAAAGCGATTGCGAAAGACTCCGCCATCAACGCGGGGACCGATATTGTCGTCTCATTATCCTGGAGAAAGGGAGGGTGGTCCTGCGAGAACTCGCCCCGAATCCTTTTGACTCGCTTCCACACCTCTGCTAGAGGGGTTTTCCTGTTAAATGAAGATACCTATGCCTGACAAGAAGAGTGCAAGGCGTAATTCAAAATATACGGGAACTTAGCCCTAGTTTAACAAAATTCATCGACGGTGAAACTGTTCAGATGGCACTTATAGCACATGTAGGCATATCGCTTCTGTCTGAGGGTCGTCTCACACTACGCTGACCAACAAGTAAGTGGACGGCGTGCAAAACGACCAGACGTTCTTCAAATAGAATTTACACCCTCGGCGGTGTACATCCGGAGGGCACACGGACAGATTGAGGCAGTAAAATGAATTGTTTCTCGGAGAGTGATGTGATACTCATCCACAATAAGGACACATATCTCAAGCTCTTCGATCAGGTCGGCAAGAAACTGATCCCTGACATTAATATTTTTCCCCCCTAAGAGAGGGTCTAACGTTCAAATCCCATGGGGGAATCCCCCTGCGACGAAATCCGCTGACGGTGGATGTACGTAGAAATTACACTTTGCCTCCTATCCAGGTGTAGCTGCCCTGCCACTTCCTGAAAGGGGGTATTCATAGCAAAGAGAAGAACATAAAATAATGCTGGTTGTAAATCACGCATTCTCCTAGCCAGCCACTATCCAATGGGGGGGAAGGGAAAGGTCGCAAAAACCTTATACACCGGGATGGTGAGCATGGGACACGTCCTCAACATGCTCTCTTGAAGAAAAAATAGTGGCTAGACCCCACTGAAGGGTTCTGAATGGGCGCAGAAGCATCCGTTCTCGTAGGCCTGGGCTAGAGTTTTCATTTTTAACATTGCGACATAAAACTTTCTAGGCAACGCTGGGCGCCCAAGATCAAGTCATTAGCTTCGCGAAAGGAAAGACGATCTGCATCCTGAAAGACCAGGATTTACATCTCTAAGAGAAGGATTCACCCTTCTTCCTCGAAACTTTTTTAAAGGAAGCAGGGTGCGGCTATCTGCAATTGACACACTTGGCCATACACGATAAAGACTTATTGTGTACGCCCTTTGGAGCAACTTACACAAACTTCGAGTTAAGCCGACTTTGCACGTCTACATGAGCGATTCGTATGACAGAAGTGGTATCAGCATAAGCACATCTGCTGCACTGGCACGACTGCCTTCACTCAGTATTGATAGCAAAGGCACGATCGAACGTGACGAAGAGTGTAGGAATGGGCCTCGCGGCCTTTGTCTGTTTTGTCATCACACGCCAAGTTTGACCATTAACCACTCTTTAGTCACTTAGATAATCAGTAATGTCTTCAAAAGAGTAGTACACGAGTTCCCTCGCATAAACCACTCCTCTCACAAAATTCATGGTAGAGTGCGGAGTCACCTTCCTTGGAAAGCCTTTGGGTGACCAAAGGGCACTCTTTATTGCCGCCTCGGAAGGGCCCACCGCATTCGCCAGATGGCTCCTATGGGCCATCGCGAACGTCACTGCGGCCGGCGTGGCGACCTGCGTTGGGAAGAAAAGGAGAGCAGGCATACCGGCTCCCATTAACGTGACAAGCCTCGCATAGATGAAGTGTCTTGGCAACACCCAAGGGACGAATCCGCCTTTTACCCCTCTAAAGCAGTTGAGGTAGTTCACCGGTCTCCATTGGGGGCCTGTAAACGAGGTGGCGTGTCCTTGGCCCCACCAAGTTTTGGATGGGCCACTGAGAAAGGAAATGGGGACTCGCCGCAAGTGTAAAGTCGCTTAGAGGCAATTCACTGAAAGGAAGTAAGGGGAAAATCGCCGAACCTCTGACAATTGGAGAGTGGGATGGATGCCCTTCCCTAAGAGAGCTTTTGGGGGCCACTATGAAAGGATAGGGAGGCCGCCACCTGACTAGAGTCGTCCGAAGGCAACTCTGCACAAAGGGGGTAAGGAAAAAGCTCCCGAACCAGTATCTATTGGAGAGTGGGAAACACTTTCTCCGCTAGGAGATACTTAGGGGGCCCTCTGAGGTAGCACAGAGGGTCTACCTCCTAGGAAGAGGAGAGCTACCCAAGAGCAGCTTCAAAAGGGATAGACGGGAAGCTCCTCTACCAAGATTGATTGGGAAATTAGGGGGGCATAAACACTTATGGCAAGAAAAGTTTAAATTTAGTGCCTCTGCTCGAGACAGCCCTACTCTGACCACCCAAAAGGAATAGGCCGAATGGGGGCCTTTTGGGGTACCCCAGATGATGCCGCTAGGACGAGCAGTATACGCCATCACTACCACTCCATGGCAACCCTAGACTAAATCCTACAAGTGGCGTAGTAGGCACGTCGGAACGGTGGATCCAGCTTAGTATAGGGACCTCGGAGAGGTCAGGGTCACCACGCCTAACATCCAATGGAAGAGGAGCCAGAGCCTTAGTCCAGGAGGGGCAGTATAAGACAGGACCAACGAAAGGTGATGAAGATATAATAGTGAAGAGTGCGTACGAACCAGCTTCCCCTAGATCTAGACCCAGAGTGGAGCTTCCCTCTGCGTCAGGTCTATTTTTGAGGGCCATTAGCTCAGGAAGAAGCGCTGTTCATCCAGGTAGAAATGAGGGTACCTCCCTGCGGCGTACTGAGAACGGGAAGTTCTGTTTCTCCTCCAGCTTTCAGTTCCAGTAGGAGGTTTCGCACCGAGATACATCATCGAATTTCTTGCGGGTAGACAAAAGGTCGAGATAGTCGTAGAAAAAAAAGTAGCGCTGAAAGAGATCGGGGAAGAAGCGCACCAACAACTTTACCACGTCCCATCAGAGAGCTCATGTCAATCCTGTGACAGGGCTGCACTAATTAGCTTTCAAGCTGGGAGGATGTGCAGCTCCTCCAGGTACCAAGTGTAACAGGGTACCCTCTTGCACGGGAGAATTAGAGAGAGACAGAGAGAGACGGGATGGGCGGACTGACTGACTCTGAGGCAAAATAATATTGACTGCCTGTTGTTGTTGTTTTTTAGGGGGGGGGGGCGATCAGTTTTAGGAAAAAAAGTAATGATAAAAATTCTGTTCCGTGAACTAGACTGTGTGTATGGAATTCAATCACACTCCGACAATGGGGTGGATGGTGTCTCAGCGGTAAAGTCGCTGTAATACCTGCATCCGAGAGCAATTACATATGGCAGCACTCTGCACATCAAATCTGGAATATGCGTGCCCTCCCAGGCACGATTTCGTCAGAAAGAATTGCGGCTATAATTATTCCACCCATTTTCACTTCCTGCATATTCGCCTACACTTTCTAGATTTTGTTTTAAGAATCTCGGAACTCAATCACACTTTTCATTCTGCTTACAATACGACCGTTAAATGTGGTTGCTTGTGCGTTTATTTTTGAATGTGGCCAAAATAGTAACACTTGTGTTTCGGTGGTAATTATCTTAACAAATCATTGATTATGCAAGGATGCTCAAGGTCACTTACTTACGCAGATACTAAAGCCATACCCTTATTCTCTTCACTATATATATATATATATATATATATATATATATATATATATATATATATATATATATATATATGTTACCCGTGTTTCTGTTATTAGCCATGTATTTCCTCTGAATTTTTTCCTAAAATGTCTCGTTGCATTTTTTTTTATATTTGTCTTCAGTTTCTGCATACTTCCTCTGTTCAGTGTCCAAGTTTCACTACCACAACTTAAGACTCGTAAGGTGCATTGAGTGATAGAATCGTCCTCTCTGCAGAGTTTTAAGAATAGAGTGGAATGATTTATGGATGAAGATGCTAGGTTGGACTGAACTGGGTGATAGGAACAAAATGCTTCTTTTCTTATGTGTTATGTATAGATGCATGTTGCGTCTGAACAGGAACTTACGCTTTCCTACCACTTGCCAACCTAATTTTGTTCTAATACTGACTTCCATACTCCCATTAGGAGTCGCAAGGTGTCGAAAGTATGCTCATTCCTGTACTTAGGACCGGTTGTAAGTCCTGATAGAAGAATGGAGAAGGAGATCTATCCCATTGTGGATGCGTAAAAGGATTGATAAGGAATAGAAAAATGGGGGTTGTAGAAAGAAAAAAAGCCGGAAGAATTCAGACATGTTAAAATAGACCACTCCAGCTGAGGCCAAGAGGTCGGAGTGAAACAGCCCACACCCCACTCTCCCAGGGATGAAGGGGGGTCATCGACTAGCCTCCGAAATTAGCCGCCGGCCAAGTCAATAGGTGAGAAGAGGCTTTGTACAGAAATGACGAGGAAAATGATAAAATGGAGGACATGTCTAGAAAGAATAAAGCCCAGGTAGACTCAATCTATTTTGAAACTGCTTGGGTTGGGCGCATCAGGGACGGAGGGAGTGCCACTTCTCCAGATGTCAGGTTAACAGTCTACACGGGGTGACCCCCAAGCGGGGGATACTCAACATAACAGCCAGCAGAAACTGGGAGCAACTCAAAGAAACATGTGACGAGACAAGTTAGGAGCAACCCGCAGGGTCTTTATAAGAAACTCATTGATAATAACATAAAGACGGGTGATATATATATAGTAAAAAGAATAAAAGTTATGTTGTGGAGATGCGCAGGACAGATTGATAAAAGAAAAACAAAATAAATCGTAAAATGGACACCTTTATACATAAAGACCAACACTAAGAACGGGACCTCGAGGAAGGTGGAGGATAAAGTTGACTGCAACTCTAGAATGTGGCCAGTGCAACTTAAAGCACCCCCCCTTCCTCCCCTCATGCAGTGGGAAGCAACGAGCTGAATATATATATATATATATATATATATATATATATATATATATATATATATATATATATATATATATATATATATGCTAACATTTGGGGTCATGGCTGCATTCGGCAAATCGTAATCGGTAATACAAATCGCAAAAACATACGACGCATAGAACGTGCGTGTGGAGAGGCGCACAAGAAAAACCACGTTCCTCACTGATGAAGTTTCTCTTCTCGGCCAGAAAAGCGAAATAATTCGAATGAAAAAAACCCAACAACAAAAAAAACAAACAAAACAAAACAAATCCGCTTAGAGATGACTTCAAGGTCAAACACTAGCCAATGAGCACAAGGCTTGGAAAATTCACGCCCCTGACCCAATCATATCGACGCTTTTAGAGGAAAATGAACCCTTTTAAGATTGTCTCTTCATTTTTGTTCCGAAAATTCTTTTAGTTTTTACAATTAATGCACAGATGAATTTGATAATAAAGGTTTACCATTGACATTAATTGGGTGGAGGCCTACTAAACGTATGACCGCACACGATCACAGTCATTCTGGGGTAATACGTCACACAAGATCAGTAAAATGTTGCTGCATTTCAAGTTAAAAAATCTAAACCAAATCAATTTGGACTCTAACAAGATTACGATGCATCAGGTGCATTCCCCAAGGTATAGATAATTTTCTACAAGAAAGGCAACCTTTTGTAGTGTAGTGTAGGTATTGTATGTGTGTCTTCGTGTTTTTCTCACACACACACACGCGCGCACAAAAACTGTCTATCTCTTTCACAGTTTATATCTTACAGCCTTTCTCTCCCACCCTCTCTCTCTCTGACTTTTTTTGTATCTCTCTCTCTCTCTCTCTCTCTCTCTCTCTCTCTCTCTCTCTCTCTCTCTCTCATCTCTCTCTCTCGCATGCGTATCGTATCTCAGTTCAGGAAAATACGAATTGACTGCGTTATCTTATTATTTCAGTGGTTTTCCCTGGTTTGTTGTAATGCTTTCCCCTTTCACCACATAAACCTGTACTCGCTTCTCTTCCAGAAATTTCTACGAATGTGGAATATCTCTTGCCACAAAATGTTGAATGTACCAATTAATTCCACGTGTCCCCATGTATACACTTAGGCAAATATATTGGAAGTTTGTTTAAACCCACAAATAAGGAAACAAGCTGTCCTTGTGCTATTTGGCTCTAAAGCAATTTAGTCGCACATTTGTACGAATGCGTTCCTTGAAGCACAGAAATCATCTTTCTTCTCATTTTTTTTAAGGTTGATAAAGTTTGTACTGGTTCTTTTTTTTACCTTAATCTACTTCATTATTCCTCTTTTTCTTTTCATTTGTTTTTTTTCCTTCTGTCATTCTTTCCCGGTGAGTGAGCTCGCCGTGCTTGAATTACATTTACTTCCTGCCCTTTATTTCTTGGGGATTTATAATTACTGATATGTTTACCTTGACGAGTTTATTTATTTTAAAAGTAACAACCTCCCAAACAATGACCTCCTCTATCAGAAGGTTTCGGAAAATGGTTCATAATGTGTTTAAGGGAGCTAGCCCAACTACCAAAATAGGAGACTGCTTGGGAGGTATTAGCGAACGACCAGAAATCATTATGACTGATTGATAAAACAATGATACATGTGAGTTTGAATGCGGTTTGGGTAGGTATTGTTTTATTTTGCCGAGAGTAAAAGTGAAGATGTTTGCGGCGTATTACTGTATTGTTGCGGTGGCAGGAAATTGATCTAAGAAAACTTGTTTTGGAATGAATTGAGTGTCGTAGCGGGGAATGCAAAGAAAAGAGGAAGGATTTTTATTTGCTATTGTTTCTAATTCTTAGGTCCAGCGCAGATTCACTTTTTAAGTGGCGCTGGACACAATGGAGAGAAGAAAGCGCATACCAGGAAGGTAGCGGCCGATGTCCACGGCAGAAGTTAGCACATGGAAGAGGAAGAGTGAGAGGGGGCGAACCCCGCCTCGCGTTTTTAGATATGATTGTGGATGAAAGGGTTGATAAACACCAGATCGAAGAACTTTCATTATTTGAAGGAGTTTAACGTCCCTTTATACGCTATCGGGTTTATCCAGACGTGGGAAGGTATTAGAGAAGGGAGAGAAAAAGGAAGAAAAAAGTGAATGCAAAAATGTTTAGTAATGAAAAGAAGAAGAATTTAAGACCTCCAAGAGTAAATTCATAGAGAAGTGACACTCAAGGCCCGAAGTTGACCTACTTTGTGGGGGCTCAAAGGACAATGGTGTAGCTCTTGGAACACACGTATACACACACGCACAAACACGTGAACTACAAACTTTGAGTTATTTTTGTTTTATATTGCTTTTATTTTTATTAATCATATAAAATTATTTTTTCCACTCCTTAGATTAATAACATAAAAATGAAAAAAAAAACTGAACATCAATCCAAAAGATCCGTATCAGACCCCGTCAATTTTTGGACTAACCAAAACATCTTTTAATAGAAAGAGGAAATTAATCATAATTGAAGGCAAATGTACAAAAACATGATTTGTTTTAAATCAAAACTTTTTTAAGCTTTAAATGCCATAAACAAGAGAAAAATGCAAATTCATATTCATTTCGGTGTGAACAGCGGCGCTTAAGTAAAAAATGAAAAAAAGTGAATTAAATAAGTTTCGTCCAAATGGGGCTAGAGGATTCCCAAAGTAGCGCCATTTATTCCTACTCCTTTATTTAAAACTTGCTCATTTTAGTAAAGGATTTCATTTAATTTCTTAAAAATCCATGTTAACGATTAATTGAATGTCACTGATAGATTTAAATTATCTCAATTTTTAGTGCAGCTGCTTACTTACCAACTTATGTTTTATCCTCTTACCAGGCCTAAGCCGTGAGGTCCGCCCCGCTACGAGGGCCGAAAGCCCGTTCGATGAGGGAAGAATTAGACACGGGGTGCGCTGGGCCGTCGACTCTGCTCACCGCCTTCCACTTCATATATAAGGTAACTACGCTGGCACTATCCTTTATGGTCAAAGCTCCAGGACAAATTCATTTGGCCAGCGGGCCGATTGACAAGACTCATCTTAGCTCGTATCTATAGGCCGAGTGTATATATATATATATATATATATATATATATATATATATATATATATATATATATATATATATATATATATATATATATATATATATATATATATATATATAAATGGTCACATTGCGGAATTTTCTGACCCTTTGGAGACTTTTCTCTTAACCTCTAAAGGCATTAAAAGGTCATAGTATCTACTTTCCATGCAACCTTTTTTCTTTTTATTGCTGTAATCATGTCGACAACATTACGAAGTTACGGGTTACCGTAGGCGCATGTAGATCCGCCTCCAAGACCGGCCTTGCCTTTCCTAGGTATCGGCGAAGACAACGTAAAACGAGACACCCTTTCGACTGATGGAGGAGTCCCCTCTCACCATTTCTATAAGGCAAAGAGGCTCGCTCTTTACCATCTTTGGAGCCGCCCTCTGGCAGCTACACCTAATAAAATGGAGTGACATCACATGTGCATCCTTAGGGGCCCCTCTAACACACTTTAGGGGAGAAGAGGTTTACTTCTCTCCTATATCTACGAACGAAGTGGTTTTCCCCTTACTCCGTTCTTTGGAGACGTCTTTGGACGACTCCATCTATGCAGCAGCGGCGGTCCAGGACTTCCTTTTACAGGGGACTGGCAAGAAAGTTGGTAGAGAACCCACAATCAACGCTCTCTGTAAGAGCGGCTCGATAGGGCCAGCTCTCTTAGAGGGGCAAGGGTTGGCAAGGCCTGTGAGGGCCCTGTCCGCTATGCTGTCTTGCAGTCGTGCATATTAAGTTTGCAGGGGTCGGCGTGCCTTCTCCACTCTCTTCCTCGATGGAGGTTGGTTCACCAGCACAATACCACAAGAATGAAGGGGACTCGATTAGGAACAATTACACCTTAGGTGGGGATGGTCACTTAGAGGCCCCCTCCCATGAACTAGACATGGTTATGTATATGACCCTGCCCAAGATGACAGGATCTTCAATGGGGGTAAATCTGGGCTCTGTTTAAACACATATCATTAGTCTGCCCCTGTGAAAGCTTTTCCGCAGGTGGCTTGAGCCCCCGAGGACTTAAAAGGAGAGGAGGGAGCTCCTCCCTTAACTGGTATCCCCGTGACAACCAAGCCTTTATCCATTTCGAAGCAGCATATTGATGAGGCCGGCCAGCCAGCCTTGGAACCCCTTTTGGGGCTGGGGAGAAGTGAGTTCACTCCCCACCGTCATCTCCAAGGAAGAAGAAAACTCTAAGAAGAAAAAGAATTCCTCCCTCTCCGCGGGGTTCTGGGGACGAACGGGCATGCTGCCCATTTGGCAAGGGGTCAGGACAAGATTGGCAGGTTCGACCCCGTGGCGCTCTCGAGTGAGGAGGCCCAGACAAACATCAGGCACATGTGCACTGAGAGGAGGCTCAATTACATCAGAGGCTAGCTGGCATTTTTACGACCGTTGGCTTCAAAAACTTAATGATTATTCATTCCCCAGATGACATCATGTTAGCCAAAAGCCACAGGATCACCAGAGGTGAGCGTTAGCTAGATTGACTAGCAGATAGCATAAGTTGACACGTTTCTCGGAAGGGAGCCTTCGGGCGAATGCGTCGGAGCCTTCCAAGGCGGCCATGATTAGTATACTTCGGGTACTCAATGGCTTACTGGTGCGTTTGACGCTGCCCTCTATCATGAACTCAGTGAAAGGGCTGGTTTATGTCAGAGAACTCGTGGACTACTCTTTAGGAGACATCACTGGAGATCTGGCTGAACAGGGATCAGTCAAGATCGAGCGTGTGATAAGAAAACAGGAAGGGGCCTCGAGAGACACCACTGCACTCTTCGTAAGGTTTGACCGTGACACACTCTCTGAGTCGGGGCGAGCCGGTTGGTATCGCTACCGCGTGAATGCATTCGTGTGACAGCCGAGGATGTGATACTATTGCCACCGCTTTGGCTATCCGAATCGCTCATGTGGACAGCCTGATGTATGTGTAATGTGCTCTAAGGCCGTACACGATAAGTCGTTATCGTGTCTGGCTAAGTGTTTCAATTGCGGGGACGGCACCATGCCCCCTCTAAGCACTGTGGCATGTATCTACTGGAGAAAGAAATCCTGTACGTTCAGGCAGCGGATTGTCTCTTATTCTACGAGTCTAAGGACTTGCTCCTGGACCCCCCAGCAGTGCATAGGACATATTTTGCCTCAATTTTAAAATGCTTCCTCTGCTACTGTTTAATCCAAGTTTAAGAGCACGAACGTTTCTGCCCCCATTCGGAACCCTTTTGCAGCCTATACCCCTTCTGGGCGCTCCCCTGGTAGAGCTGTCGGCACAAAGGCCTCACATCCAGCCTCGACTTAAACCAGGGCTCCCTCCCCCCTCCATCAGCGTGACCGTTTCGCGTAAGGTAAAATAGCGGTGCGCTTCCACCGAGTCGTTAGACTCACAGGAAGTAACCCCCCTGAAGGCGGTCGAGAGGCTGTCTTCAGGGGTTCCTAAAACCTGCCCCCCATACCGAAAGTCGGACACTACCATATGAGTTTAAGCTTCTACAACTTCACCCAAGGCTGGACTGGGCGGTTCTGAGATGGGAGATCTTCAAAGGAAGGATTCCTGCTTCCGCAGCCCATTAGCCAACCAAAGGTTTAGAGGCGAGAGGAGGACAATCCTCACATATCAAGTCCTACCTCTCCCGATATATCTTCGAAGGAGACAGGTCCTCATCGCCTTGTTCTGCTAACAGTGCCCGGAGTTCTGCCTCAGGGAAGCGTACGGCCATTCCCGTAAAGGTCTTTTCTTCAAAGAACGCTCCATCACATCTTCCGAGCTAGGCCTGGAGGACCTATTCCTTCAATCAATTTGCCGCGGACTCGACTTGGTGGAGCTGCCTAGGCTCATCTCGTATCGTCCCCCGTTAGCTTGACTTGGCTTCTTTTCGCCTTCCTACTACTAGCTACAATCCACAAAGCAACGCCGCTGTTGAACGTCTCTACCAAACGATCAAATTTGCTTACGCTCTACAGATCCCAACATTACTTGGGAGGACAAGCTGCTTTTGATTTGTTTGGGTATTCGTTCATCCTTGAAAAGAAGATCAGGTCTGCTCTGCAGCGAAACCTTTCTATCGTACCAAACTATGTACCCAACGACTGATCACGTACACAATTTGGTACGGGTGTTTGCCGAAATTATTCCTACCTTTCCAAAAGTACCTGCTAACCAGAAATCTTTCGTGCCAAAAGAGATGTTAACTTGTTTCCATGTTTTTGTCCGTCGCAACTCAACTCGCTCCTCATTGCAACCCGTTTATGATGGATCCTTTTTCGTCATATCTAAAAAACTAAAATTCTTTGTACTGCAACTTGGCACCAATCAGGATATGGTTTCTTCGGAACGCCTGAAACCCGCCTTTATTGATTATTATACACCATATACATCCCGCGTCTCTTTCTACTTAAACTATAACACTAAATGGTCGTGATTTCACATACTCGCTTCCTAAACCCTCCACCAATGATCTATCTTACACGCACTGCTCCAACCTGTTTGCTTCCACCTCCTCTTTTGTTGCAGGAAATCTCGTCGTCAGCGTTGGTCAGTCAGAAGCAAATTTATCCATTACTGGTCATTACTTCAGAGGAGAGCCAGGCTCAAACGGTCCAGCTCCCGTCAAACGCCAGCTCAGAAAGGACTACAAAACGGATCACCTTGGGTCAGTCCATCTTCACTCGTGACAGTGCCTCGCCTTAATATACTGGCACGGCCAGCAATTTGTGTCCCTTTGACAGTAGTCACCCAATCGGCATGGTGACACGTTCTGGCCGCGTCGTTAGAAGACCCCGACGATACCCGGATCCAGGACTAATACCGAAACAATAGAAAAAGGGTGGATAACTTTCTTAGAGGGATAGATTGTAGCCAAGTCAACAGGTCCAAAGACACTTTGTATATTTGCTACAAGTTATATTATAAATTCAATTATATTTCTCCTACGTATTTGGTTTATTTTCGTTTCCATTAATTCATTTAAGTATCTATTTTATATGTATATCTATACTTTTAGCACTTTTTTTATCGTTTACTTGTGTAATTTATAAATCACTCTAAAAATACCTAATTATTTCGTGTACAAAATCTAATACTAATTGTAATATCACGTTGCGTGATAACACGGACCGATCAGAGAGCATCATTCACAATTTCGAAATTTTCGCGCTTGCCTCATTTTAGTTCAAACAAAGTCTTGTGATTCGTGATTCTGCTTGAAAAGGTTTGGTTTAAAAACTCTACTAGTAAATTTGGATATGCGTATTCTAGTTTCCCCACAAAATAAGTGTTAATTCTTCTTTTTTTTTAACTACAGCTCCCTACCTTTGTATATTCAAATAACGAGATCATACTATTATTATTTACAATCCTATTATTATTATTATTGAAAATACTATTATTATATATAATACTATTATTATTTACAATCCTCATATTATTTACCATCCTACCATTATTTCCATCCTATTATCAAAATCCCTTAATTATTTCAATTTCTATAATCTTATTATCATTTTTATTACTATTATTAACCAATTTTCTAGGTATCCTATTGTCCCCCAAATTATATTTCTCGTGCATTAATAAAATAAAATTTTAGATTATATTCTTCACTTATTAATTTGATCATTTTTTTCAATAAATGGATTTTTATTCTCATTATTTCGTCTATTCAATTTTATATTATATTTCCCATCTAACTATTCCTACGTGTGTATCCTCAATACCAACTATCTTCCATCATTAAAATCTTATTAAAATTAACAGGAAAGTTATCACGATAAATAATTACATTTATTTCACTAACGACCCTGTAAAAGTTGTGCTTAAATTTGTGGGTTGTTATGAGAGTAGCAAAGGATTTTTTAAAGTGAGACGATTAGTAGGTTCTATTGCAGTCAGCGTCCGAAACTTGCGATGGAGTTGTAGATCGAGTGCTATTTGAGTGTATTTAGAGTGTTGGGCGAGGATGCTGATAGTATTGGAATAGTTGAAGAGTGTGATGATGAGATTTCGGGAGGGATGTCATGGCGAAAAAGGCTGAAGAGAGTGGAGGATAATATGTATGTATCCTTACGGAACGCTTTTGTATATTTGATGTGTTCGTGATAGATTGTCGTGGTGTATTACTTGTGCTTGTCGATATGTGAGAAAGATGAAAAGCTATTATTTGTAAATTGAGTGGTGTGGTGTGGTGTTTTGTATTGTCATGATGAGGATGTATCTAAGTACTGCGACGGAGAAGTTGCTTATATCTATTGTTGCCATCACTGTCTTGCATGGTGGTATGCGCTGGTTGCAGCTTTCTTGTTTTAATTATTGATGTCGATGAGTGCAATAGGCGGGATCAGGGTTTGGAGGTATCCAATAGGATGTGTGGCTATATTTTGTTTAGTACTAGACGTTCTAGAATTTTGGAGGGAGGTCGAGTAGGGAGATAGAGCGTCATGATGCGGGTCAGTGGGTGGTTTGTTTGATTTGAGATTTGGAATTATATGGGCAGATTTCCAGACGTTTGGAATGGAGATAAAAGAGATAAAGTGGCTGGAGATTTATGCGAGAGCATCGCTGCCTTTTAACCTAAGTTTTGCAGGTGCCTGTTTGAGAGATATGGGATGCCATTACTATTATGAATTGTGATAGTAGGTTGTGGTTTATTACATGTGAGCATAATGGCTTGTTTGTGTTAGGTACCCATTTTGGTATCGTGTTGTATGAGGGTGTTTGCCTGTTTGGCGAAGTTGACTTTGTTGGAATTCAAGCCGATGGCTTCATGCGTGTGTTGCTCCCCGTTGTTAGAGTTGGCAAGTCTCTTGATGGTTTTTGAGAATTTATTGATGTCCATCTTGTGGTTTAGTGTCTAGGAAGGCTTATCAGTGCCATTTTTACTATGCTGAATCATTGCTTCTATGTTATGTTATTTTTTTATGTCGTCTTTGTTATTTTGGGTATGTGTTTATCCCTGATTTTTTTGTGAGCTGTTTTATTTCAGGGGAAAAATTTAGGATGGCAGTTTAGGATGGAGGCATGTAGATTGTACAGGTTGGTGAATATGTGGTCTATTTTGTTGGTACTTGCACTGAGGGATCGGTTTCTCTTTGGATCATGATGGGGTATGGAGGATGAAGTGGCTCAGGGCATATGTGTTTGTGAATTGGATGTATTCTCTGATGTATAGGATGAAGTTTCCGCTTCCATCGTTTCTGTGTCTGTCTTGTTACTTCTGTATGTTATTTTTTGTAATGCAAACTTCACTTTTGAATTTTGATTTTCGGATGAAAGGAGACATAATCTATGTTATGTTTGATGAGGAATTAATTCAGCTCCATTTGTTTGTCGCGTATTCCATTTATGTGAAATTGTAAAATGAACTCGGTGGGGACAAATTTTGTGGAACCAGCACCTTAGCTTTTGGGGGATCTGTATTTGAATCAGTTTAATGAAATGACTTATTGGAGTAACTTGTGCTCTTTATATTTTGAGAATAGAAACTTTAGGGTGATTGAGAAAATCTAGACTGAGTTGGCAAAAGTTGGGATTATTATTATCAAAGTCAATGAAGGCGACCCGTTGGAAGGCAACAGCCAAAATGGTAGAACCTAAAAAACCTCCAGGGCCCAACAAGCGGCGCAACATCGATAAAAGTAAAAATAATCCCCATAAAAATCAAGAGGAAATAAAAACATTCACTAGGGCTATTAAATGCCTCACAATTATCCGAATTAACGACATCATTAGGCAGAGTGTTCCACAGAACGACGGTGGTAGGAAAGAGAGATCGAGAGAACTGCGAGGTATTCATTTGAGCGACCAAAAAAGCACGGTCATTCTGCCTTAAGGAGTAGCGCGTATCACGAACCGGCTATGGGGAAGCTGGCATCAGACAATGAAGTAGATGATCATCTTCTATTTGAAACCTCTGTCAAGGAGCTTCAAATTTGTCTCCGATGCAGAAAAGAAGATATAATGACAATATTCAAAATAAGGCAGAAAGAAGGAACAAAAACAATTCATAACCACTCTGTCTGTAGAGTAGATTCGGCAGCACTTACGCAACAAACCAACTTTTCAAGAAATTGAGAACGCAACAGTGCGCAAGTGCAGCTCAAAAGTCAGCTTGGGATCAAAAGTAACACCAAGCAATTTCAATGAACAACATTTAGAGACCGCAACGCGGGTAGACAAAAGGTTGTAAGGTCCTTGATCGACCAATAACAAAAGGATATGGGATTTATTTGGATTAAGTTACATACTCCATTTTTATTTCAAATTTTGCAAGAATGGTGCTCGGTGGAGAGAAGTAGGGACCACATAAGAAACTTTCTACCACCTTCCAGCATTCAGACTTACAAGAGACTACGCCTTCCTCTCTTTTTCTCTTTCTCCTATTTGGAACTCAAAGTAGTTCCCCTTCTAGCTCCTTTGTGACTATCCTTATGCTACCCGAGGGGCCCCTCTATAGAGGTAAAAATAATAGGAGGTTCAATCACTCTAAAAGGGAGCCTAAAATCAGTTTTGGATTACCTGAGGAGATATTCGTTAGCAGACCTCTATAAGGCGGTACAAATCTTTTTACACCAAGATGGTTATTTTCACATGAGCTGTTTCGCCGATTCCCCGAGCGGTCTACTTCGGTGATTGCGCGCCGTTGTCCCTTAAACCACCAGTTCCTGGTACTCCCCGCCAAGACTTGCTGATCTGAAACATCACAGCAGAGAGCCCCTACATATCAAAGATGTATGTCCTTTAGGAGCCTCCCCCCTCCAAGATGAGCGGATACCATGACACTGGAGGCAAAGTGGCCTCATCCTAGGATGTAGAGTCTTATCTTGTAGCGGATCATGGCTTGGCGGTAACCCCAAGTCCTATCTCACACTTGGGCACGATCTTCTCAAGAATCCCGATACTTCCAAAGAAAGGAGTGGTTAGGACAAAATGATAGGGGTTCTTATTCTGAGGGGGCTCTGGAGACGAGGGGTCCTTCGTCATTTGTAGAGAGGACCAGGTCGATGTGGATCTTTCCTCTCTTAGGGCCTCACCTGGTAGGGGTGTGGGTGCGACAAAGGGAGAAATCCCACAACGTCACCCTAAAGTAGTGAACAAAATAGTGGCTCTCTTTCATATGGAGAGAGAGGAAAAAAAACGGTTAAAACACCGCCTTCACCATCTAAAGAGAAAAGTAAATTTCAGTGGGGGCTCTTAGCTAAAAATAGTGGGGTCATGAAGCATCAGAATTTATTTAGCATTGTTTTAATAATGTGTAAAAGAAAATAAACATATAAAAAGAAAATTTATAGTTAAACTTGATAAAGTCCTAAACAGAACAAAATCAAACATTTTTTCTTTACTTACTAATAGCCTAAATTACTACAGTTCAAGCTTGATTCATTCATTTAAAAATGAGATTTATTCAATCTTGTTTTAATTGGCGCGAAAAGATTAATTATTTTCTCCTTGATCTCTGGATGACTATTGAGGAATTATATAATGTACAAGTATAAAGAAAGAATTAAAGAAAAAAGGATTCATTATATTGAATGTTATCGATAATATCGAGTGGAAATAGGGGGTGTTGCAGTTCCGCAGTGCCTATACATGAGCCACCACTGAAAGTAACCAAGTGAATAGAGGCTCGAGTGCGTCTGAGTCTTTACTGGCATCTTCGAGCCAACCAGCTTCAAATGATTTTTAGTCATCCCCTTGATTGAAGGAACTGGGGTGTCTGGCGGCTACATACTCCATCAGGGTAAAGGTTTAGAATCTTTCCTCGGAATAGTATTAAAGATTTGTCGTTTTAGAGAGAGGGTACGTTGGTCAATGTGTTCATTCCGGACGACGAAAATGCCAAATTAAGTGCCCATGAGATATTCAATGGCACATATGTGTAGTTACAAAAGAATTTTTGTAGGTTGGGAAAACGATATGTATGACTACTCAAATAGAGACATTACCGAAGATCTGGCTGCCCATAAGGCAGTCATGGTTGAGCGTGTAACGAGAAAAAAGTGAGGGCAATTGAGATCCACCATGCTACTCTTTGTCACGTTTGACCCGAAAATGCTCCCAGAGTCGACGCGTGCTATCTCGTATCCTACCGTGTGAAGGTATTCGTAACGTTACCACGGATGTGTTATCATTCCAACTGATTCTGCCATACGAGTAAGTCATGTCGACACGCAAAAAGTGGTCAACTACAGATTTGCTTAACCCAGTCCAATGTTAATAATGGTCAAATCATAGTTGCAAACACGGGAGTGAAGAAGATGAGCAAAAATATCGAGTTGAATCGCGTTTCAACGTGACAAAGCTAGAGAAAGAGGAATAAGTGGAGCGTTAGCGCGACGACGTACTTTGTCTCGTTGTAAAAGAAGACATGCACGAGTCTATTTACGACGTTAGCGTTCATATCTATCCATAAAAACAAGGTGATTACGAGTAACTCGAACGCCAAGATAAGAAAGATTAATTACCCACGATAGGTGAGAGGAAGTCAGAAAACGAAATGTCTACCACGATAGACCTGGCGGAGCTGCACTGAGCTTCGATTTCTCAAACACCGATTTAAGTTACATAAACAATGAAACATTTACAACTCCGTATCATGATCCAGGTATATTTGCATGGTCGAACGGCGAAGGCCTGGAGACTAGCGTGGTCAAAGTTTCTAAATACAAGTGAGCATTTCTTGCAAGAGGTCAAAGGAACCAGAAACATTGAATATTATTCGTAAGCTTAAGAATGAAATTTAAATGATGAATTTCAAATGTAGAGTGCAAAGAGAATGTAGTAGGACTGAAGAGAGAACCAACCATATACTAATGAAAGTGGCCGATGGCAAAAGTACAAACTTTCCAAGCAATTAGCAAGAGAACATGCTATATTGGGGGGGGGAGGCTTCTGTTGTAGAGCCATTAATCATCTCGCACAAGTCTAGAAGTTGCTTGATTTAAAAAAAAATGTTTGCTGGCAACAAAAGTTCAGCCACCCTCCCCCAAAACGCAATAAAATACACTTAACTACCTAAACTAATGTAACAATAAACTATAACGATACAAAAAGAGAGGAAAAAAAAAAATAACAGCACGGTCAAGTATCTCCAGTCGGGCCTGCCTTCCTCAAAAACCCAAGCGAGCTACCAAAAATTTAAAAAATTATATAATATGTAGATTTGCCTCCTTCAATCTGGTGTACATGAGCCAGAGTCACGTACAAAGGACAAACAATAGCGACCGTGCTCTTCACAGTACGGGACAAAGTTATGATATTTAACCAAAAAGTTTTTCTGAAGTTTGGGGGAGCATGTATTCTTCGCAGAAGGCTAAGGGCAGGAATCCACCCGGTGGTTCTGCGTCATGCGAATGTGTTAAATTCAGAGACGACAGAAAATGTCTTGATATCGTCGATGCATTGGAGAATAGGTCCACGGGAAAGGTCGAGGCACAATTACGTGGAGCCGAAGAGCTCACCTGATCCCTGCCAGTTATTTACCGTTGGGAAAAGCTAAACGCCAGGATACTTGCTCAGTCTGTACAGACAGCCTGGCTCCCTTTTCAGAGGGTCATCCCCAGCAACATCTACATGTCCAGAAACCCAGAGGAAGATAATCTCAACATCCTGCCGAAATGAAGCAGTCATGGCGTCTCGGATACTGCCGGCTTCAAACATGGAGCAGGTAGCGGCAAAGCTGTTTACTCAGACAGACACGGCTAAAGTATGACAAGATGCATACTCAAAGAAATGCGAACACATTACTCCCGTTGAAGCAAAAGAATTGGGAGCAGGGGCTTGGCTCAAACGCCAAGAAAGTGTTATCACCCAGGTTGACGTCTTGGGCAGAACTAATCGGCGCAAATAGACCATGAATTGCACTAAGCTCTCAAAGTTGTTTATTTGCCAATTGTCATCTATTGGCAACATAGGTATCCCCGAGTTTGACCACGGCCAAAATAGGATCAGTTGGCGACTGGGGGATATGCTGAAACCACAAGTATTTATGCATCATGACATGTGCATGCCTCTTATTTGCGTCGATAAGAAGATTTTCTATATGGCACATGCATGTGGCATCAGTTGTTAACAGCAGGCGAGTATGGTAGAACAAATTCACAGTCTGTAATAGAGAATTGGATGTCGAGACGTAAATCACGCACTTTTAATCAGGTTTTGAGTGAACAAAGGAACCACTCCCAGAACCCTTTGTGCTGAATGCCTGCTAATTTGCAACTCCCAGGTGATGCAGCGGTCGAATACAATACCAAGAAATCGGCGCGAATCCATTACATATAGGTGAACCCTATTTAAGAACTGGTCCTCGTTTGTGTGATAACCATGACGGTGACAAGTGTGCACTACCTTATTTTTGACCATAGAAAACCAAAATCCGTAGGATTTGGCATAACGAGATACGCGGTTCAGAACTTGCGGAATCAGCGCTCCAAAGTATACATCTGAACCGCACCAAAAGATATCGAAAAGTCGTCTACGCAGAGTTGAACGAAAATATCTTCTGGCAGCACCGATGTGATACCGTCGATGCTCACGACAAAGAAGTGACAGCAATGACATTTCTCTACTGGATGCTCTTTTCCTGCCATATTGGACCGGAAAGAGTTTTCATAACCAATAAGCAGAATCAACGATCTTGTAGGAAGTCAACCAAGGAAATTTGGAGGCGTCCCCTCACCCTCAACTTATGGTTGGTTTCCATAATGCTGTATCGCTACGTGGTCTCATAATCCTGGTCCAAATTAGGGCAGCTTACGATGGATGAACGCATAGCAGATCGTACTTTCCAGCCAGAACAGAGCATCTGACGTATATTGGAACTCATAAGAGCCGCACTGTGGAGGAGACAAGGTGACCTGCACTTTCACAATATAAAATAACCTAACAATAACCAATTTCTCCATCAGGTTGCACAAGCAGGAAGTTAGAGAAATTGGGTAAAAACCGATCAGTGTAGAGTGCCTCTCTCCAGCTTTCGAAAAGCAAGCATGGTAACTATTTGCCAAGAACATGGGAAGATGCCATATGTCCTTATCATCCTTAAACAAAACTAAAAAAGTGCATGACTCGCTCACTTAGGTGTCGAACATGTCGTCCTGGATATTGCCCGGGCCAAGCACGGTATCCGTGCACAAAGCGACAACGGAGCCCAGCTCACTTATTTATGAGGTTGTTGAAGGATTCTCCTCCTATGAAGGTGAAGGTCAGTCGGCAGCTCCGAGCAACCGCGAAACGTACATGAAATATTGTTGAAGGAGGATCCATGTAGGATCTACGGAAAAAGATTGCGCAAAAGACTTTGCCACGGACGCAGGATGTCTTCTTGCAGTGCGTGACGTAGGTCCTGTAAAACTTTACCCACATCATTTTTACACGCTGTCACACCGTAAAAAGAAGTCTCTCATTGAGTGAATGCACGTAAAGAGCTGTGAGCGTGCTTCAAAAGGAAACTAGATCTTGCCATTGCCAATCGATATTCACACTGGGTGAAATTGTTCAGATGCCGCTTGTAAAGCTTATAGACATATCGCTTATCTCTAGTAGCCGTCTCACACTCGGCTCGACCCACAACCAGAGAAGGGGATTTCAGGCAAATCAGCTAAGCATTCGAAGAATAAAATTCATTCTCGTGGCGATGATGGTGCCGGCGAAGAATTTAATGACCTCATTAGCTGACATTCACTTCTTGGTTGAGGTAGGGAAGCCAATAATTTCCCCAAATGCAAGCCACCGAGGTGTCTTCTTAGGTGGAAGTAACCCGGAAAAGTATATTTGAATTGGAAAGTAATCGTTATTGTGGATGTCGTAGACCAACTCCCAGCCTAAATCAGAAAGTGCATCTGGAGAGCATAAGGAAGATTAAGGCAGGAAAATAATACGTTTCTCAGGAGTTGATGTGTCAATTAATTTACATTTAGGACACCAACATCCAGCTTTTCGATCAGGTACGCTAAGTCCTGGCCCCATGGATTGGAGGTCTATTTCATCCAAAGGAAGTACTTACCGTTCAAGTCCCCTAGGATGACACAGAGTCTTGACAACCGTGCCACGACGCGACTGAATTCCACCTCATCAAGGTCTACTGGCGGTGAAATATAGACAAAAACGAACGAATACCTCCTGTTCAGGTGTATTTGCACCGCTATCGCCTGTAAGGAGGTATTTAAGACAAAAGAAGAACAAGTGCATCACAACGGGTATAAATTGCGAATCCACCTGTCCGGCCACTATATCGTGGTGTTGATTCGCAAAAGCCAAATACTGAGGGAGATTGGCAAGTGAGACCCACCCAGCAGTCTCATTGAGGAAAACTGCTATTAGAGGACGGAAAGCCTCATTAGTGTCTCCCAACTCTTCCAGGGTTCACGGCAATCCGATTGTAGGTGAATGCCCTCCAGGTCTACCAAGAAAGAGTTGCGGCAACCCTTTTGGGGGAGAAGAGCTTTGCTGAGGTGGTTCTAGGCCGATCGGGGAGAGATCTCAGAAGGATTTGGACGAGGAATGAGTGAATGGCGCTGCCACCTTCAACAACTTAGCGGAGAAGGTCAATGTCAGGACGCGAACCTTCTAATTCTCATTCCTCGAATACTTCTACTGCCAGCGCGCCTTTAAAGCCTATGACGGGAAGGCACCCACCATTCACTATTCGTCCAGCTTCGGGAGGGGCGAGAGAGCCTAAGCTCCGTTGGTATTGCTCTCCTATGCGGAGCTAGTCTTAAAAGTCTCCAAGAGAGTGGCCACTACCACCTTTATGGGTGGTTCCTCCTTCGAAGTGAATGACTAGATAGAGGAGCGTGGCCTCCTCTTAGATGAAGCACGGTGCGATTCGTCACAATTCACACACATGCCTTTACACGACACAAATTTATCGTGTCCACATATTTTGAGATTACCCTACCCTGCATGTCTGCCTGACGGTTTAGTGTAGCCAAAGTGGAGGCGTGATAACACCTCCGCGATTACAGCACAACTGTCTTCGAATGGTAGTGATACCAGTAACCTCGCACCCTTTTAGGAACCCTGTCTTGGTCAAACCTGATAAAGAGTGTAGTTGATAGATCTCGAGCCACCCCCCTCCTACCTTGTTTCACTATCACACTCAACTTTGACTTCCCTTGGTAGGCTAGCTCTGCTCTGATATCTTCTAAGGAGTAGTCTAACAGCTTTCTTTGACTAAGTTCTTGGTAGAGTGCGAGGTTATCTGCACATGTGAGTAATCGAGCGTCCGAAAAGTACTCAATATGGTCGACTAGACAAGGTCGACCGTATTCTCCAGACTGTTCTCTTCTGACAAAAGGGAGACCTTTGGCTCTCTACTAAGAAACCTAGCTAAGGCCTGAAGCTGATATATCATATGTCGGTTGGACAAACTTGTTTCCATCCATGGCAAGAATAAAAATAAAATCTTTTGAAGACAGCAGACTCTCAGACGTCTGGCAGTCTCTCAATGAGGCGCCCAGACGTTTTCGAAGCTTCGATCAACCTTGTCTTGCCCGGTACAATACCCGAAGCAGGACGAACAAGCCTTGGCTTGGCCACTTGCCGAAGGGCCAAGGGAGGGACCCGTTTAACAGGGTTGTTAAAGAAATAAACTAAATTATCTATCGCAATAACTTTCCATTTAATTTTATTAAAATGAAAGTGATGTAAGATAAATTCTATTGAGAATCAGCATATACGAATACTTAGATGGGAAATGCGAGGTTAAAATAGAAGAGACGAATAATAAGAATAAAAATCTATTCATTGAAAAAATTGCAAACAAATATATAGCTACATAGTTACAGAGAGCCAGCAAGGACTACTTAGTCCACTCAAAGGCCAATCTCATTCTATACTAGTAATTATCCTTTGGACATTGTCGCCACGATGCTCACTCACGCGTCATTCAATCCACATCAGGGCTCCGTATTTAAACGATATCAATATTCGAAAAATAACTGTCTATTTTGTTTTTAAAACTATTCACACTACTAGCATTTACTACCTCTAACTATGTTCATTTGAAACCTCCGCCCTTTCAGTTAAAACCGGTATGTGTGATACCATCCATGGTCGTACTTAAAAATATTTCCTAATTAACGTTTTCAAATTTATTTAAAATTTTAAATAGTTCGAAAAGCTCACCTCACAGTCGCCTAGTTTCGAGAGTCGGTAGTTTTAATATATTTAATCTGTCGATATACGATTTATTTCCAATCGAGGAAATTAGTCCACTGCTTGTCGTTGAATTCTTTCCATTTAATTGATATTTACATGTGTATAATGTGACCAGAATTGTATCGCGTATTCTAGGTGTAGTCTTATTAAACTTTTATATAGAAATATGATTATATCTTTTTGCTTGTAGTGAAAACTTCTTGCAATAAATCCAAGCATTCGGTTTGCCTTCTTACACGCTTCGTCACACTGTTTGCTAAACTTAAGATCCTTCAAAACCCGCACCCCTAAATCTTTTTCTTCCTCCACGGACATAAGATTTTTACCACCCATTTCATAGTTAAAACTTGGGTTATTTCGACCTATGTGCAAAACTCTACAATTGTTTAAATTGAATTTCATCTTCCATTTATTAGACGATTAGAAGATTTTATTTAGATCCCAGGAATTAATTTGTTATCGTTCTCATTAAGAATTTTACCCGCAATTTTTGTGTCGTCCGCAATTTGGATAATCTACCAAGTAGGTCAGTGTCCATATCGTTTACATAAATAACTAACAACAATGGTCCGAAAACAGATCCTTGGGGCACGCCACTAGTTACATTTTTCCACTCCGAAAGTTTACCGTTTAAAACTACTCTCTGCTTACGATTACTTAGCCACGACTCTAAATCTTGTAGGAGGTTTCCCTTATTTCTATGAGCAAAAGGTTTAGTTAGTAATTGCCTATGAGGAACGGTTTCGAATGCCTTAGCAAAGTCTAAGTAAACTATGTCCAAAGATCTACTTTCGTCATAGCTTTTAATCATGCTGTTATAAAATTCTAAAAGATTAGTTAAACATGAACCTCTCTGTCTAAAACCAAGTTGATTATCATTTATGAGAGTCTGCGCTTCCAAATGATCGATCAGCCTATTACGAATGAGGATTCCATTAATTTACCTATGATGGATGTTAAACTTATAGGTCGATAATTTGTCAAAGTTCTCTTTTTCCCTTCTTAAAAATAGGAGCTATATTCGCTAGCTAAAAATCTAATCGCACGACACCTTCTTCTAAGCATTTGTTAAAATATTCCATGAGCGGTCTCACTAACACGTTTCGAATTTCATTTAAATGCGCCGGATGGATTAAATCAGAACCTGGAGATTTACTGGATTTAAACTTACTGATATAAAAATCTATTTCTATTTCGAACAATTCGATATCGGTTAAAAGGTTATGCTAGTTAAAGTTTATCACGTCGCTCGTTCGTGGTATATTATGTTCGTCTTCTTTTCTAAATACCGATGCAAAAAAGTTATTGAATATATTGGCCACCTTTTCTGTACCTGAAACTAATTCGTTATTGCCATTTTGGATAGGTCCTATTGTTTCCTTTATCGAGTTTCTATTAGATACATAATCGAAACACTATTTAGAGTTATGTTTATGTAATTTCTTTGGCAAGTTGAATTTCCTATTTTCTTTTAGCGCTTTGTATTTCCTTCTGACATTCCCTTCATCGGGCTACGTAAATTTATTCATTTTCTTCGGATGGGTTACGCTTGTGTCGCTTGTATGTACAGTTATTATACTTCAATTTGATTTCGATATCATGATTATACAATTTTCGTTTACTTGAGGCGTTTCGTTTCCTTATGCACGGAATGAATTGCTCATATAATTCTCTAAAATGCTCGGTGAAAAAGAACCAGCGCTGATTAACATTTCCTCACGTTAGATCCCACTTGATCTCTCTAAACTTGAGGTTGAAGCCATTAAAGTCCGCACGTTTAAATTGTGGCACTTTAATATAATTATTTTCCTTGCTACGATTTCTATTAATATCGAACTCTATTGATTTGTGATCGCTGGAACCTATACTTTCCCCAATACTAATACCCGAGATAAGACTAACGTTGTTAGTTAGAATTACGTCTAGGATATTTTCCCCTCGAGTTGGTTCATTGACTAATTGAGTAGTTTTCTTCCATAAACCCCAATAGCCTCTGCCCCTCCCCGTCTGCATTTAACGTTTCATAGTTAATATTTCTACAATTTAAATACCCAATTAATAAAAAAAAGTGCAATTATTTTTAATGTTACTTCCAATAATGTTGTAAAATTTCGTGTCAATCTCAATTGTAGTGAATGTCTATGCACTACAAAGATATTTATTAGAAAACCATTTGATTTTATTTCGGCGCATATTACCTAAACCTTTTTGGGAAACTCAATTTTAATTTCGGTTAAACTTATATGACTTTTGATGTAAAGTAGTACTTCTCCACCTCGTTTATGCGTACGGTCTTTATCGATTAACTTATACCCTGGTAGTTGCAATTCGCCGATATAGTCTCCCCTAGATGTCTCCGCACATGATTCTCTTATTGCTATAATATCGAAGCTGCGTAAGTGCACTGAACATTTAAATTCATTCAGGTTATTTCGAGTACTACAAGCGTTACACTAGTATACATGTAAATTTTTCTTTTGAAAGGGTACGTTATCATTACCGCGTGGTGAGCCACTTCTTCCTGTGTGCTCTCTACTCTCCGATGCTGTTCTGTCTGAAAAGTTACAAGAGAATTATTAATTATTCTTCCCAGCCTTGCCGTGCCCATCACGTTTAAATGAAGGCCGTCTCACCAGAATAGCATCATTTGTTCGTAAAAAGCGTCCCACAAATCGATGAAGTACACCACCTCTTTTTGGCAAAGAACTTTAAGAGAGATATTAATATAAGATGCTCTTCCATAGAAAACATTCGCCACACCTATTCTTGGAAGGATAACTGTAAATGCCACGTTCACACTCCTTTCTTTCAACTTCCTCATCAGTTAGCGGTACCTTGCTAGTTCCTCGGACCTTGTAGATAAAACATTTTTAGTACCGATATCAGCGGTGGCTCGTGTATAGGCACTGCATAACTGCAGCACCCCCTATTTCCACTCAATATTATCGATAACATTCAATACAATGAGTATTTTTTTCTTTAATTCTTTCTTTGTACTTGTACATTATATAATCCTTAAGCTTAATGTCAGTAGCCATCCCTTAGTTTATGAAAAAAAAAATCCTTGTATAGAACTGCATGCTTCACTTTTCCAGTGACATAGTGTTTGGCTGTTGTGCGCATGCTCACATGTCAGAGATAGGAAGCTTCAAACTAGGGTAAGAGAGAGAGAGCTCTGTGGCTCACGCAGTGCCGACCTTGGTGTGCCGGCGGAAGGTAGTGTTTCTTTTTGACTCTGCGTGCGTTGTACTTAAAAACGTGTTTATATTCTTGAATGTAATAAAGTGTAGAATTTTATTCATATATTTTACGGTACTTTTATTTATTAATTGATTAATTAATAGATTAATTAATTGAGCTGCTGAAATTTATCTCGGAAAATAATTTAGATGAATTTCTTAATGAAATTACGAAAGAGAAAAATCCTTTTGACAATGCCCGTGATTACATCAGAGGCAGAACGATGCTCTCTACACTGAAAAGAATATAAAAACTTTTCTAAGGAACACTATTAATTCTGAAAGACTAAATGCACTTGCGGTGCTTTCAATGGGGAAAATTTTCCTCTGTAGTAATCCAGAGATCAAGGAGAAAATAATTAATCCTTTCGCGCAAAAGAAGAAACTACATACATAATACCCCCAAAAGAATATATACTCTTGGAATAATTCTATATATTAAATTAAATATACGATTAAAACAAGAAGAATGGATTTCGTTTTTAAATAAATGGATCGAGCTTAAACTATAACAATTTAGGCGATTAGTAAGTCAAATTTTTTATTTTGTTCTGTTTAGGATTTTATCAAGTTTATCTATAAATTTTCTTTTTAGATATTTATTTCCTTTTACACAACATTAAAACAATACTAACAAAAATTATGATGTAGCATCTCCACTAATTTTCGCTACGAGCTGTCACAGACCAATATATATTATATAAGCTATGTCTTGGGTATTTTCGCTTGTAAAATCTTCCATTGAATTGACAAGATCCTCAACTCTTCCTCCAATATAACAGTGCCTCCTCCGTTTGGTTGGTTGTTCGCCGCAGAATTACTCACGTTTCCTCTAATAATAGAATCACCTACAAGTCGAACTTCGGGTTCAAAACAGAAAATTTGTTAGTCATGATTATCAGCAGTCTCCTACTAGATCAACTTGGAGGAGTCCTCCTTGAACCGTAATGAACCCATCATCCCTGATTCCAGAAAGCCGGCCAGGCAGGCTATTTCGAGGGGCTAAATTAGCCGCGGTCGAAGGTCGTCGTTGATCTCGCTGTACACCTTCCGTTACCTGAGTATCGGAATCAACCACGGCTGTGGGTCGCTGTTCATCCACCCGGTCATCTCCAGACGGATCCTCCTCAAGGACTGCACATCAAATCGCAACAGCTTCATTTCCTGTTCGGGAGATGAATATAACCAGATAGTTTATTTATTTAATGGGAATATAAATTGTTTGGAAAATAATATAGACTCGAAATTTAGTAAAGAAATAATATTTACTTTAATATATCCATGGTCACGAATAAAATAAATAATTTGTCCACGGGAATTAAACAGGCGAGAATAGGGAAACAATTAATTAATAATGTGAATATTAAATAGCTAAAATGCTAAGTTGAAAATAAGTTTGGAAATAAAATATGATGTGGTAATGAAGGGAAATTAAATAATAGATTGTGTGATTGTAGCAATGGAAATTTTAGGATTGTAGGAATATAGAGTTTGTAGGATTTGAAATAGCATATAGTAAGAATGTGGTGTTTGTAAAATTTTAAATAGTAAGATTGTGTAAATGGGGAACTATATTTAGAAAAGAAATTAAATTAAGTTACATTTTTGGAAATTAAAATTCAATTTATACAAATTTACCAGCAGAGATTTTAAACATACTTGTTTGAGCTGACGCCGGGTGTCAGGGATCTGAGAGAGAGAGAGAGAGAGAGAACTACAGAACTACAGAAACATGCTTTTTTTTTCTTTCTTTTTACATGCTGTTTTTTTGTTGTTTTTTAACTATTTCAACTCTACGGTACACACTTATCTACATGTGTATCTTTATATATATATATATATATATATATATATATATATATATATATATATATATATATATATATATATATATATATATATATATATATATATATATATATATATATATATTTACATGATTTTTTAAATATTTCTATTCTACTGTACACACTTATCTACATGCGTATCATTGGACCTTTCTTTAAATGCCTCTTCTAATTATTTCAATTCTACGGTACACACCTATCTACATGGGTACCCTTGACACGCAGGTTCAGCTATCCCTCAAATACACGAACACACTTCTTCGAACCCGGGGGGGGGGAGTTGATAGGACAGTACTCTCTTCTCCCTCAAGCTTCGCCTGTTAGTGATGAAAATAATATACTTATGAACAGAAAGAAAAAGAAAAGAGGAATTCACATTCACTCCATGCAGGGAGGCGTCACTGGCATCTTTTTATTGCTCATTTCATTTTATTTTATTCCCAACTCCTTATTCCATATGGCTTGTTCTTCTATGCTCCTACTGCGTTATATTTACACTATTGAAGTACTGATTTAGTCTGTTTTTGAACATATTAAATGACGTGCTTTCTCCTACACGGTTGGGCAGGCTATTCCACGTTTGGGTGATTTTAAACGTGAAGTAATTTTGAGCTATAGTAGAGTTAAATCGCTTGTTCACTAATTTTAAACCCTTTTGGCGTGTGTTAGCCCTTTCCTCCATCTCGAACAATAGTCTGTAGTCAATATTAGTAAATCCTTTTAAGATTTTGAATACTTCGATCAATTGTCCACGCAATCGTCTACTTTCAAGTGATAGTAGGTTTAATGAGCGGAGTCTATTTTCGTACGGTTTGTTTCGGATTCCAGGAACTAGTTTTGTAGCTCGACGTTGCGCTCTTTCTAACTGCGCTATAACCTTGTTTAGGGGGAGACACCAAAATTGAACCGCGTATTCGAGGTATGGGCGCACGAGGGATTTGTATAGTGGCAAGATTATATCTTTCGATTTGAAAGTAAAATTCCGAGCAATATATCCTAGCCTTCGGTTTGCTTTTTTGCAAGCTTCTGCGCATTGTTTCGATACTTTAGGGTACTCCGAGATTAAAATCCCCTAGGTCTTTTTCTAAGTTAACGGATTCGAGAATTTGGCCTTCCATATGGTATTCTACTTTTAAGTTATGACATCCTAAATGCATGACCTTGCATTTACCTATGTTGAAGCCCATTTGTCATTTATCCGCCCATTTAACAATTTTATAAAGGTCCATTTGCATTTGTTCTACATCGGGTCTTGAAAGGGCTCGGCTTCCTAGCTTTGTGTCATCTGCAAATTTAGAGATCCTACTAAACACTCCATCATCCAAGTCATTAATGTAAACAAAAAATAATAATGGGCACAGGAATGACCCCTGTGGTACCCTGCTGGTGACTAGGGCCCACTCTGAACACGCCCCAGAGAGAGAGAAAGAGACAGACAGAGAGAGGAAGATACACGCCGCCTTGCCCTTCAATGGAGAGAGAGAGAGAGAGAAAGATAGAGGAAGATATACGCCGCCTTGCCCTTCAAGGGAGAAAGAGAGAGAGAGAGATACAACACACACTTGGGCGACCCTTTTGTCTGCGCTAATGGAGGTGCGGAAATATGAGACGCCGCGGTGACCTAAAATGCCACCTTCATAGGAAGCTGTGACAAGTTTGATAGCCCAGGAGGTCCCATCGAAAGTCGGACAAAGTTCCCTCGCCGACTTAGAACCTTCCCGCGCTCGGGCTAAAAGACCGAGATTATTGTCGTCTGCTGATGCGTCTGACACTATAACCCTTCCCTTTCGGACAGAGGGGGAAAACCCCATTCGACCCCTATAAATTCGCCGGCCCCAGTGTTGGAAGGCAGTATCCGCCGCCCGCCCTGCCCCGTCCGTATCCGCCGTCTACACTTCCCCATTCGTATCCGCTATTCGTGTCCCGTTGGACTCTGCACAATTCTCGCAGAACCCCTCAAGCTCCCGGTATTCTCGTTAATTCACGTGAGTCTACCTTGACCCACTTCCTCCCGCTCCTCGAACGCAGCACGCTTATTCTCGATTCGTGTTACGCGAAAGCATGATTTAAGTTCATCCGTAATAGTCATTGTCAAGAGACTTTTGTTTGAACTTTGCGCCAAAGCAAGGATTACTTCCTCGGAAAAAATCTTCGAAGTAACAGCAACGCGCAACTCTCCTGTGCAAGTGCTCTTTCCAGCAGCTCCCCAGTGTAAAGCTTTAATCATCGGCTTAATATACGCTCAAGGTTATTCAAGCGCCCCTCGGTCAATATTGTTCGTTTGTTTGTACGGTGATCGTCCTCACCAAGTCTCCCCACCCACCTTTAGCCACTGGCCCCCGTGTACATCTAATGTGTGTATAGCTCGGTTTAAAACTCCTTTTAATCTTGAAAAATAATATTAATTTGCATATTAGTAATTATTTTTGTACCCGTTTTTCTGTTATCCTGGAACTTCTAAGATAGTCGACTATTGGTCAACCTACATTCAGTTAATTTTCACTCTGCTTATATTATAAAACTCCCACGCACTTGTAAACGCAGAAGGGGTTAATTTAACTCTATTTACGACCTCGAGAAACACAAGAACTTTCCTAAATGGCCCGATGAGAAACTTAGAAGCTTGCGAATGTCGCACTCTGATTGGTCGGTGTTATCTGGTGACGTGACATCACAATTCGTGTTCAATTTTGTACACGTAATAATTAAAAAATTTAAATAGGTTTATAAATTACACAATTAAACGATATAATGGAACTGCTATATATATATAAATATATGCAATAGGTACATAAATGAATTAATGGGAACGAAATTAAAACATTTCCATGCGGGAAATATGAATGATATTATAATATAACTTGGAGTAAATGAACAACGTGTCTCTGTGCCCGTTCACTTGGTTATAATATATCCCTCTGAAATAATTACGTGCCTTTTTTAATTATGTTGCAATAGTCGGAGTATTACCGGGTCTTCTAAAGATGCGGCCGGAACGTGTGACCATGCCGTTTGGTTGACTACGGTCAAAGGGACACAAATTGAGCGCATTACCAGTTATTTGATGCGAGGCGCTGTCAAGAGTGAAGTTGAACGGACCGAAGGTGGTCCGTTTTGTAGTTCCTTACAAGCTAACGTGTGCCTGGAGCTCGACGTTTTGAGTCTGGCTCTCCTCTGAACGCATGAGAGTAGTAGAGAGTTTTCCTTCTGACTGACCACGCCTGGCGACGAGGGTTCCTACAAAAAAAGAGGAGGCGAGAGCAAACGGGAAGGAGAAATAGGCGTAGGATAGGTAATAGGTGGATGGATTAGGCAACGAATTTTGTAAATCACTGGACCATTTTGTGTTATAGTGAAATGAGAAAAAGACCAGGGATGCTTATGGTGAAGAGTATCGATAAAGGCAAGTTTGAGACGATCCAGCCAAACAATATCCTGCTTGGTGCCAAGCTGCAGTGCAAATTATTTCGGCTTCTTAGAGATAAGGAGAAAGGCTCCATCATAAACGGGTTGTAATGAGGAACGAGTTGAGCCGCGATGGACAAAAACATAGTAACAAGTTAACATATATTAAGCACGTAAGGTTTCTCGTAATCAGGCCCTCTTGGAGAGGTAGGCATAATTTCGGCCTTCGTTCGTACCAAATTGTGTATGCTTGAAACAAGATCGTGATAAGAAGGTAGAGCATGGCCAGTAGAAGAAACTAATTGACTAGGAAGACGTAGTTGGATACTACAGACAAGTTCCGCTGTAGAGCCGACCAGATCCTCTTTCATGGATGATCGAGTATCCAGAAGAATCAAAGTCACTTGTCCACACCATTAATATTAGGATATGTAAAGCGTAAGCTTGCTTTGAACGTCTAGTATAGACGTTCAGCTGCGGCGGTGCTTTAAAGAATGGTTGCTAGTAGTACGAAGGAGAAAAGAGCCAAGCACTGACATGAGTATATCTCATTGGTGGGATTCAAATTGACTACCACGATCAGTCCTAATTGTGGGTTGAACACCAAAACGAACAACCCATCCTGAGACGAAAGCTCGAACCAAGGCGGAGGTTTGGATATCCAGAATGTCGACTGCCTCTGCCCAACGTATAAAACGGCCGACAATTCTGAGAGGATAGATGTAACCACAAGAATAAGGCAGGCGACCTACAAGATCACCGTTAACGGCGTCAAAACGTGACGATGGTAAAAAAAAAGAAGCCAGATGAGTCTTTGTGTAGCCTTGAACTTTGTCACGTTTACAAGACAAACATGAACGAGTCCATTTGACCACGTCGGCATGATGGGAAAGATCCTGAGTTTGTTCGAAAATAGTCCACAAGCAAGCTAGAGAAATGGGACGACGAGGATAGTCAGAAAATGAAACATCGACTAAGATCAGTCTGGTAGGACTGTCTTGTAATTCGATCTCACGGACGACGAATTGAGAATATTGGCGCAGTGTTTGCGTGTCTTCATCCATTTTTCTGGGCCAGAACTAACACTGTATGATCGATTAGCAGAGTATGGGAGAGTTGCGTGCCCTATATCGCGGAAATACGAGATAGCGCGTCCAGTACGAGGTGTTTAGAACAAGGAACATAGCGAATATCGCTCGTGAACTGTAAGATGAGGTCAAGGTGACGACAATCGACTCTAGTGTGCACATAAGATGTGTTACGAGCGGAAACTGGACCAACCAAAGGCTAATAGTCAGCGAGGACAATAAAATCACGTCTTTCCAAATATTAGCGGAATGCGAGATACACACATAGCAGTCCACTTCAGCACGTATTGCACCTTTGTTGGGATGATGGAGTTAAAGATTTAGAGAAGAATAAAACAGGTTGCCAAGAGTTACTAACCTTCTGCTGCAGCGTCGCACCTATATAGGTAGCCCCAGGACAATGATAGGTGAATGAAACAGCGTAGGCCATAGCCTCTTTCATCCGAGATAAGTCATCGCACGCCTCGGAATACAATGCCAGAGTAGTTTTCTTCTTTGTGACAGAGAGTAGAGTTTAGAAAGATTGCATGATGCGAGAAATGTCAGGAATAAATTTGCGGTAAAAAAATATTATACCACAGAACCGACGAAGTTGTTTGAGTGAAAAAGTTCGAGGGAAGTCCCAAATAACAGCAACTTTGTCCTCGAGAGGACGAATTTCGTGAGGATAAATGTGGTATTCAAGAAGGAGAGCTGCGTGAGATCAAAATGACACTTAGAAGTGTTGAGTACAATACCATACTCTTCCAAACGAGTGAAAGCCTGAGGAAGGTGAGACAAATGTTCCTCTAACGACGAAGACCTTCTCAGGAGGTCGTCTATGCAGTAAAAGACGAAAATGAAAAACTCTCATACCGGATACACAAAACGTTGGAAGATCTAACTACGATTACATATACCATAAAGCATAGGAAGCATTTCAAAGGACCCAAAAGGCATGGTGATTGCTGTCTTTTTGGTATCATCTGGGTGAATAGGGATCTGGTTGAAATCACGAACCAGATCAAGTTGAGAAAAGATAGAACAACCGAAAAGAAGAGAGTTAAAATCAGAGAGGCACGGCAATGGGTAGCTATCGGGTATAGTCGGTGCGTTCACACGTCCGTAAACTCCAACAGCGCGAAATACACCAGGTATAGACTTTTGTAAAACTAAAGCAGACAGGCCCTAGAGAAAGTTAAAGAACGGGCAATACCAGCATCCATAAGGAAATTAAACTTCTGCATAATTGCCTAAGTCTACATGAGTCTAATATTCGCGGACGAGAGAATACAGGACTTCCGGTCGTCTTACTTCGATGCACCACGTTATGCTTAATAAGCCTATCTTTTAAAGATGGAAGGATAAGACCAGGAAACTAGTGCGTTAGAGCCGAACTTGGGGTTCGGTGGTAGGCAGACGGACATAAAAAAGATGACCTTTAAAGAGAGAAAAGAACCAGTGAGAGTTATTGGGGTTACGCGATCTATAAGCTTTCGATTGCGACAGTCAACCAAGAGGTTATGGGTAGAAAGAAAATCCAGACTTAATGTTGGACAATCTACCTCGACCACAATGAAAGTTTATAGAAAAACACGATAGAGGTCGGTGGGAACTCGAAGTTTACGCCTTCAATAGGTCCTTATATCCCAGGAATTTGCGACTTTAAAAACAAGAACGGAGGAAGAACAAGCTTTATCCGTATGAGACGTCGAGATGACACTCCATTAAGCCCCAGGATCAACAAAGAAGAAAAACCAGAGGTTGGGTTAAAAATACGGGGAGGATGAGTAACCTAAGGACGTAGCCCCTTTTTACCACTTGCATTTTTAGTTTAAATTATTTGAATAATTTGGAAATTTTAGACCATTCGAATGAGGATAAGAAGAGTGAATTGGGTGTTGCGGAGACGAACATGATGGATTAGGATGAGGTGAAGGAGATACTGGTTGTAAACATGGGCAGGGCTGTAAGCATTTTACGTCTTGTGCACCACATTTGCTTTGACATCAGCACCAATTAGTTTGTTTTATAAAAGTAACAGATGAAAAAGCATGATGATTATAATGCTATTGAGAAGAGCGAGCAGTTGATCAAGAATGAGTGGTAATCTTAGCAAGGCTGAGTACAATGTACAGCTTTACTACCTAGTCGTCTTTTTGTCTTCTTTAGCGAGATCTGCGGACATATCCTCTTTTTTCCCCCCCAGGAAGAGGCCACGGGAATGGTCCTTCTCCGAAATATTGAAGAATCCAACCGTTCGTTGAGCCCATCACCCCGAAGAAGGAGAGCCCTTATCATCCTTTAATTCATCGGGGGTCAGGTGGCCATTAGGAAGAGCTTGTTAGGTACACGTAGAAAGTTAGAGAAGTTGGGTAAAAACCGGTCAGTGTAGAGTGCCCCTCTACAGCTTGCGAAAAGCAACGATAGTAGCCATTTGCTAGGAATCTAGAAAGACGCCCTCTGTTATTATCATATTAAAAAAAAACAAATAAAACAAAATGGCCATGACTCGTTCATGAAAGGGGCGAAGCATGGTCTACGGGATATCGCCCGGATCAAGGGCGGTATCCGTGCACAAAGCGAAAGAAGAACCCAGCTCACTTAACGTATTAGGTCGTTGAAGGGTTCTCCTCCTCTGGAGGTGAAGTCCAGTCGGTCCACCTAAGACTTGGATGGAACTTGAAAATCGAAAAGAATTTGTCTTTGTACTTTATCCTATATAAAATAAAACTGACGTAGTCCCCTTATATGTGCTCTGGAAGAGGTGAATTTATGTAGTCTGCAACCGAGTATCTTCTCGCCTCCCCCGTACCTCCATTGGTTATCGAGATTTTGGCTATCGTAGGGAGTAATGACCTCGCAGTATATACCGCCAGTGAAGTAGTTTCAAATACGGCTCTTGAAGTGCACCCAACCACTAGAACTTCTCTAATTATGAAAAGAAAAATCGTGAGGGGTATATTATGGTAGGCAATAAAAACATAGATAGGTGGATATTGGAGCCATAGAACGTACCAGATTCCTCAGACATGGCTAAAGATTTAGAAGTTCACTAATTGAACCAGACCTTAATTCCGGATGCCTGCTGGAAACCTCATGGAGGAGAGATAGGAAGATAGAGTGCCATTGAAAGGTCAAAGAAGAGAGCATTCTTAGAAAAATAGTGTGCACAAAGGATGCGAGAGCAGGCACCAGCTTCCTCAGGTTGGCACATAGAGTTGGAAAGCATTCAGTGAACCAGCCTTTCCTTTCGTGCACTGTGGCTGGGAGAGGGTCGCTGTCCTTCAATTGACACATGTAGCATCACTCCCTTGTTTGTACAAAATTAAAATGTGCCATTAGAAAGGTATAGAAGAGGACAATCTTAAAGAAGAGGGTACATAATGAAACCGGAGGAATGCACCAGCTTCACCAAACCTGGCTAAAAAATGATGTCTATCTCTATCCAGTGAACAATGAGTAAGCCAGACCTTCCTTGGTGGCACTTTGGCCCGGAGGGCGTGCTGTGACTCAAGGTACCAGGCGTAACAGTCTGCGTAAGGTGACCCTCTGTGAGGTTGAAAATATAAAGGCAGCCATATACCCCCGAGAGGAGCAGGACCACCTATATTTTCCATGTGCAAAATGCATGAAAGTTGCACTAGATTATTATAGTCCTAACATTAGTGTATACGAGTGGCAAAAAGATCAAGTGTAAGAGGTGCACAAATGGAGAGTTTGCGAGTGGTATTGCAGGTGGGAGGGGGGGAGTGTAGCTAAAATGAAATAAAAGATGCAAATGAGGTTATCACCGATATGTTTTGATATGGTACGGGAACAAACGAATGGAAAATGAATGTGTCATTAATAAATAAGGCACGAAAAAAGGTATGAATATAGTTGTAACGGAAAATCTTCCAATCTGGTTTAGGCTACGGGTTGGTAAGAAGGGTCATTCTTAGTACTCGTATACGCGAGAATAGAATAATTGAGAGTAACGAAGAACAGCTTAAAAGCTGGATTGATATATGAGCGAGCAGGAGAAAATGAAACTGACAAAGGAACAAGTGGATGTTATTTATTGTGCATGAAAGATGTGGTTCGATGAATTTTATGAAAGAACATGCTTGTGGAGTTGTACAACCCAGCGCACAATAGCGCTATGGAGGGTAAATTCCGCGGTAAAAAGGCTAGGTAGCTTTGTGTAAAAGGGCGAGACAGGGAAGGGAGGGGGAGGAGATAATTTTACTGATATGTGAAAAACTTCAAAAATAGAGAAAATTAAAATGTGCAGAGGGTACTTTAACAGGGCATGCAAAATTAGACTACTTTGGGTTCTATTTCGAGATGACATTTTAAATAAGATTGGGCAGTGTCGAATAGTTAGCAAAAAGAAAATCACCTGATTATCGTACTCCGAATGTTTCGAAAAGATCAAGGAAGGAGCCATGCGTTTGTAAAATTAATCGACTTGTAAATGGTAGAATGAATGCATTGAAATTCGAAATATATACCGAAAAAGTAATGGTAGAACGATAGCATCTGCTTTTACATTGGAAAATATTAAATATGACTTTTCACAATTACAAAAGAAATTTGTAAGACAGGCCTAACAACAATTAAATACACTCGGGCCTATGTTGCCTAAAGTATTATAAAAGGTATGTACAGGGTGATCCGAAAGTCTTGTTACCCTCTGCCGAAAAGTAATAATAACAATCGAGGAATAACATGTATTGGTTTTAGAATATTCCCTTTCACTGTAGTGAAGTCATGTCGCCCATCTTCCATACTATTTCCAGAATAGAATCCACACGATCATGTGCCCATACACTTGCAATCATCCTCTCTCCCAAACTGTAGGAGCTTGTGTCAGCCATCTGATATAGAAAATGAAAACAATATTAATAGAGAGAGACAAGACTTTCGGTCATCTGAAATATAAAATTAATACAATATTTCAAATACAAAATTAAAACAATATTTAGAAAGGGTAACAATACTTTCCGACCACCCTAATAGATAAAGTTATAAAAAATCTAAAGACTCATCACTTTCCAATTTATGTACCATTACTCTTCTGGCATTTTTATCCGCATTAACAAGAGTGATGAATTAGTAATGTGTCCAGTTTTTAGTCGCGTGCGACTCTATATCTCACTATGTCAGTCAGGCCCGTTGTGGTTGTTTTTTTTGTTGTTTTTTTTTGGGGGGGGGGGGAAACATTGTAACTATTCGGCCTATTCTAACAAAATTTAAAGCCCTTATGTTGTTTTACATTATATTTTGAATGATATAATTGCCAAGGTCCTCACAAAGCTCGCCCGGGAATAATTTTGTTTTGGCAATAACATCACAACTATTCGGCCGATTCTAACGAAATTTAAAACCCTTATGTTGTTTTACATTCCCCCTCGAAAGATATAATTGTCCCCCCCCCCCACCAAGATTAGCAGCAGAATTATTTGGCAATAACATCATAACTATTTGGCAGATTCTAACGCAATTTGAAACAATTTGGTTGTTTTACATTCTCTTTCGAATGATGTAATTGCCAAAGTCCTCCCAAGGTTAGCCGGAGAATTATTTGGCAATAACATCATAACTATTTGGCCGATTCTAACGGAATTCGAAACCCTTATGTTGTTCTACACTCTCTTTCGAATGATATAATTGCAAAGGTCTTCCCAAGGTTAGTTCAGGAATTACTGAAGGTTTTGAAGGTCGTAAGGTCATAAATCAGAATAAGTGAGAGCACGCGACTTTTGATCAGCAGACCTTGTTTTTATATGAATCTACATTTTATCTTGGTTATATAGTTAATAGGGATAATTTTATTACTCATAGCCTAAAATAGTATAAGGGTAAGAAAACAGATGATACTGGAATAGTCCAAGGTTACTATTTACATACATGATCATCGGTCTTTTCTTTGCTGACAGGAACGACTTCTGGGAGTGAGTGCATAACTGATATGCTCGTAAATTAAATCATTCTAACCAACATGAACTACACATAAGTTTTATCTTTTTACCTCATATCCTTATATAGATCACTATGGGAATGTGTTAGTTTTAAAATTCTAAGTAAAACTTTTTTTTAAATAATTAGGATTGATTAACAATTAATTGGAAAAAAAGTAGATAATAAAAATTATAGTCATCCCATAAGGGTTTTCTGTAGCAGCTCTAATAGAAAATGAAGTGGTAGGTAAATTAAATGGATAACTATTTAAACAGACACGTATTTGTCTGAATGTTTTATTTAACTTTCTTTTTTCAAAAGTTCCATTTACTATGGTGTGAACTTATGTATAAATATTCCGCTTATTATTTTGAAATTCATAATCACTTTAAAATAATTGATCATCACTAACTGTATAATTTAAGAATGGGATTTTTTTGAGTATTGCAATAATAATTTCATCTTAGTTTGGTTATGGCATTTTTTATCAAAGTTATTTCTAATAATTTTTGTATAATATCAAAAAACAAAATGGTGAAGTTCAGAAATAAATATGAGTATCGAAATTTTGTGAATTTTTTAAAACCCAAAGAATTACAAATGTTCAGAAAATTTAAAAATTTAACTATGGCTGTCTTTTTTTTAGATTTTAAATTTTCCGGTCGTATGCTAAAACAAATGTGAAATGCACATTTGAAACCAAAACTTATTTTTTTAAATGTATTTTAGATTTTATCCTTTTGCATATAATAAATTTATAAATAGTTGGGAAGCTGCACCAAATCTGTTAAAAGTGCATTTGACATTTTTCTTAGCATACAGCCGTATTAATCTTAGAAGCGAAGCACAAGCTCCCCCGGGGGAGTGGCGAAGCCATTGCCTGGTTATTTTATTAGGTCAAACGCAGTTTTGCAAATCCACATATATAAAATATATTGAGCAGTCGAAAAAGCAAAATGGTGAAGTTCAGAAAAAATAAATAATTATAGAATGTTTGGGAATTTTTTCAAACAAAAAGAATTACCAAATGGTGAAGTTACTAAACAAAAATTATATTTAGGCATGGCTGCTTTTTTATTTTATTTTTTCGTATATTCGAAAGTTTTATCGGTAATTTCTAAAATAGATTTTCAAATTTAATCTTATAAGGAGGAAATAGCTACTAGCCCCCAAAAGCTAATTAATAAAGGGTGACCCCCCAAAACGAGCCTGCACACACTTTTTGTGATATAGCCTTCATTCATTCACTAATCACCCTTACTTTGCAGGACATGACAGAAGCAACGCCTGTGAACACAACTAGATCTCAATGGGAGCTCCAGCAAAGAATATACTGCGTCAAACTTTACTAGAAGACAGGCTCGTTCAAGAAAGTGCAGGACACTTCCGTGCATCAGTTCGAATGTGAAAAAGCCGCGTCCAAGAGCAGAATTCAGGACTGGGCAGACCACTTCGAAACTATGGGACAGTGGAGAACCTCAATGCAGCCAGTGGCAACCGTCTAAACGATTCAAGATGCCCCAGGAAGTGTACAGCTGAGCTGGTCAAGAGCGTGAAAGAGTCAGTTCAGCAGAGTTCAAAACGCTCTGAAAGCAAGCATAGTCAATCCCTCGGTATATCCCGTGAGACTTGCGTTGCAGGAGAGTGCTTGTAATTGATGTAAAGGCCTACCCATACAGAATACAGACGAAGTAGACCCTTACAGCCTCAGACAAGGAGCAGAGAAAGGCTATAGCAGTAAATATACTGGGGAAGATTCCGGAGACCCAAACTTTCCTTAACCTCTTTTGGACCTCAGATGAAGCTCACTTCCATCTTGAAGGAAAGGTAAACTCGAAGACAAATGTCTTCTGGGGGACCTCCAGACCAAATGAGGTAGTCATCAAGCCTCTACACTCCCCTAAGTGCACGGTATGGACTGCAATCTCAGCCATTCTTATTCGAAGAATCTGGCGCAACAGTGACAGTCACCAACCTTCATAACCTTCAAGAGGGAGCTGCAGACCCTGTTGCCGTCGCTTATGGGAAAGTTCTGGTACCAGCAAGATTGAGCAAGCTCTCATACCTCAAACCTGTCCCAAGATTGGCTGAAAGAGAACTTTGGTGGCCGTGTGATCAGTCTCAAGACTGATTTTGAGTGGGCACCTCACAGCCCAGAACTTAGCCCCGCAGATTTCTTTCTCTGGGGCAACCTTAAAGACAAAGTGTACGTAGGGAGACCCAGGACCATCACGGTAGTCAAGGAAGCCACCAGGTAGGAGATCAGAGCCATTAGTCAGTCAGTTTGTAAGGACGTCATGGATAACTTTGTGGTACGCCTCAAGAAATACACAGAGCTAAATTGAGTTCATCTCGAACACGTGCTCTAGAATAAAGAATAAAATTCAAAAGACTCTCATGTTTTCATATGACGTTTTTAAAACAATAAACTAGTTATTACCAAAGTTTCATTCAATCCTTGCATAAAATTAAGAAATGAGGCCTATCGAAAGTTTAGGCCCATTTTTTTTTGGGGGGGGGGGAGTCACGCTGTAAAAACAAAATGTATTAAACTTATTGTAAAAAATGCTAGTCATGTTTTTAAAAGCACTCGTATTTCTCCCAGCCATGAATCTTTGTCACCATTTGTTTGTTTTATTTATTTTTTCAAAAAATTAGTCGCAAGTCAGTTTAATATTCAGTTTGCAATAAAGTAGATAGAGCCTTAGCCTTTACAGTTGATACAGCCCTACGGCCTCTTTCCTGCGACCACACATTGCTCAATATGGAAAATTCCCTCTCAACTGCAGTCTATGTACCGGGGGGCGGGGGCATAAAATGTACTCCGCAATACTGCTGAAACTGGAGAGAGAAATATTATGGTCGTTCAAATGATTAAGCATTTAAACCCAATAATTTTACCAGCAAATGTTTCAATTTCAGGCGAGGTAATGTTCCGAACTATTTATCCAAACAAAGGATTCAGCTCTTCTACCAAAGCTATTCCCCCACAGCCCAATGTTTTCAATATTTTTAAATCTGCAAGAAAGTCACAGGCACTTACTTGCTTTGGTTTTCTCCATAGACAAGATTGTTTTATTAAACAAACTAGGCAATGGCTTCGCCACCACCCCCTGGGGGCAGTTTGCGCTTCGCTACTAAGATTAAATTTAAAATCTAAAAAAACAAAAAACAGCCATGGTTAAATTTTTATAAATTTTCTGAACTTGGCCAATTCTAATAATTTTAAAAAGGAACTCTAAACTATTTCTCCCCCTTTCAAAAAATCACGTTGCTAAAATATAGTTATAGATAAAATAAAAAAGCAGCCTTACTTCAATTTCAATACATTTTCTGAACTTCACCAATTGTAATTCATTTTCGTTTAAAACATTATAAAGCATCGGATAATCATATTTATTTTTTCTAAACTAAACTATTTTGTTTTTTCAAACTCTAAAGAAATTCTTAGATATAACCTTGATAAAAATTTAAAATATACTTAAGTTATAACCAAACTAAGATGAAATTATTATTTAAATGCTCCAAAAAATCCCCTTCTTAGATTATAGAGTTAGTGATGATGATTGTAAGGGAACCCCACGTGGAATCTCGTGAGCAGACGGAACTTCCATGTGCTACAGACGGCCCGGTTAGGCCTAAATTGGTAAGCCTAACCCCCCATTCCCTTCCACAAGCGGTAGCCTCGAAGCGCGTCCCCCACGATTCACCTTTACGCGGACTAGAATAACCTCTACAAGAAGATTCGAGGCCATTCGAGAGTAGAGCTGTTTGCCACTAACCCCCCTCGGGGAGAGCCTCGAACATAAATAGAGTTCGACTCCCATGAAGAGACACAAAGTTGAGAAGTCTCGCCCAGACCCCAGAAGATTCCCCATGGTTCCAAGTCAAGTACTAGCAAGGGAACAAAGCAAAGTCACAGCTGGACTATTTTGTGTATTTGGAATTAGCCCCAGCCAGGAGGTAATTCCACTGAACGATCGCCCCGAGTGATTTTCCCGACTTCTCTCGTCAACTCCTGTCGAAGTTCTCCCCATTTCGGGTAGCCGAAATACTCTTCCCTGGACCGGAAGTTACCAATGTTGTGTTTGGAGAACCGTCATCACTCCAACCTCCCACTCAGAAGTTCCGAATGGCCTCAATCACCTGTAGAAGACATCCGTAAGCCAACCCCTCTTCCCCCTTCAGTAACCCAATTGAATTCATCCCCCCCTATTTGAATTATCTCCTGGAATACCTTAAGTTCTAACTTCATAACCTGATTTATAACTACAATTCCCCCTTTCGTTTACTGATGTGATTTTGTCCGTTAATTCTCTGAGGTAATTTTACCCATCAATTCTCTCATTATTTTTGTGTAAATAAAATTATATTTTTGTACATGCCTCTTTAAATAACCTTGAGCTTTGCCATTGTCCATAATTTACCTGACCTCGTTGCACTCTCTAGCTACTCAGCCCGTCTAAACTCGTGGTTTTCCGTCCCTTTTGTCGGTTCGTTTTCAAGTTATTGGTCCCTCCCTCATAGATATAATATGGTATTGATATAATGTAATGTCATACCACGACAATGATGATGATTTAGCTGTCCATGAATGAACTACAAATGCATTTTCCCACCGTCATTTTCAAATAGTTTTTTTATCAGCACAAGACAGTGTTCGTGGGAGGAAAAAGTCTTTCATACGTTTGTAAGATTCTTTCAATAACTGAAAGTAGTGGAATAAATCTGGTATTGTCAGGTTGTAAAACCCTCTTATACTCAAGATTCATAAACCAACAGAACTCTTTTAGCTGAGTAACACGTACAACAATGTTCGGAAATATTTGTAAATTTTCACTATAAGAGCTTCTACTTCAATAGGTAGTACGTCAGCAGCAGTTTGAAGGCAATTGTGAACAATATAAGCACCATAAGGTAGTAAGTACGTCAGCAGCAGTTTGAAGGCAATTGTGAATAATATAAGCACCATACGCAACACCTACAATATTTCTTCAAATTTCTTTCTTTAGCCGGTTGTAAACGTTATTTACGCCTTTCCGTTTAACACCTCCAAAATTTGTATTACAGTCATCGCCCCATTATGCAACAATTTTTGTTTATATAACTTATGGTCTTTAATAACTGCTAACAAGAGTCTGGCAACATTACAGATGTTTAACCGGGAACCGATTGAAAGTCTAAATGTTTAATTTTAACACCTTCTTCTGGTACAAAATAGCGGTCAACGAAAATAATCATTTTAATATCTTTTCTAGCAGAAGCATCCATTTTAATGGCTACAAAATTTTACTCATTCAAATCTTTATGAAGTTCTTGAATTGCTACTGGTGTAATTACATTTAGAATGAACACTTCAGTATTAGTTCTAGCAAGAGTAAACTTTGGCTCAAAGAGTTTATGAAGTTCCTGAATGGCCACTGGTGGACTTACATTCAGAATGAACACTTCAGTATTAGTTATAGCAAGAGTAAACTTTGGTTCAAAGAGTTTATGAAGTTCCTGAATTGCCGCTGGTGGAATTACATTTAGAATGAACACTTCAGTATTAGTTATAGCAAGAATAAACTTTGGTTCAAAGAGTTTAGAGATCAGTTTAGATGAACAATCAGCCGTTTCGAATCTTAAATCATGAGCAGCGGTATGAAAAGCAAAGGTTGCCTCTTTTAGCAGCTATTAACAGTTCTTTGTCAAGCGGATCAACACTGAAGATTCCTAATGATCTTTAATATCGGAACGACAGCAAAGAGCAACCGAAAATTCAGAAATGTAGATTCTTTCTGAAGGTCATTAGTAAATTTGCACTTTCGTGTAGGCAAAGAAATAAAATAAATCTATTTCAAAGTCATCACTGATTTATTTTCCGTATGCCAATGTCGAATCTTCCCCACTTTTACCTTAGACTACGCTAAAATAATCTCCGGCGCCTCCAATGACAAATCAGAGCTGCATATGCCATTTAAGTTTTTATGATTCTCTAACAAAATATACGAAGGAATGAATTTTAAAAGCTATGCAATTATTATAACATAAATTAGTATAGCTAGTTTAGGGAATACTTTATAAGTTTATATCCATAAAGTTAATATTTTCCGGGACAAAATTAGAAACCAGCTGAGATGCCGGTACCGTTGCTTGAAAACAGGAATGTCCCGGTCAAATCGGGACATATAGTAAGCCTATATATATATATATATCTATATATATATATATATATATATATATATATATATATATATATATATATATATATATATATATATATATATATATATATATATATATATATATATATATATATATTAGCATCACATTGAGGTAAAAATTAATTTAATACGGCGCAGAAGGTTAGGGTTAGGAGGTTATTTAAACGATGGGTAGTTTTTAGATATGTATTTTATATAAATTGGTTCGTGCTGCTCTGTTGTGTAATTCTAAGTTTCGGGTGAGCTGAAGCCGATTTAGACGGAATCGAATTCAAACTCTGTTTTGCTACATTTCGCCTTCCCTCCGCTGAAAAAAAAACCCCAAATGGATCAAAACACACATAATGCTACAAAAGAAGTAATATAATGTACAGAAAAAGTGATTGCTGTAAAGTAACTAATAACCAATATTCATATTATCGCTAAAACTATTCTTTCGCTATTTTTGTTTACTCTTAATTGATAAGGAAACCTTCACCATAGGATAAGTCAATGTTAATATTCGCATAAATCTTTAGGAAGGCACTAAATAAAAATATTTCCAAATTGTTTTCATAAATTATAAGAAGGCAATAAAAAAATTACAATTATTTATTATAAATTATATTAAAGTAAAAAATATATCATACTATACACTATTGTATGGTATTTTGTAATTCTACAGATGGTTTCCAACGATTATGAACAGAAATTACATTCAATCTCTTCTTTAAACATTTTCGTAATGTCCTATGCCTTTAAATAGGCCCGGAAAATAGTCCTTTCCGTGATAGCATTGCCTGAAAGGACTCTTTTCCTAGTTGCAGTCGCGCAAGCGAAACCTAAACGCCCGAAATCCATTCAAATTTGATGGCACGTTTGATCAATGTAAGAGCTTAGTTTTGGCTACTATTTCTGTGTGCATTGGTTACCACCTAATAAAAAAAAACAGCCCAATACCTTATGCATAATCTTCCAAAAACAAAACAAACGAGCCACCCAAATCTAACCTAAAAACAAGCATCTAATCATATTTAACCTAAAATTGAACAAAACCTCTAAAGGAACCTAATTTTAGCCCCCTCCCAATCTAACATACCCCGTAAACAAGCTCTCCAACCCTAACCTAGCCCCCAAACCGTTTTATTCGCGCGATCGAAACTTAAAAACGCCCGAAATATGATCAAATCCGATTAACCTAAAATCAAAAAAAGCCTCTAACCGAACCTTACTTTAGCCCCCCCCCCCTCCAACCTAACATACTCCCACCAAAAAGCTGTCTTAACTTAACCTAACCCCTAAACCTAAGGAAAGTCTTAGTCACGGGTTGAAACTTAAAAACACTCGAAATTCGATCAAATTTGATAGCACATTTGATCAATGTAAAAGCTTGCCTTTTGTTATTATCAATGGTTGCAGTGGGGACCACCGAAAAGAAAAACCCCAAATCCTTACATAAGCACCTAAAACCCAAACAAACGAACCCTCAAAACATAACCTAGAAACAAATAACACCTAATCTCACCGAACCTAAAATCAAACAGAACTCTAATCGAACCTAACCTCGCAATACTCTAAAAACACCTAACCTAGCCCCCTCCCCCAAAACAATCTGTCCTAACGTAACCTAACCTAACCCCCAAAACTAAGAACAAGTTTTTAAAAGTTTTAAAACACTAACCCCCACCCCCGAAGGTACCCATTCCTTGCTACATTTGGACGAATAACGCTTAGGATATATAAGCAATTCAAAGTAAGTTGGTTGGCAATAGCGTGTTTGATATCATTTTTATTCATGTTAATTGGGGAAGAAATATCTATTGAATAATCTATATCTATCGAGTGATAGTAATGACACAATGTCTCCACATCTATTTTCCTTTATAACAACATAAATACCTATTTTCAGCAATTAACAAGTGCAGATTTTTCTTTTGCAATAATCAACTTTACTCAACGCAAAAACAATCATGGCTCATAACAACACAACAACCACGGACCCTAACCAACGACTTTGTAATCAAAAGGAAGCAGTATTAGCCCTATCAAAGAGGAGTTTGTAGCTCTCTCACAAACGGAAGGAATCAATTCCACGGGACCCTCAACTTCTAGGTCACGTAACTCTCCCCCCCTCACTCAGATCACTCCTATGTAGGTAAGGCAAAGCCTAGAATTTTTCAACTTGTAGCCCACATATACGGTTGCGAATCCCTTCTCTAGCACACTTGCTAAACCTGTAAAGTGTCTGCGCGCTTCAAATCTCGCATCAACTCATTCGCAATTCATGCACTAGGAACTACAGTGCAACGGCACCATGCTTCGCAAATCACTCAGCACCATTAGCACCGAGCATCCAGAAACACCCTTAAGCCAGTCAACAAAAAGACGCTCAAATGACCTAAGCAACATTGCAGCTGCATAAGGCATCTTACATTTAGCCAGAGGCAGACCAGAGGTTTCAGAGAAAAAACTCATTAGCGACATCACACTCTTCGCCTCAAAATCTATTCTTCAACTCGTCTCATTTCTGCTCACCGCATCATAGGACGAATGACACCATCCAACACTTAACTTTCCGGCATCACTATGCTTACGAAATCACCGGAACTTCTTGCGCTCAGAGAAAACATCTGTGACAGATCCCTCCTGCAAAACATGCATAATGCAAGTCCATAAACATCTTCTTTGAGATGACTCAAAATGGTGCAACAACAAAAAAACCTTAATCCAACTTTAGATACACACACAATGACAAATATTCGTCAGAAGTGTTCACACAAGAATTTTCTCGTATCGCGACGTCACTCAGCCCTGCCCATCCATTCAATGGTGTAAATCTAACTCTGCCTCCTGGTTTTAAAATATAAAAATCGGAAGCTATCTTTTTATAAATAGGTTTTTATAGTCATTCATTACTACCTATTAACCATTAGAGTGCCTGGCTATACATGCGTGCAGTCTTTACAAAGTATCGAATGATTTCCATCAGATTTTCCATTTAGACCCCAAGCACAACCTTCATATTTCATTATCGTGCCTTCATTGGAATAAAAGATTCATAAACTGGTGGAATCGGCCTGTCGATACTGTTAAATTATCTATAAAGTGTTTATATTTATTATTGTTATTAAAATGTAGTTGCAAAGATTTTATTTCTCTCGGCCTGTGTGTAAAAGGGGGAGGTTCGATTGGTAAGTTGTAAAGCGAACAGTATGACGGGCGGCCATAGCACCCAGAAGATGACTATAAAAAAAGACTGAAGTTAAAAACCTGGATGATGCAGTCTAGCCGTTAGAATTAGAATCAAAATAATGCCAATAATTGTCGCCATAGACTACCAAGCACCTCGAAAAACTTTCTCTCCCTGCACAATCTAATGACAATTTTTGACACAGATCTCCGTATAATATTTTATGAGAGACCTAAACGCCAGATGCAGGAAAGTCAGCTATTATACTATGAACAACAGATGAGATGACTTAGAAATGATGTTAGAAAGAAATATTTTCAAGAGAATCACCCCAGACTTTCCGACATATGTCACAACCAACACTGCGACTAAGCCAGACGTCGTTTTGAGCAGCCATAACATATCATTCAACATCTATATGCAACCATTTTCATGTTTGAACCTTACCGTTCATGAATCAATATCCAATACAGGAACCAGCACTAGAGATACAGGACTATAGAAAGCCAACTGGGAAAAGTACAAATGAGAACTCCAAATTAATAAGATCAATCATCGTGCCGAACGAAACGAACATTCCGAGAACAAGATTCGTACTTTTCTTTCCCATCCTCAGTGGGCGGTAGAGATGAATAGAAGGAACAGACAACTAAACGGCCTGATAAAGATTCTCGGACCAAACAGAGAGAGATTTGTTACTCTCAAGAGAAGGAAGGAAGAACGAATGCATATCATAGAAGAGCAACAAGGACATAAATAGGATAGCCCTTTAGTGAAAATAAACGTAGAGAGAGGACCGAAAGAAAACTTGGGACTAATAAATGGAATCAAAGGCAGACCCCCTCCTCCCTGAGAAGAAAAATAATAATAAACAATGAACAGGGGAAATTCACGAAAATAGGACCGCCGAACTTTTTCGCACCCATCTGAAGTCAGTGTTCTCTATAATACCAAACGGGAATGAAGATTTAAATCATGATATAGAAGAAATGGTAATGCGAGAAAGGGTATAAATTCTAGCTTTAGGGGCCATAACAATAACGGAAGAAATAAAGAGCGCAATCAATTCGTTCAAGCAAAACACCAGAACCCACAGGAATAACCAGAATAAACTTCACCAAGGCACCAGGCAAAATAGTAGAAACACTTAAGAACATCTATAACATGTGCTTAAACACCATATACTTCGCAGATAAATACAATGTAGCAAAGATGATTTTCACTCGATAACCAGGAAAACTAACAAGTCACCTGAACAGTTATAGGCCTATATCGCAACTGAATTTCATGGGTAACGTTTTGGGAAAAGTTTCAACGAAGATTTAAAGAATACTTAGAATAAATAAGCTTGATAATGGACGACAGTTCCGATTTAGCAAAAAAAAAGAGACAGCACGATAACAATTAGCGTAATAACAGAGAAGATAACGACGGCAAAAGTAGAGAAAAACATCTATTTGCTCCTAGCCACTTTTGCCATAATGACCTTTGTTGGCTTTCCGGGTCGCTCTAAGTAGCCTTCTATAGCGGTCATATACAGGGTAACCCCCACAAAACGGGCTCTAACTTTCGATAGGCTTCATTTCTTAATTTTATGCAAGGATTGAATGAAACTTTAGTGATAACTAGTTTATTGTGTTTAAAAAACATCATATCAAAACATGCGAGTCTTTGGACTTTTCTTCTTTATTCTAGAGCACGTGTTCGAGGTGACCTCCATTTAGCTCTGTGCATTTCTTGAGGCGTACCACAAAGTTATCCATGACGTCCTTACAAACCGACCGACTAATAGCTCTGATCTCCTGCCTGATGGCTTCCTTGACTACCGTGATGGTCCTGGGTCTCCCTACGTACACTTTGTCTTTAAGGTTGCCCCAGAGAAAGAAATCTGCGGGGCTAAGTTCTGGGCTGTGAGGTGCCCACTCAAAATCAGTCTTGAGACTGATCACACGGCCACCAAAGTTCTCTTTCAGCCAATCTCGGGACAGGTTTGAGGTGTGAGAGCTTATTCCATCTTGCTGGCACCAGAACTTCCTCATAAGCGACGGGAACAGGGTCTGCAGCTCCCTCTTAAAGGTCATGATGACCTCAACATACTGCTCCTTGGCGACTGTCACTGTCGCGACAGATTCTTCGAAGAAGAATGGCTGAGATTGCAGTCCATATCCTGCACATAGTGCAGTGTAGGGGCTTGGTGGCTACCTCATTTGGTCTGGAGGTCCGACAGAAGACATTTGTCTTCGAGTTTACCTTTCCTTTAAGATGGAAGTGAGCTTCATCTGAGGTCCAAAAGAGGTTAAGGAAAGTTTGGGTCTCCGGAATCTTCTCCGGTATCTTGACTGCCATAGCCTTTCACCGCTCCTTGTCTGGGGCTGTAAGGGTCTGCTTCGTCTGTATTATGTATGGGTATGCCTTTACATCCATTCCTAGCACTTTCCTGCAACGCAAGTCTCACGGGATATACCGAGGGACTGACTTCGCTTACGCACAAAGCGTTTTGGACTCTACTGAACTGACTCTCTCACGCTCTCGATCAGCTCAGCTGTACGCTTCCTGGGGCGTCTTGAATGGCTTGGACGGTTGTCACTGGCTGCATTGAGGTTCTCTACTGTCCCATAGTTCTCCAAGTGGTCCACTCAGTCCTGAATTCTGCTCTTGGACGGGGCTTTTTCACATTCGAAATGATTCACGAAAGTGTCCTGCACTTTATTGAACGAGCCTGTCTTGTAGAAATGTTTGACGCAGTATATTCTTTGCTAGAGCTCCCATTGAGATCTAGTTATGTTCACAGTCGTTGCTTCTCTCATGTCCTGCAAAGTAAGGGTGATTAGTGAATGAATGAATGATATATCACAAAAAGTGTGTGTAGGCCCTTTTTGGGGGGTCACCCTGTATATACATACATACATACAAACAGACTTTCGGAAATATATATTAGATATAATGAGCGAGACATTATGCCGGGTGCATATCACGCTTCATCCCACTAGGCCCTCATTCTGTGGTGTTTTGGTCGCAAAACCAATATACCCCGGTATAGTGGGCAGGGCTCGCGTCTCCAAGTCACCCAATCCACCCTTGGGCGGAGCAGTAGGAGCCAAAACTCCTTTCATACTGTCCTCCTGTATAGTGACAGTTTTAGCAATCTTCGAAGACAGGCTCACGACCACCTTCTGGGAATTTTACTACTGTGAGTTAACGACTCGGTAGAGGTGCGCGGTTGTTTGGCCTACCAGAAAAGGTCATCCTATGTGAGGGTGGGAGTCTTGGTTTTCCCCGAGTTTTATTGTGAACTATTTGCGCCGCCAGCCCTCTAAGGGGAGCGCACGGAATACGTACAACCCACCAAGGGTTCCGAATGAAGGCGGAAGCGACCATACTCATTGTCCTGGGGGAGCTACGAACAGAGGGTGCTTTTTTCTATTGAAGCATTAGACGTTACATATAGTGCTGGATGCTCCATGACTAAGTCAGCCTTGCAAAAGGAGAGACGATCCGCAGTCTGAACGGTTATGGTTGCCTTCTTCAGGAGATATACGCCACATTGCTTTAAGAAAGCAGGGTGCGCATCTCCGCAATTGGCAGACTTGACCATAAACTATAAGGACTTATCATGTACGGCCTTGGAGCAACCTACACTCTCTCTGGGTAATTCTGACTTTTTATGTCTACATGAGCGATTCGTCTAGCCGAAGTGGTGGCAATAGTTGCACCTCTACGACTGTGTCTCGAATGACTTAACGCGGTAACAATAACAACCGGCACTCACCGACTTTGGGAGACTGTCACGATTGAATGTGACGTGGAGTGTGTGGGGCGTTTCCAGCACTCCACACTTTTCTCATTACACGCTTGACCACGACTGCTCCTTAGTCAGTCAGCTCTTCACTGATGTCATCAAGAGTAGCTCACGATTTTCCTCGCATAAACCAAACCCTTTACGAAGTCTATAGTAGAATGCGGCCTCACATTCACTAGCGAGTGTCCAAAGGTCACTAATAATGGCCGCATCGGAACGATCCGTCGCACTCGCCAGAAGGCCCCTGTCCGAGAAAAAGATCATCTTCCGCTCTCTACCAGTCAATCTAGTTCTAACAGGTGCATGCGACCTTTTCAGAGTGAGGGCCAGATGAGACTTTTGGGAGCGGGCCGCGGGCCGGAGTGACAAACGAAATCCCCATAGTGACCATGTATATATTAGAATACATTATATAAGAATTTTATTGAAAAACATACAAATCAGTGAGACAGGTGGTACTGCTTGCCATGAAGAAGTGTTTCAATGTCCGGTTCAATGGATGAGGTAGACAACAGACAAATGTCATTGAGGTGGCGGTCCGAGAGTTAGGAGCGAAGGTGAGACTTTGTGTACTTCATTTTGGAGAAGAGCTGTTCGCAACAATTGTGCTGCCAAACATTGTCACGATGCGTTGAACATGCGCAATGTATTTTGGAAAATTGCTAGAAGGGAGGACGAGGTCGCGGAAGAAGGACAGCAGAGAAGAGGCGCGGAACTTCGTCTTCAGTTCATCATTGCACTGCAGTTCCACCAACTCAATCTGCAAGGGGGCAGGGGCGTCGTCCACGGGGAAGTCAAAGGGGGTGGTGAAAAGCTTGAAGTCTGTGGCCAGCGGCTGACTTCTGCGAAACGGGAGAAAAATTCCTCACACAGAGAGCCGACGACACTAACGCAAGTGTCCGGGTCGACGTCGTCAGGGGCACAAGCAGCAAGGCGAGGAAATGTACAAACTGACCAATAGCCAACTGAGCCTTCACAAGCGCAGCTTAACCTCGAAGGCGGTGATGTGTGCCTGAAGGTCTTTGCCTTACAGCTTGACGTTGAGAGCGTTCATCTGCGTAGTGATATCCGTGAGCAGGGCCAGGCGAGGGAGCCATCGTAGGTCGGAGAAGTGATCAACATGGGCAAGGTTCTTCTGACGGAGGAAGGCGGTGATATCCTGCTGCAGGTCGCACACACGGGACATCATGGCCCATGACTCAGCCAGCGGACCTCACAGAAGTAAAGCAGGTCGTTATAGTGCACGTTCACCTCGTCCATTAGTACCTGGAACTCACGTTGGTTGACGATGCTGGAGAGGATGGAGTTGACGACCTTCACCACGATAGACATGACATCAATGAGGTTGGAAGACTGGACGCACAGGGACTCTTGGTGGATGGTGCACTAATGCAGTGCACTGTTTGGATGGGTTGAGTGTGTCCGGCAGCCTCACAGTGGCGCACTAGCAGCGAAGCGGCGCCCTTCTTCCAAATCCACGCCGGGGTACCGTCGGTCGCCCCGCACACAAGTTTGAAGAGGTCCAGGGAGTGCTGCTCCACACACTGAAGCATGGCGTGAAGATATCTTGCCCAGTGTTGGTGCCGCGGAGCGGGACAAGCTGGAGAAATTCCTCACGAACCTGGAGGTTAGCAGTGACCCCACGGCTGAAAACAGCCAGCTGGGCTGTGTCCTTCGTGTCAGTGCTCTCTTCAAGAGCGAGAGAGAAGGTAACGAGAGTTGAGCTGCGAGTCTTGAGTGAGTCGTGCACGTTGCCCGACGTCTCTTCGATGCGACGACGAACGGTGCGGGGTGAAAGATCTACGCACTCAAAGGCAGAACGCTGCTCTGAACACACGGTGTCCAACACAGCGACAAGGCACTCCTTGATGAAGTCCCTATCCGAGAATGGCTTCATCCGGCACGCAAGGAAGCGGGAGATCTCATAACTGGCGCAGGTCACCTTGTCGGCTTCAGCAGTATGCTTGCGGAAGTGCGAAGTTGTTTTCTGCAGGCTGCCTGACAGTCTAACGATGGCGTCCTTCCTCACGGCGGCAGACATCGATGCAAAGTTTGATGATCGGTGATCTGTCTCTCAGTGGTGGCGCATATTGTACGATTTCAGGACAGCCACAGTCTTGAAGCATATGATGCACTGGGCCTGTCCAAAGCGCCTGATGCTTCTGTCACTCAGGGTTTAAGGTCCGACGCTTGAGGCCCACTTTCATCTTCTTAACAGACATGATGAGCTGAAAAGAAAGGAAATTATCACAATGACATAACATAATAACGGATTAGATTTTTTTCTAATCATTTTTACTTACTAGTGTGAGTTGATTTTCCAAACTGTACTGACCACAAAACGTACTTACTTTCATTGCGAAAGTACAACGGACACTTGCCGCTGGCGTCTGGCAGAATCGCTGAGTGAGGCGCAGAGTTGACAAACAGTATCTGCCGGTGTAGCCGCACAGAATAGTAATCTCTAAATGAAGAGCCTCCACGTTATCTAGGCTCCGCTCGTCGCACTTGTGACTTTGGTCTTAGTCTAGGCCTCCCCGCCCTAGTGCGCATCGAAGTCGGACATGCAAGTTTTTGCCTGATTGCTTACCATAACTGCATCAGACCCGTCCGTTTTAGAAACCCCCGCTTAGGAAGAGAGGAACCCTTTATCCTCTTCGATTCCTACTGATTATGTTTCTTCCTCAGAGAGGAGAGTGGAGAGTGAACCCGCGTATCTCCTTCCTAAAGAATGGCCCTTAAGGTCGGACGGACCAGCCTTTGCCAGATTTTTCTCCGAGATGTAGAAGACCTTGACCGTCAAGAGGGCACTAGGTGGGGAAGGAGGTCCCTTCTCTCCTTGTGAATCTTCGGAAGCCCGTGCCGCCTAAGAACCTTGCACAGGGGCTGACTTAGGTTCGGTCTCTGGCACCGAGCCAAGTTTGCCCATTTGAAAGACCCTGCCATCTGCAGCTGGGTCTTCTGCGGGACCATCTCCTCTAGAAGAGTCTTGGAAGGGCGCCTTAGAAACTACAGCAAGGCATCTCTGTCACAGAGGTGGAGCGACCCGGTGATGGCTCCGAAGATGGCAGAGGGGAAATCCTTTTCCCGCAGTCAGCAGGTTGGAGAGGAGCTCCTGTATCTGTCAGAATGGTGTCGTATTTTAACCCTAACACCTAGGTCGGGCAAGGATTGAGAAGAAGATTTACGTAGTCCGAAATCATGACGAAACTTAAAAACTTTTGAAAGCATGCCAACACAGGAAGATCTCCTGCTCTTATGGTTTATATTCCGCGTTTAGCTGCCCCCCATCCCTACCTCCTTCGCCCCGATCCTGTCTCGGGTCCGGACTTTTCAAGGTTCAATCGTTGGTACGATAATGAATGGTGTTTGCAACCTAGGACAGTAACCCACACTGACCAGAAGTTACCCAGTGGTCGATCATTCCCCTTAGGTCGCAGTTAACAACTTGGAAGCCAGAAAGGCAGGGCAACAGGGCTGATATCCTTTGTAGGACGTAATAATCCTCGAAGGAACGACCAAGATCTGAAGATCTATTGTGGCAGACCCAGAGGCGAAACCAGAGATTTTTTGTTGGCCAGGCAGCCAAAAAGGCAGTAAAGCCCGCAAGGCCTGGTCTCTTGCAACCTGCGAGCGTTAAAGGATGTTTACAGTGGTTCCAAAGCCTCTCTTCTGACAAAGAGTGAGAGAACTGGACAATTCCTTAAGCCTAGACAGAGGGTTGAGGGGATAGTTGTAAAGAAAAAAAAGGCTGAGACGGAGCGAGGAGCAAGGGCACCAACAACTTTTCTAGGCCCCGTCAAATAATTCAATTCAATTCAATCCAGTAATGTAGCGTTCTTAATTTGCACTCTGTCTGGGTGAGAACAGTTCATTCTGCTACCAATTGCTGACAGTCAAATGGTTGGGGAAAGTTATACAAAAGACAACAACCTAGCATTGAGAGCGAGGGAGTGGGAAGCGCACCAATAACTTTCCCAAGCGCCACCAGAGAGTTCAAGTCAACCCAGTGACAGGGGCTCCCTAATTGGCACTCAGGCCGGGAGGACGTGCTGCTCCTCCAGATGCTAAATATAACAGGCTACACATGGTACCCTCCTGCGGAGCAACGTTGTGGGAATGTGGTTTAGAATCATGATGATGAATTGAACAAAAGATCTTAGAGCCGGTACAATAATACATATACTTAGGTGAGCTTGTGATTCTTGATGGGAGCATGGTAAATGGAATAAGTACAAAAAAACAAATTACGCTGGAAAGCTTCGCTACAAGTATTTGATTGATTCATTTAAACAGTTTTAACTAATAGAAATGGAACTTGGACAGTTAACACAAAAAACAAAAACATGCAGAAACATACGACAAATCTGGGAAACGGGGTACGATTCATGCTAAGAATAACCCGCAGGGATCATTGAAATACATTGAAATTAGGGGATAACAGATGATGTAAAATGTAAAAAGAAAAAAATTTCTGAAGTGGAATTTATTTTAAAGCTTAAGGGGGGTGGGGCTAATCCTCCCTTCCCTGTATCCGCCCCTGAATACTTACTCAAACCTTTATCTCTCGAGTGGTCGAAAGCAACTGAACACGAACTAAATTTGAAATAACATTGTTAACTAGGGTGGCAAGTTGGTTGTTTTTTAAAGTGAGAATGATGTCTTTTAATTGTATTTAATTTGAAAGAACAAGTTAGATTAGGCGTTAGTTTTAATGAAGACTACTTCGAAAATTTTTAAGTTGAAAGAATTTGTGGCAGCAGATAGCACAGAAAAAGAGTAAATTGATAGGATAGTTATATTTTTCTGAATGTTCCTTTATTGAGGAAAGTTACGGTTTTTAAAAAGGAATATTTATTTGTCCTGTGAGAGACTTCCAAATTCTTAGCGATCTTGTATTCAATTGAAGTCCTGTCTCAACACCATGGCAACTTTGGCAGGTCGAACAAGTAAAATTGTAGTTGCCATATGATTACAAGCAACTCGGATGACATCCTTTGTGACTAAAAATAGAGTATATATATATATATATATATATATATATATATATATATATATATATATATATATATATATATATATTGTATATTTAGGTAGGAGTTTTTCTTTTATGCATGTTTTATTAAAGACCAGGTCAAGTTGAACCTTGATAAGCTTCTTTCTTTGCTTTTCTAATTTCCTTATTATTCTTTTTTCGTCTTGCGAAAGGTTATAGATAAGTGTTCCGATATTCATGGTTTATTTTAGCTAGCTGAGCTTTCGGTCACGTTTGACCATCTTCGGAGCGAATTAATTTTACACTGGTTAAACATTTAAAGGCATTACATTCATATACTAAAGATAATTTAGATAATGAAAAGAAGAGGAAATGTGGTTGACAGGAAGTAGTTAGAAAAGGTACATTTGGGAATGGGATTTCGGTCATTATTGATCGTTAATCCGTAAAGAGTTTTAAGGTTCGCTGGGTGGCGGTCAATTGGGCATTAATCTTCGGTTTATCTTCGTGGATTAGGATCGCATCTAGGATATGAAGGCGTATGCGGTCACTTCTCCTTTTGATAATGGTGTTTTGTACTAAAATTTCTCGTGTTAGTTGAATTCCATGTTGCATGTAGTGGTTCTTGATGGCGACGTTTTGCAGATGCATAGTGAGTCTACGAGATAGGCATGTGGTTGCCATTCAAATGTATTTATTTGAATTATGAAGCTTGCAATCTTCATGCGGACAGGTGAATTCATAAATTACATGGGAGTTTTCAATTCTTTTCTCGTACTTGTGTCGTTGATAATGAGGTGATTACTTATTTTTTTGCTTTTATAATATATTGTGACTTGTAGCGTTTCTTCTGGATTCGTGCATTTTGTATTTTGGTGTATAATATTCTTAATTGTTCTTTCGTCGATTTCATACGATTCGCTCATTTGGTTCATAGAGAAGATATTTATTGGGTGTTTCTTATTGTCTTCATTTTTATTATTGTTATTTTCATGTAAGTTTTTCAGGAATGTATTTGTTTCTTTGTCCACCATAGTGTTGGAGAAACCATTATTGATGAGGACTTGCTTTAGTCTTTGAATTTCGTTATGGAACAATACCCATGACGAACTGCATTTGTATGCGCATCTAATGTATGTTCTTATGACACTTTTTTTATATCTTTCTGGACATTCGCCATCTCCATTGAGACAATTCCGAGAATTCGTTGGTTTAGTATATACATGGGTTGTGTATTTATTTTCACTTGCTGTCACTTCAATATCAAGGAACGGTAATTTTCCGTTAGAATTGAGTTCCTACGTAAATTTTAGTACAGAGTGCTCTTCTATTCTTGTTTTAAGTCTTTTCAGTTGATTTTCATCTTTAATTACAAGATATATATCGTCAACGAAACGGCAGTAAGTTGAAGGTTTGAGATGATTCTCCGTCAATATTTCTTTTTCTAGGCGACCCATGTAGAAGTTTGCAAAGGTGGGTCCGAGTGGTGAGCCCAAACAAATTAACGGAGTTGCAATGGGCTCACCACTCGGACCCGCTTTACTTTAACACCGCTGCATGAAGGACCATCGTCTAATATTAAACATTTTCTTTTTGAATATTTCCTTTGAGCTGTCACGTAGTTATCCGCTTTTTGCACCAAAGCAGGATGCTTTCTCTGTTGATAAATGTACATGATCAGATAATTGAAGGACAATTGTTTCACGTTGCCATAATTCACGTTAAATTCAATCGGTATATACTATAAATAAAGGTGTTGCAAAAGGAAGTAGGTAGGTTCGTGCATGGTAAACCTACGCTACTTAACATTATCGTTAGTTACTAGCAATTTTGCCATTTTTTAAAAATAAGAAATAGTGAAACTTTTCAGTTCAATAAAGTATCCTATAATTAGCTTTCATAAATTCTTACCTTCAAGTGAATGCATAGATTGGAAGTAGCATTGCTCGCCGCAGAGATTTCGCCATTGCATGATGTACATACACACTTCACTTTTTTTCCGTCGGAAGATTTCACAGTCAAAAATTTACCATCTAGTAAAGGATGACTATAATTACATGATTCCTTATCTTCCTCGTCTTTATTCTTTTCTAATCTCTCCATTTCACACTCTTTCGAAGAAACTGAAGTTGTCATGCAGCAGTTGAAATAATGATGAGCGCTCTCACTATACAACCGAACATAACTGTGACCATCTGTTAACTGAATTTGAACTAATGCAAGAAATCTTCCCTCACCGGCTCATGCAGTCAACCGTTTGTATCATACAAGTTGCGACAAGCTAAAACATGCATTCCATGTTCTTAACAGCTATATAAACCTATTATCACTAAAGTATTTGCAAAAAGTATTTAAATACATTGTATTTAAATACTTTCAAAAGTATTTAAATACATTGTATTTAAATACTTTCAAAAGTATTTAAATACTGTATTTACAAATACAATTTTAAATACATAAATGTATTTAAATACAAAGCACTTAAATGCTGCATATCTCTGTCAATATCTATATAAATCTATAACTTCAACACGATAATTAACATTCAATTTAAATATATAAAAAAGCAACAATAATAAATTTATTCCTAGAAACGTAATAGAGAATTGTATTAAGGGTAAACTGAAACAAAAAATAATTAATTATTCTCAAACGTATCTTTTGGTGAATAATTTTCTAGTGTCTATTTTTTTCCATTTCGATTTTTTTTGTAGATTTATAATTATCATGACTATATATAATTTTAAATGTTTTAATTCATTATTAGTTCTTACACATTTTAGCTGCCCTTTAATTATATTTAGTAATCAGCCATTCATAATGGATTTTTTATCACTATTTGCTGCTAATTTTACGTCACTAATTTGCTTTTATTCCACATGATTTTTTGCACAATTTTTAGTCTTTCAATTAGGTTAATCGTAATTTTGAATTCATGTATTTTTTTATAATTTATTCGCGGATTTTAATAATATTTACCTGTTCTTATTTAAAGTAATATTTTGAATATTTTAATTGCCTTTCAATTGTTTGTTTCATAATCACCAAATCATTTTGTGTATGTGTGTTTGTTCTTTCGACTTTCTAGCAGTTGATGATGGTCTCTGTTTAAGAACTGAAACGTCCGGCCTATAAAATGTTCAGAATTCTCACATGGATCTTCATCATAGGATAGCAATACGGGTGGAGGGACCTTATGATGCATTAAGTTATTCTGATGTGGCAACCAATAATCTGTTCTAGTCATGCGAGCAAAATTTGTGTAACAAACATGTTTGAGATGTTACTAAATAACAGAAAATGTGAGTGTAAACAAAAAAATGAAGCGAGGGAATTAAAAGCGATAATACTACTCCAGCTCGTAGAATACAATGAATCGATAGATATATATATATATATATATATATATATATATATATATATATATATATATATATATATATATATATATATATATATATATATATATATATATATATATATATAGAGAGAGAGAGAGAGAGAGAGAGAGAGAGAGAGAGAGAGAAAGAGAGAGAGAGAGAGTGTTTTTTGAGGCGATATGAATTATAAGTGTATCTATTCATTATAGAAGGGGAAAAAAGGCAAAGTCCTCTCTGCCAAAAGTTTTGGAAAAAGAGATTCAAATGAAAGTGGTGAAGTTAGGGTAGTGTAAATGTATAGAAAGTACATAGACACAATATGGATCTATAAGAAATAGATACGTGAATAGTGTGAATATTTCTCTTGGATAATCCGACATGTGTGAGTTCTTAATACGAATTTGTTCGTAAGAACGTGAAAATTTACCATCCCATCACCGCTTGTTCTAGTTATTGTTTCCTTGCTAACTTCAACTGCACTTGTTTCCAGATCTTCCTGCATCTCTCTAATACTGTTCTGTGCGTGACCGTAACAGATTATTCGTTGCCACATCCGAATAACTTAATGCATCATAAGGTCCCTCCACCCCATATGGCTATCCTATGGCCACTCTCGACACAAAGAGATCAATGCATCCTCTCTTATTCGAGGGTGGAGTTCTATGCCACCCAGTACAATTGCTTCCCTGAATGGTACATTGGTTATAAAAGATAGAAACTTTGTTATTTGATATATATATATATATATATATATATATATATATATATATATATATATATATATATATATATATTAACCTATTTACACAAACTTTCGTACATCGTCTTTTCCCAGGCTCAAATATTCCGACCGACCATTGAACTTGCCTTTGGTCACATATCTTCCCTCTAATCACAACAACTTCGGTTCACACAGAACTTTTATTTAACCATTTCCTTTTATCTGTTAATTAACGTCAATCTGTTAGAGATTGAAATCCTATAAACATTTTCCAAACTTTCTCTACCACATTATCCACGCAGTCAGTCACATCACCTCAGTAAGCACAAGTCTCTTCAACCACCACCGAAAAAGGACTTTTAACTCACTTCCTCAACCAGTCCTCGGTGGATAGGATTCATAAGTCTTTCTATTCACATTCACATTTACTGGTTCCACCGAAAAAGAGATTTAAGCTCGCCAACTCCAACCATTCATCTTATTAAATGTCAAGTTCAAAAGAAAGTTACTTTTTCATCAACTTGTTTATAAATCCAAATGCGAATCTATTTAGTGAAGCATCCAATCCTCATCTCTCTCGTTATATATATATATATATATATATATATATATATATATAGAGAGAGAGAGAGAGAGAGAGTTGCGCGCACTCATGTACTCGCTTATTCCCACACTCACGTGTTATGACAGGATCAATTTGATCTCACCTTTTACCCTGTATCTTTCTGTAGGTCAACAAACTCGTTTCCAGAGAACTGTCATTCGACCATTTTCATTCCATTTGTTTATTAGCGCCAGTCTGTAAGATTAAAATCCTATTCCCCAAACTTTGTTATCATTTTTCGCCGTCTATCTATAATATCCATTTGATAGACAATCTCTGTTCTCTTTCTCTCTTTCGATCAAACATTGACTTCAAACATAAAACTCGCACAAGCAACTCCCTCCTTTCGTTATATATATATATATATATATATATATATATATATATATATATATATTATGACTAGTACTTGCTTCTATCTTTTTAGAGGTTAATAGTGTAATTATGAATCATGCCTACAAAGCAAAATTCCAAGAAGATTTCAAATTTTCAAAGAGGATAGATTGTTATTCATTCTAAGGGTGGATTGTTCTCAAAACTAATTGCTGGGAATAATGGAATAACCCCTCTTTTTTGGTAGCAGAATTGTATGATAGTTTAATTTAAAGTAAAGAGGAACACATCACCAAGAGGCGAACTGGTCGTCCTGGGCCTTCTGAAAGATGTCTTCGTACTGATCGCATATCCGTGGAGGACAACCTTCGGTTAAAAGCTTCTGAAGGGACATAAAGATTTAAAACCAGCCCCAGAACAGCAGTAAACTACTTGCAATTTCTTAGAGATAATGGGCGTGCTGCAAGGAGGAAATCTCTTTTAACTCTAATTAAGATTGAAAAGAGGAAAGGAGGACTGAAGAAATGAGCAACAATTCTTTGAAATGTTGACACAGCATATTTTTTCTGACGAATAAAATTTTGCTCAATGTTCAGACAGTGGACGGGTATTATTTTGGAGATTACCTCCCTGAGGAATTTGAAATAAACAAGGTTACAAACATCGGTGAAACATGATGGCTTTTCTGTTATGGTGTGGGAAGCAATATAGAATGATGGAAAGTCAGAGTTCGTTGAATGTTAGCATTTCAACTCGGAAAAATACAATTCCATTTTCAAGAGTGACTTCTACCAGTGTTTTCAAATGATCAGCTTAAAAAATAAAAATGTTTATATATGGAAGATTGGGCTCTTTTTCATACTACAAAAAGGGGTATAAAAATGGAAGGACCAAAGCAGCATCAAACGACTTCCTCGGCCGAGAGAGTCTCCTGACATAAACCCAATCCAAGATATGTGCAGAATATTTGACAAAAATTTAAGGAAAAGTAAAAAAAAAGACAATGAGGTTTGAATAGCTGTATGTCATAGGTCAAAATTGGTTTAAGATATCACAAGCTGTATTGTCCAATAACAATGGAGGACGCCATGGCCACTGTGAAAGCCTCCAAACAAAAGGCACCAGGCTGGAAGGGCATCACCAAAAACAATCAGGCGAATGCCCCACAGCAGATCACTCAGGAAATCACCAACACTTTCCTGAACACGAGCTACTACCCCGACGATCTAAAAGTGGCCAAAATCATCTTTATATTCAAGGTTGGTAAGACCCCGGATGAACTGGTAAATTACAGGTCAATCTCTCTTCTTGAGTTCGTGGGTAATGTGTATAAAAGGCTCCTAACTAATCGGCTTCAAGACCAACTAGCCGAACTGATGGGATCTCACAACCCCCAACAGCACTGATTCCGCAAGGGGCAAGGAACGGAAACTATCCTCGCCCTCCTAACGGAGAAAATAGCCAACTGCAAAGCCAAGGGGAAATGCGTAGACGTGGTGCTGCTCAATGTACAAAAGGCCTTCGATGAGGTTTTGCTGAGGGGTCTACAATAAAAGATCCTGAACCTTCAGCTGAACCCAATCATGGAAAGGGTCCTCTGTGATTAGATCATGGAGAGAAAATCCCAAATCTCCATCGAAGGCTTCACAAGACCCGAATACGAAATCGAGGCGGGAGTTCCACAAGGCAGCTGTCTGAGTCCGTTGCTGTACCTCGTGTACACAATAGACCTTCCTGCTCCGGTACGGGACGACACAATGTATCTGCAATACGTATATGACATCACACAAATCGCCCCTAGTTTGTATAGGAACGCCGGAGTTCAAGCAAGATATACAGCTGCCAAAATAAACGACATAAACATATACAAAAGGTAGTGGAAGATAAAAAATAACCGCCGAAAATTCCAAGTAATCCCAATCAACGGTCGAAAAATAGATGACGTCATCGTGAACAACGACCTCCTGATCCACTTATGCTACATGATGGCTAATCCTGGATGAACCCCAAATAATATGGATGCCTTCTTTCCGTAAAATTCCATATGTGGTGAACAGGTATACTCCAAATTATCTGCCCCTAATTCAATACCATCTAAAAATATGGGGGTGAGGTGTGTGTCCGGGACTTTGCGTAATCCCGGATATATATTTTTGTTGCGTGGCGTGCGTGAGAAAGTTACGAGGAAGGCGGTTATTGTCACAGGAGGATACATCATAGAATGAAAAACGTTATTGACTCATTTTTGTTTTGGTAACATTTGGCAGCTTGGATTTTCATATCTCGTCTATATATATGACCCAAATACAGCCGGATGAAGCCATATTTTACGTTGGTTCATAGATGCTCACTTATCCAAATCTATCGTGTTTTTTCCTCCAGTGAAGAGAAGAGGTTTGTGCTTTAATTAGATGTTTTTTTTAATGTTAAGGTATTACGTAAATTCTGCTTCCCAAAGCATATCAGTAAAAATCTATGAAAAAATAATTTTAAACGTAGTTCAATTTCTAAATATCATGAAATTCCAATTCTTTTTATTTAGTTAAATTTTCTGTATTCTGGACTAAAAAATACGACTAAATATTAAATGTATGACTTTCTCCCTAACAGAACATTTGCCATCATGTTATTGACACTTGCTCTAGCAATCATTTCTGTATTCACGGGAGCTCATGCTCATAAATATGCATTCGGAGGCTGCCAAGATGTTGATAGAATGGACGCTTTTGATTTAGAAAAAGTAAGCTGCATTATTTCAGTGTTGTTAATGATGCTTTATTTCATTCAAGGGAATAAAAAGAAACCCCAAAGGGATAGGTTAGGGCTGCTGGATGGATAGGGCAAGATTTCAAAATGAAATTCCCGGAAATTAACCCTTCATATCTTCGAAAAATGGACTGTTGTGATATCATGGTAAAAAAGCACTCCTCTATGCAGCTTTCTTCTTTTTTTTATCCAATAATATTGCTTTAACTTTCTAAGAAAGGGGTCATAAAAAGCAGTTGTAATCGTTCGTTACTGTTGGAGATAGTCTATCGACTTCGGAATCCCCCCCCCCCCTCCCGCTAATTTTCGCCCAAACTTTCTTTGCCGACCTCTCGGTTTGTTATTTGACAAGATCAGCATAGACCTTTAATAGCCACTGTTTTGATTGGATTTTGGTTGCTGGGTTACTATTTGCTTTCAAAATAAATCTTCACCTGCCTCAATCTTGCTTAAAACAATTAAGGAAAGGTCAACCTTTGTACAGGGTGGAAACACGAAGTGTAGATTGAATTTTTTTTTTTATTATTCAAAAGAACACAATGAAGTATAGCATAATACTTCTATGAATTTACATCTAGATAAATTTCAATACGTATTCTGAGAGTATTTGCAAGATAATTATTAATTAATGGGATATAAACATGTTTTAAATAAAATCGATTTTAAAAACAGTCTACACTTTTCATTATGTGTAGAGCGCTTTTGGCACACATCGAACATAGTTTGCTGAAACTAAGATGGTCAGGCAAAATCAAAGAAATCGACCTTTCTCGATCTCAGCATCATAAGTCACCGAATGTATTGTAGTTATTCGGTCTTATTCCATCAATTTCTTACTACAACCTCATTTTTCTCATTAATTTATATTGAATGTCTTTTTGCCTTTGATCTTTTTCCAAGTTTATTAGGTTATGTATTTCACTGTTTCTTTCAATTATGCTTCACACCTAGGCACGAATAAACCCTCATCTTTATCGACATAACTAGTTGCACAGAATGCTCCAGCATCTCTCCTTCTATAGCCATTTTATAACGAAATAGTCGATTTATACCTTTAGTGGCAGTCGCCAGCTGGGCTTCATAAAAAAATCTAACGAAATGAAAGGAAATTGAACCAACTTATTGACAAATGCAATTCTCTTTTCTTCAGTTCCTGGGCAAGTGGTATGTAATCGAAGTCTCAAGCCCTATAAACAGCTGCATAACAATGAATTTTGAAAAAAGTGATACGAAAATCGAAGTAACAAAGAAGAGAAAATTCAATTCCCTGAAAATACTAAATTTCGACTTTACCGGGCAGATAACAATACCCGATCCAGACGAACCAGCCAAAATGCAACTCAAGTGGACTGTAAGTAAGTATGATAATTATTTTTTGCCCCCAAACAAATAGATTGTTTTTTTTTAGCTAAATCTGGCTTTATTTCGCACTGTGCTTATGCACGAATTCAAAATTTGCAATATTAAATTTATTCCTTTTGTAATGACGTAAGCGTCATATAGGTGGTGGCCAACGCCCTCTTCCTGTAGATCAGCACTATAACTCTTACTCTTTTTTCTCCCTTGTCATTCGTATTTTGCTCTTTAGTTTTCTTTTTTTCGTTTGTTTACTGCTCGTGAGCGATATTTTCATCCTTCTCTCGGTTCTAATGTATTCGTTGTTAGGAAATTCCAGACATGGCGTCATTAGGAAGATATTTTTTTAATAAAAAAAAGAAAACCCCTCCAAAAGGTTTTGAAGAAACTTTGAAGAAAAGAGAGGTTAGGGACATTGAAAATAAGAGGAAGGTACATAGTCCAAGTTGCAAAGAGGAAATTACTTGGAGAGTTAGAGAGTGAGGTCGCGGAATTCTCCTGAATCCGGTTTCCCTTTGGTAGAGGAAGAGGAAAAATTCTTTAAATCAAGACGAAACAAACTTTAGACTTAAAAGGTATTTACACGGTACAATTTCGGATATTTTCTCACGTTTCAGGATGTCATCAGTGGTAATTATTATCTTTTACCACCCATTTAGGAGGGTCAGATTGTCCGGATGGGTTTCCTGCCGGTTGTGAATGCATTTAATGGCCCAATTTTTAAAGTCTAAAGAGGTTTAATTCACTTGTATTTTTCATTCTTCTTCTTTTGGTGTCATTCTAGTGATTTGTTTTCTCCCACTCTTGTCCATCTGATTCGTTCAGGATGTGAAATATTTTAGATGGATGAATATTCTTTACTTCTCAACAATGAAAAACATCATAAGACAAACAAATGTTTTCATTCAACATCACCATCAACCACTTTCCCATGCAATGGGTCTGGGGCGCTTATCAACACCATTAAAAATAGTGCTTCTCCTCTCCCAACACTTTATGCCTTAGCGAACACAAAGCTAAAAATCAATATTTTCCACGCCACATTCACCCTTCATAGTGATGAGGTACCATGGGTTGCAACATCTTGTCAATGGCAGTTCATGCCTGGGCAGAAGCCCCACCCATACACATCTAGCATACCAGATACCCACTTGCTCTTCGGTCGAGCACTTTCTCTTCCAAACACTTGTTCACATAATCAATCACCCTTTTCCAGGGTCTTCCAAACCTTGGGAAACCAGAACATTCCAACTCGTATATTCTCTTCTCAACACCCTTTGCATACATTCTTTTCTCATGCCCATGCCACTTCAGAATACTCTCTGTCACAATGAGGGGTGTAACACTACCGGTATTGAAACTATGGTGGCAAGAGGAGTAATGAATGAATGAGTTGTACACGTAGGTTTGCAATGAACCTCACATTTAAATTTATAGTCCTTCCACTGTCTCCATGCTTCCTTCCAATGACCCCACTCCCCTCTCTGACCCCTCCCACCAGGCTGTCACTCCCCTCAACCACGCTCAGGCCTCTATGAACCCCCCCCCATCACCCACAAAACTCCCAAAACCCATACCCTCTCTTCTTCCACTAACTTCCCCCAGCACATCAAACACCCATGAACGTCTCCGCGGCGGTCCAAACTCGCTTGGTACAATACTTCGAGATTAAAGAACGCAAAGCAGCGTGACCAACACCGCTACACGCACACTACGGTTCCGTAGTGTGCAATTAAACGTACACAGTCAGCCTGGTATTCGCCACAATGTTTCCAGCTGGGTACTTAACACACATAGACCAGGACTACCACAGTCTACATCCTCCAAACAATGGACTCCACATTTAAGGCGATCACACGTATTTAACCCCAGGAGCACTTCACCTGCGATCAGCGATCCTACTTAAGCGCTTCATTCAACACAACCCACAGATACGCAACATGAGTCTTTTCTAGCCTGCAAAGTAACCACCGACAATGGCCCAATTCTAGTGGTCATACACTACTGTCTCCCACGACAACAAATACACATAGACGCTCCTCTCCGGGCTCTATCAAACAATAATCTCCCATTCTTCTTTGTGGGATCTGAATGCACACCATCCTCCACTACTTTCCAACACCACAAATAATGCGGAGAGGTATCTGACTGGTGGCATGTGGTGATTTCGCTGCGAAGACATACGTCTAGCCTTTCCCACATTATATGTTCAAAACAGAGGGACGACGTCCCCGGACATAGTCTTTCACAACAATCACGCTGTACGTTTTCACACACACATAGCCCCAGGTCCTCACGCACTTCAGACCAGATCCCCGTATGCCTCCTACCCTCATCCTCGCTTATCCTCATACCTTCACCACCCTCTTACGACTACACAAACTGAGAGGAGTTCTAATGATACATCTCCACGATCACACCACATAATCCTACATATTTAAATATCAACTAGTGCACACTCATGAACACCATAAACACAACGCTAAACATGTACCCACTACGTAAAACATGCGCATACATAATGCACTTTACCTTCTCTATACACACAAAAAACTAATAACCATTTGCAACAACCACTACAACCAATGCCACGCCAACACAACATCACACTCCTACGTGCTAGCATCCTACAATGCGAATAGCTGGATCGGAACCGACCGTCAGTGGAGCGAGGTGAACCTCATAGAGGAGGACGCTCGCTGCACTGACCCTTCCTTCTTCTGGCGGTACGGCCCCACCAAAACCCATAAGCCTATACTACAATAACCGCACCTTCACTGACACTAATGTCATCCTCGACGCATTCAATTCCCAATGGGACAAAAAAAAAACACACACACACAACAGACCCAAATGAATTGCACGAAGGCACTTCCAGGAAGTCCGGGTCCAGAAATGGTGTCTGCTTTTCGCAAAAGAGCTTAGGCCCGCTCCTTTGGTACGGATGTAAGTGGTAGACAACTCGTCCACACTGCCCACTCCTATCACCGTCGAGAAAACGAAACACTACATAAAAACAATACCCAAACTCACACCCGGCCCATCCGGCCTCCGAGCTAATTTGTTCCAACACTTACCTGAAAATATATTCCCAACACTCATAGCACTCTACCACCCCTCACTCACACACAAACTGCTACAGGCCTAGTGATAGCTTAGAGAACCTAGGTAAAATATTCGAACGAATGGTCAACAGCCGTCTCCGGAATTTTCTGGAGAGTGACTGGTTCTCCGTCTGCCAGTATGGCTTCAGGCGAGGCCAATCGACTCAAGTGGTTGTGACTTTCGTTTACGCCATCATAGAAAAACAGGACATTCTGAATCAGTGCAGATGTGGAGAAGGCTTTCTACAAAGTATGGGATGAGGGGGTCTGTTGATAACTAGCCAACAATACGGCTCTCCCTCTCTACACCAGAAGTCTTCTCTCTCACTACCTTACTGGCAGTACAGGAGATATCACATCAAATACAAGTCAAGATCATACCCATTTGCACCACGTGCCGGCGTACCCCAGGGCAGCGTGAAGGCACCTAAGCAATTTATTATATCGAATATGGACAGCCCACGACCTCCAGAATATTGCATACACACACTGTCCTACGCTAACGAGGGGACTATTTTAGTCTCCGGGCTGGGTCCAAACACAGTCACGAAACGGGCATAAATAATACTTGATGTAAAGAAAGAGTGCGAGTACAAGTGGCTCATAGTCACGAATCCTCTGAAGAGACACGCAGAGTCACTATATGCACACATACAAATCTACATCCACATCCCAGATCTAAATTACACAACCACCACAAGACTTACATATAAACCTCACACGAAGATACTTGGGGTAACATTCGCTAAATTCTTGCACTTCGACCTGCACCAAAACATCACACAAACAAAATGCTACGCACATTTTACCCTGCCATCCAAAAACTATCACTACACCTCTACAAAACACAAGCTCGAACAATCCTAACATACACACTAATTACATTCACAGCCGCGATCATACATGGAAGTGGAAAGCAAAGCGTAATTAGAACTCTGCGGTGAAACGCGCTTGTCGCTCTCCTCGGTACAGACTTATCTCTACACTACACGAAAACAACAAACTCATCTCGCTCAATTCATACATCCACACCCACTTAACACGATATTTGGAGAAAATCGCAAGAAACCCCACATACACCCAAATACACGATAGACAACACGTTACACGTTGCGTTGGCGTTCAGATACCCAGAAGTTCTCGAGTACCCACAATCAACACGTATCTATACATAGGAATACATTCCATTCCCCTGCCGCCCCAGTCTAATACAATACCACGACCCAAACATACAAAAACACGACCTTTAACTCTTCATATCCCCTCTTAAGTTTTTCTGAACCATTTTCCGCTCCTACTACCTGATCTCTATTGTTCACTACAGTTACCTCTCTGCTTTTCTTTCCATTCACATCACTCACAAATTTTGTCATTCCCTGAATGAGGCTTGTATAATAAACTCATTAACCCATAGGAAATATGATACACAAAGGATTTCGACTTTTTAGCTGGGAGGTTTTGGTGTGTTTTTATTTAAGACCAAAGCAAGGATCAAACATAGATTAAGAAAGAAGGAAAAGAGAGATAGCAAACGGAATAAAATAATATAAACTCTTTTACCAGTTAAAGAAAGTAAAATAATAGGTGCGGTTCTAACTTATGCCATCAAGCGCTTTTTTTTCTCTCTCTCTCTCTGGATTTTTCCTTGAATTCCACCTTAAATAGTATAACCATGTAGTTGGATAGCTACATACTCATACTTCTCAAAGCTTTCTCATTAAATACATCCCCTAGCAAAGCGATGACGAACCTTTAATAGTTGCCGGGTCACATTTAGTACATCTAAAAAATTTAAAAACATAAATGTGTTTCACATATACTTACCAATATATTTTTATTAAGAGACTTGTCGCTGCTTTTTAGCAGCCAATGATTTAATTCCAGGCTCATATTTTGTTGTCTTCATCTTAACACAAGCAGCACTCATATCCATACCAAGGTGATTCTTGGTGGTTCATTTTATATAATTCAAGGATGAAAACAATGATTCACATGACTAAGTAGAGCCAAACATTGTCAGTATCGCTAAGACCATTTTTTTCCTTGATACAAAAGAGCTAGGCAAGGAATTCCATTTTGTAGGAATGAGGCTCTTAATCATGCTTTCTAAGGAATCCTGTTGACCTGATTCATGGTCTGATTGTTTTACTTCATTCTGTTGCAATTTCGAGTTAAGGGCAATAAATTTTCTCTTCCACGCTGCACTTTCTTTGAAATCTATTATTTCCATGTTACTAAGATCGAGCCAATCAAACTTATTTAGTTGAAGATCTTGGAACTAAATTATATATCAGCGATTTGGATGAACTGTAAGGTATAATCCTGTTCTCAAATTTGAGAAAACCTCTGAAATTAAAGGTTGTGCATTCTTTATTATGAACGGATACTTGCTAGGTGTAGTTTCTTTTCTTGCTGCGTTCTCAATTGCAAAACTGGGAGTTAAGTGTTTTTCTAATGATGGAAAGTATTTTAGCTTGATTGCTTCCAGATCTTTGTAAAATATTTCTAGTTTTTTCCCAAAAGCTTTAATATGGCAAAACGTGATGAAACAACACATCCACTACCTTCTATTTTTTCAAGTTATTGTAATGGTGTTTGAAATCAGCAAAATAATGTAAGTCATTCAATCCCTTAATATCAGTCAACTCTGGAAATTCATGTCCTTTTGCGGTTTAGAAGTCTTATTTCTTCTATTAACTCTACAAATCGGTTCAGCACCTAACCACGGCTTAATTATCTAACATCGTTGAACAAAACTAACCCGAAAAACTGACTATCATCTTCATTGAGTATATGTGTGAATTATGTTGGTTAAACGCATGAGCAGATATATAATTCACAATTTTTTTACAACCGTCATGACATTTTCTAATGATTTAAAAGTGTTTTTGCGACAGAGATTCCTGATGCAAAATGCAGTGAAATGCAATAAAATCGTTGATTACTTCCTGTTCCAAGAATTGGACATATTCACTATTTTTTCCAACCATGCTTGGAGCTCCATCAGTTGTCACAGATACATTTTTTATGCATTCAATACCCATTTCACTAAATTCCTTTCTCAATTCATCCATAATATCTTGACCTCTAATTTTTTTCAGTTCTTCCTTCATTATGTTGAAAACATGCCAACGTTATTTAAATCATGTATGAGTTGATCAGTTACATCTTTTTCCATAGCAATTATTCTCTCTTTCATTGAATTTCTAGCAATTGGTAACTCATTAATTCTAGTGAGGATTTTGTCTTTATTTTGAATCACTTAAAAAAATGTCCTCTTTTATGCCATTAGGTACCATCAAAAATTGGCTTACCATGCCTAGCAATTGTACAAGATAACTGAAATCTGGCTGCAGAAATATTGTTCTTATTCTATGGTTTAAACAGCCTTTTGAAATTATTACATTGTTGTTCCTGTTAATTTACTTCTCTCCGAATAATTTCTTGACTTTCTTCATCTTTCATTGAACATAGAGGCTGATGATTGCTTTCAAAATGGCGCTTAATATTATATGAGTGCGCAGTAATTGACTCCTTGAAAATAAAACAAAGTGCTTTTTTGTTACGCTTAATAACACCGTAATTTTCGTTCCATTCTTCATGAAACAACCTTCTATTTCCACTACATTCTGAGTAAATTTTCCAAATGGTTATAATTTACACATGCACATAAATGATCACAAACTAAATTAGTATCATCACCAAAAAACGAGTAGACATTAACACTAAACATTGACAACTGATACACTTCAAAGAGAAAAACAATCAGATAACATACATATATATATAAACTATTTCAGAATTGTTTAGTTATTACTTAATTTTAATTATTTTTATAACAGTTTATCGCCGCAATTGAACAAAACATTGTGAGACGAGCCGAATAACAGACGGAATAGTTGGAAATATCATCATACGTTTGGAAGTGTTGTACAATTTCTGAGAAATATCTCATTAAAATAAAAATCATTTTCCTGAGTTTCCTTCTCGTCTCGTGGGTCACTGAAAAGTTGGTGGCGAGTCATTTCGTGACCCTAGCATATTCTTTCTTACTAGGAACAAATCAACTATACTACTAACACGTGTGTACGAAAATGCTAAAAATGATTAAGAGCAATAACTGACGATATATATTTTTACGAGATAAAAAAAAGTGAAGGTCAAAGTTTATTCCTTAAATTGTTGTAGCCAGGAAGTGATGTTCGTTTGTGTGGGTTGCCGTCCCCATTCCAATTTTTCCATTGAAAGAAGACCCAAATTACCAGATCACTTTTTATATCAATATACCGGGATCAAGTAGTCACAACACGTGAAGGTATCCGACTGGAAACATTTTTTTCAATAGGTTTTAAGTCTCGAGTTTATTTCCTGGCATTTTATTACTGGTATTCGTCATAGATTCTGATATGGTGGGGCAAACTGATTCCATACGTTATATCTCCTGTTCCCAGATCCATTACCTGCTGACTTCATTGTGATTGACACGGATTATGAGCAATATGCCCTCACATTTGAATGCCAATCCTTTCGTGTTTTCTCCAGATCATCTTTGACAATTCTTTCCAGGGAGAACACCTTCAACAGTTCTTTTCTGGAAATAGTAAGTTTTCCTCTAGGGGCATTTGAGAATTTATTTTAGTTAATTATTTATAGTGATTCTTGCATGAAGCTACTGTAATTTACTATGAGCTCATAGGAACTGTCTGCTTCTTATATGAGTTTTAGTGTGATGAAAAGGTATTCAATAATAGGCAACTCCTCCGAATGATAATCTTACTATGTGTTGTTTCTTATTTTTATTAATGATCCTGAACTAAACTCGGTGCCAGAAGGAGTTTTTCACCAGTATTCTTAGGTTTTAAAATACAAAGTTTGCACTAGAATTCCCCAAATTATCAATATCAGCTCATATGAACTGTTTGGTTCTTATATTATTTCTAGTGTGATGGGTAATGAAAAGGTATTCAATAATAGGCAACTCCTCCAGAAAATATCTATTTATTGAAGTAGAAGAGTTAGTTGAGATACTACTTTACGAGTATAATTAAGTTTAAGGTAAATATAGCGATGAGATTAGATCAAATGAATATGTATTGAAGAGTAACTTGCCAATCTTTAGGACGAGTTTCTTAAAGACTGCTTTGACTGGCGAGGTGAAGCTTGGTTGCGTGGATGTCATGATTGACATAGGCCATTAGGCATACAGTCACGTGGGTAGTATACTATTTTGTGATTATGTACACTGACTACTTCGACTTGTGTTGGTAAGCCGATACTAGCATATCTGTTAGAGTACATATAATCGCTGAGTGAAAGTCGTAGAAGTTGAGTAAGAGTACATAGTGAGTACTTCTTTAACGTAGGAGATTATGAAACAGATGCCTGTATTGCGATGGATGATCGATAAGTTTGAAATAACGTAGCCTCTTTAATTAAGAAAATATGAATTCTAGTAACAGCATGCAACGATAATTGAATTGAAAAATAAGGTGTTGCTGTAAATAGTTGGAGACTACCAAGTCCCTGTCGTTCTGATGAGACCCAAAATGCTGGTGTTAGTTAAATTCGAAAGGACACGAGGAGATCGGTGAGTTGCATGATTGATTTGACCAGTGAGCAATTATTCGACGAGTTAAAGCGAATTCGAGTATGGAGACGCGACGGAGCTTGCGGAGACTGTACCGGGTATAAGAACGTCATGCTACACTCGTCACGACGCTCTCAACAAAGGACGCAATGATGTTTTGATGCAGTTAGATACGTTTTTATTATTTTAACACATAAATATGTGTTTAATTTGTAATATTAATCAAAGTGGCTGCCCTCAGCGGCGAGCACGCGCTCCAGGCGAGAGCTGAAAGCTGGGCACACGTTGTTGACGAAGTCCTTCCTCAGCCTGGCCCACACCCGGTTGACGGAGGAGTTCAGCTCGTCGACGTTGCTATAACGTGTGCCCACAAGCTATAATTGAGGGGATTGAGGTCGCGCGACTAAGGTGACCCAAAGTCCTTTGACCAGAAGTTCATGTTCGATCTCAACCACTCTGGTACTGTCATGTCTGTGTTGGCCGGAGAACTGTACTGTTGAAAGACGTACTCCGCCTTCTTGATCTTTCTCACCCAGAGCAGGACTTTCGTGGCCAAGATATCCCTGTAATCGACCGCAGTGAGTCTGCAACCGGTCGCGAACCACACCGGCGGCATCTTCTCGCCATTCGAAACCATGGCGGCAAGCATCATCACGGGGGCCGGGTACGTAGTCGTGGAAACATACCGGACCTCGTAGACATCCTAGCCGAAGCTTAACACGCGTTTTTTTCTGCTTGCTGATGACCGGATCGACAGTAAAGGTATCTTTTCATCATAAAAACATGAGAATTCGATTGCTATTGAACTTAAAATCGTTGAACAAACGAATACAGCGCTTCCGACGTTGTTCTCTCATACGGTCGGTGAGCAGAAGCCTTTTCACGCACCTCAAGCTTCAGCCGCGCTCCTCCGTGACGACCCTGGCCACCGTAGGCACCAATATGTTCTTCTTCCTAGCACTTTCGAAAGCCATTCTCACAGTCAAAGGATTTACCACTTGAGGTCTGTCTGAACGAGGTCCATCCTTGATGTCTTCCTCGTTTTTGAGCCTCTCTGCGACTCTATGGATGGTCATTTGGCTGGCGTTGAGCCGCTTGGAGATGTCGTACTTGTTATGGCCCGCGTGCAGAGATCTTGATTCTTTTCATTCCATCTTGACACACCTGCACACAATGGAAAATATGTTTTAATGACACGTGCTGTAAAACTAGAACTTTAAATTTGTTTGACGGATTTTTTTCTATCTCACACGTAAACTTCTTGAAAGTTAAAAAGAAACGAGTGTAACAAAACCTTTGCAAATCCCGGTATGTACTCACCTTGATGAACACTTGCTTAGCTTTTGCAAGTAAGTCAATCAGTGCACGTCTTAGGAGTAGGTTCATCATCCCGATGAAAGCCGCAAAGCAGAATAGAAGTGCGAAATTCTCTTGAACAATGAGTGAATATGAAGCACTTATACAGGTAGTGAGTGACCTATCTCTGGAAATATATCAAAACAGTGACGTTTAATTGATTCATTCTTCTGCAACGAAATTGCTTGAAGAGTAGCGATGATGCATCTCTATATTGTGTAGTTGCTTGTCAAAAAGCAAATGAAATCTTCCAACGACTCTAGATTCAATATCTGTATGATGGAATTTGCTTTGAAAAGATTATTCGCTGCTAGAAAGAAAACTTTTTTTCCAGCTGCATTTGATTAATGTGGTCTTCCTGACCCCTCTATCATTAACACCCCCATCACATGGTCGCGGTTTCATGAGATACGCTACACTTGATGAATGAGTTTAGCAATGATATGAGTAGATATTATCCCCACTCAGGGAGGGCGACGTGCTTTTTTTGTACCTTCTATGCCGAGTATCATACAAGTAACTAATACTGATATTTGCTTATCAATGTTCTTTTCATGGGCTCTTGTCCTTGTAGATGGGTTTAGTTTTGTAAATGTGGTAGAGGTCTTATGTTCTGTAAATGTTTCTGCATCTTATTTGTTTAGAAACTGATAATGATACGATCATGTGGTGTATGTAACATGTGTTAATTAATGGTACTACGATCCCCATCCCTTAAATGAACATAATATGCCATTCTATCTCCTGTTTCTTTTTTCACCCACAGCCGAAAACTTCTATCAAAAACGCCAACCTTACCTCCCATACATTGGGTGTTGTTGATCATTCTGACTGTATGGATGACGATGACGACGATAATGACGTTGAAGAAGCTTTGTTCTCTGATATCATCGACGATGGATTACTTGACAATGCGAAAAATAGTAGAAATGACGTTTATACTTACCTGAGAACAGATCCAGTTGCAGAGCACGAACCCGAAGACGATGCCAAATGAGAAGCCGATAATGAACCCGAGGATGTATGATTGCGAGACAAACACATACTAATCAGGTACTGAAATAATTAAAATATAAACAGACATTATCCACAACAAGTTTGTTTTCTTTTTAGTGGACATGAATCTTAGCTCCTACAAATTCATTTAAAAAATGTTCACGATAAACAAATTGTTTAAATGTTACTCTCGAGATATTTTATAAACCCCAAAATATTGCTACAAAATTAATGAAACATATATTGAATAAAAATATAAAAAAGTTAAACTATCTCAATTTATCCTTCATCTCGGTCTCTACACTTCTTAAGAGTGACATTTTCATCTCTCTTATCATTTTTTGAAATGTGTTCTTTGACTTTCGTCATGTATAAACGGCAAGTTTAGCTTCCTTAAGAGACACAAATTGTTCTCCTTTCAATTTTTTTTCCGAGTTTGAAGGTAATTATAGCGAGTTATTTATGGCAATACCAGGCAATGGCTTCGCCACTCCACCCTACGGGGATATTTGCGCTTCACTACTAAGATTAAAATTTAAAATCTAAAAAAAAGCAACCATGGTTAAATTTCTTTAAATTTACTGAACTAAATTTGCCCCCCTTTAATAATATCACGTTGCTAAAATATAGAGTTATAGAGAAAATATCTAAAAATTTCGATACTTAAATTTATTTCTGAACTTCACCATTTTGTTTTTTGATATTATAAAAGAATTATTAGAAATAACTTTGATAAAAAAACATAAGTCATAACCAAACTAAGATGAAATTATTATTCAAATACTCAAAAAAATCCCCTTCTTAAATTATATAGTTAGTAATGATGATAATGATGATGATGATAATGATGATTAAGTCTCTAGAGTATATAGGATAAGCCTTTTTAATCAAATTTCGTAGAAAACAACCTTTGCTAAGCATGAAGAATAAATTCATGAATTTTTGTCATTGAAAGATTGACTCAGTTAACTGATATTCGTGAAACTGTTTTAGCACACTTGGATCCGAAGATAGTCACCAATGGCACCAACGTTATCCTACGATTACCACCAGTTTCTGTATATCAGCCAGAGTCTCCTAATTTGTCCACATAGGTTGCCAGTCTTCCCTGTAAAATCAACTTTGAAAACTTTCCAACTTTTCTTAGAATTTGTTGGTATTTGATGTTAAATTGACCTATTTTTCAAAAGAACAAAAAGTACCCTCCTTTGGAGGCATAATAACGATACTCGGGTAAGTTTATAAATAAGAAGACTTATCTGCAGGCATCTACTATACCAAGAGAGACATTTAAACTTGTATTGTCTGAGATAAACTCCTATATTCTGGTCAAAGAGGCCAAGATGTTTTCTTAAAAGACGCATGTGTAATTTTTTCGGCAATTTACATTTTGGATTCAGTTCCCATTCTCCATACTGCGGTGATATCAGCCTCTTTGGGGTCTGTTCAATATTAAACTACTTGAAAATCTTAAATTCAAACCTCGAAGAGGTGATTCAGGTGTTTGCATTCTTTAAGCAGATATGCTCGGGAAAGTTCATAATAATCCTTCCAAAACTTCCGTATATGAGGTTGATGAAGTCTGCCATTTCAATTTACACAATCTGAAACTTTTAAAGTATTCTTTTTTTATTAAGCCTTTTCCTGTGTCTGCCTGTCCCTCTATTTTCTCTACGCAGTAAAAATGATCTCGATTATGCCACTTTTCTTTATTTGTAAAATAAAGACTATTTCATAACCTCGTAATTTCTGCATACTTCATCCCCAAGAAATCCTTTTTGAGAGATGCACCAGCACTGCGTGACACAATCACCAATTCCCTCGAAAAGTGTGCCTATGATTTATCGGAGATACCATTCCCCATTCATCTGCAGGGCGTACAAGGAAATGGAGGTGAGTTATGGAAAAAAAAGAAAGAAAAAAAGTAGACATCAGACTCTGAAAAGGAACAAACGAAGAGAGAATGAATATTTGAAAACATCCCAAAAGATCCGAACACCTGTATTTGTATCAAAACATCTTCTATAACTTTTGCCACTAAACTCCAAGGTTTCCAAAATTGCTGTACGATAACCTACTGGTAGAAACTGAGAATGGTTAAAGGTTATAACAATTTGGATGAAAAAAGAAAGAAAGTTATCATAAAATAAGCAATTTACTAGAAAAATTGAACTGTTCAAAATGATCTGAACGAAAATGGAAACAAATTTCTATTGAAATAGAACAATTTAAATTATTAGTGGAAAACATTTTTACAAGTAATTTGTATTAGGTGTGAAAGCCTTTATTTTTAATGATGTTTTGACATCCCCTGCCACAGGAACAAACCAGCTTTTGACCCTCTTGTGCAATAATCTTGCTCCATTCTTCTTGAAAAATTCCCTATAGTTCTTGAACTGTTTTCTGATTCCCCGCTTTAGACCGCTCTCCAAGTGTCTTCCAAACATTTATAATGGTATTCAATTCCGGACTCTGTGCAGGCCAGTTCATAAAAATGATGTGCTCGTGGTCCAGGAAGGTCTTCGCCAACTTGACCGAGTGGCAGAGGGAGTTATTCTGCATGAAAATTACAGGTTAGGTTTCGGAGGCTCGCAGATAAGGCAGAACATGTTGTTTCAGCAATTCGATGTACACTCATTGCACCCCGTAAGATCACAAGTGGCTAAGTGCTTTCTACCAAAGTCAGGCCCCAGACCATGACTCTTCCTCTGCAAAACTTCATTCACTTTTGGTGCAATTCAGAGACAATCTTTCACCTGCTCCGCGACAAACGGACTTCTTGCCATCGAATCCGTACAAATTGGAATTAGATTCCTCACTGAAGTAAACTTGTCTCCATTGATCATCCTCCCATGTAACGTGCTCATTGGCGAATGCAACGCGAGACTTCTTGTTCCTCGAATTGATCAATGACTTCACCAAGAGTGTGCAAGTGTAAAGATTGTCTTCCTCCAGCATACGTGACACCGTCTGCCTGGAGACAATGATGGCCAAAATCTCACTAATCTCTCGAGAAACTGCTGCAGCCCTTAAGACGCGGCTCTTTACAATTGAGTAATGGTTCAATCTTTCCATTTCGAGGTTTACTTTAGCCAGCGATTGATTTGCCAGCGTTATATAAACCTGTTTTCTCATAGGTTGACAGAATATTATGAAAGGCACTTTGGGAGTACTTTACAGTCCCTGCAATAGTTGCAATTCAAAGACCATACTGGTAGTGCAGCTTTAAGATCAGTTCTCTGACAGAGAAAGGCGTAACAGATTTCTTATGCATGCTACCTAGACGACAGTCTTTTAACCTTTTGAGTATAATGAGTATTTCTGGTTGCAATGAAAGATAAACGGCATACCCAACAAACAAATGGAGCTCGAGGAATTCCTCATCAATGAGCTAACCTTAGCGTTTAGATCACTTTGGACACTTCATTTTTTTTCCATTCTTTATCTGCTGTTAACTTTTTTTTTATTTCATCCAAATTTGCACAAGCTCTAACCATACGATGTTTATACCTGTAGGTTAATATATACCAATTTTGGATGAAATATTTCGTGATTGAAATACAGGCATTCTGATCTTTTGTACGGTAAGGTAACAATGAATTTGAACCCAGAGGTAGTAAATATGATGAAGTTACCTTGTGAGATCTGAGACGCACCAGTAGAAAATTAACGCGAGCAAAAAGCTTAAAATTATAATTTGAATAGCATTATTAAGACTCCTCTGGTTTGGTTCAATTTTATTTTGATTTACTTGAAAGAAAGAGGATTTTCTTACTTTAATGTAGATATTGAGAATGGAAATTAAATAATTGCAATCCACCCATGTCCCTAGCGCACCAAGTGCCGGTATTGGTGGCTCGTAGACGATGAATCCTCCAAAGAAGGGACCCCCGAATCCGAAGCCGCCCCCTCCACCTAAGGTTTTGAGGCGGAGGGAAGAAAAGACTCGCATGGTGAGCCCAACCTCTCCTGAAAAGTCTTCGAAGTAAGAGAGGCTTAAGAGCTTTGTTCGGCCAACAGTGCTCGGAGTTCTGCCTCCGGGGCGAGTACAGTCATTCCGGTAAGGATCTTCTCTTCGAAAAGGGGCCACTACATCTCTTCCAAGCTAGCCCTGGATGGCATATTCCTTCAATGGAATTGCTGCAGACCCCGAGCCAACTGGAAGGAGCTGGGGAGGTTCGTCTCTTCCAATTCGCTGTTAGCTATCTTTTTACAGGAGACTGCTAGGCATGTTCCCCCTCCAAATGCTCAAGGGTTATAAAGGTTTCGTGATCCGACCACCACGGGATGGGTGCAGGGCAAGAAGATGCACCATTTATACTCGGCATGATGTCTCCGTTTTTTTCTTTGCTTTAAATAACCCCTTTCAGGGAAAAGCATTGCAGCTCCACCTTGATAGGAGATATACTGTTATTTCTTTGTACATTCCACCTTCAGCCGACTTCGACGCGGGACACTTTTGCCACATCGCGGCACGGTTGCCGAGTCCCTTTACATTGCTCAGGAATCTGAACGGTAGACTCACCCTCTAGGGAGACTAATTGATCAATCCCAGGAGGCAGTTCCTTTCTGACTTGATCGTCGAGCTGTAAATAGGTGTCCTGAATATGGATGAGTTTACGCATCGCTGCCCTAGAACCGCTTCATTCACTTGTCTTGATCTATCCCTTTACTCTCGGATTCACAGCCTGATTTGGGGTGGGATGTAATATATGAATTTCATAGTATTGATCACATTCCCATTCAAGCATCATTTCCTGGAGCGCTGCCCCATGAAAGGCCCCCGCCCCTCCACCGTGGAATTTGGTGCGGCTGCCGAAGCCCTTTCTCTTTCTCAGAGAGAAACAGAGAGACTACTCGATCATTCCCAGGCGTCAGGTACTTGCCGACCTTATCGACGAGCTGGGGATAGGTGTCCTAAATGTGGATGAGTTTACGCATCACTACCCGAGAACCGCTTCATTTTCCTGTCTCGATTAATCTCTGTGCTTTCCGGATGCACAACTTGATTTTGGGTGTGAGTAGTCGATGACCTCTATGGTAGTGATCAATTTCTCATTCAAATATCATTTTCTGGGTCGTTGCCGCCTGAGAGCCCGCCTCGGTGTTTTGGGGCGCGGGAGCTGTGGTCTGCATTTCAGGAAATGACGACTGAATTCTCTGTCTTAGTTGAGGAGTTTAAGTCGGTGGATGAGGCCGTTGAGTTGTTATCAGGCAACCTCATCGTTGTGGGTCTAACTACTATTCCTAGAACGTCCTTAAAACAACAAAATTCGCACTCTTAGATCAAAGCCTACTTCATCAAAGAAGTACAACACGACCACGAGGTATCCTACGACAATGCGCAATTGGCTCTTTTGTTAACTGAATTCCCCGATGTAATTTCCGAGAAGCCTGGTTGCTATTTGTATTTTGAGCATGATATAGCCCTAACCACCAAGTAGCCTATTAGATCTAAGCCCTACCCTGTACCCGTTCACTTGTGCCCTAATTTAACGCCGAACTGGAAAACTTGCTAAAATTAACGATAATTGAACCTTCCACGTCGAATTATTACTCTCCCATTGTTATGGTCAGAAAGCCGCATCAGTCTTTTCGCATGTACGTTGACTTTAGAAAGCTGAACATCATAATAGTTTTCGACGCTGAGCCTATCTCTTTGATAGACCAGAGCCTACATCTATTTGAAGAAGCCAAGTTTATTTCAGAGATAGACTTGTGTAAGGCCTACTATCAAATCCCCCTTAAGGATAATGCTCGGAAATACACATCATTTCCCACAAAAAATGGCCTTATGCAGTTTAAGCGCCTACCTTTTGGTTTAGCTACTGCCTGTAGTAACTATAATCGAATGATGCGCAGGATACTGGATGGGCTAAATGACATTTCCTTTTACTTCGATAACGTTTACGTCGGCACCCGTACATGGGACCAGCATCTTATCTCCCTACACTCGCTCCTTAATTGGCTTCGTGATCACGGCCTCACTCTAGGCCCTAGCAAGTGCCACTTCGCCGATAGCACTATTGAATACCTGTTTCCACATCGGTGAAAATCAAATGGCCCCTCAGAAAGAAAAAGTAAAGGCCATCGCCGACATACCGCTCCCGCGTACTAAAAAGCAATTATGCTCTTTTCTCGGGTCGACATCATTTTACCGACGTTTTGACCCGAATTTCGCCGCTTTAGCGACGCCTCTTAGCTCCCTACTTAAGAAACGTTCCCCTGACCCCCTCGCATGGAACCCCAAAGCGACCGCACAATTCCATCAGCTGGCTGAAGTAAAAACTAACATCAGCCCCCATACTGAGACTTCCAAACACGAACAAACCTTTGGGGATAGGAACGGATGCTTGTAATGAAGGTATCGGTTGCGTCTTGATCCAGTATGAAGAAAACGGCAACAGTTACCCCATTGCGTACGCTAGCCGGAAGCTCTCGTCACGCGAAAGGAACTACGCCGTCATAGAATTTGAAGCTCTAGCGATCGAATGGAGTGGGCAGAAATTCCAAAAATATTTGTTAGATAAGCAGTTTGTGATCGAAACCGATCATCGCCCATTGGCTTAAGTAAAGAAATGTAAAAGCCAGAACGGAAGGCGTATGCGTTGGAGTTTACTTATAATGGAATACCAGTTCCAAATAAGGTACATTAAAGGGACAGAAAACTGTGTAGCAGACCGTCGAAGTAGGAATCTGGTCGAGGATCCTCCCCCTCCAAGGTAAAATGTGTTAAGCATTGTACTCCAGTGCACATAATCGACTCTGTGACTCGTTTTTTTTATAATTCTAGAACTCCGTCTTAACCGTGTATTATGTTTCTTTGGTTCTCATGTAAAATTTTGTTTTCCTTTTATACATATTTGTCCTTTGCGTTTGTTTTGTTTTGCTTTGTTGTTTTTGTATTGTATTTTTCTTTATTTTTATTGATATATGGTTCCACTACCCTTTTATGAATGAATCATTTTGATTTTTTGTTGTAACTCGCATTTATTTACTTTGTGTGGGTTTTTTTTTGTGCTGGTTAACGACGATACCCTTTTTATATATACCGTGCGCCTGGAATTTAACGGAAGTCATTCATTCATTTTATGGCCGCTGTGTCGACTTAAATAAATGTCCGCCCTTCTTGTGCACCTATAGACTCAAGTCAAAATCTTCCCATACAAGACTCCTACCATGTTTGGTGATGCCCTTTTCTCTCCTCTTCGCATCAGTAAATCGCTATCTTCGGAAGAGGAGGCGTGTGAGGATATGCCCTCGAAGGACTACCGTGAGAGGAAGCTCCCTCGGAAATACCCCTCTCTTCTTTCAAGACTAAGTCCGCCTAGTGTGAGAATTTTAGAAAGTTCGAGAAAGAATCAGTCCCTCGCTGGATTCCCCGTCACAGCTGTGTTTGCTTTCAGACACCACTCGCTCCCCCCCCCCACCCTGCAACGACACCGTGTGCAGCAACATTAATCATACCCCCATATCACGAGGCAAGTTTCACCGTCTTCACCGAATCGTTATCATGAAATGTGTTTGCATAGACAGGCGCCAAGAATCCTCTAGGGACCGCCAGGCCCTGAGGCGTCTATCAGACTAGCACCCGGCTATATAACCCAAAGCTCACCATTTCTCGAGGAAATTGAAAACCCGCCATTCACTCCGTTCAGATTGCCGTCTGTTTCCTGTGAACCCCTGTAACCCATCGTCGAGTCGTCGTACTTCGTCGAAGATCTCGCCAGCAGATCTACGTTCGTTAAGTTTTGGCCCCTGTTCAAGGGCAAGCTATCGAGCCCCCTTCTTCCGAAGAGTTGTGTGGCCCTCTTATCTTCACCATCCCTTCAAGATTCCCATTCTTTCGAGACTGAGACTCCCTGCCGATCTGCAGAATCATCTTGAATTGAGATTACGTCTTCATCACGAAGGAATCCAACCCCATCTCCGAGTTCTCCGAGTCAGGATTTCCTTAAGCATCTTCTTAAATACCTGCGCCGTTGTCTTCCAACACCCCTCCAATTCGTCCGCGCTTGAAGGTAAAGCGATCTTGTATGGTCATCCTCAGTTTACCTCGTTAATCTTGACAAAATTCATTTAACTACCTTTATTAAGTAATTTGTTCACCCCTTTTGTATATATATAAATTGCCCCCTTTTATTATCACTAATTCTATAATTTAAGAAGAGATTTTCTTTTTTAGTATCTGAGTAATAATTTCATCTTAGTTTAGTTATGACTTATGTTTTTTTTTATCAAAGTTATTTCTAATAATTCTTTTATAATATCAAAAAACAAAATGGTGAAGTTCAGAAATTTATTTGTATATATCTTCTATAACTCTATATTTTAGCAACGTAATATTTTGAAATGGAGGAAATTTAGTTTAAAGTTCCTTTTTAAAATTATTATAATTGGCGAAGTTCAGAAAATTCATAAAAATTCAATCATGGCTGCTTATTTTTAGATTTTAAATTTTGAACTTAGTAGCGAAGCCATTTCCTGGTTATATATATATATATATATATATATATATATATATTGTGGGGGAATTCCACGTGGAATTTCTTTTCCAGCACGGAAGTTCTATGCGCTGGAGAAGGTTCTGTTAGGCTTAAATTATTAAGCCTACCTCCCCTTTCCTTCCACAAGCGGTAGCCTCGAACCGCGTCCCCAACGGACCACCTTTACACGGGTTAGAATCGCCTCGGCAAGGCTATTCGATGCCATTCGAGAGTAGAGCTGTTTCCCACTGACCCTCGCGGGGAGATCCTCGGACATATATAGTGTTCATCTTCAATGAGGCAGACACAGAGTTGAGAAGTCTCGCCCGGACCCAGAAAGATTACCCTAGTTCCAAGTTAGGTGCTAACAACAAAGCAAAATGACGGCTGAACTATTTGTGTGTTGGAATTAGCCCCGACCAGTGAGGTAATTCCATTTAACGATCGCTACCGAGTGATTTTTCCGACTTCATTCATCAACTCCTGTCGAAGCCCTCCTCGTTCGCTCCTCGTTTTCGGGTGGCCGAAATACTCTCCCCTGGGCCGGACGTTACCACTCTCCTCCTTTTTGGGGAACCGTCATCACTTTAACTTCCCATTCAGAAGCTCCTAGTGCCCTCGCCTCACGTGCAGAAGACATCCGTGAAGCCTTACCCAGACGTCTCACCCGGAATCCTCCGTAAGCCAGCCCCTCTTCCCCTTTAGTGACCCATTTGAGTTAATTCCCCCCAATGGAATAGTCTCCTGTAATACATTAAATTTTAACTTCATAGTCTGATGCATAACTACAATTTCCCCCCCCGTTTACCGATGTAATTTTGCCCATCAATTCTCTCATTTTTATGTAAATAAAATTATATTTTTGTAATGCCTCTTTAAATAACCTTGAGCTTTGCCATTGCCCAAAATTTACCTGACCTCGTTGCACTCTTTCTCGTTGTTCCGCCCGACGAAACTCGTGGCGTTCCGTCCCCTTTGTTGGTTCGCCTTCAAGTTATTGGTCCCTCCTCCATAGATATAATATGCTATCGATATAATATAATGTCATACCACGACATATATATTTATTAATATACATATTATATAATTTTATTGTCAAGTTTGTTTGGGTTTTTTACGAACCCGTGTCATTTTAATTTCGACATTAGAAGTTCCCTTGTTATTCACGTCTATCCCTCTTTTATTTTAATTTTTGTATTGTACTGGCAGAAGGCAAGTTCAATTTAATTGAAGAGCAGTAGAACGTAATCTATTTAGATTTTGTGTTGGACCCCAGGTAATTATTTTTTTTATTGTGTTTGAATTTTGGAGACTCTCCTGGTTATTAATCGAAAAGAGTTAAGGTCTTTGGTGTCCTAATTCCGTTAGGACCATTTATGTTTTTTCCCCGCTTGTGTGAACAAGGCCTTCACGAATATTCAAGTATTCGTTTCGCGTGGGTAGTCTTCTAGCTCGTTCGCGTGTCAGTGTTCCCTCAGTTAACTGCGTATCAATGTCATTCTTCGAAAAATTCAATAGTCAGGGTGAAATGTTAGGTCTTTCGGGCAAAGACTTGTTAAATTACGTGCAGGAAGAAGACAGGAACGAACGTGCAGAGCGAAGGGAGGAGGAACTAAGAAAAACGGAGATGGAGAACAAACTGAAGATGGAGATGGAGAAGAACAAGATGGAGGAGAACAAACTGAAAATGGAGATGGAGAAAAAAAAGGAGAAGAACAAACTGAAGATGGAGATGGGAGAACGTGAACAAATTAGGCAGTATGAGCTGGAAATGAGCCGAAATCAAATGGATTCTCAGTCCATCGGTTCCCGGGTTGATATTCCCCAAACTCCTTTAGTCAAACTTTCCGCTTTTAATGATAGAGAGGACTTTGGGTCATTTTTTACCCATTTCGAGAGAATCTTTCAGATTAATAGATGGGATCTCGAAAATGATGGCGTCGCTCGCCTATTTCCCCTCCTAAATGCCCAGTTAAGGGATATCTTCGTATCCCTTCCCCAGGAAGCAACTTTGGACTATTCCACGTTAAAGTCCGAATTGTTAGTCGCTGTTCATATGCATTGCGAATTTTGCCGCTCGTGATTCCGCCAGGAAAGGATCCGTCCTGGTCAAACATTTCAGCAACACGGGTACATCCTCCAAAGACATCTTCAGTGTTGACTGGATGCGTGCAAGATTTCCCAAGGCTACGAGTCCCTTCTGGACTTCTTCCTTAGGGATCAGCTTTTAGCTGCCGTGGCTCCCGAAATTCACGCCATCATTAACGATAAACGTTGTCCCACTTTCAAGGAGTGCTTGGAAGAGGCCAATGTCTACGCGGATAGTCACGATTTATACCCTAAGGATGTTAAAAAGGCTCCCCAATCGCCCCCCCAAACTAAATTTTGTGGTCCTAAGACCCCCACTAAATTGGTTCCAAGATTTATCAAAGTTCCTAGTCCCTCGAAGCCAAGAAACTTCCATCCATCTGAACACCGAGACGTTAAGCATCTAGTTTCTTCTCCCTCGGTTGTGCCATACCAAAAGAACCCGATCGTCTGCTACACCTGCGGAGTTCCTGGCCATTACCGCACGAACTGTCCTCAAAACTCCCGATTCTTAAACTCTCAGTCCCACCAAGTGCACCAAATCTGGGCCGCCCCTGATCCACCCCCGTTGCCTCAGGAGGCCCCCGATCCTCCCTCGCCAGCCAAAGGTCCGGTCCATCAGGTAAACTTCCTCTTTAATGAGAAAAACCCTGGTGGATTGAAGTTCGAGAACGGAACTGTGAACGGTCGCCGGGTATCGACCCTCGTCCGTGACACCGGGTCCACCTGTATTATAGTGTCTGAGGACCTACTCCCCCCTGTTGGCCCCGACCACAAGAAATTTGTGGTTGTCCACGACTACCTTGGCCGGGCCAGTCGTTTCCCAGTAATTCGTTGTCACATCGAGTGTGACTATATGTCCGGTTGGGTCGAAGTGGTAGCGGCCCGAATCCAGTTCTGCTCCGTTTTATTCGGTCAGAACCCCGTGATTCACGACCATCCCGTGGCCCAGCCCGTGATTACCAGTACACAGGCAGCCCTGGAATCCCATGCACCCGTTCCCCTGGAAACTCCTATTGACCCGGAGTTCCAAGCCCTCCGGAGCGACATGTTTGCCCGCACCCAGAAGGAGGGCGCAACTCTCCCCCCTCCTTGGGAGAAAACTAAAGCCTTCGAGCGTGAGTCCACCCGAGGTAACAAACGAGTGTCGTATCTCGTGAAGAAGGACTTATTGAGAGGTATAAGACCTACTTTGACCTTAAGTCACGAGAACGAAAATTCAAGCCTGGCGTGGAGGTGCTGGTGCTACTTCCCACGGAAAGCAACAAACTCCTTAGCCGGTGAAAGGGACCCTACCCCGTCCTCGAGGCTAGAGGAGTCGTGGATTACCTCATCCATACTCCGGCGGGAGCGAAGGTTTTCCACGTTAATTGTATATAATATCTCATTAATGTTCTTAATTATGATTTTTGGGGGGTCCACTAAATTGTTTAATCTTTAGTCCCATATTTATGCCTCCATTTAATTGTATCCTTTTTTTTTGGTTCCACTGAAATTTTGCCAATGTTCTCCTGTGATTTTTTTTGTTTAAAATTGTACTAGTTAACTTGTCTCTAGAATTGACCCATTTAAGGCTTATGTCCGTAAATTCCCTGCTGAGCTCAGATTAACGTTTTTTTTGTGTGTACACCTGTCGTAGCGGGTCAGAATTTCCCTAGACCCTTGATAATTCTAGTTTGACGGGTGGGATGATCTTTTCCTACGCAACTGCTCTGTAAAGCATCATCTTTCGGTTGGGAGATGTGTGGGGGAATTCCACGTGGGATTTCTTTTCCAGCACGAAAGTTCCATGCACTGGAGAAGAAGGTTCTGTTAGGCTTAAATTGGTAAGCCTTCCCCCTTCCTTTTCCAAAAGCGGTAGCCTCGAACCGCGTCCCCCACGGACCACCTTTACACGGGTTAGAATCACCTCGGCAAAAAGATTCGAGGCCATTCAAGAGTAGAGCTGTTTCCCACTCACCCCCGCGGGGAGAGCCTCAGACATATATAGTGCTTGTCTTCCATGAGGCAGACACAGAGTTGAGAAGCCTCACCCGGACCCAAGAAGATTTCCCTAGTTCCAAGTCAGGTGCTAAAAACAAAGCAAAGTGACGGCTGAACTATTTGTGTGTTGGAATTAGCCCCAACCAGTGAGGTAATTCCATTTAACGATCGCTACCGAGCGATTTCTCCGACTTCACTCATCAACTCCTGTCGAAGCCCTCTTCGTTCGCTCCTCGTTTCCGGGTGGCCGAAATACTCTCCCTTGGACCGGACGTTACCGTCCCCCCTTTTTGGAATTAGATTTAAATTTACCAAGGAAGGGAAAGTCGTCATAGGCTTGGAGTTAGATCTAAATTTACCAAGGAAGGAAAAGTCGTCGTAGGCCTGGAATTAAAGCTAGAGTTTATGATTATACAAACTACTTAGTGTGATGGGAAAAAGATTCGTATAAAAAATTTCATCAGCAAATAAGAGATCGAGGTATTTATAACCAGGCCCGTAGCCACAGGGGGGCTATAGGGGGGCTTAGCCCCCCCCCAAAAAATTTGATTAGCCCCCCAAATATTTTAGCCTAAAATAATAATATGATTTCAGTTCCACACAAGGGAGAAGTTCTCCCTTGTGTGAAACATTACACATCAAGCATGTACATTTACTCACAGATATCTTCTAGAAGAGGTTATTTTGTCTGTGGTTCCAGCTTCATATTACCACTTTGGTTTTGTGAACTGCCTGGTTGGCTTACTAGTTGGAAGAACTGACTGCATAGTAAAGCTCTGTAATTGTATTTTGCCCCTAGCCATTCTATAAGTTAAAATACATTCAAACTTTCTAAGAATTCATCGCCAATTCTGGAAGTCCATTCCAATAATTTTGTAGCAAACACCATCTTCACAAGAGGGCAATTCTCAAATCACGGTAACGCATTTGCAATTCTATTTCCCAAACTAATTATATTAAATATCATTTTATAAATCAATTTTATGATACAAGTGTTTGTATGTATTATCATAACAAAAATCCTGTAATCTCAACTGAAAAAAACTACAACAATAATGGTACTTATGGACTCTGAACTTTTGTTGGCTTGGTAGTCGCCGTAGATAATAACGAACTGGCTGGTAAGGGGCTTTTTCTTATCACTCCATTCCCAACGTTAGATATATATAATTATGGCGAACCGAAAACTTAAATATCAAGATGTTATTTGTAAAAAAATATTTGTAAAAAATTAGCCCCCTCCAAAACCACGGCCTGGTTACGGGCCTGTTTATAACTTTAATCAACAGATAGGTACATCAAAGGGAAATGAGAAACAGTTTAAAATATTTCCCTAATTAAGGCAATAAATTTAAAAATATATAAATATATAGACATGTAGACTTCTATTTCCTATGAGTCTTGTAAATTTGGGTTTTAGAAGCGGGTATTTAATTCTCATCTGCGTTTTGTGAAACATCAGAGGATGTCTCATTGAGGGTGGACAGAGCTTCGCTTTTCATTCTGCAGTTATCCTGAGCAATGCCTGTCAAACTCTTGGGATCCAAACCAGTTTCGAAAATCTGGAGTCTAGCCTGCACAAAAATAATGAAAAAAAAATGATTCATGGGTGTGGAGTACCACAGAAACTTCTAGATCATGTTTGATAACGAAAGAAATGTTTCTTATAATCTTTGACACTACGGCAATTTACTTCTTTCTAAGTACACTAGTAACATTTTAAAGCAAATTCATACTGAAAGATGATAGTTTTCAAAGGAAGCTTGATATTTTGATGAAAAATATGCATCCAGTGGAAAATAAAGTGTAATTAGAACCATTATGCAGAAAAACATTCGAGACCAACGAATGTGAGCCTTATTAATTGATAAAATCAAAGTTACTACTATGATAAATGAGGGCATTTGATGCAGTGCAAAGGAATGAAATGCAAAGACAAATGGAAACGAGGGCTAAATATGTAGTGCCTTTTCGTCATGTTTACCATCGCCAGCACCTTAGGATACATTTATTACTGTGTGTACGCACTCAGCCATGCATTATGATGAAAGAAAGAAAGTAAAAAATATGGTTGAGGTAAAAATATTATTTGATACTTGCTCATCTTTGCGCCTTACATAAAGTTATTTGTCCACTCGTTAGTGGGCGCCGAATGTAAATGAGAACAACGTTTCTGAAGGTGATATAACAAGAGTAGTTCTCGTTTTTCTCTGCCTCTGCAGTAAATGCCATGGATACGGTTGCTAGTGAACTAGTTACGGCACGCCCGTGGGGGACAAGAACAGCATTGCATAGAAAGCACGCAAAGGGCTAAAGAGAGAACTAAGTCTGAGAACAATTAAATGCAGCTCTGTTTACTGGTGGGAAAATTCATGAGCGATTTCGGTAAGTGCGAGATAATCCGAAGGATTTTTTTCCGAATAGGAAGACAAGGAAGAAGATCGACTGATGAAGGGCGGCTTTTATGTCTCAAATTGACCTATTTGGTGTGAATTGCAGCAAAGGGACAAGGAGTGCAGGTAAAACGACCGAGGTAAAGGACTCTGTTACCCTCTAAACCAATTGGTAGTGTAAAAATTGCCACCAGTACTTAATTTGAGGTGTAATGGTTCTTGAGGTAGGCCGAAAAAAAACGCGAGGATAAAAGGAGTCGAAAATAAATTGTTTATTTGAGGATAATAATGAAATACTTGTAAATCGAGGTGGGATCCTTGATCAGGACAGAATGAAGAATGCGAAGAACCAGAATCAATTCAAAACTCCCTGGTTAAAGTCCTATGAGATCCATTATGACAATTAGTTGCGGATACGCCTGTTTCTTCCTTTATAGCTCCAACCCCCTGAGCGTTTAAGAAAAGAGCTGACAAAGAGAAGCCAATTTTATTGATTTTCGGTCCAGTGTAAAAAAAACAAGGTCTGCTGACCAAAGTCGCGTGCTCTCACTTATTCTGATTTATGACCTTACAACCTTCAAAACTTTCAATAATTCCCGGACTAACCATGGAAGGACTTTGAAAATTATACCATTCGAAATAGAATGAAAAACAATCTAAGGGTTTCAAATTTCGTTAGAATCGGCCAAATAGTTATGATGCCATTGCCAAATAATTGTCGGGCTAATCTTCGGAGGACATTGACAATTATTTTATCATTCGAAATAGAATGTAAAACAACATAAGACTTTCAAATTTCGTCAGAATCGGCCCAATAGTTACGATGTTATTACCAAAACAATAAAAAAACAAAACAGGGATCGACGGCCCGACGACATAGTGAGATATAGAGTCGCACACGACTAAAAATAGCTTTAAAAAGGCAAGAATCTAATGAAACCTGAACTAAATTGATCAGCGTCGTCTGCACATTCAACTACAAACTCCTTGTCAGAAGTAAGATTAAAACAAAGCCATCAAAAAATTATAGCGAACCCCAACTAGGCCATCTTTCACAGAAAGTTTGTAAGGAGATATCTGCAAAGAAAATGATGAAGGAGAAGCAGTGAAAATATGTCGAAGATATATAGCCATAGATACACTCCAAGCATTGGGCCTTGGGGGGCACGCTCCCTTGAAAGGTACATTGTGGCGGGGAAGACGGGTCACTCTTCCAGGTCTCAGATTTAGCAGGAGCTTTACTCCTTCTACGCCATCCACCCCACTGCGGGATTGATTGCAAATAATAACTGAATGAGTTAAAAATGGCAATGTTGTAACTAACTAAGCTCTTCATCAAACTCTCAGAAAAAGGCTTATCTTACAGGCACGAGAGGATATCTCATAAACCAGCCTTTGTTTGTTTTAGAAATGCTGGCTTATGAGATATCCTCTTGCTACGAATTTTTATCTTACCTCTTCGAGTACAGTTTCTTCAAGTGTTGCATTCCGAGAAAGAATAGCAACAGACTTTCTAGACACTATTAAATAATTCTGGCATTCGAAGATCAAGGCAAAGTTATCGTAGTCTGTATTAATAACTTTGAAGTCCATCTTAACAGGATCTGAAAGCGAAATCTATGATAATATTCGGAACTTTTGATGCCATGCTTCCTAAGTAAAAACAAAAGTAACTACAGAGAAAGAAAACCCCTTATAGGTCGAAAAAACAAAATCAATCAAAAGGACCAAGAAATGATAGGGATTGCAGTCATACATCTTAGAGTAGGGAGTCACAAATCCCATACACTCATGAATAGGGTTATCTAAAAAGTACAGTAACCTCAAATGTCAGGAAATTTACAATTTCTTTTTTATTTGATTTTTTAAATGTTGTTTTTTTTAATGTAATAACACGCTCGCTATAATTAGTTTGAGTTTTCAATGAACTAAAATGACATAACTTTCCCCAACAGAAGAAAATTTGAAAGTACGATCTTTCAAAATGCGCAGGTATAAAAATTTTACTGTTTTTACGTTATTATTGTTGTTTTTCCTTAGATTTACCACCGTCTTGCTATTAGAGACATTCGGTGTTTGATAGTAAAATTAAATGGTCAACTAAATCAATTCTAAACACAATTACTAGAGAACGGGACAAGTTAAAACTGAGTACTTACTGGCTGCCCATTTAAGTTCCATATCTGAAGGCATCTCTGAATTCAGTGTCATGACTCCTGTATAGGAGCGATTGGCGTCGATATTCAGATAACTAAGAATTCTGACGAGTCGGTCTTGAGTGACTTTTATCTTGTTGTCGCCAATTTTCTCGAAGGTCAGTGTTATACATGTGTTAAAACCTCCAATGACCTCAATTATGTACCATTTGCCAATAAACTGAAAAAGGATGTTTAATCATGGCAAGACCAAAACGGTAAAATTTATAAATTAAAATCTATATAAAATTGTACGTTGTAAATGAGATTTCAGCTATGTTCTGGACAACATTTAACAAGGTGGGAGGTGACCAAAAGAATGGAGACACCAGATATTTATGCAATATTTGAATATTTTTGAGCGTCATGTTGTACAATTCTTCTCTCAGGGCGTATGTTTATTGTTTGACAGATGTTGGAAGTGTGAATCTGTTTCTCACTTTAGTCTCCGGAACGCCCTTAAAATGGTCCAATAATACCGAAGTCAGGAAATCAAGTAGACCAATGAACGTGCAGAATTTCATTTCTGTATTCTCCAGAGCAAGGCTGATGTGTCTTGCGAATTTCGCATTAGTATCGCAAATCATGACTCAAAAACAGCCTTACTTTTTTATAGCTATCCACTTCCCAGGTTTTAAAATTTTGACCACCATCCTTTTGTATTTTAGTGTTTTTCCGAAGGCTTATGAATCGTGCAATTTTCTTGGATATTGAGCATTATTAGTATGTTCATATATGCACATGCATGACTAAAAGTTCTGAGACTGCAATATTTTTTCATCTAAGAAAACCAGGCAATGGATTCGCCACTTCCCCCCCCCCCCCCCTACGTGGAAAGCTTGCGCTTCGCTACTAGTAAGATTAAAATTTATAATTTTTAAAAAATCAGCCATGGTTAAATTTATATAAATTTTCTGCCAATTGTAATAATTTTAAGGAACTTTAAACTAAATTTTCACCGTTTCAAAATATCACGTTGCTAAAATATAGTTATAGAAGAAGATATATAAAAATAAATTTTCTGAACTTCACCATTTGTAATTCTTTGGGTTTTAAAAAAATCACAAAATTTCGATACTTATATTTATTTCTGAACTTCACCATTTTGTTTTTTGATATTATAAAAGAATTATTAGAAATAACTGGTAAAAAAAACATAAGTCATAACCAAACTAAGATGAAATTATTATTCAAATACTCAAAAAAATCCCCTTCTTAAATTATAGTTAGTGATGATGATGATGATTAAACGTCGCATTTTGTTTTAGCAAATTTGAAGGTGAAATATACAAAAAATTAGAGCTTAAACCCATCTTATTAATAAATACAGTCAATTTGTGCATTTCAATTCGTTTTGGAATGCTGAAGAAGAAATTTAGGCTATTTTGACTGATATCGTTCCCTTTTGTTCAATGAGTAGCCGCAACTGCTCACAATTTGACGGCTTCGGTTTATCAACTGCCACTTTGATTATCGCCCACAAATTCTCTACCGGGTTCAAATCTGGCGAATTCCAGGGCCAAGGTCACAAAAGTTCGATGTTATTTTCAGACAAAGACTTTATCATTGCATTTGCGTTGTGGCAAGGGGTGCATTTTTACAGAAAATTATAGCTAGCGTACTTAAATTGGTCCTGAACTGTTGGGAAAAATGTGATGATGAAGCACATATTGGTACCATTTTGAGTTCATGGCAAATATCCTTGAGAAAATTTGCTTGTGCTCCAGTTCCCTTAGATGAGAAGCAGCCTCAGACATGGAGAGTGTCTAGATGATTGACTGTGGGCACGACACGTGACTCTTGAAATCGCTCCCCCTTCTCTCCTCTTAACGATAAATCTTCCAGAAACTCCAAACAAACGTAAAAAAAAGCTTCATCAGAGAGTATTAGTTTGCCCCAGTTTCCCATAGTCCATTCTTTATATTTCCTACAGAAGTGGAGTTTTATCCGTAGAGATGAGACGTCTTCGTAGCATTCCGAGCCTTGAAACTTTTCTCAAAAAGTATCCAACTAACTGTGAGAGCTAAAACACCCACACCTGCTAATTTCCAATCGTGAGCAAGCTTTGAACTAGGACCTTACCAAGAGTCAATCTTGGCCTTCGTTTGAAGCTCTTCGGCGCCCCGAGGACTTCTCCAAGCTAGTGTAGCCAGTCTTTTTAGAGTCATTAATGATCCTAAAAATGGTGTTCCTTGATTAAATACCCTTAACAACTATCCCCTTGCATTTCAAGCCATTTGATGCAAAGCAACAATGGTTACACACTTTTTTTTTAGAGAGAACTATTTCTGCAATGATTTTTACAAAATAATATTACGAAATAAATCATAATTACACATCATTCAAGAGCTCGATTTTGAATTCAGAGAGGAAATGAAATTTTTCTTATTATTTTTGAACTGCTGATTTTGTAATAAACTTGCAATAATTTGAATAATTATTCCTATCACTTAGATTTAAAAAAACGAATGAAAAAAAATAGAAATATATATTAACTCAAAACCTTTGGCCATGATTATATATAATATACATACAGTCAGATGTATACATACACTTATTAAATTTTATTAAATTAGCGCAAACATCTCTAAAATGAAACTTAATGTCAAATAAATCTTCCCAGGACTTTTTAACAGACTGTAATTCTCCAGAACTTTCCAGAATCACCAACGAAATCGAATCTGGCGCACAGGAGGCGTTTTTCAACATAAAGTTAGCCTACATCTTTTTAAAAACCTCCTCAGGATAGACGAAAGCAGGAACATAGTGAAGACAAGAAGGCGAGTTATTGCATTTTGAGAGGGCCGAGAACAGGCGTGGAGAAACATCCAAGCGAGTTAAAATCTAACGGACATGCCCCACAGGGGTGCCAAGTGTAGCATAAGCAATCAGCCATATTGCAACGGTCATCTCGACGATTGCAGGTGCTCCTTTAGTCGGCGGTCTATAAATATACTTACTTTTTGGCGTACGGTCTACAACTTGACATATGTTAGATGGGTTAGGTTACGTTAGGTGTTTTGTAGACCATACACAAAAAAGCGAATATGAGTATAGATGGCCCACTAAAATAGCACAAGATTGCTTGGCATACTGGCCCCAACGGCCGTAAGTGTATTTGGGGGTATATATTTTTCACATAATTTCACTTCCTTCATCTTCACCTCTATATTTACAGACTCCTTATAAACTTTCTGGCTAAGATGCCCTCGTTGTTTGTCCCTAATTTCGCAACCCTTGCCGCCCCTTTATGTACGCTTCTCCAGAAGAAGTCTCCGGATCGCATCGTGTGGAATTCGAATGCTACTTCCCACCTCCACCAGTTAAAGGGCAAATTAGCATCCGTCCCCATCCTGAGGCTGCCGAACCCTAATAAACCGTTTGGAATCAGTACGGACGCGAGTAACGAGGGCATTGATTGTGTGCTCCTGCAGTACGGTGACGACGGCAAAAGCTACCCTGTGGCTTACGGAAGCCGCAAGTTATTGCCGCGCGAAAGGAATTATGCCGTCATAGAAAAGGAAGTTTTGGCTATCGTATGGAGTGACCAGAGGTTTAGAATGTATCTGGTAGGGAAGGAGTTCATAATCGAGACGGACCACCGTCCTCTTGCATACCTTCGCAATGTTAAAAATAATAACGGGCGCCTTAGGCGATGGAGCCTACTCCTTCATGAATACCAGTTTAAAATTTGGTACATTAAAAGGTCTTGATAATTGTGTAGCAGATAGCCTCAACCGTAACCCTTTGGCCACTAATTCCAACTAACGGCCCATTAGGAAACAGCCCTATTGATTATTGTAGATATGTTTTTTTTTTGCACATTTGGATCATATGAAGATCTTCCTCCCCAAAGTACCCAACTGAAGATCCACCTCCCCAGTCGCGCTCATATGAAGATCCTCCCCCCCAACATTTTAATATAAATAAACTAAATAAGGAATAAATAATAAAACATTATTCAGATTACTCTTTTGTTACACTAAATATTGCAGGAAATTTGTGTACATAGGTTCTTAAAAATAAAATTATTAAACTAAATATTGCAAGGAAATATGAGTACATAGGTTATCAAAAGCATTCCTGAAGAAACGGTCACGCCACATAGATTCTTGAAGATCATGCATCATGCTGATATGTGCTTTATGTTTGTTCCAGTACGGTTCTATGGCCTGAGTGTGGACACCAGTTTGCGGATCCACAAAATTGAGTGAATGGTTCACTTTCCTGTGTGGGAAGCCAAGTCCTTGTATATTAATGTATGCCTTCCACTCATCACTGTGGATTATCGATCCCCGTTGCACTACTGCTTGTATTATAGTGAGAAGTGTGGCAGCATCCCTTTTGTCCACAATTTCTATGTATCCTGTTCCTGGTGAGGTGCTGGTATCGACCATTCCAAACACCTACATAGGAGTGTGAGGTCCTCTGCCCCGATGATGCTTTGGTTTGTGAGAAAAACACGATTCATCGATATGCACAACTGTTCCTGGACCACCAAGTTGCACTGAGTTAGCCAGGAGATGTCTACTGCACACTTCCCGGAAAAAAAACTGTAGCAGTCGATCATGGTCTTCTCAGAAACACCAACTTGACGGCCTGCCCTTGATTCACCAATACGTTCACTCCACATATAAATTGCATGAACGAACCCAGGTCTGAAGCTTTAATCTAGAGTTGGAAAAAAATGATCCAGTCCTTATAGATACTGTAGATTTATACTTGGCACAATATTTGGTCTGGCATTTCCAAGCATAGCCATCATTAGATTTGGCATACTTCGTCCAGTTCATTTTACTATCACAAGAGGAACATTTCACTTCACTTTTCAGCATTCTGCGTTGCTTAAGCCAATTAATAACTGACAGAGAATCTTCAGTTAACAAGGGCAGCACAACAGTCTTGAAAGTATCACGGTCCATGGTGCTCTTGATACTGAGTACATGGGCAAAATGTGAAACTATATATATATATATATATATATATATATATATATATATATATATATATATATATATATATATATACCAACACAAATCGGTTCATTATTTTTTTTTTTTAATCCAAAGCATTCGATATTCATCTATTTCTGAACGTCACCATTTTGTTTTGTCAAACTTTATATGAATTCTTTGAATAAAATTGGTATGTTTTTGCATGTTTCTAAAATCAAGATATTCTTATTATTATTATTAATGGTGGTGAAGTTTAGAATATTTATAAAAAAATGGATCATATGAAGATCCTCTCCCCAGGCTAGATTATATGAAGATCCTCCCCCTAAACCTACTTGGGGGAGAGGATCTTCATATGATCCGCACATTTAATTTGTAGCCTAAGGAAAGAAAGAAAAAAAAGAAAGAACCTGTCTTTGTAATATAAATAGTGCCTGTATATTTTATCTTGTACTCGTCTGACACCAAACGTTCCCTTGTGTATACTTATTATCTTTTTTTTTCGTCTATTTCCATTTAATTATGTGTCATTGTTAATGGGTTTTTTTGGTATGTATGATATTTTCAACTTGAACCCTTAGAAGAACCACATGGCCTTAACCCTGGAACAAAAAGCATGAGAAGGAAGGAAAGAGTCGGATGAACATGGCTTTATCAAACCAGCTGTGTTTATCTTGCGAGGACTATTTGAGCGCCCGAGTTGATCTAAGCTCGCCTTTCCTACTCGAGACACGAGAGAGAGCCAGAACGGCTATTCGACTGGCCTTATCCCGGATTTCTCTCCCCTCCCCCCTCCCATAGCCGAAGCCGGCGACTTCAGATCCCAGGAGAGCACGCCGTAGCCAGAGGCAATTTCGCCGCCCGCCGACTACCTATATAACCGGAGATTTTCCTCTAGACAGGCAGTAAGCACGCCAGCTCAAGAAGACACATTACGTTCTCAAGTCGGATACTCAGGAGATTATTCGGGTACCAATGGCTAGAAAATCTCCGCCGTGGACATCGTCCCAGTCAATTGGCAGTTCCATTACAACGGCCGTTCTTCCGTAAATTCGCGCCAGTACTGCCTCATCGAGAACGCTGAGGTAAAACCAGTCATCCTTTATTAACATCCTGAGGTTGACCCAGTACCTCCCCCCTGCATCGAGAACCCTGGGGTAAAACATATTCCCTTGTTGCACCCTCGTCTCCCTGAGTTACCTCCCCCTCGACGCTGATCCCGTGCAAGACGTTGGCGCTGCGGACCTCATTATATTCCGGTCTCCCCAATCCAATTGTTATTGTTTACATTGCGACTTAGTGTAGCCCGTTTTATGACTCTGATCCGAGTCAGGTAATTAACGATTTTAATCCTTTGGATTTGCCCCTTTGCTGACGCCGATTGCGTCCGTCATTTAATTGATCCTGAATCTCACTTAAGCCTCTTTTGTATATATTTGATATTTCTTTTTTTTTGTTATTAAACTTTATTTGTGTAGCATCTTTTAAATAACCTTGAACGACTATCAGACTTTGATTAACCTTTAGGCCAATCTGCATTCTCTTATTTTTTTATAATTATTACCCACACACTCGGGGAATGAATTTCTCTCTATTCTCATTATCCCCTCTCCCAACTGATCGGACCAAGCCATTATCGAGTCATTGCCCTCTTATATATATATATATATATATATATATATATATATATATATATATATATATATATATATATATAATTGCTATACCACGACAGATGGGTTAAGTTACGTTAGGTTCTTTGGTAGACCGTTTACAAAAGAGCAAATGGTTTGAAGCTTCTAAGATTAATGCTATCAGATGGCGATCGCAAAACCAATACATAAACCCTAAATCAGATATTTGGATGGGATTAAAAAACCTTACCAATGAAACCCAATACGGGCGAGTTCCGGTATTTTGACAGAACTTCTAAATGAATGACATCTGGAATTGCCAACAAAGGTCTTGCGATAAAATAATGTTTTTTTATCCTCTGTGCGTTCAAACCTTTGTTCTGTGTACATTCTTTCGGGAGTTCGGAACCCCCGAGATTGTATTCATGTAATCCCTCGAATGAATAAGCAAATATTAATCGAATAAATAATTCAATTATCTACGCCATTTTTGTGTATTTAAACTTCTGCTTCGATCTGTGTGCGCTTTTTTTCAGATTGTTACACTGGCACCTGTAGGAGTGTCACGCTCTCCCGGCCATACTACCCCTGGTAATTTGAAACTAGATTGAAACAACCTGGGTTTTCTTTCCTTCTAGATATGTCTATTTTACCCTTTGTCGCCACTTTTCAAACAAGCCTCTTCTCACCTACTTCCTTGGTTTGGCGGCTGATTTTGAAGGCTAGTCGCCAGTCAGCTTTCGTCCACTCATCCCTGGTTAGAGTGTGGTGAGCCATCACCCCTTCCTCTTAGCTAGGTGTATTTAACACACCCTTTTCCACCCTTCTCCTGCCCCCCCCCCATCTTTATTTTTTATTATTAGCCCCGTCAAGAGTGTGTGAGGTGTAGCAGAGAAACATTATAACGTGCCTTTCTTGCCCCATCATCCGCAGATGCGTTATATCCCAACCCAAAATGCTCATAAGAAGATCTGCGACCATATATCTGATCCACACATTTTCACTTCTTCTGCCTTCACCACTTTTTTTTTACACATCTCTCGTCCAAACTTTGTGCGACAGATGCCCTCTTTGGTTTTTGGTTTAAATGCTGAGAAAAAAAGGTATGTCCGAGATGGAGTGGTTTCCAGTCTAATGCCACAACCTGCCTTTAATTATTGAATACATGTACATATATGTAATTATTTAAACTTAATGATGAATAAAATCATCACAACCACATTGCACTAATAGCATATATCTTCTTTATGAAGTATGGGTCATCGCAGAGGCCTCAACGATAAAGAAAGGTCTTTCATCATCAAGGAAAGTGCTGAAGGCACCTCTGTTCATGTTATTGCGGAGAAGTTAGTTCATCGTGTGGATATGCTTAGAAGTTTTCCTGAAGGACCCTTCACTAAGGAAGAAGTGATCAGATTGTGGGACCTCCAAAACTGTGATAACTAAGGATTTGAGGAATATTGGCCGTCAGTTACGTGAGAAACCTGAACAAAGAAGCGTCATTTTCACCGCCGCTCATCATCTCCATGTACCGAAGACCACCAGGAAGCGTATCAGAGGCACCATGGCTTCCATGCAAGCCCTGAAATTTCCTAATTTAACGTCCCATCACAAGACTTTGAGACTTCAATGGACCGGGAAGTACAAGAGGTTGGACATGAGTTGCATTCTCTTCACTGACGAGACCAGTTTGGACTTTTTTTTATTTTAAGAGCACATCTGACGACTGAGACGGTTGGGCAAATGGTTGGGTCTATTTCGGAGATGAGCGTCACCAACTTCTGCGACCCTAACAGCAGGAAGGAGTAATGTTGTGGGTAGGTATAATTGGACACAGACTTGTTGGCCCAGTTTAGGGTGTATGAGGGGTTAAAGTAACCGCAGCCACTTACTTCAATCTCTTGAAGGAGGTCGGGGGTCTCTAGCTAGGTCACATACCGTTGTCACTTCTAAGATTTCTAATTTCCATGCATAACATGGCTCCATCTCACTCTGCCAGGGCCACAAAAACGTTCTTAGTCTCTTACGGCATACGAGGTAACAAGTTGATGGTATGGCCGCCAGCCTCTCCGGATCTCAGCCCATTCGGAAATTTGTGGTCCACCATTAAACAAAATGTTTATGCGAATGGACGTCACTGTTTGCCTAAAGAAGTCTTATGGACGACCTTCAAAGCTGCAATACAGGCAGTCTAACCTGCTACTATTAAGAATTTGAGATTCCATGCATGAAAGGGTTTTTGAAGTCATCCGTCGAAATGGCGCTCATGTGGGAAAATAAGTCATTATGTCCATCAATCGTATATTATAATTATTGTTTTCTGTTAAATATATACGCAAGGTATGCTTAATGTTTATAATTATCCTTCGTTTTCTCCAAAATATGTACCTTCATTCAAAAGCTATTAGCGTCGTTCACCCCCCAAACGACGAATCTGAAATAAAAATTGAAGGACCAAACACAAAATAATGAAAACATAACATACTGTTGGCATATTGTGCAGATCAGCTGGGAAGATTTTCGTCAAAATTGAATCCCAGAGAACCGAGAAATCCTTTCCCTACCAAGCTATTAGAGAGATTCAGGGTGTATATCATATCCGCTTGAAAGAAATAGACATCATTCATTAGAATTTGCAAGGAGTGTCTTCGAGAAGATATTGACAAACAGGGTGAATACGTTCCTCGAAGAAAATAATTTGCATAACCACAAACAGCATGGCTTCTGGAGAAAGCGAGAAACGCACATAGCGCTAGACGTGATCACCAAGAAGTTAGCAAAAATAAAAGCAGAAGAACGCCACGCAAATCTGGTGCTCCGAGACGTCAAAAAGGCCTTTGACAAAGTATGGAGAAGAGGTCACAATACAAGATCTTACACCTGGGCCTCGTCCTCATACTTGAAAGGATATTTTGCGATTACGTGATGGAGAGGAGAGCGTATTTTCACTTAAAAGGCTTCAATGGCTCTGAATTCGAACTCGAGGCGGGGATGCCACAAGGCGGGTGTATAAGTCCCCTGCTCTATAATATATATACAATCGACATTCCCCAACTTCTGACAGAAGGCTCGTTATACGTCCAATTTGCGGACGACGTATCAATGATCTGCACTATACTCGTACCTTATCGGAATGTAAACTATATGGCACAGAGTACGGCGGTAGAAATCGAAAACATCAACTCTTTCGAGAGGAGATGTAAAATATCTACCAATGACCCAAAGTTCCAGATAATCCCACAATTCCGACGAACCCTCGCAGACATCCATGTGGGAGTGCTCTCCACACGGAGGGCACAGGTTTGGGACTCCAGATTACGACTGGTGGGTATGGGAGTCATGTGAACAGGATCTCGGCAAATGCACCGAGGGACTTGGGTGAATTTTTCCGATTCATAAACCTAAGAACCTCCAACAAATTTGAAATCCATAATGCGTGAATCCAATTTAAACTCCTGTACCCCCCGGTCCCCATAAACGCGAGTCCCAAGACCCAGATCCTTAAACTACAAAGGGTTCAGAATAGGATGTCTTACTTATAATGGGGACCCGAAGGAGATAGATGAGAAGGCAGAGTGAGCTCCATGGCAAACTGGGATTGACCCCCATAAACGTGGAGCTTCAATAATAGAGCAATAAAGATCTGGGACGCCGTACACCGGCCCCTCTCTCCCGAGTTTGTGCTCGAGCACATAGACTTTAATGACGCAAGACACAGAAGATCATTTACAAGTAGCAGATTGCTCATCAACAACGACATAAACCCAACGTTCACGTAAAATTCCGTTCACAAATCAAACACAAACAAAGCCACTCACATTAAAACAATCTATATTATAAATATTTCCCTTGAATTAGTAAAAATACTCTAATTCCCCTTCAAAATAAAGAAACAATAACAACAGCAAAAAAACACGAATAAACGCAAAATCAGGGGCCAAAAAACCCTCTGCTTACAAAGGCTTGAATGCCTTTCGTATGCGTATATATATATATATATATATATATATATATATATATATATATATATATATATATATATATATATATATATATATATATATATATATATATATATATATATATATATATATATATTATATATATATATACTCAATACAAAAAAAACGCAAAGAAAGCCAGAGCTACCCTTTCACCAGGTATATGTCTTTCATTCTATTTTCATTTGACTTTCCTGTTATTTTCCCCAATTTTCCCCACTATTTTTCTCCTACTAAAACACTTCTACTACTAAATTCTTCACTAATATATGTCCAAAGTCCAAAATAGACATCATTTATGGGAGTGATGATAATGTCTGCTCTTGGTAAAGACTGATCGGATTTTTTTTAGCAAAAGTTAGCAACCAGCAAGTCAGCAACTGGCAAAGGCGGAAAAGTTCTGGGAAGGTTTTTGCGAAAACATCTCCATTATCGCTTCCTCGCGTTGGCCTGGAAGCTACCATAAAAAAGAAGAAGAAGAAATAGAAGCCACAAGAGAGATAATACCCTATTACTACTACACCATTTCACCCCCTTTTCACCATCATTTTCATCATCCTTTTTCAGGCTACGCTTTTAAGAAGATAACCAGGTAAAACCATTACTGCCTCCCCCCACGCTTTATAACAGCCCCACGGAGGAAAATCGCCGTACACAGCCTCACCCAACTATGTCGCTCACTAGAGAAGTCATAATTGGGGGCATTGGAGGAAGCTGGTTTGAAGATTAGCCCACAGAGGAGAACAATGTCTTGAAGCTCGACTGGGCAAGGGACGGACTGCACCTTCCGTTGCTAACCACTGCGGAGGCTCATCCCAGGACCACAGAGGAACACTTAACCGTCTCTATGCATGGTGTGAACAGTCGCGATTCAAACACCCCCGGGGAGCGGCGTTGTCAATGAGTCCGTCAGTAGTCATCCCCCGGGAGGATCCCACCCGGTCTCACACATACTCAATCATCTCATCATAATGCGTCATTACCACACTTATCACAACATTCACCAAGGCGATACCTTCGGGGACAAAGGCTGCTGATAAAGCGTGGATGAGGGGGGGGGAAACCACCCTAAAGAAAAATAATCACAAAACTCGCATAATACTCATCAAATTACACACAGAAAACGCGAGAGTCTGCTTATCCTAAGTGCTTGCCTAATGAGGATCACGAGTGGGTCACCTTCAATAACATGGCAATGGATCTGGCCACACGAATACCCCTCAGGGTAATCAACGGCCAGGCCAAACCGGAGAGAGGTACAGTCTTTGAGACCATCTTCGGAAAACTCAGTGTCGCAGTAATTCGCCTTATAGTTACTTGGAGATCTGCGAAAGGGAAAAATATATTGAAACAATCAGCAAGGAAGATGACACTTGCGTTCTCCAAGAGATTAACCTCCAGCCCGCAGTACCACCACAAATACAGGCTCACCGCAGTGTGATTTGCCGTCGCCCCGATCCCTGGATAGGTGATCACACGAACGAGGAACTAGTGGAAGAAATCGAGGCCAACCAGAGCTGGACGAAAGTATCAGAAATCATCAAGTTCCGAAACCGAAGGGAGAACCAAGGATACACCCACGTATTCAAAGTGATCTTCAAGGAAACGGAGATGGCCCGGAAGGCCAAAGAGAGGGGCCTATTACTCTTCCATGCGAAAATCAGTGGGGACCAGATCGAGCGTGAGGAGTTCACGCCTGTGCAAATGTGTTTCCACTGCTACAAGATGAAGCAACACTCCACAAAAGACTGTCAAGAAGTAGAAGAGACATGCTCCAGGTGTAGTGAAAGAAGCCCCGGCTGGAAAAACTGCACGAAGTTTGAGAAGTGCGTAAACTACGGGCAGGATCATAGAGCACTCACCATGAAAAGAAACATAATTAAGAGAAAACAAGACGCAAAGAAAGAAGAACATAGGAGGAGGACTACTTCGTATGTGCAAGCAACAAAGACATCCCACCCTACACAAGCCCCGACTAAGACATATATTAAACTGTAGAACGAGAAATCGACGAAGATTCTTACCTGCATCCTTTATGCACACGTGAGAAATTTTACGAATCCGAGCACGTTCTCTAGTGAGCTCAATCTGATGCTAAAGATAAACAGTCTGAGTGAGATGTGGTTTCCAGAGAACCCTCCCTGAGGAGATGTCCTACAACTTCAATTTTCCCCAAAGATAAATGAAGAGGTTATTGCAGCAGTATCTACCCACCAAGACGAATCAATGGTCCCCCCCACATAAGGTCCAAGAACAAGAAACTCAGGAGCCCCCCAGGAGAACTGACCCTAGAATTGGAGCTAGAAAGGCGAGGGAAGAAAAGGCAAGGAAAGCTGCCACAAATGTACCAAAAAGAAGGGAAAGTCAAACGATGACCGATACAGACTCGGACAGTGACAGTATCCTGAGCGTACCCACAAGAGAGGTCAAAACAGAAAAGAAAAAAAAGCAAAAGAAACAGACATAAGTACGACGGTAGGGAACTATGTCTGAAGGTCTACACTTCGGACAAGTACCCCTTCCCAGAAAATCTAGACCCCACGGATATCACAAATGGAATAAAAAAACAAAGCTAAAATGGACGATTACCGAAACAGATGACGAAACAGAAGTCGCGGCAGCACTCTTCTCTGGTAAAGTGTTACTCGACAACACCTCCTTTTCGAAATCATTAAGTTCCGAAACCTAAGGGAGAACCAAGGATACACCCATGTATTCAAAGTGATCTTTAAGGAAACGGAGATGGCCCAGAAGGCCAAAGAGAGGGGCCTATTACTCTTCCATGCGAAAATCAGTGGGGACCAGATCGAGCGTGAGGAGTTTACGCCTGTGCAAATGTGTTTCCACTGCTACAAGATGAAGCAACACTCCACAAAAGACTGTCAAGAAGTAGAAGAGACATGCTCCAGGTGTAGTGAAAGAAGCCCTGGCTGGAAAAAATGCACGAAGTTTGAGAACTGCGTAAACTACGGGCAGGATCATAGAGCACTCACCATGGCGTTTCCTATGAAAAGAAACATAATTAAGAGAAAACAAGACGCAAAGAAAGAAGAAGAACATAGGAGGAGGACTACCTTGTATGTGCAAGCAACAAAGACATCCCACCCTACACAAGCCCCGACTAAGACATATATTAAACTGTAGAACGAGAAATCGACGAAGATTCTCACCGGCATCCTTTATGCACACGTGAGAAATTTTACGAATCCGAGCACGTTCTCTAGTGAGCTCAATCTGATGCTAAAGATAAACAGTCTGAGTGAGATGTGGTTTCCAGAGAACCCTCCCTGAGGAGATGTCCTACAACTTCAATTTTCCCCAAAGATAAATGAAGAGGTTATTGCAGCAGCATCTACCCACCAAGACGAATCAATGGTCCCCCCACATAAGGTCCAAGAACAAGAAACTCAGGAGCCCCCCAGGAGAACTGACCCCAGAATTGGAGCTAGAAAGGCGAGGGAAGAAAAGGCAAGGAAAGCTGCCACAAATGTACCAAAAAGAAGGGAAAGTCAAACGATGACCGATACAGACTCGGACAGTGACAGTATCCTGAGCGTACCCACAAGAGAGGTCAAAACAGAAAAGAAAAAAAGCAAAAGAAACAGACATAAGTACGACGGTAGGGAACTATGTCTGAAGGTCTACACTTCGGACAAGTACCCCTTCCCAGAAAATCTAGACCCCACGGATATCACAAATGGAATAAAAAAACAAAGCTAAAATGGACGATTACCGAAACAGATGACGAAACAGAAGTCGCGGCAGCACTCTTCTCTGGTAAAGTGTTACTCGACAACACCTCCTTTTCGAAATCATTAAGTTCCGAAACCGAAGGGAGAACCAAGGATACACCCATGTATTCAAAGTGATCTTTAAGGAAACGGAGATGGCCCAGAAGGCCAAAGAGAGGGGCCTATTACTCTTCCATGCGAAAATCAGTGGGGACCAGATCGAGCGTGAGGAGTTCACGCCTGTGCAAATGTGTTTCCACTGCTACAAGATGAAGCAACACTCCACAAAAGACTGTCAAGAAGTAGAAGAGACATGCTCCAGGTGTAGTGAAAGAAGCCCTGGCTGGAAAAAATGCACGAAGTTTGAGAACTGCGTAAACTACGGGCAGGATCATAGAGCACTCACCATGGCGTTTCCTATGAAAAGAAACATAATTAAGAGAAAACAAGACGCAAAGAAAGAAGAAGAACATAGGAGGAGGACTACCTTGTATGTGCAAGCAACAAAGACATCCCACCCTACACAAGCCCCGACTAAGACATATATTAAACTGTAGAACGAGAAATCGACGAAGATTCTTACCTGCATCCTTTATGCACACGTGAGAAATTTTACGAATCCGAGCACGTTCTCTAGTGAGCTCAATCTGATGCTAAAGATAAACAGTCTGAGTGAGATGTGGTTTCCAGAGAACCCTCCCTGAGGAGATGTCCTACAACTTCAATTCTCCCCAAAGATAAATGAAGAGGTTATTGTAGCAGCATCTACCCACCAAGACGAATCAATGGTCCCCCCACATAAGGTCCAAGAACAAGAAACTCAGGAGCCCCCCAGGAGAACTGACCCCAGAATTGGAGCTAGAAAGGCGAGGGAAGAAAAGGCAAGGAAAGCTGCCACAAATGTACCAAAAAGAAGGGAAAGTCAAACGATGACCGATACAGACTCGGACAGGGACAGTATCCTGAGCGTACCCACAAGAGAGGTCAAAACAGAAAAGAAAAAAAAGCAAAAGAAACAGACATAAGTACAACGGGAGGGAACTATGTCTGAAGGTCTACACTTCGGACAAGTACCCCTTCCCAGAAAATCTAGACCCCACGGATATCACAAATGGAATAAAAAAAAACAAAGCTAAAATGGACGATTACCGAAACAGATGACGAAACACAAGTCGCGGCAGCACTCTTCTCTGGTAAAGTGTTACTCGACAACACCTCCTTTTCTAAAATCCCGGCCATGGAATTTAAGAATATCAAAAGCGGAAAGATACGAAAGCACAAAGAATAAGTAGCACACTCTATAAGTAGACACAAAAACATGGAGAACATAAACAACAACTTAAAAATTTTAACACTAAACACAAACGGATGGTTGGGGAAAGCGAATGAATATGGCAACATATTCAGAAAAGAGGAACCCGACATTATCCTAATATCAGAACACGTTGTCAACACTAATAGCATACGGATGAAAATCCTAAATTACCACGTCCTGGTAAAGAACGCCACTCAAGATAGATTTGACGGTGCTGCAATCGCCATTAGAAGAAACATCACCTTCAAAAGACTCCCAGATCTTTATGAGTCCTTCGTGGCGGTCGAAATCCCTACACTTGTTGGGGGACTCACAATTGCAGCTACATACCAGTCTCATCACCGTCGATATCTACCCATCAACAACCTGCTAACCCTAACCGCCCACCGGAGGAATGTCTTCATTGGGGGCGACTTCAATGCTTGTCTGGGGGCCTCGGGCTACACCAGAACTAACGAAAGAGGCAGAAATCTAAAACTGGTCATTTACCGGGACAGGCTCGAGAGAGCCGTGCCGGAATTTCCGACCTACATCCCGGAAAGATGTGCAACAGCCCCGGACATAACACTAACAATTACCAACTTCCCTTTCAATCTGGTCAGTATGCTTGGCCCCACGGTTCCAAGCGACCATATCTCAATCATGATCACAATCTCCCTGGTACTTATCACGATTCCTATCCCACCCAGGAAGAGCTTTTCAAAAGCAAACTGGGATCTGTACAAGCGAATGCTCAATAGCTTTAAACCAGCCGACTTAAGCGAAGCTATCCTGGAAGAGATTGGCGAGGCAATAAACCGCATAACACTCTTGATCATGGAAGCGGACGAAAAGTGAATTCCGTGCATCACGCACAAAAGCCCTCCGCAACCCAGGTGGACCGAAGACATGCGAGAAATTGCCTCATAACATAGAGAAATCTATGAAGAAGTCAGGAAATTTGGCCGAAACAGAAACAACACATGAAGACTCCGACAACTTAGAGAGAAGCTCAAAAGCCAGATCAACGCACAACGACGGGCCATATGGGAAGGAATAATAGAGAGACTCGACTCAGAGCAGAACCCCCCAAAATTCTGGAAAGAGATAAAAAAAGCTGAAAGGTTCGCCCCCGTAGGAGAAAATAAGGCTGGAAGAAAATGGTGAAATCATTGAAGAACCGGAAAGACTCGAAAGAAGGTTCAGGAGGTACTGGAGAAAACTATTCTCCATCCCCCCTGAAGAGAACGAGGATTTAGACTTGGAGTTCGAGCACCAGATTATAGACGAACTCAATACCAGAATCCACCGAACGCATCCCTACCCGCACGTTTCCGAAGAAAGGAGAATGATGGGCCACGGACGCGAATAACCGCTGAGGAATTCCTGAGTACGCTCAAAACATTCAAACAGAGAGCTCCTGGCTGGACAGGGATTGCCAAAAACCATCTGGTAAATGCTCCATCGCGCCTGCTCCAAGGCATTACGAACGTAATGAACGCGGCTCTGAACACTGGCTACTTTCCTGATGGATACAAGGTGTCAAAAGTCATATTTATACGAAAATGGAAAAAGGTGCCTGAACAGCGGATGGACTACAGGCCCATCTCCCTCTTGGAAATCATCGGTAAGATTCTGGAAAAGATTCTAGCCAACAGGCTTCAAAAACAACTCGAGGAGAAGAGGGCCCACAATCCACAACAGCACAGGTTCCGGAAGAAACGTGGGACAGACATCGCACTCGCGCTCCTAACCGTGAAAATCGCCAAGTGTCGAGCGGAAGTAAAGTACACTGACATCGTACTCAGGGACGTACAAAAGGCCTTCGACAAGGTCTGGCTGAGGGGCCTTCAATATAAGATACTGAACCTTCAGCTAGACCCGATTCTAGAGCGCATTATCTGCGACTTCGTCATGGAAAGGCGTGCCAGAATCATGATTGAGGGTCACCAAGGACCTGAGTTCTTCCTCGAGGCCGGAGTCCCGCGGGGCAGTTGCCTGAGCCTCCTCCTTTACCTAATCTACACAATAGATTTACCAACCCCGATAAATGAGGACTCATTATATCTCCAGTTCGCGGACGATATGACCCAGGTGATCCCTGGTACATACAGAAATCCAAGGGCTCAGGCTCAAAAGACTGCTAATGAAATCAGAAACATAAATGAGTACGAGAGTAAGTGAAAGATCCGCACGAATAGCAGAAAGTTCAAGATCCTCACCCTCGGTCGCAAAAAAACAGCAGACGTGACAATAGGGGAACTGATATTTCCCTATCACCAAGAAAAGACCGTTTTGGGGCTCAACATCCCCCACCGGGTACGGACATCACTTCAAAACGCGGGAAATTCTTGCGAAGTTTGAACTATCCAAACTTCACAGATTCAGGAATATGAGCTCTAACAATATCAGAAAGTTATATCTCATCCATATCCGACCAACACTCATATACCCCGCGGTGATGGCCCAAACCCTAAGTAGGAATCGCTTGAAGTGCCTACAAATAGTTCAGAACACGGCGAATCTTTACATAAATAAACAAACGGGGCGAGACCGAATACCCCAAAGACAACTCCACCGAAGAGCCGCCCTAATACCTATCAACCTGGTGACCCAAAGTTTGGGCAAAGGAACTTGGGAGAGGATCTTGAATGAAACGCAACCTGAACTGGCGGAGGATCTAAAAATCCCAGCGAACAAAAGGGATAAAGTGAGTAGAAAGAGGCGATTTCCTAGCTCGAGAGAATGCTCTGAGGAGCAGTTGGCTACGTGGTTCACATAAACGACCGCCCCGAACAAACAATTACATACACGATATATTAACAAATACACTCACAAACACGAATGAATGTGTAGAATGCAAGATAATTAAATGTATATAGTAGAATTAGACTCTTGAATAACTTCATTTAGTATTACTCTGAAAAAAAATATATATATATATATATATATAGAAAATAGTATATAAAATAAATAACTAAAAACAAATTTCATCTCTCTTAAAATAAGTATAATATTAAGGAGGGAGGAAAAAAAGTTTGCAAATTATGTATAAAAGAAAAGCTTTAAGGCGTTAAAACACAAATTAAGATACACACAAAAATACAAATTGCAGAATTGAAGGTCATAAAAAAATAAGAAATCTAAACAAATGAAAAGCGTAGCCCTCACTACCAGGACAAACCCTACAAACTCTCTTCACCCACAATCTAGCACTTCATTTTCCACACTAATCATTTGCCTAACTATTATTCATCAAGCAAGCTCTTGGCAAAGGAGGAAAAGTTAAGGGAGGGTCTGTTAAGACGCCGTCACCAGACAATTTCATACTCGAGCAACGTTATTCGGAAGAAGAATATTCTCTAGAGGAAAACGATTTACACTTGAAGCAAGAGGAGTAAATAGCCCTAGGGGGCGATGGGGCCTCCCAACCGGGACTATAAGAGGGTTCCTCTCCGCACCATCGGGGGAGCAACGAAAGCACCAAGGCAAAAAGACATGCAAACCATCTTCGGCATGCTCAATATAGCACTAATTAGGTTTATTGACACCCCCAACGGCTACGCATCAGTGTGTTGGAAGGACGAGGACATCGATAAACTGGTATTGGAGGAAGCCAAAGTGCCCATACGTAAGATTGGCCTAGAGGCTATTATCCCCAAGGAAATCCTCGCACGTCGAACCATCATTCTTAGGAGACTCGACCCATTCTTCACGGATAACTCTTGTGAGGACATCAAGGTCGAGCTAACCAACCAGCAGAATTGAGCGAAAATCGACAAAGTCGAAAACTTCGGAAAAAAACATCGTAAAAGTAATCTTCGCGAGCATCGAGATGGCTCAGAGGGCCATGATGAATGGACTCCTGGGATTCTTCCTTCGTATAGCGTCAGAACAGATTGAAGCGGAGGAGTTTATCAAACTTGAGTTCTGGCAGCACTGCCTTGCCGTGGAACAACATCCCACGAAAGAGTGTGTGGCGGCTGACGTCACTTGCTCCATCTGTTCCAGATTCGGTCACGGATGTAAAGAGTGTACTTCCTAGAAACCAAGATACGTTAACTGCGGAGGGGACCACAGGGCCTTAGCCATGAGGTGTCCCATCCGCAAGGAAGCTATCCAGGCAAAACGCGAAGAGATCAAGAAGGTAAAGGAGGCAAAGTGCGGGACCTACGTCGAGGCAGTGGCAACAACGAAGACCAATGACACAGAAAACTCCTCCCTAAAACTGGTGATGCCAGTTGAGTACAAGAAGATTATGACTATGATCAGCTTTGCCCACTTGGCGAATCTAGTTAATCCCGGCTCATTAGCAAATGAGTTAAATTGTCTCTTGCAAACGAACGGGGTTCAGAAAAAGTTATGGTGTCCCGCCCAACCCCGCATAGCAGGAAATGTTAAGGATACAATTTATCGATGAGCCCCAACAAAAGAACACAGAAAAATAAGAAGTGGCGAATCAGCACCAAAGAACCTCGAAGGAAGAAGAAGTAACAACGGAGGAACACTTCGAAAAAAGGAAACACGAAAAAGATCACGAAGAAGAAAAACAAAAAAGGAAAAAGAAGACGGAAGTGGAACAAGAGGCAACGAAAGAAGAGGAAAAAATCAAATACAAAAAAACTCAGACGAAGACGAATCTTAAAGGAATATCTTTCTGTGGGGCTGTTTCTCCGACGCCAAGGACGTGAACCATAAAGTATTTGATCCTCACGTATGTCGCCCCCCCCCTAAGGGGGACAATGAGAAACTGCGTGACGGCATCAACCGTGGCGAATATAAATGGACATACGAAGGACCATGGTCCCCGAAGGAAATATGTGGACTATTGATGGAGCGCGCGATGTACATACATCCCGGACTGGTGCGTACACACCGCCAATATGTCTACCTATAAGAAGATAGAAACTGGCTAAAAGACTTAAAAACTTGAATAAGTGTAAAAACTGATAGCAAGAAGTAAATAAATAAATAAATAAGTGAACAAATCAAAGTGACCAGAACAAATAATCGAAAGTGCGAAAAGTGAATAAATCGAGAAAATAATAATTAAAAAGTGCTAACAGTGAAAAAAATATTGAGAATAATAAATTAGTGAATAAGCTAAGAGTGACCATTATAATTAATTTAAAACGCACAAAAGTAAATAATTGACATAAGTCAGTTAACCTTAATTGCCATAATAATACGAGGGGTGGTCAATAAGTTTTGCGAATCGGTAGGGCAAAACAGAGGAAGGGGGATGGCTGTTTGTGAGGGTGTTAGGACAAGTTATGACAAGTCAGGACCTGCAGCCGCAAGCTCCTGCCTCGTCTATTTAAGAAGCAGTAGCTGGTCGCAGATCGTCAGTCACAAATATTTCAACAATGGAGAAGGTTGAGCACCGCGCACTGATCAAATTTTGACCAAGGAAGGCAAGAATGCAAAAGAGCTCCATCACGCATGGTTACAGTGTACACCGACACGGCCCCTTCCTATGCAACCATTGCTCGCTGGAATAGGGAGTTCCGCCATGGTCGTGAGTCCCTTGAAGATGACCCCCGTCCAAGACGCCCATCAGGCGTGACCAACGAGGACAATGTGGCCCGTGTGGAGAGGACGATCCTCGAAAATCGACGGGTGAAGGTCGAAGAAATCAAGCGAGAACTTGGAATATCACATGGAAGTGTTATCAACATCATCCACGACAATTTGGCCAAGACCAAGGTCTCTGCCCGTTGGGTCTCTAGAAACCTCACGCCCCATGATCGACTTCAACGTCGTTAAAGTCCACAAGGACAGATTTGCACAAGCTGCCCTGCGCGAGTGCGGATTCGAGGAGCTTAACCATCCCCCCTACAGTCCAGATCTGGCCCCGAGCGACTATCTTTTATTCCGCCAGCTCAAGGCTGCACTGCGTGGACGCCGGCTTGGTGACGATGAAGATGTCCAGCTCGCCGTCCAGGAGTGGATTGAACAGCAGTCGGAAGATTTCTGGTTGTCGGGAATTTGAAGCCTCAGGGACAAGTGGCGCAAGTGCATTGAAATCGAGGGTAGTTATATTGAAAAATAATAAAACACTTTTACTCATATCTCGTTTCTTTATATCCGAATTACAAAACTTATTGACCGCCCCTCGTATGTGAACTACGAGAATGAAAATATCAGTATAGTTAGTAAACAGATAAGATAATAGTTTAACCCGAGTATGTAAATAATAATAACATAAAGTTCTACCAAAATAAAGTGTTAAACGAAACTAGAGGAAATAATAAAACTAGAATAATTAATATATCCAGATATGACTAAAGGAACAACTCAATTAAAATTGTAAATGCTAAAATAAATTAAATCGAACTTTCCCGATGATTCCGGGAGAATCTGTTTTCATACTCATATTTATAGTTTACTCTTTGCTGAATTTTCAAAAGAATATAACTTTACTACAGCTATCTATTTTTTTTCTTTTTAGATATAAGTATTTAATTTTAATATTTGTAAAAGGAAAAACTTATTGTATATTTATTTCTGTAATAAATATTGAATCTTGAATCATATCCTCTTGCATGCCTACTATAATTCATTGTATAGCTTTTTTGAAGTCATTTGATCAGCGTGTACAGTAGGCTTCTCGCTAGCCTAATGGATACGGCGTTTATTCTCTAACGACAGCCCTTCTCTCCCATCTACCTATTTCTCTCTCCTGTTTCAGAACTCTTCCGATAGAGTACCAGTACTTTCTATGTATGTGGACTCCTTTAACATAACCCCCGTCGTGCAGTAATAGTATTTCCTAGCAACATACTCCTGGCACGGAACCTCGAAGGTTTCTAAGAGGACCGGCATGCCAGCGATTGGCTTACTGATATATATGTACATTTCGTAACCCGGTCTGGGATCTCGTCCACAATGCAAGTGACGGATGGGCAACCTTCCTAGTACGCGTTACGCCATAGTGATCCAAGCATTGCTTCGTTTACAATTGCGTTTAGGTACTCTCGTACACGATCCCTTCCGTTTAACCAGGTGACATTCCTCCCTCTGGTATACATTCGTTCTCTAACTCACGTCTATATGGCGACTTATATTTTATCAATGGTTCCATGCATCTGAATTCATGTTGTTTTTTTATGAAGATTTCCAATTTTTAAATAGGATTAATCATTATTATTATCTTATTCGCTCGTCTTGAATAAATATTTTTGAGGCTGGATAATTACACTGGTCTGCGTGATTTTGATGTTGGAGATGTTTTAAATGATTTTATATGAAATTTTCGCGCTGAATTCAAATCTGCAATCCGTTTTTGCAGATCAGGCCTACAACAATTTTTCAATGCAGATTTTTATGTAAATGTTGTAATTACTCTTTGTTTTTTAGAAAACTTTCTTTCATAACTATATTTTTTTATTAAAAGGTTAGCAGAGAACTGTGAATCACAAGATTAGAACTATTCATTATTTTAAAAAATCAGCGTGAATAGAAAATGTAAAAATGACCCTACGTATGTGGCAAAGTTACGGTGCCTGGGCAACAATCGAACATCACAGCATTCATGCCTATTTTGGCATGAAGATGGAAGATCAGGATTAGAATTTTGCTACTCACATATGCTGCCGAACATGTGTCGAATACTTCATGCGATGGAGCAAGGGAAGCCTAAGGGCATTACCTTTTGGTATACCTTTGGTGTGCAGGTAAGGAAGGGACCATATGACGGCTTGCTACTTCTGCATGACGAACTTACAAGGTAAGTAAGTAATTTCGCACAACATTTTGCTAATTTTCCAACATAAAGTTGCACAATTTGTGAGCATTCGAAAGTTCTCCAAATATAAAAGCTACCTGGCATATATAAGTGAAAATCATTTCCAAGCCAATGCTTATAATAGCTTAATGAAGTCTTATAGTAAAAAAGAGTGAAAATTCTGGTTCTCACTTTGTAACAAATGAAATGTAGGAATTTCTGATGGTTGATAACTTAAAGAACAACTATTATTTTTGCTAGACTCTAATGCATCCTATCTTCCCAAATCAGGAAACTAGTGCTCTCCTCATATTTTCGTTTAAACATGGTAAAAATGACTTTAAATGTCTACCATTTTATTCAGCAGTAAACAAGATATACTAACACTGTTAAATACCCAGCTGTGCTCTCTGTCATAAAGCCAATCACACAATGACCAATTATTCCAGTTCCAGAATCACCTGAAAGCTTGGATCTGGCTAAAGTCAATGATGATGAATAAACAAATAGGACAACTCTGAAACATTCAGTCTACCATCATCTAGCTTCAATGTACCAAAACCACGACACAAGCTCAGTTCAATGATCTCAAAAGGGATTTACGACTCTCAAAAGAGTCGTGCTAGCTCCTTGGCTCTCGTTTTAGAAAACAGAAGCAACATATTACTGGTAAAGAAGGAGGGATGAAAAATTCAGGAAATTCTTTTCTTTTCATGATAATTCATCTTTGATGTACTGCTCGGAAATTATGGGTTCGATCAAAGCCTTGGGAGTTGTGTATCAACCATGTGAATGGAGACTCTTTATAGACTCATCAAGTAGAAGTCTCAAATCTGTGCTCTTAAATAATGACAACAATTTTGTCCCTGTTCAGATTGGCAACAAAAAAATCTACCTGATGCTATAAAATAAAACAATCATCAGTGCAGAATGTGTTGTGATATCAAAGTTATCTCTTTGATAATAGGAATACAAGGAAGTTACACAAAGCAACTATGCTTTCTTTGCTTTGGGAATATCCAGGCAGATGACAAACATTTTGAATAGCATGAATGGTCAGCTCAAAAAATTTGTATACCTAGATTCCAAAATATCGTTGTCAACTCATATATTGATCCTGAGAAAATTCTTCTCCTACAGTTGCATATAAAGCTAAGTTTGATGAAAAATCTAGTAAAGAAAATGAATAAACAGACACCAGCTTTTCTTTACATCCAGAAAAGGTTTCCATATACGAGTATATGTGATGCAAAAATTAAAGGCGCGTTTCTTTGATGATCCCCAAATTCGAAGCTTATTGAAGGATCCTGAGTTTAAGAAGACTATGAACGAAATTAAGAAAGAAAGCTTAGATTGATTTCAAATTAATTTTCAGTAAATTTCTTGGAAAGCAACGAAGTTCCTTGTATGAAGCCATCTTAGTAGTATTTTGGAAAGCTTGAAGAAACTGGTAGCTTGTATGTCCATAAAATTGTATTTTTTGAGCTCTCACTTGGATTATTTTCCGGAAATTTGTGGGGATTACAGTGAAAAATAAAAGGAAAGGTTCTATCAGGATAACCGAACGAAGGAAAAGAGGTATCAAGGTCGCTGGCACATCAAAGTGATGGCCGATTACTGTTGTTTGAGAAGGGATGAACCTGGAACCAGATATAAGAGAAAATCCCTTAAGTCGTGTTTTTTTTTCTAATTAATAGTACAATGTAGGTGTTTTTTTCCTGAGATATGTTCTACTGCAATTTTTTGTGTGTTTTACTTGTATCTAGCTATCAACACATGTACACTGTAGAGCTATTCCTTAGAATAATATTATTTCCCCACCTCCTAATATATTACTTCGAGAGAGAAAGCAAGCCGTTACTCCTCCCCCCCCTGCGACTTCACCCTTTTTGGACTTGCCGCCAGGTCTCCGCAAAATTCACGAGGCATGACGCTGACATTGAGGCCACCTCCCTGCTGTCTCAATCTCCCCTCCCCCCTCAGGTCGGGAGATTTCACATCTATTTTTGTAGCTTCGCCGCGAACAGCTTTTATGGCTACAGCCACTGGTCGTCCGTCTGCCCCACTGATTACTGCCGTTGACACTTCCCCGCAAGGAGACGCTCGGTTTGTCACGCCCGATAACGAGGTGTTCGAGAATGCCTCTCTCTTTCCCTGTTTTGGAGAACTCCGGGTATATATGCATCGTCCAGGATTACAGACAGATTTAGTTAGACGACACATCCACGAAAGGAGTTCAATTCAATGAAGCTCTCTCCCGAGAAGTGTGAGTGACGGTCGCAAGCCACGGAAGAGCTGGACATCACACGCGTATCTTCAGGTCAGGGAGAAGATTCTCGTTGGGCAACGTCAGCCTTTCTCAACCGCCTTCGGATCAAGGATTAGAGAAGCCGTCCTCCTAAGTTCTTCTGGTGACCTCTTGAGGACAAGAGGCCCATTAGCTCGCTCAAGCCGAGTGTGGAGAAGTCCTTTCCTCCCTTTCGAAGTTCGACCGGTGACCTCTTGAGAACAAGAGGCCCGATAGCTCGCTCAAGTCGAGTGTGGAGAAGTCATCCCCCCCATTCGAACTTCGTCCGGTGACCTCTTGAGGACAAGAGGCCCGCATCTCGCAAAACACAAGTTCGAGAAAGGAGCGCCACCCGCTGCTAGTTTGTGGCTACCCCCCATGAGTAATAAAGGTCACCAAGACCTCCCCCAAGTTTGCCTCGCTTTCCTCTCGAGGCTCAAAGGAACTAAATCACTCACTACCCTAAATCTCCCATTATAACCATTCAATAACCCAAGTTATCTAATTAGTATTCGGAACCTAATTCCGTCTTATTCATGTATCCATATATATCCATATATATTGTTGTGCCTTTTATTTAGTGTGTATTAAAATCTATTTTTGTCGTTGTGTTTGGTATATTCCTTCGTCACGCAGCTACCGCTATCTATTCAAATCGCACTCTTAGAACAATAACAGTTGTCGCCTTGCCTGGCCTACCTTAGAGCGTGTGTGCGCATATTCCCGTACACTTGGCCATACTTCAACATACACAAAAATGAATACGGATAACATCATCTCTTAATGGTTATTACCCATATCTCCCATAAAATGAAAAATTGACCTGATAGATGAAAACTATTATCATTATCGTGTTTATCGAGCTCAATTTACAGGGGGCGGTGGGTAATTTTTCTTCTTCGTATCATAATGTATCGTTAGACAACAAAAAAATATTTTCAAACGCAGGTTAGTTGTAACTATTTATATTTACTCAACGTTTATTTCTAGCCCTCGATATCTTATTCTGATTTGTAAGCATGATTATTTTGTTTGATCTTATAATATCAGTTACATTTCAATGAAGTTTTGTAGAGCAAATGAAAAAAATGCTAGTATTTGGCATATACGAGTACCATACCGTCTAAAACTAGATAACAAAATATAAAAAATCTACATTTCCTGAAAATATTCATTTAATTTCGATGAAAATTGTACAGGATATTCTTTAAAATTGGCTCTGATTTTGTCAAAGTTTTATTTTAGGGAATAAAGGCTAAAAAAAGTTAGGTGTAAAGTAATGTGTATTTGAGGAAAGGGTGTGTCTAAAACTAAAAATTGATACGTATAAATACTGCTATAACCAAGAAACATCATAATTATCTCAGCCAATTGAACCAAATAGTAATAAGAAGTATTCAAATCCTTTTTTCCTAAATGACGAGCACATCTTCGGCAGCATGAATTCACCATTTTGTCGCAATGTACGGCTGCGATATTATTCCATTCTTCTTCCAATCTGTGCCAAAGATCCTCAACATTCGTCGGTTTCTGCTCCATGACCTCTTCACCGAGTATCTTCTATCGGATTTAAATCAGGGCTTTGCTCAGGCCTATTCATTGCGTCGATATTTTCAGCATCTAACAACAGCTTCACTGTCTTTGTTGTGTAGTACAAAGCATTGCCCTGCATAGAAAACAGGTTTGCGTACTCCCGATGTATGGGGAGATGAGATCACATGTTTCCGAAGTGGATTCATGTACACCTCAGCGTTTACTATGCCCGAAAAGGAGGGAGCGGACTGGCTCCTTCGCTTGAAAACATGTCCCACACAATAACACTGCTACATCTAATTTGAAGTCTTTTTCATGTATATGAGATTCAATATTTCACCTGTATGACGGCTAACATACTGCTTCCCATCCAATCGAACAGATTGAATTTGTTTTCGTTGCTGAAAAAAACACCTCACTTTTCAGCACTCCATAGGACATGTTCAATAGCGAAGTCCAACCTAGCCACTCTTTTTTCTTTTCCTACTGAGTAGTTTCTTAGAGGGGGGGGGGCGTTGCTATGAGTCCCGCCTATCGCAAACGATGTGAGGAAATCTGGCGAGACACTCAGGGTCAGGTTCTTGGCAACTTGAAGTGAAATACTGGATCTTTTCTAGAGTCAGTTCTTCATCAAAAACCATTGCATCGTGCGGTCTTCCCTGGGAGCAGTTTTTCGAAGGCAACCCGTCACACCTTTAACCGATTACATTGCCTCGAAATGTCGAAAGTGTCATTACTCTCTTCTTCCATTTAAACAAATTGCTTTGTAAAGGATTTGTAGACCTTAAATCGTCTTTCCATCCTCATAAATGAGTAATAGAATCAGTAGGGTCTACAATATACGTGCACCAGTGTTACCATACGTACGCTACAAATTTTTGCGTACAAACTGAAAATTATGTTATTTTTCTCTAGCTTTGTAGCATCCTTTCTTCCAATGCACCTCACTTTATCCATAATATCTTTTTACCTGCGGTTCTATAAAATGAAACTTTGACAGTATCAGAGACAAATTTCAAAGAATATTCTGTTCAATTTTATGAAAATAAAAAGAGTATTTTGAAAAAAATGTAGATTTGAGAATTTTGTTCTCTAGTGTTGGACAGTACTCTACATTCCATTATTTCTAAAATGAAATAATGGCAATTCAAACAGCATGATGCAAATATTAGCTTAGAGAGAGCTCCCCCCACTCACCCTCCTGACTTGTCTACGTTTATTCTACGTAAGATCCTTAACTGTCCACGTGGGAAGTGTAGTTATACACTCACCGGTTCTTACTTACACTATCAATAAACTTTGTAGCGTCTATTTTGTTTAAACGTCTTTTCGTGCGGTTCACCAGTGATCCTTTGATGATCACATCTTTTTTTCTCCATAAAGAGGACGCAATGTGAGAGAAAACACTAAACAGGATTTTACTATATAGTGGTTGATTGAGTCTGACCAACCCCGCATTATCAAGATCTATATAGAAGATTAAAACTTTGCTATAAATATAATTTTTTTTCTAATTTGATTCTAACTTTTCCCGTCAACAGGATGATCATACTTTATTATATTCCTTTATAATCCCTCCAACCTTCGATTCGTCTTTCGCGATTAAGGAAATTTTCATTCTTACCTTGTCAATCTCAAACGAATCCATGGCTGGAATATCCGGGCACGACTCGAAGAGTCTCATTTCATGTGCATCCGCGACCAAGTGCCCAAAATATGCCAGGAGAATGAAGGCCACATTCATAGTTATTTACTCTAAAAACCGGTGATAGGCTTACTTGAATTCCCTCTCGGAAGCTAAAAATATAAAATGTAAAACATATCAAATACAGAATATTTAAAGACTAGAATCGTGACTATTTTAATAATTTACATGGGCAAATGACTAAATTACCATTTTTAAATATACCGCTTTACTATATTAACAAAAATGGGGATAGAGGATTTTTTGGAAGAATCGACAGCTGTGGTGTAATTAATCTCAAGGACTGGTCGTCTTTATCCTCCCCCCGTTGCAGCAAAACCGAATTGATACCATTTTGAAAGTCTGTACCATACCAAGAACAAGGCAATGTATATATAAATAGCCCGGAGACAAAGACCGTTTCCTTGTCATCCAAGTACCCCTAAATTTCTATTTACACACGATAAATAGAATAATATAGAGAACTGTAATAATTGCTATACAAATCGAACCATTGAAATAAATAAGTAAAAAAGCATCCAACCTTTTTTTGTAATTTCAATAAACGAACACGTAAAACAAGAATGATATAAAATAATCCTTCTTATAGTAGATTGATAAAACGATTATAATATTCAAACGAGCCACTGCACTTTTGGAACGATTTTGAAATATAAGTGCATTAATTTCGCTTTTAATAAGAATTGAAACAACTATTTTTCTGCAGTGTACACACGGCAAACTGTCATTCCAGGAAGGAGAATTCGAATGAATTTGGTTCAACTTCAATTATCCTTCCTTCCTGTCTCTATGGCTCCGCCCCTCAGCCAACAATTTACCACAAAACTGCCAAATGTTGTATTTGCAATGATAAACTTCGCTGCATTTATCCATTTCCTGTTTTGATGTTCCCATACATTTTTTCCTAGGATTGAGGAGGGCGTCACACAAAAAAAACATGCAAATGAAATAACAATTATAGTTATATATTGCGTCACCGTCCATTTTTAATCGTGTGCTAGGTCTTCCAACCAGATAATGAATTCCACAAAAAGATCAGAAAGACATTCACTAGCAAGGCGACAGGCACCAGGGGCAGGTTCACTTTGGAAGGGAATGTGAGTGACGATGTACGTAACCGGAGGTTTCTGTGCGGATGCCCAGACTCCAAGCATCGCCTCAAAGGTGGCTGGCCGTTACTAGCTCCGAAATCGTTTGTGTCCACTCGCACCCGGAAACAAAGTACCCATGCAGGGAATTCCAACGCCATATCCACTATGGGTGTGAGAGCTTGAAAGGATAGGTGAAAGGGGGTTAAGGACAACAAAATTGATGCAATAACAAAACTGGTCAGTCATAAAATATCGGGGTAGAGAATGTATATTATAAGCTACCAGTAAAAGTTCGTCGAAAAGCACGCTACTTAAAAATACGAACTTGAAGACTTTTTCGAGAGCAAAGTGGTTTGAATTTATACGAATCTTTTGTACTAACAGGCTTTGGAAGATTCGATATACGCCCTACCAGATAAAAAAAATAATAGTATGGCAGTGAATGCTAATAAAGTCCTTATCTCTTGATTCCTTTTTCTCTCTTTCTGTCACTTTTATCTTTCTTTTATCATCCAACTTGTTTTCCCACTGAATAAATATGGCTACATTTCCATAATAATTCCATGTGCATAGATCCAAGCAGAGACATTTAATTAGGAGATGAATGAGATTTGGGATCAAATAGGAATAAAGGATTTAGAAGTAGTATTCATCAATAATCTCAAAAGCTTCAATGAATTTTGGTATTATAAATGAAACTTTAGTTATAAAAGTAGTTATTACCCCATTATATAATTTGTATTTTAATTTTTTTTTTAGCATTGTAACACACGCGTGTAATTTTCATTATTGTCAGGATATATTTCAAGAAAATTTTTAAAATATTGTAACCCTGATATTTGTAAAATTCTGTTAACACTATGGTTATCCGACTTCTGACTCAGAGGATGACAGTTCATTCAAATCTAATCATTTTCTTTGAAGGTCATATGAAAGAATTACATTTTATCCATCGTTGTTTTCTTTTCTCCTCTCGATCTTGTTCGAGCTTTCAAATCAGATCCCCGTTCATCTTGATAACGTCCCAAAGACAGCTCTTATCACTCTCTTTGGTTCTTGCGAGATACTTCGAATGCCATATGGCCTTCGTAAACAGTTACAAGCCCTTCCAACTCTCTATGTATCAGATCTTGTGAGTTCTCCCTTTAGTCTTCTACTACTTCGTTGACCTTATGGATGCCTCCTTCTTCTCTTTCTTACCTTCTTCATGTCTTTACCTCTTGAGCCGTGAGAATCATTCTCTCTAACCCAAATAGGCCATTATCCATGCTGTTTGCTTGGCTTACCCGTAACTTGCGGCCCCAAACAGCGTAGCATCTGATAGTCATTAATTGAAGGAGCGTAAGTTCACTATTTTTACCCACCACAAGTCTTTGCTTTGTGCCTTTTTGTTCGTGGCACTTATTGTGTGTAGTTTACAGTCTACGGTCGTCATTTGGACTTACTCTTGCAGCTCATGAGCGATATACTTCGCTATGCTCATGGTTCTTCTAATGTCTCATCAGACACGTTTACTCTCCTTAGTACGATCTCAGGGAGGCAGCTCTCCTCGCTTGCCAATCATGTGGCCATGAAGTTAACTAAAAGACACGGCATAGAAGACAAACGTTTTGAAATTCTTCTCAGCTGGACATTCGGGAAGTGAGGTTAAGGGACAGCACTACCAGTCATATCTTGTCTATCGTCGGCATGTTTTCGATTAGATTCACGCTTTTTCTCATTCTGGTGTTCGAGCTAATCGAAAGCTTGAAAGAATTAGTGATATTGCGAACAAGACTCTCGCCTGTATTTCATGTTGGTGTAGCCAAGTCCATCGCCAAAATAAAACCCTCCTGCCTACTTTTCCTCTTCATTCGTTGCGTTTTGACGCGATCCATATCGATCTAGTTGTTCATTTCCCTTACTTTCATGACTGCAGCTATCCCTTAACTGTTATCGATCGCTTTACGCGTTGGCCAAATACTATTCCAATATCTGACTTTTAAACATCTACTAGCTATCGCTCGAGGCTTGACAATTCGATTCCCTGCAACAGCAAGAGCTCATCTCAGCAATTGGCTCTTTCCGTCACCATATCACTAGCTATCATGCTCAGAGAAACGGAAGTGTCGACCACAGTTTCAGACAGCTCAAAGCATTACTCTTCACCATGAACACGTCGATTACGTAGGTGGATATGTAGGGGTGCGAAAAATGTATCATAGAAAAATTCCTTCCAACTCGATAATATAAGTGGCCGATAAAATTACCAACAAAAGACGGACTAAAGCCAGTCGTATGGCTAGAGTATTGGCATTTAAATCAAGAGGTACCGCGTTCGAAACTCAACAGTCCAAAAACTTTTATGAAGATCGCCCAAGAAAGAAAACGGAAAGAAAACGCTTGAAGGACTAACTCAACAAGAAGACTCGAGATAAGTGGAAGAATCAAGAAAGAAAACAGAAGAAAAATGAAGATGCATCAAGAAAGAAAACGAAGATTAAGGACCAACCTGCAAAGAGAAAAGCAAGATGAACAAGAATCAAAATTATAATAAGGATATGCCCCCCCCCCCCTCCTCCTAGATAAACTGCGGCTGATTCTTCTTGGAATTCAGTCTCCTCGAAGAAATATATCTCCTGTTCTGCCGTGGAATTAGTCTATGGTACGTGCCTTCGTCTTCCCAGCCAATTCTTTTCTTATTCTGGCCGTTTTTTACCTTCTTTTCGATCTTGATTCCTAGGTACACAGTTTTGTACAGGCAATGTCTGAAGTTTTCCAAACCGCCTCACGGTTGCCTGCTAATCAAGATATCTTTATACCAAAGGAATTGGAATCTGGTTCGCAAGTCTTTGTCCTTTGCAACGAAGTCCGCTCGCCGTTGCAGCCGTTATATGGCGGATTATTTCTCTTCCTGTCCAGAAGACCAAAGTTTTTTGTTTTAAAACATGGCACTAAGCAAGCTACTGTCTTTTTGGATACTCATCCTTTCAAAATGCTGCCAGCTATTCCTCTCCTGCATGAACCCCATTCGCCAGCGGTCGGAAACCAGAAACAAGTTCGTCCTCTTTACTTACCTCGTCTTCATTGAATCAGCTGGAATACGCTCCTTCCTCTTCAGACGCTAGTTCGAGAGAATGACTACACCATATCATTTTTGGTCCGATCGTTTCATGGACTATAAACTGTAATATATGAATATATTAACCAGAGAAATGCGTAACACTCGAGGGAGGGGGCTAGTTTTAGGATCCTTATCAGCTTGGTTATAAAATAGTATAAAAATGACTTAATCGCCAAAAAAATTGAATAGCAAAATAGTACACATCTCTCTTTGCAGATATGCAGACCGGCAGTGGACCTAATATCCACCCGAAGCCAGTCCAAAAAGGAAAAGAATGGAGGAGATAAAATCAAATTGGACGCAAAATCGGATTTAAATTATACATCAGTTATACGCTGTTACTATTTATAATAATTTTATGTTGAAGTCATTTTTATTGATTCTATTCTTTTGTTAATGAGCTTAAAGCCATTATTTCTAGTGGTCGCATGGTTATCTAACTCACATAACAACCTATACTTCATATTACTGAAGCAGTTTAATACTTTAAAGACTTCGATGAGCTGACTACGCAAACGACAATTTTCCAGTGAAAGCAAATTAGGCCCCTTCATTGGAGCTTCATAAGATTTGTTTCTAAGTTCAGGAATTAATATCGTTGCTCTCGGTGAAACTACGTTCCAAATTATACCTTTTCTAGGATTAGGAAACTAAAACTCAACCACATATTCCACGGGAGGTCTGGTAAGCGCTCTGCATAAGAGTAGAACGATACATTTTGATTTAAATACAAAACTCCTGGCGATGTAATACAGAAGTCTGTCTGTTCGCTCTTTGTGCTGCTACGACACATTGTTTTCCAAACTTTTTCTTATCGCTCAAAATTAATACCACAAAATCTTTTTCCCAATATGTGCTTTGATTATGTTCACCACCCATGATATACATACAGTTCCTGAAGATTTTGGTAGCATAAGTGCATTAACTTACATCCTTTTTAGTCGCGGGTGACTCTATATGTCACTAGGTCGATCGGTCGGTCCCCGTTCTGCTTTTTTTTTGTTTTGGTAATAACATTGTAACTATTCGGCCGATTCTAACTAAATTTGAAACCTTTATGTTGTTTTACATTCTCTTTCGAATGATATAACTGCCAAAGTCCTTCCCAAGGTTAGCCGGGGAAATTATTTGACAATAACATCATAACTATTTGGACGATTCTAAAGAAATTTGAAACGTTTATGTTGTTTTACATTCTCTTTCGAACTGCCAGGGTCTTCCCAAGGTTAGTCTGGAAATTATTAAAAGGTTTGAAGGTCATAAGGGCATAAATCAGAATAAATGAGAGCACGCAACTTTGGTCATCAAACCTTGTTTAATTTTAAGCCTATTCCACTAAAAAAATCCAATTCGCTTTTGAAATTTACTATATCATAAGTTTATTTTACTCTATTTGTAATTGCAAATTGTCAAATTTTAAATAATAAATTCTTTAATATAGATTATGAACAATAATGAACCAAGAACTGATCGTTGAAGGAAACCACTTGTTACTAATGCCAATCTTGAATTAATTTCACCTATTACAGTCTCTGTTGCGGTTAGCCAACCAGTTTCGATCTATTTAAGTGTATCTCCCCTAAACCATACACTTTTAGCCTATTAGAAGTCTCTTACACGAAAAATAGCAAACACCTTCTCAAAATCGACAGTGTATCGACTGACAGTTTTATACTGGCCAAAAGTTGAAATCATTTCGTGAAAAAATTCGAACAAATGGCTCAATTACGAGCGCTGACGCAGACAACCATGTTGAGTCTCATTAATTAAAGTTATGCACTTCAAATGCTTTACAATTCCGTCCCAAATAATATAATCCAATTTTAAATTTCCTTTCTAATAATAGAATCCAATTTACAATTTCCTCTCTAATAATAGAATCCAAGAGCTTCCCAAATACACAACTTAAGGAAATCAGCCTAAAATTTTTAGGATTAGTTTCGAAATCATTTTTGAAAATCGGAGTCCATTACCACTTTAAATTCACTTGGAATCGTCTTTCATTAATTTATTTGTTTAAAATGTCAAAAGGATGTTTTCTAGTTCGCTTTTTAATTCTAGGATTGTAGGTAAACTTTTTTTGTTGTTTCTATGTATAACATCAGATATGGTATTGGCTGGCGTCCCACAGTTGCTATCACCACCGATGCCTTTATGGATGCTTTCTTGATCACTGAAGACAGGGGTGACATTGACTGCATCTTCTATGACGGCCGTTAAGATACAACTAAGGTTATGCTGAAAGTAGACAATTCAGATCGTCAATTCGCAGTATAATTAAAAAAAAGCATGTTTTTATGTGCAATGATCCAGGCGGAAGATATATCTACCACTTCACTGCTGAGAAAGACTAAAGAAGTAAAATAAAAACTGTTAAAGATATTGCTGGAAATCCTGTAGATTTCTTTAAAAAGAAGGGTAATGATAAAAGCTTGCAGACCAGTGGAGGTAATTCTACAGATATTAACACTGTCTGGCGGTTCTATACATTGAGTAGAAGTCAAGCCTGGCCTTAAACTGATCTGTTGGTTTGTGCCCCCTACACTAACGAGTTACCACTGCGACATTAATCACAACACTGGATTGGAATACTTTGTCTAACAACAAGTGAAAAAATAATATTGGCAAAATGTTAGACGCTGCAAACGAACTTGAAATCCACCCTTCATTCACTAAACTCTCAATTGGAAAGCCTCCTACTTCGCTGAGCGACAATGACGTAAACGATCTCTCTATTGATCAAGCATGCGGGTATAAGATCACAAAGGCTATAAGGACAGAGCTTCTGACAGACTTGTCTGTCATGTTCAGTCAATAGAGAGGTGTGTGAAACAAATCATAGAGGCGCTGATGTTCAAGAACGAATCAAGGCAAGACTTGAAAATTGTTTTTTTTTTTTATTGATATCATCACTTTCTAATGTTGTATGACTACAGGGATATAATTTATGATTACCGGATATGTTTTATGCAAATAAACTAAATGTCTATACCTTCCATTTTGACAAGCTAAAATTAATAACTTGTTTTCATAGAGGTTTTTTTTAAAAACATAGATTCTCCAAAATAAAAGTTGAGCAATCACAAAAATAATAGCAGATTTGATTTTTATGATTACTATTTTATGTTTTATGATTACTGGAATATTTTTTATGCAGAGAAATTAGATGTTTATAGCATTAGCTTCTATTTTGAGAAGCTAAAATTTAAAAATATTATTTTCTGAGAGCAACTTATGAGTTGTTTTTTCAAACGTAGATTTTTCCAAGATAAATGGTGAGCAATCACAAATAATAATAGTAGATTTTACTTTTATGAATACTAGGATATGTTCATGATTACTGGGATATGTTTTATGCAGAAGAAATAAATTTAAATAGATTGCCCCCTATTTTGAGAAGCAACAAATAATAAATATTGTTTTCTGAGAGCACTTAGGGAGGGGGGGGGGGTAATATAGATTTACCATACTAAATATTGAATCATCACTATAGTAATAGCAGATTTGAAGATTTAAATTTCTCGAATCCGAACATATTTTTAAAACCCCTCAGTGAGGGAATTAGCAAAAATGAATTTTCAACCCACAAATTGACACACCCTAGAACATCGCCTGTCATGCTTGGAGTCGATCTCATCTCATTAGATTCGAGACTCAACATTTAAAGGTCGTCCAAAATTTGTACTTCATCTACTTTCTTTTCAAGAACCATGCTGAAAGTAAACATCTTATATTTCGTTATATACACTAATCAAATGAGATATGAGGAATAAAAAGTCATTCGTATTGTAGATAGAGGGGAGTAGGAAAAGGGGGCAAAGAAAAAATAAAAGAGTAGAAGGGGAGTAGAGGAGAGTAGGAAAAGGGGGCAAAGAAAAAATAATAGAGTAGGCGAGTTGCGAACAGCTTCCCACGTCGCTGGACCACTGTTAGCCAGCGGAGAATCCACTCGGCCATCCTGAGTCTCACAATAAGCTTCATTCAAACGAAGCTTTTAAGCCGCTCGCCTGCACTTCTCGCATGCTATAGTATTGAAGGTTCTATACGTCACATGTGTTCGCTTTCTGCCGTTTGCCTAGAATCATAGCCTCAATGCGATAGCTCTGAGATTGAGTAGTATTCTCGTGTGTTTCGGGTTTTCTTAAGTGTGGTGTTTCGTTCAACAGTCTTAAAATCAATTTTAGTTGGGAATTATTTCACATCTAAAATATTTTAGCCTTTCATCAACTATTTATCCTCAATTAGTTATTTTTTTAGTTAGATAAATATATTTTGTTGACTACCCAAAGGCAGAAGTGTACCTAGCGTTTGTGCAACCAGTACGGCCTTAGAATTTGCCGCCCCTCTAAACAACATATGTATATTTCCAAGACCACGAGCGAATCGAGCGACAGGATTGTAGCAAACATCTATAAAGTTAGGCGTCTGGGGTGAACGGTAGCTTCTCCAGTGGAGTTCAGGACACAGCCCTGGCCACCAACGATTTTTATTCATAATAAAGGAGGAAACTTGCCTTAAAGGCACAGTGCTCTATAAATCTCGCATAACAAACAATTATAATTACGGCAATTTAGTTTCTTTTAATTGCAGAAAATAATAGCAATAAAAACAAAGGCGATAATTTTTAAAGTTCATTTTTCTAGCCTTCTCTCCGCAAAATATTTAATCACACAATCAAAATCTATTGCTGCATCTCAAAATACACCAAAATGTTTTTTTAGATTATGATCAAAACTATACATTTTTTTGCAAGGTTTCGAGTTCGTACAGTTTCTTCACTCAATTCATGGCTGCCACAAACTCTTTCACACGCGCCTTTCGAGAAAGACCAGCCAATCGGCTGGTTGGGTGAATCTGAATGGCTAATGTACGCTGACAGCCTCCCCGTATAGGTATATTTGTCATTTTTTTAGGAGGAATGAGGGATTTTAAATGCGAGGTTGCGGGGAGAATAAATGGCCTCATTTACATCGGAAAAAGCACACCCGATGTGGAAAAAGTACGTGAGCTCCTATGCATTCAGGTTATGGAGGACAAGCACCCATCACGCTTCCTGGCTCCTTTGAAAGAGTAGGCTCGGGTTCAGGGTACTCAGTCTGGGCTATTTGAACCGCTCCTGGAGGAAATACTCATGAGAGTCAGTCCAGGACATATTCGTCCCCTAATGACAATAAAAGGGGCACGTACCTTGGGAGAAAAGACAGAAATTTCCTACGGATTCTACATCAACCCGTGTGTTACCACCGAACGTATCATCAAGCCTGCCACTAGAATGTCTAAATATAATAATTGTTTGCAGATCCAGGACACGATGGAACTCCCCAACAGCAAGCAAGGGTGTAAAAGAGCGACGTATCAATCAGTAGCACACTGATGGAGGCGATCCTAAAGGAACCTCGTGATATAAAGTTACAGCAAGGGGACAAACGAGAACATAGGCTAGGCCAGGCATCAAGTGAGGTGAGGCTCGTCGATCAAAGTAGAAGCAAACATCGAGTGCACTCCAGCACGATAGATGGGTTAAAACATTTTGCTTTTTTTTTCTCCCTCTTTTTTTTTATATTTATCCTCACACTCTTCATTCTTAATCACCAAATCTGTGCTTTTACCACCGAGAATACGGCAATCAAGCTAAGTTCACCGGTGAAGAAATTCGTCACGTGGCGTGTTTAAAATAGTGTAAACTGCCGCGACCTGTAGTTAGTATTGAAGGAGGCGAAATGGGAGGTTACTATCTGGGAAGTGTGTGGGGGGATTCATTGATTTTGTAAAGGTTGTACAATTTGTATAAAATGGGGTGCAAAACAGATGTTACTGAGTGGCAAAAAGGAGCAATTGCATTTGGGGGAGCCAAAAGCCATGCCATGAAGGATGGAGCAAAGTTTGTAAGTGTTTCGCGGTTTGTGTCTAAAAATCGTTTCGCCTTAAGGTAGGAAATGCTGCAAGATGTCAACGCTAGTCCTATGGCACCCATTAGTGAAACAATACTCCGCGGGGAACTGCATAGCATGAACATATGGCACAGAGTGGCACACCAGAGATCTTTGATCATTTTTACCCGTTCCACAGAGTTATCCGAATACAGTAAGCGAGAAGACAAATAGTGGTCTCCGGAGAACTGCAAACGCGTTACCTGGTGAGACAAATTACGTTTCTGACTGCATGTGAGATTCCCAACTTCGCGGTAATCGTAGACCTCATGAGGCCTTAAAGGAAGCCTGCTTGTAGCAAGGTGCTCTTCAAGCTAGAGGAGGTTCTGCGATGTAGTGGGGGTGTTTTAATTATGCGAAAATGGATCCTTTAGTTAAGGTGAAAAACAATTTAGACTAGCATGCCTGCATCGAGTTGATAGATCACCACGTTTTAGTGTTTGTCCTTCACCTTAATGTAGAACGCTACATTCCAATCCCGTTTTCCAGGATGACAACTCACCCGTTCACCGGGCTAGAATTGTGACTGACTGTCACAATTCACATTCAGAAACAATCACACATCTGGATTGGTCAGCAAAATCACCAGATTTGAACCCCATCGAAAGCTATGATACTACATAAAAAAACGTGTCCAGTTTATGCCACGTCGAATCGCACTTGTTATCCACGCTCGTGGAGGTAATACGCTCTCGGCCAAGGTGACTAATTTATTATTCGGTAACCTTATAAAATTAAACAGTCGGGAGGTATTTTATTCTGGTTCTTCTCAGCCATCATCGACCTCTTCGTCACACTCTTCTAATCAATATTCGTATGCGTTAAACTATCAAGACAAGGTATTCAAGTGTAGATCAAATCTGCCATCTCTTCTCAATTCTTTTACCCAATTACTGATAATTCATTAATAGTAGACACTGGCGCTGAATAGACTGTTCTTCCAGCCTCTCCTTACGACAAGGTTTGCCGTACACAGGATTTGGTTCTTCACGTTAATAATTATGTGGTTCTCGTGTTATATAATAGGTAGGCTGCTGGCACCAAATTGCAGGATTTAATAGGCCCAACGAGAAACTCCACAAATGGACACTCGGTGGATTTATCAAATCCTAACAAATTGCCTTACAAGTAAATAACGGAAATAATATGTCTAATGCGTAAATAAGGCGATGAAAATATATATGTGAATTTGTATATATTAATTTGTATAGAGAATAAGGAAATAAAAATACATATGTTAATTTATATAAATAGAGATGAGGCAAGTGGTCGGTAGAGTTGCGCGCGAGAACACACAAAATACGAACGCGGAAAGCAGATATCAGGTCGAACACCTGAGTCAATACGAGGTCACGCATAAACAAACATTCGCGTCTTGGGAAAGATTTATCAGAAGACAGGAGGCGACAAATCAGCTGATCAAATACAGACTTTGATCAGGAGAAATTTTAATACAAATCTGTAACAAGCGAAACCTATAATAAAGATAAAATTATTGGAAATATGTAGGTATATCTTACACACAGCTGTTCGGTTGCTCCGCCCTAGGGGTGGAAATTAACGAATCGCACCACTCGAGTCCGCCCCCACGAACAAGTCTAGGTCACGTTCCTTAGGAAACAAACAAATATATAGTCAGACATTTATTATTTCGATAGTCAGAAGGACAAGTAGAGTCAGAGAAAGAGAATCATTATTCATTAACACCGTTTACTCCCTTGGTAGCGTTACAGAACCTGTTTAATTCGCATAAGTCCTGCCGCCTTTGAACCCAATACTTCACTTAGAATAGAAAGCCTACTTATTGACCGCAAAGTACTCGTGACGTGCCGCTTGCCCCTTTAATAGGCCAGTGTAAGAATATATATATATATATATATATATATATATATATATATATATATATATATATATATATATATATATATATATATATATATTGCTACGTCCTTTTCGAAGTCCTTCTTTACCTCGATTGCCGGGAAACATTCGGTAAGCCCAGCCTAAAGCATAACCCTTGTGAAGAATTATTAAGGAGTCAGAAACAATTCGACGGAGGTATAAAGTAAGCCGAGTCACCAAAGGTCCTCACCACCCGTCGTGTGCAATAGCAACGAGGACTCTTCAATATACTCCTATTGTGACTAACGACCAAGCTCCCACTAACCAGGTAACTTTTACCTCCACTTCTCTATTAGATAAACCACCTTACCATCCCTTTTCGTCATCCATAAATCGATCCCCATTCGCGTATAAACAGGCCACTTATATACCTTGGTGAAAACCCTATAAATTGGTGACCTCTCCCCTATAATTCCATCGTAAATTAGAGCTATGCAAAGCGTAACATTCAAAGTTCTCTATGCTTTCGTAGAGCTCTCTCTCTCTCTCTCTCTCGACACTACCTTGTCGTGGGAAGAGAGCTTGCGGGTACCATAGACTTTTTTAGCTATGTCGTGTGGGGGGGTACCTTTATGGTACCTTTATGCTGCCCAACTTGTAGAGAATTTGGTTCCAGACAAAGTGCGTCCATCTTCTACTCTTCTATCCTGTATTATGTTACTATTTTCTCTATCCCTTTGACTGATTTAAAAAAAAACTACTACTATCCTTTCAGCTTTATCCTTCATCTATCTAAATTTAAGGACCTGACAGCTACCTCATGCGTCAGAAGCGAGGCTTTAGAACCTCTAAAAATAACGCCAATCGGCGCTCACTGGTTGCGAGAGACTTGGACTAGAGGGTTTTTTTTGTGGACCCTTACCGCACCTTTTATGGTAGAAACGATCTCTACCAAAGGGATGGAGTGCATATTTCCTTTAAAGGAAAGGTTGTACTCTATAACATGATACAGGATGTCGTGGAGCGGACCCAAAGAGTGTCCGGTACAGAGTGACGCCTGTGTCACTCCTGGAACGACTTTCTCGGAGGTCGCGAAGAAGGGTGCCCCCTCGCCAACAAATAAGCCGGGAAACGGAAGAGCGTAGGAAGTCCTACATTCGGGCACTATCTGAAAGTTCTTTGGTTTATTGCGAGGTTGATCAGGAACAAGTTTCTTGAACTTCGTTGCCTCGTAGCGACGGAAGAACCTAAAATGGTAGCCACAACAGAGTCGTGGGTAAAAATCTCAAACCGAGATTTTGAAGGTGAATTCATGATTCCCGGTTACCAACTCTTCCAAAAAGATAGGCCAGACAGAGAGGGTGGCGGTGTGATGTTGTATGTCAAGGATACGCTCAAATCGACAAACTGCAACATTATATTCCACCACGAGCTACTAGGTGTTGACCTAGATATAGGTCCTGCCAGATACAGGATCCTGCTGCTTTACAGAACCCCTGCCCAACTCGTTGAAAAGGACAGGAATCTGTAACGGCTGCTGGGTAAACTTGGTCAAGATAGAGTGTGTATCGCCATGAGTGACTTCAATACCCAAGTTGACTGGGAAACCAGAGAACCCTGTGGTGAGAACGCACTACTCCTGGAGTTCGCGAACGAGTTCCTGACTCAATGGGTGAGAGAGCCGACGAGAGGTAATAATACCCTCGACTTAGTTTTCACCTCTGAGGATGACATCGTTGAGTATCTCTCTGTAGGCGAAGAGCTCGGTGGCAGTGATCACCGACTAGTCAGATTTATAGTCACGGTCTCCAAGGTAGAGTCTGCGACTGGTAAATCGAGGGAACTTGATTTAAGAAGAGCAGCCTTTGCAGGTATCCGTGCTGGATTGACTGATGCGAGGCTAGAAGTGTGCGAGGATGTTGAAGATTCATGGAATAGATTTAAAACTACGCTCATGAGTCTTCAATCACGATTCATCCCTTTGAAAAGCCATCGTCACTCTCCCGTTCAACCAAAGTGCTTTAATCAAGAAATTGGTCAACTGCTGAGGGAGAAAAGAACGGTGTACCGGCAGTCAAAGATTTCTGGTGACTTTGACGAGTACTGTAGGCTAGCTAGAAGAGTGAAGTCCCGCAAATCGGGCTGAGGAGCTCCGAGTGGCGAGACTTTGTAAGGAGAATCCCAAGGAGTTTGGGGGTTATGTAAACAGCCATAAACCAATCGATCGCACGACTGGCCCTTTAGTGAATGAGGAGAGGGCATTAAAGCGCTCATATACAGAAAATGCTAACCTCCTGAACGACTACTTCTCTTCAGTGTTTACTGAAGAGTGTGGTCTTATCCCCCAGCCCACGGATTCTTACTTGGGGGAAAAGCTGGAGGAAATGAACTTCACCTAAGGAAAAATAGAAAAAAAGATCACTGATCTAAAGATGAATAAGTCCCCTGGCCCAGACGGGTTTCTACCTAAAGTGTTGAAAGAAGTGCGCGAAGAAGTGGCACGACATCTGAGCACAATCTTCAACATATTAATCCGGACCGGATGCGTTCCTAGAGTCTGGCGTGAAGCGGAGGTGACTACTTTCTTCAAGAAAGAAGACCCTAGCCAGCCGTCAAACTACCGACCTATTAGCTTAATCTCAATAGTCGGTAAACTCATGAAAAGCATCATGGGGGACAAAATGACGTCATATTTAGATTTCAACTTGCGATTGAGAAGTTCCCAGCACAGGTTCCGAAGGCAACGGTCATGCCTAAAGAATCGTATGGAATTCTTCCACTTCGTTTTTAGTGAGCACGACCAGGATAAGGTGGTGGATGTTATCTACTTAGACTTTCAAAAAGCCTACGATAAGTTACCACACCGCCGCCTCCACCGGAAAGTGCGTGCGCTGGGCATAGACAGAAATGTAGCAAGTTCAATAGAGAACTGGCTAAGTGGCAGACGGCAACGGGTGATGTTGAATGGACAGGTTTCTGAGTGGGTGTCCGTTACTAGCGGTGTTCTTCAAGGTTCTCTCCTGGGATCCCTACTGTTCATCATCTACGTCAATGACATGGACGGTAACATGTTTGCGAAGATTTCTAAATTTGCCGATGATACCAAGCTTGGTATGAACGTCGCAAATGAAAGAAATACTGCCCGCCCACAAGATGATCTTCGGAAGATTAGGGAGTGGATGGACACGTGGCAAATACCTTTTAACGCAAACAAATGCAAAGTGATGCATATCGGCCACCGAAACCCCCAATCTCAGTATATCCTTAAGGGCACTTATCTTGAATCCACCGACACTAAGAAGGACTTGGGTGTAACTATCACTAGTGATCTCAAGTTCTCGAGGCAGTGTATTAAGGCGGAGAAGAAAGCTCAAAGGATGTTAGGTTATATAAAGTGACAGTTTGGATATACACAAGGAGATAGTACTGTGTCTGTATAACTCCCTTGTCCGATCGCACCTGGAGTATGTTGTACAATTTGGGAGTCCTTCGTTTCGAAAGGATATCACAAAGTTAGGACGTGTGCTAGCCAGAGCAACCAAACTTATTCCCTTTATCAGACACAAGAGTTACGCAGATCGATTACGGGAATTAGACTTGTTCTCACTGGAGACTCGGAGATTGCGTAGTCAGCTTATCCAAGGTTTCAAAATACTTCGAGGCTTCGACATTGCAGACTACAGGCATATTTTCCAACTTAGCCAAAGCAGAACAAGAAACCATGGCTACAAACTTGAATTGAAGCGTGACGAGCGTGACCTGTGTGGAAATTTTTTTACATATAGCATCTGTGGCCATTGCAACGCACTTCCAGTGGAAGTTGTCAACAGCAATTCTGTTGAACAGTTCAAGTCGAGACTAGACAAAGTCTTGAAAAATGACCGCTTGGAGACTTGAAGCGTGGCGCGAGTGCTCTTCTAGAGCGTCAATCTGACCCTTTAGAGGACTGCGCCTGCCCAAGTGTTCACTCAAAGGTACCCTTTTTGAATGGATCGTAAGGTCTACTAGGCTACCTCTTTTCCTTGTTACTCTTTGTTCTAGATCTAGTATTTACCACTGAAGATGACCTCGTCTCTGACCTGTCAGTGGATGAGTGCCTAGGTGGTAGTGACCATAACATGGTAAGGTTTGGAGTACGTGCTCCCTGTACGCAGGGTACTAATGAACGAACACGTGAATTGGATCTCAAACGTGCAGACTTCAATGGGCTTCGGGAGGCACTTAGCCAGATGCAACCAACTAACGAAGGCGGGACGAATTCCAAATGGAACGACTCCAAAAATCGCTTTATGGATCGTCAGGCCGAGTGCGTTCCCACGAAGACTGTCAGACTAGCGAGCATTCAGCCTAGGTGGTTTTATCAAGAAATCGCTAGTGCTATTAAAGCTAGAAAGTCAGCGCACAGAGCATGGAAGAGGAATAGTAGTGCGATGCACCATCAAGCCTATGTGACCCATAGCAGAACGGTTAAGGCACTAGTGCGCACGGCTAAGCGTAACGAAGAAATTCGTGTAGCCTCTCTCTCTAAAGAGAGCCCCAAGGAGTTCTTCGCGTACGTGACCAGCCGAAAACCAATACGCCAACGCATCGGACCCCTGAGGAACGCCGATGGCGTTCTCCAGGATTCAGATGAGGAAATAGCTGGCATACTTAACGACAACTTCTCCTCGGTTTTTACGAGGGAAAGGGGCGAAGAGATACCCAGACCGCCGATAGTGATAGATCGCAAGTTAGAATCACTAGAAGCAATAACTACAACTTCCGAAGAAGTTGCTAGGAGGCTAGGTCAGTTAAATGCGTATAAATCCCCAGGTCCTGATGGCTTCCTGCCAAGAGTACTGCGTGAGGTGAAAGATCAGGTGAGCCCTCATCTTTCTGAGATTTTCAACTCATCGCTCGACAGTGGCAAAGTACCTGCAGACTGGCGTATGGCCAATGTCACCCCGATCCACAAAAAGGGGGACCGTGGCACCGCACGAAACTACCGACCAATAAGTCTAACTTCAATCGTGGGCAAAGTACTGGAAAGCATTATAGGGGATAGGATAATGAATCATTTAGAGTCTCACGACCTGTTGAGAGACACCCAGCATGGCTTCCGAAGAAAGCGCTCGTGCCTCACGAACTTGCTTGAATTCTTCCACGGTATAATGAGTGAGTTTGACAGAAGTCAAGCCGTGGACATACTTTATTTGGATTTTCAAAAGGCTTTCGATAAAGTCCCCCACCACCGACTGATGGCGAAAGTACATGCCCTGGGAATAAGAGGAAAGGTCGCAAAATGGTTAGAAAGTTGGTTGTCAGGCAGGCGACAGAGGGTTACCATCGGAGGCCACACCTCTCGGTGGTCGTCAGTAACGAGCGGAGTCCCTTAGGGCTCCGTGCTAGGCCCTCTATTATTCATCATCTACATCAACGATATAGATGAAGGACTTGTGAGTCGTCTAGCAAAATTTGCCAACGACACAAAACTTGGAGTTAATGTAGCGAATCCCGAAGACATCGAGATGTTGAGGGATGACTTACAGATGATCGGCGAGTGGGCTGACAAGTGGCAGATGCCTTTCAACCTAGACAAGTGCAAGGTGATGCACATCGGGTATGCGAACCCCCAGGCAGGCTACGAGCTACAAGGTATGCGTCTTGAGTCTACTGATGTCGAGAAGGACTTATGTGTGCTGATTAGCAGCGATCTCAAATTCTCGAAGCAGTGCTTACAGGTGGAGAAAAAGGCTCATCGCTTGTTGGGTTACATCAAGAGGCAATTCAGCTTTCGAACAAAATAGGTTGTTTTGCCTTTGTACAACTCGCTGGCGAGGCCTCACCTAGAGTTCGCTGTTCAGTTCTGGTCTCCTCATTATCGAAAAGACATCGATCGTCTGGAAAAGGTGCAAGCCAGGGCCACGAAACTGATCCCATCGCTAAGGAACAAGTCATACCAAGAAAGACTGCAAGAGCTCGATCTCTATTCGTTAGAGACTCGAAGACTGCGCGGTCGTCTAATAGAGACTTTTAAAATCTTGAAAGGATTTGAAAATGTCGACTCCACCAAATTCTTTACCCTCAACCGGAATATGACTCGAAATCACGGGTGGAAGGTGGAGCTGCCCAGATTCAATACCATTCCGGTGGGTAAGTCATTCACATATGACATTTGCGACACATGGAATAAACTACCAGCGGGGGTTGTTGAGAGTAGCAGTGTTGAACAGTTCAAGAGTAGACTTAACAAAATATATTTGAAAAGTTGATGATCTCATAGCAAGTAATCAGTACATGCTAAGAATCGAACTACAAAAAGTGCCTTCTCGATATGGGCCACAAGGCCTTTGAGGTACTTCTTTTCCTTGTAACTCTCTCTCTCTCTCTCTCTCTATATATATATATATATATATATATATATATATATATATATATATATATATATATATATATATCCCTCCTCTTCCCTCTACCTCTCTGCGGAAAGAACGGGTGTACTGCTTGAATACGCAATTTCAAATTCAACGTTGAAATAAGAATACACGACTCGTTTTTTCTTATATCAACGTTTGAAAGAGTTGCCATTATGAAAAATAGATTACATATAATTATATATAAGTATTAAGCATTTATATTGTGAACTTTAAATACATTATTTAACAAATAGTATTTACACACTATGAAAATAAAAACGTACACTATATAAGTGATAATGTATTTTATGACCATCGATAAAATCTTGTTTAGTTGTCCTTTTAGACCTTGACAGTCCACACGCCTTAGGCTGGAGGTGAGATTTGCATTTAAGGCAAATAAGCCTAATCTGTGTCTTTTAAAAATAAATATTCGGGAATAAAGTGTGACACAGTTTTCCCGTGTATAAAATTGTATTAAGAGCACGTGCAAACATACCTATCTTAGTGAAAATGTAAAATTTATCTTTGTCAAGTGACTAGTTTAAAAAATGGTATGAAATCTCTGCTTTATATTAACATTTCAACCATTATCGAGTTGCAAAACTATTTACGCAGTAAGTTTTATAATATCATCTAACCTGATAATCATCGACTTTACCTTTCAAAGTCCATCATTGAAATTTACTTTTCAGAAGGAGATATGCAAAACATATCCTTTCAACATCATAGTATTAAAGAGATTGAGAAATTCACAATAGCTTTTTTCCACTACTAATCTCCATAATAAAGAAGATACAATAAAAACCACATGTATTAGTAAAATAACTCTGACACCTAAATGTATTAATATCAATACACTTATTTAAGTGATATAGATTTATATAGCCTTTGGCCGAGACAAAGGCTATCGAAATCAAACACCACATCTCGTTCTACAAAAAGAAAGGAAACCCACTGCGAGTTTGGTTTATCGAATTATATAAATTGATTATATACGAGGAGTGGTCAATGTTTTGCAATTCGGATATAAGGAAACGAGATATGAGGAAAAGTGTTTTATTATTTTTCAATATAATTACCCTCGACTTCAATGCACTTGCGCCACTTGTCCCTGAGGCTTCGAATTGCCGACAACCAGAAATCTCCCGACTGCTGTTCAATCCACTCCTGGACGGCGAGCTGGACATCTTCTTCGTCCCCAAACCGGCGTCCACGCAATGCAGCCTTGAGCTGGCGAAATAAAAAGTAGTCGCTAGGGGCCAGATCTGGACTGTAGAGGGGATGGTTGAGCTCCTCGAATCCGCACTCGCGCAGGACAGCTTGTGCAACTCTGCTCTTGTGGACTTTGAAGACGTTGAAGTCGCTCATGGGGCTTGAGGTTTCTAGGGACCCAACGGGCAGAGACCTTGGTCATGACCAAATTGTTGTGGATGATGTTGATAACACTTCCATGTGATATTCCAAATTCTCGCTTGATTTCTTCGACCTTCACCCGTCGATTTTTGACGGGCCACATTGTCCTCGTTGGTCACGTCTGACAGGTGTCCTGGACGGGGTCATCTTTAAGGGACTCACGACCATGGCGGAACTCCCTATTCCAGCGAGCAGTGGTTGCATAGGAAGTGATGGTGTCGGTGTACACTGCAACCATGTGTTCATGGGTCTCTTTTGCATTCTTGCCTTCCTTGGTCAAAAATTTGATCAGTGCGCGGTGCTCAATCTTCTCCATTGTTGAAAAGTTTGTGACTGACGATCTGCGATCAGCTACCGCTTCTTAAATAGACGAGGCAGGGGCGTGCGGCTGCAGGTCGTGACTTGTCATAACTTGTCCTAACACCCCCACAAACAGCCATCCCACTTCCTCTGTTTTGCCCTACCGATTCGCAAAACTTATTGACCGCCCCTCGTATATACATAGTCAATTCATTATCTAGTGTTTTAATAATCAATTTTCTCATCTTCTTTAAAATGGAAGGGAATGTGCGCATGAAATGTGTCTATTTCTTCCATTTCTGAATCATTATGGTAAATACACGGTGCAACTTCGTCTGTGAACACATTGACGTGAAGGGAAAATCGTAAGATACAATTAGGACTAAATTTGGATAGAAAATATCCGTGACATTGAAACAGCCTCTTTATATACTTTCAAACATTTCACTCCTCTGTCATTATTTAGCTTGCAAAAATCTTTCTTTAGGAAATATCTCTTCTCTGATTTAATAGTTTTTCGATAGTGAGAATTAAGCATAATATCTCTCATAGGACTATTTTTTTAATATATAAAACTTATTCAATCTAGACTTTTACTGAACATTCCATCTCTGTTTCTGGTTAAGCAATATAGGAACTGAGTTTTACAAGATGTTCGGCCCACGACACACAACACATGGAAAAGTGAACATGGACTTTTGACTCTTCTGTCATTCATCGTTCTTATTCATATGAGTATATGATATAAAAAGAGTCAGTGTAGAGAGAGTATTAAGATGTATTTCAATATGTATCTTGAATCTTCGTTGGCAGAGCGATGGCTAATATCACGTAAATCTTCACCTTTGGGTTTAAAGATAATGACGAGAAATTAGAATACATAGGTATACCATTTTATCAGCTGATGGAGGACACGCCTTTTAACTATCTCTGTGAAGAAAAAGGAAGAAGCATTCCAATCCTCTAATTCAGTGACATTCTCTATATTTTCTATAGAAGTACGAATGTATAAAATCTAAATAGGATATTCAGCTACTTCTATCTACATTCGGTTTGATAGGAATAATGTATATAGATCTCATTCCAAAGAAAAAAGATGTGCGTTTGTAGCGGCCATCATTGCTTATAATATGTTGGTAGAGAAGAAAGAGCGGGGATATATTTGGTTCGCAAGTGTGATAAAGGAGTTCCGAGTCTTAGCCAACCGTTGTCGATTAGACTATGAATCAGAAAAGTCAGTTCACACTTTCTCCCAGGTTGAGCAAAGCATGGAATGCAATATTCTCATCTTTGATGCAGTTGGAGCAGAACGAAGATTCAATCTCCTTTAGAGACATCAGATTCAGCCCTAAAAGACACATCCTACTCTATATCGGTCAGGAAAATGGTATATATTATCCTATTAGACAATTGCATGATATATATCAGGAGAATGAAAGTTGCCTGAAGAATACACATGTATTCTGAAAATCATGCTATAACTTTCTTGACCATATTGTAGTAGTGTTTGCAGTCAATATCTTGGTTAAAGTGGAAACGAGTATAGTGAATGTGACGATTGTAAAAGAAGTTTCTCTAATCGCTCATGTTTCGACAAAAATAGAGAACTTCACACTTGTAAGCGAATGAAAATGCATCGGCCATATGATGAAGTAGTGACTGTAAACGACAATGCACATAAAATCCATGATTATGAAAAGATACACCGTAATTTGTTTTATGAGAGATATGATACAGGTGGATCAGGTCATGTGTTTTAGGTGAAGGTATCGAAAATGAAGATGGTAAAAGAATTAACAACTGTCTACTATGTTAATAAAACTATTTAAAATAAATTTATTCACGCTCATCCCTTACATATCGGCAATACAGATAATATGAAATCTGTGCTATCTTGAGGTTAATGAAAACTCTAGCAATTATGAGGCTTGCGGTGAGAGAACACGAGTTTGGCAGGTTTCAGGCACCATTTCTCTAGTTAAACGATTTATTGACTTCCTTATTGAGTTGAAAGAGAAGTGGAGGAAGGTGAAATTATTTTTATGGCACCCCAAAAGGCTAAGTTTGACGCTAAGTTTGTCTATCAAAAGATTCTCCAAAACTGTCCTCCAGAATTGTTCAGCGATAATCCCCTGCATACTTAGAATGAACATATTCCAACCGTTATGTGCGCTTATTCGCAAGAGGAGTGAAGTGAATTAGAAAAATATAGAAGAAAAGCTAAAGATACAAGAGATATAGAGAAAAAATAAAGAGAGAGGAGGTGAGAAGCGCTCAATTTGGGGTGAGTATAGATGGGGTGAAGGAGAGGGTGCGACTGGTGCTAGAGCTGTGACGTCATCATGTAAGAATGCTCCGAAGGGTGGGGCGGAATAGGATATGGGAGCGGAGAGAGAGAGAGACCCAAGAGCCCTGGACGAATATGGGAAAGGGGCGTCACAGGAGAGCGGTGGTAGGGGTAGAGGTGAAGGGGAGGGGAACCTGAGACACTTAACTCCTTGTCATCGCCCCGACGAGTCTGTCTTGAGCGAAGTCACCCATGAATCTTGACGGACGTATGAGCTGGGGTAGGGTAGGTAGAGGGGAGTGAGAACTGAACGATTTGACACTAAGAGGGGCGGTCAATAAGGTTTGCGAATCGGTAGGGCAAAACAGAGGAAGGAGGATGGCTGTTTGTGGGGGTGTTATGAAAGTTATGACAAGTCAGGACCTGCAGCCGCACGCTCCTGCCTCGTCTATTTAAGAAGCAGTAGCTGATCGCAGATCGCCAGTCACAAATTTTTCAACAATGGAGAAGGTTGAGCACCTCGCAGTGATTAAATTTTGACCAAAGAAGGCAAGAAAGCAAAATAGATCCATGAACGCATGGTTGCAGTGTACACCGACACCGCCCCTTCATATGCAGCCATTGCTTGCTGGAATAGGGAGTTCCGCCATGGTCGTGAGTCCCTTGAACATGACCTCCGTCCAGGACGCACATCAGACGTGACCAACGAGGACAATGTGTCCCGTGTGGAGAGGATGATCCTCGAAAATCGACGGGTGAAGGTCGAAGAAATCGAGCGAGAACTTGGAATATCACATGGAAGTGTTATCAACATCATCCACTCCAATTTGACCATGACCAAGGTCTGTGCCCGTTGGGTCCCTAGAAACCTCACGCCCCATGACCGACTTCAACGTCGTCAAAGTTCGGAGTAGCTGCTGCTCCTGTACAACCAAGACCCGTCGGGATTCGAGTCACGCATAGTGACAGGTGATGAAACGTGGGCCCATCACTGGGATCCCGAGACCAAGCTCGAAAGCATGGCCTGGAGGCGCAGGGGCTCTCCGACCCCCATCCAGTTCCGGACCCAACCCTCAGCCGGGAAGATCATGGCCAGCATCTTCTGGGATTCTGAGGGAGTGTTGATGGTGGACTATGCTCCTCGTGGAAGGGCCATCACAGGCCAATATTACGCCGAGGAACTGGCTGGGTTGAAGAAGTGCATCCGTCGGAAGCGGCAAGTTGACACGCGGTGTCCTGCTCTTCCACAACAATTCCCCGGTTCACAAGGCCAGAGTTTCACAAGTTGCCCTGCGCGAGTGAGGATTCGAGGAACTCAACCATTCCCTTCCCCTACAGTCCAGATCTGGCCCCTAGCGACTACTTTTTATTCGGCCAGCTCAAGGCTACACTGCGTGGACGCCGGTTTAGGGACGATGAAGATGTCCAGCTAGCCGTCCAGGAGTGGATTGAATAGCAGTCGGGGGATTTCTAGTTGTCGGCAATTCGAAGCCTCAGGTAGTGGTGGCGCAAGTGCATTGAAGTCGAGGGTAGTTATATTGAAAAATAATAAAACACTTTTCCTCATATCTCGTTTCCTTATATTCGAATTGCAAAACTTATTGACCGCTCCTCGTATGTCAAGCGCCAACATGTCTTTAACGACGTATGAGGTAGGATAGGGAGGGTGGAAGTGAGGGAGATCTGAGACACTTAACGCCATGTCACCGAACCAATGAGTCTTGATCACTTTATTGATTATTTGGTGCGGTGACATATAATACTGGTGGTTCAAAAGCTCCGTTTTAATGAGTATTTTTTTTTAGTCTCAGGATGGCGCGGTCGATACTCCGCTCAATTACTTGAAAAAAATATTAAGTCGAGAACGAGTGGGCAATTCACGTGGCTAAATTAAATAATATTACCTAGAGTGAAACAGCACTCATTGGCACACAATAATCAATGCATCGATTAGGTCGTCTCCTATTTCAAGTACAAAAAAAAAAGAATGTTACTAACTTGGTCCTTGTTAAATACTTGATTGATGATTGATTGGAGAGAAATAAAAGTTCGTAAATAGTAACTAATTTGAGTACTAGAAAGTGATGATTACCTTTATTAATAAAAATAAAGATTTATAAATAAATTGATTGATGAGAAAATAGTCTTATAAATAATAAATTCGATTGAGGGAAAATAACGGTGTAAATAATTTTATTAATTGCAAAACAAAGATGTAAAAGGTCTTTCAACAACGACGCTCAAGCTTTATCAAGCGATAGTGGCCATGTTGTTAAAGCGACATCTGGCATTTCACTGTGAACTGTTCAGTAGTACTTGGCAAGTCAGGATGGAAGGTTATAGCGTTGAACAGCGTGTGCAAGTCATCAAATGTTATTATTAAAATCAGTTATTATCAAAATATTATTATTAAAATTTCCCCCCAAAAATCATCTTCAGCACGAGGCCGATTTTTTGGATGAATGGATTTGTGAACAAACAAAATTGTCGAATTTGGGACGAAAACAATCCACATGAGATACACCAGCACCAATTGCACCCCAACAAAGTCACTGTTTGGTGTGGATTTTCGTCTAACGGAATCATCGGTCCGTATTTTTTTGAAAACGAAGATGAGATTACAAGGAGTTACAAGGAAAGAAAGTACCCTAGGGGACCTTACGGTCCATTCAAAGAGGGTACCTTTGGACTAGCAATCGAGTAGGCACATGGCTGCTCAATTGTTTTGAGTCCCTAAACGGCCACTTTTCAAGACTTTGTCTAGTCTTGACTTGAACTGGTCAACAGATTTACTGTTGACAACTTCCACTGGAAGTGCGTTCCACTTACCGCAAATACTGTAGGTGACAAAATTTCCACACAGATTGCGGTTGTAACGCTTCAATTCAAGTTTTTGAAGCCGTGATTGCGCGTTCTGTTCTCACTCAGTGTGAAAATATCCCGGTAGTCAACATTGTTGAACCCTCGAAGTATTTTGAAAACTTCGATGAGCTGACCACGCAGTCTACGGGTTTCCAGCGAGAACAGATCTAATTCCCTTAGTCTATCCTCATAACTTTTATGTCGGATAGAGGGAATCAGTTTGGTTGCCCTAGCTTGTACGCGTTTCAACCTTGCGATGTCTTTTCAAAACGAAGGACTCCAAAAGGAAATTGTACGGCATACTCCAGGTGCGGCCGAACGAGGGAGTTGTACAGACAAAGTACTATCTCCTTGTTACGGTATCCAAACTGGCGCTTTATGTAGCCTAACATCCTTTGGGCTTTCTTCTCTGCCTCGATTCACTGATTTGAGGACATGAGGTCGCTAGTGATAGTAACACCCAAGTCCTTCTCAGTGTCACTCGATTCAAGGGCAGTTCCCTTAAGGAAGTACTGAGATTTGGGGTTTCGGTGGCCGATATGCATTACTTTGCATTTGTTCACGTTGAAAGGCATTTGCCACCTATCCGACCACTCCCCAATCCTTTGAAGGTCCTCTTGGAGGCTGGCAGTGTTCCCCTCCTTTGCCACATTGATACCAAGCTTGGTGTCGTCAGCAAATTTGGAAATTTTGGCAACCATGTCTCCGTCCATGTCGTTGACATAGATAATAAACAGTAGTGGTCCCAAGACGGAACCTTGAGGGACACCGCTAGATACGGGCGCCCATTCAGAGGCCCGACCATTCACCACTACGCGTTGCCGTCTGTCACTTAGCCAGCTCTTGATCCAACCTGCTACCTTGCCACCTATGCCCTGCGCACGCACTTTCCGGAGAAGGTGGCGGTGTGGTACCTTATCAAAGGCCTTTTGGAAGTCAAGGTACACAACATCCGCCGCCTTGTCTCGATCATGCTTACTGAACAGGAAGTGCAAGAATTCCACAAGGTTCGTCAGGCATGACCGTTGCCTTCGGAAGCCGTGCTGGGAACTCTTCAGTAGCAGGTTTGACTCTAAATAGGATGTTATCTTGTCCACTATCATGCTTTCCATGAGTTTACCGACTATCGAAGTTAAACTGATGGGTCGGTAGTTTGACGGATGGCTGGGGTCTGCTTTCTTGAAGATCGGAGTCACCTCCGCCTCACGCCAGTCTCTGTGAACGCATCCGGTCCGGATTGACATGTTAAAGATAGCGCACAGATGTCGTGATACTTCATCGCACACTTCCTTCAACACCTTGGATAGAAACCCGTCCGGTCCGGGGGACTTATTCGTCTTTAGGTCAGCGATCTTTTTCTTTATTTCTTCTTCGGTAAGGTCCATTACCTCAAGCTTTTCCCCCGAGTAGGAATCCGTGGGCTGGGGGATGGGACCACATTCTTTAGTAAACACTGAAGAGAAGTAGTCATTAAGCAAGTTAGCATTTTCTGCATCTGAGTGAGTTAATGCACTCTCCTCGTCCACTAAGGGCCCAATCCTACGATGGACTGGTTTACGGCTATTTACATAGCCGAAGAACTCCTTGGGATTCTCCTTGCAGAGTCTCGCTACTCGGAGTTCCTCAGACCACTTAGCCGCCCTTATGCTGGACTTCCCACTTCTGGCTAGCCTCCGGTACTTGTCAAAGGCACCCGAGATCTTCGATCGCTGGTACGCATTTCTCTTCTCCCTAAGCAGTTGGCCGATTTCTCGATTAAACCACTTTGGTTGAACAGAAGACCGATGGAGGCATTTCAGAGGGATGCAACTTGATTGAAGACTCATGAACTTATTTTTTAAATTGTTCCACGAATCCTCAACATCTTCGCATACCGCTAGCCCTACATCAGTCAGCCCAGCACGAAGGTTCTCAAAGTCTGCTCTTCTCGAGTCAAGTTTCCTTGATTTACTGGCAAGACCTTACCTTCGGGATCTTGACAGTAAATCTAATTAGCTGGTGATCACTGCCACCGAGCTCTTCGCCTACAGAGAGATCCTCAACGATATCATCCTCAGGGGTGAAGACCAAGTCGAGGATAGTGTCTCCTCTCGTCGGTTCTCTGACCCATTGAGTGAGGAACTCGTTGTTGGCGAACTCCAGGTTTAGCACGCTCTCGCCACAGGCTGCTCTGGTTTCCCAGTCAACTTGTCTGTTGAAGTCGCCCATAACGATGCACACTTTGCCTTGAACAAGCTCACCCAGCAGCTGGTACAGTTCCCTGTCCTTCTCAACGGGTTGGGAAGAGGGTCTGTAAAGCAGCAAGGTCCTGTATCTGACAGGACCTATCTCTAGGTCAACGCCTAGAAGCTCGTGATCGGATATAATGTTGGAGTTCGTAGATTTGATTGTATCCTTGACATACACCATTACACCGCCACCCTCTCTGTCTGGCCTATCTTTGTAGAAGAGTTTGTAGCCAGGAACCGTGAATTCGCCTTCAAAGTCTCGGTTTGATGTTTTCAACCACGATTCTGTTATGGCTACCATTTTGGGTTCTTCCGTCGCTACGAGGCCACGGAGCTCAGAAAACGTGTTCCTGATGGACCTCGCATTGAACAGAAGAACTTTCAGGGAGTCCCCTAATGTAGGACCGCCTAAACTCTTCCGTTTCCCGGCTTCTTGGTTGTCGCGGTGGCACCATTTTTGACAACCTCCGAGAAGGTTGTTTGTGAAGTGACTCGGGCGTACTGGCGTACGTCCGCCTTCCTAATGGGCCGGACACTCCTTTGGGTGCGCTCCACGACATCCTGGATAAGGTTGGCTAGGAAAGCCTTGCCCTTAAAGGAGAGGTGCACCCCATCCCTTTGATAGAGGTCTTTTCTACCATAGAATACGGCGTACGGGTCGACAAAAAAGACACCCTCCGCCGTACAGAGGTCTGCAAGGCGCTGGTTTAGCGACATGTTCCTCACGTGGGCAGTCCGGCTTGGAACCCATCTCGGGAGCATTCCTACCACGACGCGTCTGTGGGTTTGTAATCCACAGTCTTCGACAGCGCCCATAACCGTCTTCATAATCTCGCCTGTAGGGCCTACCCTATCTCCTCTGAGGTAGAGGTCATACCACTTACCATAAGGGCAACGACTGAAGTCTCAGAAATCTGAGACTTCTCGGCCTCAGCTTTTATCTGCTTATTCCCACAGCCTGGGAGGCAGCTCACCTTAACGCTTGTGTGGAGGACGCCGCTAACAGGGGCTGCAGGCCCCGTGCCTGGGAATCACCCACAAGGCTGACCCTGGCACATTTGCCTGCTGAGCTCGGATTCTTTATTTTCGGAGGCAAGCTCTTCGATTCCTCTCTCTTCTCCTTCATGGTTTTTTCAGTCTTTTTTTCCTTCTTCTTCTTCTTCTTCTTCTTCTTCTTCTTCTCTATCATCTTTTCCCCCTTGTCCTTTTCAATAACTTCTACTTTTTGTTCTTCTATCTCTCTCTTCCTCTTTCTTCTTTCCCTTTTTCGTCTTTCATTTCTTTTTTTTTCTTTTGGCGTTTCTGCCGCATTCGGGCCCGGCCTTTCTGTAGAGGTGGTGTTTGCCACAGGACTCGAGAACTCGTTCAACTTCTCTTCGTTCCTGCATATCTGGTGGGAGTGCTCCTCCTTGAGCCTCTCGATTTTCTTGTCGAGGTCTGTTGTCATTTCCCTGTAGTAGGCCACTACTTCTTCCACTTTTCTCTTTAAGATGCAGGTGGTGCATACACTGCCTGGGTGGCATTTCGCATAGCAGCCCTCCGGGAAGTCAACGCACCACTTATCCTTCTTACATGTGGCACACGTAAATTTTAGCTCTTCTGGACCTTTCTTGCCTGCCATTTTGAACACACTATATTTCTTATGCTTGTGACCAATCAATATGTAAAAAGCCGGGGTTTGGTGAGTTCTCCCCGCGTGAGTCGCTCCCGCCTACGGCGAAACCTACAGATCGATGATAAGCAACTTCTTGCGGCCTCAACTGGATTATATGCCTGATATGGATACTGACGACATGTGGTTCCAACAGGACGGCACCACATGCCACACTGCGCTCGTCACGATATACATTTTGCACCATCGATTTCAGGGCAGGGTCATCTCGCGCGGCGGCGACGTCAACTGGCTACCGAGATCATGCGATTTAACGCCATTAGACTACTTTCTTTGGGCCTACCTTAAATCGCAGGTCTATGCAAATAATCAGAAAAGAGTTGATGTCCTCAAAGTCAACATAACGAACACCATCCAGCAAATTCAGCCAGATTTATGCGACAAAGTCATCGAAAATTGGGCCTCCCGAATACGTTCCACCAAGCGAAGCCGTGGCGGACATTTGTATGACATCATATTCCACGCTTAATGCCATAAAATGTACTTTCAAATTTAAAATAAATTGAGTCCATATATCACACACAACTTGTTTTATTTACTTTTAAAAATTGAGCGACCTTATTGAAAGACCCAATACAAATAAATCCCTTATATCCGATAGTACATGTTGGAAACATAGCATATTAGTTCATTTCACAAGATATAATATGTAGCCATTGGTAAAATTCTAATTGATGGAATTTGGAAAAATTCCTTTTACCTTTCACTAATTATGTTTTATAGGTTATACTTATAAAGAATTCTAACCACAATTTTATACTTACAGGTGAGAGATTTATAACAGAATACGTTTCACGACAGATTAAAACTACAGAGCATTGGCGAGTTTTGATAGCAATGATTCAGCGCGATTTCGCTCGGTCGAAGTATCGGTACAGCACTGTCAATCTTTTAAGGGTTGGCGTGCCTTCACATTTATGACGAAACAAACTTATGGGCCGCTATTGTGAACGTGATTGCATCGGAAGATCAGTGGCAAAAATAATAATTAATTTTTTGGTCACATAAATTGTACTTTCATCTAATTATTAGAGTTATATTATATAGTCTAATTTGTAGTTTAGTTGTAGAGAAGTTAACCGTTATTTTTATCTAGAATCAAGGCAATATAATTCTTATATTTTGTCTAGAGACCACTCTAGGGATACGCAAAATATAGCCAACCCTAGACCTGACTGAGAATTTATACCGTATTTATCATTAATATTTCATTTAAACACATTGGTTTCTGCGAACTTATCAGGCGTATTGTAAGAATGATAATTTTTTATTCAGTCATCTCATCGGAGATTCATATTTTCATTATAGTCGTTGAACCTCATCGTGCCGCAGATATTGTTAATAATTTATGTTTCTTATTTTTATATCCTGCTGATCTAAAGCTTAATTTAGGGGGCAATTCATCGATCTAAGTATCTATCTTCCCACTAAAACTTACATTCGCCATAATTATAATTCATTTGCCACCTATAAAATAGAAATTCACGGATGACAAAAGCCACAAGAACCTATCTGTAGTCACCCAAGTCAATCACGGAGCCACTATATGAAGCACCCAGCATTCCTCATAAACTGCATCCACAGGATTGTCTCCAAAATACTGCTTCAATGACATCACCAATCAGAGTTAGTCAAAAGTAAATCGTGCAGCTACAATATGTAACAATATCAATTTTATAATGTTTATATTCGCCCCCCCCCCCAAAAAAAAAACGCCATAAACTTCCCTCCCCATACACTCATCTAAAATGTCCTTGAACAAACTTAAATGTGGACTACCCACGACTTTCTGTGATAATTTATTCCCGAAGTATATCACCCTATTGGCGAATTTTTTTTTTTTCAAATCCAATAACTAAAGGACTTGGAAACATACAATTTATCTATCCTAGATTTTTCTTAGGCTCAATCATATCCCCTCTCACACATCTTTCTAACGAGAATATGTTTAGTACCCTCAATCGATCTAAATTTTCAAGGTGCCTCAGGGAAGATGGCATATTTGATGTCCTCCTTTCCACAGAGTCTAACAGGTTGATGTCCTGCCTAAAATGTTAGGCCATGGTTGTATACGATACTCTAGATGTAGACTGAAATACTAGTTATAGAGTTTAGGGATAACCTACTTAATTTTATAATTAACATTCCTTTTAATGAAGCACATCACGCACGCGATTTGTCGACTTTTAATTTCAATACACTGCTTAGAAAACCTTAATAACCTATCTAGTCTCTATTAATACTCCTATGTCTATCTCATCCTCCATTGATGTCAGTAGAGCTAAATTCCCTATTATCACTTCCCATGTTTATGACTCTACATTTTCGAAAGTTAAGAGTTATATACCTTCTATGTGCCCAGGATACTAATATATTTCAATCACTCCGCACTTAAATGTTTACCTCAACTTCCTTTATCCCAGCTGCTAATTTGGTGTCATCAGTAAAAATTGACACTTTGCTATTAACTCCCTCCCCAGTACACTATTTGGTTTTTAATGGGATTGATTTTAGTTAATAAATCAGCCTAGATAGCTATTTGAAAAACCATTACCATAAATTTGTTGAATTGGATGGAATAGTCGTCTGCTAATATTTAGGCCTAACGACTGACGTGAACTGAATTTAGAAAACTTCGAGCACTAGATTTATAATAAAACGGACGATAAACAAATTAAATATATTTATAAAATCAACGAATGCACAATGAGAGAAGTGAATTAAGAAATAACTAGTGAGCAGTTATTACAATTATACGAATGAATGATATAATTAAAATGAGAATTTTTAAGGAATACAACGTAATGCAATGTAGGAAAGTAATGAAAAGTAGAGTGAAATGTAAGGTGAAGTGAGGTATGGTATGGTAAAGTAACTAAGGTAAATAAGGTAAGTAAGGTAACCAAGGTAACTATGATGGACTGTGAATTGGGATCTGCAATGAGAGAAGTAACCAGAATTAGGACCTACTATCGTATGGCAGTTTGCAAAGAATAAGTGTGAGAGGACGGGGAATTAAACTAAGTATGATTTGTTTGGAGTTAAATGATTTAATGGAGAAGGAATGATTACTGACCTTTATGCTGAGAATGACGAGAGACGAGTGAGGAATATTTGTGTTCAATGTGGTTGAGCTGTATGACTGAAGTAAGTGTTGCCGAAAAGAATGTATCTTAGCCATTATATATTACAAAAGATATATTGCAAATACATATGCAAAATATTCACGACACAGGTTCAGTACGCAACTTGACGGCAGGTCTTTGTGTCGCATTTAGCAGATGCTGGGTGTGAACCCGTGGGTGTGAGAGCGCCTGGGGAGTGATTGAACTCGCAGGAAAGTTTTGAATGGGCACTGAAGCGACCTCGCTCGTAGGACTGGAATAGCCATGAGAAGAGGGTGAGGCATAAGACGTCCTAGGCAGCGATGCGCGTGACAGGGCCAAGTCCATAGGCTCGCGAAATGAGACACGATCCTTAGCCTGAATAAACATGATTTCTTTCTCAGGAGATACCCACCACTTTGCTTCTAAGAAGCAGGTGTTTGCTTCTTCACAATTGACACACCTGCCATCCACGATAAAGACTTATCGCAGACGGCCTTGGAGCAACTTATACAGAGTTCGGGTAAACCCAACTTTGCAGGGTCGATTCGTATGGTCAAAGCGGTGGAAGTGATAGCACTTCCATTGGAATGGCACGAATGCCTTCATGCGGTATCGATACCAACCGGCTCACACTGACCCAAATAGTCTGTAACGGTCAAACGTGGCAAAGAGTGTAATGATAGGTTTCCAGTAACCATTGCGTATGGACGTTGGCGCAGACAACTTGCCGGTTCTAAATGACTTAGTCAGCGTGTAAGCGCGAGTGCTGGGCTCTATGTAGATGGGCTACGAACATAGGGGTTAACATATGGGGACCGTGCAGGACTTATCCTGGTGGTTTGTTATCCCTTACCTCCAGTGGTGGATTAACCCTATAAGCAAAATAAGCACATGTTTGGGTATCAAGGGAAGAAGGGGCACCTCAGAAATTCTCCATATACGAATTTATCATTTAAATTATTAAATTAACTAAATTTATAGCCATTTTCAAAATTTAATGAAAAATAAGTAAGTTCTGTTTATAAAACGTTCTCTCCTGTACAAGGCTGGATTAAGACCCTTAGAAGCCCTAAGCAATAAAAAAATTTGGTGGCCCCATAAATTTGTAATTCAAAATATAAACAATAATGAACCACAAAAATAAAGTTTTATTTATCTAAAATTCAAAATTAAACTAAATTTACAGCAAGAAGGAAATAATATTTATTTATGTATGGTTGCCGAAAAGAATAATTCACCACCATCGTCACGATCCACCAAACTTCGACTTTCAGCAATTTTTTAAAGTTTTAGAATGTATTTTAAAGTAATTTGAATCATCACATGCAGTAGAGGTATACGTATCAAGCGAATTTACAGGCAAAATGAGATCAGTTATGACTCTGAACTGATCAAAGTGGTATTTACCGTATTTGCCATATTTGTGCCGACTGCTGATGACGGATATTGGTTTTGACCCGGAATCTGTATGTCATATTGTGGAACTTGTGCGAAGAAATCAGAGAGTTTTGCAGTCTTTTGCTCGAATTTCAAAATCTTCTCTTGTTTCTTTTATGATAGTTTTCGATTTAGTGCACCACTTAACTGAATTCGTTTCATCTTGGTTCTTGGATTCTGTTAAATACAGAAATAAAAAGATTATTTTGTTTGAATTATTATGCGACAATTAACACAGCTACACAATACGGACAATTTTATTCCTAGCAACTGCTGAAGCTTGTACTTTAATTAATAAAGTTTTTGTTTCTGAATCGACTTTTCAAGCTTTACACACTGTATAGGGGAAATAAAGATGTCACTTATAGTTTTTGAGAAAAAAATCAAACATAAAAAATTGTTTTTTTCCATTATTTTTCCTAAAATTGAAAAAAACACTATAAAATAAAAACTATAGGTGATATCTTAATAAAAATGCGATGTGTTTTTTATATATCTCGTTTTTTTATAGCGAAATCGGAAAAAATCACAATAACAAAATCGGCATTTTTTTCAATTCTCTATAAGTGTAGTAAACTTCAGAACCCTACCTTTAAAAATAAAAAAGTTATAAAGAAAGGGGAACTTTCCTAATGCTGGAGTATACATTGCCAGTTACCAAAAATATGCTCTCCTGAATTTCTTTTTCGAAATTTCGGTATTTTTAAGTCGATAAGGATCCGAAACTATTGCTCGTAGAACAATGATTCAAAGTGGATTCGATTCGTCTTTTCAAGTTCTATAAATTTGTCGAGGTGTTTTACAATATCATTTATAGTTTTTGAGAGAAAAAACATTAAACACAAAAAAATCGGTAGTTTTTTGTGATTTATTTGGAAAACTTTACAAAAGTAGACATAAAATAATCATCTTTAGGAATTTTGTAAAAACATACGAGAAAAAAGAAGAAGTTTTTAGCTTGTGTATATAATCCAACTTGCAGAATAAAAAAATGTGAGACAAACTCGAATCCTTAGCGATTTTAAATTACCACCTAAATGCGGGGGGCAGGGAGTCGTGTTTCTTCTAAATATCTTGGTTTATGTCCGGAAATCGGAAAAATTCACGGGAACAACTTCGATTCGTATTTCAATTCTCATAAGTGTCTACCAATTCTATCACTTTAGCTATATGTAATAATAAAGCAAGTTAAAATTTTTACCGAAACTATCCCCTAAAAAATATCCACGCTAAACGCATTCAAAATATATAAATCGTACTTGCATTTTAATAGATTAAACAGCCAGAGCTTATTTTGCTATTGGAAGTCATTAAGCAACTTAGAGCAAACATGAGGTAATGGATACTCATACAATTAACACCTGTGACAGTTGACAACTGAACTAAGAACTTACGAGCTGTTACACGCCACCTGCATTGTTTCAAATACGCACTAGACTTGTTCAAAACTTGTATAACTTTCTATCTGCGAGCACAGTGTACTTTATTTTGCAAGATAAACATGGCACATGAGAGAACGTTTTATATACACAACTTATTTATTTTTCATTAAATTTTGAAAATGGCTATAAATTTAATTAATTAAATAATTTAAATGGTAAATTCGTATATGAAAATCTTGATGCCCTAAGAACGTGCTTAGGGAGCTAGATGTTCTATATGTTGAGCGCGGAAAGGGTAAGTTGAAAACTGAAAGAGAGGTTCACTTACATTGATGAATGAAGCTGATCCGGTTGTGGCTTTAAGGTCAGTTCGTCGCCATCGGACTCAGGTTTAGTTTCGGGACTACGAGTGGCGATGTGTATATCAAGTGAGGGGTAGTGCTGGCCTGTAGTAGATTACACTCTTCTGCATGCCTCATATAACCCTAAAAATATGAAATAGCATCTCGTTGACGAAAAAATTTTTTTTATCATTTTAATCTCACAACAGTTTTACTCGCTCACCTTCTTTGGAAAAGCGCGTTTTTCATTCTTGTCTCACGTCAATCCATAACATGGCGGGTTTTCACAATGTATACAAAATACTACAGGTACATTTATCAAATTGTAATTGCCGTATTTAATTTAAATATTTACTTTCTAGACCACTTTAGATATTAATACATTAGTGCAGTGTATAACTCTCAATCTGCACGCACAGTGTACTTTATTTTGCAAGATAAACATGACACAGGAAACGTACTTACATCCATTACCACAATTACAGGATCAAGTAAAGTAAACCATCCCACCAACCTCTAGTAAAGATAAGCCATCCCGAATTTTCCTGGTAAAGGTAAGTCATCCTGAAATTTACTAGGTAAAAATAAGCCGCCACCAAAAGAACAAGTAATATGAAGGAAATCCAAACACATTTATTTATTTTTTTTTAATAAACTGACGTTAAAACTGGTAATTTCTTCGTAAAAATTTACAACCATTACCACAATTACAGGATTTAGCAAAATAGGCCATCTCACCAACCTCTAGTAAAGATAAGCCATCCTGAAATTTACTTGGTAAATATAACATCCCCAAAAGAACAAGTAATGTGAAGGAAATCCAAACACATTAAAAAAAATTAGTTAGTATACTGACATTAAAACTGGTAATTGCTTTGTGTAGGAGAATAGCATACTGCATCCACATTTCCCCACCTCCCTTGCCGGCGGGCGGGTTATCAAACCTTCCCCTTTCGGCCAGATATCTGATGGTCTCCCGCCGGAAGAACCTGCCGACAATTTTAGCTAACCACCGCGTTCCTTCCTCGACTGGTTAACGATAGATAGGAGCCCATCTTGGCTTCCAGTGGTTCCTGGAAGTTTGCAAAGGACGAAATGGAGGAGATAATCAAGCCTCTCTCACCCGAAGAAGGGCGCTTGATATCAAATCTACTTTCGGAGCCATATGAATCTCTCCCGAGTTTCGAGTATAAAAGATGAATTCTTTTAACCCTCAGTAGTAGAGCTTGCACAGCTTCTGGCGGGGCAGAAATTGCCATCTATTGGTGTAGTGGTAAATCGTCGAAGAACCAAGTCTTCAGAGAGGAGATCGGTCCCAGTTAGGGAGGCTTCTTACCCCGTTGGTCTGCAAGTCAGTGCGGACCCAGGCTCGTACTCACGTTTTCAGACCCGAAGCTACAAAAGGCCTTACTCTGGTTCTCTAAGCGAGAAAACTACATCTCGGCTTTTCTGTGCGACCCTACGCGTCGGTAGGTCACTTCACCCCCCCTCCTCACTGAAGCACCCAAGATTGCTCGGAGTTAACGATCGTGGGGGCCCTTTTTAACAAGAAGCTCCCGTCGCCGCCTTCTTACAGCAGAATGGTGACGGAATTGTGGGATCAGATCGGTCCCTGGAAAACCTACCTCATCTTCTCCACCCCTTATCTCACCACCTTCACTCACCAGCGCCACGCGAACATCAGGTTCCAAGATAACCCTTCCCTTTCACATTCCCCAACTTCACCGCGAAGCTTACCAACATTACAAGTATATAGGGATTTACATAGTGAATAGTTATTTATAAGCCAAGTGAGATATCCGAGATTCACTTATTTATTCATCTCTCAAAGCACCTTATTTGTATATATATATATATATATATATATATATATATATATATATATATATATATATATATATATATATATATATATATATATATATATATTCTTGTTTAGTATTCGTTAAAACATTATTTTCATATTGTTGTGTATCTAACTTCCTTTGGGTCGCTTACTGGCAAAGTTCATTCCAATCCCTCCGTAGCCAACCTCTAAGCACTCTAAGTCAATAAACCCATTCAGGGCACGGGCCGAACAAAGTATAAGGAGTAGTACGACGACTCCTCTGCATTCTGGATAATAGTATATATATATATATATATATATATATATATATATATATATATATATATATATATATATATATATATATATATATATCCCTTTTCTCGACACTTTGAAAAATTTATAGAAATTAATGAATAAAGTGACATTAAAAAAAGGTACTGACTAGCAATTGTTTCACAAAAAATTAAGAATAAATTTTCCGTGTTTCGCTCACGCCACATGAACTCTTGTAAATATTAATAGAAAAATTAACCTTTGCAGCCAACCATTTTTAGTTGCGAGCGAGTCTAGTCGTCTACATCTCACTATGTCGGTTCCCGTTTTGCTTTTCTTTTGTTTTTGTAATAACATTGTTAGTATTCGGCCGATTCTAACGAAATTTGAAACCCTTATGTTGTTTTACATTTTCTTTCGAATTATATAACTTCTAAGGTCATCCTAAGGTTAGTCCTTGAATTATTGACAGTTTTGAATGTCCTTAAGTCATAAATCAGAATAAGTGAGAGAACGTGACTCTTTGTCAGCTGACCATGCTCAGTCCTGTGTGACTCTATATCTCACTATCTCATTCGGTCGGTCCCCGTTTTGCTTTTTATTGTTTAGGTAATAACATTGTAACTATTCGGCCGATTCTAACGAAATTTGAAACCTTTGTGTTGTTTTATATTCTCCTCCGGATGATAGTTGCCAAGGTCCTCTCAAAGTTAGCCATGGAATTATTTGGTTTTGGCAAGAACATCATAACTTTTCAGCCGATTATAACGAAATTTGAGTCCCTAATGTTATTTTACATTCTCTTTTGAATAATACAATTGCTAAAGTCCTCACATCGTTATCCAAGAAATTATTTGGCAATAACATCATAACTATTCGGCCCATTGTAATGAAATTTGAAACTCATATTTTATTTTACATTCTCTTTCGAATGATATAATTGCCAAAGTCCTCCCAAGAATAGTCTAGGAATTATTGAATCTTTTGAAGGTCGTAAGGTCATGAATTTGAATATATGAAAGCTCCTGACTTTGGTCAGCAGACCTTGTATTTTTATTCTCACCTTATGCTTATTCCAGTAACTTTCTATGGCTTTGGTGTGAACATCTCTTGCAGGGGCCACACAATATAGAGAATAGGTCACAGTATGAGAGCGTTCCATTAGGCATTCGATTGTCTGTTTTTTAATTAGGGATAGCTAACTGAAGTGAACTGTCTTTCTGAATCAATTTGTGATACTGAACTTATTCTTAAAATTAAGTTACCTCAAAATGTCGTATTTCACCGTTTGAATATAACTTCTGCTTAATGAAGATAAACTTGTGCTCGCGTGTGAACACCACTTGCAGTGTCCAGAAAATCTAGAGAATGGTTCAAGGTATGAGAGCGGTCCATAAGGCGTTAGATTGTCTGTTTTTAATAAAGGATAGATATTTGAAGTGAAACGTCTGTCTGAACAACTTGTAATACTGAACATATGTTAAAAAATAAGTAACCCATAAACGTCGTATTTTACCGTTTGAACATAATGTTTTAACTACTAAAGATAACCCATCCCAAAATTTACCTTTTGTGGTAGGTATGTCTTATCTTTACTTGATCCTATTTTATTAATCCATTAATATTTTTACATTAGAGTATTTCCCAAATTGCTAAGTATTTAATAGAAGAAATTATATCTTATATAGTACAACATACATACCCAAGTTATCTATATTCTATCCTTTTCTTTCAATAAATACTTTTATTTATTATTTCGGCTCACTAAACCTCAACTGACTTCTATTATCGGACCGTGCATGTGTTTTCTCATATAAATTTTCTCTGGTATTTCTTCATTTTTGTGAGAAGACTTTGTCTTCTTTCATTTCGATCTTATAAAATAAATCAGGAAGGTATTGTGATATCTAAATCAGATTGGTGTAATATCGATCCTGTCAAACCAATAAGTGCAAGCTGGCAGTTTAAAAGTGTCGTTAGAATAAGTCTTTTTAAACTCATGCTGGCGCAGTCAATAAGCCGCTCATCAACGGTGCTCCAGGGACACAGAAAGCTGTTCGAAACTTGCAGTGCGCTATTTTCGTTGTTTATTTTTCTTTCGCTTATTTTGCTAAAACCCTTTATATATAATGGTTTACGGACACAGGGGTTAAGCGCTATGCCTTAGATAACGCTTCCGAGCTGCGCTCGTCTTCTTAATTTATTCATAATAGGCCCCACTTCTTCGACAGTGGTGGGCGTTATAGCGAAAAAAATGTATTACGATAACCAATAAATCAATAATGATAACCGATTTTCGATAACTGCTGATAAATTTATTGCCCGATAAGGCGATAACCGATAAATCCAAAATTATAATACAATATTGATTATTGACTATATATAGCGTTACTTTATAATACAATAGTAAGAATATTTGAATACTGTTTCTTAGTTTCTTACCTGGTGAGGCTCTCCTTCATCTCCTCATAGTTTTTGAGGATCCTTATCCCCAGCGTCCTCCTGGAGGGTACCTCTTTCTTAGGGTTGAGACTGTGAACCACATCCCTGAAGCTCTGACTGTCCACAATCTGCAGAGGCAGCATGTTGTCCACCACAAAACTGACAATTGTCTTGTCGACAGTGGACTACAGGACGGCGCTGCCCTGGGCCATGATGCTAAAGGTCTCGGCGATGGACATCTGCCGCTGTTTCTTGCTGGTTTACTCGTCGTCGTCTGACTGACCGGACGGTTCCTGCTGCGGCTGCCAGTCCAACGTTGTCCCTGCAAACTTAATCAACTTGCTTTGCCTTGTCAGGATGAATCCTGTTGAAGTGGCTTTTCAGGTTGGCCTTGGTGCCCTTGTTCGCCTTCACCTCAGTGATCTTGGGGAGGCAGGACAAGCACTGGAAGATGTAGCTGTCGCCAACCATCTTCTCGTACTTCACCCACTTGCGTAAGGAATGGCCAGGGTGACTGAGGCTCAGCTTCAGTAAACTCGGAGTCAATAGACACCGCTGAGTCTCTTTGGCTTGATGCGGGCACAGTCTCTTGCGACGCAATCGGTAATTCAATACTATAAAAATAGAAAATCACTGCACTACTAAATTACAATAAAATTAGGATCAATTTAGAGTAGAAACGTAACTTTATAAGTGTTCAAAACGTTAATAAACGGATATTAAAGAATAGCACCAAATACTACATGCATTCATATACACGTGCACAAAAAAATTAGAATGGAAGAAGCACGAAACATGGGGAAAAAATCATCCAAGAACGCGTAAAACCGGTAGTGCGCAGGAGCAACACCTCGTGACCTCTCGTCTGACAACTGGTGAGAGACTGAAGCTGAGCGAACGTTCCCAGCTCGGACCTGCCTATTTCTGCCACCAATGCACTGTGCTAAACTAGAACCAAAAACTGAAATTATCGATGAATCGATAACGCGGAAAAAATCGGATAACCGATAACCCGATATCGTTATCGCGATAACGCCCACCTATGTTCTTGGAAGAGGCTGCGTTCATACCAACAGGTGCAAGTGGAAAGTTTCAAAGCTTCGATTAAATGATTCTTCTTAGACTCATGATGTCGCAGCCAATAAGCCGCTCTCGAACGGTAGTTGAGCGACGTAGGAAGCTGCTCCCTATATATATATATATATATATATATATATATATATATATATATATATATATATATATATATATATATATATATATATATATTCGATCACCAAGTTAAACTAAATCTTTTTAAAGATTATTAACCTTCTATATTTAACCATTGGTCATTTATTTCAGCATCACCAGCAAACTTCCAAACTCTGTCATGAACACAAAACCTAAACGACATTGGATTCAAAACAAATCCTGACAACACACCACTAATCACATGCTCCCACTCAGAGTTATTCATATTCAAAATCACCAATCTATCGAGAAAGACTACCAGAAACCCCACTTTCCTTAAAGTTTTTAATAATTTTCTAGGTAATGCAACTCTATAAAAGATAGAAATGCCCAGATTTCATAAAATAAAAGAATAAGTCTTGTAGCTTTTGTCATACGTGAAATTATGTTATGTTATGTTAGGTTAGGGAGCTCAGAAAGAAGACTTCTAAATATCGTTCCAAAATCTAAATTAGCTTTGTAGAACCTATTTATTAGTATTGTGCTTATTTTAATTTAACTTCATGTCTAAATATTAAAAGAGAGAGAATTTTTAATTTACTTGTTAACTAAATTTTTATATTGTTCGTAAATATCAACAGAACGTCTATGTTGTAATCTGTGAATACGCTCTTGTTGAAAGCTAAATATTGTTTATGCGCCCTGTCGTAAAAAAGGCTACAAATGAATATATGAGGGAACAACCATGGCCTCACGAAGTACAAGAAGGCGATTAAAAAATCCGGGTATGATCTCTATAAATACTGTGATATTTCAGGAAAAGATGTAAAATACAAAAATAGTATTTCGGCTATATCCAATTTCGCTCTGTGATCAATAGCACTTGGGCATACAGTAAAAAGATATTAGTCGTCTTAAGGTGGTCCTAAATTCCTTCTAGATAGAAGGTGGCTCTGAATTTCTTTTAATTCATTCAAATATAGTGATCCTAAAGTCCTTAACAATGTAAAAGATTAGAAATGCTAGGGCCTATTATAAGGTTATCCCAGTTAGAATATACAAAATCCTAGAAAAACAGTTTAGGGGCACTATTTCTCGGCTACAATTTGGGCCTTATTAATCAGATGGTAGCCTAGGTAAACCTGAAGATCGGCGGCGCGGCCGATGGGATGCAAAATATTTCGTCCCTGTTCCAATATATTTCGGTAAACCTGAAGATCCATACCTTGCCTGCTGTACTATGGATTGCTATATGGGGTGGGCTATGCCCCCCCATACCCCCGTGCTCGCCCTCAGGAACAAGTAATAAAATCAGGGTAAATATGTAGATTATCAGCGCGAACGATGGGACGTACTATTTCATCCGTGTTCCAAAATGTTTCACATTTTTGGAGTACATTTAAGTTGACGGCTCGTGTGGGGGTAAACACAATGGGGGGACTACACTACGATGATCCTGAGTTTCATTAAATTGGGGGGGGGGTCTGGGGGGCATAGCCCCCAGTATATAATCCTAATTGTTTATAGAATAATAATTCGAAAAGGACTCAAACGCGCATGAATATTCCGACACGAGTGAACGATAATATTTACACCCCAATTTTTTTTTGACCGGGCCGCTAATCTACATATTTACCAAATCAGTTAATCATACAGTTGGGTGAAACATGTTAGGAGGTGGAAGAAATATTATCGGAATGTGAGTGGGGAAGCTCACAGGGTATGGATTGGTAAATATGTAGATTAGTGACTCGGCCGGAAAAGTATTTTTTTGGTAAACATTTTCGTTCATCCCTACCGGAATATTCATGCGTGTTTGAGTTGTCTGATATCAGATCCCACCTCCATTATAATTTGCAAAATGATTAAAGGCACTGACATGATTTGGTTAAATCATTCACCTCTGCAAATGTTAGCACATTAGTCTATAAACAATTAGGATTATATACTGGGGGGCTGTGCCTACCAGACCCCCCTCCCTCCAATTTAATGAAACTCAGGATCATTGTAGTGTGGTCCCCCCCATTGTGTTTACCCCCACACAAGCCGTTCCCTTAAATGTACTCCAAAAATGTGAATCATTTTGGAACATGGATGAAATAGTACGTCCCATCGTTCAAGTCGCTAATCTACATATTTACCTATGGATCTTCAGAATTACCATGATCCCTAGTTTCAATCAATTGGGGGAGGTTCTGGGGGGCAGCACCCTAGTATATAATCAATTGGTTATAGAATAATGTTCTAACATTTTTAACCAAACACGCATGAGATGGTACATAAGAACATAAGAAAAGAAGGAGACTGCAAAAGACCATTCATGGCCTACACTTGGCAGCTCCTGTTCCAGTCAACACACAAAAGATTTCTTACCAGAGAAAAGTCATCAACATTGTCACCCTTTAAAGGAGTTCATCAGATCTAATCTACAATATACATAAAATGCATCCAGAGGATTATGTCCATTCATGCAACCGCAAAATAATCTCCCCACTCCTTAGAAAAATATATACATATGTACATAAAAAAGTCAGTCCCATCTAGCAGCTTCATTCATATATTTATCTAATCTATTCTTAAAACTACCCAGAGAGGAGGCTTCTATCACATGTCTAGTGAGCCTATTCCATTCATCTACCATACGATTTGTAAACCAATTCCTCCCAATCTCCTTCCTAAACCTATACTTATCAAGCTTAAACCCATTGCTACGTGTCCTGTCATGTTCACTAAGTATAAGAACCTTACCCAGATCCCCTTTATTATATCCTTTTACCCATTTGAAGACTTCAATCAATTCCCCTCTGACTCTTCTCCTTTCCAATGTATGTAGATTTAGTTTTCTGAGCCTTTCACCATAAGGTAAGTTCTTTAGCCCACCAATCATCTTTGTCATCCTTCTCTGCACAGACTCAAGCAAATCAATATCCTTCCTATAATATGGTGACCAAAATTGTACTGCATAGTCTAGATGAGGCCTAACTAGCGCCAGATACAGTTTTAGAATGACTTCAGCACTCTTATTGCTTACACTCCTCCTAATGAATCCCAATATCCTATTAGCTTTATTCTTAGCATTTAGGCATTGCTTTCTAGGACGAAGGTCTGAACTTACCAAAATACCCAAGTCCCTCTCACAATCGGTCCTCCCTAAATTTCTCCCATTTAATTTATAACTATTCAGTGGATTATTTCTACCTATACTAAGTACACTACATTTGTCTATGTTAAACTTCATTTGCCATTTCTCAGCCCAATTGGACAGAATGGTCAATTCCTCCTGCATTACAACAGCATCAGAATCAGCACTAATGGCCCTACCTAGCTTAGTATCATCAGCAAATTTACTCAGGTCACTACTTATACCTATGTCAAGATCATTAATATAAATTAAGAATAGCAAGGGACCCAAAACAGATCCTTGCGGAACTCCACTGCTAACACACACCCACTCAGATTTAACTCCATCTATACTAACTCTTTGCTGTCTGTCACCAAGCCATGACTGAATCCACCTAAATATACTGCCATCGATCCCGTGTGCTTTAACTTTGCTCAGAAGCCGTAAGTGTGGCACTCGATCAAAAGCCTTACTAAAGTCCAAGTATAAAATATCATAGTTTTCATCCTTATCTGCTGCTTCATACACCTTACTATAAAAAGACAGCAAATTAGTCAGGCAGGATTTACCCTTACTAAAGCCATGCTGTGATTCTTTTATCAACTTATGCTTATCCAAGTGATCCCTAATATTCCTTGCTATAATAGATTCCATCATTTTCCCTACCACTGATGTCAAACTTACTGGTCTGTAATTAGACATATTTGTTTTATCCCCTTTCTTAAATATAGGTATCACATTGGCTTTCTTCCATGCCACTCTCCAATGATTTTCTAAAGATGCATGCTAGGGGCTCACTTAACACATCCTTACATTCTTTCAAAATTCTAGGAAAGACCTCATCAGGACCGGGTGCTTTACTACTTTTGATTTTATCAATTTCCTTTGTCACTATCTCCTTTGTGATCAAGATATCCTTTAATTTCTCTTCATCATTACCACGAAAGATCATTGACACCTCAGGTATATTTAGAGTATCTCTGCCTTAAGTGATCCTCTCCATTTTTTATTTTCCTATAAATGCCCTTTTTAATGCCAATATAATGCTTAATTTTATCTGTCATCCATTTTGGGTCATTATTTTTAGTCCTAATCTCCTTATAAGGAATGTTAATCATCTGACCTGTAATTAATGGCTCAATTATTCTTTCATACTCCTCTTCAATTGTAATCTCTTCCTCCTGGTGATTATTGTCTCCACTAACTGATATCATTGAATCTATTCCTGAATTGATTTCATTGCCTGGTTTCTGTACAACTGCCTCCAGGTAAGTCCTTAGCCCATTATAATTTGCTCTTCTAAAGTCAGGAATTTCAACATTGTTCATGCTACTATCAATACCATTCCATTTCATCTTGAATCTAATTTCACAATGGTCACTATTACCCAAATTTCCTCCAATTTGAAAAGGAAATTTGGGTAATAGTGACCATTGTGAAATTAGATTCAAGATGAAATGAAACATAAATGCAACTTAAATGTCATTTTGGCTGAAAAAAATACACTTTTTCGGGTGCGCCGCCGATCTTCAGGTTTACCATAGCCTAATCTGGATTTGGCCAATTATGGCATTTTGTTTGTTTTTATTTAGTTTCTGGCCTTTATTCATTATTAGTAAATGCCTACACTTCTCAGTTGTATTATTGGTAAATGTTGCAAGTATGGGCAATGCGATTCTAGCTTATTCTTTTGACTATTTTTCAGTTTTTTTTACTATCCCACTGGTCAATCAGTTCTGTATTCAGTTCCATCAATGACCAATCAGAAAGCTTTATTTGTTTCAAGGCTTTTTCTGTTTTTTATATTGATCAAAACTAGGTTTTTATTTTATATGTTTTTTACCCTTATTTCTTTTCTATATATTCTACTTACCCTATGCCTGACATTATTTAGTCTTTTTAATTATTTTTCACTTAATTTTTTATTGTTTAATGCTCGATAAAACCATATTTTGGTGTTGTTAACAAAGCCTGACTTCTTAATTCTGACTAAAATATTACTTTTTATTTTTTTGCCTCTGTATTAATTTCTCTTCTTTGATTTTTTACAACATTCAAAAATTCCTCAGCCTCCTGATCACCCACAAGAGCTTCCCAGTCTATATTTCTGTAATTAAAATTGCCCATTATACACACATGCTTACTTCTACATGCCCGTTCTATCTCCTGCCACAGAAAATTTGAAACTTCCTTACTAAGATTTGGTGGTCTGTATAATAATCCTATGACAAGCTTGTTTTTACCTTCCTTTACATTTAGCCATAATGACTCTTGTGTTATCATCTAATTTAATTATACTGTTTACACAACACTGGAGATTATCTTTAATATAAATAATAACCCCTCCTCCTCTCTTCCTATTCCTATCTGTATGGAACATGTTAAAGCCCTCAATCTCAACCTCAGGTTTAAAGTGATTACCTGCCAAATCAAGCCATGACTCTGTTATCGCAATTATATCAAAATTCTCTTCACTCGCTAATGCTCTTAAAGAGATCTATCTTATTCCTTATACTCCAACCATTTGTGTAGTATATTTTAAAGTTTTTTTTATTATTCCCATCTTCATTGCATCATGCTTTTTTATTCCTAGTTATCTGCTCATTCACTTGTGCATTAGTCACCCTATAACGCATCAGTATGCCCTCCCCCCTAGCTATTCCTCTATCTCTGCATCCCTTCCATTTCCTATACCTGCCCTCTATTCCTGTTATTCCCTTACCTCTAACAGCTTCTAGTTTCCCACCCGTAACGACCTAATCACCCTATCCAGCTCCCCCCATAGAACCTCAACACCTTCCCGACTAAGATGGAGCCCATCCATCGCATACAACCTCGTATTCCCGTAAAACCCACCCCAGACATCTACAAACACCAATCCTAACTCCTCACACAGTCCTTTCACAAATTCATTCAAACCAATTGCACGCGACAACCATTCGACCCCCACATCCAATCTCGGAAGCACACCAGAAACAACACCTTTTACCCTGCTTTTACTTATCCTTTCAACTAACCTTTTATACTGCTCACGTAACTCACATGTACCCACCTTCTTTACATCATTCACTCCCACATGCGTAATCACAACTGCATCCCCCTCACACCCAGAAACCAGCCTATCATACCTCTCACAAACATCACTTACACCAGCACCCGGCAGACAAACTCTCATTCCCTTCCACTTGCTATCACTCAACTTCCTATCTAAATACCTAATCTGAGAGTCACCCATCACTAGCACCTCATTCATTCTCCTATTCTGTCTTGGCCTAACATTACCCTCCCTCCTGCTCTCAGTCACACTACCTCCCATCCTGCTTTCACTGGTTGCCTATAATAGCACGCATTAAGTTTAACATTTGCTTGTTAATATTTAAGGCACTTAAATTTGGAGTGTCATACTTTATTCGAGAGATGATTACCAACTATGGTAAATATGTAGATTAGAGACTCGCCCGAAAAAGTGGGGGTTTTTTGGTAAATATTTTTGTTCACCCATGTTGGAATATTCATGCGCAAAGTAGTTCCTTTAAACGATCTAACTAATTAGATTTAAATATATAAAAAAGTAATAAAAATAGTAAAAGGGGGAAAAATATATTGACAAATAAAAATGACTCCAAATGAGGATAATAAAAAGATATTAAGTGAAAAACAAAATAAAAATTCAAATCAGTCATTTCTGACATCAGACCCCACCCCCACCCCTATTTTAATTTGCAAAACGATTAAAGGCGCTGACATGATGTAGTTAAACCATTCATCTCTGTAAATGTTAAGACATTATTCTATAAACAATTAGGACTATATACTGTGGGGCTGTGCCTCCCAGACCCCCCCAATTTAATGAAACTCAGGATCATCGTAGTGTGGTCCCCTCATTGTGTTTATCCCCACATGAGCCATCCCCTTAAATGTACTCACCAAAGGATGTCTATACATAAATATAAAATAAGAACAAAGGACATTATCAGGCACATAATACATTAGGAAATCCAAAATTTTCCCTTTATTTACCAAAGAGTTGATGATGTAGAGTCCCCAAAGGAATTTAAAAATATTTTTCTTATGCAGTTATGTGTACTTTTCAGATCCGACACTCATTTTTCCCTGAAATGCATACTTTTTCATAATCAACTTAAGGCCTATAATACGAAAAGAAATTTCAAATCTGAAAAGTACATATAAAACTGCATAAGAAAAACACCTTCAAATTTATTTAAAAGATCCAGAACCAGACCTAAACTAACTTTACTTTACCCTAACAATATTTTCATCAGCTTCTTGCTGAAACTCAATTTCTGTGCAGAAAACAGTTTATAAACAAAAGAGTAGCACTTGATCAAATGTGGACATTAGAATGCCACGTGCCCTTAAATGCACTAACTGAAAATTTACATATGATTTTAGGGCCTTTTGAAGCCTTTGCAATTATATTACAGTAAAAGAAATTTCGATTTTGGCTAAATTTACAATTCCTGCAGCATGTAAGGCATTTAATAACACAGGATTATACTGTGAGCCCTATATATTTCTAAGGCCTGAACATCATCATCTTAGACTTCATGTATTATTTGATATTGTGACTTACAGCAATCACTGCTCACCATTGTAACATTTAAACTGAAGGCTTTACACTTCGCTTCGGTGTTTGTTTGTTGCTTTGTCTCGCTGTTCAGTTTGTTAACCGTTTTTGGTGCTGCCATAGCCTTGTCTGTGATTGTATTATTAGTTCCTGAATTATTAATGCCTGTCTTACGGTTTGCTGTAGCTACGCATTTGTGAGTAATCCTTTTGTTGTTGTTTTTGTTTCTCCTTGTGGCCATTTTTATTACTTTCCTTATTATTCACCCATTTTTTTTCTGCCTGCCTCCGTGTTTTAGTTTCAGTCTATAATTCCATTATTTTCTAATGTGCCTTATCACGTGCTTTGTACTTTGCTATTCTCAATAGTGTTTTTATTACTTTGTATTTTTCATTTGCCCCATGTTTCTCTTCGTATTATTTTCTTCCATGCTCTCTTTACTTCTTTATCCCTATTATTAACTCCTCCATTCTTATCTACCTTTTCTTTCCCTTGCTCTTCCTGCCTCACTTTTTCCCCCAGCCTAAATTCTTCTAGTCTAGATTGTTCTGCTTTCTGACCCACGCATCACTTGTTTCATTCTGACTAATTCCTTGTCCTCATTTCTTTCCCCCTCCCCTAATTTTTCACGCTGCTTTATATTTGCCTTGACACGTGCTTTGTACTTCGCCATTCTCAGTATATGTTGGGGTTTTTTGTTAGTAGTTGTTTTTATTGAATTTTGCTTTTTTGTGACCCCCTTTTTTTTCTTACATCATATTCTTCCCTGCACAACCTCCCCACTCTCAGTTTATAATGCGTCTCTACTCAATGTTAGAAGCGTTGCTAATAAAGTGGAGTTCATTCACTATCTCCTTACTAATTCACATATCTCCCTCCTTGGTCTCAGTGAAACTTGGCTTGATCAGAGTGATGGCTGCTTGTCGCTAGCGACCCCCCCCCTCCCCCAGCTCCTCCCTTGATCTTTTTCTTGACAAACTTACTAACCTTTTCACTAGTCTCTCCCCATTGGGTCATCTTCTCATCATGGGGGACTTCAACCTCCCATCACTAATCCTAATCTACCTGCCTTCCTTGAGATCCTTGACCTCTTCTCCCTACTCAACACGTTTCTTCCCCAACACACTCCCATGGTAACATTTTACACTGTAATTTCCGACTGTCAAATTTCCAACTTGATCACTTCTATCCTGTCTAATGCTATTTCTGACCATTACCTTATTAACTTTAATGTCTCAACCCCCACTTCTTTGCCCTCTTGGCCTCCTCTCATCCCAAAACCTTATCGACGGCTAGCCTCCATTGACATCCCATCCCTCCTTAATGATGTTGCCTCTAATTTACCCCCTCCCGACACTCTTGCCTTCCCTGACCAAATCCTCTCATCCTTGGAGCAATCCCTCCTAACTTGCCTTAATGCCCACTCCCCCATTATTACTCCTTTGTCCTCTCATCGTCACTGCACCCCATGGTATTTGCTGGAACTCCTACACTCAAGACAGTCTTTATGTGCCCATGAAAGAGCTCTTTGTAAAGCTTGCTCCCATGGGCAAGATACAACTGCTCTTTCGCATACTTAACGTCTTGCAACATCTCTCTACTTGACTAAACTGAAATCTGCTTGTGAAGCCCATTCGCGTAAATTGTTAGCTGACAATAAGAATGACCCCCGTGCTGTTTTCTGCCTGCTCACTTCTCTTACCGCCCCACACCAAATCAACCTTTGTGCCTCCCTCCCACGACTGCCTGACCAGGCGTTTCACATTCTCCCTGATCTCCCCCCCTTCCCGGTCGCTCAACATATTTCCTGCCGTGACCGCTTCTGAGTTGTTTGCCTTACTCTCGCGCTCTCAAATCTGGCTCCCTTTGTGACTCATTCCCCCCCAAGGTATTAATCAAAATATTGCCTGTCATACTCCCAATGCTCCTCCATCTGTTCAATACCTCCCTTGCTACTGGTGTTGTTGTAGCGGGCCGAAGGCAACACTAACCCCACGTTCCAACCTTATCCTAGAATTTCTTAGCCTTGAGAACCCAGAGGAAGAATTGACATGATTTGATATACAGTCCTTTACTTTAAAAAATTACAAATATAATTACAATTTAAATAATTAAATGTTTATAAACAAATTCAATTAGAAAAAAAAAGTGTGCACACTACTAAACAAAGCCAAAATTCCCCAATTCAAACAAAATACAAAAAAAACTATGAAGGGCGAAGAGAACAAATTTTTACAATGATTTCCATGCAACAAACAAAATGACCAGAAACCCTGAACGAAAAAAAGGGGGGTACGGCAGTGCAGGTGGCAAACGAGGTAGGAAAAGGCCTCTGTTTCAGGGCTGGGTGGAGCACTCGCGCCGAGAACTCTTCTCGCAGTCCGTAAAAGCTTCCACTCTTAGAAAGAAGACACAGGATGTAATACTGGAAAAGAGTCAGAGAAATTTTGGTATAGCGTTTCCAAAGAAAAATCTGGTGATGAACTTCAATATCCCTTGTTGTCATAATTAATGTTGAGCCTATTAGCATTACCTCATTCTTTGGCCTGTTTGTTAAAATAATTTTAGCAAAGAAACTATCTTACTCAAGTGTAATATCCAAATGCGCTGGACAAATTTTAGGAAACTCTTTAATGAATTTATAAAATTCTATAAATATTTATATTTATATACTGAAAATGTAAAACAATCTGTTAACATTACTTGTATTAATAATATGAAAAATTGGAAGGCAAATAATAAAATTGTCTACCCACACACTTACACAGGGGTAGGGAAAGATATATGAAAAGGGGGGTGGGAGAATGGTCCTACAGACACACACACTGCTCCCCCACATTGTCCCTTCTTCCTTCAAATGTGCCCAAATCCGTCCGATCCTTAAAAAGCTGAAGCTTAACCCTTCCTACCCAGCTAGCTATCGCCTGATCTCACAACTTCCCTTCTTCTCTAATGTCCTTGAGAGAGTAGTTGTTTCGCACATTAATTCCCACATCATTGCCTGTAATATTGATATGACTTACCAATCAGGTTTTAAAGCTGGGCACTCTACCAAAACTGCTCTACTCAATGTTACTGATTGCTTACGTAGAGCTGCTGACCAGGGTTGTGCCTCCATCCTCATTCTACTTGACCTCTCTGCCTTTGATACTATTGACCATTCTGTCTTGCTTGATCGCCTCCACTCTTTCCTTGGCATTTCTGGCACTCAAAATTGGTTCCGCTCTTACCTTTCATCTCGCACCCAATCCGTAGTGATTGATGATGTCTCCTCTGACCCCACTTCCTCAAGGCTCGGCCATCTCCTCTTTCGTATCTACTTATTCCCTCTTAGCTCCCTCCTACGTAATCTCGGTCTATCCTTCCACCTCTATGCTGATGACATTCAAATCTTTATTTCCTCTTCCCCCTCTACCATTACCCACTCAATCTGTGACCTATCTGCCTATTCTTCCATCTCGGACTGGCTATCAGCTAACTTCCTCAAACTTAACCACTCCAAAATTGAAGTTCTTCTGGTTGGTACCCCTGCTCTAGTATACAAAGTTAAATCCCTCTTTCCCTCCCTCCCTCCCTCTGGGTGGAAACTCTGTCGCTTTCTGTGACTCTGTTAGAAATCTAGATGTTGTATCTTCCTCTCTACATCCCCTTCAGCTAGTCCAGAACTACGCTGCCCGACTACTCCTCCGTCGCTGTCGCTTCTTCCCTTCTAAGCCCTGCTTCAGGAACTGCACTGGTTACCTGTTAGATATTCTCATTTCAAGATTCTTCTCTTCACTTTCAAGGTCCTTCACCAAAAGGCCCTAACCTACCTTTCATTAATTATTATTGAAGTATTGAGTATTATTATTACACAGAAGGAATTATGAATTAATGGTACGTAAAGAAATTAAATAAGTTTTATTATATTTATTATTTATTGATCTTCATTGATAATTACTAATAGTGATTCATAAAACCCATATTTAACTCATTGCACTACATTTATTTTTATTTATTTCATTTCTTTACGTACCATCGATTCCTAATTCCTTCCGTGTAATGATAATACTCGATACTTCAATAATAATTAATAAAGTTAGTTGTTACATAAACTAAATAGAATATAGTAAACAAATAAATGTAAGATGAAGATTGTGCCCAAGTTTACATAGTATCTGCTAACAACTAATCTTGTGACACAGAAGAGCCTTATGCTGGAAGTTTGGTATCGTCAGTCGTCACAACCAAGTGACTTTAGATCTTTGATAGCGAATAATGCACAGTTTATGTGGAAATTGTAATTCAAATCAGACTAATTCGATAGTGTCAACTAATAACGACTAATGTATTAAATACTATTAATATTCAGCTATTCTTACTCAACATTTAACATAGGCTGGGATTAGGAAGCGCGTGGAGCATAACTTACATCTACAGTGGCTTAGGTAGTCAACTGAACAACAGAAAGAATTTTCTTACAGAGGATCTTCTGGAAGAGGCAAATCATGCCTGTGGCTCAAAGGTTTTGAAATCAGAGTTATCCTTCTCGTCATGGCTACGAGCCCACCTACCCATCCCCACCATGACGCCCAGTCACGGTGGTAACCTCCCCAGTAAATAGTGTCAGCTTTAAATAATAATCCCGACGGAGATTCAAACTGCTGACCCAACGATTGATGGGCAAGCACGCTAACCACTACACTAGCCGGGAGGGTACTATAGTACCAAAACTTACTCTGAAAATGTAACAAATTTGGTAAAATTGTACCAAATCTAATTAAAACAAAAGTAAAATGGTATAAAAAATTGTTTCTTTGCGGCAAAAAGGTACCAAATTTGTATGAATCATGGTATCTGAAGTGTTTTTTTTTATGGCAAAAAGGTACCAAATTTGTACGAACGTGCCAACTTTGGCATTGCTGCTGAACAAAGCTCTAACATCTTAGAATTGCATCAGCTGTTCTAAATGACACCTGGGCCCTGACCAGGCCTTCATTTCACTCATATAAACGATTAAACATACAATACATTTCTTATACTGTCAGATCTTCAATATTAATTGATAATTAACAGTGATGCATTCTTGTTAACTAATCTAAATCTATTAGTAAATAACTTATTAACATTATAATTTCACTGAATAATAGAACAGATGAGTAGATACATAACTTGATTGATACTAACAGTGTAGTGGGCCGAAAATCTATGCTCTAATCCCAGTCATTCCAACCCAAACCCACTTCCTACACTAATTCGGACGTGAGAAATCAAAGGAGAATGAAACGGATTGTATGTACAGTCCTTTACTTACAAAAAAAATACAATAATATTTAAAAATATATATAGCTAATTTTCCTATATACACAATTAATATTATCTGACGCATACCAATCAAAATTTAAAAAAACCCCATTTAATTAGACGATATATGCAAAAGAAGATATGCTAAGTCTAACAAGCCCCCCAAAATATCTGCCAGGGTAATATCCACCAACCGATAACAGTAGACAAGAAGTCAATAACAGGAGGCCTAAAGCAAACAAGTGGGAGGGGGGTCCATTCCCCCCCTCCCAAAAGGGCTCACATGTTACCCAGGTGGGTATTGGCATCTCAAGCGTTTTACAAACAAAAACTGGTTTCCTCCGAGCTCAAACAATATAATTTGATCACGTCTTGAAGCTATCAAAGCCCTCTCTGTCCTGGTTGGACTTACAATCTCTTCTTTCTGCTCGGTTATCTGAACCCTACAATCTCTGCCACTTCTTACAAACGGTGGCGATTAAGTCTACTGGAGTGGTCTTTCAACAAACTATTTAACATTTAGCTGAGGAAGAGAAAAAAGGACGTCTTATAGAAATCATGAAAATCAATTTATATATACAAAAAGAAAATATAAAAAACAACATTCCCACTCACACACACATTCTTACAGAGGGAGGGAGAATGGCCCTTCATACACACACACTCACTCACATTCACTCCACCATACCGGCAAATAAACAATGTTTGAAATTTTGATTCAGCTATTTGGCAAGTAGGAAAGAAAGTTAAAAACTTTTAAAAAACACTGTTGAAAGAGTCTGTAATAAAATTTTGGAAGGAATCATTTTTGGAATCGGGAAAACTGGGATTATTTTTATCTATTCTGATGATGAATCCCCCCAAATTAACGATTCTTACGATTCTGATTAATCGTCCCATCTCTACACAATATAAATAAAATCAATTTAATGGCATATACAATTTATTTAAATAATACTCATTTATTTCCATTTAAACTTTAAAGCAGCTAATACCTAAGAATAACTAAAATTAATAATAAGGCATTTGATTTCATTCGAACATTGAAGCATCAATACCTAAGAAAAACTAAAGTTAATAATAAGACTCATTTAATTCCATTTGAACTTTGAAGCATCAAATCCCTAAGAATAACTAAATTCATTATCCTTAAGTTATAATGAAGAAACAATAAAATTTCATTTGTTTTGCCTCATCTACTTCTTTTATAGGAGAGCATATCATGCCGCTAATGTTGAAAAGCCTTTCACATATTTGGGACATATTTGGAAATGTATCTCTTTAGCTGCCCACCACTGTAAGGGATTGGCCTCATTTTGAATCAAAGCTAATTTTATGTATTTGCTCATTTCAGCATCAATTGCACATCTAATAGTTTGAATTTTCTTATCCTCGCTGGTATTTGAATTCATTTTTATATTTCACTTCATCTAAAGCTAAAGTTGAAATTGTTTTCAGTTTCCCCTTCACTTGCTATCAGCTGATGTATCAAATTCTGGCTCATCAATGTTTAAGACTTATTGTCACTGACATAAATATTGACTACCATACTTTATTGCAGAAACTACTCCACAACATGTCCATTATATTTTTCTGCAAAAAATGTCTTGTAATGAGGATCTAAAAATGTTGTAAGGATGAGGTTTTTATCATTGAAGGAGGAGTTAAATCTATTTTTCAATGATTTCCATCCAGATATGTCAAATCAAGTCCCACACACAGTCCTTTACGTTCAAAGATACAGCGGTAATTACTATACTGAGAGAAATGAGTGTGCACACAGTGATGAGCGCATATGCAATAACATTTTATCAACAATTTAATTTCTTTATTCTAAGTTTCGAACACTTGACTATATTCCAATTCAACATATTTTTATAAATTAGAGAAATTCTGCTGAGATCAGCCTTTGATAGTCAATAGCTACGCATTAATTACAATTAACTTTATAGTAGTATTGAATGACTAACCAGAACATATAAGGTTAAAACTCAAAAGTGCATTCAATCTCATTCCTGCAAAACTCAGACTGGCAATTTATGCATTAACTATAGTTATTTATTAACTTTTGACAGATGCTGTTCGGCAGAATTTATTTATTGTAGGGGGGGGGGGTATGTTCGCTGGCCAGATTACAATAGTAATGCCGAGCAAGGTGGTGGGTCAGACTGTTGGCCTTCGCCGGCCGGAAATTGCCCGCACTTGTTCTATGGATTAACACCAACAAATGGGTAAATTTTAAGAACATCCCCACCATGAATTGGAGTGCTTAACAAGTCTGGCAACTGCATTTTAATTCAAGCCCTAAGGTTTATTTTAAAATTGTAATCAGCTAGTAGTATACACAATTAGAAAGCCTAGCATTAAGTTTGAATTTAAAAGAGATTGACAGATATTGTTAGGCACTCTAATGTTCATTGTTTTTATGCCGTTCTTCTTCACTTCAGGTCCCTGAATGCTAATTAAATCAATCATATTTTATTTAATATTGAATAATAAAAAAATATACATATATTTTAATTAAGAAAAAAATAGGATACATTTCCAATTGATATTGTCACTGTGTATTCCATATTTAGTGGATAGAATGAAGAGTAATATTCTGATGTCGGAGGTCTATCACAATTTATAAAGTCACAAAATGTCAATATTTCAACTCAAGAATTTTTTCCTGATGTCAGCTTGAATTGGGATAAGAAGCTTAATTTACACTTAAATATATATTTTTTTTTAATGTTAACTTTATTTTCTATGCATTTTAGGCTACTAAAGCCTGAGGGTTTTTTTGTTCAGTGCTGGAGTAAGTGATCTGAGGGCCTGGTGTCTGGCTGTGCAAGTGATGCAGTTATGATTATACATGTAGGAGTGAATGATAGGAGAGTAGGTGCATGTGAGGTAAGTGAGAGGTATAAGAGGTTGATTTAAAAGGTGAAAGATGTTGTGACAGGTGTGCTTCTGAGAATGGATATTGGGTTGGACAGGATATCTTGTGTAATTGGGCTGAATGAATATGTAAGGAGTATGTGTGAGAGGGAAGGTATGATATTTGTGACTATGTGGGATAGGTTTTATTGAATGAAAGTAATGGATGGACTGTATTTGAGTTTGGATGGGGTAGATGTGTTGTGGAAGAATATGATAATTTTATTAGGTCTTGACAGTAGGGAAACTAAGTAATGATAGTGCTTAGGGAAATATAAGAGGACCCAATTGTACCAAAGCTAGACAGGGTAGGGAAAGGGAAGAGATATCAAGGTATTCAGGCTAAAAGAGGTGCTTCAGTGATAGAAGGGTTGAGTTGTCTCTATATCAATGCAGGTAGTCTTAGAAATAAGAAGGATGACTTAGTTATGTTATTGATGAAGATATAAACATAGTATGTGGGTGAATTTGATTTACATTAGTCAAAGGAGAGGTAGGATTGGTGGTGGGCTAATTATTCATATTAGGAATAGCATTGCTTTAAATCTAAATAATTCAATAAAGCAAGAAGAAGCTGAGTCACTGTGGATAGATATTAGGGTCAGTAAAAATAGGATAGAAAACTTGGGAGCTTTTTACAGACCACCTGGACAGACTGATTGTATTGATGAGTTAATGATCAGGGAAAAAAGTAAAGGATGTGAAGTAGATACAGTTATTCTTGGTGACTTTAATTTAAGCTCTGTGGATTGGGAAAATGTGATAGGAAGAGAGAGCAAGTTGTAAGTTTATAAAATGTTTTGAAAATAATTTTTTTAGTTAATTTGTTAATATATCAACAAGGGGTACCGATATATTAGATCTAGTACTTTCAAATGATGATAATTTAGTTTAGGAATTGACTGTCAGGGAAGCATTATTGAGAAATACTGATCATCAGATAGTTTGTTTTAACTTAGGAATAAGGAAAGCTACTAAATCTCCAAATTTCCATAAGAGAGATTTGTAAAACTTAGAAACTTGTTGAATTAGGTTAACTGGGACATATAATTCAGTGGTAAGAATACTTGTGAGATGTGGAATCCTTTTAAGACTTTATTAAATGTAGTCCAAAAGTAGTGCATCCCAACAAAGGTAATTAGGAAGCTATTATGGTGGAATCATGAGATAGCTAGGAAAATTTCTGAAAAGAAAAGAGCATATTAAAGATTACAGGGTGAAGGTACTGCTGAAAATCTGAATCCTTATATGGTAACTAGGAATGAATTAAATAAGATAATTGAGAAAGGCAAAAGGGTACCAGAAATTAATTTAGCTCAAAATAATAATAAAGATCCAAGAAAATTCTTTAGCTATTATAAAATCAATAAAAAATATAGGTAGCAGAGAGAATAGGGCCTATTAAATATGAAGGGCTTGTGAAAGAATCTGATGACAAAATATAGGTACTTAATTATCATTTTGCTTCAGTATTTACAGAATCCGATGAGTTTAATTTCTGATAGTTCTAGGTCAGAGGATATGGTGTTTAAGACCATTAATATAAATAGGGAAATCATTAAAGGACTTATATTTGATTTGAATACTAGTAAGGCATGTGGCCCAGATGACATTCATTCTAGTTTACTTAAAGAATGTGTAGAAAGTATTGCAGTAGCTCTTGAGAAGATATATACTAGATCACTGGAGTTTAGAAAAATACCTAATATAAATGTAGTGCCAATTTTAAGGAGAGAAGTAGAGGACCCAAATAACTTTAGACCTGTAAGCTTAACATCTATAGTTTGAAAAAAGAAATTCTTGAAGGTAGTTAAGAAGAGTATTTCTGATCAGCTAGAAAGTTAGTTTAATAAATGATGCTCAGCATCGGTTTGGAAGTGATAGATCATGTTTAACAAACTTACTGAAATTTATGGATTATGTAACTAAACAATTAGATAAGGGAGAGAATGTTAATGTAATTTACTTAAATTTTAACAAAGCTTTTGATAAGGTTTCACATAAGAGACTAGTTCACAAATTAAAAAATGCATGGGATATTTTTGGAAAGTTTTGAATTGGATACCTAAATGGCTGAAAGACAGGAGACAGAGGGTGATACTGAATGGGGTGAGGTCACAGTGGAGGAACATTATCAGTGGTGTACCTTAGGGATTGATTCTAGGCCCTTTACTTTATTATTCCTAGTTTATATAAATGATCTTGTAGAGGGTGTAAATAGTAGTATCAATTTTTGCTAATGATAAAATTGGCAACTAGTAAATGAAATTGAAGCTAACTTTAAAGTGCAGTGTTTTGAATAAGTTATTTAGATTGGAAGAGATAACAAGCTCAATTCTGGTTCTACCCAGGATACCACACATAACCATTTATTGCCACGCCTTTGTTCCCATCACTTCTATAGCACTGGGAGTATTGTGCTAGCATACACAGATGACTGCAGACCTGAAAAGGGGGTTAGCTTTCATGCTGTGTCCTCTACTTGAAGTTGGCAGGGCTCTACCGAATGCTATCTTTGTGGCTGAACTGGTTGCAATACACTCTCTAGTTTGCAGTATCTGTAGTGCCAGGGCTGCAGCGAGATTGTTGTCTTCTGGGTTCCATCTACTGAGTGACTGCATGGCATGAATCAGGTCATCCCTTCTGGCTGGCTGGCAAAGGTGTGAACAGCTGCGGGTAACCTAAGGTTGCACATCATTACACCGCAAATTTTCTTTTGGACCTTACACCTGCTCCCACTTCCTTGACTTTTAGAGGTTGGGGTGAGTGGGCATTTTTTTAGCTTCTGTTCATGCTTTTTGTTTATTATTTTAGTTTTGTTGTTTGGGACTTTTAAAAAAAAATAATTAGTCCATTTGTAAGCTGAAGAATAATTTTGACAGTGTTTTCCTTCCAGGCTCCAGACAGTAAAGCACTTCTTTTTGTGTCCTAGTCTGGGAGAGTTCTGTGAGTGGTACATGTCCCTAGAACTATGATTTGCAGGGTTGCAAGTGCCTGTTCTGTGAGTGGTACATGTCCCTGGAACTATGATTCGCAGGGTTGCGAGTGCCTGTCCTGTGTCCTTGGGGACAGACTTGCTCATCCCAGGTTATCTAATTTTTTGTGGAGCATCAGGCAGGCCTTATCCATACAATTTAAAAAAAAAAATTATCTAATAGAATTGCTTTTTAGCAGCTGTGCTTCTATAGGTGGCTACCAGACACTATCCCTAAAAATAAATTAAAAAAAATATCACAGTGAACTGGCAGCCACAGGTCATCACCTCAGGGGGACTTTGAATAGCAGTAAGTTAGTTCTAGTTTTATCTTTCTTCGCTAAATCTTAAATGGAGCACAATGATTAGAGTAGCCCCCCTCAAAAAATAAATAAGAGAACACCGACCCCCAAAAGTACCACACCAAATTCAAGGCAGGAGAAGGCTTGTATGCCAAGACAAACTTTCTTTGCTAAGACCTTGAAAAGCCACAGTGTCAATCTTGCATTTACATAACTCATAGCCTTCAGATGTCTGACTACCAGGTAGTATACAGCTATTTCCATGAGGAGTTCCTCAAAAGTGCTCACTACAGCTCCTTCCTGAAAAATCAGAGGCTATAACTTTCAGTGAAATATGTGTAAAATCCAGCCTAACTGGGAAGTGCAGAGGCTTGTTGCCTACAATTCTCCTTTAGATGTCTGCCCACCCTTTCCATTGGATTGGGGCTGGTCAGGTTGGTGAATAATGTATACCCAATATGATGCCTCTATTCTTTACCTTGCTCTTCAAACCTCCCTTCAAGTGGTAGCATTCCAGTTCCATGTAGTTAAGAGCTATTGTCTCGTCTCTATATTTTATTAACGGCCCTGCTTTGATAAGGTGTTCTGCCACATCATAATCTGGTTGCCGAGGCCCTCTCTCCTTTTCACACCCCTAAACAGTAGATACCCTTTCTTTGTGCATTACATGATTAATCATTCCTAGGGACTGGACCTTTGCAGAACTAGTCAGAGTTGAGATTGTATTATGGTGAAACAGATGCAAGTTGGCAGAGATTTTGGCTGCTGTGCCCTTATTGTTGGCTTGCATTTAATGAAGTGTCTAGGTTCTCTCAACAAGGAGTTTAGGTTGATTGATGATACCATTGAGTTCTTCTTAAGCTCCGAATTGGGCACACTCGCGAGACGCACTGCCATTTGATGGAGCGCTTGCCAGCACCAGACTGTTTGGCACATTCTTGTTGAATGTCCCAATCTGGGTGATCTTCCCGCACGATACCTGTCCCGGTACCGGGTTGCTACTGCCTGTCCCTTGTACTCGGGACGAGTGTGTGCACATTGACTGGTAGACTTTTGGGGGGGAGGCTGGCCTTCTCCCTTTTATTTAACTAGTTTTTTTTCTGTTGTTTTCTTTGTACGTCTCACGCCCCGGACTGGTGGAAGGGGGACCTCCCCCGATGCCGGAGATTGCTTCCTAATTGTTGTGATCTTCCTTTTTTATCATTGTTTTCATATTCTTATTTTAAAGTAGCCTAGTGCTAGGCTGTCTTGATTCTCGTGACTTATGGCACATTCTTGTTGAATGTCCCAATCTGGGTGATCTTCCCGCACGATACCTGTCCCGGTACCGGGTTGCTACTGCCTGTCCCTTGTACTCGGGACGAGTGTGTGCACATTGACTGGTAGACTTTTGGGGGGGGAGGCTGGCCTTCTCCCTTTTATTTAACTAGTTTTTTTTCTGTTGTTTTCTTTGTACGTCTCACGCCCCTGTTCTGGTGGAAGGGGGACCTCCCCCGATGCCGGAGATTGCTTCCTAATTGTTGTGATCTTCCTTTTTTATCATTGTTTTCATATTCTTATTTTAAAGTAGCCTAGTGCTAGGCTGTCTTGATTCTCGTGACTTATGCCCAAGTGGGCAGTCGCCAGATAGGCTCCTTAAAAAAAAACATCTGGCTGGATGATATCCTGTATGTCATGCTCCCACACTTTTAACTTTTGTGTGTTAGTGCTGTTGTATTGCTCTCCTGGAGCAGATGACCTCTATTAAATTGAGAAATGTGAAACCTCGTATTCCAGATTTCACTGCAAATAATGAGGAAAATAATGCCATTCTAATATGAATTGTTGAATGGTTTCATGTTGATAAGGTTTTTAGAACAGACAAGCTATTATCGGGGCTAAACTAAATAAATTCATATTTTTAGTCTTTCTTTACATACTCCCTGATTTTTTTTTTTTATAGATTAAAACCATAAACTTATATTAATGGTCTTTTATTTATATTATTTATTTCTTTTCAGAAATGCCCAAGTTAGACAGCTGTCAAAATGAAGAAGAAGCCCATGAGGAAAATCAAAGTACAATTGGAAGGAGAAGATCATTGAGACACAGTCCAGGCACATCTTCCCTCTCCCCACCTCTTAAAGCAAGACGAATAAAGGAGAGTCCCACTGCATCTGAAACTAAAAATATAAAATCTCCTACCAAAAGTCCAAAGTCTCCAATCAAGCCATTTTGCCATGAGATAAAAGAATTAAGAGAGGAATCAAATCAGGATGTATCAGGTGAAATTATAGCAACCAGAAAAAGTACTAGAAATAGTCCAATTGTCTTAAATTCTTCTCCCACTAGAATGACACGTAATAACTCTGTTCCCTCTATTAGTCCTACCAAAAAAAATACCAGTGGGAGAATAGCTAATATGAGTGAATCTACCTCAGTATCACCCAGAAGAAATACTCGCAGTAAAGCAAATAGCCCTTGTGATAAAGAAGTGGATGCTGAACAAAATTTGAGAGATGATTTAGTCATTAAACCCAGAAAAGGTCGCTTAGCTACTAATACTACAATTCAAGAGGAAACTCCAGTTCATGTCCCATCAACTTCAGTAAGTTGCAAAAGAAATTTGACACCTAGTCCAGAACTTTTAGGTGAAACCAAAAATGGAACTTCCTTTAAGCCAACTTCTCCCAAAAGAAAACGCTTATACCAATCCTCTGAGCATAAAATATCAGCACAAACAAATGGAAAAGCTGTTGAAATTGAATTAGATGAATCCAAAGAAAACAAATTGAAAAATTTACATAGAAATAGTGATAAAGAATCTGTTAGTTCTGATACCACTTCCAGTATCTTAATTAATAATCCTTCTCCCCCATTATCATCTGCCTTCCACGATAGATTGAATCAGCCTAGTGCTGAACCTTCAGATGATGAAGTAGTGTTAAATACACATGTTAAAGATGGAGAAGGGAAAGATTCAAGCAAGAGGAGGTTATCTAATGATAGTTCAGAATCAATTGAAATTAAACAGAAAAGGTCAAAATATAATGAAGTATTAAATATTTCACAACCTTCTATAAGTACTTGCTTAAGTGAGAAAATACCTTCTAATGCACAAACTGTTGCCACTATTGACAAGAAGCCAATTCAATCATTAGAGAGAAGTTTGACCACTCATGTTGATGGTTCTACCTTGAGTGAAATGATGGATACTTACTCAAATGCAGAATCACTCCTGTTAAAAGAATTTGCATTAACAGAATCACAATGTAATGAAGTATGCAATATGTTATCATCAAACATAAGAGGTAATTAATATTGAAGGTTATTAAAAATAATAGATGTCCTGATAGAAAATATAAGAAAGTAGAGTGTATACAAATAAGGGTGAGGAAAAAGTATAGGAGTATTAACATGGTTTGTCTGGAAATTTTTATTATAGATATTGAATTTGGGGAATAACATTGTTAGATTGAGGCTGAATAAGGCTTTTAGGTTCAGGAGACAGTGTGTAATTCATATTTTGCTCTTCAATATTTGTTTGAAATGGCCATTGAAGAAATGTCTGTTGTATACTGAAAAGATCACACATTTTGTGTAATAGGGCTGCTTCATTGAATGCTTAAAAGATATATAAAGTTGCTGCCTATTTGTTGAAAGGATTATAAAGATTATTTTTTAGGATGTTAGGAGTTTGGAAGTTCGGGGTGTAGCTGCCAGAGGGAGCCTGAGGAAGACGTGGAATGAGGTCATACAGACAGACCTCAGGGATATGAGTTGAATAGAGAAACAGCCCGAGATTGAGCAGCATGGAGAGCCACCATTAGGTAAATAAGGCTGGCACATGCAAGCATGTATGGAGCTTTCAAAAATGATGCTGATGGCATGTTAGAGTGGATGAGGGTTTAGTATAGAGGGGTGTACTATTAGGGATTGTAATAATCTCCTGGTCCATAGATGTGAAAAAATATACAAAAAAATTGGTAGGAAGGGTGATTTTTCTCATGAGGACAACATTAGGCTGTTAAAAACACACTTTGTTATTGATGGGTATTGTATTAGTTATTGAATCTTTGAGTGAACTGAAATCAGTGATTAAAGTGTTTTACAAATGTCTGTTTAGAAGAGGAATCGGAAAGTAAATGTGCATAAGAATAAGATATTTTTAATTAGTGGTGCAAGTGTTGAAGCCTATAATAATTGTGATGAATGATAAATATCTTTAATAACAGATGAGGATGAGAAGATAGGAGAAAACTCATAGTTGGTATGAGCTCTTTTTTTGACATTTTGTTCATTCAGAGCTTTTGGCATAAAGCTGCCAGGCTTAAATACTTTTCAGGGGGGATATATACTGACAAATCTGAGCTCATTACTGATTTATCCATTTCATGGTGGTGGGATACCCTGGACTATCTTTGTAGTAAAATAACCTTAAGAATCTTACATTTGTTTTTGTAGAGGATATATGGCTCTTGCATATAGCGCTTCTATATTTCCACCTTTTTCCCATCCTTTGGCATTAATGCATGCCTTACTTATCTGTACTGGATAGAAACCTTTGTTTTCCACAGATTTATAGTAGCTTTACTTAATTTTTTTTTATTTATTCAAGGTAAAGGAGAGCATGGGAAGTGGTAGAATACTACCTAATGTGCCACTTTCCAACTTATGTTGACAGAGCTGGAGTTCTTCAACATAAGTTGGAAAGTAGCACATCAGATAGTCTTCTGCCACTTCACCTTCACAGTTTATCCTGAATAATTGCTATGGGATCATTTCAGCAAACTAAACATCAACATGAAATGGACCAATCAGTAACCACCTCAGATTTGGCAGTCTATTTCCACTCTGGGATGTATTTAAACCTGGCATTTTGCTCATTTCACTTGAATTTGAAGAAGCTTGGGCTAATCATAACATATTTCCAAAAGCGGAATCTCATACCACCTCAGGTGTTTCTCTTATGCTCCCAACTCCTAATTGTGAGGAAATGATTGAATTTGATTTCTTTGGAAGTGTGAAGTGTATGGAAAGGGACCATGGGCTTTGAGTCCTCCTCCTAGGCCAGTTGCCTCAATGAACTCTGCTGACTGAACAGAGTTCTTTGTTTAGTCTAGCAATCCAGGTATCTGTAAATTTTGTGAGTGTGAGTATTGGCTGTTTGTGAATATGTTGAGCTGTGTCATGTTCCTGGTCTCAGTAAGTGCATATGTTTGTGTTACTCAAGCTGATGTAGTAGTATTGGTGTGTTGAGTTTTGGATTTGGGATGGTGACCACATTGGTGCCTTGCTAGGGTGACCCATGTCTGGCCTGAGAGGTTTGTTTCTTCCGATGGGATGACATTGAGAAGGTGATTTGAACTTAAAGATTAGATGGATGCTTTTGTTGTGTGTGTCATTTGTTTTATGCATGATGTGAGCCTGGTTTCATGGTGGCAGGATACCCTGGACTATCTCTGTAGTATAACCTTAAGAGTCTTACATTTGTTTTTGCAGAGGATGTATGGGTCTTGCTTATAATGCTTCTATTGCCATCTTTTTCCCATCTTTGGCATTGATGCATGCCATACTTATCTGTATTGGATAGATACCTTTGTTTTACACAGGTTTACTTAATTTTTTTTATTTCAGATTGTAGTCATGTTGTTATAGTAGAAGAATTAGTGAAAAAACTTCTAAAAGAATCTACCTCAATTTCATCTATGAGTTCACCACGTTTTAATAAGTTTTTAAGGCAACTTTTGATAAAGTATTGTAATTTTGATACATCTGTAGAAAAAAAACATCTACTGTGTGAGGTAAGAGCACTTGCATTTCCATATCTGAAAATATAAAAACATTATTTTAAAGGTAGCTGTGATAAGTTAGAACAAAAACATTTATAATCACTGATTCATTGACACCAATTGAGGCATACCTGTATTATTTTTTTTTAATCTTGCTTATCTAAAAAGCCTGACCTAATTGAGAGAAATGGATTGTATTACTGAATTCAGTTGAAAAAACCTCTAACGTTTAAAAAAAAGGTTTTGAAACACAGACCAAGTTTAATTTATATCTTATCTTTTACAGAGTGCCCTTGTTTGGTCCAAAGAAAGAAAGTCTGTAAATTTGCGACATGAATTGGAGTTAGCACTGATGACTTTATACTACAATACAGCTTTTTATAGAAAAGCTGAAGAGATGGCTACAGGACTATATAAGGAAACAAAAAGACTGCAAGATAAAGAAAAAACTGTTAAGGCAGGAAAACATTTTTTTTTTATTGCACTATTCAAATTGTCAACCTCTATTTAGTTTATTCATTATTCACTTAATTGGATATAGGTCAGACATATTCAGTCGTATGCCACTTGATTTATTCAATATTTCCCTGTGGTTGGAGATTAAGAACCCTATTGTGGTGTTATTTGCTTATTGTGAAAATGCTGTGTCTTGTCATACAGAAGGTGGATTCACTAGATAATGATGGGTTGACCAGCAATTATCATCTTATGGCCTTTTTCAAACTTTCCATGTTGTATAGTTTGCTCATATGTGGTGAGGGACTTGGCCCCAAAGTTTATTTGATATTTTGTTTCCATTCATGAAATCAATCTTGCATGAACAAGAAGCAAGCTTATTTAAGCATAAAAATGAATTTTTCTGAATTATTTCAAACTCACCCAAGTCTCAACATCTACTGTTTCCAATTACTCTCCAAATTATAACAGATACATGCACCACTAAACTTGACTGTTGGTTAAAGCAAATTGCTTCAGAATAATGTATATTGTTGTAAGAAAGGAGTTACACCTCCTCACATGAACATCATAGATTATGTATGAGGAACCTAGACTACATGAAAAGTCTAGAACTAGTCATAGATGAAAATTGATGAATCTTTTATGCCAAACATGGTCAAACTTACCTCAAATTACCCTACTCTTGTCCCTGACAAAGGATCCTGCTCTTAAGCAGACTGCTTTACTGGATTCCACCTGCTGGGCAGGGGTCACTTTTGATTGTAGATGGTTAATTGCAATGTGGCTGATGGATCCCATGCCTTTTGTAGTTTAAGGTTCGTCTCTGAGTTTGGGTTCAGTCGATAGTGGCACCGTGAAGTGTGGGGTCGATATACTCCCTTGATTGGACTTGACAGTTATCTAATTTTGTTTTCATTCTTTTAGTAACTATTTTACTCAAATTTTCTAACTAAAATTGTTCCTAAAATATCTAGGGGCTACTTTTATTCATGATTCTCTACCAATCATAAAATCATCAAGTTCTTCCTTTCTCTTCTATGTAGTTTTTACAACAACAATCTGAATTTTAACCTCAAAATGTAGTTTCAAATAATCAATTCTAATTCAGTTTCTGCTCTTAAAGCAGTTGAGGAAAAGAAGAATATACTACCTGCTAACTAAATCCAATTGCTGTACAAATTTATTTTATATTCTAACCAGGCAATGGCTTCGCCACCCCCCTATGTGGGAAGCTTTCGCGTCGCTACTAAGATTAAAATTTAAAATCTAAAAATAAGCAGCCATGGTTAAATTTTTATAAATTTTCTGAACTTTGCCAATTATAATAATTCCAAAAAGGAACTCTAAACTAAATTTCCCCCCTTTCAAAATATCACGTTTCTAAAATATAGTTCTAGAAGAAGATATATAAAAATAAATTTTCTGAACTTCACCATTTGTAATTCTTTGGGTTTTAAAAAAAATCACAATTTCGATACTTATATTTATTTCTGAACTTCACCATTTTGTTTTTTTGATATTATAAAAGAATTATTAGAAATAACTTTGATAAAAAAAACATAAGTCATAACCAAACTAAGATGAAATTATTATTCAAATACTAAAAAAAAATCCCCTACTTAAATTATAGAGTTAGTGATGAGTATCTCACTAAAGTGCCTTCAAAGTTTTAAGTAGCTACTTGGTTCATATCTCAGTACTTAGCACAATACCACCAAATTCTTTCTTTTCCAATACCTTTTTCACAAATGCGTAGGTTTCTTCTTGGTTTGGGGATCATTGTTCTAAACTTTGCATTTGTCTAGGTTAAATTTCAATTGGCGTCTTTTAAAAAGAATTCATTCATTCATTAGGAATTTTATTTTTCTATCTTTTACACATTTAGCTATATGCTGTGTAGTTTGCAAAACAAATTGCCTTAAGGCCATAACCAAAAACGATAAGGTGACATCTTTATCTTCCCCCGCCCTCCCACAAAACATGGATCTATACTACTTTGGCATGACTGGATCTGTGTACCCATTTCTGCCATTGCACTCACATAGAAAACTTTTAGCTCGGCAGCTTCCCAGGCCATCAAACTCTATTCAGCTTTAGTCACCTTTTACAGTACATGCACAACCATGGTACGAGTATCTTTCCTGCTCCACATGCAATAAAAAAACACAACTAAAACAAACATAAAAATCAAGCATTCACAAGCCCCTAAAGTTGTACATTCACTCGTTTCCAACAGATGTAAAGAAAAGGATATAATAATAATAGGTGATAACCCATCCTGCTCATTAGTGGACCCGCCTATCTCTACTTATCTTTATTACATACCCTTCTACCCCCGTCCAAACTTTCTATTCTATCCATATAGGTTCTTGTCACCTGGTGCACTTTAATTCTGTTATGAGCCTTAGTCGAGTGGCAGTGTATACTATTAAGTCCCTACCTGCTGCGAGGGCTGAAAACCTGCTTGCTAGGGCTATTATTAGGTACGGAATGTGATGGGCCGTCAAATCTGCTCACCTTCCTCCAGTACGCATATAAGGTAGCTATGCCGGCACCATCCTTTATAGTTAAAGGTCAATGACAATTTTGCCTGAATGGTGGGCCGGGTTGGCAAAGCCCATCAACACTTGACCAGGACCGATTATGTGTAAATGATCGCATTTGGATCTTATAAGCCCCTCAACCAGTGGTGGGGCTCCCCTCTGACCATCCATATGCAGCAAAGGGGCTTCCTTCCCCTTTTCCATTTTTGGAGCTGCATCTCTGAAAGGAGGCTCCCCCCCCCTCCTTTGTGCTTTCTCAGGGGCCCCTCCAACCCTCTTCAACCAGAGAGGAGGCTTATTCCTCTTTTAGGCCTATGAGTGCAGTGGATTCTCCCTCACCTCCTTCTCTGGAGGCACCCTCGGCCATTCCATCTCCCTACCAGCGGCAATCCCCCCCTTTACTACCAAGAGAGCAGGCAGACAACCCAAAATTGACAGCAAGGCCTGCCAGTCCATGCCTCTTGCAATCCTGCAGTCCTCCATTTACAGGCTGCATAGGATGGAGGTCAGTTGGCTGGTTAGAGAAAAAAAGTACCCTGAAGTGGATCCTTCATGCCTTGGGTGTAGGAAACCCATCCCCAGATGGCAGGATCAACCTTGGGGTCGAACCCAGACTCAGTGCCAAAACACCAAACCTCAATCCACCCCTGTGCTAGCTTCTCCTCAGACAGCGCTGACTCATAAGGAGAGGAGGGACCTTCTTCCCTTGCTGGTGCCCCTTCTGCATCTCAGAGAAAGATCTTGCTGAGGCTGATCTGACCGGGTTAGGGGCTACTTCTGTCAGTGGAGACAAGTAGGTTCATTCCCCACCCTCTTCACCCAAAAAGAAAGGACAGGAAAAGAGAAGACAAAGAGGATTGAGGGCTTCTCTGAATCTGCATGGGATCCAGGGACAGACATGTCTACTGCTGATTCAACAAGAGACCAGGCCACTATCGATATGTCTGCCCCGAGGTGCCATCGGGTGAAGGGGCCCAGACTAAGACCAAATTTGTCCAATGCATTGAGCGCAGCCAACTATGTTGGGGCTCCTTATTGAGAGACTACCTAGCATGTTTAATCATGCTGGCTTCAAACGCTTAATGGTTATTCGCTCTACTGATGGCAGCATGTTGGCCAAGGGCAACATGATCCATTAGAGGAGAGCATTAGCTACCTTGAATGGTAGAGAGCCGAATGTGACCCATTTCTCAGATGGGACCCTTCTGGCATGTGTTAAAGCTAGGGTTTACATGAGTACCTAAAATTAGGAACTGGGATTGATACCAAGAAAAATTTCTGGAACCAGGAAATCCTGGTTCTTCAAACTAAATATTTTCATTTTTAACCAGTTTATTTTCCTAAATTATGTTTAACATCTCCTGTTAAATAACTTAGGAAGATTTAAAGAAAGTTTAGAAACATCATATAATTGAAAAAAAAAAGAACAGGCCTTTAAACAAAGTAAATCTTGGAAAGAAATTAAACCAATAAACATACTTTGGCATGAAATTTTAGCTGTAAATATTTAGTATTAGAATTTTGGACTTAATTAGTCGAATCATCTTGTTCATCATTCAATTTTTAAAGTAATATTTAAAGAAAACATTTTTCTCAAAGCTTTTGGGATGCAATCTTTTAATTACAAAAATCTTTCTAACATATGTAAAAGGCTATTCCAGTGTATTTTAACATTATCCGATTCAAATGGTGTCCTTGAAACTGGCCAGAGACAAAATCTGGCAAAATTATTTTTGAGTGGCGATTTACAAAATTTTCAACATAGAGTCATTGCGACGGAAAATGATTGGGTTATACTAGAAATACACAAAAAAAGCATGATCAAATTTGGTTGCATTTCGGAGCATACAAATGGTTTGTTTACAAACATTGTACATTTGATAGCTCTGTACATGCTTCCTTGTTGTTTTTTTTTGCTATTTAGAATAGCCTAGTACTATGCTAGAAGTTTAATTACTGTGACTTTTGCCCTCGAAGGCAGTCGCCAGATATTCAAATTAAAAAAAAAGATGTAAAGGAAAAAATATTTGATCATGTAATATTTCACATTGATGAGTGATATATCTAGATTAATTTAAATGTCTTTACATATTACTTGAGTAATAATAATGATTTTTTAATGAAATTTGCTAACAATCTGCATTTTTAAAGGCATTAACATGTCTGGCTTCTAAATTGCTACGTTAATACAGCGGTTGTCATTCAGTTGGCACATTATTTATCTCTTCTTGACGTAAGATCTCATTTCTAAAATGATTGTATATTATTTTAGGCTTGCCTATGTTTAAGCAAAGCCTACCATGCCATGGGAAATATATCGAAGGCAAGAGCCAATATTACTACCGCCAAGACTGAAGCCTTAAAAATCTACACTCCACCTGATCTGCAAGGAGAACTGGATTTACAGTCTGGCAAGTAGCTTAATCATTTCCATTTTTTAGTGATAAAAATAAAGAAGAGATTTTTAAGTTCTCTAAAGGCCAGTAATTTTCATACTATCTATAAAGATAAAATGTTTCTTTCATAGGTATTATGCAAGTTGCTGAAGAAAAAGATATGGAGACTGCTTATTCATACTTCAAGGAGGCTGCTACTGGTTTCACAGTCAGAGCCAACCGATCAAGGGCATTGAAGTATATGTTATTAACCAAATTACTACTAAATAGGTATGATAATTTAAGATAACTTAATTCACAAGAAAATACAGTACCAGTTGTAATGATTTGGACACTTATGTTTCCATCACAAAGCTTGCAGTAGCTTCAAACCAAATAATGATAAATAATGCTGGTAAATTACAGATATAAAATAAGCATGACTGAGTTGTACAAGTCTATTGTACATGTTAAGATGGGTGAAACTGCAAGTTACATGCAAATGAACATTTTTATTCCAAAAATATGGTGGTCAAAATAATCCAGACAGTAATTCAATTACTTTTATCTTTGAGACAACAACTAATTTAGGATAGTAACTTACATAAATTCTTACTCCTTTGCCATTACCTTGTCAACTTATGGGCAGCAAACATGCCTAGGAGACCCACTACACATGCCTATATTCAGGAGCTAATTGTTAAGCTACTTCAAGATGATCATTTCCATTAGGGTTAAGTGCCCTAAAAGTGTCATACATAATCTTATAGTACATTGATACCATCAGTGGAATTTCTACTGGTAGGCCTAGGAAAACCAACCCATTATCCACATCTCAAAAAAGGACTGATACAAGATAGCAGCCAGGATTTCCCGAGAAGTAAATGAAACTTTGGGCTTTAGTGTCTCCAGGAAGATAGTATTACGCCGCACACCAATAGTCAACCCATTGATCAGCCCTAATAACTAGAAAGCTAGAGTATTCTTTGCTACTAAGCACATTCTATGGATAGAAGACCAATGGTCAAAGGTACACTTCAGCGATGAATTGAAGTACAATTTATTTTGTTCAGATGGCAGGAAGTTCATCCATTGAAGACCTGGTGAAAGATTATCCATGAACTGTGTGAAGAGCAGCGTCAAGTTTGTTGGAGGAAGTGCTATAGTGTGTGGCATAATTTCGGTGGAAGGTACTGGCCCACTTGTCCACTTGCAGCAGGAGTGAATGCTCAAGTGCATAAAGAACTTTGCAAGCACATGCTGTGTCCCATATGAGAACTGCCATTTTTATGCAGGATAGCACCTTGCACTACGGCAAAGTTGTCATGGACTGTCTTGCTCAGAGCCTGGACCTCAATCTAATTGAGAATTTGTCTAAGACGCTAGGAGAGAGAAGTAAGGGGACAACCTCAAGCACCATGGAAGAACTTTGGGAAGTTTTACAAGAGGAATGGAGAAAAAGAATGCCTTTGGTTAGTGTGCTCCTCTGGCAAAAAAATGTCAGTTCATAATTAATAGTAAAAGTCTACATATCAAGTACTAATATATTATAACAACCAAAAATTATTCATTGAGTAGTAGTAGTGGTTTGCCAACCTGCCTTTATCCAGGTGGATCCTGCCTGGATGATGAAATAGACACAAAGGTCAGTATGACAATCACTGGTGAGTCAGAGGGCACAAGGGGCCAGTCCCTTTTGGGGAGAGGTGCCAGGAAGTATCATGCTTTGACACCAGATGGGCTTCTGGTGGAACCTTCATCACCCCAGGGTAGAGGGACCTGTTCTGTTTCAGAGGTATGTGGATATAGATACCCATCGGCATGATTCCTTGGAGCAGAGAGTGTGTGTGCATTATGATGTAAGATGGTAGAGGAAAGAAAGTACTGTTGTAATTGGCTATGTGTGTGATTAAAAGTGTAAGATCTACCCACCGAAATACAGGGTTGAGCACAGCACATCCACCACCATTTGGTAGCCAGATCTCTATGTGTGCTGATGTTTGTGTCCAATCATGCTGGGATCAACCTCAGCAGACCAACACCATATCCACTTTGATCATTTTGACCACTATATTTTTGAAATAAAAATGCTCTTTTGCATGTAACTTGCAGTTTCATTCATTCTAACATGTACAACTCATAGCCATGCTTATTTTATATTTGAAATTTATCATGCATTACTTACCATTATTTGGTTTGAAGCTACTGTAAATTTTGTGATGGAAACTTAAGTATCCAAATCATTATGGCAACTACTGTAGTTTGAAATTACCCATAGTAATCATACATTAAAAAAAAGTTTTGGCTGAAATTTAATTATATACCTTTTTGAACCGTAGAAATAAAAACCTATTAACTTCAATATCAAGTACTTAATGTTAACTAGAAACTCATTCCATATTTGGTTAATTTTTTAAGTTTTTAGGAATTTATTTTAGATTTTCTCTTAGGCCTGATGATGGTGAAAAAGCAGTAAGGAGCCAATGTCATGTTGAAGACATTGATGAAGGTGTGGAAGCGATGTTGAGCATCACCAAGGCTGCAGTGTCGTGTTCCCTTGCAGAATTTAAGTAAGTATGGGCAAGACTGCTAATACCAATGGTCCAAGATTTTTTTTGCGAACAAGAGGAGAATTGATTAATGCTAAAAGAAAGTTTAATAATATAAAAGCAATTCTCACCAGCAGTAACAAGAGAATTCTATTGTAGCTGGTTTCCCTTACGGGGAACCAGCTACAGGACTCAGCGCCCCATCTGGCCCCAGCTTAGCCTCTTCTCCTTTCTTTCAGCACACTGAGCCTAAATAAGGACTGTGCGTAAAAACTATTAAATAAATTTAAACAAAAAATATATATTGTAGCTGGTTAAGAAATCTACTAATTTATAGCTGTTTAGCCACACATCAATATCTTATGATAAAGTCAGAAAATGACCTTTACCACCCCTTATGCACCTACTTCAGAAGTCCTCTAAGACCAGTGGTTCTCTCAAGTTAACCCAAGGTCATTAAAGGTGCTGATGAGACTTTTATGTTAGAGCTCCAACCCCACTTTTACCTTTGTTGGGCATGGGTCCTATCACACTTGGAGAAAGATGCATTAAATCCTTGAGAAGTAGTCATCACTGAGGTGATTGTATTCTTATACTCCACATACACACAACTGCAAGGGGGCTACCCTGCATAGCTTGTTACCATTGGTACCTGGAGGAGCTGCCTGTCCTCCCGGCCTGAATCCCAATTAGGGAGGCCCTGACACGGGGTTGACTTGAACTCTGATGGGGCCTGGGAAAGTTGTTGGTGCCCTTTTCTCTTGCCCACACTCAGCACTACTCTAGTATTATTATTTAACTTATTTTTATATTATAAGTATTTATTATTGTTTTATTATTACTATTAATTATTAGTAGAATAAGTTATGATTGTTTAATTATATTAGTTATTATTATTACGGCTATCCTTCAAACCTTTTCTACCTGCACTTTGTACCAGGAGGACTGTTCACTACTGCTCCCAAGTAGTCAACGTATGGAGTGTAAGGCATTAGGTAACATATCCTGCCATTTACTTAATGGCAAACCTCGAGATTCAATAGTAAACCACAGTATTCCAAATAATGCCATTATAGTGCTCACCTGGGCTATTTCTGCCGCGGTTTTATCTCTACTTATCTTTATTACATACCCTTCTTTCCCTTTCCACACTTGCTGCTGTCCTATCCACAGAGGTTCTGACTGCCTGGCTCACTTTTATCCTCTTATGAGCCTTAATCTAGTGGTAATGTATACCATGAGGTCCCTAGCTGCTGCAAAGCTTGATGGTTAGGGCAAGCAAGTATTACTAGGTATTGCAAATGTCCTGTTACTCTCATTATGACACACTCAACAAAGGACACTGATAGTTTTGTTGCAGTTAAACACGTTTTTATTGTCTGAACATATAAATGTTTAAATTGCAATATTAATCAATGTGGCTGCCAGGCCTAAAGACCGGGTGCACATTGTGGAAGAAGTCCTTCCTCATGCTGGTCCACACAGTTGACGGAGGACTTCAGCTCATTGACCTTGCTGCAGTGGACCTTGCAGGCCTTGCCTTCAACATGTGCCCACACGCTGTAGTTGAAGGGATTGAGGTAGAGTGACTGCGATGTCACAGTCTTGGTCTTGTCAGCCGGTGCACCTTCCTGCTGAAAGACTTAGTCTGTCTTCTTTGTGATTTTTTCACCTTGGGCACGACTTTCGTGGCCAAGATGTCCCTCTAACCGGCGCCATCATCTCACCAATAGAAGCCACGACGCTGAGCATCATCGAGGAGACCGGGTGCTTGGTCATGGATACGTTAGCGAACCTCGGAGATGTCCAGGCCGAAGCTTACCACACGGTTATTCTGCTTGTTGATCACCGGATTGACTGCAAAGGTTTTTTCAATTGCCACAACAAGTCATTGAGAATGCAGCAACGGCACTTCTGACATTGTTCTCTCATACGGTCGTGAGCAGAGGCCTTTCTACGTACCTCAAGCTCTTGATGGCCCTGGACGCTGTGACTACTGAAATATCTTTTTTCCCAAATGATGTCATTTTGAACTTAAGAACAATTTCAAAGTCCTTTCTCATTCCAAATGTTTGACAACTTGAGGTCTGCTTGAAGGGAGTCTTCCCCATTCTTGAGCCTCTCACGACTGTGGGCAGTTATCTGGCTGATATTGAACCGCTTGGCAATGTTGGACTTGTTGTGGCCTGCGTGCAGATATCTCGATTCTTTTCACTTCCATCTTGACACACCTTTACACGATGGAAAAGACATTTTAATGATACATGCTGAAAAATAAGAACTTTAAGTTTGTTTGATGGAACGTTTTCTATCACATATTAAACCTCTTGAAGGCCAGGGTGTGTTGGGCTTTGCTCACCTTCTAGTACATACATATAACACTACTGGCCAAATTATTATGGATTTTTCCACAATTTGACTTTTCTACAAAACTAGTGAAACCAATTTCATGGATTTTATGCACCAACACCGAGCAACTATTTAACTTTTATTTTCAAGAGCCTTAGGTTAATTTGTAATATAATTGGTAACACTGAAAGAACAACACTGCATTGGACCATTTCAATGAAGTCACCCACAGTTTCCGAGTCAATTGATATTTGATTTAGCGTGCAAATAGAATGTTTTCTGTTATTTATTGACTTATTTTTTTATTAATGTGTTTATATTAACCTGTGATTGTTAATAATAGTGTTTTTGTATTTCAGCTGATAGTTTATTAGTTATTTTAATAGTTTGATTTTGTGTGTTTCAGGTAGTTTCGTAGCTATAAATGAATTAAACCAAAATGGGTAAACAGAGTGATTTGAGTCCTTGAAAAATTGGACCAATAAACGTTTTACAGAAAGAAGCTAAATTAAAACAGTAAGAAATAGCAAAAACCCCATAGGTCTTTCAACTCAAACAGTTAGTGTTATTAAGAAAAAAAATTATAATGGTATAGATTTAAACTCAAAAAGGGTTGGAAAATGTGGTTGAAAATGAAAAACAACTCCAAGAACAGATAGAAAATTAATACAACAGGCTCTTAAAAACAAGAACATCTTGCAGGAAGAATTCTATTGAGCTGGCAGCAGAGGGTGTTAGCCTTGCCTGAAGAACGGTGAATGACTGGCTTTTGGAAGCTGGATTGAAATCATATCGCCCAAGAAAGAAATCTTGACTCACAGAAACAATGATGAAGGCACGCTATTCCTGGGCAAAGAATTACCTTGGGTGGACTTCAGAACAATGGGCAAAGGTAAAAATTACACATCTAGCTAACCAGTTACCTGTAATTCATAAAAAGCATTGATTCCTACTAACTTTAACAGTGCCACATTTTTGTAATGGCTCTAATCTTTTCAAACCATATAGTTTATTTGATAATTCATTACATCAAAGACTTTTCCAACACTTTTATGGCTGTTCAACTACTTATGTTCTATTTTCTACTATTGCAGGTAGTTTTCTCTGAAGAATTGACCATTGCAGTGCTAAATTACTGCATTCAGTGTGTAAGAAGGTGGCCTGGAGAAGAATTTATGGCTAAGTGTCTGAGGAAAACAGTAAAATTTCCAATGAAAATCTTGGTGTGGAGAGCTATTTTGGTGCATGGAACAAGTTGTTTGCACATTGTTGAGAAAACTAAGAACCAAGAAAAGTATATAGAAGTTCTTAAAGGTCACTTACTGCCTCATATCAGGAAATGGTATGGCGACAGACCTTGAATATTCCAATAAGTATCGGCGGCATCAAGCCATCTAATACAGCAAAATCAGTGAAGGCATAGTGTGCACAAAATGGAGTTCAGCTGCTTCCATGGCCCAGAAATGAATCTGATTGAGAGTTTATGGTATGTGTTGAAAGATGAAATGCACACAGAGCCCATTACAACCAAACAGCAACTCATATCTCATTGAAGTTTGGTTCAGATCTAAGCGAATCCAAGAAATGTTCAAAACATTGATCAATGCCATGCCAAAATGTGTTAAAGAACTCAGGGATGCTAAGGGTGGCCAAACTGTTACCTAATGAATGTAGAAGACTTAGTTAGCCTGTGCCAATGTGTCAAAATAAATGCAGTCAATAAAATTAGTTTTATTTGTTGAAAAATCCATAATAATTCCACCAGTACTGTAAGGTTGCTATGCCAGCAGCATCCTTTACAGTCAAAGTTCCAGGACAATTTCGCCTGAGTGGTGGGCCAGGTTGGGAAAACACATCAATGCTGAACTGGGACTGATTGTGTAAATGATCACATTCTGTAATTTCTGATCCCTTGGAGACTTTTCTCTTAACTTCCCATCATTTTGGGTGGGGTGGGGGTGGGGGTGGGGGTGGGGGCAAGTATCTGATTTTCATGAGTTCTTTTCTTTCTCAACTCTGGTGACAAGCGAAGAGAATAGTGGGACTGTGCATGAGGACCTGCCCCAAGATCGGCCTCGCCCTCCTTAGCTGTCAGGAAAGATGATGTAACATAAGACCCCTTCGACCGGGGAAGCCATTCTCGGGCAGCTCCACCTCTGAGAAGGAGTTGCCCTCCCCCCCATCCTGTGGTTTCTCAGGGGCCCCTACAACCTTCTACTGGAGACAAAGCTTACTCCTCTCCTAGGCCTACAGGTGCAGTAGATTCCTCCTCACTCCCCTTCTCAAGGCGCCCTTGGGCGGCAGTCCCACCTTTACTATCCAAGGGTACTGTTAAGAGAGCTGGCAGGCAGTGAATAATTTACTGCTCCTAGTCATTCACTTAATAGCGCCAATCCCTGTATAGGGCAAGGGGTACCAGGGTCCACCAGTCTGTGCCCCCTACAGTCCATTTAAAGTTTGCAGGGGGTCGGTGTACCTGCCCCCCCTCTCTTTCCCAAAGGAGTTTGTTTGCCAACCAAAGATGAAGCGACAAAAAGTACCTCAAATGGGATCTATGATGCCTTGCGGGAGGATGGCCACATGGACGCCCCTCCCTTGAGATGATCCAGCTCCAGACGGCAGGATCTTCCATCGGGTCAAGAACCTGGGCTTAGCGCCAGACAGTGAACCTGAGTCCGCCCTGTGCAAGCTTTCTCAGGCAGCTTGGGTCCCCAAGGACTCACATGGGGAGGAGGCACCTTCTCCCCTGGCTGGCGCCCATTTGATAGACAAGACCTTATCCTTCTGCAGTGGAGAGAAGCAGGTGGATTCCCCACCCTCCTTTCCCAAAAGGTTAAATGAGGATTAAGAGATGCTCTCCCTCTGCGGGGGCATCAGGGGAGAGACGGCACTGCTGCCTTGGCAAGCGACTGGGCCAAGATCCTCGGTCCAGCCCCTGTGGCGCCCTCGGCTGAGGGTGCCCAGACTAAGATGACCAAAGTTGCAAGAGCTAAGCGGAACCTTGATTACGTTGGGGGGGGGGGCCCTTATTGCCAGACTACCTAACAGTCTTTGAGTCCTCTGGCTTCAAATGCATTTGGTTATATTCGCTCCACAGATGGGAGCCTACTGACGAATGCATTGGATCCCTCTGAGGCGCCCATGATTAGTGCTTCAGGCACTTAATGGTTCACCAGTTAGTGCGAAGCCACACTTTACCATGAACTTTGTGAAAGTAGTTTTATGTGAGGGAACTTGTGTATTACTCCTCAGAAGACATAACCTTAGAGCTGGCTAACCATCAAGCAGTCACGGTTGAATGTGTTATGAGAAAACATGGAGAGGCCTCGAGACCCACCCCTACACTTTTCATCACATCCGACTGTGACAGGCTCCTTGAATCGGTGCATGCCGGTTTGTATCCCCACCACATGAAGGCATTTGTGCCATTGCCACGGAGGTGCTACTATTGCCATCGCTTTCACCATACAAAGCACTTCTGTAGATGTGAAAAGTCAGATTTACCCCAAGTTTAAGTTGCATATGATAAGTCTATCGTTTAAGGCCAAGGGTGCTTATTGCGGAGAGCTGCACCCTGCTTCTTCGAAGCAATGTGGTGCGTATCTCCTTGAGAAGGAAAGTCTGGCCCTTCAGGCTATGGATCGTCTCTCATTTTGTGAGGCCAATGACTTTCTTCTGCCGCACTCGGCATTGTCTGGTACATCTTATGCCTCAAAATATAAAAAAGGAAGTCTTCTGTTAGTTCTACTCATCCCAGGTGCTCCCCTTATATAACTGGTGGCACAAGGGGTTCACACCTAGACTTGTTCAACGGGATCTGGACTGAGGGTATCCTCTATGACTCATGATGAATGGCTACTGTGCTCACTTCTTGCACACCCGTGGAGATATCACTCTACCCAGGCTGTTTTCTGTCAATCTCTCTAATCTATTGCATGTGCAAGTTGATGGGGAAATTAGTAAATGTTAAATGAGCCTTTTCCTGAGCACGGGAGGCCAGCAGTCTTTCGCACATTACAGCTTTTGGGGGTGCTGATAGAGCTACTGCTTTGCTTTTCTATCGATCCTTTATTCGTTCGAAAACTGACTACGGATGCGATTTTTCTGCATCCGCAGCCGAGCATGTATTGCAGAAGGTGGACTCGATCTACCGCCTTCCGCACTTTCCCCATTGAGAGCCTTGTTGTCGATGCTGGAAAGATGTCACTCATTCTGTACAGTGCGCCAATACGTGCGAGCCCGGCACCTCACTCAATCACCAACTGCTCTCACTACATCCGCAACCGATCTCAATGGTGCCCTATGCCGCCAAGAGGCACCAGTCATACCCTAACCTATTTTTAGGTTTAAAGCTACAAAAGTCCTTTGAGACCGGTGTGTTTCTCAGGCCATTGGAGCCTCTGGTTCTGCCCAGGATACCACCCTGGAGGTTACCACCTTTGACTATTTGTCACCACGCCTCTGCTCCCAAAGCTTCTACAGCGCAGGGAATATTGCGTTCGGTCTTTTACTTGTCACGCCTGAACCGTGCCAGTGTCTACGGATGGTTCAAAGTCCACGCCGTATTCCCTCTGAAGTCAGCGGGGTTCTGCCATGCTCTCCGTCTGTCTTCACGGCCGAGCTGGTTGCAATACACTGATCGTTCCCGGAGATAATGTGTCATGCCCAGTTCAGAGACCGGATTGTGATCTTTAGACGCTCATAAAGCGCCCTGAGTGCTCTCTGGTCATTGGAATCTAAACACGCCCTGGTTCACAGTATCCGTGATGCCACAGTTTTGGCAAGCCGGGCTGATGTTGAGATTAACTTCTGCTGGGTTCCTGGACATGTACGAATTGCAGTGAATGAGTGCGCCAAAGAGTCCGCGCGAACTCAGCAACTGGACCAGCGTTTCGCTCTTCCTCACACCGACTACATGGCAAGAATACAGGTAGCTCTTTGGGCTGCTTGGCAAAGAAGATGGGAGACAGTCGAAGGGAACTTTAAGTTGCGTGCCATTAAACCATTACTGTTCCCATGGACCTACCCCCAATGCCGCGAAGGCTTCAGGTTGCTTTCTGTCGGCTCCAAATTGGATACACTCGTGGGACGCACCACCATTTAATGGAGTGCTCGCCAGTGCCCTACTGTGAAAACTGTGTTGTTTCCCAGACTGTTCGGCACATTCTTGTTGAATGTCCCAGTTTGGGTACATTACCTGCCCCAGTACCTAGATGGGTGGGGTTGCTACCGCCTGTCCCTTGTACTCGGGATGAGTTTGTGCACATTGACTGATGGACTTATAGACTTTTGGGGGGAGATCGGCCTTCTCCCATTTATTTAACTAGTAGTTTTTTTTTTGTTATTTTAGTAGGTCACACATTCCTGCGCCAGGGAACCTCCCCCCGATTCTGGAGCTTTCTTCCTGCTTATTGCCTTTTTCCTTTTTTTTATGATTTTTTGCATCTTATTTTAAGGATGCCTAGTAATTAGGCAGTGTTGACTATGGTGACTAATGCCCAAAGTAGGCAGTCACCAGATGAGCTCTTTAAAAAAAAATCTTGGTTTTTTGGGAATTGCGAGGAATGAGGGCGCCAAAGAGTCTGCGACCAAACCAGGGTTTCTCTCTTCTTGACATCAACTTCAGGGCAGCTCTGCAGTCTGGTGACAAAGAAAATGGGAGACGATTGAGCGGAACTTAAAGTTGCATGACATTGCACCACAACTGTTCCCGTGGACCTACGCTTCAATGCTGCAACGGTTTCAAGTCGCATTCTGTCATCTTCAAATTGTGCACACTCGTGGGACGCACCGCCATTTGATGGAGCGCTCGCCAGCGCCTTATTGTGACCACTGCGTTGTTCCATAGACTCTTCGGCACATTCTTATTGAATGTCCCATTCTGGATGATCTTCACCCACATTATCGGGATGAGTGGGGTCATTACCGCTTGTCCCTTCTAATTGGTATGGGTTCATGTACACAGACTTGTGGACTATCAGACTTTTGGGAGGAGGCTGGCCTCATCCATTTTATTTGACTATTTCAGGTCGCATATTTCTGCCCCAAGGGGGTGGGCCTCCTTGTGTGTGTGTGTGTTTCTGTTTTTTTAAGCATTCTATCTTTTGGGACTGCATATTTATGCAAAACTCAACAATATTATTCTTCTGTAATTTTTCCTTCTACTCACAATTATACCACAACCCATTATTGGAATTAAGGGCACGTGTACTGTGCCTGAAGTGACTATCAAGGAGCTGCTTTCTTCAGCCCTTTTCTTCCTCAGAAAAGCTCGGGAACAGTTTGGAAAGGAATTGGAAGATGATCTGGTCGTGAATGGAGTTCTAGATCAACTTTATAGTAAAATGCTTGAGAAAAACCTCCTAAATATTATTGCTCCCTATGATAGAATGCAGGTATGTGATTATATTTTTCTTTTATATTTTATTGGGGGGGGGGGATTTACCTTAAAAAATTCCATTTTGCAGAATCATTAAAAAAATTCTTGTTTCCTTCTGATATTCCAAATAACTTGAGTCTCATTCTAAAACAAAGGTAGTGCCCATAAAACACCATCTTGGCACGGTCCAGGACTCCATCACTCATAAAACAATCCACACACAAATGACAACAGACCATCTAAACTCAGGGTCCACCTTGATATTGATCAGAATGTCTGTATTTCTATCGCAACAAAACCATAACTTTTGCCAGAGAAAATCCAAAGTTTCCAAAATTTGTGTACAAATAAGCTACAGGTATAAACTATGTACGAATAAATGCTATGTAAAATTCGAATGAATAAGACGAAAGTTATCAGCAGATAAACAATTTGCAAGAAAAATTGAAGTATCCAAAATGAGCTAAATGATTAAGGTTTCTTGTAAAGAGAAGTGGCATTGTTCCACCAAGATGCTCTTTAAAATGGAGCCATTCCAGAGAATGTCAAGCTGGGTTGGAAAAAAATTAATTTTTTTTATATTATATATAAAAAAATCAATTTAAAAAAAATTTGTTTTAGCAAATTTTAGATGTCTTTTTTTTTTACACAATAATTATGATAAATTTTCAATGATACAGGATATTCATATTTCAACATAAGCCATCTTGGGAGGGTGGGGGTTACAGTGAATATTTTAAAAGCCAGTTTTATTAGAAGTAAATTGATTTAGATGGCAAGAATAAGTGTTAAATATCTGTTTGGATACTATGGAAGGTTTATAATCCTATACACTTGTAGACTGAACTAATTATTGTTAAACTGAATATATTACATACTGTACTATGTAGCTACAGTTTATTGATATGAAACCCATTTGAAATTTCTTATACATTTATAGCAAGATTTACGTTATAAGATACACAATTATTTTATAAACGGGAGAAAATAACACTAAATGTTACACAACATTTAAGAATTGCCCAAGGGTACATGTCACTTCTAGACAAAAAAAAAAAAAAATTATACAATAAGATAAACTGACCCAAGAAAAATAAAAGTTTTTTATGCATTCACTGAATTTGGGGCAAAAAATTAGAAAATATTAACACAATTTTGTGACATAATAACTAAACAATGTGCTTTTTAAGCACAGTAATAATTACATTGACACATAACACAGACCTAATCAAAACAAAAGCTTCTTATATGTTACTGACTTTAAGGAAATAATCTCTTAATCATTAACACAAAATACACATCTTTGTGACATGCTTAATATTAAATGTAAACATACTATTTAGGGACAGAGTACTGTAATAATTTAAATAAGTAATACTGATCTAATCTAAGTAAAAAGTTTCTTATACATTCCTGTATTTAGGGGAAAGTATCTTAAATCATTACACAACTTTTTACGATACTTAATAACGTTCCTATATCATTCACTTGTTTAGGTACGAATTACCTTAACTTAATATATGCAAATAATGACATAGGATTGAATATTTTGGGGAAAAAAAATTATTATTCAATCCAGGAGATAAGTCCCGTTGCTCTATGCTGCAAATGCTTTACTTTCTGTAACAAGTTTAGTGCCTTTTGGTTACCTAAATGGTTTCTAATCCTTGATTGAACAGGGCCAAAGGTTGAGGAGATTTGTTCAATCCCTGCTGAGGAAGCAACAGCGGTGTATAACTGTGTAGGCACCTTCGTATTGTTTTTTATGTCACCTGAAAAATTTTGCCACCAGGCAAGTGGTGAAAGAGCATTGATAACATCAACCTTGAAATACATTTCTTTAAATGGGATGGTCTTTCCTCTATGTTTCATTATGTTGGTAGGAACTGAGAAATTTTCTTCTACACTGTGTATCTCTTCAGCAGAGAGACCTAATCTGATATCTTGGATGAATCAAATTTGCCAATAAATGACTAGATGTTAGGGCTATTTGCTTTCTCTTGAATAATTTGTATAAATCCTTCTGCTCAGTTAATTATTCCTGTAAGTCACCAACAAGTTTGTGCCAAACTTTACTGCATCACTAATTAGTGCCTTCCTCACTTTGAAGTTTATCCATTGCCAATGCAATTGGCTTTAGTCTGTCTAAATAATCTTCAGCAAACCTTTGAAGTGTCTTGTTAACTTTCCTAATTATTTGTTTATCTATGTCATCGCTATGTTCCTTACATATTTTAACTAAAATATCACAGTTCTGTAAGTATGACTGTATGGAGTCAGCCGTGGTATTATTCTATCTATTGTCTGCAGGCATTACAAGCATTTTTCCTCCTTCCTTGTATAAGGAACCAGGAACACAGTGGTTTCTGAAATATTTTATAATCTTGTGCTAGTAGGTTCAATAGATTTGCAGAGCACCCATAAGCAATTAACTTATCCTTTTTCCTCAAATCCCCACGCATTTTTGCCATGTTGGCAGCATTATCTGTAACCAAACTACAATACAACCATACCTCTCCTGACATTTTTCCGCAGTTGAATGCAATTTCTAAAAGATGCTCAGCTGTATGTCATGCCTGAGTGTCTACTGTATTTACTAGAAAAATCTTTCCTTCAGATGTTAAGCTAACACATACTACTGGTTCATTGGGAACATTACTCCAACCATCAATTGTTAAACTTACTGTTTTTCCCTTTAATTCGTTAGAATATTGCTCCAGTACATTAGAAAAAGCATTTTCCAGTAGCTCTCCCCCAACTTGTTTTTTGTTTGGTGGTACATAACCTGGTCTTAATTTCTGTACCATATTCTATGAACTGTAGGTGTTCTACAGCATGAAATGGAGTGTTTGTGGCAAAAATATATTTAGCAACTTCCTGATCTAGAACTTGTTTTTGACTCTTGCTATAATGATATCTTTTAAGCTGCTTTTAACTGAGTGACTCTACAATTTTGTTTTAATCAAGGATTATTTTGAAGATACCAGAATAGAAGTATCACACTCTTAATCACACTATTACTTAGCCATGTATACAATATTTCTGTATATTTAAATATTGAAAAAAATTGATTTTAATCAATGATTTTTCTCTGATTATAATCGATTAAAATCATTTGATTTTAATCATGCCAACCCTGCTGTCAACCGCTCTCTAAGTTGAGGCCATAATATTCTGTTAACCTATGATAAAACAAGTTTATGTTTGGATGGTAAATTGACTGATACGGTAGGGAAGACAGCCAGTACCTAAATTGTGAAAGAGGAACATTTCAAGATGGCTGCAGCAGTTTCTCGACAGATTAGCGAGATTTTGGTCATCAATGTCTCCAGGCTCTCTGTGTCACATCGGTTGGAGGAAGACAGTCTTCACACGCACACCTTCAGTCAAGCCTTTGCTCAGTCCGAACAAGAAGTCTCGTCATGGATTCATCACTGAGCACATTACATGGAAGGATGACCAATGGAACTAAGTGACGAATCTAAGTTCAATTTGTCCGTTCATTTTAGAGCAGCAAAAGATTGTCAATTGCACCGAAAAGAGTGAAATTTGGCAGAGTAAGTGTCATGGCCTGCGGTATGATTTTGGTGCTGCAACAACATGCAATTTTAATGCAGGATAATTCCGTCTGCTGCAGCCAACTGAGTGAAGACTTGCCTGGGTAATGAGCAGCACATCATTGTTATGAACTGGCCTGCATAGTCTGGACCTGAAGAATCCCAATGAAAATGTTTAGAAACACTCGCAGAGGTCTAAAGCAGGAATCCGAAAACAGTTCAAGAATTAGGAAATTTTTCAAGATGAATAGAGCAAAATTACTGTGAGAGTCAACAGTTGGCTCATTTCTGTGACAGATGTCAAAAGCATCATCGCGAATAAAGGATTCCACACTAATTTTAATTACTTATAACTTGTACAAATCTTTTTCCCCGATAATTTAATGTTATATTTCAATAGAAATATGTTTATCTGTCGGCAACTTTCATCTTATTCATCCAAATTTGCATTTGTAGTTTGTAAACCTTGGATTTTCTCTGCCAAAAATTATGGAAGATATTGCGATAGAAATACGGGCATTATGATCTTTTGGGACAGTACTGTAGAAGAAACATCCATCAATCGGCTGAATCTTACAATGTTCTGTTGCTGGCTCTACCAAATTCTAAACATACAAAAATCTCACTGGTCTGACTGGGACAGACTTCTACTCCAGCTGTCACGAGGAACCAGATACAGATCAACACATATCATAACATGCCAGTCACTTTCACAATTAAGACAATATCTACAGAGTACTAGATCTCTCTGAGAACCCTGTCCTCCTGTCAGCAGAGTTTGTTGGGGTCTCCAGCCTAACAGATGTGCCTTAGTCAGGAGAGATCACTTCTTAACAAGCGTGTTTATACTAGCATTATTGTACACTGTTTCAATATTATTGACTTTTCATTTAAAAGTAAATATTCGGTTTAAGGTTTCCCTATGCCATTAAGGACATCTGTATCTTCTAAGCTTACTTTTATTACTTGATCTCCATAAAGTATTCTTCCAGATATCAGTTGTGGCGGAAAAGATTGGTTTGGGAAGAGAGGAGGTCGAGAGGCGGTTGTCTCAAATGATCTTGGATGGTCAAATCAGTGCCCAGTTGGATCATAGAGATGACTGTTTGTATGTTTATCGAGGAGAAGGAAAGGATCAAGTGTACGAAAATGCTCTCGAAAGTATTTCACAATTCGACCGTACTTTATCGTTACTAAATCGAAGGATAAAACAGCTTTTGTAATGATCCCGTTTTTAGGACACTAAAAGAATATTCTTGTAAACTTTATTACCCTCTCATCTCTTTCTTTTACACCTTTTCTCCTCTATTCTCTTATTTATCCCATCTGGGAGACGCTTTCTGTCGGTGAACTGTAATATTGTTAGAAAATTAGTAGAGTTTTATTATTTGTATTTTAGAGCAAGATTTTTTTTAGTTACGGAAAGTAGATTAAGTTTATGTTGGTATTGGATTATAATAATACATATATTTGTGCTTTATTTACAACTATATCCTTTTATGAAAGCCTACTGAAATTTCCATGGAAAATTTTAAATACCCTAAATTTTCATGTTTGAATCTTTGATGTATTTTACCCAAGAATTAAAAACATTTGGGCTAGTGTGGGCAAGAACATATACCTCATTGGGACATTGTTGTCCTAGAGCATTTTCCCAAAGCTAGTCAGATATTTTTGTGGGTTTGGGGCCTTATATAAACTTATTCGATTCAAAGATTTTCGTATTTTTTATGAATAAGTATTCTAAGTGTTGTTTTTTTTTATTATATATTTCAAAAAGGCTTACCTCATTTATTCATAAAGATGTGAAATATTTGTAACTGTTTGTGAGAGCTCTTTTGGAATCACGATAGAAGTTTGGAATATTTATAACATTAAATAGTTTTCATTACTAATTATTTTTTTTTTAGAGAAATATTTAACTTGGATATCTACATGTTTAATATGGGTAATTTTCTTGAATATTTATAACTTAATATGTTTAAACCTGATTATGTTCAACAGGTTGTAATTATATTGTTTCATATAAAAAAAATTAAAAAGTTAGGCCATAAAGTATGTGTGTGCATTTTATGCACATGTACATACATATGAAATAAAGTTGAATAAATTACATTCCATGTGCTCTTAAATTTTGATTTTAAAGAGAAACCTTTAATTGGACTACGAAAGTTTCTTATTGGGTAGGGGATATAGCATACGAGAAGTGCAGGCGAGCGGCTTAAAAGCTTCGTTTGAATTAGTGTTTTTTTGAGACTCAGGATGGCCTAGTGGATTCGCCGCTGGCTAACAGTGGTCCAGCGACGCGGGAAGCTGTTCGCAACTCGCCTACGCTATTATTTTTTTCTTTGCCCCTTTCCTACTCCCCTCTATCTACAGGGACTCCTTGTATGATATAAGGATTGGGTAAGCTGACTAGATGGTACAGCACTTGAACCCCTTTGCTCGCCAAAGGGCCATTCAGCATGGAAAAAATAAATGGAATTCAGGAACTGATGGGGCATAAATGAATGGGTGGTAGCAGGGGGTCTAAATATTATTAATTTTTTTTTTCTTATTCTACGATATGCACAGACATTAAAATAGTCATTTTAAGTTTTGACAATTTTAAATATTGACCAAAGCCTAACTCTACCCCTCATATACATTCTTTGGTACATTTATTAAAGGCTTGGGTACAGCAGCTGTATGGGGTCAAATATGCATAAAAGTTTTGTTCTGCAAATTTACAAGCAGAAAATTATATAATAGGGATAAAATAAAGTATATAGGTATGGAAAAAATTCTTATATTGTGTATATCCTTAAGAAAAATTTAAATTATTCCGATTTCTGGGGTGGGGAGGAGAACAATTTACAGCTATAAATAATTGCTTAAATTAGATGTTAATAAATATACTGGCAACTATTAGCAAAAACCATAATTCTGCATCTAGCCAAACTACAAAATTTCCAGCATCACTGACCCTCACAAGGTGATATATTTTGACATTTCTTTATCCATACCCCTCCCCAATGGCGGTATTTCCAGAGGCTCGCCGCGAGAATGCTTCTGCCTTGCCGTTGGGGGAGGGAGGCTAGCCCGCTCATTAGAGCGGGCTGCGAAGTCGACTTTTATTATACTTCTCTGCTAATTCCTCAACCTTTATTTAGAGTCTCATGTTATTCATGGTCCGCCCCCCTTCCCCTTTTATGTGTCCATTTCAAGTGTAGTTGATTGCGCATGAACGTATGTGTGGGTGGTTGCAGTGTTTGACCGAATGAATGTGTAGGTTCTAGTGCGTGTTTTTGATCTAAGTTCGGATTTTTGCAGTCTCCGTACATCTATCCTTTTCAAACTATGGTGCTGGTTGAGTAGTGCATAGGCCCCTCTCCGTTTGAGGGTGACACCGCGGTTGCATAGGCGAAACTAGCCTCCCCCTCACACTAAATAATTATATTAGTATAGGGGTCCGACCCCAGCTTACTTAGCCTCTTCTCCTTCCTTCAACCCCGTAAGGGGCGCGGCGATTTGCCATCCTGGCCGCCGTGTTGACGGGATCCAGCGCTCCGTCCGGCCCTAGCTTAGCCACTCTTCCTTCCTTCAGATAGCCTGTATTTCTCCCCTACTTCGTCGCTTTTCAAACAACCTCCCACAGCTTTCTCTGGTCAGCCTCTAATTTCACAGGGTAGATGCTGACCTTCTTCTCAGCCAACCGTCCCGGATCGGGGCTGAGGAGGCAGGGGACAATGTTCCCTAACCCCTGAGCTCCGGTCTGGGGTGGTTGCCCCCGTAAGGGGCGCGGCGATTTGCCATCCTGGCCGCCGTGCTGACGGGATCCAGCGCTCCGTCCGGCCCCAGCTTAGCCTCTCTTCCTTCCTTCAAAATACTTGTTTCCTCTCTTTTCACACAACTTTCTCTGGTCAGCCTCTAATTTCACAGGGTAGATGCTGACCTTCCTTTCAGCCAACTGTCCCGCATCGGGGCTGAGGGGGTGGGGGACAATGTTCCCTAACCCCTGAGCTCCGGTCTGAGGTGGCTGGTTTTTAACAACCTGCTTCATCCTCACCCATACCTTCCTCACATCCCTTTTCCTCTCCTCTTCACAATCTATTATTTTTTACGCCGTGTCCAAGGTGGAGCCGCTATGCCGATGGACTGCCAGGCTACCAGGCGGGAGGGGTGGTCTTAAATGGCGGCGCCTGGATCTGCCGGGCTTGTAAGCACCTCTCGCAGTGCGGGCTACTGCGAGAGGTGATGCGCGATTGCGTCCCGTAAAACAAAGAGGGTCACCATGCCCAATGATGAGTTTAAAAAAAAAAACCCAACCCCCAACTTCCCCTATAACATCGACGGAGCCGCCCTTGGGCAGCTCCAGCAAAAAAATGGAGGTCCCCTCCCCTGTGCTTGCTCAGGGGACCCTCCATTTATCTCTAACCGGAGAGGAGGCTTACTCCTCTCCTTCGCTTACGGGTGTAGGGGACTCCCCATCACCCCCTTCTCTGGAGGTGCTTTCGGGCGCCTCCATTTTACCAGCGGCAGTCCCCTCTGTTCTTTCCAAGGGGACTGTCAAGAAAGCCAGCAGGCAGCCCTTAGCCAGCCGCTCCACATCGAAGCGGGTCGGTAGGGCAAACCCCCTTAGGGGGGAGAGGGAAACCAGGCCCCTTCGGTCGCTTCCCTCAAAAGACCTGCTGGCAAGAATACTGAACCTTGCCGGGGTCAAGGCCCATGCCTCCCCAAAGAAGACTAGTGACGATACTGCCAACGGGACCTGCGATGTCTTGGGGGGGGGGGGGGGATGGCCAACTGGAGGCCCCCCCTAAGATAGACATGGTCCTTGAGGAAACCCAGCCTCAGACGGTAGGGCCTTCCATGGGGGGGAATCTGGGCTCGGCGCCAAGCCCCCGTAAGGGGCGCGGCGATTTGCCATCCTGGCCGCCGTGCTGACGGGATCCAGCGCTCCGTCTGGCCCCAGCTTAGCCTCTCTTCCTTCCTTCAAAACACTTGTTTCCTCGCTTTTCACACAACTTCTCCCACAACTTTCAATGGTCAGCCTCTAATTTCACAGGGTAGATGCTGACCTTCCTTTCAGCCAACCGTCCCGCATCGGGGCTGAGGGGGTGGGGGACAAAGTTCCCTAACCCCTGAGCTCCGGTCTGGGGTGGCTGGTTTTTAACAACCTGCTTTATCCCCACCCATACCTTCCACACATCCCTTTTCCTCTCCTCTTCACAATCTATATTTTTTACGCCGTGTCTAAGGTGGAGCCGCCATGCCAATGGACTGCCAGGCCACCAGGCGGGAGGGGTGGTCCCTAATGGCGGCGCCTGGCTCTGCCGGGCTTGTAAGCACCTCTCGCAGTGCGGGCTAATGCGAGAGGTGTGCGCGATTGCATCCCGTGTTTAAAAAAGGGTCACCATGCCCAATGATGAAGATAAAAAAAAAACAAACCCAACCCTCAACTTCCCCTGTTCCATCGACGGAGCCGCCCTCGGGCAGCTCCAGCAAAAAAATGGAGGTCCCTCCCCCTGTGCTTGCACAGGGGACCCTCCATATTTCTCTAACCGGAGAGGAGGCTTACTCCTCTCCTTCGCCTACGGGTGCAGAGGACTCCCCCTCACCCCCTTCTCTGGAGGTGCTTTCGGGCACCTCCCTTTTCCCAGCGGCAGTCCCCTCTTTTCTTTCAAAGGGGACTGCCAAGAAAGCCAGCAGGCAGCCCTTAGCCAGCCGCTCCCCATCAAAGCGGCTCGGTAGGGCAAACCCCCTTAGGGGGGAGAGGGAAGCCAGGCCCCTTCGGTCGCTTCCCTCAAAAGACCCCCGTAAGGGGCGCGGCGATTTGCCATCCTGGCCGCCGTGCTGACGGGATCCAGCGCTCCGTCCGACCCTAGCTTAGCCTCTCTTCCTTCCTTCAGATAGCCCGATTTCTCCCCTACCTCGTCGCTTTTCATACAACCTCTCCCACAACTTTCTCTGGTCAGCCTCTAATTTCACAGGGTAGAATGCTGACCTTCTTCTCAAGCCAACCACCCCGGATGGGGGCTGAGGGGGGAGGGGACATTGTTCCCTAACCCCTCAGCTCCGGTTCGGGATGGGTTTTTTTTAACAACCTGCTTCATCCCCACCCATACCTTCCTCACATCCCTTTTCCTCTCCTCTTCACATTCTATCTGTTTTACGCCGTGTCTAAGGTGGAGCCGCCATGCCGAAGGACTGCCAGGCCACCAGGCGGGAGGGGTGGTCCCAAATGGCGGCGCCTGGCTCTGCCGGGCCTGTAAGCACCTCTTGCAGTGCGGGCTACTGCAAGAGGTGGTGAGCGATTGCGTCCCGTAAAACAAAGAGGGTCACCATGCCCAATGATGAAAAAAAAAACCATCTCCCCTTAATTCCCCCTAAAACAACGGAGCCGCTCTCGTGCAGCTCCACAGAAAAGATGGAGGTCCCCTCCCCTGTGCTTGCGCAGGGGACCCTCCATACCTCTTTAACCGGAGAGGAGGCTTACTCCTCTCCTACGCCTACGGGTGTAGGGGACTCCCCCTCACCCCCTTCTCTGGAGGTGCTTTCGGGCACCTCCCTATCTCCAGCGGCAGTCCCTCCTTTGCTTTCTAAGGGGACTGCCAAGAAAGCCAGCAGGCAGCCCATTGCCGACCGCCTCTCGTACAAGCGGCTCGGTAGGGCAAACCCCCTTAGGGGGGAGAGGGAAGCCAGGCCCCTTCGGTCGCTTCCCTCAAAAGACCTGCTGGCAAAAATATTAAACCTTGCCGGGGTCAAGGCCAGTGCCTCCCCACTAAAGACTTATGACGCTGCCAAGGGGACCTGCGATGTCCTGGGAGGGGATGGCCAACTGGAGGCCCCTCCTGTGATAGACATGGTCCTTGAGGAATACCAGCCTCAGAAGGTAGGGCCTTCCATGGGGGGGAATCCGGGCTCGGCGCCAAGCACCGAACCCGAATCCGCCCCTATGCAAGGTCCTCATCAAACGGCTGTAGATTCTCAGGCAGTACAAGGAGGGGAGGGATCTCCTCCGGATGATGCCCCTGCGACCACCAGGACCTTCTTTATTTCGGAGAAGGACCTGGCTGAGGCCGGTCCATCTTGCCTGGGGGCTTCTACCGGCGGGGGTGAGAAGCGGGTTCATTCCCCGCCCTCCTCTCCAAAAAAGAAAAGGATCAAAAAGACGAAGAAGACTCGGGGCTCCTCTCAATCCGCGGGGGCTACGGGGACGGATGGGTCAAGATCGGCACATCCGGGCCCTCTGCTTTCCCGGGTACGGAGCTCCTGACGATGACAAAGACCAAAAGTGCACAGGGCGGAGCCTCGATGACATCGGGGCCCCTGATTCAGAGGTTACCTGGCGTTTTCGAGCCCGCTGGCTTTAAACGCTTCCTCGTTATTCGCTCCACTGATGGCAGCATGTTGTCCAAGGGCAACATGATCCATCAGAGGAGAGGATTAGCTAGTGCAATTGGTAGAGAGCCGAAGGTAACCCGTTTCTCGGACGGGAGCCTTCTGGCGAATGCGGCTAATCCCGCCGAGGCGGCCAAGATAAGTGCTCTTCGGACACTTCATGGCACCCCGGTGAGTGTGACGCCGCACTCTACCATGAACTTTGTAAAAGGAGTAGTTTATGCGAGGGAACTCGTTGACTACTCCATAGAAGACATCACCCTAGAGCTGGCAGACCATGGGGCGGTCAAGGTCGAACGTGTGATGAGAAAACAGGGAGGGGCCTCGAGACCCACCCCTACACTCTTCGTCACGTTCGACTGTGACAAGCTCCCTGAGTCGGTGCGTGCCGGTTGGTACCGCTACCGCGTGAAGGCATTCGTGCCACTGCCGCGGCGGTGCTATTACTGTCACCGCTTCGGCCACACGAATCGATCATGTAGACGTGCAAAATCGGGGTCACCCGAAGTCTGTGTAAATTGCTCCAAGGTCGCACACGATAAGTCCAAATCGTGTGTGGCCAAGTGTGTCAATTGCGGAGAGCCGCACCCTGCTTCTTCGAAGCAATGTGGTGCATATCTCCTTGAGAAAGAAATCCTGGCCGTTCAGGCCCAGGATCGACTCTCATTCCGCGAGGCTAAGGACTTGGTCCTGGCGCGCCCGGCTCTGCCTGGGACGTCATATGCCTCAATAGTTAGAAAAGCACCCTCTGCTCCTGGCCCATCCAGGCCAACGAGCACGGTTGTTTCCGCGCCCATTGGGAGCCCTTCTGCGGGCTCTACACCCGGGCGCTCCCCTGGTAGAGCTGGCGGCAAAAAGGGTTCACACCCAGCCCCGGCTAAAACCAGGGCTCCCCCCTCTTCCCCCAGCGTGACCGTTTCCCGTAAGGCGAAACGGCCACGCGCCTCCACAGAGTCGTTAGACTCACAGGAGGCAACACCCCTGAAGATGATCGCTAGACCATCTTCCGGGGTTCCTAAAGCTGTTCCCCGAAAGGAGGACAGCAACAAAGGAGCTTCGGCCCCTTCGCCCACGCCCCGAGGTGGAGCGAGTGGCTCGGAGACGGTGGTTCCTCGAAAAGAGGGCCCCCCGCCTCCCAAGTCGCAACGCCCGCCTAAGGTTTCGAGGCGGAGGGAGGAAAAGACTCGCATGGCGAGCCCAACCTCCCCCAATAAGTCCTCGAAGGCGACAGCGCTTTGTCCGGTCAACAGCGCCCGGGGTTCTGCCCCCGGGAAGCGTACGGCCATTCCCGTGAGGGTCTTCAATTCGAGGAGGGTCCCCGCGTCTCCGAGCTAGGCCTGGAGGGCATATTCCTTCAATGGAATTGCCGTGGACTCCGGGCCAACTGGGAGGAGCTACGGAGGCTCGTCTCGTCCCGTTCCCCGTTAGCTATTTTTTTGCCGGAGACCATGCTAGGCGCGTGCCCGCTGCCTGCCCTCCCGGGGTATAAGGGTCTTGCGACCCCACCACCGCGGGATGGCCGGGCTGGGGGATGCGCGGTTTACACCCGGCATGATGTCTCCGTTCTTCCTTTCTCTTTAGATACCTCCTTTCAGGCAGTGGCTGTGCAGCTGCACCTGGATAGGAGGTATACTATCATTTCTGCGTACATTCCACCGTCAGCTGACTTCGACGCGGGGGACTTCCGCCGCGTCGTGGCACGGTTGCCGAGGCCCTATCTCTTGCTTGGAGATCTGAACGGCAGGCATCCTCTCTGGGGAGATTACTCCATAAATCCCAGGGGACAAGTCCTTGCCGATCTGATCGAAGAGCTTGAGATGGGTGTCCTAAACGTGGATGAGTTTACGCATCACTGTCCGAGAACCGCTTCATTTTCTTGCCTTGACCTATCTTTGTGCTCTTCGGATGCACAGCCTGATTTTGATTGGGGGGTGGTCGATGACCTCCATGGTAGTGTTCACTTTCCCATTCAAATATCCTTTTCAGGGCAACTGCCGCCTGAGAGACCACCTCGGTGGTGCTTGGCGCGGGCGCGGTCGCCTGCATTTCAGGAAATGACTGAATTCTCTATCTCAGTCGAGGAGTTTAGGTCGGTAGATGAGGCCGTTGAGTTCTTCTCTGGCAACCTCATCGCCGTGGGCCTGACTACTATTCCTAGGTCGTCTGGCCGTTTTGCACGCCGACCACTCCCATGGTGGTCGGCCGAGTGTGAGACGGCCCTCAAACAGAAGCGTTATGCCTACATGCGCTATAAGCGCCGCCCGAACGATTTCACTGTCGCTGAATTTCGTCGGGCTAGGGCTAGGTTCCGGTATATTTCGAAGCACGCCCGCCGCTCTTCTTGGCGGGCATACGTGTCTTCACTTAACGGGTAGACCCCTTTAGCTGAGGTGTGGAAGCGAGTCAAAAGGATTCGGGGCAAGTTCTCGCAGGACCCCCCTCCCGTTCTCCAGGAGAATGGGACCGCAATCTCGGACCCCGCGTCCGTGGCGGAATCTTTAGCGACCGCTTTTTCCGCATTCTCTAGCCGTGATGCTGCACCGCCAGCATTCAATGCACGTCGTGATGTCGCGGAAGGCCACCGGCTGGACTTTATCTCCAGAGGCGGAGAACCCTTCAACGACAAGTTTACTGTGAGTGAGTTGCGTTCCGTTCTCGCTTCGTGCGCGGACACCGCCCATGGTCCGGACGATGTCCCGTACGCCATGCTTCGACACCTGGGTGAGCGAGGCATGGCCTTTCTGTTAGATTTGTTCAACAGGATCTGGGTGGAAGGTCTTCTCCCAGACTCCTGGCGAATCGCTACTGTGCTCGCCTTTCGCAAGCCGGGGAGAGATCACTCTACTCCGACCGGTTTCCGCCCAATCTCTCTAACCTCTTGCGTGTGCAAGTTGATGGAGAAATTGGTAAATGTTAGATTAGCCTATTTTCTGGACAGCGGAGGCCATCTGTCTTCTGCACAGTGCGGCTTCCGTAAGTTCCACTCCACGTCGGATGCTCTGCTCCGACTGGAAAGTGCCGTCTGCGAGGCTTTCCTTCGTAGACAGCACTACGCCACGGTGTTTTTTGATCTGGAGAAGGCCTATGATACCGCATGGCGATACGGTATCATGGAGACTCTCCACACGATGGGGGCGAGGGGACGCCTCCCAATGTTTATATCTGAATTTTTGCGAGATCGTCGATTCCGCGTACGGGTGGGGGGAGCCCTCTCCGGCCCAAAGGAGCAGGAAGAGGGTGTCCCGCAGGGAAGTGTCCTCAGTGTCACACTCTTTGCCCTGAGCATCAACGGCATCACCTCGGTGCTGTCGGAAGATGTTCTCGCTACGCTCTACGTGGACGACCTTTCGATCTCTTTTGTCGCGGCCCAGATGCCAACTCTGGAGCGTCGACTCCAACAGGCATTGAACCGCGTCTCTCGCTATGCCGAAGCGCACAGGTTTCGGTTTTCTTTGGCCAAGACTAAGGTGGTGCACTTGTGCCGCCATCCACGGCTTCACCCCGACCCAGATTTGTTTCTTAATGGGGTGCGCCTGGATGTGGTTGAGTCGCACCGTTTCCTTGGTCTTGTATTCGACCGACGCCTCACCTGGGAGGCTCATATTCGCAGCCTTAGGGTCTCTTGTACCCGCGCCATGGACATTCTCCGTTCCGTGACGTTCAGCGCTTGGGGCGCTGATAGGGCTACCGCCTTACTTTTTTATCGATCCTTTGTTCGCTCGAAGCTCGACTACGGATGCGAGTTTTATGCATCCGCAGCCGAGCGTTTATTGCGGAAGGTGGATTCGATCCACCACACCGGCCTTCGCCTTGCGACCGGTGCCTTCCGCACTTCCCCCATTGAGAGCCTGTTGGTCGATGCTAGGGAGATTCCACTCGCTCTGCGCCGCGTGCAGTGCATCACTCGCCTGTACGCGCGAGCCTGGCGCCTCCCTCAGTCGCCAACAGCTCTCACTGCATCCGCAGCTGATCTCGATGGTGCCTATGCCGCCGAGAGACGCCAGTCATACCCTAAGCCCTTTGGATTTAGGGCCAGGAAACTCCTTCGAGAGGTAGATATAGCTCTCGGGCCGGTGGCGCCCCTGGTTTTGCCCAGGACGCCACCCTGGAGGGTACCACATTTGGCTATTTGTCGCCACGCCTCTGCTCCCAAAGCTTGTACTGCGCCGGGAGTATTGCGTTCGACCTTTTTAGAGCACACATCGTGTCACGCTGGAACCGTGCCAGTGTATACGGATGGCTCCAAGTCCCAAGAGGGGGTCGGCTTCCACGCCGTATCCCCTCTACTTGAAGTCAGCGGGGCTCTACCAGGCGCTGCGTCTGTCTTCACGGCCGAGCTGGTGGCAATACACCACTCGGTACGGGAGATTACGCGACGTGCCCGGTTCGGAGACCGGATTGTGATCTATAGCGAATCACAAAGCGCCCTGAGTGCTCTCGGGGCATTGGAATCTCCGCATCCCCTGGTTCGCGATATCCGTGACGCCACGGTTTTGGCGAGCCGGGCAGATGTCGAGATTATCTTCTGCTGGGTTCCTGGACATGTAGGAATTGCGGGGAATGAGGGCGCCAAAGAGTCCGCGAGGACTCTGCGACCGGACCAGCGTTTCGCTCTTCCTCACACCGACTACATGGCAGGAATACGGGCAGCTCTTCGGACTGCTTGGCAAAGAAGATGTGAGACGGTCGAAGGGAACTTAAAGTTGCGTGCCATTGCGCCGCGGCGGCTTCAGGTTGCTTTCTGTCGTCTCCGAATCGGACACCCTCGTGTGACGCATCGCTATCTGATGGAGCGCTCGCCTGCGCCCTATTGCAACGACTGCGTCGTCCCCCAGACTGTTCGGCACATTCTTGTTGACTGTCCTAGTCTGGGTGATCTTCGCGCACGATACCTGTCTCAGTACCGGGATGGGCGGGGTCGCTACCGCCTGTCCCTTGTGCTCGGGACGAGTGCGTGCACCATGACTAGTGGACTTGTTGACTTCTTGGGGGAGGCCGGCCTTCTCCCTATTATTTAAGCAAGGTTTGTTTGTTTTGTTTTGCTGTTTTTTTGCATTTGTTTTTTTTTGTTTTGTTTTTTGTTTGTTTTTTTCCTTTAGTTGCACGCTCCTGCGCATGGGGGACCTCTCCCCGACGCACCAGCTTGCTTCCTTTCCCCCTTTTGGGGTGTTGTTTTTTTGTTTTGTTTTTTTCTCTCTAATTTAATTTTAAAGTAGCCTAGAACTAGGCCAGTTTTAATACGGCGACTAATGCCCAAGTCGGCAGTCGCCAGATGAGCTCTAAAAAAAAAAAAAAAAAAGTCGTTAGACTCACAGGAGGCAACACCCCTGAAGATGGTCGCTAGGCCATCTTCAAGGGTTCCTAAAGCTGTCCCCCGAAAGGAGGACAGCAACAAAGGAGCTTCGGCTCCTTCGCCCACGCCCCGAGGTGGAGCGAGTGGCTCGGAGACGGTGGTTCCTCGAAAAGAGGCCCCCCCGCCTCCGAAGCCGCAGCGCCCGCCTAAGGTTTCGAGGCGGAGGGAGGAAAAGACTCGCATGGCGAGCCCAACCTCCCCCAATAAGTCCTCGAAGGCGACAGCGCCTCCAGCGCTTTGTCCGGCCAACAGCGCCCGGGGTTCTGCCCCCGGGAAGCGTACGGCCATTCCCGTGAGGGTCTTCAATTCGAGGAGGGCCCCCGCGTCTCCTCCGAGCGAGGTCTGGAGGGCATATTCCTTCAATGGAATTGCCGTGGACTCCGGGCCAACTGGGAGGAGATGCGGAGGCTCGCCTCGTCCCGTTCCCCGTTAGCTATTTTTTTGCAGGAGACCATGCTAGGCGCGTGCCCCCTGCCTGCCCTCCCGGGGTATAAGGGTCTTGTGCCCCACCACCGCGGGATGGCCGGGCTGGGGGATGCGTGGTTTACACCCGGCATGATGTCTCCGTTCTTCCTTTCTCTTTAGATACCTCCTTTCAGGCAGTAGCAGTGCAGCTGCACCTGGATAGGAGGTATACTATCATTTCTGCGTACATTCCACCGTCAGCTGACTTCGACGCGGTGGACTTCCGCCGCGTCGTGGCACGGTTGCCGAGGCCCTATCTCTTGCTTGGAGATCTGAACGGCAGGCATCCTCTCTGGGGAGATTACTCCATAAATCCCAGGGGACAAGTCCTTGCCGATCTGATCGAAGAGCTTGAGATGGGTGTCCTAAACGTGGATGAGTTTACGCATCACTGTCCGAGAACCGCTTCATTTTCTTGCCTTGACCTATCTTTGTGCTCTTCGGATGCACAGCCTGATTTTGATTGGGGGGTGGTCGATGACCTCCATGGTAGTGATCACTTTCCCATTCAAATATCATTTTCAGGGCAACTGCCGCCTGAGAGACCACCTCGGTGGTGCTTGGCGTGGGCGCGGTGGCCTGCATTTCAGGAAATGACTGAATTCTCTATCTCAGTCGAGGAGTTTAGGTCGGTAGATGAGGCCGTTGAGTTCTTCTTCGGCAACCTCATCGCCGTGGGCCTGACTACTATTCCTAGGACGTCTGGCCGTTTTGCACGCCGACCACTCCCATGGTGGTTGGCCGGGGGGAGACGGCCCTCAGACAGAAGCGTTATGCCTACATGCGCTATAAGCGCCGCCCGAACGATTTCACTGTCGCTGAATTTCGTCGGGCTAGGGCTAGGTTCCGGTATATTTCGAAGCACGCCCGCCGCTCTTCTTGGCGGGAATACGTGTCTTCACTTAACGGGTAGACCCCTTTAGCTGAGGTGTGGAAGCGAGTCAAAAGGATTCGGGGCAAGTTCTCGCAGGACCCCCCTCCCGTTCTCCAGGAGAATGGGACCGCAATCTCGGACCCCGCGTCCGTGGCGGAATCCTTAGCGACCGCTTTTTCCGCATTCTCTAGCCGTGATGCTGCTCCGCCAGCATTCAATGCACGTCGTGATGTCGCGGAAGGCCGCCGGCTGGACTTTACCTCCAGAGGCGGAGAACCCTTCAACGACAAGTTTACCGTGAGTGAGTTGCGTTCCGCTCTCGCTTCGTGCGCGGACACCGCCCATGGTCCGGACGATGTCCCGTACGCCATGCTTCGACACCTGGGTGAGCGAGGCATGGCCTTTCTGTTAGATTTGTTCAACAGGATCTGGGTGGAAGGTCTTCTCCCAGACTCCTGGCGAATCGCTACTGTGCTCGCCTTTCGCAAGCCGGGGAGAGATCACTCTACTCCGACCGGTTTCCGTCCAATCTCTCTAACCTCTTGCGTGTGCAAGTTGATGGAGAAATTGGTAAATGTTAGATTAGCCTTTTTCCTGGACAGCGGAGGCCATCTGTCTTCTGCACAGTGCGGCTTCCGTAAGTTCCACTCCACGTCGGATGCTCTGCTCCGACTGGAAAGTGCCGTCTGCGAGGCTTTCCTTCGTAGACAGCACTACGCCACGGTGTTTTTTGATCTGGAGAAGGCCTATGATACCGCATGCTGATACGGTATCATGGAGACTCTCCACACGATGGGGGCGAGGGGACGCCTCCCAATGTTTATATCTGAATTTTTGCGAGATCGTCGATTCCGCGTACGGGTGGGGGGAGCCCTCTCCGGCCCAAAGGAGCAGGAAGAGGGTGTCCCGCAGGGAAGTGTCCTCAGTGTCACACTCTTTGCCTTGAGCATCAACGGCATCACCTCGGTGCTGCCGGAAGATGTTCTCGCTACGCTCTACGTGGACGACCTTTCGATCTCTTTTGGCGCGGCCCAGATGCCAACTCTGGAGCGTCGACTCCAACAGGCATTGAACCGCGTCTCTCGCTATGCCGAAGCGCACAGGTTTCGGTTTTCTTTGGCCAAGACTAAGGTGGTGCACTTCTGCCGCCATCCACGGCTTCACCCCGACCCAGGTTTTTTCTTAATGATGTGCGCCTGGATGTGGTTGAGTCGCACCGTTTCCTTGGTCTTGTATTCGACCGACGCCTCACCTAGGAGGCTCATATTCGCAGCCTTAGGGTCTCTTGTACCCGCGCCATGGACATTCTCCGTTCCGTGACGTTCAGCGCTTGGGGCGCTGATAGGGCTACCGCCTTACTTTTTTATCGATCCTTTGTTCGCTCGAAGCTCGACTACGGATGCGAGTTTTATGCATCCGCAGCCGAGCGTTTATTGCGGAAGGTGGATTCAATCCACCACACCGGCCTTCGCCTTGCGACCGGTGCCTTCCGCACTTCCCCCATTGAGAGCCTGTTGGTCGATGCTGGGGAGATGCCACTCGCTCTGCGCCGCGTGCAGTGCATCACTCGCCTGTACGCGCGAGCCCGGCGCCTCCCTCAGTCGCCAACAGCTCTCACTGCATCCGCAGCTGATCTCGATGGTGCCTATGCCGCCGAGAGACGCCAGTCATACCCTAAGCCCTTTGGATTTAGGGCCAGGAAACTCCTTCGAGAGGTAGATATAGCTCTCGGGCCGGTGGCGCCCCTGGTTCTGCCCAGGACGCCACCCTGGAGGGTACCACATTTGGCTATTTGTCGCCACGCCTCTGCTCCCAAAGCTTGTACTGCGCCGGGAGTATTGCGTTCGACCTTTTTGGAGCACACATCGTGTCACGCTGGTACCGTGCCAGTGTATACGGATGGCTCCAAGTCCCAAGAGGGGGTCGGCTTCCACGCCGTATCCCCTCTGTTCGGAGTCAGCGGGGCTCTACCAGGCGCTGCGTCTGTCTTCACGGCCGAGCTGGTGGCAATACACCACTCGGTACGGGAGATTACGCGACGTGCCCGGTTCGGAGACCGGATTGTGATCTATAGCGACTCACAAAGCGCCCTGAGTGCTCTCGGGGCATTGGAATCTCCGCATCCCCTGGTTCGCGAAATCCGTGACGCCACGGTTTTGGCGAGCCGGGCAGATGTCGAGATTATCTTCTGCTGGGTTCCTGGACATGTAGGAATTGCGGGGAATGAGCGCGCCAAAGAGTCCGCGAGGACTCTGCGACCGAACCAGCGTTTCGCTCTTCCTCACACTGACTACATGGCAGGAATACGGGCAGCTCTTCGGACTGCTTGGCAAAGAAGATGGGAGACGGTCGAGGGGAACTTAAAGTTGCGTGCCATTCCGCCGCGACTGTTCCCATGGACCTATCCCTCAATGCTGCGGCGGCTTCAGGTTGCTTTCTGTCGTTTTCGAATCGGACACACTCGTGTGAAGCATCGCTACTTGATGGAGCGCTCGCCTGCGCCCTATTGCAACGACTGCGTCGTCCCCCACACTGTTCGGCACATTCTTGTCGAATGTCCCAGTCTGGGTGATCTTCGCGCACGATACCTGCCCCGGTACCAGGATATGGGGGGTCGCTACCGCCTGTCCCTTGTACTCGGGACGAGTGCGTGCACCATGACTAGTGGACTTATTGACTTTTGGGGGGAGGCTGGCCTTCTCCCTTTCATTTAACCCGGTTTGTTGTTGTTGTTTTTGTTTTTGTTATTGCTTCTTTATTGTTATTGTTATTTCTTTTTATTGTTTCCTGTTTAATTTTTAAAGTAGCCTAGAACTAGGCCAGTTTTAATACGGCGACTAATGCCCAAGTAGGCAGTCGCCAGATGAGCTCTTAAAAAAAAAAATAAAAAATCGGCGCCAAGCACCGAACCCGAATCCGCCCCTATGCAAGGTCCTCCTCAAACGGCTGTGGTTTCCGAAGCAGTACAAGGAGGGGATGGATCTCCGCCGACCGGTGCCCCCACGACTACCAGGACCTTCTCCATTTCAGAGAATGACCTGGCTGAGGCCGGTCCATCTGGCCTGGGGGCTTCTTCCGGCGGAGGTGAGAAGCGGGTTCATTCCCCCCCCCTCCTCTCCGAAAATGACAAAAAAGACTTGGGGCTCCTCTCCATCCGCGGGAGCTGCGGGGACGGATGGGTCTGCTGCCACTCTGGCAAGCGAACAAGCCAAGATCGGCACATCTGCCGCCCCGGTTGCGGAGCCCCTGACAGAGAAGACTAATACCAAGAGTGCACAGGGCGGAGCCTCGATGACATCGGGGCCCCTCATTCAGAGGTTACCTGGCGTTTTCGAGCCCGCTGGCTTCAAACGCTTCCTCGTTATTCACTCCGCTGATGGCACCATGTTGTCCAAGGGCAACATGATCCATCAGAGGAGAGGATTAGCTAGTGCAATTGGTAGAGAGCCGAAGGTGACCCGTTTCTCGGACGGCAGCCTTCTGGCAAATGCGGCGAATCCCGCCGAGGCGGCCAAGATAAGTGCTCTTCGGACACTTCATGGCACCCCGGTGAGTGTGACGCCGCACTCTACCATGAACTTTGTGAAAGGAGTAGTTTATGCGAGGGAACTCGTTGACTACTCCATTGAGGACATCACCCTAGAGCTGGCCGACCATGGGGCGGTCAAGGTCGAACGTGTGATGAGAAAACAGGGAGGGGCTTCGAGACCCACCCCTACACTCTTCGTCACGTTCGACTGTGACAAGCTCCCTGAGTCGGTGCGTGCCGGTTGGTACCGCTACCGCGTGAAGGCATTCGTGCCACTGCCGCGGCGGTGCTATTACTGTCACCGCTTCGGCCATACGAATCGCTCATGTAGACGTGCAAAGTCGGGGTCACCCGAAGTCTGTGTAAATTGCTCCAAGGTCGCACACGATAAGTCCAAATCGTGTGTGTCCAAGTGTGTCAATTGCGGAGAGCCGCACCCTGCTTCTTCGAAGCAATGTGGTGCATATCTCCTGGAGAAAGACATCCTGGCCGTTCAGGCCCAGGATAGACTCTCATTCCGCGAGGCTAAGGACTTGGTTATGGCGCGCCCAGCTCTGCCTGGGACGTCATATGCCTCAGTAGTTCGAAAGGCACCCTCTGCTCCTGGCCCATCCAGGCCAACGAGCACGGTTGTTTCCGCGCCCATTCGGAGCCCTTCTGCGGGCTCTACCCAACCCGGGCGCTTCCCTGGTAAAGCTGGCGGCAAAAAGGGTTCATACCCAGCCCCGGCAAAAACCAGGGCTCCCCCAGCGTGACCGTTTCCCGCAAGGCGAAACGGCCACGCGCCTCCACCGAGTCGTTAGACTCACAGGAGGCAACACCCCTGAAGATGGTCGCTAGGCCATCTTCGGGGGTTCCTAAAGCTGTCCCCCGAAAGGAGGACAGCAACAAAGGAGCTTCGGCCCCTTCGCCCACGCCCCGAGGTGGAGCGAGTGGCTCGGAGACGGTGGTTCCTCGAAAAGAGGGCCCCCCGCCTCCGAAGCCGCACCGCCCGCCTAAGGTTTCGAGGCGGAGGGAGGAAAAGACTCGCGTGGCGAACCCAACCTCCCCCAATAAGTCCTCGAAAGCGACAGCGTACGGCCATTCCCGTGAGGGTCTTCAGTTCGAGGAGGGCCCCCGCGTCTCCGAGCTAGGCCTGGAGGGCATATTCCTTCAATGGAATTGTCGTGGACTCCGGGCCAACTGGGAGGAGCTGCGGAGGCTTGTCTCGTACCGCTCCCCGTTAGCTATCTTTTGCAGGAGACCATGCTAGGCGCGTGCCCCCTGCCCGCCCTCCCGGTGTACAAGGGTCTTGCGACCCCACCACCGCGGGATGGCCGGGCTGGGGGATGCGCGGTTTACACCCGGCATGATGTCTCCGTTCTTCCTTTCTCTTTAGATACCTCCTTTCAGGCAGTGGCTGTGCAGCTACACCTGGAGAGGAGGTATACTATCATTTCTGCGTACATTCCACCGTCAGCTGAGTTCGATGCGGTGGACTTCCGCCACGTCGTGGCACGGTTGCCGAGGCCCTATCTCTTGCTTGGAGATCTGAACGGCAGGCATCCTCTCTGGGGAGATTACTCCATAAATCCCAGGGGACAAGTCCTTGCCGATCTGATCGAAGAGCTTGAGATGGGTGTCCTAAACGTGGATGAGTTTACGCATCACTGTCCGAGAACCGCTTCATTTTCTTGCCTTGACCTATCTTTGTGCTCTTCGGATGCACAGCCTGATTTTGATTGGGGAGTGGTCGATGACCTCCATGGTAGTGATCACTTTCCCATTCAAATATCATTTTCAGGGCAACTGCCGCCTGAGAGACCACCTCGGTGGTGCTTGGCGCGGGCGCGGTCGCCTGCATTTCAGGAAATGACTGAATTCTCTATCTCAGTCGAGGAGTTTAGGTTGGTAGATGAGGCCGTTGAGTTCTTCTCCGGCAACCTCATCGCCGTGGGCCTGACTACTATTCCTAGGACGTCTGGCCGTTTTGCACGCCGACCACTCCCATGGTAATCGGCCGAGTGTGAGACGGCCCTCAAACAGAAGCGTTATGCCTACATGCGCTATAAGCGCCGCCCGAACGATTTCACTGTCGCTGAATTTCGTCGGGCTAGGGCTAGGTTCCGGTATATTTCGAAGCACGCCCGCCGCTCTTCTTGGCGGGCATACGTGTCTTCACTTAACGGGAAGACCCCTTTAGCTGAGGTGTGGAAGCGAGTCAAAAGGATTCGGGGCAAGTTCTCGCAGGACTGCCCTCCCGTTCTCCAGGAGAATGGGACCGCAATCTCGGACCCCGCGTCCGTGGCGGAATCCTTCGCGACCGCTTTTTCTGCATTCTCTAGCCGTGATGCTGCTCCGCCAGCATTCAATGCACGTCATGATGTCGCGGAAGGCCGCCGGCCGGACTTTACCTCCATAGGCGGAGAACCCTTCAACGACAAGTTTACTGTAGGCGAGTGGCGTTCCGCTCTCGCTTCGTGCGCGGACACCGCCCATAATCCGGACGATGTCCCGTACGCCATGCTTCGACACCTAGGTGAGCGAGGCATGGCCTTTCTATTAGATTTGTTCAACAGGATCTGGGTGAAATGTCTTCTCCCAGACTTCTGGCGAATCGCTACTGTGCTTGCCTTTCGCAAACCGGGGAGAGATCACTCTACTCCGACCGGTTTCTTCCAAATCTCTCTAACATCTTGCGTGTGCAAGTTGATGGAAAAATTGGTAAATGTTAGATTAGCCTTTTTCCTGGACAGCGGAGGCCATCTGTCTTCCGCACAGTGCGGCTTCCGCAAGTTCCACTCCACGTCGGATGCTTTGCTCCGACTGGAAAATGCCGTCTGCGAGGCTTTCCTTCGTAGACAGCACTACGCCACGGTGTTTTTCGATCTGGAGAAGGCCTATGATACCGCATGGCGAAACGGTATCATGGAGACTCTCCACACGATGGGGGCGAGGGGACGCCTCCCAATTTTTATATCTGAATTTTTGCGAGATCGTCGATTCCGCGTACGGGTGGGGGGAGCCCTCTCCGGCCCAAAGGAGCAGGAAGAGGGTGTCCCGCAGGGAAGTGTCCTCAGTGTCACACTCTTTAACCTGAGCATCAACGGCATCACCTCGGTGCTACCGGAAGATGTTCTCGCTACGCTCTACGTGGACGACCTTTCGATCTCTTTTGACGCGGCCCAGATGACAACTCTGGAGCGTCGACTCCAACAGGCATTGAACCGCGTCTCTCGCTGTGCCGAAGCGCACAGGTTTCGGTTTTCTTTGGCCAAGACTAAGGTGGTGCACTTCTGCCACCATTTACGGCTTCACCCCGACCCAGATTTGTTTCTTAATGGGGTGCGCCTGGATGTGGTTGAGTCGCACCGTTTCTTTGGTCTTGTATTCGACCGACGCCTCACCTGGGAGGCTCATATTCGCAGGCCTTAGGGTCTCTTGTACCCGCTATGGACATTCTCCCTTCCGTGACCCCGTAAGGGGCGCGGCGATTTGACATCCTGGCCGCCGTGCTGACGGGATCCAACGCTCCGTCCGGCCCCAGCTTAGCCTCTCTTCCTTCCTTCAGATAGCCCGATTTCTCCCCTACCTCGTCGCTTTTCATACAACTTCTCCCACAACTTTCTCTGGTCAGCCTCTAATTTCACAGGGTAGATGCTGACCTTCCTCTCAGCCAACCGTCCCGCATCGGGGCTGAGGGGGTGGGGGACAATGTTCCCTAACCCCTGAGCTCCGGTCTGGGGTGGCTGGTTTTTAACAACCTGCTTTATCCCCACCCATACCTTCCACACATCCCTTTTCCTCTCTTCATAACCTATATTATTTACGCCGTGTCTAAGGTGGAGCCGCCATGCCGATGGACTGCCAGGCCACCAGGCGGGAGGGGTGGTCCCAAATAGCGGCGCCTGGCTCTGCCAGGCCTGTGGGCACTTCTTGCAGTGCGGGCAACTGCAAGAGGTGATGAGCTATTGCGTCCCGTGGCAAAAATAGGGTCACCATGCCCATGGATGAATAAAAAAAACCTCAAACCCCTTTAACTCCCCCTTGCTCATCGAAGGAGCCGCCCTCGGGAAGCTCCACCAAAAAAATGGAGGTCCCCCCCCCTGTGCTTGCACAGGGGACCCTTCATATTTCTCTAACCGGAGAGGAGGCTTACTCCTCTCCTTCGCCTACGGGTGCAGGGGACTCCCCCTCACCCCCTTCTCTGGAGGTGCTTTCGGGCACCTCCCTTTTCCCAGCGGCAGTCCCCTCTATTCTTTACAAGGGGACTGCCAAGAAAGCCAGCCGCTCCCCATCGAAGCGGCTCGGTAGGGCAAACCCCCTTAGGGGGGAGAGGGAAGCCAGGCCCCTTCGGTCACTTCCCTCAAAAGACCTGCTGGCAAGAATTTTAAATCTTGCCGGGGTCAAGGCCTGTGCCTCCCCACACAAGACTGGCGACACTGCCAAGGGGACCTGCGATGTCCTGGGAGGGGATGGCCAACTGGAGGCCCCTTCTGTGATAGACATGGTCCTTGAGGGGACCCAGCCTCAGACGGTAGGGCCTTCCATGGGGGAGAATTCGGGCTCGGCGCCAAGCACCAAACCCGAATCCGCCCCTATGCAAGGTCCTCCTCAAATGGCTGAGGGCTCCGAGACAGTAAAAGGAGGGGAGGGATCTCCTCCGACAGGTGCCCCTACGACAACCGGAACCTTCTCCATTTCGGAGAGGGACCTGGCTGAGGCCGGTCCATCTGGCCTGGGGGCTTCTGCCGGCGTAGGTGAGAAGCGGGTTCGTTCCCCACCCTCCTCTCCAAAAAAGAAATGACTAAAAAGACTCGGGGCTCGTCTCCATCTGCGGGGGCTGCGGGGACGGATGGGTCTGCTGCCTCTCTGGCAAGCGACCAAGCCAAGATCGGCACATCCGGCCCCTCTACCCCCTCGTGTGAAGAGCCCCTGACCAAGACTAAGACCAAGAGTGCCCAGGGCGGAGCCTCGATGACATCGGGGCCCCTCATTCAGAGCTTACCTGGCGTTTTCGAGCCCGCTGGCTTCAAACGCTTCCTCGTTATTCGCTCCACTGATGGCACCATGTTGTCCAAGGGGAATATGATCCATCAGAGGAGAGGATTAGCTAGTGCAATTGGTAGAGAGCCGAAGGTGACACGTTTCTCGGATGGCAGCCTTCTGGCGAATGCGGCGAATCCCGCCGAGGCGGCCAAGATAAGTGCTCTTCGGACACTTCATGGCACCCTGGTGAGTGTGACGCCGCACTCTACCATGAACTTTGTGAAAGGAGTAGTTTATGCGAGGGAACTCGTTGATTACTCCATTGAGGACATCACCCTGGAGCTGGCCGACCATGGGGCGGTCAAGGTCGAGCGTGTGATGAGAAAACAGGGAGGGGCTTCGAGACCCACCCCTACACTCTTCGTCACGTTCGACTGTGACAAGCTCCCTGAGTCGGTGCGTGCCGGTTGGTACCGCTACCGCGTGAAGGCATTCGTGCCACTGCCGCGGCGGCGCTATTACTGTCACCGCTTCGGCCATACGAATCGCTCATGTAGACTTGCAAAATCGGGGTCACCCGAAGTCTGTGTAAATTGCTCCAAGGTCGCACACGATAAGTCCAAATCGTGTGTGGCCAAGTGTGTCAATTGTGGAGAGCCGCACCCTGCTTCTTCGAAGCAATGTGGTGCATATCTCCTGGAGAAAGTAATCCTGGCCGTTCAGGCCCAGGATAGATTCCCATTCCGCGAGGCTAAGGACTTGGTCCTGGCGCGCCTAGCTCTGCCTGGGACGTCATATGCCTTAGTAGTTCGAAAGGCACCCTCTGCTCCTGGCCCATCCAGGCCAACGAGCACGGTTGTTTCCGCGCCCATTCGGAGCCCTTCTGCGGGCTCTACCCAACCCGGGCGCTCCACTGGTAAAGCTGGCGGCAAAAAGGGTTCATACCCAGCCCCGGCTAAAACCAGGGCTTCCCCCTCTTCCCCCAGCGTGACCGTTTCCCGAGGGCGAAACGGCCACGCGCCTCCACAGAGTCGTTAGACTCACAGGAGGCAACACCCCTGAAGATGGTCGCTAGGCCATCTTCGGAAGTTCCTAAAGCTGTCCCCCGAAAGGAGGACAGCAACAAAGGAGCTTCGGCTCCTTCGCCCACGCCCCGAGGTGGAGCGAGTGGCTCGGAGACGGTGGTTTCTCGAAAAGAGGGCCCCCCGCCTCCGAAGCCGCAGCGCCCGCCTAAGGTTTCGAGGAGGAGGGAGGAAAAGACTCGCATGGCGAGCACAACCTCCCCAAATAAGTCCTCGAAGGTGACAGCGCCTCCAGCGCTTTGTCCGGCCAACAGCGCCCGGGGTTCTGCCCCCGGGAAGCGTACGGCCATTCCCGTGAGGGTCTTCAGTTCGAGGAGGGCCCCCGCGTCTCCTCCGAGCTAGGCCTGGAGGACATATTCCTTCAATGGAATTGCCGTGGACTCCGGGCCAACTGGGAGGAGCTGCGGAGGCTCGCCTCGTCCCGTTCCCCGTTAGTTATTTTTTTGCAGGAGACCATGCTAGGCGCGTGCCCCCTGCCTGCCTGTCCGGGATATAAGGGTCTTGCGACCCCACCACCGCGGGACGGCCGGGCTGGGGGATGCGCGGTTTACACCCGGCATGATGTCTCCGTTCTTTCTTTCTCTTTAGATACCTCCTTTCAGGCAGTGGCTGTGCAGTTGCACCTGGATAGGAGGTATACTATCATTTCTGCGTACATTCCACCGTCAGCTGACTTCGACACGGGGGACTTCCGCCGCGTCGTGGCACGGTTGCCGAGGCCCTATCTCTTGCTTGGAGATCTGAACGGCAGGCATCCTCTCTGGGGAGATTACACCATAAATCCCAGGGGACAAGTCCTTGCCGATCTGATCGAAGAGCTCGAGATGGGTGTCCTAAACGTGGATGAGTTTACGCATCACTGTCCGAGAAACGCTTTATTTTCTTGCCTTGACCTATCTTTGTGCTCTTCGGATGCACAGCCTGATTTTGATTGAAAGGTGGTCGATGACCTCCATGGTAGTGATCACTTTCCCATTCAAATATCATTTTCAGGGCAACTGCCGCCTGAGAAACCACCTCGGTGGTGCTTGGCGCGGGCGCGGTGGCCTGCATTTCAGGAAATGACTGAATTCTCTATCTCAGTCGAGGAGTTTAGGTCGGTAGATGAGGCCGTTGAGTTCTCCGGCAACCTCATCGCCGTGGGCCTGACTACTATTCCTAGGACGTCTGGCCGTTTTGCACGCCGACCACTCCCATGGTGGTCGGCCGAGTGTGAGACGGCCCTCAAATGGAAGCGTTATGCCTACATGCGCTATAAGCGCATGTACGCGGAGAACCCTTCAACGACAAGTTTACTGTGAGTGAGTTGCGTTCCGCTCTCGCTTCGTGCGCGGACACCGCCCATGGTCCAGACGATGTCCCATACGCCATGCTTCGACACCTGGGTGAGCGAGGCATGGCCTTTCTGTTAGATTTGTTCAACAGGATCTGGGTGGAAGGTCTCCTCCCAGACTCCTGGCGAATTGCTACTGTGCTCGCCTTTCGCAAGCCGGGGAGAGATCACTCTATTCCGACCGGTTTCCGCCCAATCTCTCTAACCTCTTGCGTGTGCAAGTTGATGGAGAAATTGGTAAATGTTAGATTAGCCTATTTCCTGGACAGCGGAGGCCATCTGTCTTCTGCACAGTGCGGCTTCCGTAAGTTCCACTCCACGTCGGATGCTCTGCTTCGACTGGAAAATTCCGTCTGCGAGGCTTTCCTTCGTAGACAGCACTACGCCACGGTGTTTTTCGATCTGGAGAAGGTCTATGATACCGCATGGCGATACGGTATCATGGAGACTCTCCACACGATGCGGGCGAGGGTACGCCTCCCAATGTTTATATCTGAATTTTTGCGAGATCGTCGATTCCGCGTACGGGTGGGGGGAGCCCTCTCCGGCCTAAAGGAGCAGGAAGAGGGTGTCCCGCAGGGAAGTGTCCTCAGTGTCACACTCTTTGCCCTGAGCATCAACGGCATCACCTCGGTGCTTCCGGAAGATGTTCTCGCTACGCTCTACGTGGACGACCTTTCGATCTCTTTTGGCGCGGCTCAGATGCCAACTCTGGAGCGTCGACTCCAACAGGCATTGAACCGCGTCTCTCGCTATGCCGAAGCGCACAGGTTTCGGTTTTCTTTGGCCAAGACTAAGGTGGTGCACTTCTGCCGCCATCCATGGCTTCACCCCGACCCAGATTTGTTTCTTAATGGGGTGCGCCTGGATTTGGTTGAGTCGCACCGTTTCCTTGGTCTTGTATTCGACCGACGCCTCACCTGGGAGTCTCATATTCGCAGCCTTAGGGTCTCTTGTACCCGCGCCATGGACATTCTCCGTTCCGTCACGTTCAGCGCTTGGGGCGCTGATAGGGCTACTGCCTTACTTTTTTATCGATCCTTTGTTCGTTCGAAGCTCGACTACGGATGCGAGTTTTATGCACCTGCAGCCGAGCGTTTATTGCGGAAGGTGGATTCGATCCACCACACCGGCCTTCGCCTTGCGACCGGTGCCTTTCACACTTCCCCCATTGAGAGCCTGTTGGTCGATGCTGGGGAGATGCCACTCGCTCTGCGCCGCGTGCAGTGTATCACTCAACTGTACGCGCGAGCCCGGCGCCTCCCTCAGTCGCCAACAGCTCTCACTGCATCTGCAGCTGATCTCGATGGTGCCTATGCCGTCGAGAGACGCCAGTCATACCCTAAGCCTTTTGGGTTTAGGGCCAGGAAACTCCTTCGAGAGGTAGATATCGCTCTCGGGCCTGTGGCGCCCCTGGTTTTGCCCAGGACGCCACCCTGGAGGGTACCACATTTGGCCATTTTTTCGCCACGCCTCTGCTCCCAAAGCTTGTACTGCGCCGGGAGTATTGCGTTCGACCTTTTTGGAGCATACATCGTGTCACGCTGGAACCGTGCCAGTGTATACGGATGGCTCCAAGTCCCAAGAGGGGGTCGGCTTCCACGCCGTATCCTCTCTGTTTGAAGTCAGCGGGGCTCTACCAGGCGCTGCGTTTGTCTTCACGGCCGAGCTGGTGGCAATACACCACTCGGTACGGGAGATTACGCGACGTGCCCGGTTCGGAGACTGGATTGTGATCTATAGCGACTCATAAAACGCCCTGAGTGCTCTCGGGGCATTGGAATCTCCGCATCCCCTGGTTCGCGATATCCGTGACGCCACGGTTTTGGCGAGCCGGGCAGATTTCGAGATTATCTTCTGCTGGGTTCCTGGACATGTAGGAATTGCGGGGAATGAGCGCGCCGATGAGGGCGCCAAAGAGTCCGCGAGGACTCTGCGACCGGACCAGCGTTTCGCTCTTCCTCACACCGACTACATGGCAGGAATACGGGCAGCTCTTCGGACTGCTTGGCAAAGAAGATGGGAGACGGTCGAAGGGGACTTAAAGTTGCGTGCCATTGCGTCGCTACTGTTCCCATGGATCTATCCCCCAATGTCGCGGCGGCTTCAGGTTGCTTTCTGTCGTCTTCGAATCGGACACACTCGTGTGACGCATCGCTACTTGATGGAGCGCTCGCATGCGCCCTATTGCAACGTCTGCGTCGTCCCCCAGACTGTTCGGCACATTCTTGTCGAATGTCCCAGTCTGGGTGATCTTCGCGCACGATACCTGTCTCGGTACCGGGATGGGCGGGGTCGCTACCGCCTGTCCCTTGTACTCGGGACGAGTGCGTGCACCATGACTGGTGGACTTATTGACTTTTTGGGGGAGGCCGGCGTTCTCCCTTTCATTTAACCCGGTTTTATTGTTGTTGTTGTTTTTGTTATCGTTTTTGTTATTGTTATTTCTTTTTATTTTTGTTTCCTGTTGAATTATTTTGACGTAGCCTAGAATTAGGCTGTTTGTTTACGGCAACTTATGCCTAAGTCGGCAGTCGCCAGATAGCCCCTTAATAAAAAAAAAAACTCCGTTCCGTGACGTTCAGCGCTTGGGGAGCTGATAGGGCTACTGCCTTACTTTTTTTTCGATCCTTTGTTCGTTCGAAGCTCGACTACGGATGCGAGTTTTATGCATCCGCAGCCGAGCGTTTATTGCGGAAGGTTGATTCGATCCACCACACCGGCCTTCGCCTGGCGACCGGTGCCTTCCGCACTTTCCCCATTGAGAGCCTGTTGGTCGATGCTCGGGAGATGCCACTTGCTCTGCGCCGCGTGCAGTGTATCACTCGACTGTACGCGTGAGCCCGGCGCCTCCCTCAGTCGCCAACAGCTCTCACTGCATCCGCAGCTGATCTCGATGGTGCCTATGCCGTCGAGAGACGCCAGTCATACCCTAAGCCTTTTTAAATGAGGGCCAGGAAACTCCTACGTGAGGTAGATATCGCTCTCGGGCCGGTGGCGCCCCTGGTTTTGCCCAGGACGCCACCCTGGAGGGTACCACATTTGGCTATTTGTCGCCACGCCTCTGCTCCCAAAGCTTGTACTGCGCCGGGAGTATTGCGTTCGACCTTTTTGGAGCACACATCGTGTCACGCTGGAACCGTGCCAGTGTATACGGATGGCTCCAAGTCCCAAGAGGGGGTCGGCTTCCACGCCGTATCCCCTCTGTTTGAAGTCAGCGGGGCTCTACGAGGCGCTGCGTCTGTCTTCAAGGCCGAGCTGGTGGCAATACACCACTCGGTACGGGAGATTACGCGACGTGCCCGGTTCGGAGACCGGATTGTGATCTATAGCGACTCACGAAGCGCCCTGAGTGCTCTCGGGGCATTGGAATCTCCGCATTCCCTGGTTCGCGATATCCGTGACGCCACGGTTTTAGCGATGCGGGCAGATGTCGAGATTATCTTCTGCTGGGTTCCTGGACATGTAGGAATTGCGGGGAATGAGCGCGCCAATGAGGGTGCCAAAGAGTCCGCGAAGACTCTAAGACCGGACCCCCGTAAGGGGCGCGGCGATTTGCCATCCTGTCCGCCGTGCTGACGTGATCCAGCGCTCCGTCCGGCCCCAGCTTAGCCTCTCTTACTTCCTTCAAAACACTTGTTTCCTCTCTTTTCACACAACCTCTCCCACAACTTTCTCTGGTCAGCCTCTAATTTCACAGGGTAGATGTTGACCTTCCTTTCAGCCAACCGTCCCGCATCGGGGCTGAGGGGGTGGGGGACAATGTTCCCTAACCCCTGAGCTCCGGTCTGGGGTGGCTGGTTTTTAACAACCTGGTTCATCCCCACCCATACCTTCCTCACATCCCTTTTCCTCTCCTCTTCACATTCAATATATTTTACGCCGTGTTCAAGGTGGAGCCGCCATGCCGATGGACTGCCAGACCACCAGGCGGGAGGGGTGGTCCCAAATGGCGGCGCGTGGCTCTGCCGGGCTTGTAAGCACCTCTCGCAGTGCGGGCTACTGCGAGAGGTGTGCGCTATTGCATCCGTGTTAAAAAAAGGGTCGCATGCCCAATGATGAAGATCAAACAAAAAAAACCCAACCCCCAACTTCCCCCCAAAACAACGGAGCCGCCATCGGGCAGCTCCAGCAGAAAAATGGAGGTCCCGCTACCTGTGCTTGCACAGGGGACCCTCCATATTTCTCTAACCGGAGAGGAGGCTTACTCCTCTCCTTCGCCTACGGGTGCAGGGGACTCCCCCTCACCCCCTTCTCTGGAGGTGCTTTCGGGCACCTCACTTTTCCCAGCGGCAGTCCCCTCTTTTCTTTCCAAGGGGATTGCCAAGAAAGCCAGCAGGCAGCCCTTAGCCAGCCGCTCCCCATCGAAGCGGCTCGGTAGGGCAAACCCCCTTAGGGGGGAGAGGGAAGCCAGGCCCCTTCGGTCGCTTCCCTCAAAAGACCTGCTGGCAAGAATTTTAAACCTTGCCGGGGTCAAGGCCTGTGCCTCCCCACACAAGACTGGCGACACTGCCAAGGGGACCTGTGATGTCCTGGGAGGGGATGGCCAACTGGAGGCCCCTCCTGTGATAGACATGGTCCTTGAGGAGACCCAGCCTCAGACTGTAGGGCCTTCAATGGGGGGGAATTCGGGCTCGGCGCCAAGCACCGAACCCGAATCCGCCCCTATGCAAGGTCCTCCTCAAATGGCTGAGGGCTCCGAGGCAGTAAAAGGAGGGGATGGATCTCCGCCGACAGGTGCCCCTATGACAACCAGGACCTTCTCCATTTCGGAGAGGGACCTAGCTGAGGCCGGTCCATCTGGCCTAGGGGCTTCTGCCGGCGGGGGTGAGAAGCGGGTTCATTCCCCGCCCTCCTCTCCAAAAAAGAAAAGGACCAAAAAGACGAAGAAGACTCGGGGCTCCTCTCCATCCGCGGGGGCTGCGGGGACGGTTGGGTCTGCTGCCCCTTTGGTAGGCGACCAAGCCAAGATCAGCACATCCGGCCCCTCTACCCCCTCGTGTGCGGAGCCCCTGACCAAGACTACCACCAAGAGTGCACAGGGCGGAGCCTCGATGACATCGGGGCCCCTCATTCAGAGCTTACCTGGCGTTTTCGTGCCCGCTGGCTTCAAACGCTTCCTCGTTATTCGCTCCACTGATGGCACTATGTTGTCCAAGGGCAACATGATCCATCAGAGGAGAGGATTAGCTAGTGCAATTGGTAGAGAGCCGAAGGTGACCCGTTTCTCGGACGGCAGCCTTCTGGCGAATGCGGCGAATCCCGCCGAGGCGGCCAAGATAAGTGCTCTTCGGACACTTCATGGCACCCCGGTGAGTGTGACGCCGCACTCTACCATGAACTTTGTGAAAGGAGTAGTTTATGCGAGGGAACTCGTTGACTACTCCATTGAGGACATCACCCTGGAGCTGGCCGACCATTGGGCGGTCAAGGTCGAACGTGTGATGAGAAAACAGGGAGGGGCTTCGAGACCCACCCTTACACTCTTCGTCACGCTCGACTGTGACAAGCTCCCTGAGTCGGTGCGTGCCGGTTGGTACCGCTACCGCGTGAAGGCATTCGTGCCACTGCCGCGGCGGTGCTATTACTGTCACCGCTTCGGCCATACGAATCGCTCATGTAGACGTGCAAAGTCGGGGTCACCCGAAGTCTGTGTAAATTGCTCCAAGGTCGCACACGATAAGTCCAAATCGTGTGTGGCCAAGTGTGTCAATTGCGGAGAGCCGCATCCTGCTTCTTCGAATCAATGTGGTGCATATCTCCTGGAGAAAGACATCCGGGCCGTTCAGGCCCAGGATAGACTCTCATTCCGCGAGGCTAAGGACTTGGTTATGGCGCACCCAGCTCTGCCTGGGACGTCATATGCCTCAGTAGTTAGAAAGGCACCCTCTGCTCCTAGCCCATCCAGGCCAACGAGCACGGTTGTTTCCGCGCCCATTCGGAGCCCTTCTGCGGGCTCTACCCAACCCGGGCGCTCCCCTGGTAAAGCTGGCGGCAAAAAGGGTTCATACCCAGCCCCGGCTAAAACCAGGGCTCCCCCTTCTTCCCCCAGCGTGACCGTTTCCCGCAAGGCGAAACGGCCACGCGCCTCCACCGAGTCGTTAGACTAACAGGGGGCAACACCCCTGAAGATGGTCGCTAGGCCATCTTCGGGGGTTCCTAAAGCTGTCCCCCGAAAAAAGGACAGCAACAAAGGAGCTTTCGCTCCTTCGCCCACGCCCCGAGGTGGAGCGAGTGGCTCGGAGACGGTGGTTTCTCGAAAAGAGGGCCCCCCGCCTCCGAAGCCGCAGCGCCCGCCTAAGGTTTCGAGGCGGAGGGAGGAAAAGACTCGCATAGCGAGCCCAACCTCTCCCAATAAGTCCTCGAATGCGACTGCACCTCCAGCGCTTTGTCCGACCAACAGCGCCCGGGGTTCTGCCCCCGGGAAGCGTACGGCCATTCCCGTGAGGGTCTTCAGTTCGAGGAGGGCCCCCGCGTCTCCTCCGAGCTAGGCCTGGAGGGCATATTCCTTTAATGGAATTGCCGTAGACTCCGGGCCAACTGGAAGGAGCTGCAGAGGCTCATCTCGTCCCGCTCCCCGTTAGCTATCTTTTTGCAGGAGACCATGCTAGGCGCGTGCCCCCTGCCCGCCCTCCCGGGGTACAAGGGTCTTGCGCCCCCACCACCGCGGGATGGCGGAGCTGGGGGATGCGTGGTTTACACCCGGCATGATGTCTCCGTTCTTCCTTTCTCTTTAGATACCTCCTTTCAGGCAGTGGCTGTGCAGCTGCACCTGGATAGGAGGTATACTATCATTTCTGCGTACATTCCACCGTCAGCTGAGTCGACGCGTGGGACTTCCGCCGCGTCGTGGCACGGTTGCCGAGGCCCTATCTCTTGCTTAGAGATCTGAACGGCAGGCATCCTCTCTGGAGAGATTACTCCATAAATCCCAGGGGACAAGTCCTTGCCGATCTGATCGAAGAGCTTGAGATGGGTGTCCTAAACGTGGATGAGTTTACGCATCACTGTCCGAGAACCGCTTCATTTTCTTGCCTTGACCTATCTTTGTGCTCTTCGGATGCACAGCCTGATTTTGATTGGGGGGTGGTCGATGACCTCCATGGTAGTGATCACTTTCCCATTCAAATATCATTTTCAGGGCAACTGCCGCCTGAGAGACCACCTCGGTGGTGCTTGGCGTAGGCGCGGTGGCCTGCATTTCAGGAAATGACTGAATTCTCTATCTCAGTCGAGGAGTTTAGGTCGGTAGATGAGGCCGTTGAGTTCTTCTCCGGCAACCTCATCGCCGTGGGCCTGACTACTATTCCTAGGACGTCTGGCCGTTTTGCACGCCAAACACTCCCATGGTGGTCGGCCGAGTGTGAGACGGCCCTCAAACAGAAGCGTTATGCCTACATGCGCTATAAGCGCCGCCCGAACGATTTCACTGTCGCTGAATTTCGTCGGGCTAGGGCTAGGCTCCGGTATATTTCGAAGCACGCCCGCCGCTCTTCTTGGCGGGCATACGTGTCTTCACTTAACGGGAAGACCCCTTTAGCTGAGGTGTGGAAGCGAGTCAAAAGGATTCGGGGCAAGTTCTCGCAGGACTGCCCTCCCGTTCTCCAGGAGAATGGGACCGCAATCTCGGACCCCGCGTCCGTGGCGGAATCCTTCGCGACCGCTTTTTCTGCATTCTCTAGCCGTGATGCTGCTCCGCCAGCATTCAATGCACGTCGTGATGTCGCGGAAGGCCGCCGGCTGGACTTTACCTCCAGAGGCAGAGAACCCTTGAACGACAAGTTTACTGTAAGCGAGTTGCGTTCCGCTCTCGCTTCGTGCGCGGACACCGCCCATGGTCCGGGCGATGTCCCGTACGCCATGCTTCGACACCTAGGTGAGCGAGGCATGGCCTTTCTGTTAGATTTGTTCAACAGGATCTGGGTGGAAGGTCTTCTCCCAGACTTCTGGCGAATCGCTACTGTGCTTGCCTTTCGCAAACCGGGGAGAGATCACTCTACTCCGACCGGTTTCCGCCCAATCTCTCTGACCTCTTGCGTGTGCAAGTTGATGGAGAAATTGGTAAATGTTAGATTAGCCTATTTCCTCGACAGCGGAGGCCATCTGTCTTCCGCACAGTGCGGCTTCCGCAAGTTCCACTCCACGTCGGATGCTCTGCTCCGACTGGAAAATGCCGTCTGCGAGGCTTTCCTTCGTAGACAGCACTACGCCACGGTGTTTTTCGATGTGGAGAAGGCCTATGATACCGCATGGCGATACGGTATCATGGAGACTCTCCACACGATGGGGGCAAGAGGACGCCTTTCAATTTTTATATATGAATTTTTGCGAGATCGTCGATTCCGCGTACGGGTGGGGGGATCCCTCTCCGGCCTAAAGGAGCAGGAAGAGGGTGTCCCGCAGGGAAGTGTCCTTAGTGTCCCACTCTTTTCCCTGAGCATCAACGGCATCACCTCGGTGCTGCCGGAAGATGTTCTCGCTACGCTCTACGTGGACGACCTTTCGATCTCTTTTGGCGCGGCCCAGATGCCAACTCTGGAGCGTCGACTCCAACAGGCATTGAACCGCGTCTCTCGCTATGCCGAAGCGCACAGGTTTCGGTTTTCTTTGGCCAAGACTAAGGTGGTGCACTTCTGCCGCCATCCATGGCTTCACCCCGACCCAGATTTGTTTCTTAATGGGGTGCGCCTGGATTTGGTTGAGTCGCACCGTTTCCTTGGTCTTGTATTCGACCGACGCCTCACCTGGGAGTCTCATATTCGCAGCCTTAGGGTCTCTTGTACCCGCGCCATGGACATTCTCCGTTCCGTCACGTTCAGCGCTTGGGGCGCTGATAGGGCAACTGCCTTACTTTTTTATCAATCCTTTGTCCGTTCGAAGCTCGACTACGGATGCGAGTTTTATGCATCCGCAACCGAGCGTTTATTGCGGAAGGTGGATTCGATCCACCACACCGGCCTTCGCCTTGCGACCGGTGCCTTTCACACTTCCCCCATTGAGAGCCTGTTGGTCGATGCTGGGGAGATGCCACTCGCTCTGCGCCGCGTGCAGTGTATCACTCAACTGTACGCGCGAGCCCGGCGCCTCCCTCAGTCGCCAACAGCTCTCACTGCATCTGCAGCTGATCTCGATGGTGCCTATGCCGTCGAGAGACGCCAGTCATACCCTAAGCCTTTTGGGTTTAGGGCCAGGAAACTCCTTCGAGAGGTAGATATCGCTCTCGGGCCTGTGGCGCCCCTGGTTTTGCCCAGGACGCCACCCTGGAGGGTACCACATTTGGCCATTTTTTCGCCACGCCTCTGCTCCCAAAGCTTGTACTGCGCCGGGAGTATTGCGTTCGACCTTTTTGGAGCATACATCGTGTCACGCTGGAACCGTGCCAGTGTATACGGATGGCTCCAAGTCCCAAGAGGGGGTCGGCTTCCACGCCGTATCCTCTCTGTTTGAAGTCAGCGGGGCTCTACCAGGCGCTGCGTTTGTCTTCACGGCCGAGCTGGTGGCAATACACCACTCGGTACGGGAGATTACGCGACGTGCCCGGTTCGGAGACTGGATTGTGATCTATAGCGACTCATAAAACGCCCTGAGTGCTCTCGGGGCATTGGAATCTCCGCATCCCCTGGTTCGCGATATCCGTGACGCCACGGTTTTGGCGAGCCGGGCAGATTTCGAGATTATCTTCTGCTGGGTTCCTGGACATGTAGGAATTGCGGGGAATGAGCGCGCCGATGAGGGCGCCAAAGAGTCCGCGAGGACTCTGCGACCGGACCAGCGTTTCGCTCTTCCTCACACCGACTACATGGCAGGAATACGGGCAGCTCTTCGGACTGCTTGGCAAAGAAGATGGGAGACGGTCGAAGGGGACTTAAAGTTGCGTGCCATTGCGTCGCTACTGTTCCCATGGATCTATCCCCCAATGTCGCGGCGGCTTCAGGTTGCTTTCTGTCGTCTTCGAATCGGACACACTCGTGTGACGCATCGCTACTTGATGGAGCGCTCGCATGCGCCCTATTGCAACGTCTGCGTCGTCCCCCAGACTGTTCGGCACATTCTTGTCGAATGTCCCAGTCTGGGTGATCTTCGCGCACGATACCTGTCTCGGTACCGGGATGGGCGGGGTCGCTACCGCCTGTCCCTTGTACTCGGGACGAGTGCGTGCACCATGACTGGTGGACTTATTGACTTTTTGGGGGAGGCCGGCGTTCTCCCTTTCATTTAACCCGGTTTTATTGTTGTTGTTGTTTTTGTTATCGTTTTTGTTATTGTTATTTCTTTTTATTTTTGTTTCCTGTTGAATTATTTTGACGTAGCCTAGAATTAGGCTGTTTGTTTACGGCAACTTATGCCTAAGTCGGCAGTCGCCAGATAGCCCCTTAATAAAAAAAAAAACTCCGTTCCGTGACGTTCAGCGCTTGGGGAGCTGATAGGGCTACTGCCTTACTTTTTTTTCGATCCTTTGTTCGTTCGAAGCTCGACTACGGATGCGAGTTTTATGCATCCGCAGCCGAGCGTTTATTGCGGAAGGTTGATTCGATCCACCACACCGGCCTTCGCCTGGCGACCGGTGCCTTCCGCACTTTCCCCATTGAGAGCCTGTTGGTCGATGCTCGGGAGATGCCACTTGCTCTGCGCCGCGTGCAGTGTATCACTCGACTGTACGCGTGAGCCCGGCGCCTCCCTCAGTCGCCAACAGCTCTCACTGCATCCGCAGCTGATCTCGATGGTGCCTATGCCGTCGAGAGACGCCAGTCATACCCTAAGCCTTTTTAAATGAGGGCCAGGAAACTCCTACGTGAGGTAGATATCGCTCTCGGGCCGGTGGCGCCCCTGGTTTTGCCCAGGACGCCACCCTGGAGGGTACCACATTTGGCTATTTGTCGCCACGCCTCTGCTCCCAAAGCTTGTACTGCGCCGGGAGTATTGCGTTCGACCTTTTTGGAGCACACATCGTGTCACGCTGGAACCGTGCCAGTGTATACGGATGGCTCCAAGTCCCAAGAGGGGGTCGGCTTCCACGCCGTATCCCCTCTGTTTGAAGTCAGCGGGGCTCTACGAGGCGCTGCGTCTGTCTTCAAGGCCGAGCTGGTGGCAATACACCACTCGGTACGGGAGATTACGCGACGTGCCCGGTTCGGAGACCGGATTGTGATCTATAGCGACTCACGAAGCGCCCTGAGTGCTCTCGGGGCATTGGAATCTCCGCATTCCCTGGTTCGCGATATCCGTGACGCCACGGTTTTAGCGATGCGGGCAGATGTCGAGATTATCTTCTGCTGGGTTCCTGGACATGTAGGAATTGCGGGGAATGAGCGCGCCAATGAGGGTGCCAAAGAGTCCGCGAAGACTCTAAGACCGGACCCCCGTAAGGGGCGCGGCGATTTGCCATCCTGTCCGCCGTGCTGACGTGATCCAGCGCTCCGTCCGGCCCCAGCTTAGCCTCTCTTACTTCCTTCAAAACACTTGTTTCCTCTCTTTTCACACAACCTCTCCCACAACTTTCTCTGGTCAGCCTCTAATTTCACAGGGTAGATGTTGACCTTCCTTTCAGCCAACCGTCCCGCATCGGGGCTGAGGGGGTGGGGGACAATGTTCCCTAACCCCTGAGCTCCGGTCTGGGGTGGCTGGTTTTTAACAACCTGGTTCATCCCCACCCATACCTTCCTCACATCCCTTTTCCTCTCCTCTTCACATTCAATATATTTTACGCCGTGTTCAAGGTGGAGCCGCCATGCCGATGGACTGCCAGACCACCAGGCGGGAGGGGTGGTCCCAAATGGCGGCGCGTGGCTCTGCCGGGCTTGTAAGCACCTCTCGCAGTGCGGGCTACTGCGAGAGGTGTGCGCTATTGCATCCGTGTTAAAAAAAGGGTCGCATGCCCAATGATGAAGATCAAACAAAAAAAACCCAACCCCCAACTTCCCCCCAAAACAACGGAGCCGCCATCGGGCAGCTCCAGCAGAAAAATGGAGGTCCCGCTACCTGTGCTTGCACAGGGGACCCTCCATATTTCTCTAACCGGAGAGGAGGCTTACTCCTCTCCTTCGCCTACGGGTGCAGGGGACTCCCCCTCACCCCCTTCTCTGGAGGTGCTTTCGGGCACCTCACTTTTCCCAGCGGCAGTCCCCTCTTTTCTTTCCAAGGGGATTGCCAAGAAAGCCAGCAGGCAGCCCTTAGCCAGCCGCTCCCCATCGAAGCGGCTCGGTAGGGCAAACCCCCTTAGGGGGGAGAGGGAAGCCAGGCCCCTTCGGTCGCTTCCCTCAAAAGACCTGCTGGCAAGAATTTTAAACCTTGCCGGGGTCAAGGCCTGTGCCTCCCCACACAAGACTGGCGACACTGCCAAGGGGACCTGTGATGTCCTGGGAGGGGATGGCCAACTGGAGGCCCCTCCTGTGATAGACATGGTCCTTGAGGAGACCCAGCCTCAGACTGTAGGGCCTTCAATGGGGGGGAATTCGGGCTCGGCGCCAAGCACCGAACCCGAATCCGCCCCTATGCAAGGTCCTCCTCAAATGGCTGAGGGCTCCGAGGCAGTAAAAGGAGGGGATGGATCTCCGCCGACAGGTGCCCCTATGACAACCAGGACCTTCTCCATTTCGGAGAGGGACCTAGCTGAGGCCGGTCCATCTGGCCTAGGGGCTTCTGCCGGCGGGGGTGAGAAGCGGGTTCATTCCCCGCCCTCCTCTCCAAAAAAGAAAAGGACCAAAAAGACGAAGAAGACTCGGGGCTCCTCTCCATCCGCGGGGGCTGCGGGGACGGTTGGGTCTGCTGCCCCTTTGGTAGGCGACCAAGCCAAGATCAGCACATCCGGCCCCTCTACCCCCTCGTGTGCGGAGCCCCTGACCAAGACTACCACCAAGAGTGCACAGGGCGGAGCCTCGATGACATCGGGGCCCCTCATTCAGAGCTTACCTGGCGTTTTCGTGCCCGCTGGCTTCAAACGCTTCCTCGTTATTCGCTCCACTGATGGCACTATGTTGTCCAAGGGCAACATGATCCATCAGAGGAGAGGATTAGCTAGTGCAATTGGTAGAGAGCCGAAGGTGACCCGTTTCTCGGACGGCAGCCTTCTGGCGAATGCGGCGAATCCCGCCGAGGCGGCCAAGATAAGTGCTCTTCGGACACTTCATGGCACCCCGGTGAGTGTGACGCCGCACTCTACCATGAACTTTGTGAAAGGAGTAGTTTATGCGAGGGAACTCGTTGACTACTCCATTGAGGACATCACCCTGGAGCTGGCCGACCATTGGGCGGTCAAGGTCGAACGTGTGATGAGAAAACAGGGAGGGGCTTCGAGACCCACCCTTACACTCTTCGTCACGCTCGACTGTGACAAGCTCCCTGAGTCGGTGCGTGCCGGTTGGTACCGCTACCGCGTGAAGGCATTCGTGCCACTGCCGCGGCGGTGCTATTACTGTCACCGCTTCGGCCATACGAATCGCTCATGTAGACGTGCAAAGTCGGGGTCACCCGAAGTCTGTGTAAATTGCTCCAAGGTCGCACACGATAAGTCCAAATCGTGTGTGGCCAAGTGTGTCAATTGCGGAGAGCCGCATCCTGCTTCTTCGAATCAATGTGGTGCATATCTCCTGGAGAAAGACATCCGGGCCGTTCAGGCCCAGGATAGACTCTCATTCCGCGAGGCTAAGGACTTGGTTATGGCGCACCCAGCTCTGCCTGGGACGTCATATGCCTCAGTAGTTAGAAAGGCACCCTCTGCTCCTAGCCCATCCAGGCCAACGAGCACGGTTGTTTCCGCGCCCATTCGGAGCCCTTCTGCGGGCTCTACCCAACCCGGGCGCTCCCCTGGTAAAGCTGGCGGCAAAAAGGGTTCATACCCAGCCCCGGCTAAAACCAGGGCTCCCCCTTCTTCCCCCAGCGTGACCGTTTCCCGCAAGGCGAAACGGCCACGCGCCTCCACCGAGTCGTTAGACTAACAGGGGGCAACACCCCTGAAGATGGTCGCTAGGCCATCTTCGGGGGTTCCTAAAGCTGTCCCCCGAAAAAAGGACAGCAACAAAGGAGCTTTCGCTCCTTCGCCCACGCCCCGAGGTGGAGCGAGTGGCTCGGAGACGGTGGTTTCTCGAAAAGAGGGCCCCCCGCCTCCGAAGCCGCAGCGCCCGCCTAAGGTTTCGAGGCGGAGGGAGGAAAAGACTCGCATAGCGAGCCCAACCTCTCCCAATAAGTCCTCGAATGCGACTGCACCTCCAGCGCTTTGTCCGACCAACAGCGCCCGGGGTTCTGCCCCCGGGAAGCGTACGGCCATTCCCGTGAGGGTCTTCAGTTCGAGGAGGGCCCCCGCGTCTCCTCCGAGCTAGGCCTGGAGGGCATATTCCTTTAATGGAATTGCCGTAGACTCCGGGCCAACTGGAAGGAGCTGCAGAGGCTCATCTCGTCCCGCTCCCCGTTAGCTATCTTTTTGCAGGAGACCATGCTAGGCGCGTGCCCCCTGCCCGCCCTCCCGGGGTACAAGGGTCTTGCGCCCCCACCACCGCGGGATGGCGGAGCTGGGGGATGCGCGGTTTACACCCGGCATGATGTCTCCGTTCTTCCTTTCTCTTTAGATACCTCCTTTCAGGCAGTGGCTGTGCAGCTGCACCTGGATAGGAGGTATACTATCATTTCTGCGTACATTCCACCGTCAGCTGAGTCGACGCGTGGGACTTCCGCCGCGTCGTGGCACGGTTGCCGAGGCCCTATCTCTTGCTTAGAGATCTGAACGGCAGGCATCCTCTCTGGAGAGATTACTCCATAAATCCCAGGGGACAAGTCCTTGCCGATCTGATCGAAGAGCTTGAGATGGGTGTCCTAAACGTGGATGAGTTTACGCATCACTGTCCGAGAACCGCTTCATTTTCTTGCCTTGACCTATCTTTGTGCTCTTCGGATGCACAGCCTGATTTTGATTGGGGGGTGGTCGATGACCTCCATGGTAGTGATCACTTTCCCATTCAAATATCATTTTCAGGGCAACTGCCGCCTGAGAGACCACCTCGGTGGTGCTTGGCGTAGGCGCGGTGGCCTGCATTTCAGGAAATGACTGAATTCTCTATCTCAGTCGAGGAGTTTAGGTCGGTAGATGAGGCCGTTGAGTTCTTCTCCGGCAACCTCATCGCCGTGGGCCTGACTACTATTCCTAGGACGTCTGGCCGTTTTGCACGCCGACCACTCCCATGGTGGTCGGCCGAGTGTGAGACGGCCCTCAAACAGAAGCGTTATGCCTACATGCGCTATAAGCGCCGCCCGAACGATTTCACTGTCGCTGAATTTCGTCGGGCTAGGGCTAGGCTCCGGTATATTTCGAAGCACGCCCGCCGCTCTTCTTGGCGGGCATACGTGTCTTCACTTAACGGGAAGACCCCTTTAGCTGAGGTGTGGAAGCGAGTCAAAAGGATTCGGGGCAAGTTCTCGCAGGACTGCCCTCCCGTTCTCCAGGAGAATGGGACCGCAATCTCGGACCCCGCGTCCGTGGCGGAATCCTTCGCGACCGCTTTTTCTGCATTCTCTAGCCGTGATGCTGCTCCGCCAGCATTCAATGCACGTCGTGATGTCGCGGAAGGCCGCCGGCTGGACTTTACCTCCAGAGGCAGAGAACCCTTGAACGACAAGTTTACTGTAAGCGAGTTGCGTTCCGCTCTCGCTTCGTGCGCGGACACCGCCCATGGTCCGGGCGATGTCCCGTACGCCATGCTTCGACACCTAGGTGAGCGAGGCATGGCCTTTCTGTTAGATTTGTTCAACAGGATCTGGGTGGAAGGTCTTCTCCCAGACTTCTGGCGAATCGCTACTGTGCTTGCCTTACGCAAACCGGGGAGAGATCACTCTACTCCGACCGGTTTCCGCCCAATCTCTCTGACCTCTTGCGTGTGCAAGTTGATGGAGAAATTGGTAAATGTTAGATTAGCCTATTTCCTCGACAGCGGAGGCCATCTGTCTTCCGCACAGTGCGGCTTCCGCAAGTTCCACTCCACGTCGGATGCTCTGCTCCGACTGGAAAATGCCGTCTGCGAGGCTTTCCTTCGTAGACAGCACTACGCCACGGTGTTTTTCGATGTGGAGAAGGCCTATGATACCGCATGGCGATACGGTATCATGGAGACTCTCCACACGATGGGGGCAAGGGGACGCCTTTCAATTTTTATATATGAATTTTTGCGAGATCGTCGATTCCGCGTACGGGTGGGGGGATCCCTCTCCGGCCTAAAGGAGCAGGAAGAGGGTGTCCCGCAGGGAAGTGTCCTTAGTGTCCCACTCTTTTCCCTGAGCATCAACGGCATCACCTCGGTGCTGCCGGAAGATGTTCTCGCTACGCTCTACGTGGACGACCTTTCGATCTCTTTTGGCGCGGCCCAGATGCCAACTCTGGAGCGTCGACTCCAACGGGCATTGAACCGCGTCTCTCGCTATCCCGAAGCGCACAGGTTTCGGTTTTCTTTGGCTAAGACTAAGGTGGTGCACTTCTGCCGCCATCCACGGCTTCACCCCGACCCAGATTTGTTTCTTAAAGGGGTGCGCCTGGATGTGGTTGAGTCGCACCGTTTCCTTGGTCTTGTATTCGACCGACGCCTCACCTGGGAGGCTCATATCGCAGCCTTAGGGTCTCTTGTACCCGCGCCATGGACATTCTCCGTTCCGTCACGTTCAGCGCTTGGGGCGCTGATAGGGCAACTGCCTTACTTTTTTATCAATCCTTTGTCCGTTCGAAGCTCGACTACGGATGCGAGTTTTATGCATCCGCAACCGAGCGTTTATTGCGGAAGGTGGATTCGATCCACCACACCGGCCTTTTCCTTGCGACCGGTGCCTTCTGCACTTTGCCCATTGATAGCCTGCTGGTCGTTGCTGGAGAGATGCTACCGCCTGTATGCGCGACCCCAGCGCCTCCCTCAGTCGCCAACAGCTTTCACTGCATCTGCGGCTGATCTCGATGGTGCATATACATCTGTTTGAAGTCAGCTGGGCTCTGCCAGGCGCTGCGTCTGTCTTCACGGCCGATCTGGTGGCAATACACCACTCGGTACGGGAGATTACGCGACGTACCCGGTTTGGAGACCGGATTGTGATCTATAGCGACTCACAAAGTGCCCTGAGTGCTCTCGGGGCATTTGAATCTCCGCATCCCCTGGTTCGCGATATCTGTGAGGCCACGGTTTTGGAGAGCCGGGCGGATGTTGAGATTATCTTCTGCTGGGTTCCTGGACATGTAGGAATTATGGGGAATAAGCGCGGCGATGAGGGAGCCAAAGAGTCTGCGAGGACTCTGCGACGGGACCAGCGTTTTGCTCTTCCTCACACCGACTACATGGCAGGAATACGGGCAGCTCTTCGGACTGCTTGGCAAAGAAGATGGGACTCGGTCGAAGGAAACTTAAAGTTGCGTGCTATTGCGCCGCGACTGTTCTTATGGACCTATCCCCAATGCGGCGACGGCTTCATGTCGCTTTCCGTCCTCCCCGAATCGGACACACTCGTGTGACGCATCGCTATTTGATGGAGCGCTCGCCTGCGCCCTATTGCGACGACCGCGTTGTCCCCCAGAATGCTCGGCACATTCTTGTCGAATTCCTAGTCTGGGTGATCTTCGCGCACGTTACCTGTCCGTTATCGGGATGGGCGGGGTTTTTACCGCCTGTCCCTTGTACTCGGGACGAGCGCGTGCACATTTACTTGTTTACTTTTGGGGGAGGGTCCAACCTTCTCCCTTTCATTTAACTACGTTTAGTTGTTTTTGTTATTGTTATTGCTTTTTATTGTTTTCTTAAGTTGGCAGTCGCTAGATAGCCCCTTAAAAAAAAAAAATATCGCGCCATGGATATTCTCCGCTCCGTGACGTTCAGCGCTTGGGGCGCTGATAGGGCTACTGCCCTACTTTTTTATCGATCCTTTGTTCTTTTGAAGCTCGACTACGGATGCAAGTTTTATGCATCCGCAGCCGAGCGTTTATTGCGGAAGGTGGATTCGATCCACCACACCGGCCTTCGCCTTGCGACCGGTGCCTTCCGCACTTCGCCTATTGATAGCCTGCTGGTCGATGCTGGGGAGATGCTACTCTCCTGTACGCTCGTCCCCAGCGCCTCCCTCAGTCGCCAACAGCTTTCACTGCATCTGCGGCTGATCTCGATGGTGCATATGCATCTGTTTGAAGTCAGCTGGGCTCTGCCAGGCGCTGCGTCTGTCTTCACGGCCGAGCTGGTGGCAATACACCACTCGGTACGGGAGATTACGCGACGTGCCCGGTTCGGAGACCGGATTGTGATCTATAGCGACTCACAAAGTGCCCTGAGTGCTCTCGGGGCATTTGAATCTCCGCATCTCCTGGTTCGCGATATCTGTGACGCCACGGTTTTGGCGAGCCGATCAGATGTTGAGATTATCTTCTGCTGGGTTCCTGAACATGTAGGAATTGCGGGGAATGAGCGCGCTAAAGAGTCCACGAGGACTCTGCGACCGGACCAGCATTTCGCTCTTCCTCACACCGACTACATGGCAGGAATACGGGCAGCTCTTCGGACTGCTTGGCAAAGAAGATGGGAGACGGTCGAAGGGAACTTAAAGTTGCGTGCCATTGCGCCGCGACTGTTCCCATGGATTTATCCCCAATGCCGCGACGGCTTCATTTCGCTTTCTGTCGTCTCGGAATCGGACACACTCGTGTTACGCATCGCTATTTGATGGAGCGCTCGCCTGCGCCCTATTGCTTCGACTGCGTCGTCCATAGACTGCTCGGCACATTCTTGTCGAATGTCCCAGTCTGGGTGATCTTCGTGCACTTTACCTGTCCCGGTACCGGGATGGGCGGGTTCGTTACCGCCTGTCCTTTGTACTCGGGACGAGTGCGTGCACATTGACTTGTGTACTTTTTGGCGAGAGTCCGGCCTTCTCCCTTTCATTTAACTAGGTTTAGTTGTTTTTGTTATTGTTATTGCTTCCTAATTGTTATTTCTTTTTTTTTTGTTTTCTTAAGTTGGCAGTCGCTAGATAGCCCCTTAAAAAAAAAAATATCGCGCATGGATATTCTCCGCTCCGTGACGTTCAGCGCTTGGGGCGCTGATAGGGCTACTGCCCTACTTTTTTATCCATCCTTTGTTCGTTCGAAGCTCGACTACGGATGCGAGTTTTATGCATCCGCAGCCGAGCGTTTATTGCTGAAGGTGGACTCGATCCACAACACCGGCCTTCGCCTGGCGACCCGTGTCTTCCGCACTTCCCCCATTGAGAGCCTACTAGTCGATGCTGGGTAGATGCCACTCGCTCTACGCCGCTTGCATTGCACCACTCACCTGTACGCGTGAGCCCGGCGCCTCTCTCAGTCGCCAACAGCTCTCACTGCATCCGCAGCTTATTTCGACGGCGCCTATGCCGCCGAGAGACGCCAGTCATACCCTAAGCCCTTTGGGTTTAGGGCCAGGAAACTCCTTCGAGAGCTAGGTATAGCTCTCGGGCCGGTGGCGCTCCTGGTTCTGCCCAGGACGCCACCCTGGAGGGTACCAAATTTGGCTATTTGTCGCCACGCCTCTGCTTAAAGCTTTTACGGCGCCGGGAGTATTGCGTTCGACCTTTGTGGAGCACACCTCGTGTCACGCTGGAACCGTGCCAGTGTATACGGATGGCTCCAAGTCACAAGATGGGGTCGGCTTCCACGCCGTATCCCCTCTTTTTGCAGTCAGTGGGGCTCTGACAGGCTCTGCGTCTGTCTTCACGGCCGAACTGGTGGCAATACACCACTCGGTACGGCAGATTACGTGATGTGATCTATAGCGGCTCACAAAGCGCCCTGAGTGCTCTTGGGGCATTGAAATCTCCGCATTCCCTCGTTCGCGATATCCGTGACGGAACGGTTTTGGCGATCCGGGCGGATGTCCAGATTATCTTCTGCTGTGTTTCTGGACCTGTAGTAATTGCGGGAAATGAGGGCACCAAAGAGTCCGCTAGGACCGGACCACCGTTTGGCTCTTCCTCACACCGACTACATGGCAGGAATACGGGCAGCTCATCAGACTGCTTGGCAAAGAAGATGGGAGACGGTCGAAGAGAACTTAAAGTTGCGTGCCATTTCACCGCGACTGTTCCCATGATCCTATCTTACAATGCCGCAACGGCTTCAGGTCGCTTTCTGTCGCCTCCGAATCGGGCACACTCGTTTGACGCATCGCTATTTGATGGAGCGCTCGCCTGTGCCCTATTGTGACGACTGCGTTGTTCCCCAGACTGTTCGGCGCATTATTGTCGAATGTCCCAGTATGGGTGATCTTCGCGCACGTTACCTGTCCCGGTACCGGGATGGGCGGGGTCGCTACCGCCTGTCTATTGTACTCGGGACGAGCTCGTGCACACCGACCTGTGGACTTTTAGACTTTTTGGAGGAGGCCGGCCTTCTTCCCGTTATTTAATATTCGACGATGGATCGCGGTCTTCTTCGGCGGGGGAGGGCGGGCCTTTCCCCGTCGACGGAGCTCGCTCTATATTTTTTCAATTTTTGTTTTTCTTTTGCTTTTTTTTTTAATTTGGCTTTTAATATAGCCTAGATTTTGGCTAGCTTGAGTACGGCGACTTATGCCCTAGAAGGCAGTCGCCAGGTGAGATAAAAAAAAAAATAAAAATAGTATAGGGACAAAAAAAATAAACAAAAAACAGTGCTAGATCGGTTCTCCTCTTAAGTGGACTCTGACTACCACCATGTTTTGGTCCTTGGCATAGATAAATATTTTGAATATAACAGCGTTTTATAGCGAATAACTAACTCCCTAGCCTTCAGGTGACAGGTTCACCAAATTTCTCCTACTTTTCAACTCTACTATCTTCCCCATAATCTTGATCCCAGGTCACCTAGTATGGACCACAAGGTCTGTTGTCGCCTGTTTATCGATGGAACCCTTAGTATGGAGGTCACCTCCATCTGGCCCAATCTTCAACACTATGAAGGTTGTTATCATTTTAACAAACTAATGGACTATGACCTTAAGATGCTTCAGTCAAACAAAGCTGGCTATCCAGTGGATCATTGACATTAATAGACAACGAATCGTTGGTAGGATTCGGGTGAATACACTATGTTCTTAACATTTGATCCGAGACGCTGCTTCAATTGCCATATGTTCGGTCATGTAAACACTGCCTGCCGCCGCCATCCCCATGCATATTATATTTGGATTGCGCGCAAGTTCAAGGGACCTCTGCACCTACATTTTCTCTTTTCCTTTCTAGCAGTTTTCTTTCACCAATGTTCATGAAATTAATATTTTCGACCCTGAGACGAAATGTTGAAGCATTTTATTAACGAAAATTTTGAATCCTATATTCCGTTCATTATTTTTTATCTTCATTTTCCTTTTAGTCTGTCCTCTATCGTAGGATTAACTCTACTAGTGGTAAGCCACCACAAAAGAAAGTGTCCAATCAACGAGAGATCTACAGACACAACAGTCCGGGGTGAAGAAGGAAGTCTGCACGAAAAAGTTTATTGTATAAAAAAATTAAGGTCTTTGTACTTTGAGTTAAATTTGCAATATTACAATTGTCAAGAAGAAATTCCCAGTTTGGGGTCGGAGAGTGGACTGATGACAACATGAATTTTGAGCGACCCTAAAGGGTCTAACAAATATTTCTGCCCTTCCTGCAAAAAAATTAAAATAAGGAATTAGAACAATTCAGTATTATGAACATAGCCTAAAGTAGTTCTGAGATGGCCAAGGGGAAGCAGGATACGGTTGAGATCGACAGTGTTTTCATGTTGCTGGAGGTTGCAACGAAGGCACTAAGATGGTTTATTCTATTAAAGGTACCGTAAAGTAAGTTTGCGTTTTACGTAAAGAAAAATAATCGGCATAAAACAAATATATTTAATTATTAGAAATATAAGTGGCATCATTAACAATGGCATTTGCCGCCACCCCGCGAAACCAATTAGCTGATTCCACGCGCAAACAAAAATGATTTAAGAATAGAAAAAAACATTTTAGCGTTGTCTCGACACTTTCCAGGCTCACTGTTGTTTTCCCATTGTTAAATTATTTAAGTGAAAATCTGATGCTACTAAGTCTGGTGACTCAAGCTGTTGACACTTTTGCAGTGTCGGTTTTCTTATGTTCAAATAACTCAGTGAACAATACTTGTAGTATTCCATCAACTGCACACAAAAACCCTCGTTGGGTGAAACCCTGGTTTGGGTGTTAGAACTGGTCTCATTTGGTGAAAGCCACCGTTTCTTATATTTAAGGAAAGGTGCTTTTCCATACATGGTTAACTTCCGGGATAAGTCTCCGATACTTTGATACGGATCATCTTCAATCGCTGCTTTCACCGAGTCATTATCTTTTTTTCACTGTTGCCTTTACGGAATTCGTGGGGGCTCCCGCAAGCTTAGTAGATACACCGTTGATTTATTAACGCAAGATACCGGATTAGTTCCCAAGCGAAAGCGGACACAAGCATTAACACATATAGAGGTCTGGGCACCCATTGGTGGACACGCAGGGCTTACCCCGGTGGGTGTAGGTAGATTTTACTCAATCTTTTTTAATAGTTCATCTTGGCCACTGTCTGCATGGGCATGAGTCGCCGTAATCAAGTTGGCCTAAATGGGCTATATTAAAAAGGGGGGAAAAAAACACAGCAAGAACGCCAGATAGCAACCAATTGGGAAAGGAGAAAAGCAGCTCATTCTCTGCTAGGAGATTCTTGGAGGTACCCCTGAGAAAGCACAGGGGAGCCACCTCAAAAGAGGTGGCGATGCCCAAAGGCGGCTCCAAAAAGGCGTAAACGGGAAATCTCTCTACCGGTGGTGAGAGGGAAGCCCCGACACCAAGCTTAAGTGGCGTGTAAAGGGGAACATAGTTACTCAATGCCTTTTTTTATTCACTACTCCTCCTAGCGGCGGCCCTACTTTTCAAGTTTGACCCTAACAAGGAATCGGCCAAGTGGAGCCTCTTTCGTGTCGGGGACGGGACGGTCAGGATACGCTATCACCGCTACTCTTTGGGCACCTCAGACCAAATAGTGCACATGACGTGGGAGACAGGCCCATTAAAGGGATCGGGAAAGGCGCAGTCGGAGTGGAATGGGTACACGAAGGTACCCGAGGAACGCACCAGCTTCCCCAGACCGGGATCCAGAGTGGAGGTTGCCTCTGTGGTCGGGTCTATCTTTGCGTGCACTAGGGCCGGGAGTACAAGCTGCTCCTACAGGTACAAAGTCTGCGGCGCACTGGGAACGAGATCTTACTCGTCATCACACATATATAGCCAATCACACCGATGCCCTTCCTCTTCCGTCTTCACAGCACAATATACCCACCGTCTCTTCTGTTCCGCCACCCTGCTGATGGAATACCATTATCCCCTATGGGGCACTCATATTCACATACCCCGACACGGAGCACTATTTGTAACATGACTAAACTATTTCATTGAAAATGCGACATTACTTTTCGGTGCTCTTAATATTTGTTTATATTCATGTAGGGAGGGGCGAGTCAAAGGTGGGCCACAGAAATTCTGGTTCTGAATATAGAGTGACTGCGGATTGGTGAATGTCGGGGGGGGGGGGGCATTTGGGGGCTGGTTTTGAATTTCCATTCGGGTAAAGTAAGTGTTTTATTGTTTTCTGGTTTGGTGGGGTTGGGGAAGGTTGGCTAATAATAGGTAGTAGTTGATGGAGCGGGGGACGACGTAAATTCTCTGAGTGGGGATGGAATAGAGGTGAGTAGTGTGTGAGGGGCATTGCAGTTTGATGCTGAAGTGTGTACCTATCATGTTTAGCTGGTCTTATATAGGGAGAATTTTTGTATTTGGGTGTTGTATTTTGCGTAAACAGCTGCGAAGTGGATGACACTGTTTTGGACTATTCGTATATTGTGTAGGTGTGTATTTGATATGGTTGGTGGTGCCTCAGTTTGCGGGTGTGTGGTTTAGTGTAGTGCGGATGAACCGTCTGTATAGAATTCTCAGTTTCTTTGTGCTGTCCGAAGTTTGTGTTTGAGAGCGCCCCATTTATGCATGTATTTATTTTGGTGCTCGTGATGCGAGGCAGCATGCAACCATTATAGTTACATGCACGTCGTAAACGATGACTATGCGAATTAAATTGCATGAAATGAGCAGAGACTGTTAGTAATATTCCCATTTGGGTAAACTTTGTTGGCTTCGACTGTTCTCAGCGGCATATTCTCGTATTACTTTTTTTCTAAATTATATATCTACCTACTAATTATATATTTTGATATCCACCAACACGAATGTATTGGGCACTTAGGAGAGCGACGAAAGAAAGTAAATTATTAAAAGGGAGAGAAGAGTGGTCGGCAAACAATGCGGTGTATTGGAATCAGCTCAGCCGTGAAGACAAGGCACCGCCGGGTAGGAGCCTCTGACTTCAAACAGGTTTTTTTAAAAAAGATTTGGGAGTCCATCTGGCGACTGCCTACATGGGTATAAGTCACCGTACACAACACAGCCTATTACTAGGCTATATTGAAAAACAAATACTATGTAAATAACAAATAACAACGATAAAAAAGAACGAGTAAAAAAATAACCTGAAAACAAAGCAAGAAGGAAGCGCGCTCCGGCGCCGGGGGTAGGCCTGCCTACCAGCGAAACGCTGGTCTTGTCGCCCAGTCCTCGCGAACTCTTTGGCGCACTCATCGATGTGCTCATTCCCCGAAATACTTTCATGTCCAGGAACCCAGCAGAGGATAAATCTCGACCTACGCCCGGCTCGCCACGGATATCGCGAACCAGAGGATGCGGAGATGTCAATGCCCCGAGAGCACTCAGGGCGCTGTGTGAGTCGCTATAAATCAAGATCCGGTCTCCAAAACGGGCACGTCGCGTTATCTCCCATACCAAGCGGTGTATTGCAACCAGTTCGGCCGTGAAGACGGACGCAGCACCGGGCAGAGCTCCGCTGACTTCAAACAGAGGGGACACGGCGTGAAACCGATCCCCTCTTTCACTTGGAGCCATCCGTATACACTGGCACGGTTTCAGCGTGACACGAAGGTGCTCCAAAAAGGCCGAACACAATACTCCTGGCGCTGTACAAGCTTTGGGAGCAGAGGCGTGGCGAGAAATAGTCAAAGGTGTTACCCTTCAGGGTGGCGTCCTGGGTAGAACCAGGTGCGCCACCGCCCCGAGAAGTATACCGAGCTCTCGAAGGGGTTTCCTTGCAATAAGCTCAAAGGGCTTAGGGTATGACTGGCGTCTCTATGCGACATAGGCACCGTCAAGTTAAGCTTCAGATGCAGTGAGAGCTGTTGGCGGCTGAGGGAGGCGCCGGGCTCGCGCGTACAGACGAATAATGCACTGTGCACAAAGCAGATAGAGTGGCATTTTCCCAGCATCGACAAGTAGGGTCTCAATGGCGGAAGGCACCAGTCGCCAGGCGAAGGCCGGTGTGGTGGATCGAGTCCACCTTCCGCAATACACGGTCGACTTCAGATGCATAAAACTCGCATCCGTAATCGAGTTTCGAACGAACAAAGGATCGATAAAAAGTAAGGCAGTAGCTCTATCAGCGCCCCTGGCGCTGAACGAAGAATATCCATGGCGCGGGTATAAGAGACCCTAAGGCTGCGAATATGAAGCTTCCAGGTGAGGCGTCGGTAAAATACAAGACCAAGGAAACGGTGCGACTCCACCACTTCCAAGCGAATCTGATTTAGAAACAAGTCTGGGTCAGGGTGGAGCCATGGATGGCGCAGAAGTGCACCAAAATAGTCTTGGCCAAGGAAAACCGAAGCTTGTGCACTTCGCAATAGCGAGAGAGGCGGTTCAATGCCTGTATGAGTCGACGCTCCAGAGTTGGCATCTGGGCCGCGTTAAAAGATATCTAAAGATCGTCCACGTAGAGCTTAGCGTGAACATCTTCCGGCAACACCGAGGTGATGCCGTTGATGCTCAGGGCAAAGAGTGTGACAATGAGGAAACTACCATGCGGGGCACCCTCTTCCTGCTCCATTGGGACGGAGAGGGTTTCCCCCACCCGTACGCGGAATCGACAATCTCGTAAAAATTCATATCGTGTGGAGTCTCCATGCTACCGTATCGCCATGCGGTATCATTAGCCTTCTCTAGATCGAAAAACACCCTGGCGTAGTGCTGTTTACGAAGGAAGGACTCGCAGAGAGCATTTTCCGGTCGGAGCAGAGCACCCGACGTTGAGTGGAACTTGCGGAAGCCGCACTGTGCAGAAGACAGATGGCATCCGCTGTCCAGAAAAAAGGTCTATCTAACATTTACCAATTTCTCCATCAACTTCCACACGCAGGAAGTTAGAGAGAGTGGGCGGAAACTGGCCGGTGTAGAGTGATCTATCCCAAGGTTGCGAAAAAGCGAGCAAAGTAGCGATATGCCAGGAATCTTGGAGGATACCCTCTACCCAGATCCTGTTGAACAAATCTAACAGAAAGGCCATGCCTCGATCATCTAGGTGTTGAATAATGGCGTACGGGACATCGTCCGAACCGGGGGCGGTGTCCACGCACGAAGCGAGAATGAAAGGAATGGTACAAAACAGACGGGTGATGCGTCAGTCCAAGTGGGGCAAGCTCGTAGCCATTTTCAGAAAGGGAGGATTCATTAAAATTTCAAATGTTCTTTCAAAACAGACTATGGTAACAATCTAAAAGATATATATATAGAAAAAAGGAAGAGGGACTAAAAATGTAGAAAAATAAATGCCTCTAGAATGCTGTAAAATCAAAGTAAAATCATAAGACACGACACGTCTATCTGGTTCTAAAAATTATAAAACATTAAGTTTCCTTTAAGAGATTTGTCTCTGATAAAAATTTAAACACTCGGTTCATGTTAAAGGTGCACTCATGTTCGGAAAGGATGCTCCTCAGAACCTGCTGAGGACACATCCCTTGGCAAATAAAAGGAAAAAGTCTTTGTCTCAAACTATGGAATCGTAAACATTCAGCAAATAGGTCGAGTACAGACATTGGTACTCCACAGTGAGTGCACATTAGAGGCTGCTGAAGGCCTTCCATCAGAAAGCCATGTGTCAGACGGCATAGAATAACATCCTGAGTACGGGTCCTAGTAGCGCGTGGCCAGGGGCGGACTGACTGTTTGATGGCATGCAGTTTAGTTGGGGGGAGTTCATCCCAAGTCTTCTGCCACTGGCCGACCACGTACTCACGGATGTATGGCACATCACAGATAGGAAGAGGAGCAGGGGTGGAGGTTCCTAGAGATGCAGCTGCCTTGGCAAAAGCATCTGCTCTCTCACTTCCTTTTATACTTATGTGGCTAGGAGGTACCCAACAGAATAAAACTTTGTGTAACGAGGATAAATAAAAAAGCCACTGTTGGATCTTTGAAACCAGCGGGTGATCTGGAAATAAAAAAGACTAAAGCCTCCAAAGAGCCGAGGGAATCAGAGAATATTGTATGAGATTCCGGTGATGAAGAAGTGATGGTATACAATGCAGCCAGTATCGTGACAAGCTCAGCTGTGAAGATAGAGGCTGTATTGAGCAGGCACACAGACACATGACAGGAAGGGAAGATAGCAGAAGCTCCTACCCCATCAGAGGATTTAGATCCATCTGTGTAGATAAAAGTGCTTGATTTGTGGCACAAAGTGTGTTCATAAAAGAGGCTTCGTAGAACCGAAGGCAAGAACTTGGTCTTCGGTTCGCCTGCCAGCACCTTGCAAACCCTCACGGGTGGTAATAGCCATGGGAGTACTTTAGGGATCTGATATGGAATAACTGATAATTCCCTCAGTTGACCTGTATCTCCAGTCATACGCAGGGTAAAGGGGGCGAGTGAGCGAAGGAAACCTGTCATATGAGGCCACCGAGTGAATATTATAGGTGCACTCATATACAACAGGTGAGTGGGGGAGCTGTTGCAGCCTGAAAAGGTACTGCAGGTTAAAATTAAGGCGGTGAAAGGATAGTGGAAGGACCCCACACTCTGCATAAAGAGTCCATACTGGGAAGGACTTGAATGCTCCCAAAGCTAGACGCACTTCCTGGTTCCTAATAGAATTGAGCTTATCTAGGTTTGAGGATGAGGCTGAAGGAGTACACGTGACCCATAATCCAGCAAAAGACTGCATCAAGGTTGTATACAAAAGCCACAGGGTACGGCGATCACTTCCCCACGAAACATGTGATAGAAGTTTTAAGATATCCATTCTCTTCAAGCAGGATTTTTTCAAGGCAACGTTATATGGGGGATCCAGGAGAGCTTTGAGTCAAAGATAACCCCAAGAAATTTACAATGAGACTCAAACGAGATGGGAGAGCCATACAAAGATAAGGTTGGCTGTTCCCAGTCAACTTGCCTGAAATTGTAGAAATTAACTGCCTTTGTTTTTGAGGGTGACAGTCGGAAGCATTTTGCAGCGGCATTCTTGGCAATGATGTTAATGGCCAGTTGCAATTTACGGATGACAAATGGCAGTCGAGGCGATGCTGATAAGTTGTCAAGTCATCCACATAAAGAGCTGTCATTACCTCTGCAGGAAGATCAGTAATAATGCTGTTGATAGCCACTGAGAAGCAGGTGACGCTCTAAACGCTTCCCTGTGGCAAGCCCTCTATCTGATCAACAGGCTCCGATATGACATTTCCTACCCTAACACGGAAGGTGCGTCCAGCAAGAAATTGCTGTATGAACCTAGGAAGATGGCCTTTGACACCCCAGTCATCTAGTTGATTCAGGATACCATACCTCCAGGTGGTATCATATGCTTTTCTATATCAAAAAAGACAGCAATGGAGTGTTGTCTCTGAGAAAGCTTGTCGAATGCAATCCCCCATCCTGACCAGCAGGTCTGTGGTGCATTGTTTCTTTCTAAAACCCGACTGTGAGGGGTAAATAAGGTTGTGTTTCTCCAGAAACCATACCAACCTGGCATTCACCATCCTTTCAAAAAGCTTGCATAGGGAACAAGGGCAATTGGGCGATAGGGGGTCGGAAGTGTTCCTTCCTTTCCTCGTTTACGAAGGGGAAGTATGATTGATTCCCTCCAATTGGAAGGGAAACAGTCCTTAATCCAGATATAGTTAAATATATCGAGAAGATGTGAAATGAGTATTGAATGCATATTTCTGAGTATATCATAAGAGATACCCTCAGGACCAGGTGCGGTGGATCCACATCTTTTAAGAGCACTTCGAAGTTCATAAATGGAAAAGAGCTTATTGTATGGTTCATTATCCATAAAGGGATCCATGAAGTTCAAGAGGCACTACTCTTGTATTTTCCTGACATGTTGAAATTCTAAGGAATAATTGTTAAAGCTGGAAATGTCAGCAAATGTCTTTGCCAGGACATTTGAAAATCTGGCCAAGTCTCCCAAAAGCTCGCCTGCTTCAACTATATTGGAGGCAGAGAAACCACTTGCTCTGCCCATGAGCTTTTTCACTTTTTTCCAGACTTTGTCTGGTGGAGTTTAGTGGTTGATAGAGTTGATGTACCCTTTAAAAGAAATTCGGCGAGCCTGGCGGAGGGTACGCTATCTTACTGCCCTGGCTCGACTACGAGCATACTTATTGATGGAAGTAGGGTTTCGATGGTAGCAACAAGCTCGCTTACACTCTGTCACCTCTTTGCTGCATTCCTCAGACCAAAAAAGGAGATGGGTCTTGTGGGAAGTAGTGTTGGAGAGAGGTATGAAAGAATTTGCCGCCTGGTTGACATGATCATGGAAGTTCTCCAGGACCATGTCAATGTCGCCGTGAGGGAATTGTCCAGAATGGTGAGAAAGGTATTTAAACTTTGGCCAATTGGCTTTCCTGGTGTTCCACCTATTGCCCGGTGGGGAAGGAGGACCACCCAGGCATGAGGTCAGAACAACTGGGAAGTGATCGCTTCCTCTCAGATCAGGATCCACCGACCAGCTGTAATCTGCTCTACAGTCTGAGGAACAAAGTGACAAATCTACACAGGTAGAGCTGTTGGTCTGGACATGGAAGGATGTTGGAGTGCCATCATTAAATAATGACATATCCAAGGTCTCCATAAGTCTCACAATCAGATTTCCCTTAGGGTTGTCTTCATAGTCTCCCCAAAGGTGGTGTCTTGCATTAAAGTCTCCAAATAGTAGGAATGTGGTCGGGAGTTGGGAGATGAGATTGGCTAATTTGTTAGCCAAATCTGAAGCAACTACTCCTTCACCAGGAGGGAGGTGCAGTGAGCAGACTGTGTATAAACGATTGGTATACACATGAATCGCCACTGCTTGAAGGTCTGTTCTCAACGGGATTGCTAAGTGAGAACAGTCTTCACGGACAAAAGTAACCGAACCATAAATGGGTTCTGGTGGATTCTTAAAATATCCCACATAGTGGGGGATATTAGGTAATCGACGAATACCCAATTGGGTCTTCTGTAATGCTATACAGAGAGGGTTGTAATCATGAAGCAGGAGTTTGGATTCTTCCCATTTGGAGAAGATCCCTTGTAGATTCCAATGAACAATTGGAAACATATTCATCGTTTAAGGGTAATTAATTTTTTCTTTGCAACTGATGAAGGTGACTGGAGTTTTGAACCTTTTTGAACGTTTGAGCTATAGGTAGTTTGAATGTTTTGGGGATGGCTTTTTTATTAGATGGCAAAGAACCATCTGTCAGTTGTGAATATGACAGGGTGGATTTTGCTGGCAAAGATGCTTCCAAAGATATTGGGTCCTCTGTACTGATAGGTAGTAATGTCGAGAGAGATGGTACCGAGTTATTCTGAGAGGTGGTTGGTGGGTCAGCTGGGGTGGGTGAAGAAACCCCAGAAGGCTGTTTCTCTTCTTTTAAAAGGGCCACAGCCAAAGCTGGATCAGAAAAAATCTGTTCAGCTTCTTCTTAAGTTACTGGTGCTGTGAATGTAATAGGCTGGCTAGTTGTGACTGATGGACTCAAGGCAGATTCATGGGAGAAGGGTGGATGTCCAAAGGTGAAACGAACACCACACGAACATCCTCGGAATCTGCCTCCATGTCTTCAGGACATATCAATGGTTGGTTAGATACTGATGAGGGGGAATCTGAGGAACGGCGAGTCCTCTTGCGCCTTGGTTTAGGAGAAGCAGGAACCTCCCTAATGATTTGAGAGGGAGGATGAGCATCATTCTGAGGCAGAGATTCTATTGGGGCTTCTTGATGGATATTCTGCGGCCGTAAAAGTGGAGGTCTGAATGGTCTCTGCTGTCTGTTACGGACTGGTCTGGTCCCCTTAAGAGCATCCGCAAAACTCACTCCTGGTTGTATGTATAACTCTTTAGCTCTCCTTATAGCATCCTTCATGCTAATTCCGAATTTATTCCTACAAGCAACAACCTCTCTCTCATACAAGAAAAAGGTACGCTGCTTAGAGGTGGCTAGGTGATCGCAACCACAGTTGGCACAACAAGGGGGACGAGGGCACGGTGTTCCATGGAAATCAGAGGAACAATTGACACATACCTTCTCCTGTCGCAGTGCTTACTGACATGTCCAAAACGTTGACAATGAACGCACCTACGGGGATTCTCCACGTAGGGCTTCACGGGAATACACAGATAACCAGCCTTGATATTCTTAGGGAGTTCCAACCTATTGAAAGTTAATATGATAGTAGCGGAAGGAACTCTGGTGCCATTAACATTACGAGTGAGAAGTCAGTTTAGCAACAAGCCGGTCCACATCATATTCAATAATCTCCCCGGACCTGATAACCCCCTTGCAGGTGTTAAAGGTAGGATGGGCTGAAGTGGAAATATTGAGGGAAGCAAGAAAATCTAGTGCTTTGATTTTTTGATGCTGATGAAATGAAGAGGACTCCACAACAAGGCAGCCATCATTCCTAGGCCACATTTGGGCAGGTTCATCACATTTGGCAACAAAGTCTTCATAGGCATTGAAAATGTTGGTGTATCATTGCCGGATTTTAATACTACAAATCTATCTTAATCAAAATCATTGTCGACCTCGGAACCAAAAGGATCGAGTCTATCTAGATCACGGTCATTGGTGGAACGGGGACCAGAAGCCTGGAGCCTCTGGGAAAAGTTATTATTTTTACCCCAAAATATTTGCATTAAAAGAACATGTACCCCTGTGGAAGTGGAGTCATGTTACTGTAGTCGCCCCCAGACTAGGCGCTTTACACCGTCCTCAGGGTAGCCCTCCCCCACGCTACAGCTGTCGTTTTAAAAACAGTGCAACGTCATGAATGGAAATTTGACCACGGGTAGGCTAAGAACCACGCTGTGAACCGCTATCAGCCTCAGAACAAGTGCGGCTTTCAAGGCGATACCTCCGGTGAACATGATCGGCAATCCGTACAGCGGTACTCAACACACGAGTGTGAGGATCCTTAGTCTGACTCCTCCACAATGGCCTATTCAGCAAGGTAGAACCCCTGAAGACAGACTGATGGACAATAATGTCCATCGCAGTCTTCCCTGATATAGCCCATTGTGTCATTGAAGTACGTAAGCCCCTCCACCAAGACACGGTGATCGATCCTCAAGGAGGAGCACGAAGCGAGAGAGGAACGCAACTCACTCAAAGTAAACATGTCGTTGAAGGGTTCTCCGCCTCTGGAGGTAAAGTCCAGTAGGCAGCCTTCAGCGACATAACGACGCACATTGAATGCTCGCGGGGCAGCATCAGGGCTAGAGAATGCGGAAAAAGCGGTCGCGAAGGATTTCGCCACGGACGCGGGGTCCGAGATTGCGGTTCCATTCTCTTGGAGAATGGGAAGGGGGTCTTGCGAGAACTTGCCCCGAATCCTTTAGACTCACTCCCACACCTCTGCTAGAGAGGTCTTCCAGCTAAGTGAAGACCGGCTGGTGTGCTTCGAAATATACCGGAACCTAGTCCTAGCTCGAAGAAATTCACCGGCAGTGAAATCGTTCGGGCGGTGCTTATAGCGCATGTATGCATAACGCTTCTGTTTGAGGGCCGTCTCACACTCGGCTGACCACCACGGGAGAGGTCGGCGTGCAAAACGACCAGACCTTCTAGGAATAGTAGTTAGGCCCACGGCGATGAGGTTGCCGGAGAATAACTCGACGGCCTCATCTACCGTAAACTCCTCGACTGAGACAGAGAAATCAGTCATTTCCTGAAATGCGGACGACCGCGCCCGCACCAAGCACCACTGGGGCGGGTTCTCAGGCGGCAGCGGCCCAGAAAATTATATTTGAATGGGAAAGTGATCACTAACATGGAGGTCATCGACTACCTCCCCACCCCAAATCAGTCTGTGCATCAGGAGAGCACAAAGATAGATCGAGGCAGGAAAATAAGGCTGTTCTCGGGCAGTGATGCATAAACTCATCCACATTTTGGACACCTATCTCCAGCTGGTCGATACGGTCGGCAAGGACTTGACCCCTGGGATTATTCGAAGCGTCTACCGTTCAGATCTCCGAGCAAGAGAAAGGGCCTCGGCAACCGTGCCACGACGTGGCGGAAGTCGTCCCCCGCGTCGAAGTCGGCTGACGGTGGAATGTACGCGGAAATAACAGTATACCTCCTATCCAGATGCAGCTGCACAGCCACTGCCTGAAAGGAGGTATCTAAAGCAAAGAGAAGAACGGAGACATCATGCCGTGTGTAAATCGCGCATCCTCCTGCTCGGCCCGCATCCCGTGGTGGTGGGGTCGCAAAACTATTATACCGCAGGAGGGTGGGCAGGGGGCAAGTGCCCAGGATGGTCTCCTGCAAAAAGATAGCTAACGGGAAACGGGAGGAGCTCTCCCAGTTGGTCCGGAGTCCGTGACAATTCCATTGAAGGAATATGCCCTCGAGGCTAGCTCGGAGGAAATGCGGGGCCCTATTCGAAGTGAAACCCCTCACGGGAATGGCAGAACTCCAGGCGCTGTTGGCTGGACAATGCGCTAAAGGCGCAGTCGACTTCCAAGACTTATTGGGGAAGGTTGGGCTGGCTATGCGAGGCTTTTCCTCCCTCCGCCTCAAAACCTTAGTCAGGCGGGGATCTCTCTTTTGGAGGATCCACCGTATCCGGTCCACCAAGCCTACCACTGGGTGTGGGCGTTGAAGCCGAAGTTCCTTTAGTGCTGTCCTCCTTTTGGGGGCAGCTTTAGGAACCACGGAAGATGGCCTCACAACCAACTTCAGGGGTATTGCCTCCTGTGAGTTTAACGACTCGGTGGAGGCGCGCGACCGTTTCTCCTTATGAGAACCAGTCACGTTGGAACCCTGGTTTTAGCCGGGGATGGGTATGAACCCTTTGCGCCGCCAGCTTTACCAGGGGAGCGCCCTGGGTTGGTCGAACCAGCAAAAGGGTTCCGAATGGGCCCGGAAACGACCGTGCTCGTAGGCCTGGAAGGGCCAGGATCAGAGGAGGTATTTCTTAGCATAGGACCTCCCAGGCACTGCTGGGCGCGCCAGGACCAAGTCCTTAGCCTCGCGAAATGAGAGAGGATCCTGGGCCTGAACGGCCAGGATTTCCCTCTTAAGGAATTATGCACCACACTGTTTCGAAGAAGCTGGGTGTGGCTCTCCGAATTGACACACTTGATGACACTTGATTTGGACTTATCGTGTGCAGCCTTGGAGCAATTTACATTTTGCGCGTGTAAAGGAGCGATTCATATGGCCGGAGCGGTGGCAGTAGTAGCACCTCTGCGGAAGTGGCACGAATGCCTTGACGCGGTAACGATATCAACCGGTACACACAGACTCAGGGAGCTTGTCACAGTCGAACGTGACGAAGAGTGTAGGGGTGGGTCTCGAAACCCCTCCCTGTTCTCTCATCACACATTAGACCTTGACCGCTCCATGGTCGGCCAGCTCTAAGGTAATGTCATATATAGAGTAGTCCACGAGCTCCTTCGCATAAACCATTTCTTTCACGAAGTACGACGTCACATTCACCAGCGTGCAATCAAGTCCCTGAAGGGCACTAATCATGGCCGCCTCGGAGGGATTCGACGCATTCGCCAAAAGGCTCCCCGTCCGAGAAACGAGTCACCTTTGGCTCTCTACCAATCACGTTAGCTAAAGCTCTCCTCTGATGGATCATGGTGCCCTTAGCTAATATGTTGCCATCATTGTAGCGAATAACAAAGAAGCTTTTGAAATCAGCGGTCTCGAAAACGCCAGGTAGCCTCTGAATGAGGAACCTCGACGTAATCGAGGCTCCGCTCTGCCAATTTTGGTTTCAGTCTGGGACTCTCCACCCGGGGGAGCACCCGAGCCGGACGTGCCGATCTTGGCTTGGTCGCATACCGAAACGGCAGCAGACCCGTCCGTTCCCACGGAAGGAGACGAGCCCCGAGTCTTGTTATTTTTATTTTTAGGAGAGGAGGGTGGGGAATGAACCCGCTTATCTCCTCCGCCAGTAGTTGCCCTTAAACCAGATCCTTCTGTGAAATGGATAATGTCTTGGCTGTCACAGGGGCACCAGCCAGGGAAGGATATCCCTCCTCTCCTTGTAGATCCTCGGAGGCCCGAGCCGTCTGAGGAGTAGCTTGCAAAGGGGTGGACTCGGGTTCTGTGTTCGGCACAGAACCTGCGTGCGATACCACCCAGCACACACTGACTCAGGAAGTCTGTTACGGTGGAACGTGACGAAGAGTCTAGTGGGTGGGTCTCGAGGGCCCTCCGTTCCTTCCTCACACGTTCAACCTTGACCGCTTTCCTGGTCGGCTAGCTCTACTGTGATGCCCTCGACGGGGCACTCCACGATTTCCCTCGCGTAAACTAAGTAAATAAGGCCGACATATGCAAGCATGTATGATGGAGCCTTCAAAAATGATGATGAGTGCGGTGTTACCATCATCGGCGAGCCATTAAGTTTCTGAAAAGCACTTATCATTACCACCTGGGTCTTTGCATCATGAACGATGGTAAGCACCTTATATGTGCACTAGAAGCGGTGAACAGTCAACGACCAAGCACACCCCGTATCTAATACCTCTCCTAGCTGGCTAACTTTTGGCATTTGGAGCAGGAATGGAACTCGCGGTATATCCTGCCACTGGGTTCGGTTATCTTAAGAGGAAGAAGGTGCGCAGAGTAGCCAGAACCTCTTTGGATAGTAAGAGCAAAAGTCGAAAGGTGGTAGACATGGGTATGTAATAAAGCGAAGTAGAGATAGGCGGGTCCACGAATGAGTCGGGTAGGTGACATTATAATTATCATAACCAGGCCCTGGGAGCACATGCAATCTCTCCAGGTACCATGTGTAGGAAACTAGACAGGGTACTTACTCCTTGCGGGTCTTCATCCTAGATGGTTTTTTTGTTTTTAAGGTAGAAGGGACAGTCTTAGATAAAAGTGGGTGTCAGATGAGGAAAGGCGGGACACACCAGCTTCCCAGGACCCGTCATAAAGTTTCAAGTCAACCCAGTGATGGAGCCTTCCCTATTTTACTCGGGCCGGGAGGACGTGCTGCTCCTCCGGTCCCAGATGTAACAGTCTACACAGGGTACTGGTACTGTCCTGTGGGGGCGTGACGGCTTAAGTGAACAGGAAGATGTGACAAAGTTAGTAGGATGCCGTGACGGCTAAAGAAAGCAGGATGTCATGACGACTAAAGTGAAAAGGAAGCCGTGCCCCTTACAGGTCGGAGTAGAAGAGATCACTTCAAATAAGTTTGAGTGGTGCAGAATAGCGGGCGAGACGAAAGGATGCTCTGGGTGAGCAAATCGGGAAAAGGCATTGACGCAAGAGCTCGAGGAGCCATGGAGAGCGTGTACTCGCTTGCGCGCCCCTCGAGCAGTCAGGAAAGCAGAGTACCGGAGACTCCACCTTTTATGTTGAGCAGTAGCACGAAGATGTTGGGTGTCCTCCAGAGCAGTTGATTAGCGGGTATTTGTTCGACAAGGAGCAGACACCATCTCTCGGCCTGCAGAGCTAAGGTGCCCGAATCTGTTATATTCAAAGCAACCAATGGGGTGTGGCACATACGGGCGAACATCGAATCTTCGGCTCCGTGGGTGACAAATCTGCTATTGCCCAGTAAATATGAGGAAGGAGGATCAAGGGACTGAAGATTATTTAAGTTGAGGTCGCCCACCATGATATCACGGAGGCCCTTAGCAAAAATGGTGCCTTGGAAAGAAATGAGACGTGTGTTGGGTTAGGGTTTTAGTATGGAGCACCTGGAAAAAGACCACGGTTTGAGGGCAGCCGATGAGGAGAGTCTAGTTTTAGAATTAGAAAAGAAAACTGTTAAAGAGGAAGAGAGTTGAGGCTGTGGTCGAAAAAGGTGAGGAATATTGAGCGGAGAAAGAGAGGCGCGTGTTCTTTTCGTGATGGTTGATAAGGGAGGAGGTGTAGAGTGGGGATATTTTTAAGGAGAGCAAGGGGATGAAGAGGCAGGGGAGACTAGGACAGGAAGGGGGTATGGTTCGTTGTGTTACTATAACAGAGCCTGGGGAAATAGGGAAGGGGTGGTAGAGGTTTTTTGAGAAGGGATGGAGATGGTGAGCTCTCCGGTTCTTTAAGCAGGCGAATTGAACTCGACAATTTTGGAGAACGTAGGGAATTTGGATCTAAAACAATCGACATTGTTTTAAGTCTCATCAACGGACACGAAGACCCAATCATGGTAAACGGGACGTACATATAAACACCTTTCTCCAGGCACAGAAAATGCATCGAGTGACAGCAGGACCAGTGATACCTGGCAACCATTTCCTACCCTCGAAATTAGAAGGCAATAGTAACGAGGATGTATCATGCAGAGTTAAGGAGAGATCTTTAAAGAGTAGTGAAGCATGAATAGTTAAAAAGAGGTGGAAGATATATAACCGCAGATCCTCCTGCAGGCATTGGGGCAGCGATGACACACATTCCTCACCCTACACCTGACATCCTTTTTGCGGGACGGGAAAGAAAGGAAAGGAGATGAGAGCGGATAGGGAGGGGAAAAGGGGGCACAAGCACGATAAAAGTGTAGTCAGACTGGAGGGCTCAGATAGTGAGAACCCCGTCGGCCCCCAGCTCGGAAAAAAAGAAAAGATGACCGACGGCGAGCCAGCGACAAGGTTGCCTGCCAGGGAGGTAGTAGTTAGGGGAAGTAGAAATGTATATAAAGAACACTACACCTACTATGTTACCTTATCCATACTTGGCTCGAGGGCGAGACCTTTCGTTTCGAAGACGAAATCCTCCCCGATTGGATGAAAATACATAAAGATCGGTGGTGCGTCCGAAGACAACATGGGCCGGTCTTAATGGGAAGGGAGAGGGGGAGAGGTAGTCCGGATAGTGGTCTTTTTAATCTTTATTTTGCCCCATCCAGCAAGCATGGAACCCTTGTCGACACGTTCCTCCTGAGCCGTTCCTCGTAGGGGTAGGTGGATGAGTACCCCATCGGCAAGGCTCCGGAACCGTGGAGAGAGTGCATATGTTATGCCACGAGGACGGGAAGGGAAAGGGATAACGGTGTTGTGATTGACTATGGGCATATGGGCATGCTGACGTGTGTAGAAACGACACACCCTATTCCCAGACATATGATTATCACACACTACAACAGCCACAACCAGACTCCTTACCGACTTGAAGTTGAGCTTGTCATAAGGCAAAATGTCGTCCATATTTAAAAGACAATCATCGCTGGTAAATATATGACGGGTGGTAACGACGTCCAAAATATGCTCTATATCATCTTGAATTCCATAGACGAGAACTGCAATCCTGACACGAGCGCGTTCAGGATCCCTGGCAGTAATTGCGAGCCGAACCGTCTTTAAGATCGCCTCTGGCAGCTCAAAAGTGCCGTGCCAAACAATAAGGAAGAATTTCCGGAACCAAACGCCCTGATGAGAGATCCACAATTAATTACATGAAGTAGAGTACCACTACTAGGTTATAAATGGTCTCTAGGGGCATTAGAAAGTTAGGGATTGGTAAGGGTGCGAGCGTGGAATGTACCAGCAAGTTACATGAGAGTATGTTGATAACGGGGGTGTATGGGAGTAAGACTATTGTATGGAAGCGGGAATGATCTCAAGTGAGGGAAGTGTAAATAGACAACTTGAGAGGGATACTTGAGGTTATGATTGGTGTATTCTGACAGAATATACCAGTGCATCAAGGTGAGAAAGGTTGGAAGATCGCATAAAAGGTGGGTTGATTATGTTAATCAGTGTTTGAGAGAGAAGGGGCTGAACGAGGAAGAACATATGTGTGCATGGAGGGGATTTCTGAGGGGGCTTCTACCCAGGAATCTTATAGCACAAAGCACTCATTAATATGAAAGCCCTTTGGCGTGGACAAAATGATGAGTGATCTTGTGCATAAAGGGGGTGGGTAGTCTTATGGCGTTGAAGCGTGTCGACCTCCCTGTGTGCGAAAGCAGTTAATGAAAAAAAGTACATAAAGGAAAAAAGTATTGGGCAATCCATCGATGGCGCGCCCATGGCCGAACAATAATGAAGGGAAAAGAGCAGGCAAATAAAACTGAATAATAAATATAGAAGTCAGGAATAAAAAGGATTTAAATGGCAAAACCCTAAGATACTACGCCCAGAAAAGGGAGGAGGTATACAAAAGCTCCATGAGCATATTTTCATAAAGCACAACGACGGAATGGCATTAATAATACAATCAATATATCTATTCAAGCGGCTTTCTACTTTCACCGTTTTCTGACCCAGGGATCGGTCGGTGCCAAGGCGACATAACCCGCCTTTGCCTCGTACAACGCTCCGAGCTTTCCCTAAGCCATCCGTTTACTTCAAATCACACTGAATTCTTAGTGTAACAACAAGGAGTAACAACAAGGAAAGAAGGTACCCTAGGAGACCTTACGGTCCTTACGCTGCCGTGGCGCCTCCCTATCAACACAATCGTAAGCTTTCTCCAGATCCATTAGTTCCTACCTTCTTATCAGCTTTCTAAATCAAACCTTTCTCATATTACGATATATCAGCCCATCTCTTACCCTTCTCACACATTCAATCAGAATTTTTCCATACACATTGCAAAATAATAGGACACTTATTCATTAGTAAATCTTACATTTACCTTTTCCATTTATACAACACTCGCAGCGTTATTCGACGACAAACGCGGGGATCAAACAAAATCCTAGACTACGCACGCAGGCAAGACAGCTATAGAAAGAATGGAGGTGGAGGTCAAATCACAAGGTACATAGAAGATATTCCATTAACCAACATCTCCACCTCCCTCTAACCACAACGCACACGTAGAGGGAGACTTAGATCTATGAATTTGTCTAGCTTTAAGTCATAAAAAGATTAATAGATCCACCACATGTCAGAGCACCTCAACACCATTATCTCAATCAATTCCTCCATTCCTACGAGGAAATACTTCATCTACACCAATGCACACCACCCTCATATTGAGCCATCAAAACAACCTTGAATCACCAGCTCGCATTATTATCTAACCATTCCAAAGTCATGATTCAAATCGGCCTATTATGGGTCAGTATCAGAGAAATAACCTTAATTTGATACATATTTGTTGAAATTATAAACATAAATATGAATTTTGAATAAAATAATGATAAGTAGCATTCATTTCTTGAAAAAAAGGAGTAATTTTTAAAAACCCGGGTTTTATTCTGGGTTTTTTCAAAAAACAAATGCTACAAGCATTAGAATAACATAGAAAAAGAATAGCTATCTCTATTTTTATAATAATAATTAATTAGTTTAATAATTATATTAAGGTAAGAACAGATCACTGATTGAGAATTATGGGTACTCATGATAGCCATAACCTGTAGAAGGATTCATGATTCAAATCGGCCTATTATGATTCAGTATCAGAGAAATGATCTTAATTTGATACATATTTGTTGAAATTATAAACATAAATATGAATTTTTAATAAAATAATGATAAGTAGCATACATTTCTTGAAAAAAATAAGGTGTAATTTTGAAAAAACAAAACAAAAAACCCCCGGGTTTTTTCAAATCTCATTTGAAAAAAAACAAAACAGGTTTTTTTATTTGCCGACCCTGCTCCAATGTCAGTTCAGCTGCGTAACCACAGCCTAGTAGCACTTCATCAAAATACAACAAGTTAACAAATACATCCAGAAGACAAACAAAAGATGACAACCCGAACTTCTCTCTGAAGACCAGAGGGGAGATCGCTTTAAATGAGGAGGAATGTGCGCAAGCAAAGGGAGTCGCGAGAGCACAAAGTGAACGAAGGTGTTCCGGGGCGAAGCTGGCTTTATCCGAGCAGATAGGGAGAGAGCGTTGGCGTATGAGCCCGAAGAGCCATGGCGATCGCGTACCTGCTAGCAAAACAAGCACGTGCCCAAGACAACGACAACAGAGAAAAAACAACAAAAGCAACATCGATAAGCCTTTCAGGACACACTAAACCAGAAAACAGACAGGAAGAAACTTTTGAATACAATCAATCATGAAGCTCGCCATCTGAAACAATAACAAACAAGAGGCACACGAAGCCATCTACTCCAACCTGACTAAGCCCAACTTCATCAGCAAAACCTTTCCCATAATAGGTTGGTGGGCATCAACGACACTACAAAAATATCCACCTCCTAACACTCCTTTATGCCCCATTAAACACGAAGCTGCTGCTCATTTTCTCCACGCCATTTTTCAAGAATCAACTTTAAAGCGAAAATAGAAGAGAGGATCTCCCAACGAAATTTTGTATGGAGAAATCTGTAATGAAAGTGGTAAAGATGGAGGAAGTTAAAATGAGTCAGAAATAAATAGCCGCAGATCCTCTTGCAGGCATTGGGCATGGGAGTACGTGCAATCTTCCAGATGTTAGCTGCGGCAGTATCCAAGCCAAATTTTCGCTTCTTAGCAATGGGGTTTTAAATGGTGTAGTATTTCATCCAGTAATGGTTCATGTCTGGGCAGAAGGTCCCAAGCAAGCGCTCTCACAAAAACCATCCATACATAGCTATCATACACTTGGTCCTATTTCTCTATTAAAGACTCATTCACATAATCTACTCACCTTTTACACGTTTTTCAGCCCTTCGCTCCCCCTCCTTAACACTCTCTCTTATATCCTCTTCACAAGTTGATTTCTATTCATTCTTCTTACATGTCCATGCCACAACCTCGTTCAGCTCGTATACATCTCTTACCCAGTTGTTCCTCACAATACCTACAGTAAAACAAATAGAGATTAAACTTTGCACCAACACCATGCATCAAATGAACCAAGATGACATTAAACACTATCGACTACCCTAAACTTGCATAATTTGTTTTTATATTTGGTCCCTCTGGCGACTGCCTTCAAAGGAGCCCATCACGATCGCCGTAATTATAATTTCAGCCTAGTGTTAAATTCCCCCCCCCCCTCTAAATAAGCGTCGGGAGAAGGCCTGCCCCTCCAGGTGGATCAAGGGACCAACACAAAGGGGTCGAATAAAATAGAGGAGCCGAGCCTACTTCAAAAAAGTCAGATAGTCTAAAAGTTTGTGTACACGAACCAATCCCGAGTAGAAGGGACAAGCGGTAGCGACCCCGCTCGTCCAAGTAATGGTAAGGGTAAGGTGCGCGAAGATCACCCAGACTGAGACATTCAACAAGAATGTGCCGAACAGTCTGGGGGACAAAGTAGTCTTCACAGTGTGGCGCAGGCGAGCGCTCCATCAAATGGCGGTGCGTCCCGGGAGTGTGTCCAATTCGGAGACGACAGAAAGCAACCTGAAGCGGTCGCGGTATTGGGGGTTAGGTCCATGGGAACAATCGCGGCGCAATGGCACGCAACTTTAAGTTCCACTCGTCCGTCTCCCATCTTATTAGCCAAGAAACCCGGGGGGTTGCCGGGATTCCAGCGAAACGCTGTTCTGGTCGCCCAGTCTTCTCAGACTCTTTGGTGCCCTCATGCCCAGCCATTACGAAATGTCCAGGAACCCAGCAGAAGATAATCTCGAAATCCGTCCGGCTCGCCGAAACCGTATCGTCACGGATATCGCGAACCAGGAGATGCGGAGATTCCAATGCCCCGAGAGCACTCAGGGCACTTTGCGAGTCGCTAGAAAAGTAAGACAGTAGCCCTATCAGCACCCGTGGTGCTGAACGTGACGTAACGAAGAATATCCATGGCGCAGATATAGAGACATTAAGACTGAGAATATGACCCTCCCATGTGCGGCATCGGTCAAAACATGACCAAGGAAACTGTTGCAGAAGTGCAACACCTTAGTCTTGGCCAAGGAAAAAAAACCCTGAGCGCTTCGGCATAGTGAGAGGCGCGATTCAATGCCTGTTGGAGTCGACGCTCAGAGTTGGAATCTGGGCCACGCCAAAGAGATCGAAAGGTCGTCCACTGAGGACACTTCCCTACAGGACACCCTTTTCCTGCTCCATTGGGCGGAAGAGGGCTCCCACCACCCACACACGGAATTCACGATTGATTGGGAGGCGTCCCCTCGCCCCCATCGTGTGGAGTCTCCACGAGACCATATCGTGGCGCAGTGCTGCCTAAGAAAGAAGGCCTCAGAGACGGCATTTTCCAGTCGGAGAGCATTCGACGTGGAGTGGAACTTGCGGAAGACAGGTGGCCTACGCTCTCTAAAAAAAAAGGCTAGTCTAACATTTTCCAATTTCTCCATCAACTTGCCCAGGCAGAAGGTTAGAGAGATTGGGCGGAAACCGGCAGGGTAGAGTGATCTCTCCCCGGTTTGCGAAAAGCGAGCACAGTAGCCATTGGCCAGGGTTCTGGGAAGATACCCTCTACCCTGATACTGTTAAACAAATCTAACATTAAAGCCAGGCCTCACTCACCCAGGTGTCGAAGCATGGCCAACGGGACATCGTCCGACCAAGAGCGTAACACAACGCCTCACTCAATGTCAACCTGTCGTTGAAGTGTTTTCTGCCTCATGAGATAAAGTCCAGTTGGCGGTCTTCGGCTTCATCACGAGGTGCATTGAATGCTAGCGGAGCAGCATTCCATGCTAGAGAATGCAAAGAAAGCGGTGCTGAAGGACTCGGCCATGTATACCAGCTAGGATGATCAGCGGGAGTGCTTCGAAACATACCGGAACCTAGCCCTAGCTCGACGAAATTTACCGACAGTGAAATCGTTCCGGCGGCGCTTATAGCGCATGTAGGCATAAAACGTCTTTTTGACGGGTCTCTCACACTCGGCTGACCACCAAGGAAGCGGTCGAGTGCGAAACGACTATACGTTGTAGGAATAGGGGTTATGCAAACGGCATCATCCACCGAACTAAACTCCTCGAGTGAGACAAAGAAATCAGACATTTAATGAAATGTAGACCACCGTGCCCGCGTCAAGCACCACCGGGGGAGGTGGGGATATCAGGCAGCAGCGGTCCAAATTATGATATTTGAATGGGAAAGTGATCAATACCATGGGGGTCATCGACTACCCCACACGCAAAATCAGGCTTTGCATTCAGAGCACAAAGATAGATCGAGATAAGAAAATGAAGCGGTTCTCGGGCAGTGATGCGTAAACTCATACACATTTAAGATACCTATCTTCAGCTCGTCGATCAGGTCGGCAAGGACCTGATCCCTGGGATGTCTACCGTTCAAATACCCGAGCAGTACAAATGGCCTCGGCAACTATGCCGCGACGCGGCGGAATTCCCCCGCGTCGAAGTCGGCTGACGGTGGAATGTACCTTCTATACAGGAGCATCTGCCCTACCACTGCCTGAAGGTATTTAAAGCAAAGAGAAGAATGAAGACATCATGATGGGTGTTAATGTTGCATCCTCCTGGCCGGTCCTTATCCCGTTGTGTGGGGGCGCAAAACCCATATATCCCAGAAGGGTGGGCAGGGGGCATGCGCTCGGGATGGTCTCCTGCAAAAAGATAGCTAACGAGGAAAGGGAGGAGACAAGCCAACGCAGCTCCTCTCAATTGGCCCAGAGTCTGCGTCGATTCCATTGAAGGAATATGCCCGCCAGGCCTAGCTCGAAAAAGATGCAGGGGTCCTTTCTGAAGAGAACCTCACAAGAATAGCCGTACGCTTCCCGGAGGCAGAACTATGGACGCTGTTAGCCGAACAAGGCGCTGTCGCCTTCGAGGACTTATTGGGGGAAGTTGGGTTTGCTTGCTCTGCGAGTAATTTCCTCTCTCCACCTCGAAACCTTAGGCGGGGCTCCGTCCTTTGGAGGATCCACTGTCTCCGAGCCACCCAGTCTAGCCTTGGCTTGGAGCGTAGGAGCCGAAGCTCCTTTGGTACTGTTCTCCTTTCGGACGGCCTTACGACCACCTTCAAGAGTGTAGCCTCATCAGTCTAACGACACGCTGGAGGCACGCGTCGTTTTTGGAGGGGGCAGGAGAAGAGGGTGCCTTTTTTTAAAATTGAGGCATAAGACGTCACAGGTATGCGCCGGGCGTGCCAGGACCAAGTCCTTAGCCTCGCAAAATGAGAGACGATCCTGGGCCTGAACGGACAGGGTTTCTTTCTCCAGGAGATACGCACTAGATTGCTTCGAAGAAGCGGGGTGCGGCTCCCTGCAATTGACACACGATTTGGACTTATGGTGTGTGGCCTGACTTTGCACGTCTACACGAGCGATTCGTTTGGCAGAAGCGGTGGCTGTAGTAGCACCTCCTAGGAAGTGACAGGAATGCCTTCACGAGGTAGCGATACCAACCGGGACGCACCGACTCAGGGAGCCTGTCACGGTCGAACGTGACGAAGTGTAAGGGTGGGTCTCGAGGCCCCTCCCTCTTTTCTCAACAGATGTAAAAGTGGGTTAAACGAGCCCCTGAAAAAGCACAGGAGGGGGGGACGGACCTCATTTTCATAAGTGGAACTGCCCGAGAGCGACCCCCAAAACGGCATAGGGTAAACCCCTTTGCCCCATATGGGCATTCAGAGGGGAGAGCCTCCACCGGTTGAAGGGGTGTCTCGTGTTATCTCGTCCTCCCCGACACCAAGGGAGGTCGAGGCCGCACTTGGAGATGAATCTCCATGCGTCTTCCCACAATTCCTTTCGCTTGTAGCCATAGTCTGAAGGAAAAAGAAAAGAACACTTGGAAAGTAGATACTATGACCTCCCAAAGAATTGGGAGCTTAAGAGAAAAGTGTCTATGGGATTAGAAAATTTCAGTGTGCTCATTTGCACATGCTCGGTCTACGAGGCGAGCGCTGAATGGCTTTGCCAACAAGGCCCACATTCAGGCGAAACTTTCCTCGAGCTTTAACCTTAAAGGATGGTGTAAGTATACCAACTTTATATGTGTACTGGAAGAAAGTGAGCAGAGAGAAGAAACAACACACCCTATACCTAATACTTGCCCTCGCAGCATGTAAGGAGTTCACGGTATAAAATGCAACTCGACTAAGGCTCATAAGAGGACGAAAGTGCGCCGGACAGCCAGAACCTCTTTGAACAAAGAGCAACTTTGGAAGTGGGTAGGCGGGTATGTAATAAAGAGAAGTAGAGAGAGGCGGGTTCACTAACGAGTATGGCGCGTGATCACATATTATTACCATAACCTTGGTGTAGTTGATCCTAGGATGGCATGCAATCCAACAATTCACCATGGCTACCAAACCAAACTTTGTCTAGGCGGGAATGGTCCTCCTGGTACATAGTGCAGCTAAACAATGTTGAGGAGATAGCTGTAATAATAATACTAAGTGATAAATAATATTAATAGATAATAATAATAATAATAATACTAATACAATCATTTTAATACATATATATTGATAAATACTACTAATGAATAATACTGAGTAATAGTAATTATAATAAATAATAAGAATGATAATAATAATAAATGCTAATAGTAATGCTAATAATATTAATACTAAAAATGAAAGGTAAAGTGTGCTGAGAGGAGGTCTGGGCAAAGCACACCAACAACTTTGCCAGGACCCATCAGAGAGTTCAAGTGAAATTAGGGCCACCCTAATTTGCACTCAAGCCGGGAAGACGTGCAGCTTCTCCGGTTATCAAGTGTAACAGGCTACACTGGCGGGGAAATGAGGCTAGGATTAGGTAGGGGGCGGGGGAGGGCAGCAGTCCACTTTCCGGGGTTAGTCACATTTTACGACACAACCCAGAGGAGGGAATGAGGTATCTATCCTACCCCACATCCTATGATATTAATGCCTGTCAACAGCCAGTTAATAGGGGTGTATGGAGTTGGAAACGAAGCTTTAAGCCGATACCTTTGGGTACAGTTCCACGATCCACTCAAGTTGCGACTCGTTGTTCTCAATCTCGGACGCAGAGACTGGAGTCGAGAACACCAGAGTCCTCTTGCAATACGAAGCCAGCAACGGCACATTATCGACGGTCAAACAAGCGCCCCACTGATCGGCCGTGTAGAGACGGGGGGTGAAGAGTAATTGGTTTGCTGCGTCAGGTTCTTCCATCACCTTCTGTATGCGTTCCCACTGCCCTGAAAGAACGGATGATGCGACATATAAACAAAGCACGTAATATGTAGAAATAAATTGGAAGGGGATTTTAACACCGATCTGGGGGTCATTTAAGATGCCTTTTATTTCTCAATGGCCTCGGGATCTACTGATTAACGTCAGGGTGTCTACTTGTTTGGTGATTTTGAATTCAAGGACTTTTTAAAAAATAATCAAGGACTGGTTTTAGCCATTGTTTTTTTTTTTAATTATTAGTTACACGAACCTTGTATGTTTTATTACATTTATGAGACATTTTTTTAATTAAATAATTTCTATCATCAAAAACTATCCATTTCATGAAAATTTAGTACCTACATTTGGAAATGCTTCCATTTTCAGGTATAAAAATATATTTTAAAGCATTTATTTTTACTCAGCCACACAATTACCTAAATTATACTTAGCAAAAATATCAATTACTTTCCACTCTTCATAACAAAGAATTTTTTGTTTCAAAATGACGCCCAAATGAATCATGAAGCATTTAGGAAAAAATCTTAAATATTTCAATTGAAAATCAAATGTATTACAAAACAAAATGAACATTCATGATTCAGAGGTTATCTTTTAATTTTATTTTTTATTTAATCATGCTTGATGGTTACAATTTCCTTATCAAGAAGACTCATTTTTGCTTCAAAATCCATTTTTAGTCTTTGTTTCTCATCGTTTTCTTTGATCAGAGCATCAGTTCGTCTTTTCTTGGTTTCCATGTCTGTAAGACTTTTGTCCTGCTTCCTTTTCTTTTCAAGATTTTCTTTGTACAGGTGAGAAGAATTCCTAACTGCGTGCATAAGTGACTTAGTCATTTTAAACTCAGTTAAAAGCTTCTCAGTTGCAACCAAGGCATCGTGTACAACTCTCTGAGCAATCATAGACTTCTGTTGAAGATTTTCGACTAAGATTTCTTTGTTAATATTTAAACCCTGTTCGACAGCTGCTTGTCCATGAGTGAGGCCCAATATCTCATAAATAAAGCTCTTGAAGAGGGAGATTACCTTGAAATTCGCTACCTGGAATAAGTGCTCAAAATGAGCATCAAGACGAGTTTCTCTGGAGAACTTTTTATTTGATTGGCAGACATTATTGCCAGTGACAAATCACTTTTACTCTGTTTTTGATGTCATCAGCAGCTTTTCCGGACAGTTTTTCTATAGACACAAGTTCTCTCAGAAGGATCTCAATCCTGGACTCATACTTGGATGCATTCAACATTACATTTGGATTCAAACAGTTGAAGCCTTTAACAACCAAATACTTAAGAGGGCTCCTCTCGTTGATTTTTTTATTACAGCTATGAAGAAGTTCACTGCTTCCTTCCGAAACTGAAGAATGTCATCAGTGTTGGTCAGTTGTCCCCGAAGCAGAGATCCACTTTTGCAGCAGGTAATTGGGAAACGGATTGGTTAAATCCAGACAACTCAGCTGCTTGAAAGATTTTCCCTCGACTAAATCTTTCTTGATAAAACGTAGCAAGAGAGTCGACAGCATGGCACACAAATGCTCATACAGGAATGGCATCATTGGGGAGTCAGTTTGATACCGGACCAGAAATCCTTCCAATTCCAATGAAATCTTCCGAAAAAAAAGCGATCTTAGCAGATAGAAACTTATTGCACAGAGCCTCTTTCATCGTGACGTATGATGCACTTTTTCGTTCTTTGTGAGCATTCTTGATTGTTTCAACAAACATCTTGACTTTGGGGAGAAGACTAATCCCCCTTTGTTCAACTCTTGTGTTTTCTACCCATCTTGTTGAGCAAATTTCATTGGCCAATCAGATTGATGAACTTCATTTGCTTGCAAAAACAATTTTCGTCTCATTGGAGAATCTTTGAAAACAATATAATGTAGACAAAAATTTGCCAACATTCAAAAAAACGTTCTCATCAACTTGAAGCTGCCAGAAACTACATGCAATGAGCATGTGCCACAATCAAGTAGAGGAGGAGAATTGCCACTTCTTTCAGCATTCAACAGCCTCAGAAATTTATGGTTAACGTTCAGGACGTCCATTGATACCCGAATATTTTTTTTATTGGTAGAGATTCGATACTCCTCCATTAAAAGCTTCTAGCATGTCTTCAGCTCTTCCTCTGCTTAGAAAAACTGAAGAATGAAGAGGGGTCTGACAGAACAGCAGAGGACAGGTGAAATGAAAACAGAAAAAGACCTAGGTTGGGGCCTGAGTGGGCGCCGGTCTTCACTAGATACAGTTGACCAGAAAGCCAACTGTACCCCACACAAGTAAAATTATGCAACATAGAATAGCAAAAAAATAAAAAAGTGCAATAAACATTATGGGACATTGACGAAGGTGAGGTATTTAAGGGAAAATGGGTTGTAAGCAAAGCATAAGCCAAATCAACTCACCAGTGCAAAAAAACAAGAATAAGGTATCCAAGCAACAGTCACAGAAGTATAACGAGCATCCATCATAAAATACAATGCATCCAAAGCATACATATGTTCACTTACATTAGTGAGTAGATTAACTTAAATATTACTATTTTCATAGTAGATATTAAAAAGTATATAAATAGTGAATTTGAAAAATCATTTGAACAATCCCTCAATGATTTATTTTTAAAATTCAAGGTGCATCTACCTTTTTCATCAAATTCAAGAAATTTTCAAGGATTTCAAGAACAAAAATAAATTCAAGGGGTTTGTTTTCAAGGACTTCAAGGGCAGTAGACACCCTGAACGTGGGATCCGAACCACGGGTATATACAGCGTATGACAGCCACCGTGAAAGCCACCATAAAAGGGACTTCATCCGGCAACTTATCACAACTGATCTGCCTTAACTACCCCTTAATATATAGGTTGATGTGCCTCTTCCTGGACAAAATTCACTCACTGGAAAAGAGAGAGAATGACAGAAGCGGAATCATAAGGAGAATGCAAATCATAGTTTTGTGGAGCAGGGCTCCTCAATTAGGAAGGAGGGGGATTTTTTAGGGTTTCCATTGGATGGAATTAGGCCCACAGATTAAGGCAAATTGTTCTATAAAAATCCTACTGATTATACATAATCTACAGTATGGCTTCTAAAACTATGGATCGCGAAACAATAATTTGGGGGCCCGAGAGATACTTTTAAAACTCCATTTATAAATGATCATATAATATCAGGGATAAATGTTACAAAGAGAAATGGAGTTTATTCATTAACTGTCTACCTTCCCAGGCTGTCCTGAGAGCGGCGACTTGTGCCCAAGTGGGTAGTCGCCAGATAGGCTCCTAAAAGTATAAAAAATATATATATATTTTTTTTAGCAAAATAATCACATATAGAAATTGTTTTGTTACCTACACGCCATATTACATTCAATTTTCACGTGGTTTTAAATGTGAGTGAGCAGTTGTGGAGGAGGTTTTCGTTCTCCAACATTTGTTTGACAAGAGCCTTGAGAAGTAGTGTGTGGTGGATGATAGTTGGTTGGAGCTTGAAATTCACACGATCGTCGAACTGTGTTTGGGGATATTTTGAAAATATAGGGCGTGGTGGGCATTTGATAGTCAATTGCGCCGCTCGTCTAATATGAAGGTTGGGCGAGGGAGGTCCCTCCGACTCGATAGCCACCAGGGTACGGGGCTCATTGGAGGAAGAGACATCCGTTTCCCGTAAGGGGTGTGGATATCGAAGTCTCTTCAGCAACCTCCGGGACAGAAGAAGGATATATTGTGTACTAAGATTTTTTTTTATTATTATTTTAAGAGCCCATCTGGTGACCTCCAACTAGGAAAAAGGTCGCTGTACTCACACCACAGCCTACTACTATACTAGATTAAAAAAACAAATAATATGTAAATAACGAGGATAAAAAAGGACAAAGCAACAAATAAAAACAAAAAAACAATAAGGACCTAGCAGAAGATAATCTCAATATACGCTCGGATTGCCAAAACCGTGGCGTCACGGATATCGCGAACCAGGAGATGCGGAGATTCCAATGCCCCGATAGCACTCAGGACGCTTTGTGCGTCGCTATAGATCACAATCTCCCGTACCGAGTGGTGTATTGCCACTAGCTCGGCCATGAAGACAGACGCAGCGCCTGGCAGAGCCCCGCTGACTTCAAACAGAGGGAATACGGCGTGGAAGCCGACACCCTCTTGGGAAGGAAGCCATCCGTATACACTGGAACGGTTCCAGCGTGAAACGAGGTGTGCTCCAAAAAGGTCGAACGCAATAGTCCCAGCGCTGTACAAGCTTTGGGAGCAGAGGCGTGGCGACAAATAGCCAAATGTGGTACCCTCCAAGGTGGCGTCCTGGGCAGAACTAGGGGCGCCACCGGCCCGAGAGCAATACCTAGCTCTCAAAGGAATTTCCTAGCACTAAACCCAAACGGCTTCGGGTATGACTGGCGTCTCTCGGCGGCATAGGCACCGTAGAAATCAGCTCAGGATGCAGTGAGAGCTGTTGGCGACTGAGGGAGGCGCTGGGCTCGCGCGTACAGTCGAATAATACACTGTGCACGGCGTAAAGCGAGTAGCATCTCCCCAGTATCGACTAGTAGGCTCTCAATAGGGAAAGTGCGGAAGGCACCGGTCGCAAGGCGAAGGCCGGTGTGGTGGATTGAGTCCACCTTCCGCAATACACGCTCAGCTGCGGATGCATAAAACACGCATCCGTAGTCGAGCTTCGAACAAACAAAGGATCGATAAAAAAGTAAGGCAGTAGCCCTATTAGCGCCCCAATTGCTGAAAGTTACGGAACGGAGAATATCCATGGCGCGGGTACAAGAGACCCTAAGGCTGCGAATATGAGCCTCCTAGGTGAGGCGTCGGTCAAATACATAGACCATGGAAACTGTGCGATTCAACCACTTCCAGGCGTACCCCATAAGAAACAAATCTGGGTCAGGATGGAGGCGTGGATGGCGGCAGAAGTGCACCACCTTAGTCTTGGCCAAGGAAAACCAAAACCTGTGCGCTTCGGCATAGCGAGAGACGCGGTTCAATGCCTGTTGGAGTCGACGCTCCAGGGTCGGCATCTGAGCCGCGCCAAAAGAGATAGAAAGGTCGTCCACGTAGAGCGTAGCGAGAACATCTTCCGGCAGCACGGAGGTGATGCCGTTGATGCTCAGGGCAGAGTGTGAAACTGAGGACACTTCCGTGCGGGACTCCCTCTTACTGCTCCATTGGGCCGGAGAGGGCTCCCCCATCCGTACGCGGAATCTACGATCTCACAAAAATTCAGATATTAAGATTGGGAGGCGTCCCCTCGCCCTCATCGTGTGGAGAGTCTCCATGATGCCGTATCGCCATGCAGTATCATAGGCCTTCTCCAGATCGAAAAACACCGTGGCGTAGTGCTGTCTACGAAGGAAGGCCTCGCAGACGGCATTTTCTAGTCGGAGCAGAGCATCCAACGTGGAGTGGACCTTGCGGAAGCTGCACTGTGCAGAAGACAGATGGCCTCCGCTGTCCAAAAAAAAGGAAAGTCTAACATTTACCAATTTCTCCATCAACTTGCACACGCAAGAAGTTAGAGAGATTGGGCGGAAACCGGCCGGAGTAGAGTGATCTCTCCCCGGCTTGCGAAAGGCGAGCACAGTAGCGATTCGCCAGGAATCTGGGAGGAGACCCTCCACCCAGATCCTGTTGAACAAATCTAACAGAAAGGCCATGCCTCGCTCACCCAGGTGTCGAAGCATGGCGTACGGGACATCGTCCGGACCATGGGAGGTGTCCGGGCACGAAACAAGAACGGAACGCTACTCAGCCACAGTAAACCTTTCGTTAAAGGGTTCTCCGCCTCTGGAGGTAAAGTCCAGTCGGCGGCCTTCCGCAACATCACGACGTGCATTGAATGCTGGCGTAGCAGCATCCCGGCTAGAGAATACGAAAAAAGCGGTCGCGAAGGAGTACGCCACGGACGCTGGGTCCGAGATTGCGGTTCCATTCTCCTGGAGAACGGGAGGGGGGTCCTGCAAGAACTTGCTCCGAATCCTTTTGACTCGCTTCCACACCTCTGCTAGAGGGTCTTCCCGCTAAGAGCGGCGGGCGTGCTTCGAAATATACCGGAACCTAGCCCTAGCCCGACGAAATTCAGCGACAGTGAAATCGTTCGGGCAGCGCTTATAGCGCTTCTGCTTGAGGGTCGTCTCACACTCAGCTGACCACCACGGTAGTTGTCGGCGTGCAAAACGGCCAGACCTTCATTGAATAGTAGCCAGGCCTGCGGCGATGAACTTGCCGGAGAACTCAACGGCCTCATCTTCCGACCTAAACTCCTCGACTGAGATAGAGAATTCAGTCATTTCCTGAAATGCAGACCACCGCGCCCGCGCCAAGCACCATCGGGGCGGGGTCTCGGGCGGCAGCGGCCCAGAAAATGAAATTTAAATTGGAAAGTGATCACTAACATGTCATCGACCACTCCCCAATCAAAATCGGACTGTGCATCCAGAGAGCACAAAGATATAGATAGAAGCAGGAAAATGAAGCGGTTCTCGGGCAGTAATGCGTAAACTCATCCACATTTAGGACACCCATCTCAAGCTCATCTATCAGGTCGGCAAGGACTTGACCCCGGGGATTGATAGAGTAGTCTCCCCAGAAGGGCAGTCTACCGTTTACATCTCCGAACAAGAGATAGGGCCTTGGCAACCATGCAACGACGCGGCGGAAGTCCCCCCGCGTCGAAGTCGGCTGACGGTGGAATGTACGCAGAACAGTATACATCATATTCACGTGCAGCTGCACAATTACTGCCTGAAAGAGATATCTAAAGCAAAGAGAAGAACGGAGACATCATGCCGGGTGTAGATAGAGAATCCTCCTGCCCGGCCCCCATCTCGTGGTGGTGGAGTCGAAAAACCCTCATATCACGGGAGGTGTCGACAAGGGGCATGCGCCCAGCATGGTTTCCTGCAAAAATATAGCTAACGGGGAACGGGAGGAGACGAGCCTCCGCTGCTCCTCCCAGTTGGCCCGGAGTCTGCGGCAATTACATTCATGAAATATGCCCTGCAGGTCAAGCTCGGATGGGATGCGGGGGCACTCTTCGAATACAAGACGCTCACGGGAATGATCGTACACTTTCCGGAAGCAGAACTTCGGGCACTGTTGGCCGGACAATGCGCTGAAAGTGATGTCGCCTTCGAGGACTTATCCGGGAAGGTTGGGCTCACCATGCGAGTCTTTTCCTTCCTACGCCTCGACATCTTAGGCAAGTGGGGGTCGCTCATTTGGAGGCTTCACCGCCTTCGAGTCACCCAGCCTAGCACTCGGTGCGGGCCTAGGAGCCGAAATTCCTTTAGTGCTGTCCTACTTTCGGGAGGCAGCTTCATGACCAACTTCAGGGGCGTTGCTTCCCGTGAGTCTAGCGAGTCGGTGGAGGCGCGCGGCCGTTTCGCCTTACGGGAAACGGACGTGCTGGGGGAAGAGAGGGGACTGGTTTTAGCCGTAACTGAGTGTGAACCCTTTATGCCGCCAGCTCTAACAGAGGAGCACCTGGGGTGGGTAGAACCCGCAGAAGGGTGGTTCCGAATGGGTGCTAGTAGGCCTGGATGGGCCGGGAGCAGAGGGTCTTTTTAACATTGAGGCTAACACGTCCCAGGCAGCGCCGGGCGCGCAAGGACAAGTCCTTAGCTTCGCGAAATGAGAGACGATCCTGGGTCCAAAAGGCCAGGATTTCCTTCTCAAGGAGATACGTACCACATTGCTTCGAAGAAGCGGGGTACGGCAATCCGCAATTGACACACTTGGCCACACACGATTTTGAATTGTCGTGTGCGGCCTTAGAAAAACTTACACAGACTTCAGGTACCCCCGACTTTGCGCATCTAAAGGAGCGATTCGTATGGCCGAAACGGTGGCAGTAGTAGCACCTCCGCGGTAGTGGCATGAATGACTTCACGCGGTAGCGATACCAACCAACACGCACCGACTCAGGAAACTTGTCACAGTCGAACGGGACGAAGATTTTTTTTTTTTTTTTGGGGGGGGGGAACCCATTTGGCGACTGCCTACTTGGACATAAATCGCTCACGTAACCAAGGATGTAGAGGTGGGTCTCGAGGCCCATCCCTGTTTTCTAATCACACGTTCGACCTTGACCGCTCCTTGGTAAGCCAACTATAATGTGATGTCAGCTATAATGTAGTCCACGAGTTCCCTCGCATAAACTACTCCTTTCACAAAGTTCATGGTAGAGGGAGGCGTCACCCTCACCGGGATGCCATCAAGTGTCCGAAGAGCACTAATCTTGGCCGCCTCGGAGGGATCTGACTCATTCCCCAGAAGGCTCCGTCCAAGAAACGGATCACCTTCGGCTCTCTACCAATTACACTAGCTAGAGCTCTCCTCTGATGGACCTTGTTGCCATTAACCAATATGCTGACATCAGTGGGGCGAATAACGAGGAAGCGTTTGAAGCTAGCGGGGTCGTAAACGCCAGGTAACGTCTGAATGCGGGGCTCGACGTAATCGAAGCTGCGCTCTGCGCACTTTTCGTCTTTGTCTGGAATTCCTCACCCGGGGCTGAAGTGCCGATCTTGGCTTGGTCGCTTACTGAAATAACGGACCTGTCCGTTACCGTGGCTTCCGCGGAGGGAAGGTAGCCCAGAGTGTTTGCTGTCTTTTTCCTTTTAGGAGGAGATCGGGGAATGAACCCGCTTCTCTATTCCACCGGTAGGAGCCCCTAGGCCAGATGGACAGGCCTCAGCAAGATCCTTCTCTGAAATGGAGATCTTGGCTGTCACAGGGGCACCAGCCGGGTGAGGAGATCCCTCCTCTCCTTGTAAGTCCTAGGGGGCCCGAGCCGTCTGAGGAGAAGCTAGCACAGGGGCGGACTCGGGTTCTGTACTTGGCACAGAGCCCGGGTTCGACCCTATGGAAGATTCTATCATCTGGGGCTTAATCACCTCAGGGAGCGCCTCTATGTGGCCATCTCCCATAAGACATCAGGGATCCCCTTCGAGGTACGTTTTATCTCGTTTCTGGCCGGCGAACCGGCATCCGTCGTGGATGAGTGTGACCCCTTACCAACTAGTCACGCACGCAAGCAGGATATTAGGGGGCACAGGCCAGCGGACCTGCCATCCCTTGCTTCCCTAAAAGGGTTGGCATTATCAAGCCGCTACCGGTCAATTATAATTATTGGTCGCCTGCCTGCTTTCTTGGCAGTTCGCTCGGAAAGTAAAGGGGGGACTGCCGCGATAAGAGGGAGTCGCCCAAGGGCGCCTCCAGAGAAGAGGGTGATCGGGAGAATCATGGACCTGTAGGCTTAAGAGAGGAGTAAGCTTCGTCTCCGGTCAGAGAGGTTTGGAGGGTCCCCTGAGAAAGCACAGGGGTGGGGACCTCCTTTTCTGCAGTGAAGCTGCACGAGATCGGCTCTGACGAAGGTAAAGAGGGTGTTATTATTTCAACAGGATGCAAACGCTTATCACCCCCCACGCAGTAGCCGATCGGCGAGGGGTGAATACGGGGCCGGCAAAGCCAGCTGCCGCCATTCAAGCCAACTCCTCCCGCCCAGTGGCCAGGCAGTCCTTCGGCATGGCGGCTCCACCTTGGACTAGGCGTAAAATTGATAGACCGTGAAAGGATTGGGAAAGGGTATGTGAGGAAGGTGAGGGTAGGGGGTGAAGCAGGTTGTTAAAAACCCACCACCCCAAACCGGAGCTGAGGGGTGAGGGGGCGTTGTCCCCTCCCCCCTCAGCCACGATCCCGGATGGTTGGCTGAGGGAAGGCTAGCCGGTGTCTACCCTGTGAAATTAGAAGCCGACTAGACAAAGTTGTGGGAGAGGTTGTATGGAAAGTGATGAAGCAGGGTAAGAAGACAGGGTGTTAGAAAAAAAGGAGAAAAGGCTAAGCTGGGGCCGGACCAGGCCCTGAGTCCCGTCAGCACGGCGGCCAGGAAAGCAAATCGCCGTGCCCCTTACGGGTAGGTGCTGGAGGGAGGCCCGTCGCCTACAAAAGCTGTCCCACCGAGATGTCATCTGCCCACTGTGCAGGAGTCCCTCCCAAGGACTAGGGAAAGGCGGAAGTGACCCCGCCTGTCACAGTACTGGGAGAGTTAGCGCTCACGTAGCTACCGCAGACTATGACATTCAATTTAGATGTCTTACTATCTGGGAGGAGCAAGCAATTTTGTAGGAAAGGTTTAGGGGAGGGCTCCATCTCATGACGCTGCGTCACGCGAGTGTGTCCGATTCAGAGACGACAAAATAAATGACCCGATACCATCCATGGGGAAAAGTCGGGGTGTCGTATGACGCCAACTTTAGATTCCTGTGTGCAGTCCCCCATTTTCTTTGTCATGTAATCCAGGTCGATAGAAAAAATTGAATAATTAGATAAGGGAAGGTGCGCGAGAAAGGAGGCTGCTACCTTGATAAGTGGGGAGAAAGGTGTATGAGTTATGCTGGAGGATGCTTTGGAAGGGGGAGGCGCTTGGGTGGGGTGATAGTCCATGGAAGGACAGGATACCCAAGCAGCGGTTACCATGGCAAGTGAAACTTCTGAGCAAAGAATGTCATGGGCGAACTGGGACATGTAGAAGGAAAAGGCAGGTTTGCCAATTCTATACTTATTTCCCATCACATGCAGTTATTGCTGACTGAGATGAAGATTTGGATGATTCTGAAGAAATGGAATTAAGGAGGGAAGAAAATACAAGAACTAATGGGTAAAAGGGACAGGAATATTATGGCACAAGTGTTTTAAAAAAATACAGTTCAAAAGAGCATTTGTAAAAAAATTTCATCATCCAAAATGGCCATTTTGTGGAAAGAAGGGAAGATTTCAAAACCAGCAATAAAGGACTTACAAAAGAGTAAAAAACTCAAGGATGCAAATTCCAGTGTATAAATCTATTTTAATTAAAATGAAAATTGGCTAAAAAAATGTTCATCAAAAAGGGGATTTTTTTTTTTTAAATGTCATCTGGCGACTGCCTTCTTGGGCATAAGTTGCCGCACTCAAGCCAGCCTAAATCTAGGCTATATTAAAAGCCAAATTAAAAAAAAAAGAAGAGGAAAAACAAAAAAGAAAAACGAACAAAAAGCAAAAGAAAAACAAACAAATTGAAGAAATATTATTATTTTAAAAAATAGGGAGAAGGCCGGCCTCCTCCAAAGTCTAAAAGTCCACAGGTTGGTGTGCACGAATCCATCCCGAGTACAAGGGACAGGCGGTAGCGACCCCGCCCATCCCGGTAGCGGGACAGGTATCGTGCGCGAAGATCACCCAGACTGGGACGTTCGACAAGAATGTGCCGAACAGTCTGGGAAACGACGCAGTCGTCACAATAGGGCGCTGGCGAGCGCTCCATCAAATAGCGATGCGTCACACGTGTGCCCGATTCGGAGGCGACAGAAAGCGACCTGAAGCCGTCGCGGCATTGGGAGATAGGTCCATGGGAACAGTCGCGGCGCAATGTCACGCAACTTTAAGTTCTCTTCGACCGTCCCCCATCTTCTTTGCCAAGCAGTCCGAAGAGCTGCCCGTATTCCTGCCATGTAGTCGGTGTGAGAAAGAGCGAAACGCTGGTCCGGTCGCAGAGTCGCGGACTCTTTGGCGCCCTCATTCCCCGCAATTCCTATATGTCCAGGAACCCAGCAGAAGATAATCTCGACATCCGCCCGGCTCGCCAAAACCGTGGCGTCACGGATATCGCGAACCAGGGAATGCGGAGATTCCAATGCCCCGAGAGCACTCAGGGCGCTTTGTGAGTCGCTATAGATCCCAATCCGGTCTCCGAACCTGGCACGTCGCGTAATCTCCCGTACCGAGTGGTGTATTGCCACCAATATTAAAAAGGGGAAATGAGAATAGTATACAGGAGAAAAAAAATGAGAATAAACAGAAAGATAAATATGCTTGAACAAGATCAATGGTGCAAAAGCCTGACAGGCAATTATAAACTTCATCCTCATCAACTCCTTTACAACAAAATGGGAGCTTAAGCGTAACTCAAAGATTATGCAACTTTTTATACCTTATTAAACATAAAGCTACCCATATTTTTTTTAACATTTTGAATGGAATAAAGTGAGTAAAATATACCAAATGAGTGAAAAGATAAACATTTCTCACTTTTTCTAGCACCAATTTGTACTTATATGATGGATAGATCTGTTGAGATCCACGTGGATGTGAAGAAAATTCTGCGGCCAAGATTTTTTAAAACGAAAATCAACATAAGTGGGATAAAAATCGTTTGTAATGAGACCAAATAACTCTAGAACAACCAGATATATAGTAGATCAAGCTATCTTTTGCCTAAAATGGGAAGCAAAGATCAGAGATGAAGACCCGCATAAATCATCTTTGGATTTTTACTTTGCACAAAGAAAAATGTAGATTAGCGTAAGCAAACAATTCTCCATCAGGAACATACGAATCTGAAGCATCAAAATACCTAGGGTAAACTACACCCATTTCTTTTCATTATTACCAGAGTGGAATGACATCCCTATGGCCATTCTCGTGACGAAAAACTCCTTATATTTAATTGTGAGTGGAACTAGAAGCAAATCAGCCAACTGGCGTGGAGTCATCATTGGAAATCGCACAAATCGCATTACCTAAAGGAAAAATGGACAAAAAATGAAAGGTTAAGGAAAATGTAAATGAAAAAAATGGAGCAAAACTTAATTATTATAAATGCACAAAAATCGTTTCAAGCAGTTTCATATGTCATTGTTCAATCAGTCCCAGCATGGGTGTTCAAATTAATACATTCAATACCTGTGCTCTTTGTACAGTTTTTTCCTGGAGATGCCAAATGCACCTGACTGTGCAAAGCATTTAGAAATTAATTTTGCTGCATAGCAACTTTTACAGCAATAGTCCTGTTCACTTATTATTACATTAATTTTTTTCTGTTTATTTCGCTTTCATTTTTTACTACAGTTAGTAAATCAGGACAAGAGGGAAGAAAAGCATTAAACTCCCGATATGAGGATGCAAGAATGCAAGGTTAAAAGTAGAGTGAAAACTAAGCCGTGAAACCACAAAGCTCGAGAAATCAGAACAGGAACAATGTTTTTAAACGAGGCAAAAATAGTGGAGACACGAGAGATTAATCAATGTTACAGAACAGCGAATGAAATGTTGAGAAGGAAGGTGAGAGAGGATTCAGATGAGAATAGGAAGTTATTTGGGAATGAATGAAATGTGAGGAAGCAGGAAAAATAACTTTTAACATTATGGGTATAAGAATAGAAGGGCACTTGACAAAGGTTTTTTCTCTCTTAATTTTAAATTTGCAATAGCAACGAGGCTGTAAGGATAGAAATGTAGTGGTAAATCTAGAGAAAATAGAAATGTGGGGAAGATAGAGAGCCAAAGAACCTCCTGTAGGCATTGAAGCTGGAATGACAAATTGAGGGTGTTGGGGCATACAAACTAGGTATGTACGAAGAGAATGCGACTTTTTTTTCTTTAAAGTGCCGATCCAGGGGGGCATAAGTGGCCGCAATTAAAATCTTAATCTAGTACTAGGCTAATTTAAAATTCACAAATACCAAACCATACAAAGAAGCCCCCAAACTAAATCCACCAAAAGTTATTGCTCATTTCCTGAGCCTTGGTGGGTCTGACCCTTTAAAAACCTGCAAGTCACCTTCAATAACTTTAGATAAAAGTTCATGTTACTCATGTCTCTAATTCCTCCAAACCCTTCTTTCGCCGTATCTGCTCAAGTTTCGAAACTGCCATTCATGCTTTCATTACCTCAAGCCTTAACTACTGCGACACTACTTGCAGGATTACCCCATTCCACTTTCCGATCCCTTCAACTTGTTTAAAACTATGTAAACTGTGTATCACGCTTTATTGCAGGTCAAATCTTTGGCTGATATTTTGAATATTAAACATTGTACAAACGTGAAACTTGGTCCACGAAATATCCTAGGTAGGTACGGTACATACGCAGTTAACATTTCAATCGTATTGATAAGATGCATACAAAGTTATGTTAGTTATGTATTTTGATGTGCTTTCAACTGTGTCACGCTTTATTGCAGGTGTACGAAAATGGCAATTTAAGGTAATGAAACAAAGTATTATCGTTATATTACCATTTTATTGTAATAATGAAACACGCTACCGAAGAATAGCGGCAAAAGATATGAAACAAAGAAAATTAAATTGTTGGTGCTGTACTTTATTTGTCTACATAACTTCCTTGTTTAGAAATGACATCAAACAGTCTTTTGTCCACAGAAGCTGTTAGCTGACTAATCTGGGAAGATGTTATGGTACCAACAACTGTTTGATCTTTTCCCACAGGGCATCCTTCGATGAAAACTGGATACCTCTTTCATACACTTTCCTCTTCATGATCGACCAGAACTGTTCGATAGGGTTTAGGTCAGGAGAACAGGGAGGCCAGGTCATAAGTGTTTGACCTGTGATTCCCAAAGTTGCGAGTTACGAAATTGTAGCCTTGGCTGAATGCGAAGGAGCATTATCATGCATAAAAATCAATCGCCGTCAACGTGAGAGTGGCAGATCATATAACCATGCTGCAAAATGATCCTCCAGAAACGCGGTGTAGGAGTTGCTGGTGAGTTTGACACCTTCTGGAACTCGAAAAGGCCCGACAAGTTCATTTTCTATGATTCCCGCCCAAAACATGACACCACCACCTCCTTGTTGATGCCGAATGCAATGTGGGCGAGAGGCTCCAAGAGGTACCCAAACTTTTGCCTATCCGTAGGGGCCATCCAGAGTAGCTCTGGCCTCATCATGTATTTCCGTGCCCAATCAATACACTTCTCTTTGTGATTCTTGCTCAGGATGGGTCTAGCGATGCATTTAACACTTCTGGCCGTCTCTTTAAGGATCCTACACCAAGTGCTTCTGGACAAAGGAGCAACTCCAGCACTTGTGCTACCGAGGTCTTTCCTCACTTGTCTACCTATTTTTCGGATGTCACGCTGGGATACACTTCTTCTCGTACCTTTATCTTGCCTTGGTTTGGTGATGGGGTTTTCCACATACGCATTCAATGTTCTTGTATCCCGACCAAGCTCTTTAGCTAATTCTCCAACATATAAGCCTTCTGTGAGACCTGCAACAATCCGCGTCTTTTATGTAGCTGTCAGACGTCGTTTCAGGGGCATTTTCGTACACCTGCAATAAAGCGTGACACAGTTGAAAGCACATCAAAATACATAACTCAACATAACTTTGTATGCATCTTATCAATACGATTGAAATGTTAACTGCGTATGTACCGTACCTACCTAGGATATGCCAATGGACCAAGTTTCACGTTTTTACAATGTTTAATATTCAAAATATCAGCCAAAAGATTTGACCTGCAATAAAGCGTGATAAACAGTTTAGTCTTGTATTTTTCTCCCCCAGGTTAGTTTTTCTCGTGCAACGCCGTCCCCCGAAAATTATACTGGTTCTCCATCAGGTTCAGCATCGTCTTTAAGGCTCTTCTTACTTAAAAGTTTTAAAATAAAGCTGACCCCTTATATCTGTCTTCTTCACTGAACTTCTCACAAACCCAGAATACCATACGTTCCAGCTCTTCCCTTTGTAGCGTGTTTCTCATATTCGTTTGAGCTGCATGCACCCTAAACCTGGAATGAACTAGCGACAATTATACACTTCGCTCCTGCTCTTGGAACGTTCAGGAGTGCTTTGAAGACCCACCTCTTCTGCCAAGCCTTCTCTCAATCCAAAATAGCTGCTTTGACAGGACTTCAGGATTGAATGTTATTATTATAAGACTTTTAAAAGTGAAATTACTCGAGGAGTAGAAGTGCTGATAGTACCGGTGCATAAGGAGTACAGGAAGAAAGGTGAATTCAAGAATTAGAGGGTAATAAATCTTCTAATTGTCGTTAGCAAGGTATATGGAAAAATTCTGATAGTATCAGAAGGATAATAGAAGGAATGATAGAGGATGAGTGAGATGTTTTAAAAAGTAGTTAGGTCTTGGGTGAATTAAATGCTTACATTGAGGGAGATGAAGGATGCAAGAAAGAATAATTAAAAAGAATGATGCTTTACCTCTTGAGTCAAGTACTCCATTTGGTCAATTGGATCAGAGGAACTACAGGTCGATTCTCTTCTGAGGTAGTAATTCTTTTGGGATTCATTAATTGAGGGCTGCGTAGAACTGCCCTTAAAACTAGAGTAACTAACACCCCCTTTAACCCCACCTGTGGGGTGCTTAGGAAAAGAAGAATAATCGGTGTGACCATATGCTTCTTTTGGAGGGGATGGTTTGTTCATTAAACGCTCTTCTTGACGATGGAGCCACAACACCATATAACTTTAATAAGGAAACGATTTAATGCATGGAGTAATGAGAGAGCAAACTAATCTTACAACTAATGAAATTGGGGGATAAAATCTAAGTAATAGGGAGCAAAAGAAATTAAAGTGCTTCTGGTGGTCTTTAGTACATAAGATACTGGGTTATTTTCTTGTAACAGTCTTCAGTGCCACCTCAGCACATTTCGCAGCCAACTACATCCACTATGATGTTTGAAAACAAGCAAAATATTTATTGGCTTATTCAATGGGACTTTAAAAACAATCTACAGATTGTGCTCAATTGAAGAAAATTTACTTATAAGGAAAAAATATCCATTTGATTGATATTGAGCAATAATATTTCAGTGCACTCATGACAAATTAACAATGGTATCGTAATTTAACTTGTGAATAGGTTTTTTCTCTAAGATATTGAGCAACAAATTTTCTATTTATTCAACATTTCTACTTTTAATTGAGGAACAATCCAAATGCAGCACCTGAAGATCTGCCACTAGGAACATATCAACTAATAAACTGAGAAAAAAAAGTAATTTAATCCTTAGGAATTACAATAGGGGTTACTCATCTCAAATAATAATGCAAACTTGAACCAATTAAATATCATAAAAATAAACAAAGATATATGCTAATATCATAATCATCATGCATAAAAGAGAAGAATTGGAGATAAGAATTTTGAAAGCAGATAAAATTTGGAATAAAATAACTAAAATGGATGGCACTAGGTCAAGTCAAGTCAGCAAACCTATAAGCTGATCTAAGATTTTAAAAGAGCGTTGATTCCCATTGCAGCATCTTTTATCCATTTCACAAATAGGTGCAGTCATATTTACTCACATTCTGACATGCAGCTGACACCTTGGTAGTGGTATTCTTAGTCTACCACCATATGAAGATAGAACAACAAAGATTCATTTCTTACTTGTATAATGCCATTTCATCATTAACTACAACGTCATGATAAGACAAAAGAGTTGTTAGAAGACTGAGATCACAACAGCCAAATCCATCGGATTTAGCCACTTGTTCAAAGTTCCATTTGAAGTGATTCATGCAGGATTTTTCAATTTCAGAATGACCGCAAGTGAGGGTATATTGAAGCCAAGAAAAGAGATGGCCGTTTCTGGAAGCTGATACTAAATGTTCATTCATATATTCTTCACACATTTTAATCAAATCCTATGGAAAGAAGAAATATCATTTACATATCCTACTCACATGCAATTTATGTCTTTGTGGATGAAAAAGAATATTGAAAAAGAATTAGAAACTATCCACAAATTCCATGTTTAGTTTAGATTACTTGGTGGTTCTTAGTGTCATACAACAAATAAGGTAAACAATGAATTGTCTACTGACTGCCTTACAAAAAGATCATCGTAGCCTCATGACCCATTAACTGGCCTAGGCGTGCATCCATGACATGAGAAAAACTACAGCTTAAAAGAGGATAGCTTTCTTTAAAACGGTAGGGTTAGGCATTAATCGGATCATCATACTAGTGAGCAGGTTAGCAGCTCAGCAACTCCATTCATTTCGTCACATTTACTCACCTACCACAAGTAAATTGTACCTGAAAAATGGCATTCTTATTACTTCACTAATGGGAGAAGCTTTTACACAAGTATAATCATAAAGATTACAGCACCGGTGACTTAAGGCTGATGTCATTTTCCTGCCTTTATCTTATTCCAATGTGGTTTTAGAACCTGGCTGCTGAGGACCATCAGGGCATCTTTCAAGGTTTGAATATCTTTCAATGTCTGGAGCTACAGAGACATGCAAAAAGTAAATAGACACTCAGTTAATTACTAAAATACCTTTGTATATTTGAAAAATGAAATACATTTTGAACAATCAAAGTACATTAGCAGCTTTTAGCACTAACTCATGAATAATAAGTTCTAAGATTAGAGCGTGTGGTATTTCAGACCATATTTAGCATATGACATTCAGCAATTCTGACCGTGTTCCTAGTTTTATGATTTTTCCTGTAAGGGCTTGTCTAGTATTCTTGAGCTGATTTGGAATCCTTCTGCCACGTCAAAAGCTTCTAATCGAGAATGGTTTTCAATCGATCTTTGTACAGCCCAAAGACATCTTGACTATAGTGATGTTTGACCTATTTCTTTAAATTAAACTCTAATTCTGTTAACAGAAGAAATGGGTATAATAATTACACAATATTACATTCTGAAATTATGGAAACAAATAGTAAGTATAATAATAGCGAAAATGGGAATGATATTTTTTACCATAAAAGTATGTTTATTTTCTTATTGCATGTCTCTGTAGATCTCAACTAAATATAATAAACCTTCAACAAACTACATAACCCCATACACATCTATTGTCTACTAAATTATGATCCAGCAAAGGACCAACTCTCGACGCCACACCATGAGGCAGGAACCTTCAATGCCCATTATCCAAGTTGCTCAACTCCTAAGGCATAACTAGGACATGCCACTTCATAGAAACAGCTCTAACATCTATTCATCTAAATGACTTCTCTAACCACAACCACAAAGACTATACCAAGACACCACCCTCTTACAAAATTTAGCCACTAATATAAATTGGAATACTCACACTGCACTATCCTCTGACCAAATCTACATACCTATACCCACATCACACCTACCCAATTGCATCAACTACAGAGATGATTGGAACCTTTTCACTAACTATAAGGACAAAAACATAAAGACTTCAAGTAGCTCAGTTTGGCTACATAACCTACTTGCACTTCCCAAACATAAAACAGTAGGCAACAAATACATACTGTAAGGAAAGCTAGAGCAGAACAATCCGAACTACTCCTGAGAGATCAGACATATAATGAGAACCAGACACAACCACAAACTCAAAACAACAGAGGCATCAATGGCCTAACATAAGACGCAACATCCAGCAGACAAGGCTATGTTGTTTTAAACTCTCGCCACTCTGTGGGGAAATAGATAAATAGGTGTAGAGTGGCCACATCCTTTCCAAGTGGATAGGACACCACCATCCGATCTGGATGCAATCCTAGTTTGGGACCAGTCCACTTGGATGTGATCCAAGTTTTTTTGTTTTTTTGGAGCCCATCTAGAGACTGCCTACTTGGGCATAAGTCATAATACACGAACCAGAGTATTAGTAGGCTATATTAAAAAACAAATAAGAATATGTAAATAACGTTAAAATGACAAAGGCTAAAAAAAATAATAAGAAAACAAAGCAAAAAGGCAAGAAGGAAGCGCAGTCCAGTGCAGGAACATGCGACCACAAAAAAAAACTGGTCAAATAAAATGGGAGGCCAGCCTCCTCCAAAGTCGTATTGTCCACAAGTTTGTGTGCACGAATCCGTTCTCGAGTACAAGGGACAAGCGGTAGCGACGTCGCTCGAGACAGCTAACATGCGCCGAGATCATCGAGTGAGACATTCAACAAGAATGTGCTGAACATTCTGGGGGCAACGCAGTCGTCGCAATATGGCATAGGCGAGCGCTCCATCAAATGGCGGTGCGTCCAAGTCGAAGATTACAGAAAGACACCTGAAGCCGTCGCGGCATTGGGGGGTAGGTCCATGGAAACAGTCATGGCACTAATGACACCTAACTTTAAGTTCCCCTCGACCGTTTCCCATCTTCTTTAACAAGCCGCCCAGAGGGCAGCCCATATTCCTGCTATGCAATCGGTGAGAGGAAGAGCGAAACGCTGGTCTGGTCGACCAGTCCCCGCGGACTCTTTGGCGCCCTCATTCCCCGCAATCCCTTCATGTCCATGAACCCAGCAGAAGATAATCTCGATATCCGCCAGCCTCGTCAAAACCATGGGGTCACGGATATCGCGAACCAGAGGATGCCGAGATTCTAATGCCCCGAGAGCACTCAGGGCGCTTTGTGAGTCGCTATAAATCACAATCCGGTCTCCGAACCGGGCACGTCGCGTTATCTCCCATACCGAGCAGTGTATTGCAACCAGCTTGGCCATGAAGACAGACGCAACGCCTGGCAGAGCCCCGCTGGCTTCAAATAGAGGGGACACGGCGTGGAAACCGAGCCACTCTTGGGACTTGGAGCCATCCGTATACACTGTCATGGTTCCAGCGTGAAAGAAAGTGTGTTCCCAAAAGGCCGAACGCAATACAAAGCAAAGGCCTCTGTTCCCGCATTGGGAGCAGAAGTCGGCGACAAAGTCAAAGGTGGTACCCTCCAGGGTGGCGTCCTGGGCAGAACCAGGGGCACCACCGGCCCGAGAGCTATACCAAGCTCTCGAAGGATTTGCCTAGCTAAGATCTTTAAGATAAGTTACCGGTGGGTTGCTGCCCAATCCAAGTGGATTCTATATGGCCGCTAGGGTGAAACGAGAAATATCATCTATAAAAGGCGGAGGAGACCACTTTGTGACAAAAATTTAAAAAACGACGGGTTAAAAGTTTCCTCCGCCAATATGAATCGAAGACGGGTGTGTTGAGGAATAGTTAAAAGGGTCGGGAAACAGGACAACCGGAGAATGGTAAAATGGCTACAATCCAATAAAAGGTGGGCCACTGATTGGTCCCCACCGCAAAAACGACAGCAAGGGCTAATATGGGCATCACCCGAAACAAGATGGCCGTGAGTAAGTCTCGTGTGGCCAATGCGAACTCGGCAAAGGGCCACCTCCAACGACCGCATTCTATGACGACTCAAGGGCCAAGAGCGAATAGAATTTTTTATTTTGTATAGTTTGGATGATGAACAGTCATCCCATTCATTCTGCCACAGTTGAAAAATATACTTTCTTATTGAAGGAAAGTAGTCCCTAAAAGGCAGAGCCGAGTTCTCAGGGGACACAGAATGTGCTGAGCGGGCCAGCCGATCAGCCTTCTCGTTGCCCAGGACCCCCACATGCCCGGGGACCCAGAAAAAAATAATTCTATATCGGGATGCATTTTGGATCAGCCAGTTGCAAATTTCTGTGACTAAGGGATGGGACGCATTAAAAGATCTAATTGACTGTAAGACACTCCTTGAGTCGGAAAAAATAACAAAATCACTAAAAGGTAAAATTTGGATGAGTCTAAAGGCTAAAAGGATTGCTGAAAGTTCAGCGGTAAAAATGGATGCTGCTGGTGGCAAAGATAGAGTTAGGAATTCTCCTCCTGGGTAGATGGCTGCGGCGCCCACGCCACCGTCCGACTTAGAGCCATCCGTGTATAGTGGGCAGCATTGTTTGTGGGAGATCGAATGCTCTAAGAACAGGCTTTTAATGATGCGAGGGTCCATGGAGGACTTTCCAGGCTCCACATGTTGGTACATACTGTGGGGAGAGGAGCACGCCACCAAGGGTTCAGTAAGGATGGAAGGGTAAGGACCCTTGGAGCACCCAGGTTAGAGAGATGATCTCCTATGCGAAGGTTCAAAGGACGGGGTAAAGATGGCAACTTATCATATGCCGCCGTTGATTCGGCAGCATACAGGCATCTGTAGACCTCTGATACAGGGGCTTGCTGTACTCGGCAGAGGTATCGCATGCAGATTTGAAGTCTATGGTAGGGCAAAGGGAGTACCCCACTCTCGCAGTAAAGGCTGTTGACAGGAGAAGTACGGAAGGCTCCACTAGAAAGGCGAACTCCAAGGTTTCGAATGGGGTTCAGCATTTTAAGGGCTGAAGGAAAAGCCGATGAGTAAATTTGACAGCCATAATCCAATTTGGATTGAACGAGGGCTGTGTATAATGTCCACAATGTTTGTCGGTCACTGCCCCACGAAGTGTGTGAGAGGACTTTCAAAATGTCTAGAACCCGCAGACAGCCTGTTCGAAGTCGGCGTAGGTGTGGTAACCAGGATAACTTTGGATCGAGAGTTACGCCAAGGAACCGAAACTCGGAGACGAACTCTATTTCTTCGCCTTGTAGGGATATAGATGGCGGAACAAGAACCCCTCTGCCTCGGTGAAAATACATTGCTTTGGTTTTGGTCGGGGAAAAGCGGAATCCCTTAAGTTGTGCTCTTTTGGATACAGCATCGACCGCCAGTTGTAGCCGACGCGCTGCTGATGAAAGGCGAGGTGAGGAACAGTATAGTGCTAAATCATCGACAAACAGAGTTGCCGATACACCTTCTGGGAGAGACGAAATAATATCATTGATGGCGATTATAAAACATAAGACACTTAAAACACTGCCCTGAGGAACTCCCTCCTCTTGGGGTTGCAGGTCAGAGTATGCGTCTCCAACACGTACCTTGAAGGATCGAGATGCTAAAAAACTTTGAATAAGTGAAGGTAAAAGGCCTCTCATCCCCCAGATGTATAACTGCTTCAAGATGCCGTATCTCCATGTTGTGTCGTAGGCTTTCTCAATATCGAAAAATATGGCTAGGACTCGGTGCTTTAATGAGAAAGCTTTCCGGACTGATCCCTCGAAACGTACTAGTAGGTCAAGGGTACTATGACCTTTGCGGAAGCCACATTGAAATGGGGAGAGAAGGTGATTGGCTTCTAGGAACCAGTTTAGGCGCTGCAATATCATTTTTTCCAGCAACTTACTCAAACAGCTGTTGAGAGCTATAGGGCGATAGTGATCTGCATTCAACCCGTCCCTGCCCGGTTTAACAAAGGGAAGGATGATCCCTATGGGCCATGATGACGGGTAAAAACCCTTCACCCATATAAGGTTGTACAAATCAAGCAGGAAGAGAGTAGAGTGTGGATGTAGGTGCCGAATCATGTCGAAATGGATCTCATCAAGGCCAGGGAAAGTAGATCTGCAAAGGGACAAAGCGCTTTGCAGCTCATAGATGCTGAATAGAGCGTAATACGGAAGGTTAGATTTTGTTGTAAAGTTGAGAGAATGAGATTCTTCCTTTGATCTGTAGAATTGAAAAGCCTTATCGTAGCGGCTGACACTGCTGACGGCGCGGAAATGGTCAGCAAAAGCATTGCTGACCGCCAGGCCGTCATTCTCCAAGGAACCGTCTAAGTTGAGTGTGGGGGTATGATGATTAGCATAACGGCCCCTGATCTTATTAATCCTCTCCCAGATCTTAGCAGTAGGTGTCATAGAGGAGATCGATGAAACGTATCTGCGCCATGAATTTCGGCGAGCTTGACGAAGGGTTCTTTGGCGAAGCGCACGAGCTCGGTTTCGGTAGACCTTGTTGCACAAAGTTGGGTTCTTTCGGAATCGGGCATGGGCTAACTTGTAATTTTTGATAGCTGTTGCACACGTCGAAGTCCACCAGGGCACGGTTGAGCGGCCCGTGACAGGTCGCCTCCGTGGGATGGTCTGTGTTGCTGCATTGCAAATAGTCGATGTAAAGTATTTTACTGCCGCGTCCACTCCATTGAAGGTCCCCAAAGATGCGTTTGTGAAGGACGCCTCTTGGAAACCTTCCCAATCTGCATGACCTAAGTCCCACTTAAGGGGCATGGTTGTATGAGGGCTAACTTGAAGGGCTGACAAGACAATAGGGAAGTGGTCACTCCCATGGAGATCATCAAGAATTGACCATCGAAATTCTGTGAAGCAATCAGGGAAACAAACAGATAGGTCAACACAGCTAAAAGAGTCCGTCTGGACATGATAAGAGGTAAAATCGCCAGTATTTAAAACACAAAGAAGGTCAGATAATAAAAGACTCTAAAACACTGCCTTTGGCATTTCGAGTGATGTCACCCCAGTATGGGTGACGGGCGTTAAAATCTCCTAGTAATAAGAATGGGGAGGGCAACTGGTCTATAAGTTCTAAAAGGTCGGATCTTGACAATGATAAACAAGGGAGTAGGTAAATAGAGCAAACGGTAAAAAGCTTAGTAAGAAAAACCCTCACAGCAACAGCTTGGAGGGTAGTATGTAGGGAGATGAGAGAAACATGGAAGGATGAAGATACCATGATTGACACCCCTCCATGAGAGGGGCTTCCAGCAGGAGCAATAGAGTTGAAAGTGAGAAAACCGGGTACCAGCGGAAAGGGTCGTATACCCAGTTTATTCTCCTGGAGACAAATAACAGCGGGATGGATAGTCGTCAAAAGAACTTTGAGTTCTTCCCACTTTGGAAGAACTCCTTGACAATTCCATTGTAAAATGGAAGATATTTTGTGTGACGATTAGATACCACTGTGGATATCTTTTTCTCTTTTGAGGCGGATAATGTATTTGAGGTTCTTCCCAAAGAGCTTGGGAGACGGAGAGGTGATTTTGAGGATCCCTGCTTTTGCAGGGAAAGAGATCCTAGATGGAGTAGTAACTGAGGTTTTTTTCGTGGGTTTTGGAGAACCGACCGAGGCCCTTGATTGTAATTCGGGCTCGCAACCTGGCGGAAAAGGAAGATCCAGAAGGGATTTTCGGCCGGTAGATCCGGATTCATGGGTCGAGGGTATTTTCGGTGTCTGAGGAGTTGGTCCAACCACCGACGTTGGGGATGTTGGAGTATCAACTGCTTCCATCGGATCTTGAGTTGAAGGGTGAGCGGAACGAACAGGTGATCTGAGCGAGGTGTGTGGAGCTGGGTGTATTTCTGCCATCGTTTGGATCAGGATGGGGCCTACGTCCTGTGAAGGGCGAGACGGACTTAAGGGCAGAGAATGTTCAACCATAGGGGAGGAGTCCATTGGAGATTCTCAGGGGTTCGGCCGAGTCGGCTCCAGAGGCTGCCCGCTTATTGGTGGTCGATGACCCAGGTGAGGAATCCTTTCTCTTACCACTGGGCTTTGAGTCTCGTGGCCGGGTGGATGAACCTTCACTGGTCGATGTTGAGGATTCTTTCAAATAGCGCCTGATGTCTTCAAGCGTCTCACCCTGAGCGTCTCTCCCAGCTAGAGCTGCTGGAGAGAGGGGGCTATATTAATTATCTCGGTATGAGAGCGATGCTTGACTGCATATTCTGAATGTTTTCGACTGCGAGTAGATCTAGGGTGAAGTGCTTCAGGCTGGTCGGAACTCGCGCGTGATGGTCGGTTTCGTCCAGCATCACGTAAAACGTCAGAGAAGAGCCGGTGGAGTGGCGAGGTTTGTGCTCGGGCACGCTGGCGGGCCTCTCTTATATCTAGACGTAGGGAGTCGCGCAAAGCGAGAACTTCCTTTTCATATAAAAATATAGAGCAAAGTTTCGACGCAGCACTGTGGGTACCTCCGCAGTTGGCACAGTGGGGCGTTTTGGTGCATTCGGGGCCATGGTAGTCAGAGCTACAATTCACGCAGGAGCGAGGGTGCCGACAAGCTCGGCCAACATGTCCAAATTGATTGCAATTGAAGCAGCATCTGGGTAGTTTGATGTAGGGACTTACCGGAACACGAAGGTACCCAGCTTTAATATACTGCAGGAGTTCTTGTCATTCAAATGTTAAAATCCCTGTGGCGGTTGGGACTTTAGTGGAGCCTAATGTTTTAGTTACCCTGTGTACGTGTGTGACACGTTGGGTACTGAGCTTACTCTGAAGGCGGGTGGGGTCGTAGTCCTTTAGTTCGTTTGAACGGACGACACCTTTGACGAAATTCAGACGCGGATGGGGCGAGAAAGTTATTGGAATTTCAGCTATCGAAGATAGATTTCGCACAAGGTTGTGTTGAGAGTGGGATGACACCTCGACTACGACATCACCACTTCCTCTTGACCACATCCGGCGGGGTTCACCACAGCGGGACTCAAAAGATTCATTGACGTCAAACACATCGACTTTTGCAAGTGGGATGTCGGATGATGAATTCATGACAAGAAAGCGAGGATAATCAAGATCTGGGTCAACTTCGTTGGAATAGGGGTCCAACGAGCGAGGAAAGGCTGAAAGGGAAGCTAAGGAACGTTTGGCACGAGAACCCTTACGAGAAGGGAAGGTTTTTGGTTTATGGCTAGCCATTGCAAAAAGAAAAAAACTTCGCATTCTCCCTAGGGGCTCCTCACCATGGAGGCCTACAGGGGCCCGGCACTACTGCAACTATACAATCAGTTACGTCCGGTATGTCCTCTTGGAGAATGGATACGGATCCACCACACCATCTTTATAACCCTAAGAGGCTGCCCGAGTTCTCCTACGCACGGAGAAAAGGGGCCAACGATGGGTTTCTCCTTCGGCATTCGATAGACGAAGGCGGTGCATATGCCCAGCCTCTTTCACCTTCATGAAAGAACAATTCAAAACCAATCCATTAAACGAGCAGAGGTCGGGTATTGATATGGACCACTAGATAGGTGAAGGAAGAGGGGGAAATAAAGGGCAGTGGAAGAGCGTAATAGAGGAGGAAAGAAAGAGGGGTATGTTAAAAGTCTTGTTGGCAGCACCATGGGTCACCTAGGGGGCCGAGGGCTGACCCGCCTCGCCACGAGAAGGCCAGAGCCTCTCTGGGAACAACCCCTGAAGAAAAGATTCCAGAGAGGGAGGGGGTTTGCCTAGCTATAAACCCAAAGGGCCTAGGGTATGACTGGCGTCTCTCGGGGGCATGGGCACCGTCGAGATCAGCTGCGGATGCACTGAGAGCTGTTGGCGACTGAGGGAGGCGCCGGGCTCGCGAGTATAGGCGAATAATTCACTGTGCACGGCGCAGAGCGAATGGCATCTCTTCAGCATCGACACGTAGGCTCTGAATGGGGACGTGAGGAAAGCTTCGGTCAGCAGGAGAAGGCCGGTGTGGTAGATCTAGTCCACCTTTCGCAATACACGGTAGGCTGCGGAAGCACAAAACTCGCATCCGTAGTCGAGCTTCGAACGAACAAAGGATCGATAAAAAGTAAGGCAGTAGCCCTATCAGCGGCCCAGGCGCTGAACGTCACGCAGCGAAGAATGTCCATGGCGCTGACGCGGGTACAAGAGACCCTAAGGCTGCGAATATGAGCCTAGCAGGTGAGACGTCGGTCAAAAACAGAGACCAAGGAAACGGTGCGAGTCCACCACTTACAGGCGAACCCCATTTATAAACAAGTGGGTGAGGGTGGAGCCGTGGATTGCGGCACAAGTGCACCACCTTAGTCTTGGCCAAGGAAAACCGAAGCCTGTACGCTTCGGTATAGCGAGAGACGCGGTTCAATGCCTGTTGGAGTCGACGCTCCAAAGTTGGCATCTGGGCCGTGCCAAATGATATCGAAAGGTCGTCCACGTAGAACGTAGCGAGAACATCTTCCGGCAGCACCGAGGTGATGCCGTTGATGCTCAGGACAAAGAGTGTGACGCTGAGGACGCTTCCATGCAGGACACTCTCTTCCTGCTGCTTTGGGCCGGAGAGGGATACCCTCACCCGTACGCGGAATCGAAAATCTCGCAAAAATTCAGATATGAAGATTGGGAAGCGTCCCCTCGCACCCCTCGTGTGGTCTCTATGATACTGTATCGCCATGCGGTATCATAGGTAATGCTGTCTACGAAGGAAGGCCTCGCAGACGGCATTTTCCAGTCGGAGCAGAGCACCCGACGTGGAGTGGAACTTGCGGAAGCCGCACTTTGCAGAATACAGATAGCCTCCGCTGTCCAGAAAAAAGTTAATCTAACATTTACCAATTTCTCCATCAACTTGCACACGCAAGAGGTTAGAAAGATTGGGCGGAAACTGGCCTGGGAAGAGTGATCTCTTCCCGGTTTGCGAAAAGCGAGCACAGTAGCGATTCGCCCGGAGTCTGGGAGGATACCCTCTACCGGGATCCTGTTGAACAAATCTAATAGAAAGGCCATGCCTCGTCCACCCAGGGGTCGGAGCATGGCGTACGGGACCAGGGGCAGTGTCCGCGCACGAAGCGAGAGCGGAACTCAATTCGCTCAAAGTAAACCTGTCGTGGAAGGGTTCTCCGCCTCTGGATATAAAGTCCAGTCAGCGGCCTTCCGCGACATCACGACGCGCATTGAATGCTGGGGGAGCAGCATCCTGGCTAGAGAATACAGAGAAAGCGGTAGCGAACTTGCCCTGAATTCTTTTGACTCGCTTCCTCACCTCTGCTAGAGGGGTCTTCCCGTTAAGTGAAGACACGTATGCCCGCCAAAAGCGGCGAGCGGGCTTCGAAACATACCGGAACCTAGCCCTAGCTCGACGAAATTAGGAAATGCAGTCACCACCATGAAGGTCATCGACCACCTTCCACCCAAATGATGTGTAAACTCATCCGCATTTAGGACACCTATGTCCAGCTAGGCAAGGACTTGAACTCTGGGATTGATCGTGTATTCCCGCCAGAGGGAGTGTCTACCATTCAAATCACCGAACAGAAGAAAGGGATTGGTAACCAGCCCAGGACGCAACGGAAGAGCCTCTTATCCAGGGGAGGCTGCACTGCCACTGCCTGAAAGGAATAATTTGTAGCAAATAGAAGAACGGAAACATCATGCCCTCCTGTCCAGCTCCCATCCTGTGGTACTGGGGTCGCAAAACCATTATACCGCGGGATGATTGGCATGGAGCATGCACCCAGCATGTTCTCCTGCAAAAAAATCGCGAATAAGAAACGGGAAGAGACGAGCCTCCGCAGCTCTTCCCAGTTGGCCTAGAGTCTGCGGCCATTCCATGAAGAAATATGCCCTCCAGGCCTAGCTCGGAGATGCGGTGGTCCTCTTCGAAGAGAAGGCCCTCAAGGAAATGGCCGTACGCTTCCCGGAGGCAGAACACCAGGCGCTGATGGTCGGACAATGCGCTGTCGCCTTCGAGGACTTATCGCAGGAAGTTGGCCTCGCCATGCGAATTTTTTCCTTCCTTCACCTCGAAACCTTTAGCGGGCGGGGCCGTTTCGATGGCAGTAGTCCAACGCCTGTGAGCCGTCCAGTCCACTCGTGCACTTGAACCATATAGTTCTTTGAGACGGAGGTTTTGGCCAGCAAGGGGGTATTAGGTATGGGAGGCATTCCTTCCTCTCCTTCCGAGTTCTCTGAGGCCTGTGCTGCCTCAGAATGGCCTTTCATAGGGACTGACTCAGGTATTCCGACTGCAGACTCATAGGGCTTGTGGGCCATCACAAACGTCACTGAGGCCGGTTTTCAGCCTCCATTGGGAAAAGGACAGGAGGGGGGGGGATACCAGGTCCCATCAATGTTATGAGCCTCGGATCTACGAGGTGTCTAGGCAGGGCCCACAAGATGATGCCGTCTCTTCCCCCTCTAAGAGGATTGCAGTGGTTTACCTACCCACAGTGAGAGTGACAGGAACCGAGGCAGAGCATCCTCTGTCTAGCTGTGTTCTTTCGGAGCCTCTGAGAAGGCAAAAGGGACCCGCTGCTAGATTAGAGAGGCCCAGAGTCAACTCTACAATAGGGCTAAGGGGAATACAAATGGGCACAATTTCCAGGTGAGGTGAAGCAGTCCATTTAAAACTAGAAGCCTTAATGTGAAAGGGAGCAGATGGTGAAAACTGTTACTTTAAAAAATTCTACCACAATGTACCAAAAAAAATTTACCTTCACAATATATTTGTCAGCTAGAGCAAGAATAGGCAAAACAGAATCATGAGACAGCATCAACTGGCCAGTGTACATATATCGAAGAAACTTTTCAAACACTTCAACACACTCGGGTGCTTCTTGCAAATGAATTCTCTTTTCTCTTGACTCATTCCATTCTGGATTCATCAGCATAATCTATAAAAAATAAAAATCTTAATAATTCTGAAGTTACTACAATGTAGGTAATTCATAAATCTTTAGCTTAAATAAGGGGTAAGTACTATTAGTAAGTTGCACTATCAATACAGAGCATCATGGATCAGGTCTTCTGATCAAATAATGAAATGTATATAAAGATCAGAATGACAATCACTAGCAAGCTGAAAGGAACCAGGGGTTAGTCCTGATTGGGGTGTGTGCTAGTAGTATGTTTTGACACTAACCAGCATTCATAGAACCCTTTGTGGTTCTGTGTCAGGAGTGACTTTAATAATATTTTATAGTAATAGTAAGTTGCACCCTGTCTCTGGCATCATGGCCAAGATACACCCCAACTGGATAATGAAATATACATAAAAATCAGAATAACAATTGCTGGCAAGCCTGAAGGCACTAGAGCTTGTGCAGAGGTGTCAGGTAGTAGTGTTTTGATACCAACCAGCAATCATAAAACTCTGTGGTTCTGCATCATGAGTATGCGGACATGGGTACTCTTATAGGGGATGCCAGTATTCCACGTCATGGTATATGGATATGAGTGGCTCATGGGGGATACAATACTCCATTGGTAGGGTTCCAAAAGAGAGTATCTTTGTTGTGCTGTGAAGATGGGAAGGGAAGGATATTATGATTGGCTACTTACCTCTACAGGGCTAAGTTTGAGCATATTCCACCAATGGTCAGCCAGCTTGCAATGCTACTAAAGATTTTATGCCCAAACTCACTGGGATCAAACCTATACCTCAATGCTAGAAGGCCAATGGCATAAGCACTAGGCTAGTCAGAGCTTGGGCAAATACTAATAATAATTGACCATAAGAATTATACCCATTTACAATATGTGCATAAGACAGACCATGTAGAAAATGGGATGATTGGAGAATAACTATACCCATACTATATTTGACAGGGTATGAGTAAGGGTTTAAAGCAAATCCAAAACACTGTATGGTGATGGTGTTCAGGGGTGAGGATGGGTTGGGGTATGATATTAGCATATGTGGCATGTATTTTGAGCAAATGCAATGTTTTAACTATCTAAGGTGTGCTATGAAAGACAGTGTTACTGATGAGGCAAATTGCATTTAAGGTATGTCTGGCGAATGAAATTTGTGGGATACCATAGGTAATCCTGGATGATGGAAGTATGAGTGAAAATAGGAAAGTTCTTTTGTGGAGTGATTGATACAGGAGCACAAATTTTTCTTTAGTAAATACTAGGATAATGAGTAGGAATGTACTAGATACCTGATCACTATTTGGTTTATATTTTACCATCCAATATCCCACTGGTATCTGGCATGTCTTGAAATATCTGGCTGGATATTGCTCAAGATTCCTAAATTAAAACTAATTGCTAAACTGGAGTTGTGTGCATTATTTGCATCTACTATGGAGTATAATATAAAGCAGAGTTAACCATTGAAGATTACCAAAGTTGTAGAATAATTTCTTTAATATGTTTGATAATTATGTAGTTATATCGAAAAATCTATTTTACCATAATGGCTTGCAAGAATTTTTTGAAAAGTCTAAAATCAGAGCACAACAGAAGACTTTTGGATCAGGGTTTTTTTTGTTTGTTTTTTACTCTATTATAAAAATTTGTTAGTGATAATCAAAAGTTTACATTTTTAGTTTTTTTTAGATAATTCTGGAATATTTAATTTTCAGATCTTAATAATATCAAAATTCCTTCTTATTGTGCATTCATTATTATTAATTATTATAATAATTTATGGAACCTTATGCCTAAGTGGGAAGAGACAATGGGCAACTGACTCACCAGTCTCAGGTTCGAACCCAAATGGAGGCAGATATAAATGTATCATTAGTGAGGAATATTTCTTCCATTTCAAGGAATTTGGCAATCACCAGCAAAGTCACAGCGACCAAAATTATATATTCACCTATTCTTAGGCCATTTTAATAAAACAAAAAAAAGCAAGAACAAAAACAAAAAGCCACGACAAACTACAAAGGCCTGCTCAGGCGCTGGAGAAAGCCCAAACATGCAGCCAACACCCCAACTACTAAACAGTATGGTGGAGTCCTACATCTTCCAAAATTTCTAAAATGTTACAGTCAGGTGTGCACAAATATGTCTCAAGTACAAGTAACAATCAGTACTGACCATGCTGGTACCAGTACTGGGACAGAGAGCATGACAGAAGCTCATCCAGACTGGGACATTCAATGACAATGTCCCAGACAGTCTGGAGGGACCAAGCAGTCATAACAGTAAGGCTCAAGGAACACGTCCTCCAAGAACTCCGTAGTACACAATTGGGAGTGCACCAACCCATCCCGACTACAAGGGAAGGGACAAGCAGTAGAGACCCCACTCATCCAGAACTGGGACAAGAAATAAGAGTGGAGCCATCCTCCCCCCGACTGGAACATTGAACAAAAATGGATGGACAGACAGTCTACCTATGTTAGACCAAGCAGTTGTCACAATAAGGTTTCGGGAGAAAATCATCAATGTAGACACAAATTATGCCCTCAAAATTGTTGTCATTGTACCAATAAAACAAAGAATTATCTAACGAACACATATGAACACCAAGCATCAATAATTCATCCTTCACTCTTAAATACCAAGCTCTGGCTGCATCACACAAACTGTACACTGGTCAGGTCTTGTTTAATTTCCACAAGTTACCATTAAAATATTCAGGAAGAGGTTTCAAGTAAAGCTCACGTTCAATGACATTGCCCTGCAGATAAGCCACCTGGACATCAACAGTGTGATACTTTCACTGCATGGAAAATGCCAGAGACAAAGCCAGATCCACTGCTTCTCTGGAACATGTAGGCGAATACTAGCACAATGAGATAGTGTCCTCTTCAAAGCCACATGCTAACTAATCTCGCTTTAGTAACCATCTTATTATTTTACACTTTCTCAGTTATCACCCACCTCACTGATACGGCATATCATTGAAGTCAATCCAACCAACAGTACCATCAGAATCGTACCTCACGTTGAAAAAATTATGATATTTGTTACTTGTGGCTTTTCCTGCTCTACTTATCACCTTACCAAAGACAAGGTCACCAGTAGATGAACTCACACATTGAAATCGCTGTCCAACTTTGATTCTGGTTGGCTATCTGTTGATTTGGGGTGGAGAGTTACCACTGATGTCAATGCAACTATCTTCCTCTTGATTCTCATTACCATCAATCGGCTGATATACTTCAGTAGCCCCATCACTGTCATGGCTGTGATCATCCTCATCATCCACAGGAGGATAGCAGTCCTCTTCACCAAACTGCTGTTGCTCTACACCATCTGGTATATTCTCACTGGACATGGTTGTGCTAACTGGAGTATGGGTTAAGTGACAAGCATGAACTCTCACATGGACGCCTCCATGACGAACTAACACCAGCTTTCCATCGCATCCGATCACAATACCGGGCCCATGCCACTCATTATTGTCATTATGCTCGTAGAAAACTTCATCAACATTACTTAGATTTTCCACATCGGTATTACGCACATTGCTTCTTAATGCTCTATTCAGTCGCTCATTTGACTCGATCTTCAAAAACTGCAGCCTGGCAGAGTCCACAGCATTCAAATTATTTCTTACAATAGTGAAAGCCATCACCAGTTTGCGCCCAGGAAGTTTATTGCAAAACACATTAGGCATAGCAGGGTTAAAGCCAAATACTAGTTAGTTAGGTGAAAATCCTGAATTATTCAACAAGGTATTAGGTGCAGAAATTGCCCAGGCAAGCGCAGTCTCCAGATCACAACTACAATCCACCATAATTTTACTTACTAGATTACCAATGACTGCATTGAGCCATCCACAAGTCACGTTACTCCATGGGCTCTCTGCAGCTGTAGTCATCACCTTTATATTGAATGCTTCACCAAGGGCTCTCATCTCATCATCATTAAACTCCCCCCATTATCAGTGAGGATCTTCTGGGGAGAACAAAATAGACTAATCCAACACATGAACAAACCTTTACTGATTGTTTAAACAGTTTTGTTTTTGATTACTGTTGCTGTACAAAATCTCGCAGCCATGTCAACTATCACAAGAAGGTAACATCGACCCGATACTTTTAAATCCATTGCAATACTTTCGCTAAAACTCGTTGCCATAGGTAAACATACAACTGGTCCAGGAAGAGGTCTTTTAAACTTAACACATGTTTGACAAACACTTGATAAATCATTAATTTCCCATTCAAAATCAGTATTGTTGCTAACCGCATTTCTTAGAAGTTTTATCGATTTTTTAGCTGTGGGATGACCAAATTGTTTGTGTAGCTTAAAGGCAACTTTCTTCACATCAGCATCAGTAGAAGCCAACATCACCTCGTCTAGTCATTTACACAACAGTAGTACATAATGTCCAGATGAAGTAGAACCTAGTTTGACCTATTTGTTGGCAATCTTCACAGTGTCATTCACAAAATCCAAAACCATGCCAGCAGTTTTTATAGACTTCTTGCTCAGCAGCAACAGAATATTAGCTGAATATTACAGAGGCGCCATCACCAAACATAAATGTTGAAACAGATGGCTGCTCTCTAATCAATGACTGGTCATATTCAGATAGGGAATTTAGGTATCACTGCAGCCACAAACTACCACACACTGTAGCAGAACAACTGGTGTCTAATATAGTGCATCCTTGCGACTCTTTAAGCAATGAAAGCAGCTTAGTTTCCCTTGTTTTGTTGTGTACATCACCCATAAACATTGATAACTGCACACTTTCACTCTGATCATCTTCTTCAGTAACCCTATTATTATTGTTCTCATACTTGTGTGGACAATGACATGCCCAATGATACTTCAAATCACAAACTGCACACCAAGACACTTGGCCATCACATCCTATAGGATTAAGCATACAAGCTCATGGGTGCGAAGGGTAGGATTCTTGTCCAGTTACTGCACAGTCCACACTACTCATACTAGCCTGACCTTGCAATGCTCAACCACCACGCTATCCACCATGAGTAAAAAATGCCTCACCACTAGTGGGCTTGTCAGCACAAAACACTGGCTTACTCTTGATACTAACAATGGGCATCATAGTCATTGTGCTCGAAGCACCGATCTCATGACCAAAAACATGTTTTAGAGTAGATTTCAGATTAGCATAGGAAACCTCACTGATGGCTGACATGACTAACTGCACTTCATTTTCCGGAAGTTCAAAAGATGCCAACAACATAAACATCACAGGATCAGGAAGATTCATATCTTCCTTCAAAAAATTGAAATACATCTGCTCAAATTCACTCACAAACTGATTAATGTTTCCACTTTACGACCTACAAAAATGGCACACATTACAAAAAGCTGTAAATTGCCAATGACCCTTTTCAGGTAAGAACAGTCTATCTAGGTTCACCATCATTCTTTTTTAAATCATTAACACATAGCTAATGAACATTTAATTTTGGGCAATTTAGTAAGTTTGCACCAAATACCAATATCTTTTTTACAACTGTCATAGCACACATAATTGTCAAGTTTAGGTGGCCATTTCGATGAACAGGCATAGGTAATGCTTTCCATAACAGAGGCCATGATATTGTAGTGAATTTCGCTGGTTTGTCAGCACAACCCTCTACATAAGCCCCAACTTATCCTCTGGGCACCATCTTCATATTCTGGCATGAAGCCAACCAAATCAGTCAATACTTAAGTTCCTACTTTCTTCCAGATCTCTAACATTAGATAAAAAAAAATAGGAATACTTAAGATTAAATTTAATGAGAAAAAAAACTTATTTACTCTAATACATATATACAATTCCAATTATTTACAACTATTTACATTTAGGAACCAGAACAATAATATATATATATTTCAATTTTGATCCACACACTCAAAACCAGAATAGACAAGGGTGAAAGTCAGGAGGGATTACAACTGGTTAGTAATTATTACTCATGAAGAGAAAAGAGTCAGGCGAGTGTGTAATCAAAATTCCATAGATCCAAAATTATATACAGGGATACTGGTTACTTTTCAAAAAACAGTAATGTACAATTATTACAATAGTGCTCTATGCTTCACTTCTAGCCTAACAAGAGCTAAGTCCACAGTAGCACAACATAGACAGTGAACACAGTCACAAGGCTAGTTTCAAGAATAAAATGAGTGAAAATAAGTTCTGGATTGACTTATTGAGGCCACTTGGTAAACTCCAGGACATTTATTTCTCAACTGGAATCAATTGTACATAAAGAAAACTGACACTACACAGTTACCCTACATGCATTACAATCGTGACAAGAGATAGCACATTGGTGCAATTTTTAAACCAGTGAAATCAGTGAATGTGACAAGCGTTGTTCAAGTTTCCTTGGGCTAAAAAAGAAATGAAAGAATTTGATTTTATCTTTACATAAACTAAACAAGAGAATGAATGATATAAAGATATAATAAAAAATTAATCAGTGTCAGCAAAACAAACAACAATAAAAAAAAGAGGTCATGTAAAGCATGGAAATAAGCGCAGCCAAAAATGCAAGCAGACTAGGAAAGGCATTAAGCAAACTCAATTAAATCATGCAGGGTTGCACGCACAACAGGACATCCTGAAACAAAAGTTTACTATTAACTGTTAATCATGGAAAATTGAAGGAAAGAGGTAGACATAAAAAATACTACAACCACGCATGCTCACCTCTGAACAACAACTGCAGCAGAGCGGACACCCAGCTGCCATTACACCACTGGCTGTGATATCACACTCACCAGTGGCACAGCTATGAAGCCCTGCCAAGCCACGCATGCCATTAGTACTTTGCCAGATATTAACAATGATGGCCTGCAACTTTATGTTACTAGCGGCTGTCCCACATCTACTTTGCCCTGTAGTCAGTGCAAGGATGAGCAAAACTCTGGTCTGGTTGCCCAGTCTTCACAGATATTTTACTCTCTCAATTCCCTGTAATCCCTATGTGTCCAGGAACCTAGCAGAAGATAATCTCAACATCAAGTAGGCAAGCATCAACCATGGCATCAAAAATACCGTGAACCAGGAGGTAATAAGATACTAATGCTTCACAAGCACTCAGAGCACTTTAGGAGTCACTATTGATCATGATCTGGTCTTCAAACTCTGCACAATTCACTACATCCTGCACAGTGTTGTATTGCAACCTGAAGACAGACGCAGTGCCCTTTAGAGCTGCACTGACTTCAAAAAGAGGGGATATGGTGCAGAAGCCACACATCCCTTCTCTTTGAACTTGGAGCCATCCATGTACATGGGCACAGATCCAGCATGACACAAATTGCGCTCCCAAAAGGTTGAATGCAATACTCCCACTGCTGTAGGAAGCTTTGGGAGCAGAGGCATGGTCACAAATAGTCAAAGGTGGTACCTTCCAGGGTGGCATCCTCAGCAGAACCAGAGGCACCGGACCAAGATCTACACTGAGCTCTTAAGGAATGAGTTTCCAAGCACTAAACCCAAAAGGTTTTTGGGTATAACTGGCAGTTCTTGGCAGAAGAAGCACCATCGAGATTGGCCAAGGATGAAGTGAGAGCATTGATGACTGAGGGAGACACTGGGCCATACAAACAAGTGAATTGTGCACAGCGCAGAACAAGTGGCATCTCCCTGGCATCAACAAGCAGGATCTTAATAGAGGATGTGTGGAGGGGATCAGATTGAGACTGGTGAGGTGGATTGCATCCATACTATGATGCGGATGCATAAAACTCACATTCATAGTCAAAGCTTTGAGTGAATAAAGGAAAGGATAAAACAGGAGATCAGTAGCCTTAACAACACCCCAAGTGTTGAATGTCATGGGTACAAGAGACCAGTGATATTTGATTGCCTGTGCCACACATCTATGGTTGTAGACCTGTATTGTTTTTTTTTCTAATCAATTGACCAATGGTTTGAAATGGCTGTTTAGTTCAACAAAATTGAATTATTTGAATCCATTTAAGTTCTCCCTTCCTCTACCTTTGATTAGCAGGCCTAGGTGTTGCTAATAAATTAACCCTACCCTAGTAATAAGACTAACACAATGAACCCTATTTAAGTTAACTTTCTGAGTTAAGGATGTCCCTGGCATGACTCTTTCCAGTTCTGACTCTAGTGGAACAGCCAGGAGTTACATTTTGCATTTCTCACACTATGACCACCACTCCTTGTTTGATTTCTTCTGATCTGACTTTCCTTGACCCATGCCCTTCCTATCAACCAACTCTCCAGCCTGTTTTGGAAATACAGTAAATCACTCTGCCCAAGTTTGCACCTCAGTCATCAACTGCTTGAGGATCTGATCCACTTTTCCTTCCCTCTCAAACCCTCTTTGCAATGGCCATGTTAATATCTTATCAAGGCTGACTGGTAATAGCTCCACCGCAGAGGTATGAGTATGAAAAAGGTTGCTCATTCTCTGAGTTCCTGACCTACTACTCTTAGTACCTGTATGCTGGAAATCCTTCTCAGTGGGGTATATCCCTTGAAAGATATCTAAAAGGTGGTTTGTCGCAAGTTTTTCCAGGAAATTCTGAGGCGATACTTCTAATTATGCAATCATAAAATCAGAGCTGGAAATGTAGGGGAAAGTTGAAGACAGATTAAAAGATTACCCAAGGTTTCTGTCTGCTCAGATCAGAGATAAAAGGCATTTTGGTCTTTGTATGCTAGCTAAGGAAGTTAGCTCAAAAGTGTCAACCTGGAGTTGATGTCTGTCAGCTTCAAATTCTACCCTTCTTCTGTCAGAGGTTACTAGCTTCTGTCTGTTACAAAGTTAAGGCTAAAATGGAGAGTATAAAGGTAATCATGTTACTTTGGGATCAGTTGGTGTCACTAGCTGATGCATACACCAGAAATCTGTCTCATTCTTCAGTACTGATGGGAAACTCTTCATCTTAAGTTATATCTATCATGTATCAATACTCCCCAATTATGCATCAACACCTAGTTCTGTCTAAAAGATCTGCTCAGTCAGACACACATGAATCTCAAACTCATTCATATCTATCTGTCCTGTTTCTATCCACCTCCATCTCAATCTAATCTTCCTCAGTCTTGTTGCAATCCCACACATTCCAGAACCTTCATATTTTTCCAATGTCTGTGGTCAGGACCCTGAACATGCATTTGAGATTTGCTCCAACTCATTAGGTATGTATGTGTTCATTGTTATCGATCTGGCCATTGTGTGAGTGTTCAAATCATAACACCACTTCCCATGGTGGATCTCATCAGTCAGAACATTGATGGCCCAATCTCTTCTGTAATGGAAACCATCCTAGAATGCATTGCTGCAATAGGTACAGAACTACACAACATTCTGAACCTCCTGTCAAAACTTTCTACTGCTCTGTTTCTGTTACAATATCAGGTGTTTTTACTTCAGAAGCTGTTGATTTAAACCACTAAGCTCTGATGACAAAGACCACCCCTTTAGTGTTTCCAGATACTGAGTGTGATGTATGTCAGGCCTAAAATAATTCTGAACATCCCAGTAATGTCTTCACTATTGAAGCTGATGCTTATCCCATTCTGATTCATGGTTCTTTGAAATCCATTAACTTGATGTTCCAATCTTGATATGAATGCCACCTCCATACCCTGGATCCAAATTGTTAGATGATTGTTTATGTTAACCTTAATCTGGATGGATATCCCAAATTCCTGCAACACCAAAGTTTATGTGAATTCAAGCAGGTAGGACATGCCAAGTATGAAATTCTACCAGGCATTCTTCATATTAAATGTGGAACCCAGTGTGTTCCAGTCTTCAATGGCACCAAAACTATATACATCTAGATAAGGATCAAAAGTTAGAAATTCTAGCTTCTATATTTACTTTTGTTGAATCTGTTTGTTCCATCTGGAGATTCTAAATTGACCAGGTTTTCTTCTTCAACTTCTTTGATGTCATCAGCTTCATCATTCCAAGTAGAAAATTAATTTTCTGGTTGCTGGATATTGTAGGACAGAATGTTATATAAAACATGAAAAATGCTTAGATTTATTGCATGTACTAAGCACTGCTGGTGCATTACCGGAATATCTTTGCTGAATTTGAACATGACTGAAGCTGTGGTACATGATACAATATACAATTTAGATCAAGATTGAACTCTTCCAATCCAATTTTTACCATATTTATGTCAGTTTTACTATCAAACGATCATTTAATAGTAGTGAGGCCTAAATTCCAATCATTTTTTCATCATTAACGTCGATATTGACATACTTTCTATTTTGCTTTGAAGTATATTCATCCAAAGTAACTGAATACCGCTTACCTTCTTTGACTTCTTTCTTGAAATATTCAGATAATTCTATCTTCTTAAAATAAAAATTCATCATTGAATTTTTAACACCATTGTTTAAAGTTTGAGGTTGCTTGTTATAATGGAATTATGCAAAACTTTTTTGAATAAATTTACTTTTAGCAATGGCTCAAAAGCTTAGACCATCTTTACAAGTAAGTTTAGTGATCTCTTCATCCATTGAATATCTTTTGTTAAAACCTGAAAGAGTTCTCTGCTTTTTCAAAGCAAGCAAATCACTATCAACATCTGCTTTCATTTCTCTGTGATTCGTTCTATAATGTTTGATAAGACCTGAAGTCAAACCACCCATAAACAATAATTTTGCTTTGCAAGCTAAGTATTACTCTTCATTTTTAGAAATTCCAGTAATAGATTTTGACATATTTAAAAAGGGGTTTATCACAAAAAATTAAATAAAATTTTTTAAAAATTCGTTAGAGCACAGCAAAATCTGATGTATGCAGTATGCAAGCAACCAATTCAAGCACAAACAAATTGCTGAAGTCAGTAACTCGCCAGAGTGAGTTGACAGTTGTCACCTTTTTCCAAATAAAAAATAGTTGGATTTCATTTATTTATGTTCAAAATTTTAATTTTTATATTTAGATCCTTTTCTAACCAAGCCAGGTTATGATTAAAAAATAAAAATAAAAGATGCCCAAAATATCATAATCTAGATTTAAATAATTATAACAAACTTGGCATCTGGCAATAATCATATTAGTCTTCACTTTTCGCACTGCAGCCTGCAAGAAACAAGGGTTTGGGGCATTTGCCTTTGGGTGGCATTGAAATATTCTAGATTTTTATGTTTGATTAAAAATTATTTTCTTTTTTAGGCACAGGGAAACTTTTTTTGGTTCTTAGTTTGGTTCATAGGATCATGGAACCGGGAATTTTCCAGTTCAATGGAACTGGGTGCAAACCCTAGTTCACACAATATGCCTTTTAGGGCTACCAATGGTCCCACAACCTTTCTGTCTAGGATCCCTTCTTTCTAAGCCATTGCATATTTGGATGAAATCTTGATTAGAGGTTGAATGATTAATTCGCCGATTAAATGCCATTTTGAGGTAATCAGCATCAGCTGATGTCTGCACTCATGAGGTTGATATATATAAAAAAATAAATGCCTTTGTCAGCAGCGTCTCTAGTATAAATGCTGCGGAATGAAATAAGAGCTCCCATTAGTGGTAATTTCAGGATGCTATAGGCAGACATCAGTGAATGTTGTGAAGTGAGGAAAATGCTCTGAAGTGCTGCTCAGTCACACCCAAGTCTACCCGAGAGATTGATTGATTTTAAGTGGCGCAACTACTAGGTATTTCCACCAGCTAAACCTATTTATGTAGCTTGTGTATTATTTACGGGCGGTGAAGATTTAAAATTATGATTCAATAATTGTTAAAAAGAATATTAAAAAGAAAGTAAATTATAAATTTAAAACAATGAGTATTTACAGATGTAGTGCAGAGCTATGGATGAATGAGGGTGAATGGATGAGGTGAATGGATGAGGTAAATGGATGAGGTAAATGGATGAGTGGGTGAATGAGACTGAATAGATAAATTTATGATAGTTACAAAATAGTGCTTTGATGGATGAATGAGGAGGATGGGGATGAATGGGTGAAAAATGATCATTAAATGGATGAAAGTTAAAATATATGGAATATACTGTTTTAAAATAGTATATATATTTGGGATAGAGAATTTTGAATTATATATGTTCAAGGAGCCCAGCCTCTTTCAAAAATATGATCACATCCCAATCCACTCCACCAGTCTGGCCAAGTATGGAGAATAAGGAGTAGGCACCATCTGCCCCCGGTGGCTCACAAGATGGGTGTTGCAGAGATCTTCCAGGTTGGGACAATCCACCATCATGTGGAACACCGTGAGGGGCACCAAACAATTATCACAATAAGGGGGGTGGACCCCCCCCTCTCCATAAGGTGCCTGTGAGTAATTTTGGTGCGGCCCACCCAGAGATGTGTAAACACCACCTGTAGGTGGCATGGCAGACCACTGTACTTCCATCTCTCCACATTTTTACAGATCAATCTTAGTTTGTTTCTATCCAATGCAGTCCACCTCTCTTTCTATGCCTGAAGTATGGTATTGCGGATGGCAGGTCAGAGATCACATGCTGGTATTGTGAGGTGGGTTGTTGTTGGTCTTGATGCAGATGTCTTAGTGAGGGCATCAGCCACCTCATTGCCAGGGACCCCCATGTGGGCAAGGACCCAGCAGAATTGCACAGTGTGACCTCAGTTCATCAGAAGATGGAGCCACTCTAAGATTGATAGAACCAGCAGGTGGTCGGGATTCAAACAATCTATCGCCTGAAGGGCACTTAGAGAGTCTGAATAAATCACATAGGACACATCAGTCTTTGGGAAAATAAGGCTGAGGGCAGTCAAGATTGCAGTAAGTTCTGCAGTGAATATAGAGGCAGCTCTAGGAAGAGTGGCCCCTTTCCTAGATGAGGGAAAGATAACTTCAAAACAGACTCCTTCATCGGTCTTGGAGCCATCTGTGTAGACTGGTAGAGATCCCTAATGCAAAGACTGATGGAGGAGCTCAGTTTGTGATGGGAGTGATCCTTTTCTCCCTGAAAGAACCCCTACAAAAGGTGACCTAGTCTGGGCTGCTAATGTGGGCTTATTTGCACAGTCAGATCAGGGTGGGCATCAAGCAACACCCAGACTCATGCACCAAATGCCTCTGGAGTGGAGCCTCTACCAGGGTGTTGGGTGGCATTGACTAGCCAGAGAGAGAATCAGGCAGTCTCTGGAGGCAGCACCAGCACCTGATCAGTGCTGTATACCTGTGGAGGTGCAAGGGAATTGCACCTCCATCCATTATGCCCCAGTTGCGAGGCGCACTCCTCTGTGGTGGATGGAATCTAGCAACTTTAATCGGGCTTGGGTAGTGGAGGAGTACAGCTTGTAACCATATTCTAGTTTTAGCAATATTATTGCATTGTGCATCCTCAACATAAAGTTGCAGTCTGCACCCCAGGTTGTGTTTGATAGTAATTTTAGAAGGTTCATTGCCCTAAGGCAATCAACCTTAAGGAAACGGAGGTGAGGAGACCAGGTTAGTCGGGTGTCAAAGACCAACCCCCCAAACTGAGCCTCATCCCTACAGGGTATCCACTTGCCATAAAGATACAGGTGAGGGTTGGGATGCATTCCCCAGATCCTTCAGAAATGTACTGTGGTGGTCTTTTTCTGCAAAACCCCTAAGGGTAGCCCACTCACATACTTTCTCTATGGCAAGCTGGACCCATCTTTCAGTTGCAAATGATATTGACAGGTCATCCACATATAAGCTGCTGATCACTGCATTTGGGAGCACATCCACTATGTCATTGATCACAACAGAAAATAGACTAATAGAGTTACGCTCAAGATACTGCCTTGTGGAACTCCACATTTGAGTTGATAGCAGGAGGAGAGGACTCATCCAGCTCAAACCCAGACAATTCTAGTGGCCATGAAGGCCTTTAACCCTCAACTGGCAGACATCATCAATTGACATTCCCTTAGAGAATGGCGGGTAACATCAATTGATGATTCAAAAAATTTCCTGCCATACGAGCATCGTCAATTGATGTCCCGTTGTTTTATTACTAATTGGCAACTCCTTGAGTGAGGTTGACAGAATCATATTTAAGCTTAATTTATGCATCATTTTTCAGTCTAGTATAAAGGTGGAGTCCGAAGCTTCAACGTTGTCAAATTTTCCAAAGCGTAGAAATAGTTTATATTTTTTTCATAATCCTTTTTTATGATTTTATCTAACATTTAGAATAATAAAATATAGTCTACATTGCATATTTACTAAAATAAAATAATATTTTAAATGATAAATGACCTTCTGAGAAAAATTTAAATTACTCGTTTTTCCCTGTATAGCACAAGCTCTGACACAACCCAGACCCGCCAGTTAAGGGTTAAGAAACATGGCACTCTCCCTCTTAGACCAGTTCTGTGGAGTGTTTGGAGAATGCCGTGTCTCCATGCAGTGTCATAAGCTTTCTCCAAGTAAAAAAAATCTGTAATGCGGTGCTTATGCAATCTAAATGCCTTGCAGATTGATGAATCTAGTGGCAAGAGAGCATCTAATGTGGAACATGAACTGGCAGTTTGCGAAGAACTTTTCACATTCCAGGATCCACATAAGTAGGACATTGACCATCTTCTCAAGCAGGTTGCACATGCACATTGTGAGTGAGATTGGACAGAAGTTGGTAGGCTGCGAGTAATCTTTTCCCGGCTTCAGGATCAGAATCACCACCGCCAGGCTCCAGCTGCTCAGGAATGCTCACTCCATCCAGATTCGATTGTAGAGGCCTAGCAGAAAGGATATCCCCTCTTGCAGAAGATGTCATCGTGCAGTGGGGAGCTGTCCTTACAGATTTTCAGGGCCTCTCTTAATTTACATATGGTGAAGAGCACATTGTATGACTCTCCACCTCCGGATGCAAAGTCAATGTCCTTCCATTCCTCTCGGAGCCGTTGTATAGCCGAGGGGGAGGAGTGTCGCACTGGGCTACAGAAACGAAAAAGATGCCAAAGGCCTTTGACACATCAGCAGGTGTAGCCACGGTGTTTCCATTGAATGACAGGATGGGGCATGAAGGGAGAATGTACTTCTTCATTTTACAGACTTGTTGCCATATCTTTGACATTGGTGTGGACAGCGAGATGGAGCTCACATAGGATTGCCAGGAGGAGCATCAAGCAGACTTCATCATCCAGCTATAGTGAGCCCTAGCTCTGTAGAAGGCAATCTTACAGGTTTGCGAGTTAGGCTGAGAGCTGTAGCTCCTCTCGGCCAGCCAAGAGGCCCTTCTGGCAGCTCCACCTAATATGGCTCGCCAATTTCTTGGCGACCCATCCAGTATGGGTAGCCTTCTTCCGCAATATTGAGCAGAGTAGGAAGCTTGTCCTCCCCCCACCACATACATAAAGGCGGCTCCTGTTAGGGAGGGGGGCTACCTGAGAGAGAAGGGTAAAACTAAAACTCCTATTCTCTGCATTTTCCATCCCACAAAACAGTATTATTGGCATTGTATATCAACCACCATGGCCTCTCTAAATATCAGCATCAGCCTATCCATTGAAAAACCCTTACCAGTCTGCCTCTAATCTTGATTATAGGATAAGATTTTTCGGATCATCTAATCAGCTTAGAGATGGTTCTAACTGCCTGGGCTAGTCCTAGTGTATATATTGATAGTTCAATGTAAATGAAAAAAAAAGAGAGCGACAAGAAAATAATAATATGCCCACAAGAGTGTGAGATACAAAAACACAAGAAATATTAACAAAGAGAAGCCACCTTCTCCTAATGGTCAGGGGATTCCCATCTTTAAGGTGATAATCAATCTGATGACCTGGTTGAACAAAGGTTCTCTTTCAAGAGGAGTCAATTATAGCCACCTAAACTACCTGAGGGCCTCCTCCCAGTATTGACATGGGATTAATGGATGAAAGCTGGTTGATGACTAGTCACCAGCCAAGAAGTGAGGTGTTGGTAAAGAAAGGGGCAAAAAACAATCAAATGGAAATATATATAGAGAATAAAACCCAGGTAGTTTCAATTCAGTTTAAGACTACAGGGGCATTGAGGTTAGAAGGGTATGCCACTCCTTCAGGTACTAGGTGTAACAGTCTAGAAGGGACATCTCTGAAACCCCATGCAAGGGTGGGGGGAAGGAGTACTAACATTGTACTTAATAAGATATCATACAACAGGAAGGATGGGAAGGTTACTTTCTTTTGCAATGTTTTATACTAACCAAACACTAGTTGTTCAAGTGTAATGATGATGTAATTTAGTGTACTGTTCTGCAAGAAGGTGAAAAGTGTGGTTGGAAAACAAAAAATAGGATATACTGTCAACAAATAAATGGGTCAAACCAGTTTTGATAGGGACTAACTACTTAAACATGAGATGCAAGAGGGGTAGAAATGAAGACCATGCAACCTAGGGATGGGGAGTTAGCAGAAAAGTAGATAACTCCTAAGATAGAATTATTATAAACTGACTTGAACTTATAACTCATAAGTCAACTACATATAACTCTTCAATTATGCAGTTCAATCTAGCCGAGACTCGTAAATTTCACTCATTTATGACTCAAGAAAGTTCTACACCAGACTAGAAATGCTTCTTAAATGAAATCAGCTATAATTGGAAAATACTAAATTTACCAAGTTAGAGTAGAACTTAATAGTTATACATATTATTATTAACATGTTAAAACCAGGGGAACTGAAAAAATTTAAAATAAATTTATTATAATTAAAACCATAATGTCAAATTAATACCTTGATTGAATGAATGCCCCTTTGGTGATATCATTTTCCTATATTATAAGATATTTTGAGAAAGATGATTTGATCCTTCCCTTTTACTACTGTCATTTGGTGTCATAACTAGAGTATAATGACATGAGTGCCTGCATAAAATATATAATGGAATAACACCAGGGGGCCACAATATTGAGAGAACAATTTCTTCTCTTTGGAATAAATAGGATTTGTATCTTTCAAACTTACTCCAAAATATTGGTATAAATCATAAATATGATATATTTGTATGGTTATTGGATGTGTTGTTGTTTTATGATAGGTTTAACAACTGATCTGTACTAACCAGTTTATTCAGTTTTTGTTGAAAAAAATTGAATACCCAAGTTTGGAGTTTACTTGTTATAACAGGGTGTCTACTAGACTTTGATTTTCAATTTTTATTACTATTTATTACCTTTCAAGCACTCATTTATATTGATTTAGCACAACAACACACCAATTTCAGATTGACTAAATCATGTCTTGGCATTTCAAATTCAATATGTGGACCAAACACAGTAAAATATGTGGACAGTGGGTTATCAAAGCAACAAACTTTGCTATAAGAACATATAACTGACAAAATCCTAAAAAATGACGCTGCAATACAATATATATTTTTTTTAAGAGCTCATCTGACGACCGCCTACTTGGGCATTAGTCGCCGTATTAAAACTGGCCTAGTTCTAGGCTACTTTAAAATAAAATTAAAGAGACAAAAAAAATACACCCCAAAAAGGGAAAAGGAAGCAAGCTGGTGCGTCGGGGGGAGGTCCCCCCCGGCGCAGGAGCGTGCAACCTAAAGGGAAAAAAAAACAAATGCAAGGAACAAAACAAAACAAAAAAACAAACCCTGCTTAAATAATAGGGAGAAGGCTGGCCTCCCCCAAAAAGTCCACAAGTCCACCGGTCAATGTGCACACACTCGTCCCGAGTACAAGGGACAGGCGGTGGCGACCCCGCCCATCCCAGTATCGGGACAGGTAACGTGTGCGAAGATCACCCAGACTGGGACATTTGACAAGAATGTTCCGAACAGTCTGGGGGACGACGCAGTTGTCGCAATAGGGCGCAGGCGAGCATACAATAAAATGACAATAAAATGCAAAGAAGCTTCTTACCCATTATAGCATCCTCAAAGCAAAACCATAGTAAAAATACATGTAAGGCCTATGTGGGCCATTGGCTAGGGAGCATTTTCAAAAGGGATGATTTGGATGAGATGTACTACCTTACCATAACAGACTAAAACGTTCTATATTCCAAACTTCATTTTTTGACACAAAAAGTTAAAAAATCTTAAAATAACTATATTGTTGTGGTATTAGTGTGTAATAAAGGCAGTAATCAATATTAAACTACTCAAGTGTTTTAAGTAATTGCAGGTTATACTGTACAGCCACTGGCTATACATTTTGGCTATACACACCTCTCATGACCCCATCAGTTTGAAACTTCATTATTATTATTATTATTATTATAGTTTTTATATCTCCAATGTTAAATACATTTATTTTAAAGAATAAATATGCATAAATTCCCTACCTATTGTGTAGTAGATCAATGGGGCAGCCTACGAACCAAAGTCATGAGGTCACACCATGACAGGAATCTGCACTCTCCCAGCAACAGAATGAACAGACAACAACCCAGACAGTCTCATAGCCTCCTCCACCCCTTATAGCCACACCTAGCTGCCTGAATGACAATGAGTTGGCTGGGTTGCTGCTCTCAAACTTTACCACGGGGCCCTCCGGCCTTTATTATTATAATAACATGCAAAAGTACATTAAAAATTCAGAGAAAGAAACACTAAAAGAAGATGGCACTAATCAATGACATAGCACTGCACTATTAAAATCTACATACAACATAGCTCCTATAATCAAAAGTAAAAAAGAAGACCACCAAAGCCCTTAAAGCAGTGTCAATTATAAAAAAAAATACCATCAGCGTTGTGGTGTGGAAGTCACTGGGGGGCCAATGGTGTGACGGACAGACAAGGGATGACAATAGCCTATTGGCAACTGTGTTACCCAATGGCTAACAAATGAGAATCAGTTAATCACAACAGAGTCACCAATTTCAATCATTTTTCTTTTCCTGCAGTCGTGTGAGCTATGCGTCGATTTGACGAATAGTTGCTTCTTTTTCTGAAAGAATTTTCTGCCTTTTTGCTTGCAGCTCCTTCACTTCAGACAGGCGTCTTTTTTCAGCCACTCTACATATATCTAGAGTTTCTTCCTTTTCTTTTTGTTCCTGTAGATGTTGTTTCCTTCTTTGGGATGCCAATCTAACAGCAGTTATCATTGACCTGTCAATTTGGATGACAAACCAGTTTTTTTTCTGCCCAAATTTATTCATGCACTAATAATCTCTATGCTATTAAAGAACACTATGTTAGATTTTCCTGAAGTAATAGTTTATTTACAGAGAACCCTCTTTCTACTGCAGCATTACCGTGGGATAATAATAGAACCACACGGATAACATTTAAAGAGTTCTTTGAACTTTTGCTCATTCCCTTAAAGTCTTATTGTAAAAATTATCTAGACAGTGTTCTTCAGAATCGGGTTCAGTTTTAGAAGTAAATATTTTGGCTTCTTCCAAAAAAGGAGTAGATAACAAATTGCTCCACAAACTTGTCACTGAATCTGCAGAAGTGGTGGCCAGGTGACCACTTTTGAGTAGTTTATCACACAACAACCTAAAACGCTTTAGGGATATTGTGGAACTAGTTATAATTACATTTGGATCTAAAGCACTAACAGCCCTTGTCAAGGAATACTGCAGTGGGCTATTTTCTTTCATTTTATGATTTATATGCTTTAAAATTTTTTGAAAGTCAAATTTAAATTCCTGTAAAACTTTTTCAGTTTGCTTGGGTGCAGTGGTATGTAAAGAGCACCTGGCTCCATAGCCAACATCAACCTCATGTAATGGTTTCAAATTGCTAGCCTTTTCAAAATCCAAATTCATCAAATCTGACACTGATATAGCAGATTAAGACATCACATTTGACAAATCTCTTTAGAAGATTTATGAATATGTTTAGCAGTTTCTCATAAAGAAAAGGGGAAAGAGGAGCATTGCTTTGAAAATCTGTTAGAAATGGTTCAAGTTCTTTTGCCATTAAACAAAAAAATGAAGTCGTGCTCCCAGAAGATGCGTGTTGTTCATGGCTTTGATGACAGTTTCGAAACTCCAGGATGATGTTGTTTTCTCTCTTTGGCAATCACAGCATCAACAAACTTTTTTAATTGTGGAAGCATCATTATGATCCGAGAAGCTACAATTTGATTTTCAATCCAGCGCATTCCTACAAATTTTAAGGGAAAAGTTGATGTATTTGTATTCCGCGAAAATTCTGCACGCCGTGCAGGAGAATCCTTAAACAAATAATAACATGCTCTAAGAAAATTTCCCAGTTCCCAATTACATTTCTTGAATCCAGTTTTAAATGAATTTTGTGAATGACGTGAAGACCACAAGTTCCAATTTGCAACAGCTGAAAGAAAGTACCTGACAATACCTTTTGAACACTGTTGAACAGCTTCCAATTGACAGACGGCCCATCCATACTTATTTGAATAATTTTTTCTAATATCCTTTTCCCACTTGTACTAGGTATGCTTTCCTCTAAAGCAAGCAACAAATTGTCAGCAGTGGCATTGCATAAGAAGGCTGAAGTGATGTATCTCATGATTACATTACAATGCCATTGCTGTCAATGTAACGACAATGAATGTCCATCGACATTTCTGAGCAATCTTGTTTAGAGATTCATCAAACATCACAACCAGCTGATCAGTTGAAGAAATTAAGGAATGGATTCTTTCATGATAATATTCACCCAGGCCAAATGTGATCATGTAACTAGCCTTATCTTTCGACATTTTAAATTCCTTTACAATGTCACTGTCAGGAAACTGTGTGTATGGACAATTTTTAAGCAATGCAGGATTTCTGCCCTTGTAACTGAATCTCGCAGAGCCTGTGAGAATACAAATGAAGGCGACTGTTGATTCTTCTCAGTCTCGTTTTGCAATGATTTATCAGTAGCACTTTTATGTTCGGTTTGTGGTTTTTCACAAGCTGTCATTGAATCTTTCTCAAGTATATTTTTTAAGGTTGGCTGTCTCATTGCTTTGATTGTTGTAATAAGAGATATCCCTTTTGCATGAATTCTTACCTGAGAAATGCCAGAACCGCTTATGGCAAAGGTTTTCTTGCATATAACACACCTGGCTTCATACTGATTTGACCCAGCCACAAGCCATTCACTAAATTCTGGCATGCAAAGCCACTTGTCTGGAAATGATTTTTTCCAGGCATTATAGAAATAATAATTATTTTATATTTTTATATATTCTTAAAAAAAGCGAAGGTTAAATTAAAATTGCTAAACACCTGAAACAAAAAAGGGTTCATAGTTAAAACAAAAAACAATGAAAAATCACTTCATTAAATGAATAAACAAAATGAAAATACAGGCAAGCCTGTCGAACACCCTTTGTTGTTGTAGGCAAAATTATTATTCTAAGTCCAGCTCAATAAGAGGGTCATGCGAGTAACAGATGGACAGCACAAATATCGCAATACCCTTTGGTATTGCTTGCTCTTCTGGACCCTTGGTAATGGACAATTCATTAGCTTTGGGGGTTTTATGTAACCGAGAGACAAAGTTTTCTACATTTTCAGAATCAAACCACGCAGACTGCTAATTTTTGAGCACCTACCTACCAATTTGAGCACCTTTTGAGCACCTAGTCAATTTGAGCACTTTTGAGCATTTGAGCACCTTGTAGACACCCTGATAAACCAGACTTGCGGGGGAAGGTCAACTCCCCATATAGGAAGACTATTCCTATAGTCTGCACAACTATAGTAACACACCACTTCTAGTGAAATGAGTGCCATACAGAATTACAGAACAAGATTTAATTCATTAAATGCCAACAAAAAGCAGTTATAAAAAAAAGATTTATTCAAACAAGTAATGAGGATGTGAATATTAAATTCTGTGTAGGTGACAGCAGACAAGAAAACCAATATCAACAAAAATTGTACCTACGCCAGTGAGAAAACAAAAATACATTTAAAAATTGACTAAGAACAGGAAAAATTGCTATTTACATGCTGGCTGTCATTCCTCAAATGGGTTAATTTATAAGCATATTGATATTCCAGCATGCCTTCTGAATCATCTCAGTATTTTTATTAACTGATCTGAATTTTTATTACTTTTTTTATTACCTTGGGATTTTTATTATTTTTTATTACTTTATTACCTGGTAGACACCCTGTATAAACTTCCCAACAATTCTCTATCCTTGTATGCAACAAGAATCAAAATGCCAAGAATTATAAAACAAAAAAAAACCCTCTCTTTCCTATGAAGACTGGGAAGAAAAATTTAAAACTTATCTTTGGAAGTTCTTTTGTTATGGTTTTACCACACCTTTATATTGTCTGATCCCTATCACACTCGAAATTTAAAAGGGCTTCAAATAACTCAATTTATTGTTCTTTAAAATCATGAAATAATATAGAACAATAATCATCTCACTTCTTAAGTTCAGTTAAGGCTGTTGAGTCCCTATCAGAGGGAGGGGATATGCCTATGTATTCCCATCGTATGGCATTGACGCATGCCATACAAAACCACTGTGTAATGAGGACTAAATTATAAACTTTTTAAATGCATACATTCTTCATTTAATTAAAATGAGTTTCTATTATTATTATCTCAATAAATCAGACAAGCAATAAAATACCTGAAAGACTTCTGAAGAAACACACAAAATAACCCGATGCGCTGGCAATTCCCAATGGCCAACACAAAGCACAACATCACTCAATAGTTTTTCTGCATATAGATTGGCCATTTTTTCGAGCACACTGACTGAATTGTCCTTGTGCTAAAATGAGAAAAGTTTTTACTTGAAATAAAAAAAAAATTGACAAATCCTACAAACAGTAATTATTAAAAAGATTTAGAAAGTTAGCTGGTAAAGAAGGGGGACATCATAAAGTGAGACAAAAGATGGAAGGGAAAGAATAGTGAAGTTCCTGGGAAAAATGCAAGAAAAATAGAATTATTATGAATAATTCAGTAAATGTACATTAAATTTTTTATTTATATGAATTTAAACTATGCAATTCTAAAATAGTATGTACTATAATTAAAAAAAAATTATATTTACACTTTATTTCTCAAAATAAAATATTCAAAAGTTGTGTAGGATCATTTTGGCTCAAAATTTGGTTACATCACTTTTGTAAAAAATTATTTTTTTATTTTTTATCTTAATTTTGTAGTTTTAACATTCTATGTAGGTGTGGAGAGTATTTTAAACTTTTTCATTTAGTAAAATGACTTAAATATTTTATTGTTTTTCACAATTCTTTTTAACATGTTAAGATTTTCAGTTTTTATATACATAGCAAGATTCTGTTTGCACTTATAAACCAATACGTACTGTATTTTCTATTCTAAATTTTCTCATTTCTTTAAGTGTATGTCTGGATTTAATATCTAATGCAAATAAAACTACAAAAACATACATATATTTGGTATATACTGGAGTGAAATAAAGCTGTCTTGGAATACAACCATCTCATTTACTATGATCTCTTATAGGAGCAATAAATTTAAATTACAGGAAATTCACACTAGATGGTGTCAAAACATACATATACTACCCAGACAACTACTGCACGATGATTTTTTCCTGGGTGCCTTTAGGCTTGCAAGTGCTTATCATTCTGCTCTTTATATGTATTTCATTATCCACTCAGGGAATCTCATTCACAATGTAAGGGATGAATAGTAAAATTACTACATAAAGCATGAAACACCAGGCCTTATTAAACAGAGGAAAATAGAGAATCATCATATCACCTACACAAGACATCAACAAATACTTTATCTACACACCCAAATAAAAGACCTAATCAACACAGAGAAATCAAGCACTACATATATTGAAAATATAATCCAAACCAACACCACACAACTTTAGAAAACTAAAAAGATACACAATAAGAAAAAAACAGTATACACTTTGGCCTCACAACAGAGACAAAATTCCTTCAACCAAAATACACCACAACATCCTTGCAATCACTACTAACCATACACACAAATAGAACAATAATAAAGAAATTCATGACTAACACAAATCTCTCTTTCACCAATTAGTGGCAGCTTGCTTGCTTCAATGCCACTAAAACTATTTACCCATCACCTTTATGCCCTATCAAGCATAAAGCAACTCATCATTTTCTTCATGCTGAATGGTCCTTCATAGGGATGAAGTGCTATGCACTGTAGCATCTTGTCCAGTTAAGATTCATGGCTGGCCAGAAGAACCTAAGCATAAAACCTATACATGTACTTTAATCATACACAATATCACCATCTCCTCCATCAGATCTTTCTCCCTAAAACATCCATTCGCATCTTCAACCAACCTTTTATGTGATCTTCCATCACTTCTCATGACCTGAAACTCACTCTTTGATATTCTCTGTGCAAATCTATTTACATCCATTCTTCTTACATGTCCATACTACATCGGAACACTCAGTCACAACCTTTTTTACACCATAAACCATTCTTACACAGCGATTCGTAACTCTTATCATCTACCTTTCACAAACCAAGCATCCCTCTCAAGTTGTCTATTAACATTGCTCTCAGTTGAGATATTTATCTCCTTCCCTACCATAGTCCCCATACACGAATGGTGGCACCTGCATACTCTCATGAAACTTCACCCTTGAGACCTTACTACCATTTAAAACCTTGGACACATTCTGCTTCATCCGCACTATTATCATCCATAATACACCATAGATACTTAAAACTTGCATTTGTTCAAAATTAACAATTGCTATCTTTCACTCAGATACACACTTTACTTCCAACATAGTCTTCATACTCTCCCATACTTCACTTATTCCATAGATTCTTAGCATCTGGCATAATGTTTCCCTATCTACACAATCATGTTTTTCCAAATCCATTAACCCAGACAAAAGTGCAGCAATCCTTAACTGCAACCACAGGTCTATACCAAATATCCAACCATCATTTAAAACACCTGGGCCTCATAGCTATCCAAGCCCTAACAAACATATTCATATACTTCTGGCTATACAGCACTATCCATACCATCCAGAAAAAGCTAACATTTTCCCCATTCTTAAACCCAACAAACCTCTTAATGAACCATCATCATACAGGCCCATCTCTCTCATCTCAACACTAGCCAGAACAGAGAAACTAATAACTAGTGGAAACTGCTTTCAATTTTAGCAAAGTTAAATGAGTGAAGATCAGTGGTAAAATCCCTAGCATAAAAAAAAAATCACAACACTAATCCATCTTAACTGCTCTTACTAAATAAAATGCTTACAATATTAGGCACACAACCTTCTGACCTTTACACTACATTACAAGTATCTGCAGCAAACCCAACAAAACCCCAATGCCATCATACTGTCATAGGTCCATTTTTGTTTGCCTCAGCTCACCAGTGCCCAATCTAATGCCCATCTTTTGTTTCAGGTTTTGGTGAAGGATGGAGGACAAAGCTGCCTGGAACCAGTGTGGGCCCCCCCGTCTTTTGCTGAGGTCTGACGTCCCCCCCCCCCCCGGTGAAATATATAAGAACAGGTTTTTGATGATTGATTGAAAATGGCCATTATAGTGAATGCATGGAAAGAAGTGGAGCTGGATGTAAAGCCAGGTACGATATGAGTGAGGGAGGGGAGAACATGTAATACCTTGAAAGAAGCAACAGGGATGTAATTATGTTCCCCTTTTTCAACTCCTTTGGTACCGCTGCTCTTGTTCGTGAGTGAGGAGAAGGAAGAAGTTGAGTGCTAAGCCATCGCTGTGTGGCACAATTAAGGGGCCACAGCCAACTGTCCCCTTGGTCCCCCTTGAGAGAGAGAGAGAGACCGACCGCTCGAGTGCGCTTTCTTCCCCACCCAACGCTTAGGGAGAGTGAGTGAACAGTCCCATAACGTGCAAGAAAATGCCCTGGGGCAACATTATTAACTATTAAACTAACTGAGCCAGCTCAATTGGAGGTTTTGTGGTGGCCACGAGTGTTGGAGAGAGAGAAGTGGAGGAAACCATGGGTGCTTTCACAAACCAATAGTTTTTTTGGTAACAATAGATATTTATTGTATTGTGCATATATTGATATTTATTGAGATATATTGACTGAGGTTGAAGTTGGAGCATCTATTTGTATATATTTTGTGTTGTGCGTTTTTCTTATATATTTGTACTGTTGGGTAATTAATTGTATTGGGTGGCGGATAAATATGTTATTTTATCACCAAGCCTTGATTGGTGATACCCTTGTTTCTGGATGCAATCCTCTGGATGTAGTTTTCCTGGGAGTTTGGGTGCCTTAAAAAAGAGGCTGTTTGACTCGGATGACCTATGATGAGCCCTTGTGGCTTTTGTCATCTGTTATATTATATTGTGGGGGACTTTGATTTTGTCTTTCCCTGGTGATGGTGCTTTTTGTGGGTGGGTTTTGACGGAGGCGGATGACCTTTGATAGGCCCTTGTGGCTTTTGTCATCCGTGTAATTATGTTATGTTATGTTATGTTATTTTGTCTCCTTCCAATCTGACAGGCGTCTCACGATTGAGTGAGTGGACCTTGTGGCGGGTGGTTTCTGGGACCAGCTGCTGCAATACTCTAACAGGCGTTACAATATTAGAACAACAAAAAACACTAACTAACCTATATAAACAATTTATATGCAATACACCCAATAAGGCATCAACTAGCTGACACTCCACCACTGTTAAATATAGCATAAACAAACAAGAAAACATAAAGCCCTTAGAACAATTACTGGCTGCAAACAAAACACCCTGTTGTCCTACCTCCACCTAGAAACCAAAATTCTCTTCTGCCCACATACAAAACATAAGCACACAGTTCTAAACCACAGCTTCAACAAAAACCCCTCTCCCAAGAACCAACAAAATAACACCAAAACATTCCAACAGAATATATACCTTTTTGCACACTCAAATTATAATCAGCCACTACTTTTAGAAACAACCTCTCAATCAATCCTGTACAGCACTCAATTCCCCCAGATATAGCAAAAGAAGAATCTTCTCCCTAGAAACACTAGGTATCATTCTCCAGCCTTACATCAGGCTATCATCCCAAACTGCAATACTACAAATACCCTATAAACTACAACTCGCCATATTGTGAAAACAGTGAACACCTAATAACAACATGCCCCAAAATTAAACCCCACAGCACCAATATATCCTTAGTCAAAGACTTGTGGGTTCTACCATCCACCGTGACATTTTTCCTGGCAGATGTAAGCTGGCCAAAATAGCCAGTTGGGGCAACAGTTTGAATACCACTTGTAGTAGAACAGTAATTTTTTTATATACAAGTAAATCTCATTGAATTGCTAAATGTTTTTGTATAAATTAATCATAAATTGGAGTCAGAGTTTGGGGTTTTTAACAACTTTGACTCTACCTACATGAAAAAAAAAAACCCTAACTCCATCCTGAAACCATAAACTATATGACTCCCAACTCCCCAACCCTGCTTTTCAGAACACAATTCCTGCATAAATTAAGAACTTATAATAATAATAATATAGCAACATATAAATCTAAAGAAGATGGCTGCACTTACCTCATAATAGCGATCTCCATTAGTCTTTGAAATTGAGTTTAGACCAAAATCTGATGTAGAAGTATTTTGTGATCCTGATGCTTTAGTATCAGAATCCATTCCACCAAATATACTTGATAATCGTGCAAACATTTCCAAAAAACATTGGGCTATGAGTTATGAAACTCATTCATTTTTATTCACTAAAAAAAATTCATCAATTACTAAAAAGTCATATGCCACTAAGAATACTCTCTCCTCTCATCATTTTTATGGCATCATTGACCTTTTATGGTGATGGGGTACTATGTGATGTAGCATCTCCTCAAGTCAAGGTTTATCCCTGGGCACAAGACCTCGGGCATGCTCACTCACAAACCTCCACCCTAAGTAATGTTTACTCACTAATATTATCCACTTGTCACTCTCTGAGTTCCTTTATTTCTCAAACACTGTATAACCAATCACAATCTAATCCAGTCTTCTAGCTCTTTGATACAGGCACAGTCACTCTCATATCTTTTCTTCCCAAAGCTATTTTAATCTATTATTTTTTGCATTTTGTTATCCCCCCCCACAGCAGTTTCATCACATTCATACTTTTTCTCATAGCATATATAACACTTACCTATTCCTTCTTCACCCTATCTTACCCTCCTAAATACCAAACATCCCTCTCATTCAAGCTTACCTTTTTCTCCCATATAATTCTAGAGCTCATCACAAATGCCAGTACAGGGTGATTACACTACATTCCCTCAATCCTACATAAATTTCATATTTATATCGTAATGTAACAGGATATAATCTTCCTCTTTTAAATGCATTCACTACCTGTCTTCACATTTCATTCACCTACTGACTTAATGCATTAATGAAAATTGACCAGGCTAACTGGATGGAATCAATAAAAACACTATCCTTTACCACCATTTAGTATTGTATTTGTAGGTCAAATGCTTAGTGCTAAATTCTAATTTTGAAATTTTTGAGCGTTTAGAAAGAAATCAGGCAGCAACACTTTTATTTAGATATATTCTAGTTTAGTTTTTTTTTTTTCAGAGCTCTATTCACTAATCTAGAATCTTGGAGGAAAAAAAAGAAGTAAAAATCATGTTAAGTTCAAGACTTAAAGTAAAATTATAAAAAATTTCAATGTCAATAAGCTTCCCTTTAACCTAACATAATAAATGCAATAAAAAACTTCCTTTTATTTTCCTAAATTCTATTAAGGGAGCAGAGAAAAGAAGGCACCCTAATACTAAGGTCATGTTTCTTCTTCTAATGCATTAATGGTTATTCATCATCATCATTTTTGAAGGCTCCATACATGCTTGCATGTGTCAGCCTTATTTACCTAATGGCGTCTTTCCATGCTGCTCGATCTCTAGCTACTTCTCTATTCAAACTCGTATCTCTGAGGTCCCTCTGTATGACCTCATTCCACATCTTCCTCGGTCTCCCTCTGGCATTTACACCCCCAACCTCCTAACAACCTTCACCCAATTATTATCCTCCATCCTCTCCACATGACCGAACCACCTTAGTCTGCTTCTTCTCAGTGCCACACTAATGCATTCTATCCCCAATCTATCCCTTAATTCACAGTTCGCAACTTTGTCACCTCTAGGCCTGAAATTCAGGGATGCTCCGCACATCCATCTCACCATTTGATAAGGTACCACATAGAAGACTAGTTCATAAATTAAAAATGATTGGAATATGTGGGGGGGGTTTCAAATTGGATAGCTGAGTGGCTGAAAGACAGGAAGCAAAGGGTAGTGCTAAATGGTGTTAAGTCAGAGTGGAGGGATGTTATCAGTGGGGTTCCTCAGGGATCAGTTCTCGGTCCATTATTATTTGTCATCTATATAAACGATCTTGGGGAGGCAGTTAATAATAAAGTGTCAATTTTTGCGGATGATACCAAATTAGCAGCTGTAGTTAAAGATATTGATGATAATATTAAAGTGCAGGGGGATTTAAATAAATTGTTATCCTGGGCACATAAGTGGCAAATGACTTTCAACCTTGATAAGTACAAAGTTATTAACATGGGAAAAGATAATAGAGAATTTAACTATGAAATGGATGGGCATTGGCTGAGCTCAGTAGAGGATGAGAAAGATCTAGGAGTAGTAATAGATAAGTCATTAAGGTTTTCTAAGCAGTGTATTGAAGCAAGAAATAGGGTAAATAGAGTGCAGGGTTTCATTAAGAGAAATGTCAGTTACAAAAGTAAGGAGGTTATTCTTAAACTCTATAACTCTTATGTTAGGCCACATCTAGAGTACTGTATACAGGCATGGTCCCCACATTTTAGACATGATATTATCCTTCTCTAGTCAGTGCAATGGAGGGCAACAAAGATTATTCCTTCCCTGAGGCACCTTGAATATATAGATAGACTGAGGGTATTAAATATGTTCTCGTTTGAAAGGAGGTGTGTGAGAGGGGATATGATTGAGCTCTTTAAAAAAAATTCTGGGATAGATAAATTGGATGTTAGCAAGTTTTTTGAGTTAGATGATGGACATCGGACTAGAGGTCACCACTTGAAAATTAAAAAGCAAGGGTATAGGTTGGATTTAAGAAAATATTTTTTCACCAATAGAGTGGTAGACTTCTGGAACAAATTGCCGCCGAGGGTAGTAGGTAGTCCAAATCTAAATGTATTTAAGAGTAGGTTGGATGAGTTTATGGGGAGGGAAGGTTATGATGGTTCCTAAGTTTTGTAATATATTAATATTGTTTGTATATATCTATAGCTGCATGATTTAGTTCTTGACAAGCCTTGATTGGTGATACCCTTGTTTCTGGACGCAATCCTCTGGATGTAGTTTTCCTGGGAGTTTGGGTGCCTTAAAAAAGAGGCCGTTTGACTCGGATGACCTATGATGAGCCCTTGTGGCTTTTGTCATCTGTTATATTATATTTTTGGGGACTTTGATTTTGTCTTTCCCTGGTGATGGTGCTTTTTGTGGGTGGGTTTTGACGGATGTGGATGACCTTTGATAGGCCCTTGTGGCTTTGGTCATCCGTGAAATTATGTTATGTTATGTTAATTTTTTTATCCACATATGACACAATTATCGAATGGCTATCATACAACTTCCTCAAACTAAACCTTAGGTTCTTTTGATGGGCCCCTCAGTAGATGTTGTTCACTGTAAAAGTGTAGCCTCATCTCTCAATCCAGATGGCTCCGGGATCATGTTTTCTGACAATGTTAGAAACCTAGGCATTTCCTTTGATAGTTAATTCAATTTCAAATCTTATGTTGCTAATATCAGCAAATTCTATCTGCTTTCTTAATAACCTGAGTCATATCTGGTCCCACTTTGACGGAAACAGTTTTGAGATAGCCATCCATGACTTTGTTACTTCCTACCTTGATTACTGAAGCCAACACTAAAATCAATCCCATTCAACTAGTTTAGAACTTTGCAGCTTGAGTTCTCTACCAAGGATGGTTCTCTCATGCCACATCCCTGCTCTGTGAACTGCACTGGTTGCCTATTAAATTTTGAATCACCTTTAAAATCCTAAACACCATTACTCCCCCTTACCTCTCCTCAATACTAGCTGTGCCCAGAAAAAAAAAGAGCCCTTCACTCGGGAAGTGCCCTCCTGCTATCAGTTCCTTGCACACATCTCTGCTGTCTGGGTGATCGAACCTACTCTGTAGTTTATCCTAAGCTGTGGAATGGTCTGCCTCATGGCATATGCTCCTCTTCCTCACCTAGCACTTTCAAGTGGGCTCTGAAAACTCACTTCTACTGTCAGGCCTTTTCCTAGTTGATAGACAGGCAACCTGCAAAGGCTTCAAGGTCTTGAAGGGCACCATATAAAATGTCTATTATTATTATTAAGTAGGAAATTGAAATTGATGTAATTGCTCATGGCTGTTATGTAGAAAATTCACTGCTCCTGCCCATGATGGCCATACTTTGACCCCAACAAGGGATCAGCCAATGGTGCTGGGATGGACAGTATATGCCATCACCACCACTCCTTGGGAATTCCATACCAAAACTTACTGATAGTTTGGTAAGCAACTCAGAGTATGGAGGAATCCCCTTTTAATAATATTATTCTCCCATCTCCTAAGACAGTATTTCAGGAAAAAGCGAGCCATTACTTCCCCCCCCCTTTCGAGACCTCTCCCTCTTTTGACTCACCAGGTTCACATGAAATTCACACCAATTCACTTTGTAGATTCACCATAAACTGCATTTTTGGCCCCCGCCGCTATCGCCCGTCTGGCTGATGACTCCTGCCATTGACACTTCCCAAAAGGAGACGCTCGGTTCATCACGCCAGATATTGAAGGCTAAGATGATCCCAATCTCTTTCCTTGTTTTGAATAACTCCGGGTATATATGCACTCACTCCAGGCTGATGGACAGATTTGGTTCGACGTGACTTCCCCAAAAGGAGTGCACTTCAACAAGCTCTCTCCCAAGAAGTGTGAGTGACATTCACAAGCAATGGAAGAGCTGGACATCACACCTGTGTCTTCGGGTCAGGAAGAAGAGTCTCATGAGGCAATGTCAACCTTTCTCATCCGCCTTCGGATCAAGGATTGGAGAACCATCCTCTGAAGTTCTTCTGGTGACCTCTTAGGACAAGAGGCCCGTTAGCTCGCTCAAGCCGAGTGTGGAGAAGTCATCTCCCTTCGGTGACCTCTTAGGACAAGAGGCCCATTAGCTTGCTCAAGCCGAGTGCGGAGAAGTCATCTCCCCCCCCCCTTTGAAGTTTGTTCGGTGACCTCTTAGGACAAGAAGCCCGTTAGCTAGCTCAAGCCAAGTGTGGAGAAGTCATTCCCCCCACCTTCAATGTTTGTTCAGTGATCCCTGAGGACAGGAGGCCCACATCTCACAAACACAAGTCAAGAAAGTAGCCCCAACCTGCTGTGAGTTTTGTGGCTACCACCTGTGAGTATTCAAGGGTCACCAAGACCTTCCCTAAGTTGCCCCACCTTACCCTCGAGTTTCAAAAGAAGTAAATCATTCATTACCCTCAATCTCCAAGTATAACCATTCCCTAACCACAGTTATCTAATTAGTATTCGGAGCTTAAGTTCGTCTCATTTATGTACCTTTTATATATCCATATTTATTGTTGTCCCCTTTTATTTTGTGTGTATTAAAAATCTATTTTTGTCATTGTGTTTGTTATTCCTTGGTCATGCAGCTGCCGCTATCTACTTAAAATCACACTCTTAGAAACAATAACAGTTGTTGCCTTGCTTGGCCTACCTTAGAGCCTGTGTGTGCATATTTACATGCACTTGGCCATACCTCGACATAGAGTGATAGATCTGGCTTGGCAACAGGCCTCAGAGAGGTTGGGATCACCATGCCCAACATCCATTGAAAGAAAAGCCAGAGCCATATTGCAGGATGGGCAGTAGAAGAAGAGGCCCATGAAATGGAATGAAGATGTAGTATAAAGGGCGCATAAAAGGACTAGGGGCACATACCAGCTTCCCCTAGATCTGGACCCAGAATGGAGGTACCCTCTGTGTCGGGTCTAACCTTGTCGGCACCGAGGCTGGGAGGACATACTGCTCCTCTCATGTAGAAAGAAGGGCAGCTCCCTGTGGCACACTGGGAAGCTTTGGGAAGAGGCATGACATCATAAAATATGAGGCATTATCCTACAGGGTGGCATCTTGCGCAGAATCAGTGTTTCCACTGGTCTCAGAGCTACTTCAATTTTGCAAAGGAGCTTCCTTGCCTTAAACTCACAAAGCTTAGGGTATGATTGGTATCTCTCCAGCATCAAAAAGGAGGCTCTCTACAGATAATATATGGAACGGATGTCATCAAATGATGACCAGTGTGGTAGAAAAACTTCACCTCTACAATTAATGCTTAGAATGAAGAAAGTACAGGGTGTCTACTGGTCCTTTAGATAAAAAAAAAAAAAGGATTTCAGAGGATCCTCAGTGAAAAAGTTAGAGGACATAATTTAAACCAGAAAATCCAATCAATATTTACTTATGTATATGTTCTTTTAGCTATTTTCATGAACATTTGCAGCCGGCACAGACTTACCAAAGGAAACTTTTAGAAATGTGAAAAAAAATTATAATAAGTATAGTTCCACTCAGGGCCCACCCCAAGCCAACTTACAAATCTGACTAACTTTAGATAGTTAAATTCTAATCACCTGCATTTAACTATACTTTTCTTTTTATTATTAATATTATTCTATAAAAAAACTTTACAGTTACAAAGATAATATAAAATTACAATAATGCTAATTCAGTAAAGACAGGGTGCCTACTGGTTCTTTAGATAAAAAAAAAGAAGAGGACTTTAGAGGACCCTCAGTGAAAAAGTTAGAGGACTTTATGAGGACTCCAGTGAGAAATTAGGACATAATTTAAACCAGAAATTTCAATCAATATTTACTTATATACATGTTCTTTTAGCTATTTTCATAAACAATATTAACTAGTTACCTAAAATAACATTTATTTTGTTTAAAATTTATGCTACATGAACATTTGCAGCTGTCAGACTTATCAAAGGAAACTTTTCAAAATATTATAAAAATTTGGTTGTTTTTTTCACAAGTATAGTTCCACTCAAGGCCCACCCAAAGCCAACTTAGAAATTTAACTAACTTTATATAGTCAAATACTAAGCCCCTGCATTTAACTACACTTTTCTTTTTCTTTTTATATTATTCTATAAGAAAACCTTACACTTATAAAGATAATATAATATTACAATAATACTAATTCAGTAAAGAGTTTATTTAACTGAAGTTGTTCATTCAATATCTTCTTTTTTTTATTTTCCAAATTTTGAATTTCCAAGCATTTTCTTTTCATTTATTCTATTTTCGTCGAGATTCATCTTTTTAAGTTTCCTAAATGCTCTCATCTTCTTTGAGAAGCTTGATAACAATAGCTCATCATTTTGTTATCAATTTTTATATCAGGAAAATTGCCAGCAGTTTTATCACTGAGAACTTGGTGAACAAGCCTTTATGATCTTGATCTTGATTCTCAGGCAGGTGACTGCCAAGCGGCAATCCCCTTGGCCTTTGTATCGGCACTACCTGTGAGGGCAGGGAAACAGTTAGTATTATCCTAATGTTACCTGCCTATAAACACATTCTGACTTTCCATATGCTCTCTAGGAAGTCTATCACTGCTACAATCATTCGTCCATTTGTCTGGTCATGGTCACAGAGTCCCAACAGGATAAGCAGCCATTCTCTTCCACTCTTTTCTATCCCCTCATTCATTTCACACTCCATTTCATTCAGGATGAACTGCATCATTTCGATTCTCTCACTAACATTCCAACATGATATGCTCTACTGTCTCATCCTCACCCCTGTCACACATCTCACACATTTTACTGCCAGACTCTGACCATCTGTAACTTCTCGCATTCACATCCATACTTTAGTGTCCTAGCACGGAAGAGACAGTCACCAACCAAGCTTCCATCATACCAACTTTCATACCTTGGTGCCTTCTTCTCCTTATATAGCTCTAGTGTCCTCTTTCTCTCCATCTCATCCATCCACTTTCTTTGAGCCATATCTTTCACCACTTTGTTTATTTCATTTTTCCACTTCTTCCCATACCAGTTACGTCCCTCTCCATTCACATTCAACATTGTCCACTCATATAGACTCAAGTCTGCTACTAGTCCACACATATTTGTCATCCTCATGCACCTCTTATTCCAACTGCTACTGTTCTTATTCCACAAATAAACCTTTCGTGCCAATCTTGAATCCTCCATCCGCTCCAGTCTAATTTTATACCTCAAAGATGCTTTCATACACCTTTCTCTAAAAGTACTCCATCCCATGTCGCCTCTCACAGCCTCAATCACTGCATACCTAAGTGCATTCAGGGCTATTCTTCCTACCCTATTTTGTCCAGTCTCTAGCTTGTCTATTTCCTTCTCCTTCTATTACATCCATACCATACATAATACTTGGCACTGCCACACTCTTCCATACTTCCCACACCACATCATACTTACTAGCCCTAATCCTAGCTACACTGCCCAATCTACCTACCCACTGGTTAGTCATACTGATCTTTTCATTCTTCATTTTTTCACTGTGACATAAATGATCTCTCACTTGTTATCTTCTAGTAAATGTTTATTGATTAAGAAGCCTCTTTCAGCTTCTGCATTACCTGGAGATATCGCTAACTACTTTTTGCAATTATTTGGGTTTTTTGTGAAGAAATATAGTTTGAATAGAATGTATATAATCTTTGCCCATTAAAATCTTTCACTTTGTTTTGGGGAAATTGTGTTTCTCAAAATCTTGGCCATTGGCTAAATCTAATACCATCTTCTAGTATCGAAATTTGACCACAATCTAAAAGACATTCACAGAAAATCTTCATTATTGCAAGGCTTGTATTATTGCTTCCTTTAATTTGTAAATGTATCTAAGAAACTTAAGCCTTTAGTTGCAGCAAACTTTATTGGATTTTTGTCTTGAAGCTTTACAATAATAGTTTGTATAATTTTCTGACATTCTAACCTAAATTTAATGAAATATTTTTTATCAGAGCTTTGATGCAAGGCTCTCTTAGCTCCCAAACCATCTATATTTGTAGATTGAAGGAGAAAATCTTTTTTTAAAAACATCAAATCTACATAGATCAGCTCCTTCTTAGCTTATCAATAATATTGGGCTTACAAATCTTTTAAAAAAATTTTGTTAACAAAGTTGTTTTTTTTATATATATATATATATATATATGGAGAAAGAGACATTTGATTGGAACTGTGAAAAATATTTCAAAATCATATGTTATTGCTGCAAAAAATTCAAGTTTTGCTTGAATTACAAGAACAGAGATTAAATTACTTGAAAGAATTGAAAAACTTTTACTAGCAGAGCATTTATATACTTTCTGTTTCACACATTCAATATATTTTTTAAATGAGAAAGGGGAATTAAATGCAAAGCTCCATTTCCAGCAACCTTATTCCTGTGAAACATTGAGGAAATTGGTTTCCTTTAGAGACTTCGCAGAAGCCTGGTCTTCTTGATGGGCTATTTTTAAAAATAGGAGTATTATAGGCTGTTCTCATAATTAAAGATATCCCAAGATAATTTTTTAAAACCTTCTTTAAAGGCTCCATTTATAAGAGGATATCCGCAGGACCCAATTTTAATAATTTTTTTGACTTTTCAAAGTCTCTTTGTAGGTACTCAATCAGCTTCTAGTTGACATGAGGTCCAACCATAGAGACCTGAAAACTTTTGAAATATACTTTTCAATTTTTATATCAGGAAAATTGCCAGCAGAAAGTGAAGCTGCCAACTTTGCACACCTATGTCAATGCACTATTGGACTACACAATAGTGGGTGGGTTTTGACGGATGTGGATGACCTTTGATAGGCCCTTGTGGCTTTTGTCATCCGAGAAATTATTTTATATGTTATGTTATGTTAGTACTTGAAACATCTTCTGACTATGGTAATTTACAGATGCTGAGAGCTCATTATCAAGGAACAGCAAACAGGCGGTCATCAGACTAAGATGACCAACTTTTTCGCTCCACATCACCCGCCTACCGCTGCTGTCACCGATGTTCATGACCCAGTGCCAGGATCCATCACTTTGTAGCGGGCCCCGAACAATCTATCCAACCCGCTTCCTACACTAAGTCAGATGTGAGAATGAAATGGATTGTATATACAGTCCTTTATTTACAAATATATATATATATATATATATATATATACAAAGAAAAACATATGAATACTACCAATCACAAGAAAAATATTTACAAAAATTTAAACAAACAACAAACAAAGAGACAAAGAAAGGCCTTTCTCTTACATAGTACCACGCTTTCTAGGGGTTTAGGGTCCCCCGGGGAAAAGTCTTGCTGGCTGCCATTCCTGTGAGCAAAATTGTTGAGTATGTCTTTAAAGTCATTTGCTTCTGTGCTCATATATATATACAAGCCGGTTGCAGTCTTGAGGTTATTACAGCCCTACCATCCAAATAAATTATAATATGGACATTCAATTTAAATTATTCCCCAAATTTTGTAACTAGCCACTCTTTACAAAAGGAATATTATCGGTAAATTCTAACACAATAATAGAATGGCTTCTGGAAAGAGAAGTATTTTTTTCAAATAAAACAGGAAATCCAGAATATATATAATATATATATATATATATATATATATATATATATATATATATATATATATATATATATACAAACACTCTCACATTCCCTCTATCACAACTTCTACCACTGATGTGCCTGACCAAATGCCAGGACCCAGCACTTCTGCCACAGGACCTAATGCTGCCTTCTTGGGATTTTTTCAAGATCCTGATGACCCAATAGACCTAGGCTTAGACTCGGAATAACAAGTATTCTGAGTCTTGTACATAGTATAAATACATCTTTAAATACTACAGTACAACTATAGGTAAGTAAAACAGTTAGTTCAGTTGTTTAATTACTTATTATATTATATTTATGTAAAGTACTTGGTTATGTTACAAAAAAGTAACTTTATTGTATACCGGTGTTTATTGTATGTAAGTACTTTCAAGCAACAGATCACCCTTCCCCCTTTTTAATCCGTTAAATTGAGGGTCTAGTGTAATTAATGCGATTGGCTCTGCACATTTATCAAAATAATAAAGACGAGAGCACCACCTACTTTAGGCTATTTTCGCCCCCAAAATAACTTATTAATTACTTTCAAAATGTGGGCCTTTGCTCCAAAACATCCCACTTAATTGTGGGAGGTTGCACAGACCCTGCAACTTTAAAAAAAAATTGCAATATTCCTAATTCAAAAAGCTAACATTTAAGCAATTGCTAAATGTCAGTGGCACTATACTCGTCTTAAATTACCTAATAAATAATCACTTCACGGCAAAGGCTAAACCATCTGCCCCTTTCACTATTATAATCAAGACGCACTTGTTTTCCACACCTGTCGCAAATCTTCGCTTCAAAAATGAGGCCATGATCTATACAAAAGTCTATTAAATTGACCAAGGAATTAATAAAAGTCATATTAAGTACAACAAACCAAATGCACAAGAATCACACTCTTTTAACTGCTTAGCTGCATGGTTGCCAATATTTGAAATAAGGTTGAATTAAGGATTGCCAGTGTGTGAAAATAATGGTTTATTTTAACATTAACCCACGAAGTGCTGGCCTTTTTGTCCGTAAGCGCGGCGCCTCATGCACACTCTTGACAGAAATAAACCATTATTTTCACACACTGGAAATCCTTAATTAGTATTTCTACACTATTTTTTCAGCAGTTTGCATGGTATATTATATATCAATAGAATGCACACAGAATAAGGAATAATAATTGGCATAAAGTGAAGCACCTTGAATATGAAGATAGACTGAGAGTATTAAATATGTTCTCATTTGAAGGAAGATGTGTGAGGGGAGATATGACTGAGCTTTTTAAAATCTGTTCTGGGATGGATAAGTTGGATTTAAGCAAGTTATTTGAGTTGGAAGGTAGTAATAGGACTAGGGGTCACCACTTAAAAATTTTAAAAAACAGAGGTGCAGTCCAAACTTGAATGTATTCAAATGCAGATTAGACGATTATATTTGGAGGGAGGGTTAACTTTGGGGGTATTTTTGACTCATTCGTGTGGATGCAGTTTTTTATTATTGTATATTACGATTTATTTAGATTTTGACGAGTCGATGATGATGCTTTTTGTTTTTGACACATTCCTAATTATATATTGTAGATGCATGATCTGACACAATCCTCTGGATTGATTAATTTGTATATTGTAGATGCATGATCTGACACAATCCTCTGTATTGATTAATTTGTATATTGTAGATGCATGATCTGACACAATCCTATGCATGCATTTTGTGCGTGGGTTTTGACAGATGTGGATGAACTTTGATAGGCCCTTGTGGCTTTTTTCATCCTTGAATTTATGTTATATTATGTTATTTTTTAAAAGTGTCCACCATCTCATAAGTATTCTTTCCCCTGAATTCTATATCCCACCTAGTCTGATTTAGCAAGTGCATAATTTATCGTAATCGCCCCTATAAAAATTTTGAGTTTTTGTGGAGTTTGTTGATGTTCTTCCTTTCACTATTCCCAAGTTAAAATGAACCATCTGATGATCAATATTTCCCAATGCTTCCTTGACAGTCAACTCCTGAATCAAGTGATCATAATTTGAAAGAACTAGATCTAATATATCTGTACCCCTTGTTCGTTTATTAACAAATTGAGTAAAAAAATTATCCTCAAAGCATTCTACAAGCTTACAGCTTGCTCTATCCCTTCCTATCATATTTCCCCAGTCCACAGAATTTAAATTAAAGTCACCAAGAATAACTGTATCTACTTCACATCCTTTATTTATTTCACTGATCATAAAGTCATCAATACAATGTCTGTCTGGGTGGTCGGTAAAAGGGTCCCAAGTGTATTATCCTATTTTTACTGACCCTAATATCTATCCACAGTGACTCAATTTCTCTTTGCTTTATAGAAGTATTTAGATTTGAAGAAATGCTATTTCTGATATAAATAATTAACCCACTACCAGTCCACTCTCCTTTGACTAATGTACATATCATAATCCTGTAATTCAAATTCACTTACATTGTCATTAAATTTATTTTCATTAATCTATGATTATATTACATATATTATATCTATATCTTCATCAATAATATAACTAAATAACTCATCTTTCTTATTTCTAAGACTATGAGCATTGGTATAAAGACAACTCAGCCCTCTTATCCCTGAAGCACCTCTTTTAGAATGTATACCTTCCGCTCTATCTCCTCTACATCTCTTTCCTTTCCCTGCCTCACCATGTACTCTTATTTTCCCTGACCACTATCAGTAACTAGTTTCCCACCTGCAAAGACCCAATAACACTATCTAACTCCTGCCACAACATGTCAACCCCAGCCCGGCTTAGATGGAGTCCATCCAATGCCTTATTCACGTAAAACCAATTCCAAACATCTACAAACACTAATCCCGACTCCTTGCACAGGCCTTTCACATACTCATTCAGTCTAATTGCGCAAGACAACCATTCCATCCTCACATCCAATCTCGGAAGCACACATGAAAAAACACCTTCCACTCATCCTTTCAACTAACCTTTTGTACCTCTCGTAACTCACATGAATCCACCTTCTTTACATCATTTACTCCCACATGCGTAATCACAACTTCATCCCTCTCACACCCAGACACCAGACTATCATTCCTTTCAGACACATCGTTTATACCAGCACAAGGCAAACAAACTTTCATTCCCTTCCATTTGCTTGCACTCAACTTCTTATCTAAATATCTAATCTGAGTCGCTCATAACGGGCACCTCAGTCATCCTCCTAGTCCCCCTAGGCCTCACTTCACCCTCCTTCCTGTTCTCATTCAAACCTCCACTTATTCTACTTTCTGCCACAACATCAGATAAATCACTTTCAACCTCTTCTTCTCTCAGGGCATCGAATCTGTTAGTCAGCCTAACAGTTTCCATATCCCTCTTACTCACACACCTAACTTGTCCTAACCTATCCATTCTATCCATATTCACCGACCATTCATCTTCACTTACATTAATATATTTTGTCAAGCCAATAACATCCTTTCGCCTCATCAATTTGGCTTTCGTGCAGGCTTATCTGTGTCTGAACAGCTTCTGAGCACTTATGATTATATCAGCAATCAAGTGGACTCTGGCCAAGCTGTTGATGTACTATACTTTTGACTATAGCAAGGCCTTTGATTGTGGTTAATCATCAGCTGCTTCTATTAAAGCTTTCTCTGATAGGCATAGGTGACCCACTGCTAGGTTGGATAAGAGATTTCCTGCATGGTAGGAAAATGAAAGTTGCGTTCAGGGCTCTTCTAGTCATAAGTCGATATATCAAGTGGTGTTCCTTAGGGCTCTATAATTGGACCAGTCTTATTCCTTGTATATATAAATTATGTTGCTGCTGGTCTTAATTGCAACTTTACCTTGTTTGCAGATGACCTTAAGTTGTATCTGGCTTCACCACTTGGTGTTGGTGGGGTTCTTGGTTTCAGTGAGACTCTACAAAATGACATATCCTTGCTCTACCGCACAAGTCAGTAATGGGACCTGAAATTCTCTGCAAATAAGTGTGCTCGAGTATGCTTTTGTAGGCCCAACACTATACCCTGTTTTTGATTATTTTATTGGGAATTGTCCTATTCCTAATAAATTCTCCTTCAAAGATCTTATTCTGGTGGATTCCTCTCTTAAATTTCATTTGCATATCAGTGAAGTGTTCAGCAAAGCAAGTGGAGTTGCAAATGGTATTCTTAGGGGCACAGTTTGCCGGTCTCCTGATTTTATGAAACAAGTTTTTATTTCTCATGATCATCCCATTATTGATTTTGCAAGTGTACTTTGGAATACTGGTTATGCCGGTGATTTTAAACTCCTGGAATCTGTACAAAGAAGATGGACCAAAAATGTTGAAGGATTCATAAATTTGCCTTATATCGAGCGTTTAACAAACCTGAATTTGTTCTCTATCAAGGGTAGAATGCTGCAATCTGATTTGATCATGGTGTGGAAAACTTTGAATGGCCACTGCTCCCATCTTGAACACTTGTTTGCATATGCTGACAGTATTTGTACGAGAGGTCATACTAAGAAGACTTTTGTACCTATGTATTTCACAGACATTAGAGCTTGTTTCTTTTCAGTTAGGATCATAAATCTCTGGAACACTCTTCCTGAAGAGTAAGTATCTGCTCCTTCCTTGCAGTCTTTTAAAAGTAAATTGACTGTCTTCCTTGGTAATTCTCTTTTTGAAATTTAATGGCTTTTCTCATTGTGTCAATCATTAGCCAACCATATTGCCTCTCCTTGTTGTCATTTTTCTTCGCTGTTCTTGTTGGAGGACACAACAGTGACTGGTGAGGGAGAAGACCCTCATCAAGGTAAGCACCCAGCAAACAAACTCTCACTCCCTTCCATTTGCTTGCACTCAACATCCTAACTAAATATTTAATCTGAGAGTCACACATCAGATGCGGATGACCTTTGATAGGCCCTTGTGGCTTTTGTCATCTGTGAAATTATGTTATGTTATTAGCAAGCACCTCAGTCATCCTCCTAATCCCCCTAGGCCTAGCATTACCCTCCCTCCTATTCTCATTCAAACTACCACTTATTTCACTTTCTGCCACAACCACATCAGACAAATCACTTTCAACCTCTTCCTCTCTCAGGGCATCGAATCTGTTAGTCAACCTAACATATTCCATGTCCCTCTTACTCATAGATCTAACCTATCTATTCTATCCATATTCACTCACATGACATGAGTCACTTCTTTCTCTCCAGTCTCTAGTCTAGGCCTATCTTTCACCCTCCTGGTCCCAGCCACATTCTTCATGCGTACACTTGCAACCCTTCTCACTTCGTTCACCAACTCACTTAATCTCTTGCACACATCACGCAACCAACTCACTTCCTCTACCAAAGCCACATAACAAACGGTTACAAACCGGGCATTCAGATACAAGTGGTCTTCTTTCAACACCACAAAAATCACAAACTACATACACACTGCTTACATCAAAAGGCATACTCACATCATCCAAAGCAACAGCCATACTGAGAAAATTTTCAAAATATAATTAAAAATTCCTTTACTATTATATCTAATACTCAAAGTTAACTATCTTCCCGAACTTAAATGAAAAAAATGTCACTGAATAGAGCGCTCGGTGAGAACATGTCCGATTGCTACCTAATCGATAGGTGCATCCATAGGATTGTCAGATCAGGCATCTACAACAATTTAAATCATCCGCAAGGAATGTGTCAAAAACAAAAAAACATCAGCGATTCTCATCAAAATCAAAATCACTCATAATATATAATGATAAAATCTGCATCCAGAGAAATGAGTCCAGAATACCACCACCACCCACCAAAAAAGTTAACCCTCCCTCCTCATATATCATCCAATCTGTGCTTGAAAACATTTAAATTTGGACAGTAAAACTAAAAATCCAACCCTGCGAGCTTCCCCACTCACGTTTCCATAATATTTTGTCCCTTTCCCAAACTTTTTCACCTAAATGTCTCATTAATTGTTTTATTACTTGTTCCTGAGGTCGAGTGTAGCCCCCACCCCATAGTAACAATGTAAATAGTTATCTTATTCTAAAAATTAGGCAAGATAAAAAAGAATATTTCAAGAATAAAATAATATCTTGTAATTCTAACCAATCTAAACTTTGGGTGGTCTTAAATAGACTATTAGGTAATAATCAACCTCAAATTCCTGATATTACTTGAATACTTGAAGAAGGTGCAAGGACCCCACCTGGCCATCTCATTGTCGAGACCGCAATCCTCTTCTCGCTAAATCAGTCACAGAGTTGCTGTGAGCCTGGGGGAGACCAGGTACTGGTGGCTCGTTGGGTAGAGAGAAGAGAAACTTGCTTAGCTGCGCCTTGAATGCATTAAGACTTCCAATCAATGTCAGCTCTGGTGGCAGGGAGTTCCACAAATGTGGACCTACTACAGTGAAAGAGGAGTTGTACTTTGTTAGAAGTGCTGGGTTGGAGCCTCTTAGTGGCGGAATAACTGCTTGTATAACCAGTCTTGATTGGGGATGGAATTTTATTTGGGGATCGTTGGGACATACATCATGTAGTATCTTATAAATATTAATTATAATAAAATGTTTCCTCCTTCTTTGTAAGGCCATTAAGCACAATTTTTTGAGTCTCTCCCAGTATGTAAAATTATGATATCCACAAATTTTTCTCGTGTATTCTCTTTGGACAGATTCAATATACTGAATATCACCTACCCTGACTGGGTTCCACAGAGGACAGGCATATTCTAGGTGGGACCGGACCATGGACTTGTAAATAATTAACTTAGAAAGGGAATCTCTAGACCCAAATACGCTAAGTGCCCAGGCAGCTGCATTTCTTGTTCTCAGACACATCGTTCGTATATGGGGAGTCCATGACAGGTCACTAGTTAGAATAATCCTGAGGTCCCTCAATTTATCCACAGGGTACAACTGGAGAACCGCATCTACCACGTAGCTTTGGAGATCTGTGAGGAAGGGCATTTCAGCTATCCACAGTTCACGTCAAGTTTCATGCATAATCAGGTCCAATTTTTGTTTAGGCAACACCATATTATTGCTGTGCGACCACTCCATCACCGTCATTAGATCGTCTTGGAGGGAGGCCTTATCTGTACTGCTGATTATCTTTTTGGATATTCTTGTGTCATCTGCAAAAAATCTGACTCGAGTTTTGGACGACAGATTCCATGTCATTGATAAATATCAAGAACAATACGGGACCCAAAACTGTACCTTGGGGGACACCGCTTTTAACCGGAGCACGTAAAGAGTGATGTCCATCAATGACAACAACCTGTGTCCGATCACATAGAAATGATTCTACCCAGTAAATTATCTTTTCATGGAATTTATATATTTTCAGTTTTTCAATCAAGAGTCTGTGGTCTACTTTATCAAAAGCTTTTGCATAATCCAGGTAGATAGCATCAGTGTTAGCTCCATCGAGTAGACCACGTAAAACTTCGTCAACATGAGCTATCAGCTGTGTCAGCGTGCTACGACCGGATCTGAAGCCATGTTGATTTTTCATTATAATTTTATTTTCCAGAAATTTGATCATAATTTTCCTGAGACAACGCTCAAAAATCTTGATAAAATGGGATGTCAGTGTAATGGGCCTATAATTTCCAGCAATTATTTTGTCGCCTTTTTTTGTGGATTGGAGTTATATAAGCCATTTTGTAGAATTTGGGGACTATTCCATATTTAATAGATTCATTCCAGATAATGAACAGAGGTTTTACAATTGAACTTGCAAAATTTTTATAAATTTTGCTGAGATACTGTCTGGTCCACTAGTGGAATTATTATTGATCTTGTGCTGATTGCATCCAAGATCTCCACTTCTGTTAGATTAATTTTGTCATCTGTTGTGGGTTCTTCAATATTTGGGGAGGCAAAGTTTGGTAATCTTAAGCCCTCGGCATCAGGGTTGCTGTATACATCTGAAAAGTGTGATTGGAGTATATTTGCTATGTTGGTAGGGTTGCTAACAAGGTCTCCCACATTACTTTTGATAAGGTGGACCCTATTCTTCATGCTTAATCTAGTCTTGGCGTATGAGTAAAAGCACTTGGGATTTTTTTTTTATATTAGAAATTGCAATTTTTTTTTTAATCTTTTTCTTGTTGTTTTAGGTGACATTCCTTTATGTCAAATACACAAAGTGCCAACTCTCGTTCTAATTTCCTGATTCTATTGTCATTTAAAGCAGTCCTCTTTACTTTCTGTAGCTTGCTCTGGATTCTCTTCTTTTTTCTTCTTAAGGCGTGTGCTTTTGGGGGCTTTCCACTTCTTGGTCTCTTTCTGGGGATATATTCCATAGCCAACTGAAGCAGAATCATTGTGACTAGGATAGGAAACTCTTTGAAGCAACACATATTGCGAAATGCCTGCCAATCAGTTTCATAGATGGCAGTGTTGAGCTTTTCATAGTCACCTCTGGAAAAATCAAGTCCTCTGAAATCATCACAGGACCTGTCTGACGTGTCTGGTCTACGATTTTCATACTGTCCTTGTTTTTTTTATTTTAACAAGGGAATGGTCAGATATCATTGTATCGACAGTCGCGGTGGATAAAACTAAGTTTGGATTGTTAGTGCAAAAGATGTCAAGGACGTTATTACCTCTTGTTGGGATGTGAATGTATTGGTTCATCATCTTTTCAGAGAGAAATTGAAGAAGGGAACCACCTATCTCTTGATTTAGTGATGTAGTTCCTGGTTTGAAGGATTCATCAGACCAGTCAATAAACGGAAAGGTGCACATATGTGCACCCTTTATTGTGTACAAATGAATAATAACATAAGGATTCTGTTTAGTAGAGTCATAAGGCAAGCACAAGGACCAAGAGCGAACAAGTCTCGAAGCATCCCATGTGCAGGCTTATATAGCGACCAAGCGGAAGCGACTATGAGAGTCCCACATCACGACTCCGAGGAGTCATGATGTCACAATTCTTGCACCCCAAAGACTTGGCCACGATGGTAAATCCGCAGGATTTATGGATGTGGAGACCCATGTCACTCTTGGCCTGCGGAACAAAAATATGAAATGAAATAAAACAAAGACACATTCTGGAACATATTCCATGAGGAAGGGAAGTAGTTTTCCTCGGTTGATCATGGAGACACTGAAGAGACGCACATACAGGAAGCTCAGGGCGGTGACCAAAAGGGTAATGAATTCTCCCACAAAGGCGGGACAAGGGGACCTGAATATAAAGGAGGAAAGATTACCCCTTGGGGACACCCATCCCATGGCTTCTTCCGAGACGTCAGTGAAGGCTCGACCCCATGTGACCTCCAGGAGGTTCCATGGCACCCAATCCGATGAAAGGAGGGCCTCTAGCAGCGAGACCCTGGGGGGAATGGGAGTAGGTCCACTGGGCCCAGAAGAAGGGTAGTGAGGTCGCCCCGTAGATGAAGTTGAGGAGGCCTCCCAAGCGGCCCCAGAAATCCGAGGGGTATGCCACCCGGGGAGCCCAATTAAGCGTGTAGGCCAGGCATCCACTCATCTTGGGGGTGAGACGGGTGGAGTTGGAAGTAAGGTTAATCTTGATGTCCAAATAGATCAGGGACTTACATGGTTCAAGGGTACTTTTGGCCTTGTTAATTCCCAGACTGGTGGTGAAGAGGGCATCTCGTAAGTTTCGGAGGGCACGGGCATCTCCCAGGAACAAGATGTCATCCAGGTAGATGTATGTAATACAGTTGTATTTCTGGTCGAAGCAGGAGAAAATGGGAGCCATGCACATTTGCATAATGTATGGGGCCCCCGAAAAAACCATGGGGAGGCAAGTAAACCTATAAGTGTCGTTTCCACATTTAACCCCAAACCATCATCGGGCGTTGGGGTGGAGCGGGATGTGGTAAAACCTGTTACGCAGGTCGATCTTGATGGCATTAGTATTGGGGCCGGCTTCCCAAAGGACCTTACCTAGGGGAAGCAGGTGGAATGAAGGGGGTTTATACCCTTCCCGAGGCTGACAATGAAGACATGTCATATACCACTCGATCCTCTTCTTTATTTCGGGGAATGAGGAATAATTTGTGAGTGCACATGATCTCTGATGAACGCTCAAGTACCTTGAAGCGTACTAGCGACTGGATGGACCCAACCAGGGCAGGGGCGTTTTTTTTCAAAATTTTGATATGTGCCCAGGGTCCCATGCTAGCAGGCGTTCGTGTTCCGTCATCTCAAAGTCCTGCAATTCTAACCAATCCTCATAATGAGGGTTATCTTTGGGAAAGATAGAAGGCAAAATTACAGGAGGGGGGGGGGGGGAAGAAGGGGAAGAGGGTCCACGGATATCACCACAGGTTCCAGGGGGCCCATAAACCACTCACCAGAAACCACAATCCCACGGCCGTCGTCCGCCCCAACCTCCACATCGATACCAAAGGGGTCCTGTGGGGAGAGAATATTTATACAGGGGGGAAGGGGGGTGGGGGTTATTTCGGGTCCAAACAGGACTTCCCCCTCCTATTATAGATTACTGGGTCGATGTCAATACCCACAACATGAGAGGAATGGAGCCTGGCATCCTTAAAAGCGTAGCGCCAATTAACCAGGCCCTGAAGATGGTAAAGGCGAAGACGTGCATTGACCCGCATTTCCCCAGGCATGAGGAGATGCTCCCTTAGGCGATGCAAAATAAGAAGGAGGTTGATTTCCTCGATATCCCTAGTCCTTAGATTTCCCTTCGGGCTGGTAATACACAGCCTAAAGGTGGTGGCCACGAGTTCCCAATCTGGGGTTACGCGGCCGGGGAGCACCCTTTGTGGAAAATCCTGGGATGGCTGAAAACACTGAGACGTGTGTGGGATGCTCTCTAAGGCTTCAGCAAGGGAACGTGTCACAAAATTAGGGGCAGAGTGATCTACAGGGGAGCTGGTGGAGGGTTGTGGGGCCTGTGGGGCATGTTGTGTAGGAGCCACCTCTGAGATAGACATGAATTAGAGTTCTTTATACAGAAAACTCAAAATATTCAGGAGGAAATTGATAATATAGTCTCAATCAATAACTATTCTGATCTTTATCTTAATTATATGTCTAACTACTCCAATTGTTTTGCTGAAATAAATGAATTCACTGCAATTTCTATCTCAGAAACTAGTTCCATATTGAACTCTGTGAATAAAACCTTCTGTGAAGTTGATAAATTTAACTTCTCAAAATTGCTATGTGCCATAGAGCATCTTGTACCCATTTTTACTGCAATACTAAATAAATGTTTTTCTTCTGGCAATTTTCCACAGTCTGAAAAAATTGCTGTGGTAAAGCCCCTATTAAAAAAAGCATCATTAAATAATGATGAATTAATAAATTATCGTCCGATATCCCATTTATCTTTTCTCTCTGTCAAGTGGTTCTGCCTATAAGCAGATTAAAAAATTGCTATATCATTGTTACTAGATAAGTAGGGGGTTAACCGAAGCACAATTGCCTTTTCAATGACTTTTGAGAGAAAAGATAAATGGGATATCGGATGATAATTTATTAATTCATCATTATTTAATGATGCTTTTTTTAATAGGGGCTTTACCACAGCAATTTTTTCAGACTGTGGAAAATTGCCACAAGAAAAACATTTATTTTGTATAACTTTCAAAATCACAGCTCATCTATGCTTGTTCTTCTGGATTTAAGTGCTGCATTTGATACCATTGATCATACATTACTTCTAATGGACTTAGCTAAAACTGGAATCAAAGGAAGGGCACTTTCTTTTCAAATCATACCTGGAGGGACGTACACAAATGGTCTCTCTTAACAACTCATTGTCATAACATAACATAATTTCACGGATGACAAAAGCCACAAGGGCCTATCAAAGGTCTTCCGTATCCATCAAATCCCACCCACATAATGCATCCATAGGATTTTGTCAGATCATGCATCTACAATATACAATTTAACAATCCATAGAAATGTCCAACGATGCATCTACAATATATAATTTAAAGCCTCCATAGGAGTCTGTCAAAAACAAAATCAAAGTCCCCCAAAATATACAATAAAAAGAAACTGCATCCACAGGAATAAGTCAAGAAACATATCCACATACCAAAAAGTAAGAAATTAACCCTCCCTCCCCATATAATAATTCCACTGCTTATTTTAATAAACAGTACTGTATGTATGTAAATATTCCAATAATAATTATAATCACATTTAATATATCTTAATTGCTAATAATGACAACTATACAGCAGTAATTGTAGTATCTGGCAACTCTTATGCACACATCAGGGATGATTTTTTTTTTAAGGGGCTATCTGGCGACTGCCCACTTAGGCATAAGTCGCCGTAAACAAACAGCCTAGTTCTAGGCTACTTTAAAAAATTTGAACAGGAAACAACAATAAAAAGAAGTAACAATAACAAAACAATAACAAAAAACAACTAAACCTAGTTAAATAAAAGGGAGAAGGCCGGCCTCCCCCAAATAGTCAACAAGTCCACCAGTCAATGTGCACACACTCGTCCCGAGTACAAGGGACAGGCGGTAGCGACCCCGCCCATCCCGGTACTAGGACAGGTATCGTGCGCCAAGATCACCCAGACTGGGACATTCAACAAGAATGTGATGAACAGTCTGGGGGAGGATGCAGTCCAGGCATGTTAACATAACACATGGCGTAAAAAAAATAGATAGTGAAGTGAGAAGGAAAAGGGATGTGAGGAAGGTATGGGTGGGGATGAAGCAGGTTGTTAAAAACCCCTGTGAAAATAGAGGCCAACCAGAGAAAGTTGTGAGAGAGGTTGTAAGGGAAGTGAGGAAGTAAGGGAGAAATACAGGCTGTCTGAAAGAAGGAGAAGAGGATAAGCTGGGGCCAGACGGGGCGCTGAGTCCTGTCAGCATGGTGACCAGGAAGGCAAATCGCCGCGTCCCTTATGGGGAGGATAGCATGCAATCCCCCAAGACACCATAGCTACCAGACCGAACTCTGTTCAGGTGGGAACAGTCCTCCTGGTATAAAGTCCAGATATGTAATACTTATAATAATAATTATAATACATAATAATAATACCCAGTAATAGTAATACATAATAATTATACTCAATAATAAATAATAATAATAAATAATCAAATATAAAAATACTAATAATAAAATAATACTAATAAATAATAACAATAATAACTAATAATAAAAAGGTAAAGTAGTGCTGAATGCGGGTGATGGGAAAGCGCACAGACTTTCCCAGGCCCCATCAGAGTTTAAATGAACCCAATGGCAGGGCTTCCCTAATTTTCATTCAGAGCTTGAGGATGTGCAGCTCTTTTATGTACCAAATCTAACAGCCTACACAAGGTACCCCTCTGTGCAACTTCTCTAGATATCAAGTATAACAGGCTACCCACCTGCAGGGGCATAGACTACATAGAGGAGTAAACCTCTTCTCAACTAGAATAAAGTTGGAGGGGCCTCTGGAAAAGAATAAGAGGGGGGCATCTTTTCTGAGGTGGAGCTGCCAGGAGGCAGTCAAAGGGGTGTCTTATGTTACCTCATCCTCCCCTATAGCTAGGGAGGGTGGGGCAGCATCTCTGTGTATATCCAGTCCCCCACTATTACTTTCTATTGCCTTGGGAGGATAGAAACACACAATTCCAGAATGTGCTAATTTACACATACTCAGTGTGCACAGGTTCAAGCTAAGATGGGCCTTACAACCTGACCTGCCAGTGAGGCAAAATTGTCCTTGAGCTTTGACCATCAAAGATGGTGCTGATGTAACCACTTTATAAGTGTACTGGATGGTGAGTAGAGTAGATGACCCAACACACCCTGCGCCTAATACTTGCCTTAGCCAATGAGCTTTTGGCCCTCGCCTCCGGTAGGGACCTCACGGTATACACTACAACTTGACTCAGAAGCCATAAGAGGACAAATTATGACAAGCAATCAGAACCTTTGTGGATAGAAGAGCAACTTTGGAATGGGGTATGTGGGTATGTAAAAAAGACAAGTAGAGATAAGATGGTCATCACCTATTATTGTCATGTATTTTTTGAGAGAGAGAGAGAGCCCATCTGATGACTGCCTACTAGAGCAAAAGTTACCATACTCACATGACAGCCTACTTACTACTAGGTTAGATTAAAAAACAAGATAAAAAATGACAAAGGTCGAACACAGGCTTAAATAAAGAAAGAAAGCAACAAAACAAGAGGGGAGTGCTCTGGCGTCAGGGATAGACCTGCCTCCCCTGGGCAACATGCAACATAAAAAAACAACAGTCAAATAAAGTAGAGTAGGCCAGTCTCATCCCAAAAGTCAAATAAGCCACAAGTCTGTATGCACAAACCAGTGCCGAGTACAAGGGACAAGCAGTAGCAACCCCGCTTGTCCTGGTACTGGGATAGGTAACATCATCAAAGATCACCCAGACTGGGAAATTCAACTAGAAGGTGCTAAACAGTCAGAGGTCAGGGGTACAATGCAGTTGTCACAATAAGACACAGGTGAGAACTCCATCAAATGGCGATGTGTCCTGCAAATGTGTCCAATTCAGAGACAACAGAAAGCAACCTGAAACAGGCAACTTTAAGTTCTCCTCAACCATCTCCCATCTTCTTTGCCAAGCAGCCTGTATTTCTCCTATGTAATCGGTGTGAGGAAGAATGAAACACTGGTCTGGTCATCCAGTCCTAGCAGAGTGTTTGGTACCCTCATGGTGTACTCATTTCCCACAATTCCTACTGTCATGTCCAGGAAACTTGCAGAAGATAATCTCATCATCCACTCAGCTCACCACTGGAATTGAAATACAGTGTCCCACAGGGCTCAGTGCTTAGTCCGATACTTTTTTCCTTATATACATCTGGGCTTATTAATATTATGAAGGCACATGGAGTTGGCTATCACCTTTATGCTGATGATGTACAAATCTATATTCCCATCACCGGTCTTTCTTCTTCCATATCTAAAGTAAATGCACTTCTCATTGACTTAAAATTATGGATGCATGGTAGAAAATTGAAACTTAATGAAGGTAAAGCTGAAGTTATACTTTTTAGTAAGGATAGAACTCATATTCTCTCCCTGTAGGGATCACCTTAATACAGAATAAGCTATCCTCATCACTCAGACTCCGGTACCTTGGCATTATCTTTGATACCAAACTCCCTTTCATTGACCACTTTAATTATATAATTAAGCTCTGCAATTACCATCTTAGAAGAATCTCCTTGCTTACTAAATATCTGAATCAGAAAACTACTGTGATTCTGATACATACCTTTGTAATCTCTCATATTGACTACTGCATTTCATTATTTGAAGGCAACAAAAATAATACCATCCATGAAGCACCTGGAATATGAAGATAGACTGAGGGTATTAAATATGTTTTCATTTGAAAGAAGGTGTGTGAGGGGAGATATGATTGAGCTTTTTAAAATCTTTTCTGGGATGGATAAATTGGATTTCAGCAAGTTATTTGAGTTAGAAGGTAGTAATAGAACTAGAGGCCACCACTTAAAGATTAAAAAACAGAGGTGCAGGCTGGATGTTAGAAAATATTTTTTCACTAACAGAGTGGTGGATTATTGGAATCGTTTGCCACCTGAGACTGTAGACAGCCCAAACTTGAATGTTTTCAAGAGCAGATTGCATGATTATATGGGGATGGAGGGTTAATTTCTTACTTTTTGGTATGTGGATATGTTTCTTGACTCATTCCTGTGGATGCAGTTTCTTTTTATTGTATATTTTGGGGGACTTTGATTTTGTTTTTGACAGACTCCTATGGAGGCTTTAAATTATATATTGTAGATGCATCGTTGGACATTCCTATGGATTGTTAAATTGTATATTGTAGATGCATGATATGACAAAATCCTATGGATGCATTATGTGGGTGGGATTTGATGGATACGGAAGACCTTTGATAGGCCCTTGTGGCTTTTGTCATCCGTGAAATTATGTTATATGTTGTTAATCTACCTAAGAGAGAACTGAAAAGATTGTAATCACTCCTAAATAGATCTGCTTGATTAGTATTCAATCTGCCTCCTGGTACCAGTACCTCTTCTTACTTGTTTGATTTGCACTGGTTGCCTATAATAGCACGCATTAAGTTTAAAATTTGCTTGTTAATATTTAAAGCACTTAAATTTGGAGTGTCATACCTTATTAGAGAGATGATTACCAACTATGATAAATATGTAGATTAGCGACTCGGACGAAAAAGTGGGGGGTTTTTGGTAAATATTTTTGTTCACCCATGTTGGAATATTCATGCGCAAAGTAGTTCCTTTAAACGATCTAACTAATTAGATTTAAATATATAAAAAAAAGTAATAAAAATAGTAAAATGGGAAAAAATATATTGAAAAATAAAAATGACTCCAAATGAGGATAATAAAAAGATATTAAGTGAAAAACAAAATAAAAATTCAAATCAGTCAGTTAAACCATTCCCCTCTGTAAATGTTGGGACATTATTCTATAAACAATTAGTATATATACTGGGGGACTGTGCCTCCCAGACCCCCCCAATTTAATGAAACTCAGGATCATCGTAGTGTTGTCCCCCCATTGTGTTTATCCCCACATGAGCCATCTCCTTAAATGTACTCTAAAAATGTGAAACATTTTGGAACACAGACAAAATAGTATGTCCCATCGTTTGAGTCGCTAATCTACATATTTACCCCCAACTATTCTTCGAACTGTAGTATGGCTCTCCGGGCCTAAGATAACCCTACTCGTCTGACTGCTCCTTATGTAGAGAGAGGAAATTCCTACTGTTTTAGAGCCTTTTCATATATTGCACCTAAATATTACAATGAATTGCCATTGTATATAAAATGTGCTTCCTCAGTTGACATCTTCAAGAAAAGGTTGAAAACACACCTGTTTCTCTCAGCATGTAACCATGACTCAAAAGCTATAGCATCTGATTATAAGTTATAAGAGTTGTTTGGGGGGTTTTTTTGGCCACGGTAGTTTCAATTGAACTCTACTAATGCTAAGTTACTGACTGTGGTATATAACCAATTTATACCAATCCAAGATGAGATCTTTGTAGATCAATAATAACTAAATGTATACCATAATTCATTTTATATCTGACATAGTGGTTACCTACAAATTTTTAAGATATTGACAAACTTTTTGTGTAGATTAATTAGACCTTAAGGTCTCTCAAGACTTATTTAATATATTAAATTTTGTATGTTTCTTATTCTTATATTTGACTGAGTGGTTACCCACAAATTTTCAAAGTTTTTCCAAACTTATAAAAGAAAACTCTATGAAATGTGAATTCTCTCAACATAACTATTTCAATTATAAAATGTAATCTGTTCTGTCTGTTTCTATACTGTACTATACCCAGCGCCTTTGAAACTTAGCCACATCGGCAACGTGATAAACGCGCTATATAAATAACATTATTATAATAATAATATGGCTCAAAATCAGCTTTGAGTAACCAAACACATTAAAACATTAGGTAAAACTGAAATAGTAAAATGAGTTTTATCATATTTGGAATGGACGAAATATTATGGGAATGCGAGGGGGGAAACACCCGTGCTCGCAGGGTATGGATCTTCAGGTTTACTGTTTGGATTATCTACTCATAACATAACATAACATAACATAATTACACGGATGACAAAAGCCACAAGGGCCTATCAAAGGTCATCCGACTCTGCAAAACCCACCCACAAAAAGCACCATCACCAGGGGAAGACAAAATCAAAGTCTCCCACAATATAATATAACGGATGACAAAAGCCACAAGGGCTCATCATAGGTCATCCGAGTCAAGCGGCCTCTTTTTCAAGGCACCCAAACTCCCAGGAAAACTACATCCAGAGGATTGCATCCAGAAACAAGTGTATCACCAATCAAGGCTTGTCAACAACTAAATCATGCAGCTATAGATATATACAAACAATATAAATATATACAAAACTTAGGAACCATCACAACCTTCCCTTCCCATAAACTCATCCAACCTACTCTTAAATACATTTAGATTTGGACTACCTACTACCCTCCATGGCAATTTGTTCCAGAAGTCTACCACTCTATTGGTGAAAAAATATTTTCTTAAATCCAACCTACACCCTTGCTTTTTAATTTTCAAGTGGTGACCTCTAGTCCGATTTCCATCATCTAACTCAAAAAACTTGCTAACATCCAATTTATCTATCCCGGAAAAAATTTTAAAGAGCTCAATCATATCCCCTCTCACACACCTCCTTTCGAACGAGAACATATTTAATACCCTCAGTCTATCTTCATATTCAAGGTGCCTCAGGGAAGGAATAATCTTTGTTGCCCTCCGTTGCACTGACTCAAGAAGGTTAATATCGTGTCTAAAATGTGGGGACCATGCCTGTATACAGTACTCTAGATGTGGCCTAACATAAAAGTTATAGAGTTTAAGAATAACCTCCTTACTTTTGTAACTGACATTTCTCTTAATAAAACCCAGCACTCTATTTGCCCTATTTCTTGCTTCAATACACTGCTTAGAAAACCTTAATGACTTATCTATTACTACTCATAGATCTTTCTCATCCTCTACTGAGCTCAGCCAATGCCCATCCATTTCATAGTTAAATTCTCTATTATCTTTTCCCATGTTAATAACTTTGCACTTATCAAGGTTGAAAGTCATTTGCCACTTATGTGCCCAGGATAACAATTTATTTAAGTCCCCCTGCACTTTAAAATTATCATCAATATCTTTAACTACAGCTGCTAATTTGGTATCATCCGCCAAAATTGACACTTTATTATTAACTGCCTCCCCAAGATCGTTTATATAGATGACAAATAATAATGGACCGAGAACTGATCCCTGAGGAACCCCACTGATAACATCCCTCCACTCTAACTTTACACCATTTAGCACTACCCTTTGCTTCCTGTCTTTCAGCCACTCAGCTATCCAATTTGAAACACCCCCACATATCCCAATCATTTTTAATTTATGAACTAGTCTCCTGTGTGGTACCTTATCAAATGCTTTACTAAAATCTAAGTAAATTATATCTACATTCTCTCCCTTATCTACTTGATCTGTTACAAACTCCAGAAAGTCTAGTAAGTTAGTCAAACATGATCTACCTGATCTAAACCCATGCTGAGCATCACTGATTAACCCCTCCCTCTCTAGATGTTGGCAAATCCCTTTTTTAACTATTTTTTTCAAGAATTTTACAGACTACAGGAGTTAGGCTAACCGGTCTAAAGTTATTTGGATCCTCTTTACTACCCTTCTTGAAAATGGGGACTACATTCGCTCTCTTCCAATCATCGGGTATTTCTCCATATTCCAATGACCTAGTATATAACTTGTCCAGAGCTATTGAGATACTTTCTACCAATTCTTTAAGTATCCTAGAATGAATATTATCAGGGCCGGAGGCCTTGGTAGGTAGTATCTAAATCACCTATTACTCCTTCTATCATCCTCCGATCCACACTAATGTTAGTAAACACCTCTTTCCCTGACCCATGAGTACTATACATAAGACTATTTAGTTTCTCCTTTGTAAATACTGATGCAAAATGACCATTTATTACCTCAACTATTTCCTCATCAGTTTCTCTCACAACTCCTTCAAATTTGATAGGTCCTATTTTAACTCTGCCAGACTTGTTATTAATTTTATAGTAACTAAAAAACTTTCTAGGATCTTTGTTGCTATCCTGAGCTAATTTAATTTCTGACACCCTTTTGTTCTTCTTTATAATCTTATTTAACTCATTCCTAGCCATTCTATAATCACTTAAATTTTGAATATTATTTTGTACCTGTAATTTTTTATATGCCCTTTTCTTCTCTGAAATTTTTCTAGCTATCTCCTGATTCCACCATAATGGTTTCCTACTTTTGTTCCTAATGGTCTTCATTGGGATACATTGTTCTTGGACTACATTTATTATATGCTTGAAAGTATCCCACATCCCATAAGCATTTTTAGCTCTGAATTCTATATCCCAGTCTACCAAATTTAGCAAGCTTCGAAATTTTACATAATCTCCCTTATGAAAATTTGGAACTTTTTCAGCATTCTCAGTTATTTTACCCTTCTCAATTCCCAAGTTAAAACGAACTATCTGATGGTCACTATTTCCCAATGCTTCCCCAACAGTCAATTCTTGAACTAAATGATCACTGTTAGAAAGTACTAAATCTAATATATTGTCCCCCCTCATTGGCTCATTAACAAATTGATTCAAAAAATTATCCTCAAAGCATTCTATGAACCTGCCACTTGTTCTATCCCTACCTATCATATTTTCCCAGTCCATATGGATGCATTATATGGGTGGGACTTGATGGATACGGATGACCTTTGATAGGCCCTTGTGGCTTTTGTCATCCGTTAAATTATGTTATGTTATGTTATGTTAAGTCCCCAATAATAACTGCATCTGTTTCACATCCCTTACTTATTTCCCTTATCATTAGTTCATCTATATCATCAGTCTGCCCAGGTGGCCTGTAAAAAGCTCCCAAATGCACCATTCTATTTTTACTGAACCTAATATCTATCCAAAGTGACTCAACTCCATCCTGCTTTATTGAAGTATTTAAACTTGAAACAATGTTGTTTTTTATATAGATAATTATTCCTCCACCAATCCTACCTGTCCTTTGACTAATGTACATATTATAGCCCTGTAAATCAAATTCACTTATAGTGTCACTAAATTCTATTTCATTAACCCATGATTCAGTAACGCATAATATATCTATATCCTCATTGCTAATATAACTAAATAGCTCATCCTTCTTGTTTCTAAGACTACGAGCATTTGTATAGAAACAATTTAACCCCCCTATCCCTGAAGCACCTCTTGAAACTTGAATGACCTCACCTCTATCGCCTTGGAACCTATTTCTGTTATCTGCCAAGTCCATTCTACTTTCAGTACTATAATGTCCTCTCATAATTCCCTGACCACTATTAGTATCTAGTTTCCCGCCCGCAAAGACCTAATAACACGATCATACTCCTCCTACTCTTTCAAGTGGCAAACTATTCCAGTAATCTAACACTCTGACCCTGTTTTTTTCATTTTTAAGTGGTCACCTTTAGTCCTATTACTACCTTCCAACTCAAATAATTTGCCAAAATCCAATTTATCCATCTCAGAACAGATTTTAAAAAGCTCAATCATATCTCCCATTACACACCTTCTTTCAAATGAGAACATATTGAATACCCTCAGTCTATCTCCATATTCAAGGTGGTTTACTTTTGATATTTCTACTACACCCAAAATTTTCTTACTTTTTGTGGTAGCTGTACTCACATAAATGTGAAGGTAACTCGATGGTAAGTCTAAAAGCGTCAGTAAAATACATTTTATATAAAAAAAATATCGTGGTGTGGATGTTCTGGAAATTTACCGTAAATGTGCGAGACAGTATAACTCAGTCCGACTCCCAAACAAATAGTGAAACGCGTGCAATCATTAGCATTCAACATAACATAATTTCACGAATGACAAAAGCCACAACAGCCTATCAAAGGTCATCCGCATCTGTCGAAGTAGCATGGTACAAGAATTATTGTGTCTCAGCATCTGGTTGAAAGATTATCTATTTTTTACTTTATGACGTGCGGTAGGCCCTCTTCCCTATCGAAATATTACTCCCAGGGCACCATTACAATAATACAAAGGATGACAAGGAGCGTCGATAATGATCGGACGTGTTCTCAGCGAGCTCTCTCTTCAGTGACATAAGAAAAGGAAGGGGTCACCTTTAGTCCTATTACTACCTTCCATTAAAATACTATAAATGTGATCCAGATGTAATAGAAACAATAGCCAGACTTTATACAGATGACAGTACTACTTTATATATAAATAATAAAGTAATAGGTCAGACTGAAGTGACAAATGGAATACGTCAAGGGTGCACAGGATCACCACAAATATTTATAATGGTTATAAACATACTGATTGAGAAATTGTGCCTCATGAAATTTGGATACAAGGATGAGTCCTTTTACATACCAACATTATTCTTTGCAGATGATGGCGTATTATTGGCAAGTTCAATAGAAGAAATGGAGCAAATGATTGATATTATTACAGAAATAGCAAAGGCCTGTGGTTTGAAAATGAATAAAAATAAGAGTAAAATCATGATACTTGGTATACTTACTTGGTATACTTGGTCGTGTTTAGAGGTCTACGCCTCACAGTCGTGGTGGTCCACCGCTGCTGCCGTCCCTTGTGTCCCGTTTCATTAGAGCCACTTGGTCCGGTATTGAGTTTGACTCCGCTCGGCAATACTTTATGTATCCCGGTACTGTGGGTTCGTCTGGTAGCGACCTTAAGTATTTGTCCAGGCTTGATTTAAATCGCTCCACACGGCAGGAGGTCAACTTTCTTGTTTCCTTGGGGAGTGTGTTGAATATCCGCGGCCCCTCTTGTAGCAAACTTGATGCCAACAGTGATCTTATTTAACAAACCAAAAGAACAAAGTAAGATAAGAGATATTGAAATCACTAACGAAGTAAAATATCTAGGAGTCACAATTATTGACAAAAAAGACTGTTTTAGAAAACATAGAGAAGAAAAAATAAATCAAGCTAAAAAGATGAAAAATCTAACATTCTCAGTTATCTCAAGATCATGTAACAAGGTAATGATTGGAAAAACCTTCTGGAAAAGCATTATATTGCCTAGTATATTGGCAGGAACAGCAGTAATATGTTGGAAAAAGAAAGAAATAGAAGAGCTACAAAGAAGAGCTACCTTCGAACAGGTAGCATGTGTTTCGTAGAGCTCTCAGAATATTTTGATTATTTGATATACTTTGGTGTGTGACATAAACATAAATATTAAGTTATAAGATCATATATTTGGTTAATATAACAAAGTTAAATTGTGGTTATTTTGTATAAATTGTGGTTATTTTGTTTTGGTGAGAAAGTGACTTTTGTTTACTTCGGGGCCATCTTGATTAGCAGTTTTTAAACTTGCGCGCACAAATTGGGGTCAAATTCTTGTTGTTTGTAAGTTTTTGTTTCTATTATTGTTCTTGTTTAAGTATGGCTGACTGTTTGGATGTAGAGAGTATGCCTTTTGAAAGTAGTGTGTATGTAGTGTGTTTCGTAGAGCTCTCAGAATATTTTGATTATTTGATATACTTTGGTGTGTGACATAAACATAAATATTAAGTTATAAGATCATATATTTGGTTAATATAACAAAGTTAAATTGTGGTTATTTTGTATAAATTGTGGTTATTTTGTTTTGGTGAGAAAGTGACTTTTGTTTACTTCGGGGCCATCTTGATTAGCAGGTTTTAAACTTGCGCGCACAAATTGGGGTCAAATTCTTGTTGTTTGTAAGTTTTTGTTTCTATTATTGTTCTTGTTTAAGTATGGCTGACTGTTTGGATGTAGAGAGTATGCCTTTTGAAAGTAGTTTGTATGTAGTGTGCGATGTCTGTGGTGTAGAGAGGAGAGTGAATGTGTCTGAGTGCCGTGTATGTGCTTTGACTGAGGAGGTGAGTCGATTACGTGCGGAATGCTTGAGACTGAATGATTTAGTGTCTGAAGTGAGAAGAGATGCAAGTGTACGTTTGAAGAGTCAGATTGGGACCAGGAGGGAGGAAGTTAGGCCTAGAACAGGGACTGGAGAGAAAGCAGTAAGTGAAGTAAGTGATGATGAGTGGTGGGTGAAAGTGAACAGAATAGATAAGTTAGGACAGGTTAGGTGTGTGAATGAGAGGGACATGAAACCTGTTAGGCTAACTAACAGATTTGATGCCCTGAGAGAGGAAGAATTTGAAAGAGATTTGTCTGGTGTGGCCGTGCCTGAAAGTAGAATAGGAGGTCGAGTGAGTGAGAGCAGGAGGGAGGGTAATACTAGGCCTAGAGAGAATAGGAGAATGACTGAGGTGATTGTGATGGGTGACTCTCAGATTAGGTATTTAGATAGGAAGTTGAATGAAAGTAAATGGAAGGGAGTGAGAGTTTGTCTGCCGGGTGCTGGTGTAAATGATGTGTGTGAGAGGTATGATAGGTTGGTGTCTGGGTGTGAGAGGGAAGCAGTTGTGATTACACATGTCGGAGTAAACGATGTAAAGAAGGTGGGTACTTGTGAGTTACGACAGCGGTATAAAAGGCTGATTGAAAGGATGTGTGAAAGTAGAGTAAAAGGCGTTGTTTCAGGTGTGCTTCCCAGAATGGATGTGGGGATGGAATGGTTGTCTCGTGCAATGGGGTTGAATGAATATGTGAAAGGTTTGTGCGAGGAGTCAGGATTGGTATTTGTAGATGTTTGGAGTGGGTTTTATGGGAATAAGGGTTTGTATGCGATGGATGGACTCCATCTGAGCCGAGATGGGGTTGAGGTTTTGTAGCGGGAATTAGATAGTGTTATTAGGTCTTTAGAGGCGGGAAACTAGGTTTTGATAGTGGTCAGGGAAATTTAATGGCTCAAAGTGAGGCAGGGAAAGGAAGCAAACACAGATTTGTAGAAGGTAGGCAGGCTAATGGAAGTGCTTTAGGGTTAAACTACTTGAGTAGTGATAGTGGTCAGGGAAATACAAGAGTACAGGGTCGGGGAAAGAGAGAAAGGAGATGCAGAGGAGATAGGCCCTCAGGTGCTTCAGGGATAGGTGGGCTGAGTTGTCTTTACACAAATGCTCGTAGTCTTAGAAATAAGAAGGATGAATTATTTAGTTATATCATTCATGAAGATATAGATATAATATGTATAGTTGAATCATGGGTTAATGAAAATATATTTAATGATAATGTCAGTGAATTTGAACTAGAGGGTTATACTATGTACATTAGTCAAAGGAGAGATAGGACTGGTGGTGGGTTGATTATTTATATCAGAAATAGCATTTCTTCAAATCTAAATAACTCTATAAAGCAAGGAGAAGGTGAATCATTATGGATAGATATTAAGGTTGGTAAAAATAGGAAAATACACTTGGGAGCTTTTTATAGACCACCAGGACAGACTGATTGTATCGATGAGTTAATGATTAGGGAAATAAGTAAAGGATGCAAAGAAGATACAGTTATTCTTGGTGACTTTAATTTAACTTCTGTAGACTGGGAAAATATGATAGGAAGAGATAGAGCAAGTTGTAAGTTTATGGAGTGTTTTGAGGATAACTTTTTGATCCAATTTGTTAATAAGCCAACAAGGGGTGCCAATATATTAGATCTAATTCTTTCAAATGATGATCACTTAGTTCAAGGATTGAGTGTAGGGGAATCATTGGGAAACAGTGATCATCAGATGGTTCGGTTTAATTTGCAAATAGTTAAGGGTAGAACAACGACAAACTCCACGAAAATTCCAAATTTTTATAGGGGAGATTACGATAAATTACGCAGCATGCTAAATCAGATTAGGTGGGATATAGAATTCCATGGAAAGAATACTTATGAGATGTGGGATATTTTTAAGACTATATTAAACATGGTTCAGGAACAGTGTATTCCGATGAAGTCTATTAGGAAGAAATGTAGGAAACCATTATGGTGGAACCAAGAAATAGCTAATAAAGTTTCAGAGAAAAAAAGGGCATACCAGAGATTACAAAGTGAGAGTAGTTTAGATAATTTAAACCATTATAGGTCAACCAGAAATGAACTAAATAAGATTATTAAGAAGACCAAAAGGACAGCAGAAATTAATTTAGCTAAAAATAATAATAAAGATCCTAAAAAATTCTTTAGCTATTATAGAATCAATAATCAATCTAACAGTGATAAAATAGGGCCTATTAAATATGAAGGGGTTTTGAAAGAATCTGATGAGGAAATAGTAGAGGTCCTTAATGATCATTTTGCTTCAGTATTCACAGAAGAGAAACCAGTTAGATTAATTGATGATAATTCTAGGTCAAGGGAAGTAGTGATAAATTCTATTAATATAGACAGAGAAGAAATTAAAGGGCTTATAATTCAGTTAAATACTAGTAAGGCATCTGGCCCTGACAACATTCATTCTAGGATACTCAAAGAAGGTGTAGAAAGTATTGCAGTAGCTCTCGAGAAGATATTTATTAGATCACTAGAGTCTGGAGAAATACCAAATGATTGGAAATTGGCAAATGTAGTGCCAATTTTTAAAAAGGGAAGCAAAGAGGACCCAAATAACTTTAGACCAGTAAGCTTAACTTCTATAGTCTGTAAAATTCTTGAGAAGATGGTTAAGAAGGGAATTTCTGATCATCTAGAGAGTAGCAGGTTAATTAATGATGCTCAGCATGGTTTTAGAAAAGATAGATCGTGTTTAACTAATTTACTGGATTTTATGGATTATGTAACTAAAGAATTAGATAGGGGTGAGAAAGTTGATGTGATCTACTTAGATTTCAGCAAAGCTTTTGATAAGGTTCCACATAGAAGACTAGTTCATAAATTAAAGCTGCATGGGATATGTGGGAACGTTTTAAATTGGATAACTGAATGGCTGAAAAATAGGAAACAGAGAGTTGTACTGAATGGAGTGAGGTCAGAGTGGAGGAATGTTATTAGTGGCGTACCTCAGGGATCAGTTTTAGGCCCTTTATTATTTATAATCTATGTAAATGATCTTGGGCAAGGTGTAAATAGCAAAGTGTCAATTTTTGCTGATGACACTAAATTGGCAGCTGTAGTCAAAGAGGTTGAGGGTAGCTTTAAAGTGCAGGGTGACTTAGATAAGCTGTTAGCTTGGGCTCAGAAGTGGCAGATGACTTTTAACCTTAATAAATGCAAAGTTATTCACATGGGGAGAGATAATAGGGAATTTAGCTATGAGATGGATGGATATTGGCTTAATTCAGTTGAAGATGAGAAAGACTTAGGAGTGGTAGTAGATAGGTCACTGAAATTTTCAAAGCAGTGTATTGAGGCAAAAAATAGAGCAAATAGGGTGCTAGGTTACATTAAAAGAAATGTTAGCTACAAGAGTAAGGAGGTCATCCTTAAACTATACAACTCTTATGTCAGGCCACATTTAGAGTACTGTATACAGGCATGGTCACCACATTTTAGACATGATATAAACTTATTAGAGTCAGTACAAAGGAGGGCAACAAAAATAATACCATCCCTGAAGCACCTTGAATATGAAGATAGACTGAGGGTATTAAATATGTTTTCATTTGAAAGAAGGTGTGTGAGGGGAGATATGATTGAGCTTTTTAAAATCTTTTCTGGGATGGATAAATTAGATTTCAGCAAGTTATTTGAGTTAGAAGGTAGTAATAGAACTAGAGGCCACCACTTAAAGATTAAAAAACAGAGGTGCAGACTGGATGTTAGAAAATATTTTTTCACTAACAGAGTGGTAGATTATTGGAATAGTTTGCCACCTGAGACTGTAGACAGCCCAAACCTGAATGTTTTCAAGCGCAGATTGGATGATTATATGGGGATGGAGGGTTAATTTCTTACTTTTTGGTATGTGGATATGTTTCTTGACTCATTCCTGTGGATGCAGTTTCTTTTTATTGTATATTTTGGGGGATTTTGATTTTGTTTTTGACAGACTCCTATGGAGGCTTTAAATTATATATTGTAGATGCATGGTTGGACATTCCTATGGATTGTTAAATTGTATATTGTAGCTGCATGATCTGACAAAATCCTATGGATGCATTATATGGGTGGGATTTGATGGATACGGATGACCTTTGATAGGCCCTTGTGGCTTTTGTCATCCGTTAAATTATGTTATGTTATGTTATGTTATGATGTCTGTGGCGTAGAGAGGAGAGTGAATGTGTCTGAGTGCCGTGTATGTGCTTTGACTGAGGAGGTGAGTCGATTACGTGCGGAATGCTTGAGACTGAACGATTTAGTGTCTGAAGTGAGAAGAGATGCAAGTGTACGTTTGAAGAGTCAGATTGGGACCAGGAGGGAGGAAGTTAGGCCTAGAACAGGGACTGGAGAGAAAGCAGTAAGTGAAGTAAGTGATGATGAGTGGTGGGTGAAAGTGAACAGAATAGATAAGTTAGGACAGGTTAGGTGTGTGAATGAGAGGGACATGGAACCTGTTAGGCTAACTAACAGATTTGATGCCCTGAGAGAGGAAGAATTTGAAAGAGATTTGTCTGGTGTGGCTGTGCCTGAAAGTAGAATAGGAGGTCGAGTGAGTGAGAGCAGGAGGGAGGGTAATACTAGGCCTAGAGAGAATAGGAGAATGACTGAGGTGATTGTGATGGGTGACTCTCAGATTAGGTATTTAGATAGGAAGTTGAATGAAAGTAAATGGAAGGGAGTGAGAGTTTGTCTGCCGGGTGCTGGTGTAAATGATGTGTGTGAGAGGTATGATAGGTTGGTGTCTGGGTGTGAGAGGGAAGCAGTTGTGATTACACATGTCGGAGTAAACGATGTAAAGAAGGTGGGTACTTGTGAGTTACGACAGCGGTATAAAAGGCTGATTGAAAGGATGTGTGAAAGTAGAGTAAAAGGCGTTGTTTCAGGTGTGCTTCCCAGAATGGATGTGGGGATGGAATGGTTGTCTCGTGCAATGGGGTTGAATGAATATGTGAAAGGTTTGTGCGAGGAGTCAGGATTGGTATTTGTAGATGTTTGGAGTGGGTTTTATGGGAATAAGGGTTTGTATGCGATGGATGGACTCCATCTGAGCCGAGATGGGGTTGAGGTTTTGTAGCGGGAATTAGATAGTGTTATTAGGTCTTTAGAGGCGGGAAACTAGGTTTTGATAGTGGTCAGGGAAATTTAATGGCTCAAAGTGAGGCAGGGAAAGGAAGCAAACACAGATTTGTAGAAGGTAGGCAGGCTAATGGAAGTGCTTTAGGGTTAAACTACTTGAGTAGTGATAGTGGTCAGGGAAATACAAGAGTACAGGGTCGGGGAAAGAGAGAAAGGAGATGCAGAGGAGATAGGCCCTCAGGTGCTTCAGGGATAGGTGGGCTGAGTTGTCTTTACACAAATGCTCGTAGTCTTAGAAATAAGAAGGATGAATTATTTAGTTATATCATTCATGAAGATATAGATATAATATGTATAGTTGAATCATGGGTTAATGAAAATATATTTAATGATAATGTCAGTGAATTTGAACTAGAGGGTTATACTATGTACATTAGTCAAAGGAGAGATAGGACTGGTGGTGGGTTGATTATTTATATCAGAAATAGCATTTCTTCAAATCTAAATAACTCTATAAAGCAAGGAGAAGGTGAATCATTATGGATAGATATTAAGGTTGGTAAAAATAGGAAAATACACTTGGGAGCTTTTTATAGACCACCAGGACAGACTGATTGTATCGATGAGTTAATGATTAGGGAAATAAGTAAAGGATGCAAAGAAGATACAGTTATTCTTGGTGACTTTAATTTAACTTCTGTAGACTGGGAAAATATGATAGGAAGAGATAGAGCAAGTTGTAAGTTTATGGAGTGTTTTGAGGATAACTTTTTGATCCAATTTGTTAATAAGCCAACAAGGGGTGCCAATATATTAGATCTAATTCTTTCAAATGATGATCACTTAGTTCAAGGATTGAGTGTAGGGGAATCATTGGGAAACAGTGATCATCAGATGGTTCGGTTTAATTTGCAAATAGTTAAGGGTAGAACAACGACAAACTCCACGAAAATTCCAAATTTTTATAGGGGAGATTACGATAAATTACGCAGCATGCTAAATCAGATTAGGTGGGATATAGAATTCCATGGAAAGAATACTTATGAGATGTGGGATATTTTTAAGACTATATTAAACATGGTTCAGGAACAGTGTATTCCGATGAAGTCTATTAGGAAGAAATGTAGGAAACCATTATGGTGGAACCAAGAAATAGCTAATAAAGTTTCAGAGAAAAAAAGGGCATACCAGAGATTACAAAGTGAGAGTAGTTTAGATAATTTAAACCATTATAGGTCAACCAGAAATGAACTAAATAAGATTATTAAGAAGACCAAAAGGACAGCAGAAATTAATTTAGCTAAAAATAATAATAAAGATCCTAAAAAATTCTTTAGCTATTATAGAATCAATAATCAATCTAACAGTGATAAAATAGGGCCTATTAAATATGAAGGGGTTTTGAAAGAATCTGATGAGGAAATAGTAGAGGTCCTTAATGATCATTTTGCTTCAGTATTCACAGAAGAGAAACCAGTTAGATTAATTGATGATAATTCTAGGTCAAGGGAAGTAGTGATAAATTCTATTAATATAGACAGAGAAGAAATTAAAGGGCTTATAATTCAGTTAAATACTAGTAAGGCATCTGGCCCTGACAACATTCATTCTAGGATACTCAAAGAAGGTGTAGAAAGTATTGCAGTAGCTCTCGAGAAGATATTTATTAGATCACTAGAGTCTGGAGAAATACCAAATGATTGGAAATTGGCAAATGTAGTGCCAATTTTTAAAAAGGGAAGCAAAGAGGACCCAAATAACTTTAGACCAGTAAGCTTAACTTCTATAGTCTGTAAAATTCTTGAGAAGATGGTTAAGAAGGGAATTTCTGATCATCTAGAGAGTAGCAGGTTAATTAATGATGCTCAGCATGGTTTTAGAAAAGATAGATCGTGTTTAACTAATTTACTGGATTTTATGGATTATGTAACTAAAGAATTAGATAGGGGTGAGAAAGTTGATGTGATCTACTTAGATTTCAGCAAAGCTTTTGATAAGGTTCCACATAGAAGACTAGTTCATAAATTAAAGCTGCATGGGATATGTGGGAACGTTTTAAATTGGATAACTGAATGGCTGAAAAATAGGAAACAGAGAGTTGTACTGAATGGAGTGAGGTCAGAGTGGAGGAATGTTATTAGTGGCGTACCTCAGGGATCAGTTTTAGGCCCTTTATTATTTATAATCTATGTAAATGATCTTGGGCAAGGTGTAAATAGCAAAGTGTCAATTTTTGCTGATGACACTAAATTGGCAGCTGTAGTCAAAGAGGTTGAGGGTAGCTTTAAAGTGCAGGGTGACTTAGATAAGCTGTTAGCTTGGGCTCAGAAGTGGCAGATGACTTTTAACCTTAATAAATGCAAAGTTATTCACATGGGGAGAGATAATAGGGAATTTAGCTATGAGATGGATGGATATTGGCTTAATTCAGTTGAAGATGAGAAAGACTTAGGAGTGGTAGTAGATAGGTCACTGAAATTTTCAAAGCAGTGTATTGAGGCAAAAAATAGAGCAAATAGGGTGCTAGGTTACATTAAAAGAAATGTTAGCTACAAGAGTAAGGAGGTCATCCTTAAACTATACAACTCTTATGTCAGGCCACATTTAGAGTACTGTATACAGGCATGGTCACCACATTTTAGACATGATATAAACTTATTAGAGTCAGTACAAAGGAGGGCAACAAAAATAATACCATCCCTGAAGCACCTTGAATATGAAGATAGACTGAGGGTATTAAATATGTTTTCATTTGAAAGAAGGTGTGTGAGGGGAGATATGATTGAGCTTTTTAAAATCTTTTCTGGGATGGATAAATTAGATTTCAGCAAGTTATTTGAGTTAGAAGGTAGTAATAGAACTAGAGGCCACCACTTAAAGATTAAAAAACAGAGGTGCAGACTGGATGTTAGAAAATATTTTTTCACTAACAGAGTGGTAGATTATTGGAATAGTTTGCCACCTGAGACTGTAGACAGCCCAAACTTGAATGTTTTCAAGCGCAGATTGGATGATTATATGGGGATGGAGGGTTAATTTCTTACTTTTTAGTATGTGGATATGTTTCTTGACTCATTCCTGTGGATGCAGTTTCTTTTTATTGTATATTTTGGGGGATTTTGATTTTGTTTTTGACAGACTCCTATGGAGGCTTTAAATTATATATTGTAGATGCATGGTTGGACATTCCTATGGATTGTTAAATTGTATATTGTAGCTGCATGATCTGACAAAATCCTATGGATGCATTATATGGGTGGGATTTGATGGATACGGATGACCTTTGATAGGCCCTTGTGGCTTTTGTCATCCGTTAAATTATGTTATGTTATGTTAGGTTACACCTACAGTTGTTCTTCGTGGCGAAATTGGAGCATCATCCATGTTAAAAAGAGATATAGAAACAAAATTGGGTTACATTAAATATGTTCTGGATAAAGGTACACCATTGAGTAAAACAATCATGAAAGAAATGATGGACAAAAAACTGGACAAACAATGGAATGACATAGTAAGGAAATATATGGAGTTTATTGAAATAAATACAAAGAAGCTAAGAGAAATAAATAAAGAAAAACTAAAAGAACTGACAATGAATTTTGATACCAAGTTATGGATTGAGAATTTGAATAAAAACACACTCTCAAATTATACCAGGAAAATAAAAGAGAGATTAAAGAAGAAAAAATTTATCGTAATGATTTTCCATCAATTCTTATGTTTAAATGTAGAACAAACACTTTGAACCTTGAATGGAGGAAGATTTATGTAGGAGGAGATACAAAGTGTAAACTGTGTAATGAAGAAGAGGAAACTTTGGAACACTTTCTTATAAAATGTAGCAAATTGGAAAAAATCAGAAAAAAATTTGAAATAAGAGAGATAAGAATAGAGAAGTTACTACTATTTAATAATATCCAAGAGGAAGAAGAATATAAATGTAAAAATTTCCTGAAAGAGGCTTGGATGATGAGAAAAAAACTAATGGATAAAGCAATTTAATAAGATTGATAAATAGCCAAAGTAAATGATGAAAAATAGGCACTCATATATGTGTATGTAAATATATAACTAATAATGACAATAGGCACCAGTATGTGTATGTAAATATCTTATCTAATTAATAATGACGATGGTGAAAAACCTAATCAAGTGATGACAAGGACAATCCTAATCAAGTGTGCCTGATACGTAAATATATAGTTATTAATGACAAGGGTGAAAAAAGCTTAATAAGATGACAAAGATAATAAATTCTGCAAAACAAACAATACAAAAAGAAATAAACAAGACATAATGTATATTTAAGAGATGCCGAAGTAAAGGCAATATCTCGAACCTCAAACAGAACAGAACAGAACTAAAAGCCACTTGGGGCCTGTCAAGGTAGACCTTAAGTTTATATACATATCCAGTTAACACTATTTCGTTCTAAGCATGATGTCAAATATTTACAAACCAAACTATATACACAATTTATAGACCATAGAGTCCAAGTCAGTGCTAAGCAATATTTATAAGTGACAATAAATTATGCAGACCAAACACTCCATGTCAAATAATTTCCAAACTATCCATGTATCTATCCAACCTATCCTTAAAAATCCCAAGTAAGTCACTGTTAACCACCTCTGCAGGCAAATCATTCCAAAAGTTTACTACTCTTTGGCTAAAAAATTACTTATGAATATTCAACCTAGACCTCTTTATTTTTTTTAATAACTTCTTCTTGTTACCCCTTGTTAAATTTATACCTGACAATTCAAAAAAACTCTTGAAAAGTATCCTGCTCACATTCAGTAAACATCCTATAAGTATGAATCATATCACCCCTAAGAAACCTACCCCTAACAGAAAACATAACTCCTTCAACCTTTCCTCATAACTGTGTAATAAATACATTAGTGATTAATACTTTTGGGGAAGATAACTGGCAGCAATCCTGAGCAAGAATTTTGGGGGTGAATGTTAACTTTGTCCTTAGTAAATTTCTGAGAGTATGGCTGTTTGTATAGATGGTGAGAGCATGCCGTTTGAAAGTAGTGTGTATGTGGTGTGTGATGCATGTGGAGTTGAAAGGAGAATGAATGTAACTGAATGCCGTGTGTGTTTTCTAGAAGGGGAGGTTAGGAGGTTGAGTGGGGAATGTAAGAGGTTGAATGATTTGGTTTTTGAGGTGAGAAGAGATGCAAGTGTGCGATTGAAGGGTGAGATTAGGGTAACACTTCAGATTCGGGGCGCATGGTAGATGGCGCTGTTAGTCAGCTACAATTTGGGGCTACAGCATATCTCTTATGACGTCAGACGGTAGCGTCAGATGTGAACAATATCAGCGTAATATTTTTTTTATATGAGTATATACTGGGGGGCTGCGCCCCCCAGACCCCCCCCAATTGATTGAAACTCAGGATCATCCCAGGGTGGTCCCCCTGCAGTGATATATCCCCCACGAGCAGTCCCCTTGAATTTACTGGGCTTTTTTTTCTCCCCAACAGAAAAACCTAACCTAATAACAAACAATTCTTACTTTTATAGGTTTCTTGATTAGTTTATGCGCCTCTAAGTAATCTAAAAGTTTTTCGCGATTATACAAAGTAAAGCCGAATTCGAATAACAAAGAAGCACATGGAAGCACGAAAACACAATAACGAAAGAAAAACATTTGCAAAACGGGTCCTATTTATAAGCTACGATGTTGCCAGTAAGAAGCTGTTATCGTTCGCAGTAAACAAAAAATACGAAAACAAAACAAAAAACAATAAAAAACATCAAGAAACCTTACCTAACTTAGAAAAAAAACTATAAACGAGCAGAGCGCAGATATTTAATAAATAATAGACTAAAAGTTACAAATCCCCAAAACAACAAAAAAATATAACGCAGTGATTGTCACATCTGACGCTACCGTCTGATGTCATAAGAGATATGCTGTAGCCCAAAATTGTAGCCGACTAACAGCGCCATCTACCGTGCGCCTCGAATCTGAAGTATTACCGAGGGTGGAAGATAGGGCTAGGACTGGGAACAGTGTGGAAGTTGTGAGTGATGATAAATGGTGGGTGAATGGATAGGATAGATAAGTTAGGACAGATTAGGTGTTTGAAAAGGAAGGACATAGAACCTGTTAGGTTGACTAACAGATTCAATGTCCTGAGAGAGGAAGAGTGTGAAAGTGATTTGCCTAGTGTGATTGTGGATGAAAGCAGGATGGGTGGTAGTGTGACTGAGAGCAGGAGGGAGGGTAATGTTAGGCCAAGACAGAATAGGAGAATGACTGAGGTGCTAGTGATGGGTGACTCTCAGATTAGGTATTTAGATAGGAAGTTGAGTGATAGCAAGTGGAAGGGAATGAGAGTTTGTCTGCCGGGTGCTGGTGTAAGTGATGTTTGTGAGAGGTATGATAGGCTGGTTTCTGGGTGTGAGAGGGATGCAGTTGTGATTACGCATGTGGGAGTGAATGATGTAAAGAAGGTGGGTACATGTGAGTTACGTGAGCAGTATAAAAGGTTATTTGAAAGGATAAGTAAAAGCAGGGTAAAAGGTGTTGTTTCTGGTGTGCTTCCGAGATTGGATGTAGGGGTAGAATGGTTGTCACATGCAATTGGTTTGAATGAATTTTGTGTGTTGACTGGAACAGGAGCTGCCAAGTGTAGGCCATGAATGGTCTTCTGCAGTCTCCTTCTTTTCTTATGTTCTTAATTTGTGAAAGGACTGTGTGAGGAGTTAGAGGAATAGCTAGGGGGGGAGGGCATACTGATGCGTTATAGGGGGACTAATGCACAAGTGAATGAGCAAATAACTAGGAATAAAAAAGCACAATGCAATGAAGATGGGAATAATAAAAAAAACTTTAAAATATACTACACAAATGGTCGGAGTATAAGGAATAAGATAGATCTCTTAAGAGCGTTAGCAAGTGAAGAGAATTTTGATATAATTGCGATAACAGAGTCATGGCTTGATTTGGCAGGTAATCACTTTAAACCTGAGGTTGAGATTGAGGGCTTTAACATGTTCCATACAGATAGGAATAGGAAGAGAGGAGGAGGGGTTATTATTTATATTAAAGATAATCTCCAGTGTTGTGTAAACAGTACAATTAAATTAGATGATAACACAGTCATTATGGCTAAATGTAAAGGAAGGTAAAAACAAGCTTGTCAGGATTATTATACAGACCACCAAATCTTAGTAAGGAAGCTTCAAATCTTCTGTGGCAGGAGATAGAACGGGCATGTAGAAGTAAGCATGTGTGTATAATGGGCGATTTTAATTACAGAAGTATAGACTGGGAAGCTCTTGTGGGTGATCAGGAGGCTGAGGAATTTTTGAATGTTGTCCAAGATAATTTTCTGAGGCAGATTATTAACGAACCCACTAGAGGTAATAATATACTGGATTTAGTTCTGACAATTAGGGAAGAAGTTATTAAGGATACTGAGATTGGAGGAAATTTGGGTAATAGTGACCATTGTGAAATTAACATAACATAACATAACATAATTACACGGATGACAAAAGCCACAAGGGCCTATCAAAGGTCATCCGCCTCCGTCAAAAACCCACCCACAAAAAGCACCATCACCAGGGGAAGACAAAATCAAAGTCCCCTACAATATAATATAACAGATGACAAAAGCCACAAGGGCTCATCATAGGTCATCCGAGTCAAATGGCCTCTTTTTTAAGGCACCCACACTCCCAGGAAAACTACATCCAGAGGATTGCATCCAGAAACAAGGGTATCACCAATCAAGGCTTGTCAAGAACTAAATCATGCAGCTATAGATATATACAAACAATATTAATATATACAAAACTTAAGAACCAGCACAACCTTCCCTTCCCATAAACTCATCCAACCTACTCTTAAATACATTTAGATTTGGACTACCTACTACCCTCTGCTGCAATTTGTTCCAGAAGTCTACCACTCTATTGGTGAAAAAATATTTTCTTAAATCCAACCTACACCCTTGCTTTTTAATTTTCAAGTGGTGACCTCTAGTCCGATTTCCATCATCTAACTCAAAAAACTTGCTAACATCCAATTTATCTATCCCGGAAAAAATTTTAAAGAGTTCAATCATATTCCCTCTCACACGCCTCCTTTCGAACGAGAACATATTTAATACCCTCAGTTTATCTTCATATTCAAGGTGCCTCAGGGAAAGAATAATCTTTGTTGCCCTCCATTGCACTGACTCAAGAAGGTTAATATCGTGTCTAAAATGTGGGGACCATGCCTGTATACAGTACTCTAGATGTGGCCTAACATAAGAGTTATAGAGTTTAAGAATAACCTCCTTACTTTTGTAACTGACATTTCTATTAATAAAACCCAGCACTCTATTTGCCCTATTTCTTGCTTCAATACACTGCTTAGAAAACCTTAATGACTTATCTATTACTACTCCTAGATCTTTCCCATCCTCTACTGAGCTCAGCCAATGCCCATCCATTTCATAGTTAAATTCTCTATTATCTTTTTCCATGTTAATAACTTTGCACTTATCAAGGTTGAAAGTCATTTGCCACTTATGTGCCCAGGATAACAATTTATTTAAGTCCCCCTGCACTTTAAAATTATCATCAATATCTTTAACTACAGCTGCTAATTTGGTATCATCCGCCAAAATTGACACTTTATTATTAACTGCCTCCCCAAGATCGTTTATATAAATGACAAATAATAATGGACCGAGAACTGATCCCTGAGGAACCCCACTGATAACATCCCTCCACTCTTAATTAACACCATTTAGCACTACCCTTTGCTTCCTGTCTTTCAGCCACTCAGCTATCCAATTTGAAACCCCCCCACATATCCCAATCATTTTTAATTTATGAACTAGTCTCCTGTGTGGTACCTTATCAAATGCTTTACTAAAATCTAAGTAAATTATATCTACATTCTCTCCCTTATCTACTTGATCTGTTACAAACTCCAGAAAGTCTAGTAAGTTAGTCAAACATGATCTACCTGATCTAAACCCATGCTGAGCATCACTGATTAACCCCTCCCTCTCTAGATGTTGGCAAATCCCTTTTTTAACTATTTTTTTCAAGAATTTTACAGACTACAGGAGTTAGGCTAACCGGTCTAAAGTTATTTGGATCCTCTTTACTACCCTTCTTGAAAATGGGGACTACATTCGCTCTCTTCCAATCATCGGGTATTTCTCCATATTCCAATGACCTAGTATATAACTTGTCCAGAGCTATTGAGATACTTTCTACCAATTCTTTAAGTATCCTAGAATGAATATTATCAGGGCCGGAGGCCTTGGTAGGTAGTATCTAAATCACCTATTACTCCTTCTATCATCCTCCGATCCACACTAATGTTAGTAAACACCTCTTTCCCTGACCCATGAGTACTATACATAAGACTATTTAGTTTCTCCTTTGTAAATACTGATGCAAAATGACCATTTATTACCTCAACTATTTCCTCATCAGTTTCTCTCACAACTCCTTCAAATTTGATAGGTCCTATTTTAACTCTGCCAGACTTGTTATTAATTTTATAGTAGCTAAAAAACTTTCTAGGATCTTTGTTGCTATCCTGAGCTAATTTAATTTCTGACACCCTTTTGTTCTTCTTTATAATCTTATTTAACTCATTCCTAGCCATTCTATAATCACTTAAATTTTGAATATTATTTTGTACCTGTAATTTTTTGTATGCCATTTTCTTCTCTGAAATTTTTCTAGCTATCTCCTGATTTCACCATAATGGTTTCCTACTTTTGTTCCTAATGGCCTTCATTAGGATACATTGTTCTTGGACTACATTTATTATATGCTTGAAAGTATCCCACATACCATAAGCATTTTTACCTCTGAATTCTATATCCCAGTCTACCAAATTTAGCAAGCTTCGAAGTTTTACATAATCTCCCTTATGAAAATTTGGAACTTTTTCAGCATTCTCAGTTATTTTACCCTTCTCAATTCCCAAGTTAAAACGAACTATCTGATGGTCACTATTTCCCAATGCTTCCCCAACAGTCAATTCTTGAACTAAATGATCACTGTTAGAAAGTTCTAAATCTAATATATTGTCCTCCCTCGTTGGCTCATTAAAAAATTGATTCAAAAAATTATCCTCAAAGCATTCTATGAACCTGCCACTTGTTCTATCCCTACCTATCATATTTTCCCAGTCCACAGAGTTTAAGTTGAAGTCCCCAATAATAACTGCATCTGTTTCACATCCCTTATTTATTTCCCTTATCATTAGTTCATCCATATCATCAGTGTGCCCAGGTGGCCTGTAAAAAGCTCCCAAATGCACCATTCTATTTTTACTGAACCTAATATCTATGCAAAGTGACTCAACTCCATCCTGCTTTATTGAAGTATTTAAACTTGAAACAATGTTGTTTTTTATATAGATAATTATTCCTCCACCAATCCTACCTGTCGTTTGACTAATGTACATATTATAGCCCTGTAAATCAAATTAACTTATAGTGTCACTAAATTCTATTTCATTAACCCAGGATTCAGTAACACATAATATATCATATCCTCATTGCTAATATAACTAAATGTGTTAGATTCAAGATGAAATGGAATGGTATTGATAGTAGCATGAACAATGTTAAAATTCCTGACTTTAGAAGAGCAAATTATAATGGGCTAAGGACTTACCTGGAGGCAGTTGTACAGAAACCAGGCAACGAAATCAAATCAGGAAAAGATTCAATGATATCAGTTAGTGGAGACAATAATCACCAGAAGGAAGAGATTACAATTGAAGAGGAGTATGAAAGAATAATTGAGCAATTAATTACAGGTCAGATGATTAACATTCCATATAAGGAGATTAGGACTAAAAATAAGGACCCAAAATGGATGACAGATAAAATTAAGCATTATATTGGCATTAAAAAGGGCATTTATAGGAAAATAAAAAATAGAGAGGATCACTTAAGGCAGAGATATAATGAACTAGCAAGAGATGTTAAAAAGTTAATTAGAGTAGCAAGGAGAAATTATGAAATCAAAGTGGCAAATAGGGCAAAGGAAGATCCTAAAAGGTTTATCAATTATAAAAAACTAAGGTTAGAGATAAAATAGGCCCACTTATAGATTCCAATGGAGAATTAGTGAGTAATAGGGACTCAATGGCTGGAATGCTAAATGACTTTTTTCTTTCAGTATTTACACAGGAGGATACTCTAAATATACCCGAGGTGTCAATGATCTTTCGGGGTAATGATGAAGAGAAATTAAAGGATATCTTGATCACAAAGAAGATAGTGACAAAGGAAATTGATAAAATCAGAAGTAGTAAAGCACCCGGTCCTGATGAGGTCTTTCCGAGAATTTTGAAAGAATGTAAGGATGTGTTAAGTGAGCCCCTAGCATGCATCTTTAGAAAATCATTGGGGAGTGGCATTGTGCCAGTGGCATAGAAGAAAGCCAATGTGATACCTATATTTAAGAAAGGGGATAAAACAAATATGTCTAATTACAGGCCAGTAAGTTTCACATCAGTGGTAGGGAAAATGATGGAATCTATTATAGCAAGGAATATTAGAGATCACTTGGATACGCATAAGTTGATAAAAGAATCACAGCAGGGCTTTAGTAAGGGTAAATTCTGTCTGACTAATTTGCTGTCTTTTTATAGTAAGGTGTATGAAGCAGCAGATAATGATGAAAACTATGATATTTTATACTTGGACTTTAGTAAGGCTTTTGATCGAGTGCCACACTTACGGCTTCTGAGCAAAGTTAAAGCACACGGGATCGATGGCAGTATATTTAGGTGGATTCAGTCATGGCTTGGTGACAGACAGCAAAGAGTTAGTATAGATGGAGTTAAATCTGAGTGAGGATGTGTTAGCAGTGGAGTTCCGCAAGGATCTGTTTTGGGTCCCTTGCTATTCTTAATTTATATTAATGATCTTGACATAGGTATAAGTAGTGACCTGAGTAAATTTGCTGATGATACTAAGCTAGGTAGGGCCATTAGGGCTGATTCTGATGCTTTTGTAATGCAGGAGGAATTGACCATTCTGTCCAATTGGGGCGAGAAATGGCAAATGAAGTTTAACATAGACAAATGTAGTGTACTTAGTATAGGTAGAAATAATCCATTGAATAGTTATAAATTAAATTGGAGAATTTTAGGGAGGACCGATTGTGAGAGGGACTTGGGTATTTTGGTAAGTTCAGACCTTCGTCCTAGAAAGCAATGCCTAAATGCTAAGAATAAAGCTAATAGGATATTGGGATTCATTAGGAGGAGTGTAAGCAATAAGAGTGCTGAAGTCATTCTAAAACTGTATCTGGGGCTAGTTAGGCCTCATCTAGACTATGCAGTACAATTTTGGTCACCATATTATAGGAAGGATATTGATTTGCTTGAGTCTGTGCAGAGAAGGATGACAAAGATGATTGGTGGGCTAAGGAACTTACCTTATGGTGAAAGGCTCAGAAAACTAAATCTACATAGATTGGAAAGGAGAAGAGTCAGAGGGGAATTGATTGAAGTCTTCAAATGGGTAAAAGGATATAATAAAGGGGATCTGGGTAAGGTTCTTATACTTAGTGAACATGACAGGACACGTAGCAATGGGTTTAAGCTTGATAAGTATAGGTTTAGGAAGGAGATTGGGAGGAATTGGTTTACAAATCGTGTGGTAGATGAATGGAATAGGCTCACTAGACATGTGATAGAAGCCTCCTCTCTGGGTTGTTTTAAGAATAGATTAGATAAATATATGGATGAAACTGCTAGATGGGACTGACTTTTTTTTATGTACATATGTATGTATTTTTCTAAGGAGTGGGGAGATTATATTTTGCAGTTGCATGAATGGACATAATCCTCTGGATGCATTTTATGTATATTGTAGATTAGATCTGATGAACTCCTGTAAAGGGTGACAATGTTGATGACTTTTCTCTGGTAAGAAATCTTTTGTGTGTTGGCTGGAACAGGAGCTGCCAAGTGTAGGCCATGAATGGTCTTTTGCAGTCTCCTTCTTTTCTTATGTTCTTATAACTCATCCTACTGAGTCCTGGAATAAGCTTAGTGGCCCTTCGCTGAATACCCTCAAGCATATCCAAATCCTGCCCATGATAAGGGGCCCAGGCTTGAGCACAATATTCCATGTGAGGCCTAACATACGAATTATAGAGCCTACAAATCACCTCCTTGCTTTTATAACTCACATTTCTCCTGATTATTCCCAATATTTCATTATCCTTGTTCCTAGCCTGAAGACTTTGTTTGTGAACTTAGCATTACTAGAAATGGTTATTCCCAAGTCTTTTTCTTCTGAAACTTCTTTCAGCCAGGTACCATTTAGATCATAACAAAATGACATATTATGTGCACCCATATGCATTACTTTGCATTTATTTAAATTAAACCATCTGTTTGCTATCCGACCAACCTAAGATTTTATCCAGATCCTTTTGAAAATGGGTTGCTCCTTCAATGCTTGTTACTCTTGCCACTATTTTGGTATCATCAACAAACTTCCAAGCTTTCTTTGCAATCCCTTCTCTTAATCATTTATATAAAATATAAACAACAGTGGACCCAAAACAAAACCTTGAGGTACTCCACTAAGCACAGGGGTCCACTTTGATTTATTACCATTTAAAATTACTCTGCCTCCTATTCCTGAGCCATTCTCGAATCCAATTGCATTAACTAAAAGAGAAACCACTTTCTCTCAACTTAACATAACATAATTTCACGGATGACAAAAGCCACAAGGGCCTATCAAAGGTCATCCGCATCCGTCAAAACCCACCCACAAAAAGCACCATCACCAGGGGAAGACAAAATCAAAGTTCCCCACAATATAATATAACAGAGGACAAAAGCCACAAGGGCTCATCATAGGTCATCCTGTAGTGGGCCGAAAATCTAGACTAACCCGCGTTCCAACCTTATCCTAGGATTTATGGACCTTGAGAACCCCAAGGAAGAATTGATACAATTTGATATACAGTCCTTTATTTTACATAAGAATACAGTTATATTTACAGCTTATATTTACAAAAATATGGGGTAAATATTCACACAACAAATATATATATATATATAGCTATTCTCCTATATACACAATATTATCTGGCAGATACCAGAATACCAATCTTAATTAGACTATAACCAACCTTTAATTAGACTATATGTATATGTAAAAGGGATAGCCTAAGTCTAACGACAAAATATCTTTGCCTCCCTCCACTCTGACTTTACACCATTTAACACTACCCTTTGCTTCCTGTCTTTCAGCCACTCAGCTATCCAATTTGAAACACCCCCACATATCCCAATCATTTTTAATTTATGAACTAGTCTCCTATGTGGTACCTTATCAAATGCTTTACTAAAATCTAAGTAAATTATTTCTACATTCTCTCCCTTATCTACTTGATCTGTTACAAACTCCAGAAAGTCTAGTGAATTAGTCAAACATGATCTACCTGATCTAAACCCACGCTGAGCATCGCTGATTAACCCCTCCCTCTCAAGAATTTTACAGACTACAGGAGTTAGGCTAACTGGTCTAAAGTTATTTGGATCCTCTTTACTACCCTTCTTGAAAATGGGGACTACATTCGCTCTCTTCCAATCATCGGGTATTTCTCCATATTCCAGTGACCTAGTATACAACTTCTCCAGAGCTATTGAGATACTTTCTACCCCTTCTTTAAGTATCCTAGAATGAATATTATCAGGGCCGGAGGCCTTGGTAGTATCTAAATCACCTATTAGTTCTTTTATCGTCCTCCAATCCACACTAATGGTAGTAAACACCTCTTTCCCTGACCCATGAGTACTATACATAAGACTATTTAGTTTCTCCTTTGTAAATACTGATGCAAAATGACCATTTAGTACCTCAACTATTTCCTCATCAGTTTCTCTCACAACCCCTTCATATTTGATAGGCCATATTTTAACTCTGCCAGACTTATTATTAATTTTATAGTAACTAAAGAACTTTCTAGGATCTTTGTTGCTATCCTGTGCTAATTTAATTTCTGACACCCTTTTGTTCTTCTTTATAATCTTATTTAACTCATTCCTAGCCATTCTATAATCACTTAAATTTTGAATATTATTTTGTACCTGTAATTTTTTATATGCCCTTTTCTTCTCTGAAATTTTTCTAGCTATCTCCTGATTCCACCATAATGGTTTCCTACTATTGTTCCTAATGGCCTTCATTGGGATACATTGTTCTTGGACTACATTTATTATATGCTTGAAAGTATCCCACATCCCATAAGCATTTTTACCTCTGAATTCTATATCCCAGTCTACAAAATTTAGCAAGCTTCGGAGTTTTACATAATCTTCCTTATGAAAATTTGGAACTTTTACAGCATTCTCGGTTATTTTACCCATCTCAATTCCCAAGTTAAAATGAACTATCTGATGGTCACTATTTCCCAATGCTTCCCCAACAGTCAATTCTTGAACTAAATGATCACTGTTAGAAAGTACTAAATCTAATATATTGTCCTCCCTCGTTGGCTCATTAACAAATTGATTCAAAAAATTATCCTCAAAGCATTCTATGAACCTGCCACTTGTTTTATCCCTACCTATCATATTTTCCCAGTCCACAGAGTTTAAGTTGAAGTCCCCAATAATAACTGCATCTGTTTCACATCCCTTACTTATTTCCCTTATCATTAGTTCATCCATATCATCAGTGTGCCCAGGTGGCCTGTAAAAAGCTCCCAAATGCACCATTCTATTTTTACTGAACCTTATATCTATGCAAAGTGACTCAACTCCATCCTGCTTTATTGAAGTATTTAAACTTGAAACAATGTTGTTTTTTATATAGATAATTATTCCTCCACCAATCCTACCTGTCGTTTGACTAATGTACATATTATAGCCCTGTAAATCAAATTAACTTATAGTGTCACTAAATTCTATTTCATTAATCCATGATTCAGTAACACATAATATATCATATCCTCATTGCTAATATAACTAAATAGCTCATCCTTCTTGTTTCTAAGACTACGAGCATTTGTATAGAAACAATTTAACTCCCCTATCCCTGAAGCACCTCTTGAAACCTGAATGACCTCACCTCTATCGCCTTGGAACCTATTTCTGTTATCTGCCAAGTCCATTCTACTTTCAGTACTATAATGTCCTCTCATAATTCCCTGACCACTATTAGTATCTAGTTTCCCGCCCTCAAAGACCTAATAACAGATCATACTCCTCCCACAACACATCTACCCCCCTCCTACTCAAATGCAGTCCATCCATTGCATACATTTCTTTCATTCCAACAAACCTATCCCACACATCCACAAACATGACACATGGGAGAATGGCCCTACAGACACACATACGCTCCCCCACACTACCGCCTTCTACCAGCACACCAGGGTCACCACTGTGTGTGCCACAGTGTTCTCTCTCCCTAGCGTGCAGCTTCCTATCTTGGACATGTGAGCATGCGCATAACAGCCAAACACTGTGCTGCTAGAACTGTGAAGTGCACAGTTCTATACAAGGATTTTTTTTCAGAAACGAGGATAGCTACTGACATTAAGCTTAAGGATTATATAATGTACAAGTATAAAGAATTAAAGAAAAGAGAAATTATTATATTGAATGTTATCAATAATATTGAGTGGAAATAGGGTGTGCTGCAGTTCCACAGTGCCTATACACAAGTGGCATGCATATATTGGAATTGAATCCTTGCCAGAGATATGGTATAATCATTTGACTGTTAACCACTCGTAAAACTTTAAAGATCCAAAGACCGATGCCCACACAAACCAAATAGTTACTTTGGACCAAGCCAAAAATGAGGAATAAAAGAAGAATATAAAACCGCTCTTTCTCTGATCAACTCTTATACGGGCAACAAAATAAAAGAAAAGACTTGGGGGGGGAGGGTGTCTCGATTTACAAAGACATTGTAAAGTTTGATCCATTAAATAATGTTTAGTTTTAACTTTTTAAACTTTAGTTTTGTTTTTTTACTTTCTTCTTATATGACCCTCAAAACCCAAAATGAATATACCATAGAAATGATCCCATCCCTCAATTCCTGTGTATGAGAAAGGCAGTTCAGCATCCTTATCCAGCCATTGAGCTATCTGGTGAGTAACTCGGCCCAATCATGCATTGAAGATAGGTTTGTTACACATGATCTTGAACTTCTGAATCCATCTTGGTTGTCACACAGAATTTCTTGTTCTTCTAACTTTGAGATTAAGATATCTCTGATGATTTCTTCAAGAATTTTACATAGGATTTATTTATAATTAAATCTAAATGTGGACACTTTTCATCAAAATTGTAAATATATATTCCTATGCTTTTTAATTGCATTATATTTCAGATTTTCAGAATGAACCAAGCAGAAATAAGGAAATTAATTCCTGCTTTAAGAATAAAGATTCAACCTCGTTATAGAAATCTTAAAAATGAAAATAAAGCAGAGGGGAGATTAGAGAAAATAAGTAAATTAGTGACTTCTTTGGTCAAGGAAGAGAGAATTGAAGTTAGCTACTTCAAAGGTGACGAAGTTCGAGGTTATGCTGAAAGGGTATGTTTTAAATTTCTTTAACAATAAACATTTGATTTTTAATATTTATATTGTTTTGCCTATGTAGGTATATACTTTAATCCTTAATGGAGTAGTAAATGTTAGAGGACTTAAAATAGATCATTTTATGATAATGCTTGTATCATCATCATTCAACGATGGTAGAAAAATTCCAGTAATATGGAGATCTGGTATCTCCAATTTCCATGTTTTTCTGGTTAATTAGATTATTAGTGATTTCTCACCACTTTATTGTAGGGGCCTTCACTTTAAAGTCAATGAACCATGAGTCACTACCATATATGACAGCTTCAGCAAAGTCTTATGCAAATTGGGCCTTTGGTGTGGTGACTATACATATTAAATCTGTATCATGTTCACTCATTTGGAGAAGTCATGTTTTTCCTTGGCTAAATCATAGTCCTCTTAACTGATTGTTCCCAAATTAAGTCAACTGTAGTATAAGGTAAATTTGCAATGTTGTATGGGGAAAAAAATCCAATTTTGATAATGATGAACAGGTTTATTATGCAGTGGAACCTCAGTTCCTGTACTTAATCCATTCCAGGCCTTGGTTTGCAAACCAAGACAATTTTTTTTCTATTGAAATTAATATAAATACAATTAATCTGTTTCAGCCTCAGAAATATGGTATTGTAGTCAGTGTTTTTGCCAAATCACTGTGCAGCTACCTAGCCTTTACACAAATTATTGCTTCACTAACACTATCTCCAGCCAGCTGTTTTTTATTTATCTAAACTAACAACAGTTTTTGTATTTCCTCTAGCTCTTAATATCTTTGCTTCATTAACACAGTCACTTCCTTCACAACATCAGCCACCTTTATTGCCTCCTTGTTTTTTTAGAATCGTGTAGATTATTGATTTCGCCATATCGTATTGCTGGGTGATGTTGGAAACACAAATGCCATTCTTATGTTTGGCAATAATTTCCTATTTTAGTTCAATAGTAATACGCTTAGGCTTCTTACTGCTGCTATCACATACACCTTTCTCCTTCTTAGGTGGCATAATGGGAGTTAAAATAACACAAAAAAGGGAAAAAAGAAAAAATTCATATTTTTGAACACAGCACTCTTACAAGCAATGTTTATGCCAATGCACAACTGAGCACGAGGTTCCATGGATTGTGGGTAATGTGCATTCATAACCCTATACATCATTCATGAACCCAGCTAAAATTTGTTTGCAAAACTAATTTGTGAACCAATTTGTGGGGCATTCATCAACCAAGGTTCTACTGTATATCCAAAATTATAAGATAATGATATTTTTTTAGCAATGAAATATACAGTATACACATGCCTTTACATTCTTTTTGCATTTTTTCAGTAATACAACCTATTCCTGTTTTATTCCAAAAACAGTGTCTCACATTGGCAAATGTGTTTTAGCTTATTTTTCTCACCATAAATAAGTTTTATAATATTGTCCTTTGAAATTCATTCAAAGATTTGTAAAATATCATTAGGATCAATCTTGTGAAGTTTTACATCATCCGTCCATACCCAGGAACTGAAATGAATCTCTTAAGGACATTTACTTAGCCATGAACTGATTCTCTTAAGGCCATTCATCATCATCATAATCATCATAATATTTAAAGGTTCTATACATGCTTGCATGTGTTGGCCTTATTTACCTAATGGCAGCTTTCCATGCTGCATGATCACTGGCTGTTTCTCTATTCAAACTCATATCTCTCTGAGGTTCCTCCGTATGACCTCATTCCACATCTTCCTCAGACTCCCTCTAGCAGCTACACCCCCAACCTCCACATGACCGAACCACCTCATCCTGCTTCTTTTCATTGCCACACTAATGCATTCTATCCCTTAATTCACAGTTTGTAACTCTGTTACCTCCAGGCTTCAAATTCAGAGATGCTCCACACATCCATTTCACTATTCTCATCTCAGTAAGCTTGAGTGTCTGGATGTCCTCTTCCTTCACAGCCTAAGTTTTGCTGCTGTACAACATTGCACTTCATACACACCCAGTGTACAGACATCCCTTAGCTTGGAGAGGAAAACCCCTCAGCATCAAGAGAGGAAGCAGCTCTGAACTTTTTCTAACCCTTGCCACGGAACTCGCCCAACACCTCCCCCTGCACTGATCATATCTCCCAGATAGCAGAACTCCTCTATGCATTCAAGCTATACACCATCAAATACAATTCTCTCCTGTCTCCTCTCCTCCACTTGCTCTCCTTTATATACAGTGCACTGAAACTCTCCATCATTCTGCAGCCTACCCCTGATACCACTACATTTTTTATACACCCACTAACCATATCCATTACACAGGATAGAGTTATTCCCTACCCCTCTGTGACAGACTGCACATGGACACATACCCTCAATGATGTCATTACCACCACCCACTCTTGAAATCATCTTTGTTTTATCCAAATTCACTCTCAACCCCATGGAATTTATCCCTTCCCTCCACAACATGAACTTCTCAAGTGCCGTCCTCTCATCCTCAGCAATCAGCACTAGGTCATCAGCATACAACAACTTGAATTAATCCTGTTCTAAAATTCTGTGTGACAGCACTTCCAGCACCATAACAAAGAGCAATGGACTCAAAACGGATCCCTGATGCATACCAACCTTCACAGAGAAGTCATCACTCAATTCTCCATTTACCTTCACCTGGATTGTTGAACCTTCATACATAGCCATGACTACCCTAACCAACCACTCCTCAATCCCTATTTTTTTCATTGCCCACCTCACCACCTCTCTTGATACCCTATCAAAAGCCTTTTCCAGCTCAACAAAAATATAATACAACACTTTTTTCCTAGCAATGTACTTCTCCTGGAGCTGTCTAACTAAAAATATAGCATCCGTGGTTCCTTTTCCAGGCATGAACCCAAACTGCATGTCATCAAAGTTTATCCTTTCCTTAATCATTTCCTCTAGAACACGCACCATAACTTTCATAACATGATCGGGGAGCTTTATACCTTTCTAGCGCATCACCTTTACCCTTATACACATTCACACTCTTCAGCCAGTCCCCTGGTACAGCACATTCATATATGACAGCATTTATAAGGTCTGTGCCCAATCGCACACTGATATCTCCAGAAGCTTTCAACATCTTGACATTTATCTCAGAAACACCCACTGCCTTACCTTCTGGCTTGTGATTGATGGGTCTGCTCACCATTTTGTCCTCAATTGATTGCCACAGTGCAGCCACAGGTTCTGTAAAATCCATAAGTCTCCTGTCCCAGTCAAATTTTATGTTTAATAAACGATTATAGTGCTCTCTCCAAGCCTATTTTATATCGCCCTGCCTAACAACTCTACCATCATTTTTAATGCACTTTTTACCCACTATATCACTATTTTCCTTTTTCATCTCCCTAGCCATTTTAAACAACTTTTTCCTGCCATCAGCACCTTTGAGGCCTCTGACTTAACCCTATACACTTCCCGACTTGCCCTTCTTTTCACTGCAAAGTATACTTCCTTACTCCCACCCTGCTTCCATGCCATAAACGATCTTCTTTTCTCTTTCATTGCAGCCTCAACTTCCTCATTCCACCACCAAGACACCTTGTGTCTAGGTGGACCTCTTGACCATCCTGTTCAGTAGCTTTTAGAAAGTTATCTTTCACTCTCCCATACTGCTCACTTACACTTCCTTCAGTCGCTCTATTCTCCACCGTTAGTGTACCAAACTCCTCGTAAAAAGCCTACCTCACTTCCTGATTTTTAAGCTTCCACACCCTCCTCCTCCTGGCCTGCAATTTCCTTAACCAAAGGTCACACACCAGTAACTTATGTTGCTGTACACACTCTTCATTGGGTATCACTTTAACATCTTTCACTAATTTTCGCTCTCTTCTTCTAACCATAAAATAGTCTATCTGACCACTGCTGTCTAGATGTATATGTGACCAGTTTGCTTCTCTCTTTTCTAAACAGGGTTTTACAAATGATCAATGTCTATTACTTCCCCACATTCCAAAATTTCACTTACCTATAAAGTGAAATGATTCTCTTAAGGTCATTTACTTAGTATCAAACTTCTAAGTGAGACTTCCTCATAAAACTTTATTCAGGAGAAAAGTTTCAGAAGTGACTGGCTTCTATCTGAAAGTTTAGTTTTTATATAGAGGTAATTCTAAACATAAACAAGTGAAAACCAGAAGGCTTCTGATTGAGTAAAAAATGTTGCAATGTTCAGAAGGTGTTATAATTTGTTGGATTAACCTGTTTTTCTTTCTTTTATTAGGTATTACTTTGTTTAAAGTAAATTTAGCGAAGTTTAAATATTACCTCCTAGGTTTGTGAAACCAACATTGTCACTTATACATTGCCATTAATAATTCTTTGTTTGTGAAATGTACATGTGCCTATATTTGTGTGTGTGCTTATGCGAGAATGTGTTTATTATATGTATTATTTTCTTGCATTCTTATGTTCTGCGTTTTTTTCAGTGAAATAAAGCTAACCTTCGGAGAATTCTTTCCTTTGGGCTCCTTCAGAACAGCTCATTCCAGAAATATTTAAATTAGCTAACATAACTTATATTTAAAATGGTGATCTAATCTGGACATTGTAACATTTTTTAAGCCATTCAAAGTACTTCTGGTTTTCAGTTGCTGTGCAAGGGTATGGCAGGTGACATCTAGAATCTAGTGTTCCCTCCCAACACAAGCAATCAGAATTTCACCTCCTGGCTCCAACGGTGCAGTTAACCTCCCAGCTGCAACACCCACAGTTTGTCCTCTTGTCCAATACCTGCAGGAGGTTCTGCGGCTATATATCTTCCACACACTTTTACTTTATCTTCACCACTCTCTTTTACAACCTCCTCCTATTGTACTTTCAATTTGAGGGAGGTAACCCTCTGAAGATATAACCAAAAGTCCTCCTACGCCCCCATGGAGAGCATAAGTATGGTGGATTTGTCTGCACCATTTAGTGCAGCATCCCAATTTGCCCATTACTCTCATCAGAAGAAGAAATAAACCTATCCAAATCCTTCCTGCTACCTTCTCCCTTTACCTCCCCTCAACCTCTCTCCCTGGTTGAAAACCACTACCCTAGACTGTATGATATATTTGTGTTGTGTGTCCCAGTCTTTGGATCTTTGCACATTATGTGTTCCAGTACTGGGTTGGCAGTGTTGCTACTGCTTGACCTTTGTACTCTGGACAGATTTCATTTAGACAGACTTGCAGACCGAGACCTTTTGATGGAGATTGGCCTCCTCCGTTTTATTTGACAGTTAGGTGGGGCTGTGGCATCCCCCTTTTTTGTGGGTTTCCTGGGTGGTTGTTTTTTGTTGATTTTAGCTTTATAACCTAATGATTAGGCTCAATTTCGGTGGCTTATGCCCATGGCAGTTTCCACAATATTTGTTTAGTTTTAAAAAACAAATCCTCTCTCTTCCTAGCTCCATAGCTCCAAATACCTTAGCCTCCATTTTATTTGACTCTGTTGATGGGCATATGCTAGTCCTAGGGGCTTACCTCCTCGCAATAGTGGAGCATGCCTCCTGGTTCTTCCTTTTGCATTGTTTTGTTTTTTGTCTGTAGTTTAAGGACCTGACCAACTACATCATGCTTTAGACCCTCTATAAATAATGCCTGCAGGTTGCAAGAGACCAAAACTTGATGGGTCCTGGGCATTGAGGCTCTATTAATGAGATCAGTTTTCCCCCAATAATCCCTTCCCTTCATGTAATCGGCTGATCACCCTATGGCCATTCTCAGGTGCATAAGACTGTACTGCTTATGGCAGGTGGGCTTTACAGCTTTGTTAGCTCTCAGGCCAATGATATGACTTGGGTCCCATTTTCGGTTTGCCACAACAGATCTTGGCCATCCTGTCAACAATTAGTACGACCTAGTAAGGAAATCCACCCTGTCGCCATGCCTCTCTGGTAGCTAATTTGGAAACTGCAACAAGTGTGAACACCAAGCTTTAATACACCCAAGATGGAGACCTGAAGAGTTTAAAACCCCAAGATCGGTTAGGCAGGGTGTGAGATATAGTCTCTTCCCCTCCCTTTTTTTTCAGCAGTGACAAATTTACTGTCTCATGTGTGTTGGCTCAGTATCAACTTTTTGGACTATTACCCTTTCAGCAATTCTTCACCTGATCTTTGGAGTGGATGAAGTATTCTGCTGAAAAGGGGGTTTGTCCTTTGCCATCTTTGGAGTTGTCCTAGACAGCTCCACCTTTTTTATTTAAGGAGGTCGCCCAGTTGTGCTGTCTCAGGAGACCCTCTAAAGTTTCTCCTAGCAGACAGGGTGCTTCCCCCTCTCAAATTGACATGAGTTCTGGAGTTTCCACTTTACTCCCTTTTGGAGAGCTGCCTCCAGGTGACTCTCAACTTGCATTGGGTGAACCACCTCAACCCTCTATAATGGTTAAGAGGCATTGTCCCAAGGACCTTGACAAGGCACCCCCATTGGCCTGAGGTTTGTCACTTTGATGAGAGCTGGCATGGCCACTCCCTTCTTTTTCCCAATGGAGGTTGGCATGCCAGCCCCAGTGATGTTTATAATGAGCCATAGGGTCTATGTCTCCCTGATCGGGATACCCGACACCTTGGGAGGGGGCTGGCCACTTAGGGCCCCTTTTGTTGGTGCCTCCTCCCAAGATGGTAGGGTCTCTCCTGGGGATGAATTTTAACTAACCTATACTTTTAAGACGCAATTCTATTCCTAGGACTCAGGGGATGTGTCTATATGCGCTCCTCATTTAGTGCTTCACAGAGGGCTGGATTTGAGTGTGGCTATTATGAGATGATCCTCATTCGTATCTGTGGCCATTTTATCACCTGCAATGAACCAGCATGGTCGGGTTGCCTTAGACTTCTGTAAGTTTTCTGAATGTGAGAAGCTAGTTGGTGATCCATCACACATTTCTGGAAATTTCCTGGATCTCCTTTTTATGGATGTTCCCACAATTATTGATCTACAGTTTGTTGCGCCCCTTGGTAACAGCGATTGCTCTGGACTCAATTTTAAGATTCAAGCCAACTTTTTACCATTGTATGAGTCCATTACTCGAATGGTTTATTTGAAATCCTGTGCCAACTGACCTGTCATTGATACTGATCTTAGCCCTATTTGTTGGGACAATGTGTATCGATCTGAGTGTCCTGTAACTTCCCTTAATGAAATTCTTCTTTCCATAAGTGAGAGAAAGATTCCACATAAAACTATTCAGAGTCATCATACCAACAAGGCCTGGTTCAATGATGACTACTGATTGGCCCAGTGGAATAAGTAGGCTGTATTTTGCCATTGGTCTCATTTGTACTCTCAAAAATCTTGGAACTACTATGTGCAGCTACTACATGCACAGAGTACTTATAGTGAGGCTCAAAGAGCCTATTTTAACTGGTACTCTCAGCTGCACTCTGTGATCAGCTCTTAAACAATCCCTGTTTGGTGTTAACTCTAAGAAGAAAGCTGATTCCATTTGCCTCAAGTTTTAATAAAAAACAAAACAGTGAGGTAGTTCACTTACCTTCATCTTGCTTTCCTCCTATTAAACCACTCCTTGGCTCTTAAGTCATCAGAACTTCTTTTCTACTTGAATGACCTTGATTCATTTGGTGGATGTGATCCTTTGGATAGGGTTTTTTTGTCCATTTTTTATAAAAGAATTGCCCCATCATTAGCCCCCCAAATTGGCTGTTATTTTTAGATTACTTATTTGTCGGAGTTCTTTTCCTGAATGCAGGCATTCAGCAAATGTCACCAATCCCCAAAGGCTTTTCACCATCAATTCATCTGGAGGAATATAGACCCATTTCCATTACACCGTTTATGTCAAAAATATTTGAGCGTTCATTTCCTGAATAAATTACTGCCGCAAAAACAGTTTGGTTTTCGGAAGGGTCTTAGTACTTCTGATGCTCTTCTTTTTATCACCAATGACCTTCAAAGTTCTCTTTAGTGCTGGTCATGAATCTCATCTTGTATCTCTTGATTTTAGCTCAGCATTTGATCGTGTTAATCATTAAGTTCTTTTATTTAAAATTAGATCCCTTGGTATTGGTGGTTATTTTCTTGGCATACTGGTCGAGTTTTTGACTAAGGGGAAACAGCATGTGTTGGTTGATAGTTGTTTTAGCTCCTATAGCTCTGTTAAATCTGGTGTTCCCCAGGGTAGTGTCCTGGGCCTGCTTCTCTTCATTATTTATACCTCAAGACATGTTTTCTCAGATTGAGTTGAATATGGTTGCTTAAGCTGATGATGATACAACTTTGTATGCTGCAATTCCTTCCCCTTTGGATGGACAAAGATTCGCTGAATTGCTTACCCTGGATATCAAGAGAATTTTATCCTTGTGTGATGTTAGGGACCACAACTGCTTTGCAGTCCCTAGTTGTTCTCTGAAATTGCCCAGTGTTACTTTTGATCCCAACCTGATATTTGAGCTTCACTTGCACACTATTGCATCCTCAATTTCTCAAAAAGTTGGTTTGTTGTGTAAGTGTCACCAAATCTCTTCTACAGATAGAGTGGTTAGGAATTGTTTTTATTCCTTTCTGTCTCATTTTGAATATTATCTTTTCTGTCTTTATTTCTGCCTTAGAGACCAATTTGAAGCTCCTTGACAGAGCTTTCAACCAGATTAGTTTTCTGCTACCCAATGTACATTTGAACCTTAGACATTGTCAACTCATTTCAGTCTTGCCTCATTTCTTTAAAATTGTTTCTAATCCTGATCATCCACTTCACTGTCTGATGCCAGCTCCCTCATGGCCGGTTAATGATATGCACTACTTGTTAAAGCAGAATGACTGTGCTTTTTCAGTCACTTGAGTGAATATGACACAGTTCTCTCGATCTTTCTCTCCTACAGCTGTCAATCTGTGGAACACTCTGCCTAATGATGTTGTTAATTTAGATAATTGTGATGTATTTAAAAGGCGAGTGAATGCTTTTCTTCTTGATTTTTAGGTTTGTACTTTGTGATGTTGCGCCACTCATTGGGTCCTGTAAGGTTTTTTAGGTTCTGCCATTTTGTCTTTCCTTTCACCATCAGCCAACTTCGATGCTGGGGACTTTCACCACATCATGGAACAGTTGCCAAGGCCCATTTTACTGCTTGAGGATTTGAATGGTAGGCATCCCCTCTGGGGAGACTACTCAATCAATCACAGGGATCTGGTACTTGCCAATCTGATCAACAATCTGGAGAGAGGTGTCCTAAATGTGGATGAGTTTGCACATCATTGCTCAAGAACCACTTCATTTTCCTGCCTTGATATAGACCCCTGCATTTCCATGATTCACAGCCTTATTTGGGGTGAAATGTGGTTGATGAACTCCATTCATTGGTCTCATTCAAATATCATTTTCTGGACTGCTGCTGCGTGCGAGAGAGACACCTTCCCAGTGGTGCTTTTTGCAAGCGCTGTGGTCCTAGTCAGAGTGCTTAGGTTGGTGGATTAGCCATTGAGTTCTTCTCCGGCAACCTCATCATTGTGGGCCTGACTACCATTCCTAAAATGTCTGGCCATTTAGCACACCAACTGTTTCTGAGGTGGTCAGCTGAGTGTGAAACGGCCCTCAAACAGAAGTATTACTACGCCTACAATCCATATGAGTACTACCTGAACTATTTCATTGTGGGTGAATTTTGTTAAGTTAGGGCTAGGTTCTGGTATGTTTGGAAGCATATCCACCATTCTTCTTGGTGTGCATACATGTCTTCACTGAACAGGAAGACCCCTATAGTAGAGGTATGGAAGTGATTCAAAAGGATTCTGGGTAAGTTCTGCAGGACCCCCTTCCCATTCTCCAGTAAAATTGGACCACAAATCTCAGACCTTCATCCATGTTGGAGTCCTTTGTGACTGCTTTCTCCACAAGCATTTAATGCATCTTGTGATGTCGCTTAAGACTGCAGACTGGACTTCGCCTCCAAAGGCAGAGAACCCTTTAATGACAGGTTTACATTGAGGGAGTTATGTTCTGCTCTTGCTTCATGTGCAAACACTGCCCCTGGTCAGAACGATGTCCCGTATACCATGCTTCGATGCATAGGTGATCTAGGCATGGCCTTACTGTTAGATTTGTTCAACAGTATCTGGACAGAGGGTATCTCCCCCAGAATCCTGGCAAATGTCTACTGTGCTCACTTGTCACAAACCAGGAGAGATGACTCTACCCCGGCCAGTTTCCACCAATCTCTCTAACCTCATGCATGTGCAAGTTGATGGAGAATTGGTAAATGTTAGAATAGCTTTCTTCCTGGACAGTGGAGGCCATCTTTCTTCCACACAGTGCACCTTCTGCAAGTTCTACTTCCCGTCAGATGCTCTGCTTCAACTGGCAAATGCCATTTGCGAGGCCTTCCTTTTAGATAGCATTACTTTCCACATGATGGGGATGAAGGGACACCTCCCAATCTTTATATCTGAATTTTTGTGAGATCGTTGATTCTGCATATGGATGGGGGGAGCCCTCAGTGTCACACACTTTGCCCTAAGCATAAACAGTATATCATCTGTCCTACCGAAAGATGTTCTCACTTCGCTCTACAATGGATGACTTTTTTATCTTTTGGTTCAGCCCAGATGTTGATTCCAACAGGCATTGAATTGCATCTCTTGCTATGCTAAAGGCTCAGGTTTTGTTTTTTTTTGCCCAAGACTAAGGTGGTGCACTGCTGCTGCCATCGACAACTCCACCCCAATCCAGACTTTTTCCTAAACGGGGCTTGCCTGGATGTGGTAGATTTACACTGTTTCCTTGGTCTTGATTTTGACCAAAGCCTTACCCGGGAGGCTTATATTTGCAGCCTTAGAGTCTCCTGTGTATGCACAATGGACATTCTTCTTTACATTCAGCACCTGGAGTGCTGATAAGACTACTGCCTTGCTTTTTTAGTGATCCTTTGTTTGTTTGAAGCTTGATGATGTATGAGTTTTATGAATCTGCTGCCTAGTGAGCATTGCAGAAGGCGCACTCTATCCACCACATTGGTGCTTTCTGCATGTCCCCCATTAAAAGCCTGCTTGTTGATCTTGGGGAGATTCCACTCCCTCTCTGATGTACACAATGCATTATGTGCCTCTACACGCAATCTAGGTGGCTCCCTCAATCGCCAACTGCTCTCACTGAATCTGCAGTCAATTTCGTTGGTGCCATGCCGCTGAGAGACACCGGTCACACCATAATCCCTTTGGGTTTAGGGCTAGGAAACTCCTTCTAGAGGTCAGTATATCTCTCAGGCCAGTGGTGCCTCTAGTTCTACCTAGGATGCCACCCTGGGGGCTACAACCTTTTACTATTTGTAGGCACGCTTCTGCTCCCAAAGCTTCTACTGTACTAGGAGTATTGCATTCGGCCTTTTTGGAGCACACTTTGTGTTACATTGGATCCATGCCAGTGTATACAGATGGCTCAAAATTCCAGGAGGGGATCAGTTTCCACGCCATATCACCTCACTTTGAATTCAGCTGGGCTTTATCAGGCACTGTATCTGTTTTCACACTCTAGATGGTTGCAATACACCACTCTGTACTGGTGATACTGTGCTGTGCCTTGTTCATAGACCGGATTGTGATCTTAGTGACTCACAAATTGCATTGAGTGCTCTCAGGGCATTGGAATCTCCACACCCCCTGGTTTGTGGTATCATTGAGGTAGCCGCAAGCCAGGTGGATGTAGAGATTATCTTCTGCTGGGTTCTTGGACATGCGGGAATGAGCATGTCAAAGCATCTGTGAGGACTGGGCTACCATACCAGCCCTTTGGTAGGCTTGGCAAAGAAGGTGAAGGGAATTTAAAGTTGGGTACCATTACCCTCAACTGTTTCCTTGGCCCTACCCCAATTCTGTGATGGCATCAGGTCGCTTTTTGTCATCTTCAAATAGGGCACACTCGCAGGATGCACTCACCCACACTTTATTGAGATGACTGTTTAGCACATTCTTGTTTAATGTCCCATTCTGGGTGATGTTCATGCATATTACATGTTCCAGGATTGGGATGAGTGGGGTTGCTATAGCTTGTCCCTTGTACTCAATATGATTTCATGTACACAGACTTGTGGACCAGCTGACTTTTTAGAGGAGTCTAGCCTCCTCCATTTTATTTTACTCTCCTTGTTGTAGTTGATGAGCTATTGAGTTACTGGCCTTTTGCACGCAGTCCACTTCCTTGGTGATAGGCCCTTAGACAGAAACAATGTGCCTACATGCATTATAAGCACCACCTAAACAATCTAACTGTCAGTGAATTTCATTGAGCTAGGGCTAAGTCGTGGTATGTTTCGTAGCATGTATGACACTCTTCCTGGTGGGCATACGTGTCTTCACTTAATGAGAAGACATGCTGATTTTTAAGAGCAACCCCAAAAATATTCTTGTAAAGATCTCCCCCATTCCTTAGGAGAATAGGGCTGCAATCTTGGATACCACATCAGTGGTGGAATCTTTTGCAATGCTTCTCCACCAGCATTCATCGCTAGCTCGGCTGGTCTCCAGCCAATTTCTCTAACAGTATCTGTGCAAGCTTATGGAGGAATTGGTAAATGTTAGATTAACTTTTTTTTCTGTACTGTGGATGCCACCTGCACAGTGTTGCTTCTCTAAGTACTGTATTGGATTCTCTGCTCCAGCTCAAAAATTCTATCTGCGAGGCCTTCCTTCATATACAGCATTATGTCAGTGTTCTTTCATCAGGAGAGGGCCTATGATACTGCATGGAGATACAGTAACATGGTGACACTCCCAATTTTCATATCTGAATTTTACTAGATCATCAATTCCACATATGGATTGGGAGCTCTCTCTAGCCTAATAAGGCAAGAAGACGATGTCCTGGAGGGAAGTTTCCTCAGTGTCATTCTTTTCCCTGAGCATCAAATGTATCACTTTGGTACTGCTGTGCTGCGCTGTGCTCTCTCTACCTTGATGACCTTTCAATTTCTTTTGGTGCACCCAGATGCCAACTCTGTAACGTTAATGCCAACAGGCATTGACTCGCATCTCTCGCTTTGCCAAATTGTACAGGTTTACAGGTTTGGGTTTTTCTTGGCCAAGACTAAGGTAGTGCACTTCAGTCTCCACCCACTGCTTCACCCTGAACCAGACTTGTTCCTAAATGGAGTTTATCTGTAAGTGGTGAATTTCCTCCGTTTCCTTGTTCTTGTGTTTTTTTACTGATGCCTTACCTTGGAAGCCCATATTTGCATCCTTAGGGTCTCTTGTACCTCTGCCATGGACATTATTTGTCCTATGATGTTCAGCACTTGAGGTACTAGTAGTGCTACTTCCTTACTTTTCTACTGATCATTTGTTTGTTCGAAGCTTGACTACAGATATGTGAATTGCGGAAGGTGGATGTGATCCACCACACCAATCTCCATTTGGTGACCTTAGCTTTCCACATGTCCCCTACCTTTGAGCCTACTTTTCATTGCCAGAGATATGCCACTTCCCTGCACAGTGCATTTGCTCTTGTAGGTGCTGGCGCAGCATCTCCCTCAGTTGCTAACAGATCTCATTGCCTATGCTCAGGGATATCTCAACAGTACCCTTTTTCGTTGATAGATGCCAGTCATACCCTAAGCCCTCTGGGTTTAAAGCTAGAAAACACCTTTTGAGCTCATTTAGCACCCAGGCTGGTGGAGTCTCTGCTTCTGCCCAGGATGCCATGCCTCTGATCCCAAAGCTTCTACAGCAACAGGAGTATTGCATTCGACCTTTTAGGAACACACTTTGTGTCATGTTGGATCCATGCCAGTGTATATAGATGGCTTCAAATCCAAGCTTCATGCCATATCCCTTCTGTTTGAAGTCAGCAGGCTCTACCAGGTGCTGTGTCTGTCTTCACGGCTGAACTAGTTGCAATACACTGCTCAGTATGGGAGATAATGCATTGTTGGGAGTGGAGCCTAACTCCACTCCCAAACATGGACCCCTAACAGTCTTTTACATGTATTTTCTCTGCATCACCAGCATTTAATTCAGGTTTGCTGAAGGCTGCCAACTGGACTCCACTTCCACTCTCACATTGCTTCCCTTCTGCTAGTTTCCCTAGTACCTCACCCAACACTATGTATCTGCTCACTTTTTCCTCAATCTATATAAATGGATCTGGCTGGAGGGTAGTCTTTCCTTGGCCTAGCATAAAACAATGGGTGTCTCTGCTCAAACTGGTGGACTCTGACCCTCTCAGATATTTCAGCCATGCTAGAGCTAGGACCATAACTGTGGCTCATGCAAGGGGATTGTGTCTTCATGCCTTTCTATTTTTTCCAAGTCCCATTCCCTGTTCCCTCACTGCCAGGCTGGTTTCTACCAAGTTGGTGGTATTTTATATCTCCTCCCATTTAGTCGTAATGTCCAGGATGCTTTCTCATACTGTAAAGCTTTGTAGTCTATTTTGACATACACAAAGCTTATAGCACTACTCTTGACTCCTCTATTAATTATCGATAGTTTTTTCTTCGCACTTTGTGATTCCATACCAACTTTCATCTAATAGTTTTGCATAACAATTCTTTCTTATTCTGTGTAGGTTCCTTGTAACACAGAAGGAGAGGCTTTCCCATGACTTGGTCCTAAGCCTCCTCCTTCTTCCCCATCTAATTAACAACACACACTACAATGATAACCAAGTGAACTACAAATGTGGTAGGTCTCCTCACAGTTTTCCAACTACCTATAACTCTGGCTGTTGAGTGGGCTGCTGCACTTCTTCTGTAGCCAGCCTCTGTGCAAAATGCACCTTCTCTTCCCTATCAGACGGGTATGGATTTCTGTCTGCAAAGACTTTTCTTCCTGATGCCCACAGTACCACTTTTTGCCCTGGTGTATATTTCCTCTATCGGCTGAAGACTATTGCTACCTCCCAAGGACAATGACCCCACTCTTCTCTGGCCTTCCATTCCCTCTGCTTACACTCTTATCTTCTCTTTCATACATGTTCCTTCCTCCATCAATGATGCCCCCAGCAAACACCTATAATCATCTTGCAAGGAGTCAAATCTCTGAAGCTGACTAAGATTCTCCTATCAGAGTTCCTCAGCCATGCACCTACTCCCGGGACACAGCCATATTCACTGATGGCTCACATTCACTCCATGGCTCATCTGCTGCCATTATGGTGATGATGATGCTTTAGCACTCTTTCCTTCTATCCCCTCTTCCCCCCCCCCCAAGTTCTCATCATACACAGCAGAGCTGTACACCGTCCAGGAGGCCCTCCATACTATGTCTATTCCCTTCTACCAAATTTGAGCCATCCATGAGTTTGTCTACCCTGTTTATTAAATTGTCCCATTACTCTGCCCATTCCTTGGGATCTAATTGCTCTTACACCAGCTTTTGACCTCATACAATAACCTCACCACCTGTTGGGTGCCCTCCTACATTTGGGTGCTTGGTGTTGAGGCAACTTATCATAGTCACTTGTGTGCTCCATCCCCCATTGCTGCTTTTTTCCTTCCTTTTCTCTTTCCCTACCCTTTACTCAGAATGCCTAAGTTTAATTAGGGCTGATTGCCAGCCCTTCATTCTCTGTGAAACCTATCTCCTTTCTCCCTGCCATTAGTTCTTGCTCTAATATGATTGCACTTCATTATCATCCATCTCTCCTGTCCACAGAAATAACCTTAATTTGATACATATTTGTTGAAATTATAAATATAAATATGAATTTTGAATAAAATAATAAGTAGCATTCATTTCTTGAAAAAAAACAACTGGTTTTTATTCTGTTTTTTTTTTTCAAATCTTGGGTATTTTCAAAAAACAAATGCTGCAAGCACTAGAATAACATAGAAAAAGAATATCTATCTCTATTTTTATAATAATAATTAATTAGTTTAATAATTATATTAAGGTAAGAACAGATCACTGATTGAGAATTATGGGTACTCATGATAGCCATAACCTGTAGAAGGAGAGATGAATTATGATGAGTCAGTATCAGAGAAATAACCTTAATTTGATACATATTTGTTGAAATTATAAACAAATATGCATTTTGAATAAAATAATAATAAGTAGCATTCATTTCTTGAAAAAAAAAGTAATTTTGAAAAAAAAAAACCCAGGTTTTATTCTGAGTTTTTACAAAAACAAATGCTATAGCATAGAAAAAGAATAGCTATCTCTATTTTTATAATAATAATTAATTAGTTTAATAATTATATTATGGTAAGAACAGATCACTGATTGAGAATTATGGGTACCCATGATAGCCATAACCTGTAGAAGGAGAGATGAATTATTATGAGTCAGTATCAGAGAAATAACCTTAATTTGATACATATTTGTTGAAATTATAAATCTAAATATGAATTTTAAATAAAATAATGCTAAGTAATATTCATTTCTTAAAAAAAAAAAATTATTTTTGAAAAAAAAACCGGTTTTTTTTTTTAATTTCACTTGAAAAAGCCCAAAAAAAGGAATAAAACCTGGGGTTTTAGGGCTGTTTTTTTTATTTGCCCACCCTGTTGTATACCCTCTTCATTCCTATTCCCTGCAAGAGGGTGTCAGATGTAGAATAGGCCAGCATACCACAGATGACATCTAGAGGATTAAGTGCCCTCCAGCCCCAATGCCTGCATAAGATCTGCAGGTATATATCTGGCATTCATCTGTTCAAATCAAGCCTTGGTCCCTGATCCAGACTTGCCCTGGCTCAGATATGCAGCCAGAATTCTCCTCCTCCCTACATGAATACCAAGATAACATATCCCCCTTCCCCCAGACCACACCCACCTTACCTTGTTTCAATGTTTCAACCTCCAGCAGCACAAAAGCACAACAAATCTCATCCCATCCTGCCCCTCACTCAGACCATCTCAGAACATCCTTCAATGCTATGAACAATCTTTGGAAATCCCACTAGCTTAGTGGATGATGCATTTGATTTCCCTACCTAGGTACCAGGTTCAGTCCCACTGAGAGCAGACACAAACATTTCAACACACATCAAGTTGCCTATTGTGATGCACTGAGCTTGACCCCTAGGTTCAGGCATCTCTAGAGCAACGTGCATCATCACATACATAGTCAATCACAGTGCACTGCTGTTTTTTCAATCTCCCTTCCTTCACACAACCCATCACTCTCAAACCTGTGAAAGGGCTTTTCATAACCACACTTCCCTGATGCAAAATGGATGGCAATCCATTGCATTATGTGAGTGCACTGAAAAGGATGCCAAACTGTCTGCGTGCAAAGTGACTGATCCAATCAGCATTTCACTCGTGCTGACCCACTACATGGCAGGAATCAGGATAGCCCTTTGGACTGCATGGCAAAGAAGATAGGAGACAGCTTACTGGGATTTAAAGTTGCATATCATTGTGCTGCCACCCTTCCTGTCAACCCTACCTCCCATGCCTCAACAGCTTTAGGTCATTTTCTCTTGAATGAATCAGGTGCACTCATTGGATGCAGAGCCATTTAATGGAGCGCTCACCCAAACCTTCTGTGACAACTGCTTGTTTCCTCCAGAATAAGTTGAGTGCTACCGCTTGTCCCTTGTACCCAGAGTGGGTTCACGCATTTGAAGATATGTGAGTGCAAATTGGTCTTAAAACCTATTAAAAATGTCTGCCCTCATTCCTTTCCCATTGAAAGTATCCTTGGCTTCAATAGTGTGCTCTATTATATATAAAAAAATCATGTATTATAACCTTTGTTTACTATGTTTTATATTCCAGTAAAGGTTATGTTTGATAGTCATTACACAATTTTTTAATTACTATAAAAAACCGCCATTTTTTTAAGATAATCAGTTGACTTTTTTAAGTTAAACTGCAATGTGTGCAGCTTTGGAATGCACTTATTATAGCAATGGTAAGCCTCTTCAACATTGCTTCCAGCACATCATCGGGAGTGGCTCCTAGATGTGCATGAAGCAGTGTTGAGGAGGTTAATATTCTTATAGTAAGTGTAAAATGAATTGAGTTTATTTTTCCTTGCTTTATTCATTTATGGCTTTATAGAAATGTTAGTGACCCCTTAAAATTTACCTTTTTCTTCAGTTAATTGCAGAGGCGATTAAATATGGCGATTGTCACAAAGCGACGATGGAAACGGCAAATTTTTATCTCAAAGAAAAGCAACTGGTCCACAAACTATTTAAGGTAATAATTTTGTTCTTTTAAATAAGTAATAAGCAAAATAATCATGGTAACCAACTTTCTGATGGTTACCATCATGGGTATGTTCTCCTTACCCCACCCTCCTTGCTTATAAGGGTTTTGCAACCCTACTGTGGTGGCAGGCTCTAGAATCCTGCAGTCACACCACTTGCCACTCATTTAGAGCCACTTGGGTGTTTGAAGGGAGGACGATGAGGGGAAAACTACTCCTATCTTCATTTATTTCCAGAAAATAAAAACAGAAAATGCTGACAAAAAAAAGGAACAAATGACAATTCCAACTATCACAAATAATATATACAAAACAATAACCCCCCAAAACCAATTAATTGCAAATATTATCTAGATATGTATAAACACAAAAAAAACAACAAATATATACAGCCTTACAATAATATCAGCTAATGTAGAAATATAAATAAATCACATACAAAATAAATAAATATATATATATATATATATATATATATATATACTAGCAGAGAGACCCATCTTTATATGGGTGAAATGTGCCTTTGGACATAAAGTAAGACAAATTTTTATCCCTGGCATTGCACTGGATAAAAAGTCTTGTATATAAATATAGATGCACGTTGTTTGAAATTCTTATATTCTGGCACAAAAATATTTTTACTTGTTGATTATTATTATTTTTTTAGTTTTAAGGCAGATTTAGGAGAGCTGCGCACTCTCCCTATTATATAATATACTTAAAATGAGTAAATGTCCTGTTTTCTTGATGTTAATCCATGTCCTTTTCCACATGTACCATCAGCACATCTGACACTCAACTTAATCTGTCTCATCCTTCCTTCTCATGCCCATTTAAATCCTAAAGCAGCCATCCTTCCCATTCTATCATGACCTTCTTAATTTTGTTCCAATTTCACACTAATCCCATTTATACTTTTTATACTCACTAACATGAGCTCAGATTCATTCAGAGGAATCTTACAAATGCTAAACGTTACATTTATTCCATTCTGATCTTCCAAAACTCTATAAAACTTTCCTGTCTCGCTCTCTTCTCCATTTTCATCCATTCATCTTATGTTTACCCCTTCCATGCTCATCTAAAACTAATCCCCATAGCCACAGAAAAACATACACCCCCAATTTGACAAAGGAAATAGTAGGCTGCATAATGTATCATAACATTCTAAAACAAAACAATTCCAATTACTCAATATCCACATCACAAACCTAAACAGCAGACAGAAAACTGGAATCAATATATAAACACAAGAGACTACAAAACAAACTCAATCCAACTCTGGAGAACCATAAAGAAAATCAACACATCAGGTACCACCTGTGTTCGTACACACGTCATTATTTACCAGAAGCAACAAAATTGCAACACCTAGACAACACTGCAACATCCTCATGAATCACTACTTAAACATTAACTTCCTCCCAATGAACGGATAATATAGAATCCATTAAAAAAATCAAGACCAAACACCCTCTTTTCCTCTCAATAAACAGATAAAATAGAATCCATTCAAAAAATCAAGACCACCCTCTTTTCCTCTCAATGAACAGATAAAATTGAATCCATTGAAAAATATTGAGACCAAACACCCTCTTTTCCTCTCACTGAACAGATAAAATAGAATCAATTAAAAAATCAAGACCACGCACCCCGTTTTCCTCCCGAGGAACAGATAAAATAGAATCCATTAAAAAAATCAAGACCAAGCACCCCCTTTTCCTCCCAATGAACAGATAAAATAGAATCCATTGAAAAAATCAAGACCAAGCACCCCCTTTTCCTCCAATGAACAGATAAAATAGAATCCATTAAAAAAATCAAGACCAAATACCCTCTTTTCCTCTCAATGGACAGATAAAATAGAATCCATCAAAAAATCAAGACCAAAAACCCTCTTTTCCTCTCAATGAACAGCTAAAATAGAATCTATAAAAAAAAATCAAGACCAAGCACCCCCTTTTCCTCCCAATGAACAGATAAAATAGAATCCATTGAAAAAATCAAGACCAAGCACCCCCTTTTCCTCCCAATGAACAGATAAAATAGAATCCATTGAAAAAATCAAGACCAAGCACCCCCTTTTCCTCCAATGAACAGATAAAATAGAATCCATTAAAAAAATCAAGACCAAATACCCTCTTTTCCTCTCAATGGACAGATAAAATAGAATCCATTAAAAAATCAAGACCAAAAACCCTCTTTTCCTCTCAATGAACAGCTAAAATAGAATCTATAAAAAAAATCAAGACCAAGCACCCCCTTTTCCTCCCAATGAACAGATAAAATAGAATCCATTGAAAAAAATCAAGACCAAGCACCCCCTTGTCCTCCCAATGAACAGATAAAATAGAATCCATTAAGAAAATCAAGACCAAGCACCCCCTTTTCCTCCCAATGAATAGATAAAATAGAATCCATTGAAAAAAAATCAAGACCAAGCACCTGCCTCTACCACAGAAAATGTCAAGCCATCAAATTCCTCAAAAACTCTAAAGCCACTTGATCAGACAACATATCTAGCATCCATCTCAGGCACATAGGCAATACACCAATTTCAGACTCCCAGGAATTTTTAACCACTCCTGGCTCACCAACACAATCCCCCTCAATCTGGAAACTAGCTCACATCATACTCATAGTCAAACCAGACAAACCTCTAACACAACATAACTCTTACTGCCCAATCTCACTTTTGGGCACACTATAACAAAATTGAAAAAAAATAATATACCAAAGAATCTCCCCAAATATACCTCTGTCAGATACACCACATTTTCAGGAAAGCACACTCAACCACAACACTTCTCACTAACCTCACACAATACATAAACAAAGCCTTTGATACTACTAAGACACATCTTAGCATACAAAATCCTGCACACCAACCTCTCCGACAATGATAAAAGGTAGAGGATAAACTTTTTCACACCCAACTAGCACAAATCAAGCAAACACCCTAAAATCAGACTAAACAGACAACATCTGCTACTAAACAAAAACCCACCTTTCTAGGACTGATACTGGACACCCATATGACATTCAAAACCCACACAACAAACACCACAAAGAAATCAATGCCCTCAAAGTACTATCAAACATTACATTTAGCCAACAGAAAGAGCCTCTCACCGCTCTATACAAACAATTTATCCACACCACCCTCAACTACACAGCACCAGCATGGCACCCAACCACAGCCAAATCTCACATAAACAATGGCAGGATGTACACCTGGCACCCTACCTCACACCTACATGCTAAAACAAAAATACACCTAGACATGATTCAAACCCAATACTTCAGCAAGCACTGACCCCTACCTCCCTTACCACCAAATCCTTACTTAAACACATCCATAGTCCATACCAACTTCACCCAAAAATACTTGAACACACTACTGCCAAACACTGTGTAAGGGGCGATGCGATTTGCCCTCCTGGCTGCTGTGCTGACAGGACTCAGCACCCCGTCTGGCCCCAGCTTAGCCTCTTCTCCTTTCTGACAGCCTGTGTTTTCTAACACCCTGAGATGGACTTGGTCCTTGAGGTGACCCAGCCCCAGATGGTAGGACCTTCCATGGGGTCGAACCTGGGCTTGGTGACAAGCCCTGAACCTGAGTCCGCCCCTGTGCAAGGTCCTCAGATGGCTCGGGCCCCGAGGCCTTACAAAGAGAGGAGGGATCTCCTCCCTCGACTGGCCCCCCTGTGACAGCCAAGACTTTATCCATTTCAGATAAGGATCTTAATGAGGCCGGTCTATCTGGCCTGGGGGCTCCTACCAGCAGAGGAGAGAAGCTGCTTCATTCCCCCACCCTCCTCTCCTAAAAAGAAAATGATGAGAAAGATTTGGGGCTCTTCTCGAGCCGCGAAGATGGACGGGTCTGCTGCCGTTTCGGTAAGCGACCAAGCCAAAATTGGCACATCCGGCCCAATTGCTACCCCGGGTGGGGAGTCCCAAACGAAGACCAGAACTGTGTAGGGTGGAGCCTCGATTACGTCGGGGCCCCTCATTCAGAGGCTACCTGGCATTTTCAAGCCCGCTGGCTTCAAACGCTTCTGTGTTATTCGCTCTACTGATGGCAGCATGTTGGCTAAGTGCAACATGATCCATCAGAGGAAAGCTCTGGCTAATGTGATTGGTAGAGAGCCAAAGGTGACCCGTTTCTCAGATGGGAGCCTTTTGGCAAATGCATCAAATCCCTCTTAGTTGGCCATGATTAGTGATGCTGTACTCTATGATGAACTTCGTGAAAGTAGTAGTTTATGCGAGGGAACTTGTGGACTACTCCATAGATGACATTACCTTAGAGCTGGCCAACCATGGGGCGGTCAAGATCGAACATGTAATGAGAAAACAGGGAGGGGCCTCGAAACCCACCCATACACTCTTAGTCACATTCAACTGTGACAAGCTCCCTGAGTTGGTGCATGCCCGTTGGTATCGGTACCGCGTGAAGGCATTCGTGCCACTACTGCGGAGGTGCTACTACTGTCACCGCTTCAACCATACTAATCGCATTGTAGATGCGCAAATTCAGGGTTACCTGAAGTCTGTGTAAGTTGCTCCAAGGCCGCACACAATATAAGTCCAAATTGTGTGTGGCTAAGTGTGTCATTTGCGGAGAGCCGCACCCCGCTTCTTCGAAGCAATGTGGTGCGTATCCTTGAGAAGGAAATCCTGGCCATTCAGGCCCAGGATCGTCTCTCATTTTGTGAGGCTTATGACTTCGTCCTGGCGCGCCAGGTGCTGCCTCTGACGTCTTATGCCTCAATGTTAAGAAAGACACCCTCTGCTTCTAGCCCATCCAGGCCTACAAGCATGGTCGTTTCCTTGCCAAATCGGAACCCTTCTGTGCGTTCTACCCATCCCAGGCGCTCCCTTGGTAGAGCTGGCCACATAAAGGGTTCACACCCAGCCCCAGCTAAATCCAGGGCACTCCCTCCTTCCTCCCATGGTGACCGTTTCCTGTAAGGCAAAACTTTTGTGCGCCTCTACCGAGTCGTTAGACTCACAGGAGGCAACACCCCTGAAGTTGGTCACGAGGCCATCTTTCTAAAGCTGCCTCCCTAAAGGACAGCACTAAAGGAGGTTTGGTTCCTATGCCTACAGAGTGCTAGGCTGGGTAACTCGAAGGGGGGGCGATCCTCCAAAGGAAGGACTCCCTAGCCGCCCCGCCTGCCTAAGGTTTCGAGGCAGAGGGAGGAAAAGACTTGTTTGCAAGCTCAACCTCCCCCACTAAGTCCTCAAAATCGACAGTGCCTTCAGCGCATTATCCGTCCAAAAGCGCCCAGAGTTCTACCTCAGAGAAGCATACATCCATTCCTTTGAGGTTCTTCTCTTCGAAGAGGTGCCCTGCATCTCCTCCGAGCTAGGCCTGGAGGGCATATTCCTTCAATGGAATTGCCGAGGAGGCCTGCCTTGTCCTCTTTTCCCTTAGCTATCTTTTTGCAGTAGACCATGCTGGGCGTGAGCCACCTGCCAACCCTCCCGGGGTATAATGGTTTTGTGACCCCACCACCATGGGATGGGGGCCAGGACGAAGTCATTAGCCTCATAAAATGAGAGACGATCCTGGGCCTGAATGGCCAAGACTGGGCTTGATGACAAGCACTGAACCTGAGTCCGCCCCTGTGCAAGGTCCTCAGATGGCTCGGGCCCCGAGGCCTTACAAAGAGAGGAGGGATCTCCTCCCTCGACTGGCCCCCCTGTGACAGCCAAGACTTTATCCATTTCAGATAAGGATCTTAATGAGGCCGGTCTATCTGGCCTGGGGGCTCCTACCAGCAGAGGAGAGAAGCTGCTTCATTCCCCCACCCTCCTCTCCTAAAAAGAAAATGATGAGAAAGATTTGGGGCTCTTCTCGAGCCGCGAAGATGGACGGGTCTGCTGCCGTTTCGGTAAGCGACCAAGCCAAAATTGGCACATCCGGCCCAATTGCTACCCCGGGTGGGGAGTCCCAAACGAAGACCAGAACTGTGTAGGGTGGAGCCTCGATTACGTCGGGGCCCCTCATTCAGAGGCTACCTGGCATTTTCAAGCCCGCTGGCTTCAAACGCTTCTGTGTTATTCGCTCTACTGATGGCAGCATGTTGGCTAAGTGCAACATGATCCATCAGAGGAAAGCTCTGGCTAATGTGATTGGTAGAGAGCCAAAGGTGACCCGTTTCTCAGATGGGAGCCTTTTGGCAAATGCATCAAATCCCTCTTAGTTGGCCATGATTAGTGATGCTGTACTCTATGATGAACTTCGTGAAAGTAGTAGTTTATGCGAGGGAACTTGTGGACTACTCCATAGATGACATTACCTTAGAGCTGGCCAACCATGGGGCGGTCAAGATCGAACATGTAATGAGAAAACAGGGAGGGGCCTCGAAACCCACCCATACACTCTTAGTCACATTCAACTGTGACAAGCTCCCTGAGTTGGTGCATGCCCGTTGGTATCGGTACCGCGTGAAGGCATTCGTGCCACTACTGCGGAGGTGCTACTACTGTCACCGCTTCAACCATACTAATCGCATTGTAGATGCGCAAATTCAGGGTTACCTGAAGTCTGTGTAAGTTGCTCCAAGGCCGCACACAATATAAGTCCAAATTGTGTGTGGCTAAGTGTGTCATTTGCGGAGAGCCGCACCCCGCTTCTTCGAAGCAATGTGGTGCGTATCCTTGAGAAGGAAATCCTGGCCATTCAGGCCCAGGATCGTCTCTCATTTTGTGAGGCTTATGACTTCGTCCTGGCGCGCCAGGTGCTGCCTCTGACGTCTTATGCCTCAATGTTAAGAAAGACACCCTCTGCTTCTAGCCCATCCAGGCCTACAAGCATGGTCGTTTCCTTGCCAAATCGGAACCCTTCTGTGCGTTCTACCCATCCCAGGCGCTCCCTTGGTAGAGCTGGCCACATAAAGGGTTCACACCCAGCCCCAGCTAAATCCAGGGCACTCCCTCCTTCCTCCCATGGTGACCGTTTCCTGTAAGGCAAAACTTTTGTGCGCCTCTACCGAGTCGTTAGACTCACAGGAGGCAACACCCCTGAAGTTGGTCACGAGGCCATCTTTCTAAAGCTGCCTCCCTAAAGGACAGCACTAAAGGAGGTTTGGTTCCTATGCCTACAGAGTGCTAGGCTGGGTAACTCGAAGGGGGGGCGATCCTCCAAAGGAAGGACTCCCTAGCCGCCCCGCCTGCCTAAGGTTTCGAGGCAGAGGGAGGAAAAGACTTGTTTGCAAGCTCAACCTCCCCCACTAAGTCCTCAAAATCGACAGTGCCTTCAGCGCATTATCCGTCCAAAAGCGCCCAGAGTTCTACCTCAGAGAAGCATACATCCATTCCTTTGAGGTTCTTCTCTTCGAAGAGGTGCCCTGCATCTCCTCCGAGCTAGGCCTGGAGGGCATATTCCTTCAATGGAATTGCCGAGGAGGCCTGCCTTGTCCTCTTTTCCCTTAGCTATCTTTTTGCAGTAGACCATGCTGGGCGTGAGCCACCTGCCAACCCTCCCGGGGTATAATGGTTTTGTGACCCCACCACCATGGGATGGGGGCCAGGGAGGAAAATGCACCATTTACACCCGGCGTGATGTCTCCGTTTTTCTCTTCGCTTTAGACACCTTTCAGGCAGTAGCTGTGGCGCTGCACCTGGATAGGAGGTACACTGTTATTTCCGCGTACATTCTACCGTCAGCCGACTTCGACGCGGGGAAATTCCGCCGCGTCGTGGCACGGTTGCCGAGGCCCTTTCTCTTGCTTGGGAACTTGAACGGGAGACACCCCCTCTGGTCAGGTCCTTGCCCACCTGATCGACGAGCTGGAGATAGGTGTCTTAAATGTAGATGAGTTTACGCACGACTGCCCGAGAACCGCTTCATTTTCCTGCCTTGATCTATCTTTGTGCTCTCCAGGTGCACTTCCTGATTTGGGGTGGGGGGTAGTCGATGACCTCCATGGTAGTGATCATTTTCTGGGCCACTGCGCGTTAGATCCCGCTCCGGTGGAGCTTGGCGCGGGCGCGGTGGTCCGCATTTCAGGAAGTGACTGATTGTTTGGCGCAGTAGATGAGGCCATTGAGTTCTCTGGCAACCTCATCACTTGGCGTAACAAATATTCCTAGAACGTCTGGCCGTTTTGTACACCGACCGCTCCCGTGGTGGTCAGCTGAGTGTGAGGCGGCCCTCAAACAGAAGCGTTATGCCTACATGCGCTATAAGCGCCGCCTGAACGATTTCATTGTTCGTGAATTTCGTCGAGCTATGGCTAGATTCCGGTATGTTTCTAAGCACGCACGCCGCTCTTCTTGGCAGGCATACGTGTCTTCACTTAACTTGAAGACCCCTCTAGCATAGGTGTGAAAGCGAGTCAAAAAGATTCAGGGAGGGCAATTCTCGCAGGAGCACCTTCCAATTCTCCAGGAGAATGTGACTGCAATCTCAGACCCTGCGTCCGTGGCAGAATCCTTCGCTACCGCTTTCTCCACATTCTCTAGCCGGGATGCTGCTCCGCCAGCATTCAATGCACATCGCGATGTCGCGGAAGGCCGCCGGCTGGACTTTACCTCCAGAGGCGGAGAACCCTTCAGCGACAGGTTTACTGTGAGTGAGTTGCGCTCCGCTCTTGCTTCGTGCGCGGACACCGCTCACGGTCTGTACAATATCCCGTACGCCATGCTTCGACACCTGGGTGAGCTAGGTATGGCCTTACTGTTAGACTTTTTTAACAGGATATGGGTAGAGGGTATCCTCCCATACTCCCGGCGAATCGCTACTGTGCTCGCTTTTCGCAAAGGGAGAGAGATCACTACCCCGGCCATTTTCCACCCAATTTCTCTAACCTCCTGCGTGTGCAAGTTGATTGGGAAATTGTTCAATGTTAGATTAGCATTTTTTCTGGACAGTGGAGGCCATATCTTCTGTACAGTGGGGCTTCCACAAGTTTCACTCCATGTCAGATGCTCTGCTCTGCCTGGAAAATCATGCCTGCAAGGCCTTCCTTCGTAGACAGCACTATGCCATGGCCTATGATACCGCATGGCGATACGGTATCATGGAGACTCTCCACACAATGGGGGTGAGGAGATGCCTCCCACTCTTTAAATCTGAATTTTTGCGAGATCGTCGATTCCGCGTACATGAACCGCGTCTCTCACTATGCCAATGCACACAGGCTTCGGTTTTTCTTGGCCAAGACTAAGGAGGTGCACTTCTGCTGCCATCCACGGCTCCACCCTGACCCAGACTTGTTTCTAAGTGGAGGAGGTTGTCCTCCACTTTATTTGACTATTTGTTTTGGGTCACATGTTCCTGCGCCTGGGGAGGCAGGCCTACCCCTAATGCCGGAGTGTGCTTCCCTCTTGTTACTTTTTTGTTTTTTTTGTTGTTTTATTAGCCTTTAACCTTTTTCATCATTTTTTTTTATTTACATATTACTTTATTTCTAATATAGCACTGTTGTAGGCAAAAAAAGACTCTGGTGTTGGTTCATGCCCTAAGACAGAGTGAAACCCATCTGCCTCCTTATTGCTTTTGTCTGGTGTGTATTGTTTTGTTCTGTGTTGTTGCTGTTTTGTTTTTAATATTCAGTCAAATTAATTGGGGTGACTCATGCCTTTGGTGGTCATTGCCAGATGGCTACTATAATAAAAAAAACCTATTATTTCAGCCATTAAAGAACCTTCACTCGATTTTCATTTCATTTTAATTATTTTTAGACTCTCACTAAAATTGAAAAGAAAAGGTGCTTCCATAGAACTACTTTGGAGACATTTTGATTGTACCTATATAATACTGAATTTACTGAACTGCTCTATTTTCATTAGAATATGACAGTTTCATAAAAAAATATTCAGTGTTTTTATTCAGAGTTCTCTGCTTCAGAATGTTTTATCATTTGTTAACCATATAACAAAATCTTTTTTTTCCTTTAGGTTTTAGTTCCAAGGTATAAAGATTCATTGCAATCATACACAAGTATGTTTGTGATGCCCACAATTCAAGATTCTCCTCTTGTGCCAAAGATGGTGTTGGAACTCAAAGGTACTGCTAAAATTTTTAATTAGAATTTTTCCCCATGATTTTGTCTATCAAACAGTATCGTAGTCAATTTAACTTCCCTTAAAGGGGGTATGACAAGGGAAACAAGTTGGTAGGTGTAGCCAGAAGTAGCTCATAAGTTGATCACTCTCCACTTTTTGTATACCAACAGAGATTCTTCCAATTTATACATGTCACAGTCAACTTATACTATATTATCATGGAAAAAATTGCTCAATTCATATTTCATATTTATGCCAGGCTTCTGCCAACTGAAACAATACCTTTATTTTCTTTCTCATCTAATAAAAAAATGGAATTATTACCATTAAATGAGATTATCCCATCATAACTGATATAGGGTGGGGAAAAAAGAGAAAAGTGAAGTCGAATAAACTGCATTAAGTTATGTTTATGCTGGCAGGTTCTCAAACATAATACAAGGTTGCAAACCTAGTGTATTATCCTTCCTTCAGTTCACACATTCAGAATGGAATGACCCTCAGGCTTGCCAGCGATTGTCATTATGATCTCATCTACAATTGAAAAGGAAAAACACAGTGGTTGTACTCTTGTATCATTGCAAAGAATTCAATCATAGAATTTTGTTGAAAATAATAACTACCATTCTTTTTGTGTTGAAGTAAGAATATTGCCTTTGTAGTTTTGAGGTGTATTTCATAAATGGAATTTTGAATGCTACTGCATTCATGAAAAATATCGGGGGATATGCTCAGTTGTGAATCTGCTGGCTCCACAGTATCGCAGTCTATTGTGGAAAATGGATTCAATCTACCACCAGAGCAGTTTTTTGATGGTGACTGGTCCCTTACAGTGAGCCTCCTGATTGATGCAAGAGAGAATATTAGTGGAATTGTACCTTTCCACACTTTAAGGATCTAAAGATGCTCTGGTGTGGCAAATGACAATGATGTGGGGAGAAAATGCTTGGATACCAATGAGATTTAAATACTCTGTCCTATCCTCTTATCATTCCTGAATATTAGAATTTACAGCAAAATCGAAACATTTACTATTTAACATATTTTGACTACAAGGTTTTAAATGTTAGGAAAGTCTCTATGAAGAGCATTAGTGAATGCTACTGTTTTGAATATGGAAAAAGTCAGAAAGCTGTACAAGAGTATGCCAGCTCCAATGTTGGTGTATGGGAGAGAGAGATGGTAGGAGGAGGAAAGATCTCAAGGGCAAGAGAGAGCAATGCTTGGTGTGTGAAAAGTCAAAAGAGTGAGGAATGACTTTGTAAAAGATGTCTATGGTGTGAATGAGGTCGTCTGAGTGAAAATGTTCTAAGGTGGTTTAGAGATGATAATGCATAAAGGGAGTGCATGCTCATGACCTGCTCTGGGATGAACCCTGAACCCTGACTGGATGAGAAACTACAGTCAATAGCACCCCTTCACTATACAGGGCCTCAGCATGGACAAAATGATGAGTGGCTTTATGCTTAATTCGGTATAAGGGGGAGGGGGTAGATGGGTAATTTGATTACATTGATGCACACTCACCCAACTTTGTGGTAAAGTGATATTTTTTTTTTCATATAAGAAAATTAATAGAACTAATTAAATTTTGCATTTGGTTTTAGCGTGTTTGTATCATAATTGGAAGCTGAATTATACAAGAATTTAGAGCCCTAACTTATTTTGGCATGCTAGAGACCAAATTTGTGATGATATTTTGGCTGATATGTCTCCATTTTTGCTCAATAATCACCCTCGACTCTTCACAATTGGATGGCTTGTGTTTATCAACAGCCAGTTGATTGTCACCCACAAATTCTCTATTGGATTTAAATCTGGTGAATTCCTGGGCTAAAGTCCCAGGAGTTTGATGTTATTTAAAAACAAAAGCTTTGTTCTTGTTTTTGCTTTGTGACAAGGTTCACCATCATGCTAAAAAATAGTTAGCAGCCCCAAATTGGTCCTGAACTATTGGGGAAAGCTGCTGATTAAGTATTTTTCGTTACCATTTTGAGTTCATGGCAGTGTTCTTGGGCAAAATTATGAGTCTTCCTGTTCCCTTAGATGAAAAACAGCGCTAGATATGCAGTGTGTCTGGATGTTTCACCTATCCATAAGGTTCTTCTTGGTAAGATGAGGCTTCTTAAGACCTTTGTAGAAAAGTCTCTGCCTCACAGTGCACACTGAAGCATTCACAACTGCTTTGAGCAAGCTTGCCACTGGAGGCAACCCGATCCTTGAACAGGGACCTTCCCAGGACGCGAGCTTGATGTTCATTTTCACACGCTCTGTAAGTGCTGCCAGAATGATTTCACCTTCGGTGAATTTTGTCAAGCTAGGGCTAGGTTCTAGTAAGTTTAGAAGTACGCCCGCCGCTCTTCTTGGTGGGTGTACGTCTTCACTTAACGGTAAGACCTCTTGTAGAGGTGTGGAAGCTAGTCAAAAAGATTTGGGACAACTTGCAGGACTCCCTTAATGGAAGGGAACCGCAATCTCCGATCCCGCGACCGTTTTCTCTTCTCCACATTCTCTATCTGAGATGCTTCTCCACTAGCATTCAATCCAGGTTGTGATATCACTAAGGACCGCCAACTGGACTCTACCTCCAGAAGCAAAGAATTCTTCAATGACCGGTTTACAGTGAGTGAGGTGCATTCCACTCTCATGGATGAATACCCACAGACCATGCTTCTTCAACACCTGGGTGAGTGATTCATGGCATTTCCTTTAAATGTGTTCAACAGGATCTGGACTGAGGGTACCCTCCCAGACTCCTGGCAAATGACTATTGTACTCACTTTTCGCAACCCCGTAAGGGGCACGGAGATTTTCTTTCCTGGCCACTGTGCTGATGGGACTCAGTGCCCCATCCAGCCCCAGCTTAGCCTTCTCTCCTTTCTGACACCCTATCATCTTACCCCGCTTGCTCACCTCCCCAACATCTTTCTCTGGTCGGCCTCTAATTTCACAGGCTAGACGCCGACCAGCTTCTCGCAACCATGCTGGATTAGGGCTGAGGAGGGAGGGGACAACGCCCCCTCACCCCTGACCTCCACCCTCACCCTTTACTGTCTATTGATTTTACGCCGTGCATAGGGTGGAGCCACCATGCCGATGGGCTGCCAGGTCCCCAGGAGGGATGAAGGCTTCAAATGGCAGCAGCTGGTTTTGCTGGCCCTGTATTCACCCCTTGCAGAGCGGACTACTGCATGGGATGATGAGCGTTTGCGTACCTTGCCACTAATAGGGTCAACATGCCCGATGATGAGAAATAAAACAAACCCTTATCCACTTCCCCGGTAACATCGTCGGAGCTACCCTTGGGCAGCTCCACCGAAAAAATGGAGGTTTCCCCCTCCCTGTGATTTCACGGGGGACCCTCCAAACCTCTCCGACCAGAGAGGAGGTTTACTCCTCTCCTATACATACGGGTGTAGGGGCCTCTCCCTCACCCCCTTCTCTGGCGACTCACTTTTTCCAGCGGCAGTCCCCCCTTTGCTTTCCAAGGGGACTGCCAAGAAAGCAGGCAGGCGGCCCATAATTGACCGCTCCCAGTGGGGGCGGCTCGATAGGACCAACCCCATTAGGAAAGCAAGGGATGGCAGGGCCCATTAATGTCCTGCAGGCATGTGTGACTAGTTGGCAGGGGGTCAGTGTACCCGCCCCCCTCTCTTCCTCGACGGATGCTGGTTTGCCAGCATTAGAAGGTATAAAAAGAACCTCGAATGGGATCTGTGATGTCCTTGGGTGGGGGATGGCCACATGGATCTCTTCCCCCTTAGATGGACTTGGTCCCTAAGGTGACCCAGTCCCAGAGATTGTAAGACCTTGCATTAGGTCGAACCTGGGCTCGGGGCTAAGCACTGAACCCAAGTCCACCCCTGTGCAAGGTACTCCTCAGATGGCTCAGGCCCCCAAGCCCTTAAAAGGAGAGGTGGGATCTCCTCCCCCAGCTGGTGCCCCTGTGACAGCCAAGACCTTCTCCATTTCAGAGAAGGATCTTGCTGAGAACGGTCCATCTGGCTTAGGGGCTCCTGCCGGCGGAGGGAAGAAGCGGGTTCATTCCCCGCCCTCCTCTCCTAAATAGGAAAAAAAACAACAAAAAGACACAGGGGCTCCTCTTCCTTTGCGGGGACGCTGCCGTTTCGGTATGTGACCAAGCTAAGATCGGCTCCGGTGATCCCCCGATTGGGAAGTCCAATACTAAGACAAAAAGTGCGCAGAGCGGAGCCTCGATTACGTCGGGGCCCCTCATTCAGAGGCTACCTGGCATTTTCGAGCCAGCTGGTTTCAAACGTTTCCTCGTTATTCGCGACACGGATGGCAGCATGTTGGCTAAGGGCAACATGATCCATCAGAGGAGAGCTCTAGCTAGTGTGATTGGTAGAGAACCGAAAATGACTCGTTTCTCGGTGAAGCATTCTGGCGAAAGCGTCGAATCCCTCTGAGGCGGTCATGATTAGTGCCCTTCGGCCACTTGATGGTACGCCTGTGAGTGACCTTAGAACGCGTGATGAGAAAATAGGGAGGGGCTTCGAGACCCACCCCTACGCTCTTCGTCAGGTTCGACTGTGACAAGCTGAAGGCATTCGGATCACTGCCGCGGAGGTGCACCAACTACCACCGCTTCGGCCATACGAATCGCTCCTTTACACGCGCAAAGTCGGGGGTACCCGAAGTCTGTGTAAGTTGCTCCAACGCCGCACACGTTAGGTCCAAATCGTGTGTGGCCAAGTATGTCAATTGCGGAGAGCCGCACCGCGCTTCTTCGAAGCAATATGGTGCGTACCTTTGAGAAAGAAATCCTGGCCGTACAGGCCCAGGAACGTCTCTCAATTCGCGAGGCTAAGGACTTGGTCCTGGCGCGCCTGGCGCTGCCTGGTACATCCTATGCCTCAATGCTATGAAAGACACCCTCTGCTCCTGGTCCCTTCAGGCCTACGAGCATGGTCGTTTCCGCGCCCATTCTCTACCCACTCCGGGCGCTTCCTTGGTGGAGCTGACTGCATGAAAGGTTCTCACCCAGCCCCGGCTAAATCCAGGGCTCCCCCTCCTTCCACAAGCGTGAGCGTTTCCCGTAAAGCGAAACGGCCACGCGCCTCCACCGAGTCGTTAGACTCACGGGAGGCAACACCCCTGAAGTTGGTCGTGAGGCCATCTTCCGGGCTTCCTAAAGCTGCCCCCCGTAAGTAGGACAGCACTAAAGTTGCTTCGGCTCCAACGCCCACACCCAGTTGTAGGCTGGGTGGCTTGGAAACTGTAGATCTTCCAAAAGAGAGACCCCCACCTCCCTAACGTTTCTAGGCAGAGGGAGGAAAAGACTCGCATGGCGAGCCCAACCTCCCTCGATAAGTCCTCGAAGGAGACAGCGCATTGTCCGACCAACAGCACCCGGAGTTCTGCCTCCGAGAAGCGTACGGCCATTTCCGTGAGGGTCTTCTCTTCGAAGAGGACCACCGCATCTCGTCCGAGCTAGGCCTGGAGGGCATATTCGTTCAATGGAATTGCCGCAAACTCCGGCCAACTGGGAGGAGCTGCGTAGGCTCGTCTCCTCCCGTTCCCCGTTCGCTATCTTTTGGCAGGAGACCATGCTGGAGGCGTGCGCCCTACTCACCCTCCTGGGGTATAAGGGTTTTGCGACCCCAGCACCACCGGATTGGGGCCGGGCAGGAGGATGCTCGATTTACCCTCGCCATGATGACTCCGTTATTCTCTTCACTTTAGATACATCCTTTCAGGAAATAGCTGTGCAGCTCCACATGGACCCACCTCCACCTCCGCCGACCCGAGTTTAACTCCAGAGGCGTAGATCCCTTCAACAACAGGTTCCGTTCCGCTCTTGCTTCGTCCATGGACACCGTCCCTGGTTCAGACGATGTCCCGTATGCCATGCTTCGACACGGGTGAGCGAGCCATGGCCTTTCTGTTAGATTTGTTCAACCGGATCTGGGTATAGGGTATTCTCCCAGACTCCTGGCGAATCGCTACTGTGCTAGCCTTTCGCAAACCGGGGAGAGATCAATCTACCCCGGCTGGTTTCCGCCCAATCTCTCTGAATTTGATGGATAAATTGGTAAATGTTAGATTAGCTTTTTTTTTGCCTGGACAGCGTAGGCCATCTGTCTTCTGTACACTGCGGCTTCCGCAAGTTCTACTCAACGTCGGATGCTCCAACTGGAAACTGCCGTCTTTGAGGCCTTCCTTCGTAGACACCACTACGCCAAGGTTTTATTCGATCTGGAGAAGGCCTATGATACCGCATGGCGATACGGTATCATGGAGACTCTTTTGCTTACGGGTGGGGGGGGAGCCCTATCCGGCCTAATGGAGCAGGAAGAGGGTGCCCCGCAGGGAAGTATCTTCAGTGTCACACTCTTTGCCCGAAACATCAACGGCATCACCTCGGTGCTGCCTGAAGATGTTTTCGTTACGCTTTATGTGGACTACCTTTCGATCTCTTTTGGCGCGGCCAAGATGCCAACTATGAAGCGTCGACCAACAGGCATTGAACCGCGTCTCTCGCTATGCCGAAGCATACAGGCTTCGGTTTTCCTTGGCCAAGACAAAGGTGGTACACTTCTGCCGCCATCCACGGCTCCACCCTAACCCAGACTTGTTTCTAAATTAGATTCGCCTTGAAGTGGTGGACTCGCACCGTTCCCTTGGTCTTGTATTTGACAGATGCCTCACCTGGCAAGCTCATATTCGTGCCTTGGGGTCTCTTGTACCCGCACTATGGATATTCTTCGCTCCGTGACGTTCAGCGGTGATAGGGCTACTGCCTTACTTTTTTATCGATCCATGGTTCGTTCGACGCTCGACTACGGATACGAGTTTTATGCATCCGCACCCGACCGTGTATTGCGGAAGGTGGACTCGATCCACCACACAGGCCTTCGCCTGGCGACCGGTGCCTTCCGCACATCCCCCATTGAAAGCCTATTTGTCAATCCTGGGGAGATGCCACTCGCTCTGCGCCGTGCACAGTGCATTAATCGCCTGTACGCGCGAGCCTGGCGCCTCTCTCAGTCGTCAACAGCTCTCACTGATCGCGACGTTGCCTATGCTGCCGAGAGACGCCACTGATACCCTAAGCGCTTTGGGTTTAGGGCTAGGAAACTCCGTGCCCTGAGTGCTCTCGGAGCATTGGAATCTCCGCATCCCCTGGTTTGCGATATCCGTGACGCCACGGTTTTGGCGAGCCGGGCGGATGTCGAAATTATCTTCTGCTGGGTTACCTGGACCCTTAGGAATTGCGGGAAATGAGCGCGTCAGTGATGGTGCCAAAGAGTCTGCGAGGATTGGGCGACCAGACCATCTTTTCGCTTTTCCTCACACTTATTACATGGCAAAAATACAGATAGCTTGTCAAAGAAGATGGTATACAGTCGAGAGGAACTTAAAGTTACGTGTCATTGCGCCGCGACTGTTCCCATGGACCTATCCCCTAATGCCGCGACGGCTTTAGGTTGCTTTCTGTCCTCTTCGAATTGGACACTCTCGAGACGCACCCCCTTTTGATGGAACGCTTGCCTGCGCCTTATTTCGATGACTTCGTTGTACCCCAGACTGTTCGGCACATTCTTGTTGAATCTCCCAGTCTGGGTGATCTTCGCGCACGTTACCTGAGTGAGGTCGCTACCGCTTCTCCCTTGTTCTCGGGACTGGTCTGTGCACACTGACTTGCGGACTATACGACTTTTTGTAGGAGGCTGGCCTCCTCCACTTTATTTGACTGTTTGTTGTGGGTAGCATGATCCTGCGCCGGAAGAAAACGGGGCCTACCCCCGACGCTGGAGCGCGTTTCCTTCTTGTTACCTTTTTGCTTTGTTTTGTGTTTTTGTTTTTAACCTTTGATCTTTTTATCCTTGTTATTTTTTATTTATTTGTTTTTTAATATAGCCTAGTCTTAGGCTATAGTGACTACGACGACTTATAGCTCTGCTAGCCGAGTGAATACGGCGTTGGTCTCCCAACGTCGCAGTACGGTGTTCGATTCCGAATCCCGGCATGAGCGGACACAAACGTCAGCGCACGTAGAGATCTGGCTACCGATTGGTGGACGCGCTGTGCTCACCCCTTATCGGGTGAGTAGATCTTACACCTCTCACCTCACACAAAGCCAATCACAACACTGCTTTCTTTCCTCTCTCGCCTTCACAGCACAACACACACACACACTCTCTCTGTTCCAAGGAAACCTGCCGATGGGTATCTATATTCACGTACCTCTGACGCGGAACAGGTCACTCTCCCCCGAGGTGACGAAGGCTTCCACCTGAACACTGTTTGGTGTCAAAACATAATACTTCCTGGCATCTCTCCCCAAAAGAGGACAGGCCCCTGGGGCCCTCGGGCCGACCAGCGATTGTCATTCTGACCTTAAATAAAAAAAATTATTATCCGGTCGGGGATCCTCCCAGTATCATGGAAGGATTGGTGCTAACTAACTAACTAACGACGACTTATGCCCAAGTAGGCAGTGGCTAGATGGGCTACTTAAAAAAAAAAATCCTCGCGTTTCCCGTCAGCTATCTTTTTGCATGAGACTATGCTGGTCGCGTGCCCCTGCCCACCCTCCTGTGGTATAAGGGTTTTGCGACTCCACCATCACGGGATGGAGGCCGGGCAGGAGGATACGCGATTTATACCCGGCAGGATGTCTCCGTTTTTCTCTTCATTCTAAATACCTCGTTTCAAGCAGTAGCTGTGCAGCTGAACCTGGATAGGAGGTATACTGTTATTTCTGCGTATATTCCATCATCAGCCGCGTCGGAAGAGACTACTCAATTAATCCCAGGGGTCAAGTCCTTGCCAACCTGCTCGACGAGCTGGAGATAGGTGTGCTTTCTGTCGTCTCCGAATTGGACACGCTTGCGGGATGCACCGCCACTTGATGGAGCGCTCGCCTGCGCCTCATTGTGACGATTGCGTTGTCCCCCAGACTGTTCGGCACATTCTTGTTGAATGTCTCATCTTCGCGCACGTTACCTCGTGGTCGCTACCGCTTGTTCCTTGTACTCGGGACGAGTTCATGCACACAGACTTGTCGACTATACGACTTTTTGGAGGAGGCTGGCCTCCTCCACTTTATTTGACTTTTTTTTAGGTCGCATGTTCCTGCACCGTGGGGTTGGGCCTACCTCCGACGCCGGAGCTCGCTTCCGTCTTGTCTTTTTGCTTTTATTTTGTTGTTAATTTTTTTTAGCCGTTTATTTGTTATTTACATGTTGTTTTCTGTTATGTTTTTTTTTTTAATATAGCCTAGTAATAGGCTGTTCCGAGTACGGCGACTTGTTCCTAGTTGGGCAGTTGCCAAAATTTTTAATGGTCTCCTAAATAAAAATAAATAAAAAAAATTGCTTTTCACAATCCAGGGAGAGATCACCCTACCTCAACTGGTTTCTGCCCAATTTTTCTAACCACATGCTTGTGCAAGTTGATGATAAATTGGCAAATGGTAGATTTTCTTTTTCCTGGACGGCGGAGGCCACCTGTCTTCCAAACAGTGCGGTTTCTACAAGGCCTCTCTGTGAGGCCTTCTTTCCTGATCTGGAGAAGGACTCTGATACCAGATGGCAATACATTTTAGTCTTGCGTTACCAAGATATGTCATTAGTTTATTGTCCCCAGCCATCTTTGTTTTAGAATAATGTTTCAGTCTTTTCTTCATAGTTTTATTTTTTGGGGTGGTAGAATATTGGATGCTGTGAAGTTTATTTTGGAACTAAGGCATGTGTTATGTTGAAAGATAGCCAGACTGACTGGGGGGCAAGACAAGGTTGTGTGATGTGGTCATAGCTGTTTTAATATCATTATTGATGGAGTACTGATAGAAGTACATATGGAAATGAAAGTAAAGGGTGTGATATTGATGAGGGATGGGTTCCATTACTTCGGGATATGCTGATATCCTCGTGCAGGTGGCTGAGAGTGAAATATTTTGAAATGTTGATCGAAACTTTGGGATTTGTGTGTGAGAGGGGAGGAGTAAAAGTAACTACAGACAAAATTAATGTTTTGGTATTGGGGTGAGAATGGGGTGGGCTCTGTTATCCCATTCTATGGCGTCACTCTTAGGGCATGTGCAAAGTTTTAAATATCTTGGATGTATTGTAAATGATAGTGGTCCAGATGAAACAGATTTTTACCACAAGGTTTTAAATAGTAGAAAAGTATGCGGGGCGATTAGAGTTTTAGTGAATGCTAAGGGTTTGTTTGGGGAATGTGACCGAAAGCTGCATGAGATTATGCTAGTGCATTGTTGGTATATGGGAGTGAGACTATACGAGATACGATGGGTAATTTGTCGCTGTTGGCAACTCTGAATTCTATGCATGCATGTTGTCTGCCGTCGGTTTTATCTTCTTATCATAGTAGACTCGGTTTTGCATTGTATGTGAAGACAGCAATACCATGGTTGAATTCATTCCTACAAAAAAAAATGGAAAAGGCAAACTGTGCTGCTTGGAATTCACGCTGGGAGCTCACATGCGAAGATCTCAGAGTGCTTAGGTGTCATCCTGAGGACCTTGCAGAGGATAAGGAAATAGTTGACTGAGTGAGGCTTGATTACGAGGGTACGGTGGGTCGGAAACCTCCTCACTCTCAGCGTTCTGATGCGAAATGAACCCCTGAATTTGTCGCGGAGATCAAGGCCACGGTCCCAGAAAGTCAGAGTTCCATAGCCAGGGACAAAGGAGCGTCAGTCTCTCTTATCAGGCAGGTATTGCATGAAGACATCCGCTTTTATTCATACCAGATGAGAAGGGCCAACTACTCTCGCAGAAGATGAAGGACAAGGGAAAGGAACTTGCTGTGAAGCTTATGAGCAAACTGACTCATCCCCTCAAGCCTGGCGTGCTTTGGTTCTTGCCAGACGAGAAGAATTTCTACCAGGTCCAAGTGGTGAACTCAGAAAACAACAACAACGGCTGGATTGCTGTGTCCCCCAAAGATGTACCGAGTGTCATGAAGACCAAGTTCCCGGTGCACATCTTCCCGGAGGGCTACCTGGATGGGTTGGTGTTGCCCTGGATTGAGGAGGTGGCTGTTGGAAGGCCGTATATGTGGCACCAGGACTTTGCACCATGCCACACAAGCAGGAGGACCTAGTCTTGGCTGTCTTCAACACACCACTCCTAACATCTGTCGACCCAACTCCAAATCCTGCAACCTCCCTGGACTATTATGTGTGGGTCGTTGTTGAGAGATAAACAAGTCCCCGTGCACCACCAAGGTGGACATTAGATCCACCATAAATACAGTTTTCACCCAGTTAAACAGAAGACCGTCGAGAAGACATGCAGCGGCTCCCGACGCCGCCTGGAGGCCATAGTTGAGGCGTACGGCGATTTTATTGAATAAAATGAATGATAAAATCCTTCAAATCTTTAACATGTAATTTTGCTAAATATGTAGAAATGGTGTTATTTTCTTTTATATCGAAGTTAGGAAACAAATTTCCCATCGCACCCTGTAGTATGGAAGAGTAGGAAAAATCTCCTCAAGTGCGAGCAGTACAAATGGTTAACTTGAGAGAGATGCTTGGTGTGCGAAAGTTGGAATGAGTAAGGATCGACTAGGTAGGATATGAGGTTGTGATTGACACTTCTGAGGTGGTAGGTAAATGTAAGAAGAATAAATGGAAATATACTTGTAAAAAGAATATGCGAGAGTGAGTGTCGAGGTGTGCTAAGAGTTGGAAAACCGAGCAAAAAGGTGGGTTGGTTATGTGAGTGCTTGAGGGTGGAGGAAGTGGATGGTATTGTGTTTGATGTGTGTTCATGGAGCGGGTTTGTAAAGTCTTCTGCTCAGAGATGAACCCTTACTGGACGAAATACTACATTAGGAGCACCCTATTGCTGTGAAAGGCCTGCGTGGACAAAATAATGTTTGTGGCATGAGAGAGATATTTTGTCTGGGTTGATATCCGGTAGAATGATGTTAAGGAGGTGGTTTTGGACCGACAGATGGGAGGACATGCTGTGTCGGTGTCTTGGCTACGAGGTGGTGGATTCGTTCCCCTATCTCGGTATATTGAACCCTTTGAGTTTTTGCCGTGGAGACATTGTGTTCCGCACCTCTTAGCAGTGTGGGTGGGGAGGTTCACAGCACAGAAGTCTAGGTCGACGCCTTCACTACAACGAAAGCTTCGAGAAATGATGACCGACGACGAAACCGTGTCTCCCCTCCCCGTCTCATGAGCTCGGTCCGAAAGCCCCCACCCTGATGCCCGTCCTCACATTAAGCGTCCCTTTACGTTGCTTATCCATTTAAGCGAGATAAAACGGGGAAATGTATGCAAGGCTTCCCACGTTGAACGAAGTCAAGTCGCATTAGTAATGGTGGCTAGTCACCGAATGGAGTCCCGATTCGGTCGATTTTGAGGTGGAGGCCATAGGATGTACTACGTGGTTCGGATCTCGCGTTAAATTATAGGTCCACCCAATCAGACGGTGTGATTGAGTGCTAATGCACGGAACCAACTCATTTTTTATTTCTTTTCAGGCAATCCTTATCCACCCCTGAAACCTCCCAAGATTCCTACCCACAACTGGATTCACAACATCTTATTGGAGGAAGCCAAGAAAGAGTATAATAAAAAAATGAGAGCCTCACAAGCTGAAACTCCGTCTGAAAGTTAGTGTGACAGAATATTAGTTGTAACATATGTTGATTCTTCGAATTTTCCCTTGTATTCCTTTTATTTAAAAAAGTTTTAATAAAATAAAATACTAAAGGAGTATTTATACCCATTTTAATTTTATCTTCATCCGTGTCTGGGGAACGAAAGATTCCGCCACTCTGATGTCGGTTGCATGTCGTAATTAACTGATTTGAAATATACCAAAGTGTGAACTGGGTTCCCAAACTCTTATTACATTATCCCATGAAAACCAAAGTAGCATCTCCGACATAGAGTCTGTTAAAAGAGGTTTATATATAAAGTGCCTGTAGAGTAAGGGGGTGGGGGGTAATCCAGTGATCTGCACTCGTTTTAACGTCTTTTATTTCTCAGCGATAACCTAGTTTAACTTGTGGTCCGAACCACGGGGTATCATTTACAGCATATGGCAGCCGTCGTAAAGTCGACCCAAAGTAAGAGTACATCCGATGTGGCTTCATTATAATGAGAAACGGTGTTTCCACTCCCATTCCGTACACGAATACACTAAAATGTGTTAAATAATTTATTTATTCTCTCCGGCATCCTAAAATACTTGTCAAGCAACAAACACTATATCCTAATTGCCCAAAAAGGGTAAAACAGATTTGATATCCTCGTTTCTCGATTATATTTCCGATTTATTAGGACGAAATGGATTTCACTCATGGAGGAGGGTAACTGGGCCCAGGGGTCAGTAAGAAACCAAGCGAAGAATAGTTGTGTGAACATCAAAAATAAGAAGAGCAGAATATTTGTGAATACTTTGACAAGTTGTATAATCTTGGTATAGAAGATGAGGGGAATGTGAATATGATTGGCTTCGAGAGTGTTCATGTGTTGTCTCAGGGTAAGGAAGGGATACGTCTGCAAGAGATTGTTAATGCTGTGCCAAGACCGAAAAATGAGGAGAAAACTTTCATAGATGATATAATCACCGAAATAACAAAAAGTGGTGGTGATTTTGTTATGGAATGTGTCTGGTAGTTGTGTTGTTAGAAGTTGAAACTGGAAAAAGGCCTGAAGCCTGGAAGAATCCTGTTATAGTGCCGTTGTATAAGCGTAAAAGGAAGAAAGGTGAATGCTAGAGCTACAAAGGGATGTCTGTTGGATGTTGTAGCTAAGGCGTATGGAAAAATTCTCTGATTGTGCGTATTAGAAGAATAATGGATTTGATGAATGAACAAAATAGGTTTATAACGACTATGGGGTGTGTGGATGCGTGACATTTGTTTCGAGACAACAGCTAGGTGATAAACAATGATGGATAAAAGATGTAGTTTCTGCTGGCTTGAAGGATCTAGATAAAGCTTATGATCGTGTGGATGAGGAAGTATTACGGTATGTTTTAAGAATGGATGAAGTGAGTGGAAATTATGATGTTGGAAGTAAGGGGTGCGTTTGGGTGAAAGATGGCGGGAGTGAGTGGTTAGATAAAAAAATAAATTGTTTTTTTCTTCGATCTGCACTCGTTCTGAGGCTTTTTATTTCAGTGGGGTCCTACAGTTTAATGGTGTAACCTAGCCACGGCTGTCTACAGGGTATTGCAGCCGCCATGAAATCGACTCTCCATCCGGTGACTAACCATACCCGATGTAGCTTAAACGCTAAAATCGGAACCGGTGTTTCCACTCGACCAGACCATAACCCTGGTTAGATATAAGTGGGGAGGTGAAGCATGGGTGTGTGATGTCGCCTTGGCTGTTTAATACCTTTAGTGTTGAAGTAACGAAAGATGTACGAATGAGAAAGGGATAAGGGATGGCTTCTATATTAGTAGAAGCCAGGTAGTAGTTGAGTGATTGGGATTTGTAAATGTTAATCGAAGCGTTTGGCAGAGTATCAATGAAGAGAGGATTAAAAGTAAATGGAGAAAAGAGTAAGGTGATTGTGTTTGGCAGTATATGGTGGGAAGTGGCATTAGTCCGTGGGAAAATATGATTCTTCCAGTGAGTAGTTAAGCCACAATGGTTACTAGTCAGATTTGGGTCGGGTTGACATTGCAGCGACCTGTGGTTTGGATCCCACGCTCAATTATAAGATCATACTGGTAAATAGCGCCAAGAAAACACTCATAATTTAAAAAAAAAAACATTTCACCGGTCGCAGTTTGCGGTGCCAGGAGGAAACGAGGTTGGAACGAGAAATAAAAAAGATGACTAATTGAATGAATAAAACACGTCTATTAGTGAATCAAACCCTTGGAAACTAATGATTAATTAAAGTAAAACTTTCGGAAGTGGGCATAAATAATGGGTTTTTTTAAAGAAGAAACACCGATGGGGGTTTTCTTATGACTAGATGGCATAGTGTTTTGATTGGTGGGTAGAGTAAGAAATGGAAAGAGCTTGCTGGCTAACCTTTCGGTCCGCTTCACAACAGTGTTGTCGCTGCGACTTGAATTCACAATCAGGAATGACGAACCCTCCGCGATGAGCGACAGTTAAGGACATCGGTCGAGTGAATAGCAGCTGGCAAGAGGGGTAGAATAGACTATCCTAGGAAAGTAAAGGCGGCTCGTAGAATTTCTTCCAATCCTCCACCATCGCAACATCTGCGACCGTTAGTAAAATACGAAGATGTACCTTGCATCTTTGGTAGGGTATTTTATGACTGGATCCCCTAACGGGAGCCGCAGTTCGTGCCCCGATGATCTGACGAGCCATGCTGCGGGGGGGGGGGCAAGCTTCCTACTCCACTCATCATTGTGGGAGAGAGCTACTCATACTGGACGGGTTGCCAAGAAACTGGCGAGCCATGCTAGGGGAGCTGGGTACCCTGCTCCACCCATCTTGGGGGAGAGGGTTACCCATACTAGACGGGTCATCAGCTAGGGCCGAAACCAAATGGTTTCAACATAGGCTTCCAGTACGGATCAACAGCAGCACCCGCCGGAGGGATCACTCTTTAGAGTCGTCATGTGCTGGGGATCCGTGTGGGGGTGGGGTCAGCTCCGGCGCGGACAAACCTTCGCATCTTGGTGCCTGCTTTTTAACGAGCAGTCTTCCTGGGGACGAGGTACCCTGTCCTCGTCGGCTAGCGCCCACTCCCTGCGCAGACGCAGTAGGCGGTGCTCTTGGCTCCTTGGGCAAAACAGGAACTTAACACGCATATGGGTGTAAAAAAAAATTCTGGTCCTCGGGGGAGGGGGGTCTACCAGGCCCCCGAAACATGATCTACTTGCTATTGTGCTGCTGAAAAAAATAGATGGGAGCACCTCCCACTGCTTCAAAAATCCAGAAAGGGAAAATTAGTAGCAGGACACCTGCTGAGTCCTCTACATCACAAAACGGAGACACATTATGATGACTGATATCCTACAAAGCCTCACATACAATGCAATACATTCACACTATCATGAAGAAGTTTAGTACTGTAACGAGAATCGGAATCATATATGAGAATAATGATACCACCAACAGATGTTATGTGGTCTTCCTGACAAAGGAGGCCGCTAAGGCAGCCCTTGAACATGCAACCCCCTTACCCATATGTGACAAGAGCTTCTCTGTCTGACTCGTAAGATCAAGTAATCTGGAAGAGAGAGCAGGATTACTATCCTATCATATTTGAAGAGCATCTGACAGAGAAGGCAACAAGGCCACGAAAATTATGCACTCCATACTGGTCTGTTGCCTGCTAGAAAGATGGCAAGGGCAATTTCATCCGAGCCACCCGGTATCTGGAGAGAGAGATAGGACTCTTTCCTGAAGGACATCTAAAAAAGTATGGGAAGAGAGTCCTCATACAAGCCAATGATGTCACTCAGGCGAAAATGCCCTTCAACCTCCCATGCCCATCTGATGACATGTTTTAAACCATAAAGTATCAAAAGACCAACTTCAGTAAGGGATGCATATACAGCCATGACCTCTTCGACTTCTCCGAAGAGGAGATAGTTGCGATGTGCCCTGATAATGTGAGCCATGTCACAAAAATGAAGGGGTAAAAAAAACCCTGATATTTTGGTTTTCTTAGGATACTTCACATCCGACAGGATCTAGATCAGCCTCAATCAATGAAGGTGACACCTTTCACAAATAGGCCCATTCTATCCTATTCGTGCTTCAATTATGGGCATGGGAGGAAGCGCTGTAGAGATGCACCATGATGTGACCACTGCTCTGCCCTAGATAACCATGCCACGGCAGAATACAGTAAAGAGGCTTACTGCTTCCACTGCAAGTAAGATCATCCTGTGAACTCCCGGCAATGAAAGACTTATAAATTGAAGCATAAGATCCTACATCTGGTCAACTGGCAGAAAATCAGCCTAGAAACAATAGGAGAGAGTTGATGTTTCGGCAGGGGAAGGAGGGAGGAGTGAAGACCTCCTCCACCGTGGCTATCTGACCTGTCGAAGAAACAGAAGCTACTCTCCCAAAACAGAATGCCACAGTCCCACCCCCGAAAGCTGTATCTGTTGTGGCGGTAGTGAGGAACAGATTTGGTGCCCTAAAAAACGAGGTCGAGTAAACACAGGCCGACTCAAATGAGTCACCACCGGTCGACTAAGTCCAAGTTCCAGGGCCCAAGGCAAAGAGGGACCTGTCTACAAAATTATCACACCCGTAGAGACTTCGCTCCTCCTCAGAGTCTTTGGATTCGGGTGGAGGCGCCACCACTAGCTGAAGTCACCTTGGCAGCGGAAGCACAGGCCCCGGAGGCAGTACGTGCTGCCTCCACAACTCTAATACCCCCAGTGGACAAAGACCAAGACACCGACAACATGTCAAGTAACGGGAAAATGGAGAAGCAGAAGAGCAACACTACCACCGGCCCACCAGCTCCAACCTGAAGCTCTGTTCGGCACCCCATAAGTTGGGCGACGTTTTGCAGTCATCAGTGGATTCCCCCTTCCTAAAGGGAAACACTGGGACTGCGCAAAAAAAAACATCAAGTCCCTATAAAGAACGGTGGAGAGGAAAAAAGAAAAAGGTTTCCAAATCTTACCCCCCACCCTACCTTCACCTCAGGGGAGGTTAAGAAAAAGTTAAGTTCCACTGCAGGAACAATGGCCTAAAAAGACAGGCCTAGTGGTCCTTAAACCTCGATCGGAATAAATATGGAACATTCGTGGTCTAAGAGCAAACTGGGAAGAACTTGCCACCCTGGTAGGAGACTCTTTCCCAGCAGTTATCTACCTTCAAGAGACCATGATGAGACAGGGAAATTGTCCCTGCCCCACTGGATTTGAAGTGCTGCAAACCTCTACTACCGGTGGTGGAGAACATCGCGGCGGTGGGTTTTTTTATACCACCGTCGTTTATACACAGCCTACTCCATTCATCTACCACCAAGTGACGACAATATACCTCAGAACCTAGCAAACCTTGTGGGGCAGCTCCCTCCCACATTACTGCTTGGAGACTTCAATTGTCGCCATTTGTTGTGGGGGCATTCAATCTGCAATAGCAGGGGTGACTCCCTCCTCACCTTTATTGGTGGGCATGACTTAGTTGTCAACACTGGTGATCTCACCCATTTTCATACTAAAACTGTCACATCCACTGCGATTGACCTTTTTCTCTGCAGCTCAAGTATAGCAGCGGATTTCACGTGGATGGTGGACGAAGATCTACGGAAAAGTGACCACTATCCTATAATCCTAAAGACCGTGGTATCCCCTCCCACTACTTGTCTTCCAAAGTGGATTCTTCCCCGTGCAGATTGGCTGAAGTTTGTGTAATCCTGCAATTTGGACAGCCACGCAGAAGACTTTGCTATTCTCGATGCGGCCGTAGAATACATCACATCCCGCCTCCACCACATTGTGCCTAATAGGTCTTGCCTTAGAAGGAGGAAGACAGGGGCTTGGGAACTCCCGCAAAAGTTGCTGGAAGTGGGGAGCAGTTGCAGGGAGACGAACAGAGAGGAGAGAGCTGGTGGAAGAAAAGAAGGAACCAGCAACTCCTAGTGTCGTGGTTTGTCGATAAGCTTGCGGCGACGAGAATCGACGAGAATGAGGTGCGCGGAAAGGAAGTCGAGGCCCAAAATTGGAATGTCGACGTCGGCTATGATGAATGTCCATGGGAAAACACGACGTAACCCGAGAGAGAGTTCGAGGATACGCCATTCATAAACCCTTATGTCCGATGAATTGGCATCTTTAAGGACCAGATCAGAAGGGGTGCAAGCTTTCTCGACTGAAGAGGCTGGAATGACACTGCATTGAGCGCCAGTGTCAACCAGGAAGGAGAAACCAGAGAATGGGTCATGAATACTAAATGGAGGATCGACCTGATGAAGGAATGAGGTTGCAGAGGTGACAGACCCACTTATCACTTGCGAATTTATTTTAAAGTTCCCTGTGCTGAAGGTGAAAGTTGAGTAAGAGAACCCGTAGAATTTTGTAGGTTTGAAGATGGTGAATTAGGGTAGATTGAGATTGAGGATTTTGATGGTATGAGCATGGATTTGAGCATTTTTCTGCTCATGCACCAAATTTGAGGTAGTACCAGCAAAAGCCTGAAGGCTGAAAGATAGTAGTATGAGCAGCACGACCAGAATGAGGGTTAAACTTGTAGGCATGAGATGATGCCCAGTAAAAATTGCAAAGCTGAACACAGCGGACAGCGTTGCTCCCATAATTAGCATGGTACCAGCAGCTACCCTGAGAGTTGTCAGGATAGTGGAAATCAGGCCTAGGTTTGAAATTAAACTGCTGTGCCTCACCTCTTGTGCTGGAGTTCCCTCGTTGGTGTTACGTTTTTCGGGAGGAGGAACGACATCTGACTCCCCCGTCCTGCTCACGATGTTGCTCTTGGTGAAGACCCGTTCGCACCTTTAGGGCACGAATATCCATATCTATCCTCTCCAGAACGGATAAAAGACCCGAAACCTGGGAGGATGAATCCTTAGGGAGTCCTGGCAGGTTGTAAGGAGTCTCGGCCGGTGACCTAACCTGTGAAATGGATACATGTGAGTGGTGTTTAACATTAGAGTTGTATGATGTGCTACGCCGCCTATTTACATCGCTAAACGTCCTGGTGCCGGCATTTTTCCAGCTGACGAATGGATTATTATACAGGGCGTCAGCCGCCTCTGCCATCTTCTCCACGTTCGATGGGGAGGACATTAGTATGAGGGGCTTAATTTGATCCGGCATCTCACGCATGAATATCTCAGTTATGAGTGGCTCGAGTTGGTCGAGCTGTACTTCCTTGTCATGTGCCAGGGCCTTGAGATGGTCCAAAAAATGCGTAGGGCGCCTGTTCCCCATCTCCTGCGTATCGAGAAGGATCCGCAGGTCCTCAATTTGCGACCTCCCAAATTCCTCCATGAACGCCCTCTTGAACCTTCCCCAAGAACCAAAAATTACCCCCATCAAGCAGAATACTCTTAAAAGTGGAAAAAAATACTTAGAGGTAATTTGGGGGCTCCGACGATTGTTCTATGGTCCTCAGGAACTGCCTGGTGCAGGAGGATGAGCTCTACCATCTCCCATCAGCCGATGGGATTTTGTGGGTCGAATGGCGGAAGCTAAATCAGAGAAGGAGTGGGGAAAGGGCGTTGAGTGGGAGGCGAATGAGGGAGAATGCTTGCGTGGGGGGCAAAGGTGGATGAATACGTCGTTGTTGTTGCTGAGGAGGATGTTTGCGTGGTTGTTACTGTGCCTAGAGTTGGGGCGTAGCTTGGGGCTCCGTTATAATCCATTTATAGAAAAATAAAAGTGTGTGTATGCACAAATTCAATTCACGCGCTTGAACGTAAAAAAATTGAAGAAAAATTTTCGAAAATTGTTCACTCTTTGTATTCATTACTGTATATTATAATTAATTTTAAGAAATTGCTAAGGAATCACCTAAGGATGTTAAGATTGTAGAGGTGCGAAGATGTATCAGAGAGAGAGAAAAATTCCTTCCAAAAAAGCGAGAATATAAATAGCCCATTAAATTACCAATTCAGGACGGACTACGTAGTGGCGTATTGGTAGAGTGCTTGTCTCGGGATGCGAAAGATCCACGATCGAACCCCAAAGTCCACAATTTTTACAAAGAAAATTCTCGAAGAAAACGGAGGCCACGAGAAACGCTTTAAGGACAACTCAAGAGAAAACCGCGCTCAAAGAAAACGGAACTTAAGGAAGTCGACTTTCAAGGGCTAAATCATCTCATCCCATCAAAATCGTCAAGAAGTCATCACGTCATCAGAAGCATCAAGGAATCATCACATCAAGATAATACGCCATAATATGAAGAAAGATCAAGAATTAACCCAGCCACCTTAAAGAAGAAGGAATCTCAGCTAACTAGAATATGGAGTCAGTTAAATAAATGAATTCAAGACCATGTTTCGAGGGGCATCTTCAGTCAAGAAATAAATAAATATAAGGAATGCGCCCCCCTTCCCTCATAAGATCACTAAGGATAGAAAACGAGCACGTGTCGAAAAGTCACTCGTGAAAAATGAAAGTCCAAGCGAGAAAAAAGTTGAACTGAATGAGGCGGAATGCGACGTCCGAAAAAATGCAACGCAAGAGACGGTGAAAATTAATTTAATATTACAAATGAATTGATGAATGGGAGATAATTAAACTATTCTGGGCACCATTTATAGGGTTTAAGTGAATATTGTGTCAATATTGTAGATAGCTCTGATCACAATAAACATCAAAACTTATATTACGTTATTCAAGGGAATGAAGTTAAATGCTAACGTGAAGTTTGAATTTTGCAGACGAATTTTCTTAGGCCTAAACCTGGGCGACGTTGGGTGGAATACATACATCAAAAACAAAGAGTTAGGAAAAATATATATTATGGAACAAACAGTTAAATTATTTAAAGGTGAATTTATACAGTAGCAGTTTGACTGGATTGAATTTACGCGTGTGAATTAAATTCGCATGAGTTAACGAGAATGGATTTACAATTGATAAATATTAAATATTAAATAGATTATAAATTGGTAAATGTTGCTAAATCGTTAAATACGGAAATAGGTTATATAGTATGATAAATACATATTAAATAGTAATTAGCTAATAGATAATTGATAGATAGTAATTGGTTGGTTGCAATTAAATTGGTTAAATAGTGGTTAAATAGACTCTATTATAAGTTATTTGTAAGTAATAATTGTTAAATAAAACGTTAAATAGATTATAACGGAGTTGGGAGGGTCTGTAAATGAAAAAAGAATCTTTTTATAATGAGGGTTTAAAAGATTCTTCTGCCAGAATAGAACTTAGGCGGGACAGGCGAGGGATGATTCGAGCATCATCCGAAACAAGATAACCGTGGGTAAGTGAAGGAGCCCAAAGGAAAGAATTCTCCGAACGTTGGTTTTATTTCACTGAAATGAACACAAAAAATAATACATATAAATAATAAACAAATTCTCGCATAAGCACACACATATATAGGCACATGTAACTTTCACAAACAAAGAATTATAAATCGCAATGTATAAGTGGCATAATGTTGGCTTCACAAACCTTGGAGTCCACTTAGTAGAGGAACTACAAGATCTTCACTTTCATACATTTGTGGTGATCCGATTATGTAATAGGTAAGCTACTGGCACCCGATTGCAGGATCACGCGCAGTGGTCGCGCGGTCGTCTTATTAAATCCCAACATACTCCACACATATAAAATAATGTCTAAAAATGGGATAAGGAAATGAGAATATATATTAATTTGCATCTATGAAAACTAAGGAATGTAAATATATTTATAATATTTATATATATATATATATATATATATATATATATATATATATATATATATATATATATATATATATATATATACATATATATATCAATATATATATATATATATATATATATATATATATATATATATATATATATATATATATATATATATATATATATATAATAGTGAATCCACTGTATAGGAGCTAAAACTGTCTACCAAGCACCTGGGTAAATACACCCGTTGACCAAAAGGAATTGTATCACAAAGCTGCGACAAGCGTATCATGTTATATAGATAAAACGGGATATGTAAGTAATTCGACATATACAGCTTTCGGTAGCTCCGCCTTAGGTACGGAGAACAATAACCTCGTCAACTGAAGTTCATCCCACGGACGATTCTAGTCGACGCCCTCTAGAAAATAAGCATATATATAGTCGGAGCAGCTCAATTAGAATGATTATTGCATTATTAAGATTATTAGATTACTGTCGTTAAGAATATTATCTCTCATTATCGTTCCACCTTTTAAATTCACCAAGTCTTATCGCTCCAGAATTTAATACTTCGCGTTGAATTTATATAGACTGCTAGTCTCCCTAAAGTAACTTCGTGACGTGCCGCTTGTCCTATTAATAGGCCAATATTAGAATAAAAGATATTTTTGCAACGTACTTCTTTACCTTGATTTACCCTGAAACCTTCGGTGAGCCCACCCAAAATAAGAACACAGTGAAAAAATCATCTTTGGAGTCAGATACTTAATTCACCTTCATATAAGTAGGGTACCCCCATAAATTGGTGACTAACATCAACCCCTATACATTATCGTCAGCAATAAATCTATTTCATACTCTCATGTAATATTTTAACTTCGCCAAATCTACTTTAAACAAAGTAATACCTAATAAAAGAAAGAAACATAGGTTCGTTATGGACTTAATACAAAACAAATTATAACAGTAAGTCTTGTGTGGCCGTTGTGAACGCGGCAAAGGGCCACCTATAAGAACCGTAGTCTCTGAAGTCTCGAGGGCCAAGGACGAACAGACTTTTTGATTTCATATAATTTAAATGATTAACACCCATCCAATTCGTCTGCCACAACTAAAAAATATATTCTCTTAAAGAGGGGAAGAAATATTGATAAGGCAATGCAGAGTTATCTGGGGACACAGAGTAGACTGAACGGGCCAGCTGCTCAGCCATCTCGTTGCCCAAGAACCCTACATGACCGGGAACCCAACAAAATATAACCCGATATCGGGACGCATTCTGGACCAGTCACTTTCAGAATTCTGTGACTAAGGGATGGGAAGCATTAACAGAGCGAATTGCCTGTAAAACACTTATAGAGTCGAAGAAAATGACGAAATCTTTAAAAGGTAAAGTTTGGATGAGTCTAAAAGCTAAAAGAATTACTGAAAGTTCAGTGGTAAAAATAGAAGCTGCCAGCGGTAAAAACAAAATTAAAAGCTCTCCTTTGTCGGTGGCTGAAGCACCCACACCACGGTCTGATTTGGAACCATCCGTGTATATCGAGCAGTGTTATATATGTGAGGTCGCATGATCTAGGAACAGGCTCTTAAGGGAACAAGGGTCCGCGGACGACTTGTCCAGGCTTCACATGCTGGTATAAACTGTGGGAGGTGGAGCACGCCAACTAGGGGTCAACGACAAAGGAAAGGCAAGGTCCCTTCAAGCACGCAGGTTGGAGAGATGATCTCATATCCAGAGGTTCAGAGGGCGGAGGGGGGGAGGGAAACCTATCGAATGCCACCGTTGACTCGGCAGCATACAGGCATCTGTAAACATCTGATAGAGGGGCCTGTTGTACATGGTAGAAGTATCGAATACAAATCTGGAGTCGATGATAGGGCAAGGGGAGCCCCCTACTCTCACAGTAAAGGCTGTTAACGGGAGAAGTGCGGGAGGCTCCAATGGAGAGACTAATACCGAGGTTGCAAATCGGGTTCAGCAGTTTAAGGGCTGAGGAGGAAGCTGAGGAGTAAATTTCGCATTCATAGTCCAATTTGGATTGGACGAGGGCAGTATATAGTTAACACAGTGTTTGACGATCACTACCCCCACGACGTGTGAGAGTTGACAGCCCGTTCAAAGACGGCGTAGGTGCGGTAACCCGGATAGCTTGGGATCAAGAGTTACGTGTAGGAACCAAAACTCAGAAACGAACACTATCTACACCTTGTAGGTATATAGGTGGCGGAACAAGAACCCCTCTACCCCGATAGAAATACATTGCCTTAGTTCTGCTCGTGGAAGAGAAGAATTCCCTAAGTTGTGCACTTTTCGAGACTGCATCGACTATCAGTTGCAGCCGACGCGCTGCTAATGGAAGGCGAGGCAAGAAACAGTATAATACCAAGTCATCGACGGACAGGGTCACCGATTCACCCTCTGGGAAGGAGGAAATGATATCATTGATTGCAATTACGAAACATAAAACACTTGAACGCTGCCCTGAGGAACTCCCTCCTCTTGGGGTTGCCGGTCTGAGTAGGTGTCTCCAGCACGCACAATAAAGGATCGAGATGCTAAGAAACTTTGAATAAAAGACAGTAAAAGACCTTTCATACCCCAAACGTGAAGGTGGCATTAGACGCTGTATCTCCATGTTGTATCGTAGGCTTTCTCAATGTCGAAAAATATGGCCAAGACTTGGTGCTTTAATAAGAGATCTTTCTGGACCGATCCCTCGAAACGTACTAAGAGGTCAAGGGTACTATGACCCTTGCGAAACCAGCACTGAAATGGAGACAGTAAGTGATTGGTTTCTAGGAACAAGTTCAGGCGCACCAACACCATTTTCTCTAACAATTTACTCAGACAGCTGGTAAGAGCTATAGGGCGGTAGTGATCTACGTTCAACCCGTCCCTGCTCAGTTTGACAAAGGAAACGACAATCCCGACGCGTCATAATGATGGGTAAAAACCATTCAGCCATATAAGGTTGTACAAGTCAAGTAAGAAAATGACAGTGTGGATGGAGGTGCCGAATCATAGCATAATAGACCCCGTCAAAGCCAGGAGAAGTGGATCTACAAAGGGACAATGCAACGCGCGGAAGGTTAGATTTTGTTGGGAAATTGAGAAAATGATTCTTCTTTTGATTTATAGGCTAGAAAAGCCTTATTGTAACGGCTGGCGCTGCTGACGGTACAGAAATGGTCGGCCAAGGCTTGCTAACCACCAGGATTTCATTCACTAAGGATACTTGTAAGTTGAGTTTGGCGGTATTATGGCCAGCATAACAACCCCGGATCTTGTTAATCCTCTTCTAGATCTTTGCGGTAGTAGTCATAGAGGAAATTGATGAAACGTAGCGGTGCCATGAAGTTCGGCGTCCCGACGAAGGGTTCTTTGGTGAAACGCCCGAGTCGATTTCGGTCAACCTTATTGCACAAGGTTGGGTTCCGCCAGAATCGGGCATGAGCTAACTTGTGGCTTTTGGCGGCTGTCGCACACTCCAAGTTCCACCATGGTACGGTTGAGAAACACGTTACGGATCGCCTCCGTGGAATAAATCTGTATGGCCGCGAAATACGCTACTGCCACATCGACATCATTGAAGGTCCCTAAGTAGGGACTGGCGGAGGGCGCCTCTCAGAAGCCTTACCAATCGGCATGGTTTGAGTGTCAATTGAGAGGTATGGTTGTATGAGGGCGATGATTAACGTCAGACAAAAAAATACGGCAGTGGTCACTCTCATAGAGGTCATCAAGGGTTGACCATCAAAAATCAGTGAGGCAATCCGGGGAACAGAGAGACAGGTCAACACAGTTAAAAGAATCCGTCTGGACATGATAAGAGGTAAAATCAGTGGTGTTTAAAACGCAAAGAAAGTCAAATAATAAAAGAGACTCTGAAACACTTACTTTGTCATTCCGAGTGATGCCACTCCAATATGATGATAGGCATTAAAATTTCCAAGTAATAAAAACGGCGAGAGCATTTTTTTTTATTTGAGGGGCTATCTGGCGACTGCCGACTTAGGCATAAGTCGCCGTAAACAAAAAGCCTAGTTCTAGGCCACTTTAAAAATTTAAACAAGTAACAACAATATAAAGAAATAACAATAACAAAAACAACAATTAAACCTGGTTAAATGAAAGGAAGAAGGCCAGCCTCCCCCCAAAAGTCAACAAGTCCACCAGTCAAAGTGCACGCACTCGTCCCGAGTAGAAGGGACAGGCGGTAGCGACCCCGCCCATCCCGGTACCGGGACAGGTATCGTGCGCGAAGATCACCCAGACTAGGACATTCAACTAGAATGTGCCGAACAATCTGGGGGACTACGCAGTCGTTGCAATAGGGCGCAGGCGAGCGGTATATAAAATAGCGATGCGTCACACGAGTGTGTCCGATTCGGAGACGACAGAAAGCAACCTGAAGCCGCCGCGGCATTGGGGGATAGGTCCATGGGAACAGTCGCGGCAAAATGGCACGCAACTTTAAGTTCCCTTCGACCATCTCCCTTCTTCTTTGCCAAGCAGTCCGAAGAGCTGTCCGTATTCCTTCCATGTAGTCGGTGTGAGGAAGAGCGAAACGCTGATCCGGTCGCGGAGTCCTCGCGGAATTTTTGGCGCCCCCATCGGCGCGCTCATTCCCCGCAATTCCTACATGTCCAGGAACCCAGCAGAAGATAATCTCGACATCCACCCGGCTCCCCAAAAACGTGGCGTCACGGATATCGCGAACCAAGGGATGCGGAGATTCCAATGCCCCGAGAGCACTCAGGGCGCCTTGTGAGTCGCTATAGATCACAATCCGGTCTCCGAACCGGACACGTCACGTAATCTTCCGTACCGAGTGGTGTATTGCCAAAAGCTCGGCCGTAAAGACAGACGCAGCGCCTGGTAGAGCCCCGCTGACTTCAAACAGAGGGGATACGGCGTGGAAGCCGACTCCCTCTTGTGACTTGGAGCCATCCGTATACACTGGCACGGTTCCAGCGTGACACGATGTGTGCTCCAAAAAGGTCGAACGCAATACTGCCGGCGCCGTACAAGCTTTGGGAGCAGAGGCGTGGCGAAAAAATAGCCAAATGTGGTACCCTCCAGGGTGGCGTCCTGGGCAGAACCAGGGGCGCCACAGCCCGAGAGCTATATCTACTTCTCGGAGTTTCCTGGCCCTAAACTCAAAGTGCTTTAGGTATGACTGGCGTCTCTCGGTGGCATAGGCACCATCGAGATCAGCTGCGGATGCAGTGAGAGCTGTTGGTGACTGAGGGAGGCGTTGGGCTCGCGCGTACAGGCGGGTGATGCACTGCACACGGCGCAGAGCGAGTGGCATCTCCCCAACATTGACCAACAGGCTCTCAATGGGGGAAGTGCGGAAGGCACCGGTCGCAAGGCGAAGGCCGGTGTGGTGGATTGAATCCACCTTCCGCAATAAACGCTCGCCTGCGGATGCATAAAACTCGCATCCGTATTCGAGCTTCGAAGGAACAAAGGATCGATAAAAAAGTAGAGCAGTAGCCCTATCAGCGCCCCAAGCGCTGAACGTCACGGAACGGAGAATGTCCATGGCGCGGGTACAAGAGACCCTAAGGCTGCAAATATGAGCCTCACAGGTGAGGCGTCGGTCGAATACAAGACCAAGGAAACGGTGCGATTCCACCACATCCAGGCGCACCCCCATTAAGAAACAAATCTGGTTCGGGGTGAAGCCGTGGATGGCGGCAGAAGTGCACCACCTTAGTCTTGGCCAAAGAAAACCGAAAACTGTGCGCTTCGGCATAGCGAGAGACGTGGTTAAATGCCTGTTGGAGTCGACGCTCCAGAGTTGGCAGCTGGGACGACAGAAAGAGATCGAAAGGTCGTCCACGTAGAGCGTAGCGAGAACATCTTCCGGCAGCACCGAGGTGATGCCGTTGATGCTAAGGGCGAAGAGTGTGACACTGAGGACACTTCCCTGCGGGACACCCTCTTCCTGCTCCTTTGGGCCGGAGAGGGCTCCCCCCACCCGTACGCGGAATCGACGATCTCGCAAAAATTCAGATATAAACATTGGGAGGCGTCCCCTCGCCCCCATCGTGTGGAGAGTCTCCATGATACCGTATCGCCATGCGGTATCATAGGCCTTCTTCAGATCGAAAAAGACCGTGGCGTAGTGCTGTCTACGAAGGAAAGCCTCGCAGACGCATTTTCCAGTCGGAGCAGAGCATCTGACGTGGAGTGGAACTTGCGGACGCCGCACTGTGCGGAAGACAGATGGCCTCCGCTGTCCAGGAAAAAGGCTAGTCTAACATTTAGCAATTTCTCCATCAACTTGCACACGCAAGAGGTTAGAGAGATTGGGCGGAAACCGGTCGGAGTAGAGTGATCTCTCCTCGGTTTTCGAAAGGCGAACACAGTAGCGATTCGCCAGGAGTCTGGAAGAAGACCTTCCACCCAGATCCTGTTGAACAAATCTAACAGAAAGGCCATGCCTCGCTCACCCAGGTGTCGAAGCATGGCGTACGGGACATCGTCCGGACCATGGGCGGTGTCGGCGCACGAAGCGAGAGCGGAACGCAACTCACTCACAGTAAACTTGTCGCTGAAGGGTTCTCCGCCTCTGGAGGTAAAGTCCAGCCGGCGGCCTTCCGCGACATCACGACGTGCATTGAATGCTGGCGGAGCAGCATCACGGCTAGAGAATGCGGAAAAAGCGGTTGCTAAGGATTCCGCCACGGAGGCGGGGTCGGAGATTGCGGTCCCATTCTCCTGGAGAACGGGAGGGGGGTCCTGCGAGAACTTGCCCGAATCCTTTTGACTCGCTTCCACACCTCAGCTAAAGGGGTCTTTCCGTTAATTGAAGACACGTATGCCCGCCAAGAAGAGCGGCGGGCGTGCTTCGAAATATACCGGAACCTAGCCCTAGCCCGATGAAATTCAGCGACAGTGAAATCGTTCGGGCAGCGCTTATAGCGCATGTAGGCATAACGCTTCTGTTTGAGGGCCGTCTCACACTCGGCCGACCACCATGGGAGTGATTGGCGTGCAAAACGGCCAGACGTCCTAGGAATAGTAGTCAGGCCCACGGCGATGAGGTAACCAGAGAAGAACTCAACTGCCTCATCTACCGACCTAAATTCCTCGACAGCGATAGAGAATTCATTCATTTCCTGAAATGCAGGCCACCGCGTCCGCGCCAAGCACCACCGAGGTGGTCTCTCAGGCGGCAGTTGCCCTGAAAATGATATTTGAATGGGAAAGTGATCACTACCATGGAGGTCATCGACCACCTTTCAATCAAAATCAGGCTGTGCATCCGAAGAGCACAAAGATGGGTCGAGGCAAGAAAATGAAGCGGTTCTCGGACATTGATGCGTAAACTCATCTACGTTTAGGACACCCATCTCAAGCACTTCGATCAGATCGGCAAGGACTTTTCCCCTGGGATTTATGGAGTAATCTCCCCAGAGAGGATGCCTGCCGTTTAGATCTCCAAGCAAGAGATAGGGCCTCGGCAACCATGCCACGAGGCGGCGGAAGTCCCCCGCATCGAAGTCAGCTGACGTTGAAATGTACGCAGAAAAGATAGTATACCTCTTATCCAGGTGCAGCAGCACAGCCACTGCCTGAAAGGAGGTATCTATAGATAAAGGAAGAACGGAGACATGATGACGGGTGTAAACCGCGCATCCCACATCCCGGTCATCCCGCGGTGGTGGGGTCGCAAGACCCTCATACCCCGGGAGGTCGGGCAGGGGCCACGCGCCTAGCATGGTCTCCTGCAAAAAAATAGCTAACGGGGAACGGGACGAGACGAGCCTCCACCGCTCCTCCCAGTTGGCCCGGAGTCCAAGGCCATTCCATTAAAAAAAATATGGCCTCTAGGCCTTTCTCGGAGGAGACGCGGGGGTTCTCCTCAAACTGAAGATCCTCATGAGAATGGCCGTACGTTTCCCGGGAAAAGAACCCCGGGTGCCGTTGGCCGGACAAAGCACTAAAGGCGCTGTTCCCTTCGAGGACTTATTGGGGGAGGTTGGGCTCGCCATGCGAGTCTTTTCCTCCCTCCGCTTCGAAATCTTAGGCGGGCGTTGCGGCTTCGGAGGCGGGGGGCCCTCTTTTCGAGGAACCACCGTCTTCGAGCTCGGGGCGTGGGCGAAGGGGCCGAAGCTCCTTTGTTACTGTCATGCTTTCGGGGAACCGCTTTAGGAACCCCGGAAGATGGCCTAGCGACCATCTTCAGGGGTGTTGCCTCCTGTGAGTCTAACGACTCGATGCAGGCGCGTGGCCGTTTCGCCTTGAGGGAAACGGTCACGCTGGGGGAAGAGGGGGGAGCCCTGGTTTTAGCCGGGGCTGGGTATGAACCCTTTTTGCCGCCAGTTTCACCAGGGAAGCGCCCGGGTTGGGTAGAGCCCGCAGAACGGCTCCGAATGGGCGCGGAAACAACCGTGCTCGTTGGCCTGGATGGGCCAGGAGCAGAGGGTGCCTTTCTAACTATTGAGGCATATGACGTCCCAGGCAGAGCCGGGCGCGCCAGGACCAAGTCCTTTGCCTCGCGGAATGAGAGTCGATCCTGGGCCTGAACGGCCAGGATTTCTTTCTCAAGGAGATATGCACCACATTGCTTCGAAGAAGCAGGGTGCGGCTCTCCACAATTGACACACTTTGCCACACACGATTTGGACTTATCGTGTGCGACCTTGAAGCAATTTACACAGACTTCGGGTGACCCCAACTTTGCACGTCTACATGAGCGATTCGTATGGCCGAAGCGTTGACAGTAATAGCACCGCCGCAGGAGTGGCACGAATGCCTTCACGCGGTAGCGGTACCAACCAGCACGCACACACTCATGGAGCTTGTCACAGTCGAACGTGACGAAGAGTGTAGGGGTGGGTCTCGAGGCCCCTTTCTGTTTTCTCATCACACGTTCGACCTTGACCGCCTCATGGTCGGCCAGCTCTCGGGTCATGTCCCCAATGGAGTAGTCAACGAGTTCCCTCGCATAAACTACTTATTTCACAAAGTTCATGGTAGCGTGCGGCGTCACACTCACCGGGGTGCCATAAAGTGTCCGAAAAGCACTTATCTTGGCCGCCTCGGCGGGACTCGCCGCATTCGCCAGAAGGCTCCCGCCTGAGAAACGGGTCACCTTCGGCTCTCTACCAATTGCACTAGCTAATCCTCTCCTCTGATGGATCATGTTGCCCTTGGATAACATGGTGCCATCAGTGGATCGAATAACGAGGAAGCGTTTGAAGCCTGCGGGCTCGAAAACGCCAGGTAACCTCTGAATGAGGGGCCCCGATGTCATCGAGGCTCCGCCCTGTGCACTCTTGGGCTTAGTCTTATTCAGGGGCTCCGCACAAGGAGGAGGGGGGGGGGGTAGAGGGGCCGGATGTGCCAATCTTGGCTTGGTCACCTTCCAAATTGGCAGCAGACCCATCCGTCCCCTCAGCCCCGCGGATAGAGAGGAGCCCCGAGTCTTTTTGGTCTTTCTTGTCTTTTTAGTCTTCTTTTTAGGAGAGGAGGGCGGGGAATGAACCCGCTTCTCACCTCCGCCGAAGAAAGCCCCCATCCAGATGGACCGGCCTCAGCCAGGTCGCTCTCCGAAATGGAGAAGGTTCCCGTAGTCGTAGGGGCACCTGTCGGAGGAGATCCCTCCCCTCCTTGTACTGCCTCGGATCCCTCAGCCGTTTGAGGAGGACCTTGCATAGGGGCGGATTCGGGTTCGGTGCCTGGCGCCGAGCCCGGATTCCCCCCCGTATGGAAGGCCCTACCGTCTGAGGCTGGGGTTCCTCAAGGACCATGTGTGTCACAGGAGGGGCCTCCAGCTGGCCATCCCCTCCCAAGACATCGCAGGTCCCGTTGGCTGTATTGTCACTAGTCTTGTGTGCGGAGGCACAGGCCTTGACCCCGGCAAGGTTCAATATTCTCACCAGCAGGTCTTTTGAGGTAAGTGACCGAAGGGGCCTGGCTTCCCTTTCCCCCCTAAAGGGGTTTGGCTACTGAGCCGCTTACACGAGGGGCGGTCAGCAGTGGGCTGCCTGCTGGCTTTCTTGGCAGTCCCCTTGGAAAGAAAAGAGGGGACTGCCGCTGGAAAATGGGAGGTGCCCGAAAGCACCTCCAGAGAAGGGGGTGAGGGGTAGTCCCCTGCACCCGTAAGCGAAGGAGAGGAGTAAGCCTACTCTCCGGTTAGAGAAATATGGAGGGTCCCCTGCGCAAGCACAGGGGGGGAGCCTCCATCTTTTCTGTGGAGCTGCACGAGGGCTGCTCCGTTATTGTTATAGGGGGAATTAAGGGAAGATGGTTTTATTTTTGCATCATTGGGCATGGTGACCCTCTTTGTTTTACGGGATGCAATCGCTCACTACCTCTTGCAGTAGATTTTGTTGTAAAGTCTAGAGAATGAGACTCTTCCTTTGATTTGTAGGATAGAAAAGCCTTATCGTAATGGCTGACACTGCTGTCATTCTCTAAGGAACCTTGCAAGTTGTGTTGAATGTGGGGAATGATGATCAGCATAACAGCCCCTGATCTTATTAATCCTCTTCCAGCTCTTAGTGATAGGTGTCATAAAGGAAATTGATGAAAAGTAATAACGCCATGAATCTCGGCGAGCCTGACAAAGGGTTCTTTGGCGAAGCGCACGAGCTCGGTTTCGGTCGACCTTGTTTCACAAAGTTGGGTTCTTTCGGAATCGGGCATGGGCTAACTTGTAGTTTTTTACAGCTGTTGCGCACGCCGATGTCCACCAGGGGACAGTTAAGCGACCCGTAGTGGGTCGCCTCCGTGGGATGGTCTGTGTTGCTGCATTGTAGATAGCCGATATAAAGTATTCTACTGCCGCGTTCACTCCATTGAAGGTCCCCAAGGATGCACTTGTGAAGGACGCCTCTTGGAAACCTTCCCAATCTGCATGACCTAAGTCTCACTTAAGAGGCATGGTTGTATGAGGGCTAACTTGAAGAGTCGACAAGACAATAGGGAAGTGGTCACTCCCATGGAGATCGTCAAGAATTGACCATCGAAGTTCTGTGAAGCAATCCGGGGAACAAATAGACAGGTCAACACAGCTAAAAGAGTCTGCCTGGACATGATAAGAGGTAAAATCGCCAGTTAAAACACAAAGAAAGTCAGATAATAAAAGACACTCTAAAACACTGCCTTTGGCATTCCGAGTGATGTCCCCCCAGTATGTGTGAGGGGTATTAAAATATCCTAGTAATAAAAATGGGGAGGGCAACTGGTCTATAAGTTATAAAAGGTCGGGTCTTGACAATGATAAACAAGGGGGTAGGTAAATAGAGCAAACAGTAAAAAGCATAGTAAGAAAAACTCACGGCAACAGCTTGGAGGGTAGTATGTAGGGAGATGGGAGATACATGGTGGGATGAAGATACCATGATTGACACCCCTCCCTCATGAGAGCAGCTTCTAACAGGAGCAATAGAGTTGAAAGTGAGAAAACCGGGTAGCGGTGGAAAAGGCCGTGTACCCAGTTTATTTTCCTGAAGACAAATAACAGCGGGGTGGAGAGTCGTCAAAAGAATTTTGAGTTCTTCCAACTTTGGAAGAACGCCTTGACAATTCCATTGCAAAACGGAAGATATTACGAGGGCCGGTCAATAAGTTTTGCAATTCGGATAAAAGGAAAAGTGTTTTATTATTTTTCAATATAACTACCCTCGACTTCAATGCACTTGCGCCACTTGTCCCTGAGGCTTCGAATTCCCGATAACCAGAAATCTCCCGACTGCTGTTCAATCTACTCCTGGACATCTTCCTCGTCCGCATACCGGCGTCCACGCAGTGCAGCCTTGAGCTGACGGAATAAAAAATAATCACTAGGGGCCAGATCTGGACTGTAGGGAGAATGGTTAAGTTCCTCGAATCCGCACTCGCGCAGGGCAGCTTGTGCAACTCTGGCCTTGTGGACTTTGACGACGTTGAAGTCGATCGTGGGGCGTGAGGTTTCTAGGGACCCAACGGGCACAGACCTTGGTCATGGCCAAATTATCGTGGATGATGTTGATAACACTTCCATGTGATATTCCAAGTTCTCGCTCGATTTCTTTTACCTTCACCCGTCGATTTTCGAGGATCATCCTCTCCACATGGGCCACATTGTCCTCGTTGGTCACGTCTGATGGGCGTCATCTTCAAGGGACTCACGACCATGGCGGAACTTCCTATTCCAGCAAGCATTGATTGCATAGGAAGGGGTGGTGTCGGTATACACTGCAACCATGCAGTCATGGATCCATTTTGCATTCTTGCCTTCCTTGGTCAAAAATTTGATCACTGCGCGGTGCTCAACCTTCTCCATTATTGAAAAATTTGTGACTGACGATCTGCGATCAGCTACTGCTTCTTAAATAGACGAGGCAGGAGCGTGCGGCTGCAGGTCCTGATTTGTCATAACTTGTCCTAACATCCCCACCAACAGTCACCCCCTTTCCTCTGTTTTGCCCTACCGATTCGCAATACTTATTGACCACCCTTCGTATGTGGGACGGTTAGATACCCCTATATATATATATATATATATATATATATATATATATATATATATATATATATATATATATATATATGTTCTTTTTCTTCTTTTGTGGCTGATATTGTGTTTGAGGTTCGTCCCAAAGAGCTTGGGGGACGGAGAGCAGATTTTGAGGAGCCTGCTTTTGCAGGGGAAAGAGATCCTAGAGGGAGCAGTAACTTGGGCTATTTTAGAGGGTTTTGAAGAACCGGCCGAGACCCTTGATTGTAATTTGGGCTGACAACCTGGCGGAAAAGGAAGATCGAGAAGCGATTTTCGGCCGGCAGATCCGGATTCATGGGTCGAGGGGATTTTCGTTGTCTGAGGGATTGGTCCAACCGCCGTGATTGGTGATGCTGGAGTATCAACTGCTTGGGAACAGAGGCGTAGGAACAAATAGTTAAAGGGTGTACTCTCCAAGGTGGCGTCCTGGGCCGAACCAGGGGCGCCACCGGCCCGAAAGCTATACCGAACTCTCGAAGAAGTTTCCTAGCCCTAAAACCAAGAGTCTTAGGGTATGACTGGCGTCTCCCGGCGGCATAGGCACCATCAAGATCAGCTTCGGATGCAGTGAAAGCTATTTGCGATGAGGGAGGCGCCGGGCTCGCGCGTACAGGCGAATGCACTGCACGCGGCGCAGAGCGAGTGGCATCTCCCCAGCATCGACAAGTAAGCTGTCAATGGGAAAGGTGCGAAGCACTGGTCACCAAGCGAAGGCCGGTGTGGTGGATCGAGTTCACCTCCTGCAATACACGGTCGGTTGCGGATGCATAAAACTCGTATCCATAGTCGAGTTTTGAAGGAACAAAGGATCGATAAAAAAGTAAGGCAGCAGCCCTATCAGCGCCCCAAGCGCTGAACGTCACGGAACGAAGAATATCCATGGCGCGGGTACAAGACCCTAAAGTTGTGAATATGAGCATGCCAGGTGAGGCCAAATACAAGACGAAGGAAACGATGAGAGTCCAACACTTGCAGGCGCACATCATTAAGAAACAAGTCTGAGTCAGGGTGGAGCCGTGGATGGTGGCAGAAGTTAACCACCTGTTTTGGCCAAGGAAAACGGAAGCCTGTGCGCTTCAGCATAGGTAGAGACGCTGTCAGATTAAGGGAACATTTCTTTTAAGGCCTGGTACGTATGTAAGCCACAGACCTTTTCTTCTTCTTGAACTCGTAAAGATATATTGCGAGACCAAGCAGAGGGAGCTATGAAGCTATGTACGTTTGTCGTCGGTTTTCAGCGATGATTGAGATACTATTGAGCACTAAAAGATTGGTTGATATTGCGAGGGGGCGAACTCGAAGTGGTTGCTGCGACGATTTCCGTTTGAGGGAGAGATAGAGGCTGTCGCGTAGGCCTCGAAGTCACCTGGTCCGAAGAGAAGTCCATGATCGTTTCTAGTGGAGGAGCAAGGGTCGGGGAATCAAGAGTATTTTTTAAGTTTTCATTGATGCGCATGGGGACCGTTATTATCGCGGGATGTAAAAGCTAATCATCCCACGCAGTAGCCTGCGTTGTGAAGGGTAATTTTTTTTTTTTTAATTTAAGAGGCTATCTGGCGACTGCCGACTTAGGCATAAGTCGCCGTAAACAAAAAGCCTAGTTATAGGCTACATTAAAAAAAATTGAACAGGAAACAACAATAAAAAAAACAATAACAAAAACAACAATTAAACCTGGTTAAATGAAAGGGAGAAGGCCGGCCTCCACCCAAAGGTCAACAAGTCCACCAGTCAATGTGCACGCACTCGTCCCGAGTACAAGGGACAGGCGGTAGCGACCCCGCCCATCCCGGTATCAGGACAGGTATCGTGCGCGAAGATCACCCAGACTGGGACATTCGACAAGAATGTGCCGAACAGTCTGGGGGACTACGCAGTCATTGCAATAGGGCACAGGCGAGCGCTCCATCAAATAGCGATGCGTCACACGAGTGTGTCCGATTCGGAGACGACAGAAAGCAACCTGAAGCCACCGCGGCATTGGGGGATAGGTCCATGGGAACAGTCGCGGCGCAATGGCACGCAACTTTAAGTTCCCTTCAACCGTCTCCCATCTTTTTGCCAAGCAGTCCGAAGAGCTGCCCGTATTCCTGCTATGTAGTCGGTGTGAGGAAGAGCGGAACGCTGGTCCGGTCGCAAAGTCCTCGCGGACTCTTTGGCACGCTCATTCCCCGCAATTCCTACATGTCCAGGAACCCAGCAGAAGATAATCTCAACATCCACCCGGCTCGCCAGAACCGTGGCGTCACGGATATCGCGAACCAAGGGATGCAGAGATTCCAATGCCCCGAGAGCACTCAGGGCGCTTTGTGAGTCGCTATAGATCACAATCCGGTCTCCGAACCGGGCACGTCACGTAATCTCCTGTAGCGATTGGTGCATTGCCACCAGCTCAGCCGTGAAGACAGACGCAGCACCTGGTAGAGCCCCGCTGACTTCAAACAGAGGGGATACGGCGTGGAAGCCGACCCCCTCTTGGGACTTGGAGCCATCCGTATACACTGGCACGGTTCCAGCGTGACACGATGTGTGCTCCAAAAAGGTCGAACGCAATACTGCCGGTGCCGTACAAGCTTTGAGAGCAGAGGCGTGGCGACAAATAGCCAAATGTGGTACCCTCCAGGGTGGCGTCCTGGGCCGAACCATGGGCGCCACTGGCCCGAAAGCTATATCTACCTCTCGAAGGAGTTTCCTGGCCCTAAACCCAAAGGGCTTAGGGTATGACTGACGTCTCTCGGCGGCATAGGCACCATCGAGATCAGCTGCGGATGCAGTGAGAGCTGTTGGTGACTGAGGGAGGCGCCAAGCTCGCGCGTACAGGTGAGTGATGCACTGCACGCGGCGAAGAGCGAGTGGCATCTCCCCAGCATCGACCAACAGGCTCTCAATAGGGGAAGTGTGGAAGGCACCGGTCGCAAGGCGAAGGCCGGTGTGGTGGATTGAATCCACCTTCCGCAATAAACGCTCGGCTGCGGATGCATAAAACTCGCATCCGTATCGAGCTTCGAGCGAACAAAGGATCGATAAAGTGTAAGGCAGTAGCCCTATCAGCGCCCCAAGCGCTGAACGTCACGGAACGGAGAATGTCCATGGCGCGGGTACAAGAGACCCTAAGGCTGCGAATATGAGCCTCCCAGGTGAGGCGTCGGTCGAATACAAGACCAAGGAAACGGTGCCACTCAACCACATCCAGCCGCACCCCTTTAAGAAACAAATCTGGGTCGGGGTGAAGCCGTGGATGGCGGCAGAAGTGCACCACCTTAGTCTTGGCCAAAGAAAACCGAAAACTGTGCGATTCGGCATAGCGATAGACGCGGTTCAATGCCTGTTGGAGTCGACGCTCCAGAGTTGGCAGCTGGGCCGCGCCAAAAGAGATCGAAAGGTCGTCCACGTAGAGCGTAGCGAGAACATCTTCCGGCAGCACCGAGGTGATGCCGTTGATGCTCAGGGCAAAGAGTGTGACACTGAGGACACTTCCCTGCGGGACACCCTCTTCCTGCTCCTTTGGGCCGGAGAGGGCTCCGCCCACCCGTACGCGGAATCGACGATCTCGCGAAAATTCAGATATAAACATTGGGAGGCGTCCCCTCGTCCCCATCGTGTGGAGAGTCTCCATGATACTATATCAATATGCGGTATCATAAGCCTTCTCCAGATCGAAAAAGACCGTGGCGTAGTGCTGTCTACGAAGGAAAGCCTCGTAGACGGCATTTTCCAGTCGGAGCAGAGCATCCGACGTGGAGTGGAACTTACGGAAGCCGCACTGTGCGGAAGACAGATGGCCTCCGCTGTCCAGGAAAAAGGCTAATCTAACATTTACCAATTTCTCCATCAACTTGCACACGCAAGAGGTTAGAGAGATTGGTCGGAAACAGGTCGGAGTAGAGTGATCTCTCCCCGGTTTGCGAAAAGCGATTCGCCAGAAATCTGGGAGAAGACCTTCCACCAAGATCCTGTTAAACAAATCTTAGAAAAAGGATATTCCTTGCTTACCCAGGTGTCGAAGCATGGCGTACGGGACAACGTCCGGACCATGGGCGGTGTCCGCGAAGGAAGCGAGAGCGGAACGCAACTCACTCACAGTAAACTTGTCGTTGAAGGGTTCTCCGCCTCTCGAGGTAAAGTCCAGCCGGCGGCGTTCCGAAACATCACAACGTGCATTGAATGCTGGCGGAGCAGCATCACGGCTAGATAATGCGGAAAAAGCTGTCGCTAAGGATTCCGCCTAGGACGCGGGGTCCGAGGTTTCGGTCCCATTCTCCTGGAGAACGGGAGGGGGAGTCGTGCGAGAACTTGCCCCAAATCCTTTTGACTCGCTTCCACACTTCAGCTAAAGGGGTTTTCGCGTTACGTGAAGACACGTATGCCTGCCAAGAAGACCGGCGGGCGTGCTTCCGAATATACCGGAACCTAGCCCTGACCCGATGAAATTCAGCGACAGTGAAATCGTTCGGGCGGCGCTTATAGCGCATGTAGGCATAACGCTTCTGTTTGAGGGCCGTCTCACACTCGGAGGACCACCATGGGAGTGGTCGGCGTGCAAAACGGCCAGACGTCCTAGGAATAGTAGTCAGGCCCACGGCGATGAGGTTGCAGGAGAAGAACTCAACGGCCTCATCTACCGACCTAAACTCCTCGACTGAGATAGAGAAGTCAGTCATTTCCTGAAATGCAGGCCACCGCGCCCGCGCCAAGCACCACCGAGGTGGTCTCAGGCGGCAGTTGCCCTGAAAATGATATTTGAATGGGAAAGTGATCACTGCCATGGAGGTTATCGACCACCCCCCAATCAAAATCAGGCTGTGCATTCCAAGAGCACAAAGATAGGTCAAGGCAAGAAAATAAAGCGGTTCTCGGACAGCAATGCGTAAACTCATCCACGTTTAGGACACCCATCTCAAGCTCTTCGATCAGATCGGCAAGGACTTGCCCCCTGGGATTTATGGAGTAATCTCTCCAGAGAGCATGCCTGCCATTCAGATCTCCAAGCAAGAGCTAGGGCCTCAGCAACCTTGCCACAACACGACGGAAGTCCCCCGCGTCGAAGTCAGCTGACGGTGGAATGTACGCAATGATAGTATACCTCCTATCCAGATGCAGCTGCACAGCCACTGCCTGAAAGGGGGTATCTAAAGAGAAAGGAAGAACGGAGACAGCATGCCGGGTGTAAACCGCGCATCCCGCGGTGGTGGGGTCGCAAGACCCTTTACCCTGGGAGGGCAGGCAGGGGGCACGCTCCTAGCATGGTCTCCCTCAAAAAGATAGCTAACGGGGAACGGGACGAGACGAGCCTCCGCAGCTCCTCCCAGTTGCCCCGGAGTCCACGGCAATTCCATTGAAGGAATATGCTCTTCAGGCCTAGCTCGGAGGAGACGCGGGGGCCCTTCTCGAACTGAAGACCCTCACGGTAATGGCCGTACGCTTCCCGGGCGCTGTTGGCCGGACAAAGCGCTGTCGCCTTCGAGGACTTATTGGGGGAGGTTGGGCTCACCATGCGAGTCTTTTCCTCCCTCCGCCTCGAAACCTTAGGCGGGCGCTGCGGCTTCGGAGGCGGGGGGCCCTCTTTTCGAGGAACCACCGTTTCCGAGCCACTCTCTCCACCATTAGGCGTGAGCGAGGGAGCCGAAGCTCCTTTGTTGCTGTCCTCCTTTCGGGGGACAGCTTTAGGAACCCTCGAAGATGGCCTAGCGACACCCTTCAGGGGTGTTGCCTCCTGTGAGTCTAACGACTCGGTGGAGGCGCGTTGCCTTTCGCCCTACGGGAAACGGTCACGCTGGGGAAAGAGGGGGGAGCTCTGGTTTTAGCCGGGGCTGGGTATGAACCCTTTTTTCCGCCAGCTTTACCAGGGGAACGCTTGGGTTGGGTAGAAACCGCAGAAGGGCTCCGAATGGGAGCGGAAACAACCGTGCTCGTTGGCCTGGATGGGCCAGGAGCAGAGGGGGGCCTTTCTAACTATTGAGGCATATGACGTCCCAGGAAGAGCCGGGCGCGCCAGGACCAAGTCCTTAGCCTCGCGGAATGAGAGTCGATCCTGGGCCTGAACGGCCAGGATTTCTTTTTCAAGGAGATATGCACCACATTGCTTCAAAGAAGCAGGGTGCGGCTCTCCGCAATTGACACACTTGGCCACACACGATTTGGACTTATCGTGTGCGACCTTGGAGCAATTTACACAGAGTTCGGGTGACCCCGACTTTGCACGTCTACATGAGCGATTCGTATGGCCGAAGCGGTTACAGTAATAGCATCGCCGTGGCAGTGGCTCGAATGCCTTCACGCGGTAGCGGTACCAACCGGCACGCACCGACTCAGGGAGCTTGTCACAGTCGAACGTGACGAAGAGTGTAGGGGTGGGTCTCGAGGCCCCTCCCTGTTTTCTCATCACACGTTCGACCTTGACCGCCTCATGGTCGGCCAGCTCTAGGATGATGTCCTCAATGGAGTAGTCAACGAGTTCCCTCGCATAAACTACTCCTTTCACAAAGTTCATGGTAGAGTGCGGCGTCACACTCACCGGGGTGCCATGAAGTGCCTGAAGAGCACTTATCTTGGCCGCCTCGGCGGGATTCGCCAGAAGGCTCCCGTCCGAGAAACGGGTCACCTTCGGCTCTCTACCAATTGCACTAGCTAATCCTCTCTTCTGATGGATCATGTTGCCCTTGGACAACATGGTGCCATCAGTGGAGCGAATAATGAGGAAGCGCGTGAAGCCAGCGGGCTCGAAAACGCCAGGTAACCTCTGAATGAGGGGTCTCGATGTCATCGAGGCTCCGCCCTGTGCACTCTTGGTCTTAGTCAGGGGCTCCGCACACGGGGGAAGTAGAGGGGTCGGATGTGCCGATCTTGGCTGGGTCACCTACCAAAGTGCCAGCAGACCCATCCGTCCCCGCGGATGGAGAGGAGCCCCGTGTCTTTATATTCTTCTTTTTAGGAGAGGAGGGCGGGGAATGAACCTGCTTCTCACCTCCGCCGGCAGAAGCCCCCATACCAGATGGACCGGCCTCAGCCAGGTCCCTCTCTTAAATGGAGAAGGTCCCGGTAGTCGTAGGGGCACCTGTCGGAGGAGATCCCTCCCCTCCTTGTACTGCGGATTCGGGTCCGGTGCTTGGCTCCGAGCCCGGATTCCCCCCCCCCCCATGGAAGGCCCTACCGTCTGAGGCTCCTCAAGGACCATGTGTGTCACAGGAGGGGCCTCCAGTTGGCCATCCCCTCCCAAGACATCGCAGGTCCCGTTGGCTGTATTGTCACTAGTCTTGTGTGCGGAGGCACAGGCCTTGACCCCGGCAAGGTTTAATATTCTTGCCAGCAGGTCTTTTGAGGGAAGCGCCCGAAGGGGCCTGGCTTCCCTCTTTCCCCTAATGGGGTTTGCCCTACCGAGCCGCGGTCGGCTGCCTTTCTTGGCAGTCCCCTTGGAAAGAAAAGAGGGCTGCCGCTGGAAAATGGGAGGTGCCCTAAAGCACCTCCAGAGAAGGAGGTGAGGGGGAAGTCCCCTGCACCCGTAAGCGAAGGAGAGGAGTAAGCCCCCTCTCCGGTTAGAGAAATATGGAAGGTCCCCTGCGCAAGCACAGGGGGGGGGGGGGGGGAACCACCATCTTTTCCGTGGAGCTGCACGAGGGCGGCTCCATCGTTGTTATCGGGGAAATTAAGGGATATTTTTTTTTTTGCATCATTGGGCATGGTGACCCTCTTTGTTTACGGGACGCACTCGCTCACCACCTCTTGCAGTAGCCCGCACTGCAAGAGGTGCTTACAGGCCCGGAAGAGCCAGGTGCCGCCATTTCGGACCACCCTCTCCCGCCTGGTGGCCTGGCAGTCCTTCGGCATGGCGGCTCCACCTTGAACACGGCGTAAAAAAGATAGATTTTAAGACGAGAGGAAAAGGGATGAGAGGAAGGTATGGGTGGGGATGAAACAGGTTGTTAAAAACCAACCACCCCAGACCGGAGCTCAGGGGTTAGGGAACATTGTCCCCTCCCCCCTCAGCCCCGATCCGGGACGGTTGGCTGAGAAGAAGGTCAGGTCAGCTTCTACCCTGTGAAATTAGAGGCTGACCAAAGAAAGTTGTGGGAGAGGTTGTATGAAAAGCGACGAGGGAGGATAGGAATACAGGCTATCTGAAGGAAGGAAGAGAGGCTAAGTTGGGGCCGGACGGGGCGCTGGATCCCGTCAGCACGGCGGCCAGGATGGCAAATCGCCGCGCCCCTTACGAGGTGTGAAGGGTGAATAAGAGGCCAGCGAAGCCAGCTGCCACCATTTGAGGCCACACCTCTCACCAAGTGGCCAGGCAGCCCATCAGAATGGCGGCTCCACCTTCGACTCTGCGTAAAATTAATAATCTGTGGAAATAAAGAGAGGGTATGCGAGGAAGATGAGGGTGCGGGTGAATTAGGTTATTAAAAACTTACCACCCCAAACCGGAGTTCAGGGGTGAGAGGGCATTGCCCCCCTCCGTTTCGGGATGGTTGGGTGAGAGGGAGCTGGTCATTATCTACACAGTGAAATTAGAGCCTGAAAAGAGTAAGTTGTGGGAGAGGTTGTATAGAAAGTGAGGAAGCAGGGTAAGACAGGGTGTCAGAAAGGAAAAAGAAGCTAAGCTGGGAACAGACGGGGTGCCGAGTCCCGTCAGCAGGGCGGCCCGGAAGGTAAATCGCCGTGCCCTTTACGGGTAAGATTGAATAAGCCCTCATTGACGTCCGAAATCTAATGTCATAGCCACTCGGCTTCCGAGAACTCGATACGTTATGGCTTCTCTTTATATTACCACCTTCGGTAAGGAGAGTATTCAAATAAGGTACTCGTATTCATCGTGACTCTGCTGAAGACCGCTTTACAAATTTAATCTTTTTTTCAAGCATTAAGTGTTCAAGTTAGTAATGATGATAAGGGTACGGTACACTTCTTGAAGAGTAACAAGAGAGTACTTAGCACACTAATTATATGCTACATAATCTAAAGGGATGAAAATCTCAGATCCTTTGCTATTCTTAAACATTTATTACAAAATTGTTCAATAATAATTGAACATTTAATAATTAAAAAATACACAAACTTTCAAAAATATTAGGAAAACAGGACCTGGTGGATTCAGGTGAATCAACCATTCAAAGGGCCACAGGCTCCAAGAACCTTCCGTACTAGTTTCATAACTCTGTTCGGTCATATTCACAAATCCAGAACTGGTGTCAATTTTGCCATTAACCTAATCGATGTCCTAATTACCCACCTCCCTCATTTTTTCAGCAAGTTTGTGTGTTATTTACAATTTTCTTTGATTATTATTTCGCCAACTTTACCCAACAGGCCATGAACTGTATTTTTCATTCCATAGGAATAGACTTAAAAGTTGATACAAGAATAAGAATAATATGGGGATGTAATTAAAAGCTCAACATAGTATTTGAGAATGAGAAAATTTTATCAACATATGAGAATGATTATATCAAGTTAGATGTTACTGCACATAGCGGCCCAATCGCTGGCTTTGTGCTTCGTATGCTATAAAGGGGTGAGAAAGTGTGGGCATTTTTTTTGTACCATTGATGCACACATATCCCACTTTGTATGAAAGTGGTCTAGGATGAAGACCTTATTAAGTTAAGACACCTTTAAAAAAGATGGATCACTCGCCAAAATATAATTCCCAGTTAAAAATTAATGCAAGGACATCATATACTTCCTGATATGATTAAAACATGTTCTAGTTACCTGTCTTGATGTACAAAAACTCAAACCAGCCAGGTAGCGGAATAGTCCTCGACTTTGACCTCCCTAGTTATATATACATATGTAAACCAATATGAATCCACTAAGGATAACGTTAAGAAAATATATTAAGGTTAATTAATGGATTAATGGCATCAGGATTAAAGGGTTTGGGCGAACACGCCCTCCTTACGCTCATTTCCCACGCGTCCAAGATCATGGTAAGGGAGCACACCTCGGGGAGGTGAAATTGACGATTGATCATAATTTCGCGAACTTTCTTCAAAAAAGGGGTCGTATCATACTCCACCATTGCCAGGCGACAACGTGGTGGTGCGTCGGGGTATGATGGCGGAATGATAAGTGTGATAGGAGGGACACAGGGCAAATTGGGGTCATCCAATTGACATGCCAGGGTCAGATCATCGCTGCCACTGAGTTGTTGGCTATCGAGATTGACTTTGAACCTCGGTGGAAGGCGGGCGATCTCGCCTTGAACGATGTCGCTGATAGCATTTTCGGAAGGGTGGCTCAAGGGTTCCTCTATCTTCTGGCGTTTCGGAAGGGAAGGGCCGAAGTCTGGCCCCAGCAGCGTCTTGAGAGCTGAAGAGATAGTCCGATGTATAGTATGGTACCCCAAGGGCGATTTGTGGGCGAAGTTGATAGCATCAAACAGTACAGTCGTGGGATTTTCCTTCGTAACTGGCTTCGCGGTCGATATAGTGGTGGCATTCGCCCCTGCGGGGGCTCCGGCTCCACTAGAATCACCGCGAGGCTCTTTTTGCTGAATTCCGAGTCGATCGAGCACGGATTCGCACACTTTTAGTGTCTCCATTCCTTTGGTAGCGCGTCGGTGGGGATTCTCAATCACCTCCAGGAGATTTCTTATCTTCCTCGCGCTCTCGGGGTCGTTGCACCGCTGTACCATGTCACGGAGGGTGTCCAAGTACTTGGACTGCAGCTGTTTCGCTTTCTCCATGTACGCCCGGTCTTCTAGGCTTCCTCCCACAGTTGCGGGAGATGGCTGTTGTTGGGGCTGCCCCGGCGTGTTAATCATTGCACTGGGGGAAGGGGCACCGTGTTGATTCATGCCCCTAGCACCAGTGGTGTTACCAACAGGACTGGGAACGGCATTCGAAGAAGGCGACGGAGATATGAAAGTTAAGGAGTTGTGAGAAACACTGTGTTGTTGTTGTTGTTGTTGTTGTTGTTGTTGTTGCTGCTGTTGTTGTTGCTGCTGCTGCTGTTGTTGTTGCTGCTGCTGATGTTGTTGTTGCTGCTGCTGCTGCTGCTGCTGCTGTTGTTGTTGCTGAGCTTGCTGTTGGGCTTGTTGCTGTGCTTGTTGTTGCGCTTGCTGCTGCTGTTGTACGTGTTGCTGTACTTGCTGCTGTTGTTGTTGTACTTGCTGAGATACAGGCGAAGCGCAGGCGGAAGTGGGTGTAGCTTGGCGCGAGTGGGACACGGGACCACCGGTATTTGAGAAGCTAGGCGAAGGAACCCTCGGCTGCATGGCGATTCCGGTTTGTCTCGCAATCTGGCCGCCGACGCTGATCTGAGCGTCATTTTGGCCGGAGATGGTCATGGACATTGTGCTGATCTTACCAGTCGCGGGATTAATTTGGTTGATGTTTCCCATGGTCGGAGGCTTCGCATTAAGATTGATCAAAATCATTTCATTTGGGCGCCGAGGTTTGGTTTGTGTCTGCCAATTCACCATCTCGCCTTGATTTGTCATGTTACCAGTTATCATATGGGACATTCTGTTGGGGCCCGTTACAATCGTGCCCGGGATCATCCCGCCTGGGCCGACTCCTTGGTTTTCTGAAACCCCACTATGGGTCATCTGTCCGCCCGATGTGGCGCCATGGGGGATTTGCGTCCCTGCGTTACCAGTGTGAATCATTTGCGGTTGGTTCGTCATCTGGCCCGTGGTGTGTACCATCTGACCCCCGCTTGTCACCCCTTGCCCCATTGGAGCCGACCGAGCAGCATTGCCTTGCTGGCCCCCCAGCATTGCGTTTAGATTGGAGTTATTTTGATTCGAGCTTTGGGCCAGGTCCTTGAAGTACATAATAATCTTGTTCACATATTGCAAGTATTCTTCAGAATTTTTTGCCTTGTGAAACAGCTGAAAAGAAGTGAGAAAATAATCAAGAATAAACCGTGATTAAACTGCAAATAAACCAACTGACCCAATCCACATTTGCAAAGTCATAAGGAAAAAAGTGGATAAGGTTCATGGGATAGACAGTTTGCGGGTGGCAGCACTTGGGCCTCGCAGAGAATCTTGACAGGTTGGCAAGGGTCTTCTCTGAGGAACTACCTCACCTACCAGTTGCCTCCCTGACTTTACCATGCACGAACCACAGACGGGAAACTGACAAACTCTCCTAAATCAACATCTTAAAATGCACACTCAATATACAAGTAAATATAAAAAGCATATGCAACAAATGGAGCTAAGGGACTTATTCATCCCGCCACAAAAATACCAACACTACACACAAGAAGATATTCCTTTTACCAACACCTCTGATTCCTTACCAAGACACTCCTAAAAGAATTCTTTAATCTCCGCACAACCATCGACAAAACAAATATCTTCAACCTCAACATACAAAATTCCTTCTCCCCTCCCCATCAAGCCTAGCAAACTGAGCCAACACTGGACCGTCTCACAACACAACGCGAGAGACATCAATACTTAGGACCAGGTTTCGTTAGTCTAGATACAGACAGCAGGCAGATCACATCACAGAATATCTAAACTACCTATTGATTCTAAATGAGAGCTAAACGCTTCAACACCAATACCTAAGAGAGACATCCCTAGATATCACCTCTGCACCACAAATCTAGTTACCAAAATAACCCAGAAAACTCCCAGTACACTAACCTAACCTACCATATTTCCCTTAATATAGAAATCGCTTCAAAAGACCCATACAACCATCACAAACAAATTTACACCAAAGAGAACAGACCTGACTGGAAGTGAATAAATGCAGGCTAGTCACACTTCACCAATATGTTCACAACGAACAAATACATATCGAGAGGAAGCATAAAACATTACGATCCAAACTTCTCCCAAGAAATAAGACAACTCATTAAAACCAGAGAGACTACATAAACCACAAACTCAAGAAAACAATAACATGCAACATCCAGAAAGATTATCAAAAACAAATTCTACATTGACAAGCGGCCTTAGAGACAACCAAAGATCGGAAATCAGGAAAATAGGCAGGAAATTTGCTTACTCAAAAATGGTGAATGAGACATGAAGCCATCTACTTGAATGGAAACAAGGTCAAACAAAGCAAGCAAACGCTCTTAGACAACCAAAAATCATTAAAAAAAAACCTGGAGTCACAAACAGGACAATCAAAAAATGCTCGCATTCACTCACAATAGATCACATCACAATTCAGTAAAGGAGTGGTATCCTAAGTTAGACAGCAGACAAAATCCTCCCCTGCCTCTCGCCCTGACAACCCACCAAACATATACCTAGGTCCAAGCAGCATCAATGCAGTAACAAATCTTTAATCATATCTCCCCAAACCACTTTCCAAATGTTTGAAAATCGACCCATTAACAGAGCCCATACTGTACTGCCCCAACTCCTTTACTCTGCCCTTCCTCTACATTCATGGAACATCCACTAATTAAAATCAACCGACACGTACATGCTTCTTAAATCCAACATCCATCACTTATCTATCAATCCTCTTTCTTCATCTTACCATCCTTTCTGTTTTATACACCATCTTTGAATTCTCAACCAAATATTATATAAATCCAACATCCATCACTTACCTATCTATCCTCTTTCTTCATCTTATTATCCTCTCTGTTTTATATACCATCTTTGAAAACCTTTCAACATACAAATTACTAAGCTTTGTTTTCATTATCACAGCTACAACTGGTAGCATCTGCTAATTTTGCACTCGTTCCCATTTAGAAATCCATTGAACCTCTCATTGCTTTTGTCTTACAAAAATATTCAATTTAAAAAACAAATAACGATAACAAATTACAAGGGCTAAAAAAAAGAAGAAGAAAAGCAAAGGCATAAGAAGGAAGCACGCTCCAGCATCTGGAGAAGGCCTCCCACCACCATAGGAACATACAACCTAAAAAATGGTCAAATAAAGTGGAGGAGTCCAGCCTCCTTCAAGAAGTCGTAAAGTCCACAAGTCAGTGTGCACGAATCCATCCTGAGTACAAGGTAGGAGCAGATGACCTCTGCTCCCTCTGACCTCTTGGAAGACTCATCTCTCATACATTCATTTGGTATTTTAGCATTCAATGCTAGAGATTCACACACCTGTAGCTTGCTATACACAAGCAACTAGTTTTATTTTCTCCAGCATTCATTCACACAGTAATACTGATAAATGGCTTTATTTACACATTTTAGACCATCTTTAATGAGCAAAGGAATTTTATTAATGAGAAAATAAATTTGTATAGCTAAAGAAGCTACTTTCACTTTGTTGAAAAAGACTGAGGGAGAGAACAAGATGATAGGGTGGATAAAATAAAAAGAAGAAAATAGGTTAAGGATGACAGAGATGAAATGTATAGAAAAAGCAAAGGGAACTCGTAAGTGCAAGTTTGATCAAGTTTAGGATTGAATGAAAAACATTCCAGGCTCAGGACATAGTGGGTGAATGTGCAATCAGCCTTCTAATGAAAGGGATATTGATGGATTTGATGGAGGAAAGGGGGAAGCGGGCAAGTGAAGGCAGAAGAGTAGAATGGCAAACATCAGAACTTTGAAGGATCTTGAAATTCAAATAAAAATTAATAAAAGCATCCAGTGGAGCTAGGGTGACGAAAAAGGAGGGTGAGTAATCAATTTTAAAGGGATAAAAATTCTCATTTGACTGGCTTTTTGTTTAACCTTCTAGGTAAATTAGGGGGTGAGATACGATTCTTGTATAATTTGAGATGGCAGGCAAAAAAAAACATATTGGGATGTCCATAACTTTGCTTCTAATTAAGATATTTAAAAACAGATTTCAGAATCAGTGGTTTCAGCCAAAAATATTACCCATACACCAATTTTCATCAAAATGTGAGAGGATGTGGTTCCACCCCCTTGCCTGAAATCGAAAAACACTGCAAGGTCTACAAAGGAAGGCCTCACAGGCAGCATTTTTCAGTCAGAACAGTGGATCCAATATGAGAGGAACTTGTGGAAGACACACAGTGAGCAGAAAACAGGTGGTTTTTGCTGTCCAGGAAAAAGGCAAGACAATAATTTATAGCACAAAGAAAGCAGCACACAAGTGGTTCCTGAGTAACAATATTAATGTTCTGCTGTGGCTTAGTCAAAACACTAACAAAACACTCCATGAGTTCTCTGAACCTAGGAGAAAATTTAAATTGTGCTCAGAGTACTTATTTTCCCACCACAAAGCATCTGGGTATCACCTGGCATTACCTTGTAGGTGTAAAAGGATAAGGAAAAGTAAGTTACAGGCAGCAGAAGGAGAAAAGGGTGAGAAGAATGTAGACATTAAAAGCCACCACCTAGATGGGCACTAAAAGAGGGTTGAATCAAAATTGACCTGTCTCGAGGCAATAAAGTTCAGGTAGTCTAAACTAGTTTGAGTCTGCTGGGGGTACTGGGGCCATGAGGGAATACATAACCCTATGATCTAAAAGGGAAGGCTGCTTGAGGCACAAAAGCCTTAAAAAGGATGATCAATCTCTTGACCCTCTATATTAAATGGTAACCTTGTGGAATTCAGATATGGAAGGAGGGAAGCTAAGAAGAATTATGCAAGGAAACATGGAAGTAATTTTACATTAATATAATTTATTTTGTAAGCCAGTTTTTAACATTTTTCAGACACTGGGAAGCTAAATACATTCACTACACTAAAAACTAAAAAACCAACCGATTGTTCAAGTTCCTGTGCATTTTTATGAACATTGCCTTCAGGAGTTAAACGAAGATACTCGTCAATTTGACTGACAATTCTTTGACGCTTTGCCCATGTTTTCCAATCACCATCTGCCATGCTGTTTTCAACTGAAAAAAAAAATTAAATCTCAACTATATCTATAATTATTATCAAAAAGCATTACTTACTTGGTTGCCCCCAATGATGCTCATTATGGCCACCAGCCTTCAGCACCCAGGAAGGCTATCACCATGGATGGGTGAACCTGCAACTTTCTGACTGAGGATATGTGGGTTGCGAGGTTTGCACAGGTTGCCATTAGGTGTTGTTTTCTGAAGTATTTATAGTGTATGTTTTGTTTTTTATAATTATAGATTACAAACAAACAAAGACCCTAAGATCCACTTGAGGCTAGTTCAAGAGAGAAGGAAAGAAGGGGTGATGGAAAATTAAAATGGATAGAGGATAAGCAAAAAGAATTATTTTAACTTTTCTTTTCTTTTTATGTTATATTTTAAAGTAATATTTATCAATTCTCTTCTATAGTGATTAGTGCTCTCAACCAGGGCTGTGGAGTAGATAGGTTAAAAACCCGACACTGACTCCTTTGATTTTCAATAGTTCTACTCCGACTCTAACTCTGTGTTTTATCTAATAATCTTAAAAATCTTTTATTGCATGAAAACTATAATGATGGCTTTCCCTCTTTATTGAGTTTATCATCTGGATATTTTTATGACTAATATTTTATAAATTATCAGTTTAAGTGGTTGAATAAACTAAAGTATACATTTTTTTTTTTTTAAGGGGCTATCTGGCGACTGCCGACTTAGGCATAAGTTGCCGTAAACAAACAGCCTAGTTCTAGGCTACTTTAAAAAATTGAACAGGAAACAACAATAAAAAGAAATAAAAATAACAATAACAAAGCAATAACAAAAACGATAACAAAAACAACAACAATAATTCAACCGGGTTAAATGAAAGGGAGAAGGCCGGCCTCCCCCAAAAAGTCAATAAGTCCACCAGTCATGGTGCACGCACTCGTCCCGAGTACAAGGGACAGGCGGTAGCGACCCTGCCCATCCCGGTACCGGGACAGGTGTCGTGCGCGAAGATCACCCAGACTGGGACATTCGACAAGAATGTGCCGAACAGTCTGGGGGACGACGCAGTCGTCACAATAGGGCAAAGGCGAGCGCTCCATCAAATAGCGATGCGTCACACGAGTGCCCGATTCGGAGACGACAGAAAGCGACCTGAAGCCGCCGCGGCATTGGGGGATAGGTCCATGGGAACAGTCGCGGCGCAATGGCACGCAACTTTAAGTTCCCTTCGACCGTCTCCCATCTTCTTTGCCAAGCAGTCCGAAGAGCTGCCCGTATTCCTGCCATGTAGTCAGTGTGAGGAAGAGCGAAACGCTGGTCCGGTCGCAGAGTCCTCGCGGACTCTTTGGCGCCCTCATCGGCGCGCTCATTCCCCGCAATTCCTACATGTCCAGGGGCTATCTGGCGACTGCCGACTTAGGCATAAGTTGCCGTAAACAAACAGCCTAGTTCTAGGCTACTTCAAAATAATTCAACAGGAAACAACAATAAAAAGAAATAACAAAGCAATAACAAAAAACGATAACAAAAACAACAACAACAATAAAACCGGGTTAAATGAAAGGGAGAAGGCCGGCCTCCCCCAAAAAGTCAATAAGTCCACCAGTCATGGTGCACGCACTCGTCCCGAGTACAAGGGACAGGCGGTAGCGACCCCGCCCATCCCGGTACCGGGACAGGTGTCGTGCGCGAAGATCACCCAGACTGGGACATTCGACAAAAATATGCCGAACAGTCTGGGGGACGACGCAGTCGTTGCAATAGGGCGCATGCGAGCGCTCCATCAAGTAGCGATGCATCACACGAGTGTGTCCGATTCGAAGACGACAGAAAGCAACCTGAAGCCGCCGCGGCATTGGGGGATAGATCCATGGGAACAGTCGCGGCGCAATGGCACGCAACTTTAAGTTCCCTTCGACCGTCTCCCATCTTCTTTGCCAAGCAGTCCGAAGAGCTGCCCGTATTCCTGCCATGTAGTCGGTGTGAGGAAGAGCGAAACGCTGGTCCGGTCGCAGAGTCCTCGCGGACTCTTTGGCGCCCTCATTCCCCGCAATTCCTACATGTCCAGGAACCCAGCAGAAGATAATCTCGACATCTGCCCGGCTCGCCAAAACCGTGGCGTCACGGATATCGCGAACCAGGGGATGCGGAGATTCCAATGCCCCGAGAGCACTCAGGGCGTTTTGTGAGTCGCTATAGATCTTAATCCGGTCTCCGAAGCGTGCACGTCGCGTAATCTCCCGTACCGAGTGGTGTATTGCCACCAGCTCGGCCGTGAAGACAGACGCAGCGCCTGGTAGAGCCCCGCTGACTTCAAACAGAGGGGATACGGCGTGGAAGCTGACCCCCTCTTGGGACTTGGAGCCATCCGTATACACTGGCACGGTTCCAGCGTGACACGATGTGTGCTCCAAAAAGGTTGAACGCAATACTCCCGGCGCAGTACAAGCTTTGGGAGCAGAGGCGTGGCGACAAATAGCCAAATGTGGTACCCTCCAGGGTGGCGTCCTGGGCAAAACCAGGGGCGCCACCGGCCCGAGAGCGATATCTACCTCTCGAAGGAGTTTCCTAGCCCTAAACCCAAAAGGCTTAGGGTATGACTGGCGTCTCTCGACGGCATAGGCACCATCGAGATCAGCTGCGGATGCAGTGAGAGCTGTTGGCGACTGAGGGAGGCGCCGGGCTCGCGCGTACAGTCGAGTGATACACTGCACGCAGGGCAGAGCGAGTGGCATCTCCCCAGCATCGACCAACAGGCTCTCAATGGGGGAAGTGCGGAAGGCACCGGTCGCAAGGCGAAGGCCGGTGTGGTGGATCGAATCCACCTTCCGCAATAAACGCTCGGCTGCGGATGCATAAAACTCGCATCCGTAGTCGAGCTTCGAACGAACAAAGGATCGATAAAAAAGTAAGGCAGTAGCCATATCAGCGCCCCAAGCGCTGAACGTCACGGAACGGAGAATGTCCATGGCGCGGGTACAAGAGACCCTAAGGCTGCGAATATGAGCCTCCCAGGTGAGGCGTCGGTCGAATACAAGACCAAGGAAACGGTGCGACTCAACCACATCCAGGCGCACCCCATTAAGAAACAAATCTGAGTCGGGGTGAAGCCGTGGATGGCGGCAGAAGTGCACCACCTTAGTCTTGGCCAAGGAAAACCGAAACCTGTGCGCTTCGGCATAGCGAGAGACGCGGTTCAATGCCTGTTGGAGTCGACACTCTAGAGTTGGCATCTGGGCCGCGCCAAAAGAGATCGAAAGGTCGTCCACGTAGAGCGTAGCGAGAACATCTTCCGGCAGCACCGAGGTGATGCCGTTGATGCTCAGGGCAAAGAGTGTGACACTGAGGACACTTCCCTGCGGGACACCCTCTTCCTGCTCCTTTGGGCCGGAGAGGGCTCCCCCCACCCGTACGCGGAATCGACGATCTCGCAAAAATTCAGATATAAAAATTGGGAGGCGTCCCCTCGCCCCCATCGTGTGGAGTCTCCATGATACCGTATCACCATGCGGAATCATAGGCCTTCTCCAGATCAAAAAACACCGTGGCCTAGTGCTGTCTACGAAGGAAAGCCTCGCAGACGGCATTTTCCAGTCGGAGCAGAGCATCCGACGTGGAGTGGAACTTGCGGAAGCCGCACTGTGCGGAAGACAGATGGCCTCCGCTGTCCAGGAAAAAGGCTAATCTAACATTTACCAATTTCTCCATCAACTTGCACACGCAAGAGGTTAGAGAGATTGGGCGGAAACCGGTCGGAGTAGAGTGATCTCTCCCCGGTTTGCGAAAGGCAAGCACAGTAGCGATTCGCCAGGAGTCTGGGAGAAGACCTTCCACCCAGATCCTGTTGAACAAATCTAACAGAAAGGCCATGCCTCGCTCACCTAGATGTCGAAGCATGGCGGTGTCCGCGCACGAAGCGAGAGCGGAACGAAACTCGCTTACAGTAAACTTGTCGTTGAAGGGTTCTCCGCCTCTGGAGGTAAAGTCCAGCCGGCGGCCTTCCGCGACATCACGACGTGCATTGAATGCTGGCGGAGCAGCATCACGGCTAGAGAATGCAGAAAAAGCAGTCGCGAAGGATTCCGCCACGGACGCGGGGTCCGAGATTGCGGTCCCATTCTCCTGGAGAACGGGAAGGGGGTCCTGCGAGAACTTGCCCCGAATCCTTTTGACTCGCTTCCACACCTCATCTAAAGGGGTCTTCCCGTTAAGTGAAGACACGTATGCCCGCCAAGAAGAGCGGCGGGCGTGCTTCGAAATATACCGGAACCTAGCCCTAGCCCGACGAAATTCAGCGACAGTGAAATCGTTCGGGCGGCGCTTATAGCGCATGTAGGCATAACGCTTCTGTTTGAGGGCTGTCTCACACTCGGCCGACCACCATGGGAGTGGTCGGCGTGCAAAACGGCCAGACGTCCTAGGAATAGTAGTCAGGCCCACGGCGATGAGGTTGCCGGAGAAGAACTCAACGGCCTCATCTACCGACCTAAACTCCTCGACTGAGATAGAGAATTCAGTCATTTCCTGAAATGCAGGCCACCGCGCCCGCGCCAAGCACCACCGAGGTGGTCTCTCAGGCGGCAGTTGCCCTGAAAATGATATTTGAATGTGAAAGTGATCACTACCATGGAGGTCATCGACCAGCCCCCAATCAAAATCAGGCTGTGCATCCGAAGAGCACAAAGATAGGTCAAGGCAAGAAAATGAAGCGGTTCTCGTACAGTGATGCGTAAACTCATCCACGTTTAGGACACCCATCTCAAGCTCTTCGATCAGATCGGCAAGGACTTGTCCCCTGGGATTTATGGAGTAATCTCACCAGAGAGGATGCCTGCCGTTCAGATCTCCAAGCAAGAGATAGGGCCTCGGCAACTGTGCCACGACGCGGCGGAAGTCCCCCGCGTCGAAGTCAGCTGACGGTGGAATGTACGCAGAAATGATAGTATACCTCCTATCCAGGTGCAGCTGCACAGCCACTGCCTGAAAGGAGGTATCTAAAGAGAAAGGAAGAACGGAGACATCATGCCGGGTGTAAACCGCGCATCCCCCAGCTCGGCCATCCCGCGGTGGTGGGGTCGCAAGACCCTTGTACCCCGGGAGGGCGAACAGGGGGCACGCGCCTAGCATGGTCTCCTGCAAAAAAAATAGCTAACGGGGAGCGGGACGAGACGAGCCTCCGCAGCTCCTCCCAGTTGGCCCGGAGTCCACGGCAATTCCATTGAAGGAATATGCCCTTCAGGCCTAGCTCGGAGGAGACGCGGGGGCCCTCCTCGAACTGAAGACCCTCACGGGAATGGCCGTACGCTTCCCGGGGGCAAAACCCCGGGCGCTGTTGGCCGGACAAAGCGCTGGATGCGCTGTCGCCTTCGAGGACTTATTGGGGGAGGTTGGGCTCGCCATGCGAGTCTTTTCCTCCCTCCGCCTCGAAACCTTAGGCGGGCGCTGCGGCTTCGGAGGCGGGGGGCCCTCTTTTCGAGGAACCACCGTCTCCGAGCCACCCGCTCCACCTCGGGGCGTGGGCGAAGGAGCCGAAGCTCCTTTGTTGCTGTCCTCCTTTCGGGGGACAGCTTTAGGAACCCCCGAAGATGGCCTAGCGACCATCTTCAGGGGTGTTGCCTCCTGTGAGTCTAACGACTCGGTGGAGGTGCGTGGCCGTTTCGCCTTGCGGGAAACGGTCACGGTGGGGGAAGAGGGGGGGAGCCCTGGTTTTAGCCGGGGCTGGGTATGAACCCTTTTTGCCGCCAGCTTTACCAGGGGAGCGCCCGGGTTGGGTAGAGCCCGCAGAAGGGCTCCGAATGGGCGCGGAAACAACCGTGCTCGTTGGCCTGGATGGGCCAGGAGCAGAGGGTGCCTTTCTAGCTACTGAGGCATATGACGCCCAGGCAGAGCTGGGAGCACCAGGACCAAGTCCTTAGCCTCGCGGAATGAGAGTCTATCCTGGGCCTGAACGGCCAGGATTTCTTTCTCCAGGAGATATGCACCACATTGCTTCGAAGAAGCAGGGTGCGGCTCTCTGCAATTGACACACTTGGCCACACGCGATTTGGACTAATCGTGTGCGACCTTGGAGCAATTTACACATACTTCGGGTGACCCCGACTTTGCACGTCTACATGAGCGATTCGTATGGCCGAATCGGTGACAGTAATAGCACCACCGCGGAAGTGGCACGAATGCCTTCACGCGGTAGCGGTACCAACCGGCACGCACCGACTCAGGGAGCTTGTCACAGTCGAACGTGACGAACAGTGTAGGGGTGGGTCTCGAGGCCCCTCCCTGTTTTCTCATCACACGTTCGACTTTGACTGCCCCATGGTCAGGCAGCTCTAGGGTGATGTCCTGAATGGAGTAGTCAACGAGTTCCCTCGCATAAACTACTCCTTTTACAAAGTTCATGGTAGAGTGCGGCGTCACACTCACCGGGGTGCCATGAAGTGTCCGAAGAGCAATTATCTTGGCCGCCGCGGCGGGATTCGCCGCATTCGCCAGAAGGCTGCCGTCCGAGAAACGGGTCACTTTCGGCTCTCTACCAATTGCACTAGCTAATCCTCTCCTCTGATGGATCATGGTGCCCTTGGACAACATGGTGCCATCCGTGGAGCGAATAACGAGGAAGCGTTTGAAGCCAGCGGGCTCGAAAACGCCAGGTAACCTCTGAATGAGGGGCCCCGATGTCATCGAGGCTCCTCCTGTGCACTCTTGGTATTAGTCTTCTTTGTCAGGGGCTCCGCAACCGGGGGGGCATAGGGGGCGGATGTGCCGATCTTGGCTTGGTCGCTTGCCAGAGTGGCAGTAGACCCATCCGTCCCCGCCGCCCCAGTGGATGGAGAGGAGCCCCGAATCTTTTTTGTCTTTTTCTTTTTCGGAGAGGAGGGCGGGGAATGAACCCGCTTCTCACCTCCGCCGGAAGAAGCCCCCAGGCCAGATGGACCGGCCTCAGCCAGGTCATTCTCTGAAATGGAGAAGGTCCTGGTAGTCGTGGGGCCACCGGTCGGCGGAGATCCCTCCCCTCCTTGTACTGCTTCGGAAACCACAGCCATTTGAGGAGGACCTTGCATCGGGGCGGATTCGGGTTCGGTGCTTAGCGCCGAGCCCAGATTCCCCCCCATGGAAGGCCCTACCGTCTGAGGCTGGGTTTCCTCAAGGACCATGTCTATCTTAGGGGGGGCCTCCAGTTGGCCATTCCCCCCAAGACATCGCAGGTCCCGTTGGCAGTATCGTCACTAGTCTTCTTTGGGGAGGCATGGGCCTTGACCCCGGCGAGGTTCAGTATTCTTGCCAGCAGGTCTTTTGAGGGAAGCGACCGAAGGGGCCTGGCTTCCCTCTCCCCCCTAAGGGGGTTTGCCCTACCGAGCCGCTTTGATGTGGACCGGCTGGCTAAGGGCTGCCTGCTGGCTTTCTTGGCAGTCCCCTTGGAAGGAACAGAGGGGACTACCGCTTGTAAAAGGGAGGCACCCGAAAGCACCTCCAGAGAAGGGGGTGAGGGGGAGTCCCCTACACCCATAAGCGAAGGAGAGGAGTAAGCCTCCTCTCCGGTTAGAGATATATGGAGGGTCCCCTGAGCAAGCACAGGGGGGGGGGGACCTCCATTTTTTTGCTGGAGCTGCCCAAGGGCGGCTCCGTCGATGTTATAGGGAAAGTTGGGGGTTGGGGGTTTTTTTTAAACTCATCATTGGGCATGGTGACCCACTTTTTGACACGGGACGCAATCGCGCATCACCTCTCGCCGTAGCCCGCACTTCGAGAGGTGCTTACAAGCCCGGCAGAGCCAGGCGCCGCCATTTAAGACCACCCGTCCCGCCTGGTGGCCTGGCAGTCCATCGGCATGGCGGCTCCACCTTTGGACACGGCGTAAAAAATAATAGATTGTGAAGAGGAGAGGAAAAGGGATGTGAGGAAGGTATGGGTGGGGATGAAGCAGTTTGTTAAAAACCAGCCACCCCAGACCGGAGCTCAGGAGGTAGGGAACATTGTCCCCCACCCCCTCTGCCCCAATGCGGGACAGTTGGCTGAAAGGAAGGTCAGCATCTACCCTGTGAAATTAGAGGCTGACCAGAGAAAGTTGTGGGAGAGGTTGTGTGAAAAGAGAGGAAACAAGTATTTTGAAGGAAGAAAGAGAGGCTAAGCTGGGGCCGGACGGAGCGCTGGATCCCGTCAGCACGGCGGCCAGGATGGCAAATCGCCGCGCCCCTTACGGGGCAAAAGAGATCGAAAGGTCGTCCACATAGAGCGTAGCGAGAACATCTTCCGGCAGCACCGAGGTGATGCCGTTGATGCTCAGAGCAAAGAGTGTGACACTGAGGACACTTTCCTGCGGGAAACCCTCTTCCTGATCCTTTAATCCGGAGAGGGCTCCCCCGACCCGTACGCGGAATCGATCTCGTAAAAATTCAGATATAAACATAGGGAGGCGTCCCCTCGTCCCCATCGTGTGGAGAGTCTCCATGATACCGTATCGCCATGCAGTATCATAGGCCTTCACCAGATCAAAAATATCGTGGCGTAGTGCTGTCTACGAAGGAAAGCCTCGCAGACGGCATTTTCCAGTCGGAGCAGAGCATCCGACGTGGAGTGGAACTTACGAAAGCCGCATTGTGCAGAAGACAGATGTCCTCCGCTGTCCAGGGAAAAGGCTAATCTAACATTTACCAATTTCTCCATCAACTTGCACACGCAAGAGGTTAGAGAGATTGGGCGGAAACCGGTCGGAGTAGAGTAATCTCTCCCCGGCTTGCGAAAGGCGAGCACAGTAGCGATTCGCCAGGAGTCTGGGAGAAGACCTTCCACCCAGATCCTGTTGAGCAAATCTAACAGAAAGGCCATGCCTCGCTCACCCAGGTGTCGAAGCATGGCGTACGGGAAATCGTCCGGACCATGGGCGGTGTCGGCGCACGAAGCGAGAGCGGAACGCAACTCACTCACAGTAAACTTGTCGTTGAAGGGTTCTCCGCCTCTCGAGGTAAAGACATCACGACGTGTATTGAATGCTGGCGGAGCAGCATCACGGCTAGAAAATGCGGAAAAAGCGCGCGCTAAGGATTCCGCCACGGACGCGGGGTCCGAGATTGCGGTCCCATTCTCCTTGAGAACGGGAGGGGGGCCCTCGAGAACTTGCCCCGAATCCTTTTGACTCGCTTCCACACCTCAGCTAAAGGAGTCTTCCCGTTAAGTGAAGACACGTATGCCCGCCAAGAAGAACGGCAGGCGTGCGTCCAAATATACCGGAACCTAGCCCTAGCCCGACGAAATTCAGCGACAGTGAAATCGTTCGGGCGGCGGTAATAGCGCATGTAGGCATAACGCTTCTGTTTGAGGGCCGTCTCACACTCGGCCGACCACCATGGGAGTGGTCGGCGTGCAAAACGGCCAGACGTCCTAGGAATAGTAGTCAGGCCCACGGCGATGAGGTTGCAGGAGAAGAACTCAACGGCCTCATCTACCGACCTAAACTCCTCGACTGAGATAGAGAATTCAGTCATTTCCTGAAATGCAGGCCACCGCGCCCGCGCCAAGCACCACCGAAGTGGGCTCTCAGGCGGCAGTTGCCCTGAAAATGATATTTAAATGGGAAAGTGATCACTACCATGGAGGTCATCGACCACCTCCCAATCAAAATCAGGCTGTGCATCCGAAGAGCACAAAGATAGGTCGAGGCAAGAAAATGAAGCAGTTCTCGGCAATGATGCGTAAACTCATCCACGTTTAGGACACCCATCTCAAGCTCTTCGATCAGATCGGCAAGGACTTTTCCCCTGGGATTTATGGAGTAATCTCACCGGAGAGGATGCCTGCCGTTCAGATCTCCAAGCAAGAGATAGGGCCTCGGCAACCGTGCCACGACGCGGTGGAAGTCCCCCGCATCAAAGTCAGCTGACGGTGGAATGTACGCAGAAATCAGAGTATACCTCCTATCCAGGTGCAGCTGCACAGCAACTGCCTGAAAGGAGGTATCTAGAGAGAAAGGAAGAACGGAGACATCATGCCGGGTGTAAACCGCTCATCCCCCAGCCCAGCCATCCCGCAGTGGTGGGGTCGCAAGACCCTTATACCCTGAAAAGGCGGGCAGGGGGCACGCGCCTAGACCCTCACGGGAATGGCCGTAAGCTTCCCGGGGGCAGAACCCCGGGCGCTGTTGGCCGGACAAAGCACTGAAGGCACTGTCGCCTTCAAGGACTTATTGGGGGAGGTTGGGCTCGCCATGCAAGTCTTTTCCACCCTCCGCCTCGAAACCTTAGGCGGGCGTTGCGACTTCAGAGGCGGAGGGGCCCCTCTTTTCGAAGAACCACCGTCTCCGAGCCACTCGCTCCACCTCGGGGCATAGGCGAAGGGGCCGAAGCTCCTTTGTTGCTGTCCTCCTTTCGGGGAACAGCTTGAGGAACCCCGGAAGATGGCCTGGCGACCATCTTCAGGGGTGTTGCCTCCTGTGAGTCTAACGACTCGGTGGAGGCGCATGGCCGTTTCGCCTTACGGGAAACGGTCACGCTGGGGCAAGACGGGGGAGTCCTGGTTTCAGCCGGGACAGGGTATGAATCCTTTTTGCCGCCAGCTTTACCAGGGAAGCACCCGGGTTGGATAGAGCCTGCAGAAGGGCTGAAAATGGGCGCAGAAACAACCATGCTCATTGGCCTGGATGGGCCAGGAGCAGAGGGTGCCTTTCTAACTATTGAGACATATGACATCCCAGGCAGAGCGGGCGCGCCAGGACCAAGTCCTTTGCCTTGCGGAATGAGAGTCAATCCTGGGCCTGAACGGCCAGGATTTCTTTCTCAAGGAGATATGCACCACATTGCTTCAAAGAAGCAGGGTGCGGCTCTCCGCAATTGACACACTTGCCACACACGATTTGGACTTATCGTGTGCGACCTTGAAGCAATTTACACAGACTTCGGGTGACCCCAACTTTGCATGTCTACATGAGCGATTCGTATGGCCGAAGCGGTGACAGTAATGGTGCCGCCATGCCAGTGGCACGAATGCCTTCACGCGGTAGCGGTACCAACCGGCACGCACCGACTCAGGGAGCTTGTCACAGTCGAACATGACGAACAGTGTAGGGGTGGGTCTCGAGGCCCCTCTCTGTTTTCTCATCACACGTTCGACCTTGACCACCCCATGGTCGGCCAGCTCTAGGGTGATGTCCTGAATGGAGTAGTCAACGAGTTCCCTTGCATAAACTACTCCTTTCACAAAGTTCATGGTAGAGTGCGGCGTCACACTCACCGGGGTACCATGAAGTGTCCGAAGAGCAATTATCTTGGCGGCCTCGGCCTGATTCGCCAGAAGGCTCCTGTCCGAGAAACAGTCACCTTCGGCTCTCTACCAATTGCACTAGCTAATCCTCTCCTCTGATGGATCATGGTGCCCTTGGACAACATGGTACCATCAGTGGAGCGAATAACGAGGAAGCGTTTGAAGCCAGCGGGCTCGAAAATGCCAGGTAACCTCTGAATGAGGGGCCCTGATGTCATCGAGGCTCCGCCCTGTGCACTTTTCATCTTTGTCATAGTCAGGAGCTCCGTACCCGGGGGGGCAGAGGGGCCGGATGTGCCGATCTTGGCTTGGTCGCTTGCCAAAGTGGCAGCAGACCCATCCGTCTCCACAGCCCCCGCAGATGGAGAGGAGCCCCGAGTCTTCTTAGTCTTTCTTGTCTTTTTCTTCTTTTTAGGAGAGGAGGGCTGGAATGAACACGCTTCTCTCCTTCGCTGACAGAAGTCCCTAGGCCAGATGGACCGGCCTCAGCCAGGTCCTTCTCTGAAATGGAAAAGGTCCTGGTGGTCGCAGGGGCACCGGTCAGAGGAGATCCCTCCCCTCCTTGTGCTGCGTCAGAGACCCCAGCCGTTTGAGGAGGACCTTGCATAGGAGCGGATTCAGGTTCGGTGCTTGGTGCCGAGCCCTCAAGGACCATGTCTATCACAGGAGGGGCCTCCAGTTGGCCATCCCCTCCCAGGACATCGCAGGTCCCCTTGGCAGCTTCACCAGTCTTTTGTGGGGAGGCACAGGCCTTGACCCCGGCAAGGTTTAAGATTCTTGCCAGCAGGTCTTTTGAGGGAAGCGACCGAAGGGGCCTGGCTTCCCTCTCCCCCCTAAGGGGGTTTGCCCTACCAAGCCGCTTTGATGGGGAGCGGCTGGCTAAGGGCTGCCTGCTGGCTTTCTTGGCAGTCCCCTGTGAAAGAAAAGAGGGGACTGCCGCTGGAAAAAGGGAGGTGCCCGAAAGCACCTCCAGAGAAGGGGGTGAGGGGGAATCCCCTGCACCCATAGGCGAAGGAGAGGAGTAAGCCTCCTCTCCGGTTAGAGAAATATGGAGGGTCCCCTGTGCAAGCAGAGGGGGAGGACCTCCATTTTTTGGCTGGAGCTGCCCGAGGGCGGCTCTGTCGATGTTTCAGGGAAAGTTGGGGGTTGAGTTTTTTTTTTATCTTCATCATTGGGCATGGTGACCCTCTTTTTTACACGGGATGCAATCGCGCACACCTCTCGCAGTAGCCCACACTGCGAGAGGTGCTTACAAGCCCAGGCAGAGCTAGGCGCCGCCATTTCGGATCACCCCTCCCGCCTGGTGGCCTGGCAGTCCATCGGCATGGTGGCTCCACCTTAGACACGGCATAAAATATATAGATTGTGAAGAGGAGAGGAAAAGGGATGTGACGAAGGTATGGGTGGGGATGAAGCAGGTTGTTAAAAACCAGCCACCCCAGACCGGAGCTCAGGGGTTAGGGAACATTGTCCCCCACCCCCTCAGCCCCGATGTGGGATGGTTGGCTGAGAGGAAGGTCAGCATATACCCTGTGAAATTAGAGGCTGACCAGAGAAAGTTGTGGGAGAGGTTGTATGAAAAGCGACGAGGTAGGAGAGAAATACAGGCTATCTGAAGGAAGGAAGAGAGGCTAAGCTGGGGCCGGATGGAGCGCTGGATCCCGTCAGCACAGCGGCCAGGATGACAAATCGCCGCGCCCCTTACGGGGACTAAAGTATGCAATATGGATATTTCATTTATAGAAGAAAACCAAGAGGTTTTGGACATTTCAAAAGAAACAATACCTGATATGCATAATTAAAACAAAAATTTAAGAGAAAATAATATTTTCTCCTTTAAATTTTCTATCTATCTATCTACATATATATATAAATAAAACAAAAAATAATCATATACAATTTTTTAGGAAAAAAAACATAGCAAGGAATAAACATTTATTTAATTATTAGTTTTTAGGAATAATATAGACTGCAAGATCTTGCTTAACATATTAACTGCAATGGCGATTGGTACATTCTGCTTCTCCTTGCCAATGGTGTTTAATCTTATTTCTCTAATCAGAAAGATGAAATATCATATGTGGGGGTACATATATCTACAATCTATGTAACTTATCTTAATATTACAAGTGTCTATTAGTGTTGCCACAACACATTCATAAAGTTAGTTTCACATGCCAGCTGATTATAAATGTGCTACATAAAAAAGGAACTGCTACAAGTATTCTCGTACCTGGCAAAATTATATACATTGCTGACTATGAGATAACTCCTAGCTAGCAGCAAATGCGTTAATTGAAGGTCTAAGATTGATTTTATTAATTTCAATGCAGAAAATATTCTTTCAACACTGACTTGAGTCAGAGGAAATGCAGTTACTATCATAGCTGCAGGTTTTAGAACTTCAGGGTAGGTTTGGATAAGCTCATGTAGTGGTATTTTCCAAAGCAATTATATTTAAGCATCTCTTCAAGAGCTGAATAGAATTCCTTTTTAGATTTTTCAAAGTTTGCATCAAAAGGTTCATTTCTCTCGGATGAATGTCTTTTGATTTAAATGTAGCCTATGTAGCTTTGAGCCTTATTTGCCCATTGTGAAGCTACCTACATACATAGTTTTGGAAATTTCAGGTTACTTGAGATTAAAAGGTCTTTTCTATGTGACTATTTTAAGATTTTATCTATATTGTAATTTCTTCATAAATTATCATGACCTCTGTATGCACTATCTTCTACTTTTCCACATTGTACTGCATCTGTCATTTTCAGATGAGTTAACTAATCTATCCAAGTTTTTTTACTTAGTTTTCAGTCACTATGGTAGTTTACCTTTGTACCAAGTTTTTTAACACAAACAATTTTCAAAATTTTATACAAATCCTAGTCAAGATCATTTATACACACCTTTGGCCAAAAGTATAAAGCACTATGGAATCTCATATAATGCAATTAGACATTTATGGTATATAAATTCACTATATTATATATATATATATATATATATATATATATATATATATTTAATTATCCTAATACTTAGTTGGCACCCCATTTGACTTTAATTTAATTTAGATTATCCAAGTTTTCACAAATCTGTTTTATTGTATATGTGGTATTTCTTGTTACTTTCTCAAACACTCCCCACAAGTGCCCCATGGAATTTGGGCTCTGTGGTGGCCACTTCATAGGGGTGATCCCAATTTCTTCTCTAAACCAATTCTTGTTGTTGCTTGATGTATGGCATGTGGTTGGTATTGTCCTAATGAAGTATAAATTTAGTTGTCTTTCTTGCAGGATGCAATTTCTGGATAGATGGCTCTAAAACTTGGGACATGGTGGTATAATTTATGAGTTCATTCACTGGCCCTGATGAAGAGTTGGTACCACACAAGTGGGGTGAAATGACTCTCCAACTCCTTGTCTCACAAAGGTAGAGCCAGAAGTGCTGAAAATCTGGAAAATTCTTTCAAAAAGGTTAAATTTGTAATTTTTTTTTCAAGATATATTTAAACAGAATTACATAAATTACATGTAAAACAACACACTTGATAATACTTTCATCTGACTACCACTTTAGACCATTGTTCATGTCTAATTTTTGTGATCTTTGTGGCCCACTGAAGACTTTTTTTCTGTTAACCTCAGATATCCATGGCTTCTTTTTGGCCTTGCAGCCTTTTAGTCCTTGATTTTTAAGTCTCCTAACTGTTCTGGGTGATATTTTAAAACTTGAAGCTTCCTTTGAATTTAACAGCAAGTTCAGATACTTTTCTGCAATTCTATAGGGTGTGGACACAGGCAAAATGCATATTTTGAATTAAAAAAATTTAACATTTTATTTAATTGGAATATTAATAAATAACATCTTCAATGCGATTTCTACCATTTGTGATCCAAAGTTTGATGGGATTTGTGAGATTCACTTGAACAAGCTGCATTGACTCCAAATTCCATCAATTTGAGCACATTTCCTTAGGTGTCTCTTATCTTAAATTTTCATTGAATACATCTTCTCCTTTAGCATACCACAGGTTGTTGTGGAGCTGGCGCTGTATGGTTCTCACAGACACATCAGCCAGGACTCTTTTCCTTTAATTCTGGTGCTGTTATACGTGGCTCATTATACACCTTTAAAGTACGTGAAGTAGTTTTCCTTGGCCTCCCTGTCGACTCTTTCTGTAATGGCGGGTCAGTGTTTCCACAGTCATGAAATTGTTTTATTACACTGATGGACACTGCATAGCACCACACCAGTTGTGTCACTATTTCCTTATTAAATTTTCCTGCCATACAGTGATGTAATAGCAACAATTTGTTCACTTGTCAGCTCTTTAACTTTACCCATCACTACACAATGACCATAAACAGGAGCAGAAATAAGAGGAAATCCTGGGACTGGCACACAACATGTGCAATACGCTTAGGCTCACTGCGACTGCCTGAGTGCAACTAACTGATTTCTGAATGATACATTGTGAAGTCGATGAACTCAGCTAGCAAGATTTTGCAAGCCAAACAGTATGGCAAATTTGAACTGATACTAGAGGGGTATAACCAAAAATTGATAAAATGTCTGGTGCCATCCCTCTCGTGCCATACATTATGACCATGACTGTAAATCTATAAGGGGTACTTTATACTTTTGGCCAAGGGTGTATATTTTAAAAAATTGCAAGGGTTTGAGAACAGATCCCTGATGAAAGCCAATAGTAAATGAAGCCAACAAGGAACATTCACCATTTAAAACAATTGTCTACAGTTTTCCCAATCCATTTTAATATATTGTCCCTATTATGTGTGCATTTAGCTTTACCAAATGTCTTAGGGAGAATGGTGTCAAAAGCCTTTCTTAAAGTCAAGCTAAACTATGTGCATCTACACAAGCAGAAGTAAAATAGCCACAGTTTTAGGATAAAATGGTCTTATTACAATTCTTTTGACATTATCATGAGTGATATTTGTTACTGTCTTTTCCAAGTTTAATATTGCAATTACTAGACTTGCTTAGGAAGCAAAATTCCTTGAAAATTTTGGATGTTCAAAGAGGATGGATTGTTGGCTAATCTAAGGGTGAACTGTCTCAAAGACAAATTGCTAGGAACCTTTGAAAACATCACTGGTGTCATGACCTGATCATCTTGGGCATTATAAACAATGAGAAGGTGAGCAGAGTCGACAGTCAAGTACATACACCCTATGTCTCATAAATGCCTCAGATGGTAGTATTTCAGTACACCCAGGAACCATGTCTAGCAAACTGAACTCTGTCCAGGTAAGAACAGTTCCTCCAGGAACAAAGTGAATGTAGACAAAAGGGTGAGACGATAGTTTAAAAAAAATATATATAATAAAAAATAATAAAAAAGTAGCACCAAGAGGGAATGAGGGGAAAGCGCACCAACAACTTTCCCAGGCCCTATTAGAGAGGGAGCAAATTAGGGCTTCCCTAATTTTCACTATGCCGGGGGAGGGAGGTGCAATTCCTCAAGGTACCAAGTATAACAGGCTACACAGGGTGACCCCTCACCCCCATGGAGGAAGAGGAAACCCTTGTCCTCTTTGTGGAGTGTGGGGAGTGAAACTGCTTCGCTCCCCAAAGCCGGTAGGACAAGCATAGAGACAGATCTCTTTGAGATGGAGATCTTAGCAGTCAAGTTACCAGGTGGGGGAGGGGGGGGCCCTCCTCTCCTTCTGAGTCTTCAGGGGGCTTGTTCAGCCTAAGGAGGGCTTTGCAGAGGGACATATTCAGTTTTTAATTCTGCCATCAAGCCAATGTTTCTCCCCTTGTAAGACCTTGCCATCTGACAAAGTGTCACCCTCGGGATCATCTCCACCTTTGGAGGGGCCTCCATCTGGGCATCCTTTCCCAAAGTGTCAGGTATCCTGACTGGGGATTCAAAGGACCTATGGCCCATTATGAATGTATCTGGGGCTGGCATGCGGACCTGCGTTCTGTGTTGGGACGATGAGGGGAGTGGGCATGATGGCCCCCATTAATGCGACAAACCTCAGATCAACGAGGTCTCATAGCAATACCCAGTGGATGATGAAGCTGCCTCTTATCCCTCTTGAGGAGTTGTAGTCATTTAAGTGCCCCCATCAAAGGAATCGATAACTAACATGGCACATCCTTTGCTTCGCTGTGTTCTTAGCAGGCCTATGAGAAAGCAAAGGTGGAATGTCTCTTGGAGGCAACTCCCTGAACCTATCACATTTGGAGAGAAGTAGTGCCCTCAAGGACCTCTGAGACAACTCCGCACAAGGAGGTAAGGGAGAAGCCCACAAACCTGTATCTATTGGAGAGGGGTACTGTTACAAGAGGTAGAGCTAGCTGAGGGTGGCTCAAACAGGAATAGAAGTGAAGCTACTCTATTGGTTGAGGGTAGTGAGAGGGGTTATTCGCCGCTTTTATCTTTGCTTGTAGATGTCATATTCAATGGGTTTAGGGGAAGAGTTTATAGAAATATAAAATTTATTAAAACAATTTACAAGCCCAGTTTGAACTTAGAGGGAGCAACTTTATCTAGTTAACCCAAATGCTTTGAGGGAGTGGAGAGCTGTTACAGAAAGGAAGAAAGATGTTAGCAGAAGGTGGAAAGGAGGCTAAACTGGGACCAGACGGGGTGCCAAATCCTGTCAGCATGGTGGCCAGGTAAACACCAAAACACCATTGTACCCATTATTCGGGGGGTGGGGGTGAGGCATTTCACCTGCTCACTGGGAACAGAGGTGGCACATCCTGTGTCTCTGTTGTCTTTGGGTGCCCCTAAGAAAGAGAAGGAGATGTGCTGCAAGTGGAAAGTCTCCTAGAGGCAAAAGTGAGTAAGGAGAAGACCCCAAACCTGTGGGTAATGAAGGGAAAAATGCCCTCTCTGCTGGAGGATTCTTGGGGGAGGCCACCTTCATCTTAGAGAAGCTGTCTGAGGGCAGCTCCAAAGATGCCAAAGAATACTAACATTTAAGACCAATGAAAAAGTGAGGAAAAATAAGGCAGGGGGCTATATGGTTATATCCTGTAATAAGCCACTGCTACACCTCTCTCAGGTTTTTTTACTTTTCGGCGTGTTAAAGTTTGGTGTTCATACCTGTGCAGCAATGCACATCAACCATTAATTGCCCATTAGATTGGCAATCCCCAGGGGATTCAGCCCCCAAGTGACCAGCCAGAGACACTGGGTAGAATTCTTTATTATGCCGTACTAATCATCAACAGGAGTGCCAAGATCTGTAATGGCCTGGAAGCCAACAAGACAGTAAAGCCCACTCACATTAGCAGTACATCCTTATTCATTCTAGGATTGGCACATGGAGGTGGTTGACCTATTACACACATGGAAGTTGTTATTGGGGCAAAACCAATCTTCCCATTAAGCATGACCCAATGCCAAGGGTGATTCATGTCCTGGTCTCTTGCAACCTGCACATTGTTTATAGAGGCTTTGGTCTTCTGACACATGTGAGAGCTGGTCGGGTCCTTAAGCTTCAGCAAAAGGTTGAGGGAATAGTCATTGAAAAAAAAAGAATGCCGGGAAGGAGTAAGCGCACCAATAACTTCCCCGAGCCCAATCAGAGTTCCATACAACCCTGTGATGGGGCTTCCCTGATTTGCACTCAGTCTAGGAACAGTGTGGTGAGTGGTTACTGTGTGTGACAGTAGTGTGTGCAGGAGGCATTCTCCCCATTTCTAGGCTAATATTAAAAGCAACAACAAAGGAAAAAAAACTAAACCAGCAAAAAACTAAACAGAATCCCACTAAGACAAAGCAAAGGAAAAGCATAAGTAGCTGGGAGACCAGTTCGCTTCAGAACCAAAGCACATACCACAAAAAAAAATATAAAGCTATAATGGATGGGAAAAAGAATAGGAGAACTAAAACAGCATAAATACTTCCTTGGCTGAGTCAGTTCACCAATAGAACATGAGAGGCAAATATTAAACAATACTACATAAAAAATAACAGAATTGCTGAATTTCTCTGGAATTCTTTCGTACTTTCTTTCTTCCAAAGGAATTTCTAACTCTTATTTTTCAATTTCATAACATAATGTCAGGCTATTTTACCTCATACACACCATCGTAAAAAAATATTGTTGATTTTTGTTTTTTCCTCTTTTAGCATCTTTTTATATATATATATATATATATATATATATATATATATATATATATATGAATGCAATGTCCCGCAGGAAAAAATTAAAAAGTGTTTCCAAGTACTTTTGAACTTTATTAAGTTCCTTATCAAGGATAACTACAAGAAATAAAGAAAAGTATGAAAGACCGCCTCAAAAACAAGTAAACACCCTCATTCCATACCTCTTCTATAATGTTGGAATGTTTCTAATATACATCCCCCTAAAAAATTATTACATCTTCAAAACAATCTCTCTCTTTCTCATCATTATATATATATATATATATATATATATATATATATGATCAAATTTTTCACCTCTTCATCAGTTCACTGAATATTCATCCATCCATTGATTAAAAAAAAATATTCCCTTAAATTTTAAGTTCCCATTAGACAAATTCATATTTTTCCCAGTTATTTGTTCTAATTCTATAACTGCTTTGTTGACCCTGCTAATTTAATCCTTGCTATTCATACTATCCCTTCTTGACTTTTTATCATAACTCCACCCTTCACTAAAAATTCCTTTTAGATAATTCTTGAAGTTTTTTTATCTTTCTCACATTCTTCCCTAAAATCAGGCACAATGATTAATTACCTCTCTATATTCTTCTCATTCTTAAGTTCTGGGCTTTCTTAATGATTTTGCAATTTTACCTTTTGTTATTTTTTAGTTTTACTAATTGGTCTTAATTGGTTTTGTGCCCTTTTGTTCATTTCTTGAATTACTTAACCTAGCCACTTCTCTTACTTCATCATCCTTAAAGAATTTTTCCGTCTTTTTCATTCTCCTTAAATGTCTCCGGTTTTGTGCCCTTTTGTTCATTTCTTGAATTACTTAACCTAGCCACTTCTCTTACTTCATCATCCTTAAAGAATTTTTCCGTCTTTTTCATTCTCCTTAAATGTCTCCTCCCAATCCTCTTTTTCATTCTCCTTTAATGTCTCCTCCCAATCTTCTTTTTCATTCTCCTTTAATGTCTCCTCCCAATATTCTTTTTCATTCTACTTTAATGTCTCCTCCCAATCTTCTTTTTCATTCTCCTTTAATGTCTCCTCCCAATCTTTTTTTTCATTCTCCTTTAATGTCTCTTTTCTTGGTTTATTTTCATTATATATGTAGTACCAAATTAGGAGCCCTTTGCATTTTGTCTTCTTTCTCTTTTTGATCTCTTCTTTTACTTCTTGTACAATCTCTCTTTTAATTGCTGCACCAACCACACCTACTTTATCAAATTTAATACTTATATGCTCCATTGCCTTACTCTTTGTTTCTTAAGGCATTCCATCTACATTTTCAATTTTTCATTTTTGCGTTCCAACTCTTTTACCTTATTTAACCAAACAACTCTACAGATTTTACAGAACCACATTTGATCTATAGACTTCTCTAATACCTTTTCACATCCAACATAGAACCAGTTATTACATCTTTCACATTGCAGACCATTTTCTCTCTCACCACCTACAGATCCAGTCCATACTTACACTTAACCCACCAACAGTGCTTTCTGAAATTTCACTGGCTCCACTTCCTCTCCCAGCTTTAATCCTCCTCAATTTTCTTGGAGGATTCACCATTTTGAGCTTTAGTATATACTGATCTTTAACAAAAACTAATTTAATTAGAGCAACCTAATTAGTTAGTAAAATATTTTATTAAAATTAGAACTAATATTACTTGAAATTTATGTTGGGCATTCAGCCTTCAGCCTAACAATACAATACAACAATAAAATAAAGGTAACATGATACAATAGTAGTGTAGCCGATTGAGGTTAGCAAAACCTGCTATACTTCTAAGCAATTGTTTTAAGCATCCTAGAAGTAATATTTTAATGGAAGAATTTTTATCAACCTTTATACAGTTACCACAGGTATATATTTCAATCTTACTTTACAATGTAACAATAATTCAACATGAAGTTGATTATTTAGAGTTAATTTTGTTATTATTTACCTATTTTGAGCTATTTTATATATTAGGGAAGTTAGGTTATTTAGGTTTGTTAGTTTTCTATGATGTTATCTTAGTATTTACTTAATTGCAGAAAATTTATAAAAATAATCAAACAAAACTTTTTGGTTTACAGCGCCTATCTGGTGACTGCCTCCAATGGCATGTCGCCACAATTAAAATTTCAGCCTAGTACATAGGCTACTTAAAAATTCCCAAAACCAAGCAACAAAAAACTGAAAAAAGTAAGAAGCTCAGGCATCCAAGGGAGCTTGCTTTAATTTCATTTTTTGTATAATTATAAAAATGCAAATAAACAATCCCTGCTGCCTTCAAAGTGTTCCATTTTCAGCAAAAGTAAATGGAATTCCATAAATTTATACAGTTCTGATAATCAACCCTGATCAGCACTGTGACTATTGTGTCATTTTACTAAAATTAATGTCTTTTCAAAGCTTATTTCTTTAATACTATTTACAATATTTCAAGCCTATTATTATTGATTAACTTTTTAAATTCAAGCAAATATCATCACATAGACATACCTGCTTTGAAAATTAATAGGTTGATCAAATACTCTAGTAAAGTACAAATTAACCAATACACTACATTATTGAACAAATTTTTATCTTGGGTAGCTTAGTAACTGATGATTTTCATATATTAGAATAGCAGATATCACATTTAGATTGTTATACGCCCTTTGTATTGGGATATAGGATTATAAGTTCTGTAGGAGGAAATATTGGCAGTTAGTTTTAATTCTGGAGCAGACTTTTTTTGAATTCTTGCATATTGCCTCAATGAGATATATACTTGTATATATATATATAAATAGGCAGCAGATTTTCTTGTATGCATATTTTGTATATTTAGCCTTAATTAATTCATTGGCAACTTTCTACTTTCCTTCTTTTTTTTCTCCATCTTGTAGATGGTAAATTATTTCTCCAATGTTCATCTTTCTCTTAAGTGACTGTGTTTGGTAAAAAAAAAACCCCTTTAAATACTGAGCTTTCAATCTTGCACTAGATTTTGCTATGTCCTTTTCCTCCTATATAGATGATAGTATGGCAGATGTCCATTTGGTCCAATTTCAGGGATGTTTGTTTGAAAGGTGGTAGTAGGGTGTGAAAAGCATTACTGTTGATTGGTTGCTTAAGAAAATTATGCACTTTTGTGTCAGCCAGTGTTCTACTGTATATATGTTGTTGGAGTGTCTTACTTGCTGTTATGATTGAGTTGTGCTGTGAGTGAGATGTCATCTGTGTAGGTGTTGATCAATGGGGTTTGTGATTGATCAATAGATTGAAGAGTATGGGTGAGAGAATGTCTCCTTGTGGGACTCCCTTATAGAATGGTCATTGTCAGGAAGGTTGGTGTTCAGGATTTTGTGCGCTAGGATGTGTTTTGGTTTTGTGTTGAAGGCTTTTTGTATGTATATTGCAGCAAAGATTGCGTGTGAGAGAGGTTAGGGCTGTTTGAGCCATCCATTTTGTGTTGTGTGAGGTTGGTGAGGGGTATGCTTTCCTGAAACTCTGCTGTGTCTGATTCTTTGATGTATTATTTTTTCCAAATGTTTTTGTCTGGTTTGAGTCTGGGTATGATGTGGGGCTAGTAGTTTCCAGATTGAGGTGATTGTGTTGGTGAGCCAGGAGTGGTTAAAAATTTCTAGGATGTCTGAAATTGATGTAATACCTATGTGCTTGAGATGGATGATAGATATGTTGTCCTGAACCAGTAGCTTTAGAGTTTTTGAGACATTTCATGGTTTGTTGGATGTTTTCTGTGGTAAAGGGGAGAGCTTGGTCTTTGGATGTGTATGCGCTTGATTTGTTGTGGATATGTCTTTTATCTGCACATTACGAGGAAGCTAATGTTTGAGTTGTTTCATGAGAATATTAGTGTTGTCTAGGTGTTGAAATTTGGTTATTTCTAGTAACTAATAATGTGAGGGGGGAACGGCTTGTGCTTAAGTGTGGATTTTCTTTATTATCCTTCAGTTGGGTTTGTTTTGTGTTGGTGTATTGGTTCCAGTTTTCTGTTTGGTGATTAGGTTAGTGATGTGGATGTTGAGTAATAGAATGTGTTGTGTCTCTTGTTGTGAGGGGGACCTGGGGTTGTATATTTTTCTATGGCCATGGGGGTTGAATTTATTGGGGATTGTTAATGTAATGTAGTGTAGTACTTTGTCATTCAAAGTAAAATTGCTACATTTGTCTTCTATGTGTATTGGATGTAGTTTTGTCAGTCTGCTATTTTGAGGTTTATATATATAGTTTTGAAGGGGGTTGGTTGTGGGTATGTGATTTGGAAGGATATAATAATGGGTAGGTGGTCTGAGGATAAGTCAGCTATAGTGTTCTATGTGGTTTTGGTATATAGGTTAGGTTTGATATGTCTGGGAAAGTGCTATTTTGTCTGTTTTGGAAAGGTTGTCTGGTTGGTAAGCGATGTGTTGTTGAGTATGATGAGTGAATGAAGTTGTTGTGTTATGTGGGTGCCTCTGTTGTTTGTGGCTTGGGCTGTGAACCAGGATGGGTAGTATGCATTAAAATCACCACAGATCGAGATAGGAAGTTGTGGGAGGGGCTCTAGGATAGGTGCATACTTTTGAGGTATTCTAGAGGAGGTGGGGTGATGTATATGTATAAGTAAAAAGCTCTAGTTAGACATTCCAAAGAAAGCTTGACCTATATACGAGGGAAAAAAGCATATATAAAGAGTCTGATTTTACAGATTTATATGTATTATAAAGCCAAGTTGTTATTATTACTTGCATGTTTGAGGTATTAAAAACTCAATATGATGAGTCAAATGGCTGAAAATGCAATCCTATAGATGCAGATCATAATAAGACATTGGCTTTCTGGGATATTGGACACTTGACTGGGTTGACTTTTATAGGCCCTAGTAACTTTTTTTATCTATTATGTTATGGTACAAAAAGGGGATAAGAAAGCTTAATGTTCATTGATTTGGTACCAAATGAGATTGGAAAAATATTTGATGGCATTTTAGCATGAGCAAACTTCAAAAGTCTAATCAGTGGACTTCAGTGGCATCACAATGTACATTGAATGCATATACAAAAGTTAGCAGCCAGACCATTTTTAGTTCCATACCAATTAAAAAAAATGTTGAACTTGACAAGTCTTCAATTTTTTAAAAATTATTTTAGAAGCTCATCTGGCGAGTGCCTGCTTGGGCATAAGTCACCATACTCACTACAGCCTACAACTAGTATATATTAAAAAACAAATAAAAAAATATAAATAACAAGGATAAAAGGATCAGAGGCTAAAAACAAACAAAACAAAGCAAAAAGGTAACAAGAAGGAAGCACGCTCCAGCGTCAGGGATAGGCCCGCCTCCCCGGGGTAGGAGCATGTGACACACAACAAAAAGTTGTATAATCAGCAAGTTGGTGTCCACTAACAAGTCCGGAGTACAAGGGACAAGCGGTAGTGACCCCACTCATCCCAGTACCAGGGCAGGTAACGCTGGCAAAAAACACCCAGACTGAGACATTCAACAAGAATGTGCCAAACAGTCTGGGGAACAAAGCAGTAATCACAGTAAGGTGCAGGCGAGCGCTCCATCAAATGGAGGTGCATCCCGCAAGTGTGTCCAATTCGGAGATGACAAAGCAACCTGAAGCTAGCGCGGCATTAGGGGGTAGGTCCATGGGAACAGTTGCAGCGCAATGGCACATAACTTTAAGTTCCCCTCAACCATCCAGTGAAACGCTGGTCTGGTCACCCAGTTCTCCACAGACTCTTTGGTGCCCTCATTTCCCAGAATTCCTACATGTCCAGGAACCCAGCAGAAGATAATCCAGACACCCACTAGGCTTGCAAAAACTATGGCATCACAGATATCGCGATCCAGAGGATGTGGAGATTCCAATACCTCAAGAGCACTCAGGGCGCAAGCTGTGAGTCTTATAAATCACAATCCGGTCTCCGAACCAGGTACGTCGCATTATCTCCTGTACCAAGCGGTGTATTGCAACCAGCTCAGCTGTGAAGACTGATGCAGCACCTGGCAGAGCCCAGCTGACTTCAAACAGAGGGAATACAGCATGGAAACTGACCCTCTCTTGAGACTCAGAGCCATCCATATACACTGGCACAGTTCCAGCATGACACGAAGTGGGTTCCAAAAAGGCTGAATGCAATACTCCCAGCGCTGTAGAAGCTTTGGGAGCAGAAGTGTGGTGATAAAGTCAAAGGTGGTACCCTCCAGGGTGGTATCCTGGGCAGAACCAGGAGAGCTATATCTAGCTCGGGAGGGTAGGCAAAACCCTTATACCCTGTGAGGGTGGGCAGGGCGCACGCACACAGCATAATCTCCTGCAAAAAGATGGCTAACAGGGAATGTGAGCAGATGAGCCTCCGCAGCTCCTCTCAGTTGGCCTAGCTCAGAGAAGATGCAGGGGCCCTCTTCAAAGAGAAGACCCTCACGGGAATGGCCGTACGCTTCCCAAAGGCAGAACTCCAGGCGCTACTGGACAGATAATGCGCTGAAGGTGCTGTCACCTTCCCTCCAACCTTGAAACCTTAGGCAGGCAGAGTTCCATCTTTTGGAGGATCCACCCAGCCTACCACTTGGTTTGGGTGAAGAAGCTGAAGCTCTTATAGTGCTGGCCTTTCAGGGAAACAGCTTTAGGAACCAGAAGATAACCTCACAACCAACTTCAGGGGTGTTGCCTCTTGTGAATCTAACGACTTGGGGCAGGTGCACAGCCATTTCACCTTGCAGGAAACGGTCACGCTTGGGGAAGGTGGGGGGGGTGAGATGTGCCTTGGTGCACACTGCATGGTGATCGCACTATAAACAAGTTATTTTGTGGTTTGCATGGCAGTATTTGATTGATTGGTTGCTTTGAAGAAGCGAGATACATCTCTCCGCAATTGATAGACTTGGCAACATATGATTTGGACTTATGTGGGGCCTTTGAAGCAACTTACACAAACTTTGGGTAATCCCGACTTTGCGCATCTACAGTAGCGATTAGTATGGCCAAAGCGGTGACAGTACTACCACCTCCATGGCAGTGGCACAAATACCTTCATTCTGTAGTGGTACCAACTAGCATGTAGCAACTTAGGGAGTTTGTCACAGTCGAACATGATAAAGAGTATAGGGGTGAGTCTCGAGGACCCACCCTGTTTTCTCATCACACACTCGACCTTGACTGCCCCATGAAGCTTGAAGGTGATGTCCTCTATGGAATAGTCCACGAGTTCCCTCACATAAATTACTCCTTTCACAAAGTTCATGGTAGAGTGCAGCATCACACTCACCGGCGTGCCAAAAAGTGTCTGAAGGGCACTAATCATAGCTGCCTCAGAGGGATTTGACGCATTCGCCAGAAGGCTACCATCCAAGAAATGGGTCACCTTCGGCTTTCTATCAATCATGCTAGCTAAAGCTCTTCTCTGATGGATCATGTTTTTAGCCAGTGGACTCAAAAAATGGCAGCTAACCTCTGAAAGAGTGGCCCTGACGTAATCGAGGCTCCACTCTGCGCACTTGCACTTTTGGTCTTGGTCAGGGACTCCCCACACAGGGAGTTCTATGGTTGCATCATGTCATCTTGGGCCGCCGAACCATCATACGTTGGGGAAGAGAGCAAATATAGGGGGGCACATATAGTGACCCCCTGTAAACTTGATATTCACCCACACGACTTTAGAGGGCACAGGTCGACAGGCCCTGTCTTCCTTCACCCCCATAAGGTGGTTTGCCCTATCGAGCCGCATGGGTCTCCTGCCTCCTTTTTTGGTAGTCCCCTTGGAAAGCAAAGGAGGGGCTGCCGGTATAAAAAGTGAGTAACCCAAGGGTGACTACAGAGAAGGGGGGGTGACGGGGTGTCCCCTACACAAATTTACTGGATTTTATGGATTCTGTAACTAAACAATTAGATAAGGGAGAGAATGTTGATGTAATTTACTCAGATTTTAGCAAAGCTTTTGATAAGGTTCCCCATAAGAGATTAGTTCACAAATTAAAAATGCATGGGAAAGTTTTGAATTGCATAGCTGAATGGCTCAAAGACGGCAAACAGAGAATGGTACTGAATGGGGTTAGGTCACAGTGGAGGGATGTTATGTTGTGGTGTGGTTGATTTGGGCTGCTTGGATGGTAGTCACATGAGCCCTGCTGCAAGTAGTTTGTTGCATGCAGGTTACTTGGTCAAGTTATTTTAGATGGTACTTAATTAGTAATAGTAAGTTTTTTGCTCATATTCTTGAGAGCTGTCCGCTGTTGGTGATGAATTTTGCTGTCTCATTGAGGATTTGTTGACGGATGGGGGGGTCAAAACCTGCTCCATCTAGCAGGATTGCCAAGGTTAGCTGACGGATTCCCAGGCTTGATAGGAGGGGTGGAGGGATGATATCAGTGGCATAGTTCAGGGATCAGTCCTAAGCCCATTATTATTCATAGTTTATATAAATGATCTTGGGTAGGTTGTAAATATCAGTATCAATTTTTCCTGATGACACTAAATTGATATCTGTAGTCAAAGAAGTTGAGGGTAGTTTTAAAGTTCAGAGTGACTTAAGTTATTAGCTTGGGCTTAAAAGTGGCAGATGACTTTTAATCTTAAAAAATACAAAGTCATTAACATGGGAAGGGATAATAGGAAATTTAGCTATGAAATGGAATGGGCATTGGCTGAATTCAGTTGAGGATGGAAGGACTTAGGCATAATAGTAGATAGGTCACTGAAGTTCTTGAGGCAGTGTATCGAGGCAAAAAGGTGCTAGGATACATTAAGAGGAATGTTAGGCCTGTTAGCATATAAAGGAGGATACAAGTTATATTATATGTAGCTGGCCAGTTTTGGTCAGAAAGGACTGGAGTCTGTATGAAATTGCTTGGCAGTTTGGGGAAGGGTAGCCAACTCCATTTAGAATGACTGTAAGTATGAACTGTGTTATATCAATTTGGTAATTGTGTAGAGTATGGCCGGATCTGAGTCATAGCTTATTTTGGGTTATTTTTTCCTAACTACTTTTTCTGAGCTGAAATCTATGTGGACGAAGTTTATGGCAATTTCTGATTATATACTGGGGGGCTGTGCCCCCAAATGATTGAAATCTCAAGATCATCGTAGGCCCATCCCCCCGATGAGCCATCCCCAACAATGAGCCAACCCTCAAAATAAGCTAGAATCACATCCGCCCATACTCACAACATTTACCATCAATTTCTCTGAGGTTTTAGCGGAGAAGTATTTGGGGAGAATAGTGGTGCGGGAATTCTAGTATGAAGTATGGTATAGTTTCGGGTTGATTGGGGTTCCATGGGCAGTCCAGGGAAAAAGAAAGTTAAACATGAAGATCGGTGGCGCGAAGGGACATGAAATATTTAGTAAACATGTAGATTGGTGGCACGCTCGAAAAAGTGGATTTTTGTGCATTTATATTTTGTTCACCCATGCCTGAATATTAATGCGCGTTTGAGTCCTAGTTCTGTAAAGGTAATTGTGTAGAATATGGCCAGATCCGAGTCATAGCTTATTTGGGCTATTATTCCTAGCTACTTTTTCTGAGCTGAAATCTATGTGGACGAAGTTTATGGTGATTTTTTATTATATAGTGGGGGGCTGTACCCCCTAGACCCCCCCAAATGTTTGAAATCTCAGGATCATTGTAAGCCTATCCCCCCCGACAAGCAGGCCCTCAAAATAAGCTAGAATCGCATCCGCCCATACTCGCAACATTTACCTTTGTAAACATTAGAACATTATTCTATAAACAATTATGGGTAAATATGTAGATTGCCGGTCAAACAATGGGACGTAAACTATTTCGTCCCTGTTCCACGTTTTTGGAGTAACTTAAGGGGATGGCTCATGTGGGGGTAAACATAAGGGGGGGACCACCCTACGATGATCGAGTTTCAATCAATTGGGGGGATGAGGTCTGGGATACACAGCCCCCCAGTATATAATCCTAATTGTTTATAGAATAATATTCTAACATTTACAGAAGTGAATGATTTAACCAAATCATTTCTGAGCGTTTTGCAAATTTAATGGGAGTGGGGGTGGGGTCTGAGGTCAGAAATGACTGAATTGAATTTTTATTTTGTTAATATCTTTTTATTATCCTCATTTGGAGTCATTTTTATTTGTCAATATATTTGGCCCCATTTTACTATTTTTATTACCTTTTTTTTATATATTTAAATATACTTAGCTAGATCATTTAAAGGAACCTTTTGTCGAGCCTTTTGGTGGAGTAAAGACACCTTTTACACGGGCAATGCAGTTTGAATATGGAATTAGTTTGTGAATATTCTCCTTTGTCTATTGTTGAACTTTGTACTTTATTTTTCGATTGAGATAAATTTTTAACCTTTTTGGACTGTCATAAGAACATAAGAAAAGAAGGAGACTGCAAAAGACCATTGATGGCCTATACTTGGCAGCACCTGTCGTCATTTACTTAAGATTAAAATCCATTGTGAGGTTTCTAGTCAAGCAATTAACATTAGAAGTTCTGTCCCAAGGTTTCACAAAAAACTTTTGGGTAAATATGTAGATTATCGGCCCGGCCGATCTGACCGATAAACCGTAGTTTTTTTCGTCCGTGTTCCAAAATGTTTCACGTTTTTGGAGTACATTTAAGGGGATGGCTCGTGTGGGGGTAAGCACAAGGGGGGGACCACACTACGATGATCCTGAGTTTCATTAAATTGGGGGGGTCTGGGGGGCACAGCCCCCCAGACCCATTATGGTGGAATCAGGAGATAGCTAGAAAAATTTCAGAGAAGAAAAGGGCATACAAAAAATTACAGGTAGGAAATAATATTCAAAATTTAAGTGATTATAGAATGACTAGGAATGAGTTAAATAAGATTATAAAGAAGAACAAAAGGGTGTCAGAAATTAAATTAGCTCAGGATAGCAACAAAGATCCTAGAAAGTTCTTTAGTTACTATAAAATTAATAACAAGTCTGGCAGAGTTAAAATAGGACCTATCAAATATGAAGGGGTTGTGAGAGAAACTGATGAGGAAATAGTTGAGGTACTAAATGGTCATTTTGCATCAGTATTTACAAAAGAGAAACTAAATAGTCCTATATATAGTACTCATGGGTCAGGAAAAGAGGTGTTTACTAACATTAGTGTGGATCGGAGGATGATAAAAGGACTAATAGGCGATTTAGATACTACCAAGGCCTCCGGCCTTGATAATATTCATTCTAGGATACTTAAAGAAGGGGTAGAAAGTATCTCAATAGCTCTGGACAAGTTATATACTAGGTCATTGGAATATGGAGAAATACCCGATGATTGGAAGAGAGTGAATGTAGTCCCCATTTTCAAGAAGGGTAGTAAAGAGGATCCAAATAACTTTAGACCGGTTAGCCTAACTCCTGAGGTCTGTAAAATTCTTGAGAAAATAGTTAAAAAAGGGATTTGCCAACATCTAGAGAGGGAGGGGTTAATCAGCGATGCTCAGCATGGGTTTAGATCAGGTAGATCATGTTTGACTAACTTACTAGACTTTCTGGAGTTCGTAACAAATCAAGTAGATAAGGGAGAGAATGTAGCTCTCGAGAAGATATTTATTAGATCACTAGAGTCTGGAGAAATACCAAATGATTGGAAATTGGCAAATGTAGTGCCAATTTTTAAAAAGGGAAGTAAAGAGGACCCAAATAACTTTAGACCAGTAAGCTTAACTTCTATAGTCTGTAAAATTCTTGAGAAGATGGTTAAGAAGGGAATTTCTGATCATCTAGAGAGTAGCAGGTTAATTAATGATGCTCAGCATGGTTTTAGAAAAGATAGATCGTGTTTAACTAATTTACCGGATTTTATGGATTATGTAACTAAAGAATTAGATAGGGGTGAGAAAGTTGATGTGATCTACTTAGATTTCAGCAAAGCTTTTGATAAGGTTCCACATAGAAGACTAGTTCATAAATTAAAGCTGCATGGGATATGTGGGAGCGTTTTAAATTGGATAACTGAATGGCTGAAAAATAGGAAACAGAGAGTTGTACTGAATGGAGTGAGGTCAGAGTGGAGGAATGTTATTAGTGGCATACCTCAGGGATCAGTTTTAGGCCCTTTATTATTTATAATCTATGTAAATGATCTTGGGCAAGGTGTAAATAGCAAAGTGTCAATTTTTGCTGATGACACTAAATTGGCAGCTGTAGTCAAAGAGGTTGAGGGTAGCTTTAAAGTGCAGGGTGACTTAGATAAGCTGTTAGCTTGGGCTCAGAAGTGGCAGATGACTTTTAACCTTAATAAATGCAAAGTTATTAACATGGGGAGAGATAATAAGGAATTTAGCTATGAGATGGATGGATATTGGCTTAATTCAGTTGAAGATGAGAAAGACTTAGGAGTGGTAGTAGATAGGTCACTGAAATTTTCAAAGCAGTGTATTGAGGCAAAAAATAGAGCAAATAGGGTGCTAGGTTACATTAAAAGAAATGTTAGCTACAAGAGTAAGGAGGTCATCCTTAAACTATACAACTCTTATGTCAGGCCACATTTAGAGTACTGTATACAGGCATGGTCACCACATTTTAGACATGATATAAACTTATTAGAGTCAGTACAAAGGAGGGCAACAAAAATAATACCATCCCTGAAGCACCTTCAATATGAAGATAGACTGAGGGTATTAAATATGTTTTCATTTGAAAGAAGGTGTGTGAGGGGAGATATGATTGAGCTTTTTAAAATCTTTTCTGGGATGGATAAATTAGATTTCAGCAAGTTATTTGAGTTAGAAGGTAGTAATAGAACTAGAGGCCACCACTTAAAGATTAAAAAACAGAGGTGCAGACTGGATGTTAGAAAATATTTTTTCACTAACAGAGTGGTGGATTATTGGAATAGTTTGCCACCTGAGACTGTAGACAGCCCAAACTTGAATGTTTTCAAGCGCAGATTGGATGATTATATGGGGATGGAGGGTTAATTTCTTACTTTTTGGTATGTGGAAATGTTTCTTGACTCATTCCTGTGGATGCAGTTTCTTTTTATTGTATATTTTGGGGGATTTTGATTTTGTTTTTGACAGACTCCTATGGAGGCTTTAAATTATATATTGTAGATGCATGGTTGGACATTCCTATGGATTGTTAAATTGTATATTGTAGCTGCATGATCTGACAAAATCCTATGGATGCATTATATGGGTGGGATTTGATGGATACGGATGACCTTTGATAGGCCCTTGTGGCTTTTGTCATCCGTTAAATTATGTTATGTTATGTTATGTTATGTACCACACAGGAGACTAGTTCATAAATTAAAAATGATTGGGATATGTGGGGGTGTTTCAAATTGGATAGCTGAGTGGCTGAAAGACAGGAAGCAAAGGGTAGTGCTAAATGGTGTAAAGTCAGAGTGGAGGGATGTTATCAGTGGGGTTCCTCAGGGATCAGTTCTCGGTCCATTATTATTTGTCATCTATATAAACGATCTTGGGGAGGCAGTTAATAATAAAGTGTCAATTTTTGCGCATGATACCAAATTAGCAGCTGTAGTTAAAGATATTGATGATAATTTTAAAGTGCAGGGGGATTTAAATAAATTGTTATCCTGGGTACATAAGTGGCAAATGACTTTCAACCTTGATAAGTGCAAAGTTATTAACATGGGAAAAGATAATAGAGAATTTAACTATGAAATGGATGGGCATTGGCTGAGCTCAGTAGAGGATGGGAAAGATCTAGGAGTAGTAATAGATAAGTCATTAAGGTTTTCTAAGCAGTGTATTGAAGCAAGAAATAGGGCAAATAGAGTGCTGGGTTTTATTAATAGAAATGTCAGTTACAAAAGTAAGGAGGTTATTCTTAAACTCTATAACTCTTATGTTAGGCCACATCTAGAGTACTGTATACAGGCATGGTCCCCACATTTTAGACATGATATTAAACCTTCTCGAGTCAGTGCAACGGAGGGCAACAAAGATTATTCCTTCCCTGAGGCACCTTGAATATATAGATAGACTGAGGGTATTAAATATGTTCTCGTTCGAAAGGAGGTGTGTGAGAGGGGATATGATTGAGCTCTTTAAAAAAATTTCCGGGATAGATAAATTGGATGTTAGCAAGTTTTTTGAGTTAGATGATGGAAATCGGACTAGAGGTCACCACTTGAAAATTAAAAAGCAAGGGTGTAGGTTGGATTTAAGAAAATATTTTTTCACCAATAGAGTGGTAGACTTCTGGAACAAATTGCCGCAGAGGGTAGTAGGTAGTCCAAATCTAAATGTATTTAAGAGTAGGTTGGATGAGTTTATGGGAAGGGAAGGTTGTGATGGTTCCTAAGTTTTGTATATATTAATATTGTTTGTATATATCTATAGCTGCATGATTTAGTTGTTGACAAGCCTTGATTGGTGATACCCTTGCTTCTGGATGCAATCCTCTGGATTTAGTTTTCCTGGGAGTTTGGGTGCCTTAAAAAAGAGGCCGTTTGACTCGGATGACCTATGATGAGCCCTTTTGGCTTTTGTCATCTGTTATATTATATTGTGGGGGACTTTGATTTTGTCTTCCCCTGGTGATGGTGCTTTTTGTGGGTGGGTTTTGACGGAGGCGGATGACCTTTGATAGGCCCTTGTGGCTTTTGTCATCCGTGTAATTATGTTATGTTATATTATATAATCCTAATTGTTATAATGTTCTGACGTTTACAGAGGTGAATGCTTTAACTACATCATGTCAGTGTCTTTAATCGTTTTCAAATTATAATAGGGGTGGGGGTGGGGGGGTATGACATCAGAAATGCTCGATTTCATTTTTAAGGGGACGGCTCGTGTGGGGGTAAGCACAAGGGGGGGAACACACTACGATGATCCTGAGTTTCATTAAATTGGGGGGGGTCTGGGGGGCACAGCCCCCCAATATATATAATCCTAATTGTTATAATGTTCTGCCATTTACAGAGGTGAATGCTTTAACTACATCATGTCAGCGTCTGTAATCGTTTTGCGAATTATAATAGGGGTGGGGGGGAATGACGTCAGAAATGCTTGATATCAATTTTTCTTTCCTACTAAATAGCTTTTTATTATCCTCATTCGGAGTCATTTTTATTTTTCAATATATTTTACCCCATTTTACTATTTTTGTTACCTTCTTTTATACATTTAAATGTAATTGGCTAGATCATTTCAAGGAACTACTTGTTTTTTAGCAGTTTGGGTGTCAAATATTCCCCTTTTACGCAGTTTGAAAATAATCATCGAATCGTGAATTTTGTCCATCAGCTATTGCAGAATTATTAACCCTAGTTTCTGATAAAGATAAATTAAACACCTTTTTGGATGTGTATAATTTAGTGCGAATTAAAAGTGAATGCAACATTTGTGGCCAAGCATTAGATGTGAAGCCTAACTTTGAATTTAGATGATCGAAAATAAAATGTGATTCAAGTCAGCTAGATTTCGAATAGGGCGCAGACGCACAAAATAAATAGGCTTTCCTCTTCGCTATTTCGGAAGTATAACCACAGCATTTAAGTACGGGAAACAAAGTGTTTCGTTTAGTTATTTTCGGGCAATTTGGTAACTAAAATGGCCTACGTTAACAGCATTTTCGGTGGGTTTAATTTTGAGATTTCCCCTCAAAAAAAATGGCGGCACCTAGCATTCGAACAAAACTCAAACCCGCATAAATATTCAAACACAGGTTAACGATAACGCGCACGAAGATTCAAACATGGGTGAACAATAATATTTCTACCCAAAAAAAATTTCAAGATTCCATGCTTTCCTCATCGCAATTTCATAAGTATACCTACCACAATAAAGTAAGCAAACAGCATTTTTTGTTTGGTTAGTCTCTGGTATTTTTATTAAAAAAAAATGCCGCTGGCTATATTTCAAATAGGACTCAATTGCGTATGAATATTCAGGCAGGGGTGAACGAAATATAAACAAACAAAAATCCACTATTTCAACCGAGCCACCAATCTACATGTTTACCCAATTATGATTATATATTGGGGGGTTATGCCCCCCTAGACCCTCCCAATTGATTGAAACTCAGGATCATCATAGGCGGTCCCCTGCAGTATTTATCCACACATGAGCAGTTCCCTTAAATTTACTCCAAAAATATGAAACATATTGGAACACAGATGGAATAGTTTACGTCCCATCATTCGCGCCGTGAATCTACATATTTACCAAATATTTTGTCTGTCCCAATATGTTTCACCTTTTTGGAGTAAATTCAAGGGAACTGCTCGTGGGGGTTTATCACTGGAGGAAGACACCCTACGATGATCTTGTTTCAATTAATTGTTTATAGAATAATGTTCTAATGCGCATGAATATGCATGCAGGGTGAAGGAAACATACACGCAATAAAAATACTTTTTCGGGCACGCCGCCAATCTTAATGTTTGCCAAAAGAAAGACTGAGGCGGAATAGGTGGGAGACAGACCACAGTGGCCGAAGGTGAGTCGAGGCGACGATCTGTGGACCTATACCATATAGGATGGATCTAGGTGAACCAAAGAGTTGCTGGCAGAGGCCTTCCTTCCATGCAACTCTGATAGGCGACTTCCACAGGAAAGTGAGTGTAGCTGGAGAGAGAGCAAGACACACTTAATATCTCTTCCATATAAATTTATATGCTTTCCCGGCTGCAGAAAATTAGTTTTTCAGAAGCAGCACAATTAAGATGAATAGAAATCTATCATTTTTAACAATATATATTTCACATTGTTGCTACCAAGCACAACCAACCATCAAAATATGGTTTGAATAATTATTCAAATCATATTTTAATTCATTGATAACACATGCATATACACCAAGCAGCTTAGAACATTCAAACAACAGTATAATATAACACGCAATAATATATATATATATATATATATATATATATATATATATATATATATATATATATATATATATATATATATATATATATATATATATATATATATATATGAATAACGTTACAGCCACGAGGAAAATGAAACAACGGAAAACTGCGAGGCCTTTCGACTAATGGTCCTTTACTGAATTAGTCGAAAGGCCTCGCAGTTCTCCGTTATTTCATTTTCCTCGTGGCTGTAACGTTATTCATAAATTCCTCACGTTCCTTATTTTCGTGATTCAGTCATATATATATATATATATATATATATATATATATATATATATATATATATATATATATATATATATATATATGAGGAATTAAACCACATTCTCCGAAGACAATTTAATTCAGAACAGTTTCGATGTATCTCACACCCTTTTTCAACTGACACTGGGCAGAAAATATAAGAGAAATGCATAACATAGGAGTATATGCAGTACCATGCAACGATTGCCATAAAGTTTATATAGGAAAAACGGGGAGAAATCTAGACAAGAGATTGTACGAACACAAAAGAGATATTAGAGTGGGCAGCGAAAGTAGTGGAATATTTTCCTATGTTAGAGACAAGAATCATACGATCGCGTTTAATGGAGGTAAAATGTTATTTAAATCGGCTAACTATGTTGAGAGAAGAATCGTAGAATCGAGCTTGATATCGTCAGTTCCTAATTTAAATCTATCTGAGGGTCAATTTTCTTTTAATCCTGTAATAAGATCGCAAATAAACACAATAGTAAAATGCCAGCCCTTCAATATGTTTAGGCCTACCCCCCCCATCAGATTAGCCACAAGTAGGGGATTGGGGAAAAAAAGAAGGGATCTTGTGTTATGCTTATATGCATTTCTCTTATATTTTCTGCCCAGTGTCAGTTGAAAAAGGGTGTGAGATACATCGAAACTGTTCTGAATTAAATTGTCTTCGGAGAATGTGGTTTAATTCCTCATCTTTTCTTGCAATATTGTATTAATTTTCATCATATATATATATATATATATATATATATATATATATATATATATATATATATATATATATATATATATATATATATATATATATATTATTAGGAAGCAAGCCATGTTGTATGCATGTACTACTGAAGTTCACAGCTGGGTTTCATTAAAAGAAATATCAGTTACAAAAGTAAGGAGGTTATTCCTAAACTCTATAACTCTTATGTTAGGCTACATCTAGAGTACTGTATACAGACATGGTCCCCACATTTTAGACACGATATTAACCTTCTCGAGTCAGTGCAACGGAGGGTAACAAAGATTATTCCTTCCCTGAGGCACCTTGAATATATAGATAGACTGAGGGTATTAAATATGGTCTCGTTCGAAAGGTGTGTGAGAGGAGATATGATTGAGCTCTTTAAATTTTTTCCGGGATAGATAAATTGGATGTTAGCAAGTTTTTTTGAGTTAGATGATTGAAATCGGACTAGAGGTCACCACTTGAAAACTAAAAAGCAAGGGTGTAGGTTGGATTTAAGAAAATATTTTTTCACCAATAGAGTGGTAGACTTCTGGAACAAATTGCCGCAGAGAGTAGTAGGTAGTCTAAATTTAAATGTATTTAAGAGTAAGTTGGATGAGTTTATGGAAAGGGAAGGTTGTGATGGTTCCTAAGTTTTGTATATATTAATATTGTTTGTATATATCTATAGCTGCATGATTTAGTTGTTGACAAGCCTTGATTCGTGATACCCTTGTTTCTGGACGCAATCCTCTGGATGTAGTTTTCTTGGGAGTTTGGGGTGCCTTAAAAAAAGAGGCCGTTTGACTCAGATGACCTATGATGGGCCCTTGTGGCTTTTGTTATATGTTATATTATTTTGTGGGGGACTTTGATTTTGTCTTCCCCTGGCGATGGTGCTTTTTGTGGATGGGTTTTGACGGATGCGGATGATAGGCCTTGTGGCTTTTGTCATCCGTGAAATTATGTTATGTTATGTTATGTGGCAACGTTATTAATTTTAACTTCTATTTTCTTAATATTTCTTACATGTTTTTCAACGGGGTCTTCGAGGCGATAAAAAACATCCGCGAATGACATTCTTTATTCCTAGACGTATTTCGACCGTGTTAGTTCATCTTCAGGAAATTAATAGAAATGGAATTATTAATTGGACATTGGACATAAAATAGTGGTGAAATTTGGGTAGAGTTAGAGAGAAAGATATTAAGAGAGGGAAGTAGTTAAAATGGTCAATTTAAAGAATAGAGAATGTGTGGGAGACAGAATAAAAAGGTCCCTGGTGAAAGGGTAGCTCTGTTGTTTTGGTTTTTGTATGGATTTTGTTATTTTTTTTTGGGGGGGAAGGGGGGTTTATTCAATAAACTATAAAATTATAGTTTATTTAATTAAATTAATCGTGTTAATTTAATTTAAGTTTTCTAGATCTTAATGATCTTTTGGCATTTAAGCCTTTATTTTCGGCGGGGGTTTTATTCCCGCTGTGGGTTTTCGAAAAAGTTTATTTTCATTTTAATTTAATTGAATTTAAATTGTGAATTTGAAATTTAGTTTAAGTTTTGCAAAAATTGTGATTACTTTGGGATTTATTTTACTAAAGGAACATGCGCATTACATTGGTTGTTTTCTGTCTTCTGTCGGTTTTGTCACTTGTATTTTTGAGTGACGTCACCGTCAGACTGTAATTTACTACTCTTGAATGGTCTTACTTGTCGGTCTACTTCAATTTCTAAGTGTGTACGAGAGAATTCAGGGGTCAAGCGGGTGCCAATGGCTTGCCATATCTCTTAGCTCGCTCGTGGAGCGCCAAGTTGATCGGAGATAATCCAACTGAGTCGTGGAGCTCCCTCTGTCTTTTTCCTTCTCTTCTTCGGGTGTTAGTAATGAGTAGCAGCGCTTTATTCTGGATGACTTGAAGTTTCGCAATGTGGGTCTTTAGCCACTTTCTACTGATCAGGGAAATAGCCTATGTTCAGGGCGGCGTTCATGATGTTAAGTAAGCCACTCCAAACGTTAGGTGGGGCATTAATGAAATTCTCTCGGGTCAGCCCTGTGGTACCCGGTGCTCTTTGATGAAAGGATTTTAGAGCAACGGAGAGCTCTTGGGCAGTTATTTTACTCCCATAGACGTTTAAATGTCTGCCAGAATGTGCGTGTCTCTTTCTATTAGTCTGTCCCATGTGAGTATCTGTTTGTCCGTAATTGGTGTCTAGAGTTCGTCTTTAATCTGTCTTATTCTTCTGAGGGCATTGTGGTTGGGGCCTATCAGCGCTACTACATTGGACAGGTCCCTATATTCTTGGGCCAGGGCTTTCATGGGAGGGGTTCAATGGGGAGCTGGAAGGGTTTTATATTTAATACACGGACCACTATTTTCGTCGGCTTTAATTAGGTAGTCAGTGATTTTATCCAGCTCTTTATCTATTTCTTCTTAATTGGCATCGAATAAAGGGTCTGGGATGTAATTTAGAAGGTAATTTTTATAGCTTTCCCAGTTCGCCTGCTTATAGCTTTTGCGTTCTGGGATTGCAACCTGAATGGGGTTTACTCCTACTGTAATTTTGATAGCCTGGTGGTCACTCGGGATGATGGGGCCCGGTTCAATGTAGTTATAAGGAAAATTGATTCTAGATAGGACTATATCAAGTTTCGTTGCTGCTCTTCCAGTTATGTATGTCGGGAATTTTGCTCCGATTCTTGTCACGTATTGTCTGTCAATTGATACTTCGATGTTTCTGCCTGCATTGTTGTAGAAGGTATACACCGCCGCTGCACACCTTCCATTCAGATCTCCAGCAAAAATTACATTTTTCTTATGGCTAAAGATCTGGAAAAGGTTGTGCATGGGAACATAGCCGCGTCTTGGGGGTTGGTACCCCGTAGCCACAACAAGCCCCCTATGGTAGTACCTACTTCAATGGCAAGGTGAGATTCATCTAAGTCACCTAGTTTTCTGTATTTTAGTCCTTTTTTAACGGCTATTGCGCAGCCGTCATACCGTTCCTGGCTATGATTCTTGCTAATGACGTCGTATTGAAATATTTTTAATTTTTTTTGCGCGGTCAGTCCGTGTTCGGAAATAAGTATAATGTCAGGGTCACTCTGTCGCATAATATTGCCATATTTTGAACCTTTTCCGTCCCACCCATCGACATTCATATGTATAATCGTGAGGCTCTTGGTCATTTTGTGTAATGTTAGTTCTTTAGTGTGTTGGATTAAAGTAGACGCTTATTCGAGGTATATCCTAGCCCCATGGGGTGTACTGGGCGGGGTACGCTCCCTGCCGTTTCTGTTATTTCTGAATTCCGTATCCGTGATCGTGTGGAAGCAGTTCGTGGTCATTTTGATCTAGTTTTGTGCTAGGGCCTCCTCTACCTGCCACTCCGGAACCTCGTCTGAGCATTCCCATTTGTATCGTCCGGTCCTAAGGCCCTCCGCTACTTCGCGGGAATTAATTTCGGTTGGGAAGGTAGCCGATTTGAGGGCATATAGTTTCAGGTTGAAGCCTCTCGCGTGGCTTCAACGATGCAGGAGCGTGCGGCTGCAGGTTCTGACTTGTCATAACTTGTCCTAACACACCCATAAACAGCCATCCCCCTTCCTCTGTTTTTCCCGACCGATTCGCAAAACTTATTGACCACCCCTCGTACATATATAGGAAGCACGGTGCGTTCTCTTCGGGCAAGATACTGTTCTCACGTGGGTTTAAGCTTTAGAACCGGTAAAACATTGAGCAATAAAGAGTATTTCCCCATCAGAAAACATTCAATAGCTTGTAAGACAGACGTATCCTTAAATGATTTTTCTGTATTAAAATTTGCTAAATGTACATCCACTCTCCGCATTAAAGAATCTATGTGTATTAAATACAACCACCCGAACTTAAATAATGACGCGTCATCCTTTCCATTATTTATAACTTAACAACCAACCAAACTGTATTCAATCTTAAATTTCCTGCCTGTTTTCACTTCTCATTGTTATCCGACCATGTAAGTTAATGTTCTGTTTCTTTATTTAGTTTTACTATATTGTATATTTTTTTCAACTCTGATCCCCACCCCCCATTTCGCTATTAAGTTTAGTAGCGTTATTTTTTATTTTTTTCATTTGATTAATATAATTTTGTTGTACTTATACCGTAGTATAGATTTCATTTTAGATTTCAAATTTGTTTTATAGCTTCTGAAGATGGGTTTAGAAATATCCCGAAACGCAGAGAGTAAGGATGGGACCCGCCTTCTTCGTTTTGTCCTTCTTACTTAGTGTGTGTATATATATATATATATATATATATATATATATATATATATATATATATATATATATATATATATATATATATATACCTTTTATTCAGTTTCCTTCCGTGGTACATATTCATATTTATAGTTATCACGCGCTAACTTTTGTGATATTTCCCATATATATATATATATATTAGTGTAAATGGGTACCAGACCTTCTTGTATGCAGATTTTGTTAAAGACTATAGTATATATTTCGCCTTTATTCATTTCCTTTGGAAACTACATTTTTCTTATTCTCTTTTTTAGTTCATCTTGTAGATGGTAAACAACTTCTCCTCCTTTCATCTCTTTTTTACTTGAAATGTGTTCGGTAAAAACCAAACTTGTCTTTAATTGCTGAGCTTTCAATCTATGCGATCGTCTTCAGAGTGTCTTTCCTCCTCTATCGGTCAAGAATGGTGGGGTCAGAATGAAAATGGGAATGAAAAATGATGATGATGATGATGATGTAACAAGTGTTGAAATGTGTGGTAGTGATAGACAGCGGTGAAGTCGATTTTTTAATTGACAATGGAGTAGAGGGCGTCTCATGCATTTTCTTCTTTCTTCTTCCTTTATTTCCTTCTATTTTTGAACTACCGGTATAATGGCTGGCGGCTGTGTTGTTCACTTTAGCGACCATCGTTTTCTTCTTTGTTTTTTCTCCTTTGTTTTTTTCTCTCTTTCTCTCTTCCTTCATTTTCCTTTTTTTATTTATGTTTTTATTTAGTTGCATAAATATATATAAATATACTAAGTCCTCCGTCAATATGGCATTCAAGCCTTTCAAGTATGATTTTGCTTATTCATTAACTTTCATTTTTAATTTGTATTTTATTTTTTTTTATTAGCATTTTGCTTGTGTGTGGGCACTTCGCCTCTTTTTAGTTTCAATTTTTTTCTTTATTCTTTATCTTCTTTGATTTAGTTGGGCACTTTGCCTCTTTTTATTTTATATATTTCTTTATTTATTCGGGGTTTAATTTATTTTTTAATCATGGGCACTTCGCCTCTTTTATTCATTTATTTATTTATTTACTTGGTTTTCCATTTAGTTTTGGGGGCACCTCGCCTCTTTGTATTTGTTTACTTAAGTTTTGGTTTAGTTGTTGATTTTTGTCACTTCGCCTCTTCTTAATTATATGTTTGTTTACTTAATTTCGTTGTTCTGTTATTTACAAGTATTTGCTTTGTTTTGCATTAATTAATTGTTAACAGATGGCATATTATTTAAATGTTTGATTTGTTTGCCCAATTCAAGATTTTATAGAGCTAACGGGATGCTCAATTTGTGAGGCTCCTTGTCGGCTTTATTCCATCTTGTAATTGGGCACTCCACCGTCCCTATTGGTCACTTGAAACCTGCATTATAATGTTCATTCTGGAGAGCCCTCATTTTCAGCTTCAGCTATAAATGGAAATGGTCAAGATGTACCTAAAAAATGTTTTCTATATACCTCCTACTGACACATTCACCACCCAAGTTCTACTTTTCAATTGCTGCCGCCTCCTTTTTTTACAGGAACCTTCATTGAGGACGGTATAGCTGTATGCATTCAAGAGAACATCCAGTCTCAAGATTTTCCTCCCTCAGCAAACGTCAGTTCTGAAGAACGAGAAAAGTGGATCACTTTCAGTCGTACCACCTTTGCGCGGGTGAGTGACTTGCCTTTTCTAAATGGTACTGCCAACAATTTATCTCCCCAAGCCCGCTGCCAAACATAAGAGATTATTACTCGTTCGTTTCCTAGAATGAACTTTTTTGGCATTGGCATTCTGTTTTTTTTCTGTTGTTTTCATTATCCCGTTGGGATCAGCCCTGCCCATGGAACATTTTTCACATTAATTTTGACACTAACTAAACTTCGGAATGGAAAAATATAATACTTGTAAAATCTGCATGTTTTATTGATAATTAAATTTTCATTCATTTTTAACATCATAGTAATCAAACTAATTGATAAAATAACAGTAGCTTTTTCAATTTTTCGTCTCTATAATAAAGTAGATGCAATATAAACCACACTTATTATTGAAGTAGTTCTGACATCTAAATGGATTAATAACAATGCATTTAATAAATCGAAAATTTACTTCTGTAGAACTGTTCTTCCTTATAATACCCGATCGAGAAGTTATCAAAATAAAACACTACATCACATTCTATAAAAAATCAAACCCATTGTGAATCAGGCTGATTATGATAATCTAAATTTATTATATAAGCAGCAGACAATATTTAAGGGTGACATAAATGGTTATCCTTTGCAAAACATCTGTGAAATATAGATTTAGTAATAAGCTATTAAGTTTTTTAACAATTTTTATCTATTTCCGAACCAAACTTAATTTCAGAAATTTATTAATAAATTCTTCGATTTATTTATTTATTTCAATAATCTATTGAAATTAAGGATAGATGACTAGTGTTATCGGGAGTGATTAACGGATCTTTAAATTATAACTTGAGAAAGCGTGGCTTGTTGCATCGGATTAGAACACGCGCCAATGCATGTGTTGCTTTTTGTTTTTGTAATAACATTGTAACTATTTGGCTTATTCTAACGAAGTTTGAAACCCTTATGTTGTTTTACATCCTCTTTCGAATGATATAATTGACAAAGTCCTCCCAAGGTTAGCACTGGAATTAGTTTGGTTGGCAATTACATCATAACAATTAGGCCGATTCTAACGAAATTTGAAACCCTTATGTTGTTTTACATTCCCTTTCGAATGATAGAATTGCAAAGGTCTTCCCAAGGTTAGTTCGGGAATTACTAAAGGTTTTGAAGGTCGTAAGGTCATAAATCAGAATAAGAGACAGCACGCGACTTTATGGTCAGCAAACCTTGTTAATAAATTCTTCAAGAGTGATTCATATCCTTTCCCAAACTCTACAACGCTCAATTGATTCATTGAGTCTGTAGCTACACCCGGGTCGATTCCATATCAGAAATTGAGTTCAATTGGTCTTTCGATTTCATTTCAGTTAATATATGTAGCGATCTTACTTATATTAAAATGTTTAAAATTCAAGGCGGAACTGTCATAACTACCAGGCAATGAATTATGCTTTGGAGGTTTTCCATGAAAATAATATTAATTAAATTTCTATTTACCCACCTCCAGGCCCATGTAACGTGTCTTATTTAACAGGATATGGACGGAGAACACTCACCTAGACGTTTGGGAAACGGCAACAGTCCTTGCCTTCCATAACCCATCCAGCCGAAGAAATTACCACTTAATTGCTCTTACTTCTGGTATATGCAAGATGATGGAGAGGATAGTGAATGCACGCCTTATGTGGTTTCTTGAGACAGGATTGCATATATCTCCATCACAATGTGGATTTTGGAAGCGCATAACACCGCGGACGTCATCATACGCCTGGAATCCTCGATATGCAATGCTTTGGCGAGGATAAAACACTTAGGAGTAGTGTTTTTTTGTTCTGGCCAAATTATACGATACAACCTGGTGGTATGGGATTTTGACAACCTTCCGCGGAATATCACTGACAGTACGGCTGTGAAATTTCGAATACAGCCCATTCTCATATGAAGAAGGCATCTCCAATGACGGTATCAATCGTGCCCTTAATAACACTGTAGCCAATGTAAACCTTCGTAGAGCTACCGGAGTCTTTTGATCTTCATCAATCCCGAGTCTGCAATGGGACATGGAAGAGATGCCATTGGATCTTAATAGGACGAAAATCATCATACGTCTCTACGACCGCATCTAGCGATTTCTCCGACCCCGACTGATGCTCTAAACGACCAAATGTACACCCTATTCGTGTCGCACCATCCATCTCGTGACCATTTGAAGTTAGAGTACGGCTACAGATGGAGGAGTTCGGGGTAAGGATGAACTTCATCTACTCACTTGCTTCTCTTGACATATTCTGGGAAACAACAATAAAGATCTGCCATGACAACATGGCAGATCTTTATTCCTTACCCACGCTGCAACACACTAGCCCCGGAAAATACATATATACATATGGCTCGAAATTCAGAGATTGAATCGGATCCTCGGTAAAGTCGGGCAACTACGTACATTCTTAAAACCTACCAAAAATCGCATCAATCTTTATCGTTGTGTGTTATGCCCTGAAACATGCAGTAAAATGGGTATACAATATTTAAAGTTCAAAGAAGTTGCTTATCTTCACACACTCCGGGAGCACCCTCCAATCATTAGAACAGATAATGGATATCTATCTAATCTTTTCAGAAATAAGAAGCTACTATGCAGAACAGCTTGCGATGGAATGAAAATCTACTTCTGCTGGGTTCCAGCACAGGTATGGATCACCGGAAAACAGAGGGCCAATGCAGCTGGAAAGAGTGCCTTCCTTTGCTCAATCAGACCCGCTAACTTACCAATACGCTGCGAAGATTACATCGTCATATTACGAGCCGCCATCTGAGAGTATTGAACGGCTAGATTGGCACTGATCACGCGCAGATTCCTAATGTAAATGGATTAATTACCCCCTTTACTGCAAAGATGGTATTGTTTCCCTCACAATTACCCATCTCATCGCGAATGCCCAACTTACTGTGAACCCCGACGAAAGTATCTGCCCAGTGAGAGGAGACACAACCCTTCCACAAGTTTTAGATAAGAATTTCCAATATTTATATCTGCATTTAAATAAATTCTACTTTTCTCAGTCATCACCGCATAATCACCATACCATACATCCACTTTTTCATCAATTCATCGCTTCAATCACCCCTGCACAATCACCTCACCATTCATATCACCCACCCATTGATATTAGATCGTTTTTTAACATAGCTATAGAAGCATAGATATTACAGCGTAATCCCCTCGCAGTGAGCGCCAAGGGACTTATACAATCTATCCATCTTACAACAGGATTTGGAGGAGAGATATACTAGACTAAATACACCAGCTTGTATTCAGAGGCCCTCTGGTCCATTTCATTAGAAACTTCCGGATTGGCAGACCCTTGAATTGGGAGTTCCATGGAGTGTACTCCAACACGTGTATCCATCATTAAGGGGTTACGGAGGGAAGCGTCTTAAGTACCACTTTGTTTATTATAACAATTAATGATTTACTCTTACAGAGCCGACACCTTATTAAGTGCTCAATATATGCGGATGACTTCGTAATTTTGCTCTCCGGAACACCCTTATCCGAAGTGTTGAACAACTTATAACAAGCGATAAATGTGGTTCATTATTTTGGGTACGAGCAAGTCTGGCTTTACTACCTCACCCGAAAAAAACCCTCGCCGTAACATTCACCAGAAGACAGAACACCATCCATTTATCCCTGTATTTACACCATTAGCCAATCAGAGGGTGCCATGGAAAGAGCATAATAGAGACCTAAAAAACGCTGTACTACAATACTCACCCTGTTAAAAAAAACTGTCCCACTTTCACTGGGGAGCGGACAGGAATACACTTTTACACTTACATTGAACCCTCCTCCTGCCCAAGCCATTCGACTTGCGACCGGAGCATTTAAATCCACATCAGTCAGCTCACTCTGTGCAGAGAGGGATACGCTTCTTACCAACAGCCCCAGCAAACTTCCGATCTCACACCAAGTATTCGTTTACATAATAAGTAAAAGCACACATTGAAACATTGCACTTATCAGAATCAGTTCTACTACCAGAGAAATGCACCCTAACTCTTTCATGGATGTTACCAACCCCTCTAATCTACTACAAAATACTTGCCACATCAAGATCAACAATTCCTTACAACACACGCACAAATGTTCAAGAACCACCAATCCAACCATAGAGCAGATCACACCATCTTTACCGATGGCTCAAAAACCATCGATGATGTAGCATGCGAGGCTGTCTTTTCCTCTGGAAGAAAAACGACAAAACTACCACCTTTCGCGTCAGTCTTGTCTGCAGAACTCATGGCCATCTTTTTGGCCTTACAATCAATTATATCTCGCTGCCATCAAAATTTCACAATATTTCCAGACTCACAAAGTCCTATGTCAACCTTACAATATAAAAGCACAGAACACCCACTAGCTATGAAAATCTTGGATGAAATGAATACCCTTACATAAAAGATAGTATTCTGCTGATGCCCAAGCCATATGGGCATCACGGGGAATGAGAAGCCTAACACAGCTGGCCAAAGTGGCAACAATAGCGCCCTTACTACCCATCAAACACACATACTATGAGGACTACAAAAAATTCTACAACAAGGCAGTAAGGAACGAATGACAAATGGAATGGCGTACTAATGGCCTCTACCATCTACGACGGATAAGAGATTCTATTGGTAGTTGGACCATTGCCTGCAGAAAATCCAGAAGAGAAGAAGTGGTTCTCGCTTGTGTTAGCCAGGCCAGATGAAAATTACCCACGCCTATCATTTTTCCACTTTCTCACAGACCTCCTCACTACACAACCTGCAAAACACAACACCATAGAACACCTCTTCATAACATGCCGAAAATATAGAACCACACGAACCCTAACATTAAGAAGAAACCCTACTCTAAATAAAATCCTAGAAAACAATCCAATGGGCGTGATGAGCTTACTCCATTACTTAAAGGAACCAAAACTTTTTTTCAATACTAAACATCAAACAAAAAACATAGGCTGAATAAAAGCATGCCTGGTTAGAATCAAATTAGGGCGAAAGAGGGCATAAAACTCATCAAAAAAATCATTTTTCCACCCAAATAACACAACCTGAAAATCACATTCTTTTCCCAGGCAAAAATACAGGCTTAAAAAGGACACGAAAAGAAGAATTTAACCTCCTGCAAAGGCCAATATGGACGACCTGGAGGAGTCTAAAAGGGTTCCACTTAGGGTTATCTCAGGTAGGGTAAAGCCGACTCTCCAAACGCAGGCATCAGCGTAATACTGCTGCCACTAAAGGATCAATACAATGACTATATCACGCTCTGTGATACAGAGAACCACTTAGACATGCTATTAAATGAAGAGACGATTAAGCAACTGAAGAACATCGGATTGGAAACAGGTCTACTACCAAATATGACCACAAAGACATCGGTAGTATGCTGCTACTTCGATCTGTGGGTTGAGGAGCTAATTTTGTCGAACAAAAAAATGGAAGAGGTGATAAAGCTCAAGAACTAGGCCAGCGAAGAACACAACCATTTGTTCAAAGTAATTTTTAGGAAAAAGAAATGGTCTCAAAAGCAGCGGAGTGTGGACGCCTGATATTTTATATCCGTTCAAATCCGTGTTAAATTAGTGCAGATTTATTAAAAAGTCAGCATTTCAAAAAACAACAGTGCATTCCTTCGCTGAATCCAAATATCGCGCTCTGAACATGTTTCTGAGTGCAGCCCCATTGTTGCATTGCACCAAAGTTGCCTTAAATACAAGGAGATAGTTGCTGAGGGCATTGAATCAAGGAGCACCATCTTTAGTATCATTAATTACTTTAAAAAGACTCGTTAAACTGCTGTCAATACGTTTTCTGGACGCCCAAGAACTTAAATGAACGCCAAGATCACCTCCTGGTAAGGTCCAAGCTCGAAGATCTGATTGCCTCCAATAGCTTGTTCACGATTGGAAACAAGCAGGTGTGAACGATCCATCGCGCACACTGAGGTGGAGGAGACCTTTCTACAAAGGTTTCAAGTTGAGAAGGGCTACAAAGAAGCCTCATCTCACCAGGACGAACCTTTGCAGGAAATATAAAGAATGGACTGTTGAAGAATGCGCAAAGTGATATTCTCTGATGAGGCTCTCTTCATCTCGTTCGGAGCTTCTGGAAGGTATCTTGTTAGGACGAGAGAAGGGGAGCGCTTAACGACTTTTGGATTGTTATTGAACAAAAATAGAATAATATCAGTTAAAATATCATCACAAATTTGGTCCCAAGCGTACCAAAACAAATTAAAGCAGTCCTGAAAAACAAGGGACAGCATTGTAAATAATGACTGTGCGCATCAATTAACTGTATTTATTAATAAAATGGGTTTGGCTCCTAAATTTCTGCGCATTTCACCTTCAAATTATGATACAAACATACGAAAACAAAATGCGACGTTTGATTAGTTCTATTATTTTTATTATCTAAAAAATATAATACTCTCAAAACTTTTGGCCACGACTGTACACCCAGTCTAGAAACGATAGCGTCAACGTGAGAATAAGAGGAATAGAGCATGCAGAAACAAGGGACTTAGAATAGTCCTTTATTGCCACTAAAATAAAAATAATTATAACCGGGGACTTGGTAGTGGCTGGCGCTTATCAACCTCCAAAATGCAAGGATCTTTCCGCACCTAACTTCATCAGCCATATTACTCAGAGCTCTAAATGCAAGGGGCCGTGAAACAAGGTACACAATAACCCCCGTTGGGGCAGGAAACACTCTGCAAACACTTCTACGACCAAACATTATACAGAGGGCCCTGATTTCCAAACTTACCTAACGAAACGGTCTGGGACCACTCCTGATATAATCCTAACAAACCCCAACTTCTATTTTAAAAATTGGAGAGGAAGTACACAGAGGAGAATTTTAAGTTGAGGTCCACTTCCGGAGATAGTGGAGGAAACCTCCATTTCGGACGAGGAAAACCAAACATCCGAGCAGGAATCCGAAGTTCTAAACAAATGACAATCACAACAACGAGAAGCCGACCTTACACAAAACGTAAGAATAAACGAAGAAGAGTGGAGCAACAAAGGGAGGGGCGACCTTTCAGAAAGGAAGAATACACAAAGGTCCTGAATTTTTTCAAACAGAAAGCGCCATGAGCAAGCGCGATAACTAAACTATACATAATAAACGCACCAAATAACATCCATGATGTAATTCTGAAAATCTATAATGCCTGCATGAACATGGGACTTTCCTCCTCAGTATTCAACAGGGCCAAAATTATCTTTCTCCACAAGCCAGGCAAACCAAAAGAATAAATAGATATTTACCGCCCAATCTCACTCCTAGATTTTCTCGGAAACACAATGTCTATATAGAACCTGTTCGCTTGGGAGTATGCTACTTTTTCAGTTAGGAGCACCAGGGCGGTGTCTGTGCCCTTTTTTGCGGAACCCATGCTGTTGGGGGTTATGCGCTCCTAATTCGCACAGTTGAGCTTGTAGCCTGTTTGCTAAAATCTTTTCAAAGATTTTTCCCTGTATCTCAAGAAGAGAGATCGGGCGATAGTTTGCCACCTGGTCCGGGGGCTTGTTTTCCTTCGAAATAAAGATGATTTTGACCATCTTGTATCCATTAGGGAAGTAGCTTGTATTCAGGGTAGCGTTCATTATGTTCGCCAAACCATAAATAATTTGCCTTGGAGCATTTACGAGGTTGTTCTTCGTAATCCCATACCAGCCTGGAGCCCTCTGCTTGAAGGACCTTATGGTGTTCAAGGTCTCTTCGACAGTTATTGGGCACCCGTGGTCAACCATCACTCTTTTCCCAGATACTTGCGGATGCGGGTGGGTTCTATGTATCACTGTGTCGAGGTTGTCGAGCAATTGGCTTCGAAGTCCTGGTCGAAGTAATCGTTCTCCTCAGGTGATATAGCGAAAATCTCTTGCCAGTGTGCTCCAAATTTCCTTTAGAGAGATTCTGGGTCCTCTATGATGTCGTCTCCATCTTTGATTTGGGTTCTGGGTCTGGGAGGCAATCCCATAATTCTTCGGATGTTATTCCAAAACTTTACAGGATTGCTCTCCCTGTCCAGCCTCCCAAAGATGTCATTTCAGATTATTCTTTATTTTTCAATTAGAATGTTTTGCAGTTCCACGCCTAGATGCCTCATTCTAGCTGTCCTTCCCCTATTGGTTTCTGTCCTGCCGATCTCATCATAGATTTCTCTATGTTCTCGAGCGATTTCTTTCATCTCGTCCGTCCACTCAGGTTGTGGGAGCATTTTATAGGAGATTCTGGGAACGCATCTCTCGTCGGCTTGAATTAGGAGATCGGTGATCTTGTTAATCTCCTCATCAATCTCTTCAAGGTTAGAGTCTCTCAAGTCAGTTGGTTGGTATGTACTGAGTATCTCTCTATATAGCCCCCAGTCAGCTTTCGCGTAACTTTTCCTAAGTGGAACGGGCTTGAGTATTGGAGCAAGCGAGATAGTGGTGAGAATCAGGATATGGTCGCTCGGTACCACTGGTCCGGGTTCAGTGACGATGTTGAAGGGGAAGTTTTTGGATGTCAACACGATGTCCGGTTTTTTTGCCGAACGTTGTGTTAAGAAGGTCAGGAAATCTGGCTCGGCCCTCTAGAGTCTGTCTCTTTCGAGAAGCAGCTCCAGGTTTCTTCCCCATTTGGTCAGTGCTTCTGTAGCCTGATGCACCGCATCTGGCATTAAGATCACCACCAAGCAATGATAGTTTCCCGCACCCAAAGAGGTTGTAGAAGTTAGGGATTGGCAGGTAATCTCGTCGTGGAGGTTGATAGGCAGCCGCTGCGGTCAGGTTTCCAACCAGGGTAGGTATTACTACCGCCACAAATGATTCATCTAGGTTTGGAAGTGTTTTGTATGTTATGTTGTTTCGGATCGCGATGGTAGCGCCATCGTATCGTTCCTGTGTGTGTTTTTTGTTTATGACTGTGTAGTTAGGTATCTTGATGCTGTTCGTGTTTGAGTTAATGCCGTGTTCAGTGATAAGAATTAGGTCGGGATCCACTTTACGAAATATGTTCCCGTAAGGAATGTGTTTACCTTCCCATCCATTAACGTCAATTGTGAAAATTCTTAATGTATTGTTATTGTTTTCTATGTTTGTGTCATCTCTTTCTTGTGTGTTTGTATGTGTCAGTTTTTCTTTTAGTGGTTTTTGTTGTGTGTGTATTCCCCGTTCCGAATTTTATTGAATTCTGCATCGCTTACGGTGAGGCAGGAGTCCTTATAAAGTTTTATTCTGGCCTTCATGAGTGCTGTATATACTAGCGCTTCTTGGTCTGGTGAGTTGTAAGACCATTTTAATAGGCCTGTTCTTACTCCTTCTATCATTTTCCCAACCTTGGAGTCTACTGGGAAGGAGGTTTCAGACTTTCTGAAGAATTTGATGTTGATTTCCTCGCCATCGTATTCCTTGATTTTCTTACTTTCCTTGCTCCTTGTTTTCTCCTGAATCTTAGGAGGCTGGGAGATCTCCTGCTCATCCTCGGATGGCGAAACCGAGATTAGGGTGTTACCTTCAGCCTGCTTGATTCGTCTGCTGCTCTTTTCGCACTCTCTTCCCTTTTTTTCTCGCTTCTATTCTTGGGTCCTTGTTTGGGGACCTATGTGGGGTTGGTTTCTGTTCCAGGTTTTTGTTCCTTATTTCAACTGCATCTCTTGGGAAAGCGGTCGCAGGTGCCTCTTCCTCTGTTCCGAATTGCATTTGGAGGACTTTCCCTGAAGGCGGGTTCTCCGGGAACCACATCTCTGCCAAGCCATTGTGTTTGAGCAAGTTGTTCATTTCTTTGGCAAAGCAGCCTAGGTTCGTTAGGTTCCGTACATGTGCATAAAGAATGAAAAGAAGGATTTTAGTGGAATTTTTGTCCTCCTTGCCGACCTTGATGTATGTTCTTGGAGCTGGGTTGTTAAAATCACTAATTGAAGGGGTGGCTTTAGTCGCTTGAGCGTAGGTGGTGTTGGACCTCCTAATTCCTTCCGCCCTGCTCACTTCCGCATTTCTTTTTAGCATTTCCTTGGGGGGATGGGGGGCAGGACATCGCCATTGCCCCATGTCTCTGACTGCAGTTAGGGCACTTTTCTTCTTTTGCCGGGCATTCGCACCAGCCGTGACCTTTTTGACTGCATTTGGAACAGGTTGGTTCTTGCTCCTTGCAATCCTTCGTGGTGTGGTGCTCCAGGCCATAGCATTTGAAGCAGATCTGCAGAGGGGGGGGGGGGGGAATTCTTCGCGCTCGATTTGCTCACCAGTTATCTTGGCGTTAAAGAGAAGCAGCCCTCTCTCTTTCGCCTTTGACGCCATTTCAATGTCCGTAAAAATGACCTTAAATACATGTTGGTAATCTGAATTATCTCTTTTATTTCTAAATTGATAATCTGGCCACTTTCCCCAATTCTGATTATTTTCTATTTCCTCCTTTATCTTCTCTTTAGAGTGCTGGCCGACCCATGGGTCCAGCCTTTTGCACACTACGCTCCTGTGCGCTTGAATTTAAGGAGGCGTGCTCGGTTGGAGGTTTATGTCTTTTAGGTGTTTATCTCTTCCTCCTTTGTTAGTGTCTCAATGTCTTTTTCGTGCTCGCACACTGCGACATATCCAGCAGGTGTGTCAATCAGCCTTAAAACTGTCACACAGAGCTTGCCGAACAGGTTCTTGTAGACTGTGCCCTTGTCCGGTTTGTCAAGGCCGCTAATACACCTTAGCGGGACCCTCGGGCATCTTTGGTCGCCATTTTGGTGGTGAGCACCCCTTGAAGAGGGGGCACACTTTTTTCTTTTGTTTTGGACTTTTATTTTTATTCGGGGACTCTCTATTACTTATGAGTTTCTGTTATTTTATTTGCTTGGAAATAAAATATTTGTTACCTTTTGGGAGAAGAGGGCCCCCTCCCCTTCGATAAACCACCACCTTAATGAATAAGGAATTTGCCTTTGGCTGAATGATGAAAATGGATGAGATGAATCCGGGTGGGATCCTCTCAGGGGTGTGATTGTATGGCGGACTTATTGACAACGCCGCCCTCCCCCGAGGGTGTTTTAATCGCGACCGCGTCCCAACATACCATAGAGACGGCTGTGATGACCAGCGGAGGTGGCAGTCCGTCCCTTGTCCGGAATTGTTTCTGACATTGTTATCGGCTGTGGGCTACTCCTCAAACCATCTTCCCCCAATGCCCCCAATTATGGCCGAGCTATTGCCCGGCATAGTTGGGACGAAACATGAATGGCAAACCCTTCTCACATCCGATGGCAGTTCACGCCGGGGGGCGTGGCCGTGGACTTAAACAGTCATCTGCTTAAGTGGGGCCACTAAAAGAGAGAGATGAAATTAGTAAAATGGTGAATGGTGATTAAAAATGAGTAATATCTATCTTTCTTAAGTACTCTCTTTCAATTTTTTCGGAGGCGTTTTGGGGAAATTTTTTCCCCAAACTTTCCCTCCTTTACCGGTTCTGAGGTAGTTGTCGGATGCTTCAAATCAGGAATTCAACGCAGTCTAAAGTGAAAGAAACTTCAACATCAACTTTTCTAGAGAAAGTGGGGAAAAGAGGGGGTGATTAGCTAAAAATGGACGGGGGAGGGAAAATAGTGCGGAAATGAAAGAAGCATTAGATTATTAGTTTAGGTGCCCGGTGTTCGGGCCAAGAAAACAATTTTTTAGGGATATTTATTCCGCCTTGGTTAAACGTACGTTAGAGAAAATGAGACACTCCTGTGCGTGGAATTTTTAAAATAGTTTTAATGTGCAATTCCAGCTTGTCGCTTGACTGTTGATGGCTGGCTTATCTTCATTTATTAATATGGCTTCTAAGATGTTAAGTCTCGCTTTATTAACCTCTTTTCTTTTAATAATGGTGTTATCAACGATCATATCTCTCGTTAGGTTAATATTATGTACACTCGCCATATGGTTCTTCGGCCCTCCGCTTTGTAGATGCATATTTAACCGTCTCGAAAGTGTGGTAGTTGTCATGCCAATATATTTCGAGTTTTTATAAAGCTTACAGTCTTTATCGGGGCAGGTGAACTCGTAAACTATGTTGGTTGATTTGAGATTCGAGGAGTTTGGGCAGGTGTTATTTTTCATCGGAAGATTGCTGGCTTTTGTTGTTTTATAATAGATGATGAGTTGGATTTATTCCGTTTGATTTTTAACATTGATGTTACGGTTAATAATCTCCTTGATGTTTTTTTATCTATTTTAAAGGCCGTGGACATCTGGTTTCTGTAATACACTTTGATGTTGCTGACTTCTCCCTGATTACTTTCAGTTTTATCCGCATGTTTGTAATGGTTATTTAAGAATGATTGGAGTTGTTTGTCAATCATGCTGTTTGAGAAACCATTATTCACGAGTATTTGCTTTACTCGTGCAATCTCTTGGTGGAAAAGTTCCCACGTAAAGCAGCATTTATAAGCTCGGCGGATGTATGAGCCGATTACGCTTATTTTGTACCTTTCAGTGCATAACTATCTGCATTGAGGCATCTTCCCATGTCCGTACTTTTCCTATGTACTTTAGTGATGTAGTTGCCATTGATGTTATGAACCTCAACATCCAAGAAAGGGAGTTTATTGCCCGTGCTCAATTCAAAGTGAATTTTAGCACGGAGTTCTCCTCAAAATGTTGCTTGATGTTAACGAGATGTTCTTTGTTTTGGACGTTGATGTAGATGTCATCTAGGTATCGGCAATATGTATGTGGCTTATTTTCCATGATTTCCAATAACCTCTGCTCGAGTTAACCCATGTAATAGTTGGCGAAGGTCGGCCATAAAGGTGACCCCATAGCCACTCCATCCACTTGAGTGTATAGATTACCGTCCGTTATCCTGAACGGCGCCTCTGATGTGCATGAACGTAATATGCTCCTTAAGATGTTTTGGTCAAGATTTGGAAGAGACATTGTAGGATGGTGGTACACGTTTTTTTATAATGATGTCGATGGTCTGAACGATAGGCAAGTTCGTAACAGGCTTTCTACGTCAAAGAATGATATTAGTCCTGACGGTCTTGTAGCGTGGAGTATGTCGATGAATTCCTCCGTGGATTTTATGCTATATTTCAAAGGGGTGTACAGTTTTATTAATGCATTTAGGGTTTTAACTAAACAGTCCGTAGGAGTCGTGACTTGAGAGATGATGGGCCTCAATGGGTTGCGCTGCTTATGATTTTTTACATTGCCATACAGATAACCTGGTGTGTAATCACCGATGATTTTTTGGAAGTGAAGTCCCTCGATGAGTTCATTGGCTTTAGTTATTTTGTCTGTTTATTTTCTTTTTTAAGTCATCTGTTGGATCTTTTTTCAAGCGTTTAAATTTAGTGGTGTCACTTAAGATGGTATTCAATTTGTTGTTATATTCTTCTTTGTTGAGAATGACGTATATGTTGGATTTGTTAGCTTTTCTTAAGACTATTTCTTTGGTGTTTTTTAGAGAGCTGATGGCCTTACGTATTTCTGGTGTTATAAGTTTGCTGCCCATAAAGCATCTTCGTTTGGTGGCTTCTGCGCGTAGTTGGTCTTTTAGGTTGGAGTTAATTTCAATGATGGCTTGATCTTGTAGCTTCAACATCGATTGGAACAGGGATTCTAGTTGGATCGAATTTGGCTTGTAGGTGGCAATTCAAACCGAGGTTAAGGGCTTCTATTTCACTACGCGCAGAAGCCACCAAATGAAGGTGCTTTACGCCTCCTGGACAATAAGCAAGGAGAGGGGAACAGTCCCGGCTAAATCAGCCTCACGCGCACTCCGCCCACGACAATAGGCGGCCCTCAGCGTGACACAATTAAACGTGCGCAGTTGGAACGGTATAAGCCATACTGTAACCAACTGGGTCATAAACACACAAAGACCTGACATAATACTCTTGAACTCGACCAGTCCACATCCTCCCAACAACATACGCTGCATTGCAGGTTACCACATTTACCTATTTCCACAGGCGCCGCACCTAGGATCAGCGATCCTAGTAAAGCGCTCTATACACCACTCCCTCATCCAAACACAAGATGACTCTTTTCTAGCCTGCAAGGTACAGACAAGCTCCGGCCCCATCCTAGTGGTCACACACTACAGACCTCCACGCCTATAATTAAACATAGAAGGCCCACTTCGGGCTCTATCAAACCACAACCTTCCTATCTTCTTTGCGGGGGACCTCAACGCCTTCCACCCAACACTCCTTTCAAAGACTACGAATGATGCAGGAAGGTACCTAGCCGGTGCCTTGCGGCGATATCGCTGCGAGCACATCGGCCCGGCCTTCCCCACATCTTTCGGTACTCGTGGAGGTACCATGTATCCGGACGTGGTCTTCCGCAACAACCACGCTACACGCTTTTACACGCACATCTCACCGGGTCCCCACGTACTCTCTGACCACATACCGATATGCCTTATCATATCCACATCTCCCATATTCATACCCACACCACCTCTCTTCGACTACAAAAACACGAACTGGGAAGAGTTCAAGAGAATCATAACAGATAACACGCCACAAAACCTCAACCTGGACCACACCAATCCAGACCTGTTAGATGACCACTGGAACTCAATCATAAACATTATAACTACAGCACGTGACCTACACGCATAAAACATTTCACATTTTCCAAAAACACTCAGAGGCTGATCCTACAGTACAATAATCACTACACTAGAGGCCCACGACAACACAATATCAATCACTTACGTGCCCACATCCTACAGTGTGTGCAGCTAGATAGGAATCGGCAGTGGAGAGGGCTCGTCCGCATCGCGGACGACAACCCGTTGCACTAACCCTTCCTTCTTCTGGCGGCACGTAAAAAAGTTGATAGGCACTGATTTACCCAAACCCATCACCCTCCAAGTAAACAACCAAACATTCACAGACATTAATGTCATCCTCGACGCATTTAGGTCCCACTGGGACACAGTACATACACACAACCCACCTAAAGCACATGTGTGGTAGCACTTCCAGGAAGTCCAGGAGTGGTGTCGGGCCCACGCTCACAAGCTAAGGCCCGCCCACCAGATACGAATAGAGATGCTCTATTACACATCCACACTGAATACTCTCATCACCGTCGAGGAAACAAAACACTATATTAAAACAACACTAAAACGTGTCCCCGGCCACTCCGGGCTACCAGCCACACTAATACACAACCTCCCCGCAAACATATACCCCACACTCACACACCTATTCAACTCCTCACTAGCCTCAGGCCACTTCCCTAAAATATTCAAAGTCTCTCACAATATACTTCTACACAAAACGAACAAAGACCTCAAACACCCAAACAATTACAGGCCTATTCTTCTATTAGAGCACCTAGGCAAAATACTCGAACGCATGATCAACTGCCGACTACGGGAATACCTGGAGAGAGGGACTGGTTCTCCCTCCACCAATATGGATTCAGGATCGGCCGGTCCACTCAGGCGGCCGTGACCATCGTTCATGTTAGAATACAGAAAAAAAACGCCAGGTACATTAAAAGACACACTGCATCAGCAAGGACATGGAGAAGGCCTTTGACAAAGTGTGGCACGAGGGACTCCGTTGGAAACTCGCCAACAATACGGAGTTACCTCTCTGCACAAGAAGGCTCCTCTCGCACTAGCTCACTGAACGGAGATGCCACATAAAATACAACAATACCCTCTCACAACCCTTCACACCACGCTCAGGTGTTCCCCAAGGAAGCTTACTGGCAGCCACACTATACATTATGTACACAAACGACACCCCACGCCAAGCCGAAAACTGCTGTCACACATACACAGTGTCCTACGCCGATGATGAGACCCTTCTCGTCAGTGGCCGTGGACCAGAAGAAATCGCGCTACACGCACAAACAATACCAGACGATAAGACAGAATACGAGGATAAATGGCTGATTTCCACGAATCCTCAGAAGACACAGATGACACTCTACGGTGCAAGAGATCACTTCATGCACAACCTATAAATCTTCTCACACTAACCCTCCCTTCTTCTGGCGGCACGTAAAAAGGTTGATAGGAACTGATCTACCCAAACCCATCACCCTCCAAGTAAACAACCAAACATTCACAGACACTAACGTCATCCTCGATGCATTTAGGTCCCACTGGGACACAGTACATACACACAACCCACCTAAAGCACACGCGTGGTAGCACTTCCAGGAAGTCCAGGAGTGGTGTCGGGCCCACGCTCACGAGCTAAGGCCCGCCCACCAGATACGAATGGAGCTGCTTAAATACACATCCACACTGATCACTCTCATCACCGTCGAGGAAACCAAACACTATATTAAAACAACACAAAAAACGTGTCCCCGGCCACTCCGGGCTACCAGCCACACTAATACACAACCTCCCCGCAAACATATACCCTACACTCACACACCTATTCAACTCCTCACTAGCCTCAGGCCACTTCCCTAAAATATTCAAAGTCTCTCACAATATACTTCTACACAAAACGAACAAAGACCTCAAACACCCAAACAATTACAGGCCTATTCTTCTATTAGAGCACCTAGGCAAAATACTCGAACGCATGATCAACTGCCGACTACGGGAATACCTGGAGAGAGGGACTGGTTCTCCCTCCACCAATATGGATTCAGGATCGGCCGGTCCACTCAGGCGGCCGTGACCATCGTTCATGTTAGAATACAGAAAAAAAACGCCAGGTACATTAAAAGACACACTGCATCAGCAAGGACATGGAGAAGGCCTTTGACAAAGTGTGGCACGAGGGACTCCGTTGGAAACTCGCCAACAATACGGAGTTACCTCTCTGCACAAGAAGGCTCCTCTCGCACTAGCTCACTGAACGGAGATGCCACATAAAATACAACAATACCCTCTCACAACCCTTCACACCACGCTCAGGTGTTCCCCAAGGAAGCTTACTGGCAGCCACACTATACATTATGTACACAAACGACACCCCACGCCAAGCCGAAAACTGCTGTCACACATACACAGTGCCCTACGCCGATGATGAGACCCTTCTCGTCAGTGGCCGTGGACCAGAAGAAATCGCGCTACACGCACAAACAATACCAGACGATAAGACAGAATACGAGGATAAATGGCTGATTTCCACGAATCCTCAGAAGACACAGATGACACTCTACGGTGCAAGAGATCACTTCATGCACAACCTATAAATCTTCTCACACTAACCCTCCCTTCTTCTGGCGGCACGTAAAAAGGTTGATAGGAACTGATCTACCCAAACCCATCACCCTCCAAGTAAACAACCAAACATTCACAGACACTAACGTCATCCTCGATGCATTTAGGTCCCACTGGGACACAGTACATACACACAACCCACCTAAAGCACACGCGTGGTAGCACTTCCAGGAAGTCCAGGAGTGGTGTCGGGCCCACGCTCACGAGCTAAGGCCCGCCCACCAGATACGAATGGAGCTGCTTAAATACACATCCACACTGATCACTCTCATCACCGTCGAGGAAACCAAACACTATATTAAAACAACACAAAAAACGTGTCCCCGGCCACTCCGGGCTACCAGCCACACTAATACACAACCTCCCCGCAAACATATACCCTACACTCACACACCTATTCAACTCCTCACTAGCCTCAGGCCACTTCCCTAAAATATTCAAAGTCTCTCACAATATACTTCTACACAAAACGAACAAAGACCTCAAACACCCAAACAATTACAGGCCTATTCTTCTATTAGAGCACCTAGGCAAAATACTCGAACGCATGATCAACTGCCGACTACGGGAATACCTGGAGAGAGGGACTGGTTCTCCCTCCACCAATATGGATTCAGGATCGGCCGGTCCACTCAGGCGGCCGTGACCATCGTTCATGTTAGAATACAGAAAAAAAACGCCAGGTACATTAAAAGACACACTGCATCAGCAAGGACATGGAGAAGGCCTTTGACAAAGTGTGGCACGAGGGACTCCGTTGGAAACTCGCCAACAATACGGAGTTACCTCTCTGCACAAGAAGGCTCCTCTCGCACTAGCTCACTGAACGGAGATGCCACATAAAATACAACAATACCCTCTCACAACCCTTCACACCACGCTCAGGTGTTCCCCAAGGAAGCTTACTGGCAGCCACACTATACATTATGTACACAAACGACACCCCACGCCAAGCCGAAAACTGCTGTCACACATACACAGTGCCCTACGCCGATGATGAGACCCTTCTCGTCAGTGGCCGTGGACCAGAAGAAATCGCGCTACACGCACAAACAATACCAGACGATAAGACAGAATACGAGGATAAATGGCTGATTTCCACGAATCCTCAGAAGACACAGATGACACTCTACGGTGCAAGAGATCACTTCATGCACAACCTATAAATCTTCTCACACTAACCCTCCCTTCTTCTGGCGGCACGTAAAAAGGTTGATAGGAACTGATCTACCCAAACCCATCACCCTCCAAGTAAACAACCAAACATTCACAGACACTAACGTCATCCTCGATGCATTTAGGTCCCACTGGGACACAGTAAATACACACAACCCACCTAAAGCACACGCGTGGTAGCACTTTCAGGAAGTCCAGGAGTGGTGTCGGGCCCACGCTCACGAGCTAAGGCCCGCCCACCAGATACGAATGGAGCTGCTTAAATACACATCCACACTGATCACTCTCATCACCGTCGAGGAAACCAAACACTATATTAAAACAACACAAAAAACGTGTCCCCGGCCACTCCGGGCTACCAGCCACACTAATACACAACCTCCCCGCAAACATATACCCTACACTCACACACCTATTCAACTCCTCACTAGCCTCAGGCCACTTCCCTAAAATATTCAAAGTCTCTCACAATATACTTCTACACAAAACGAACAAAGACCTCAAACACCCAAACAATTACAGGCCTATTCTTCTATTAGAGCACCTAGGCAAAATACTCGAACGCATGATCAACTGCCGACTACGGGAATACCTGGAGAGAGGGACTGGTTCTCCCTCCACCAATATGGATTCAGGATCGGCCGGTCCACTCAGGCGGCCGTGACCATCGTTCATGTTAGAATACAGAAAAAAAACGCCAGGTACATTAAAAGACACACTGCATCAGCAAGGACATGGAGAAGGCCTTTGACAAAGTGTGGCACGAGGGACTCCGTTGGAAACTCGCCAACAATACGGAGTTACCTCTCTGCACAAGAAGGCTCCTCTCGCACTAGCTCACTGAACGGAGATGCCACATAAAATACAACAATACCCTCTCACAACCCTTCACACCACGCTCAGGTGTTCCCCAAGGAAGCTTACTGGCAGCCACACTATACATTATGTACACAAACGACACCCCACGCCAAGCCGAAAACTGCTGTCACACATACACAGTGTCCTACGCCGATGATGAGACCCTTCTCGTCAGTGGCCGTGGACCAGAAGAAATCGCGCTACACGCACAAACAATACTAGACGATAAGACAGAATACGAGGATAAATGGCTGATTTCCACGAATCCTCAGAAGACACAGATGACACTCTACAGCGCAAGAGATCACTTCATGCACAACCTATAAATCTTCTCACACACACCAGACATGAAACATCCAAACCCAACAAGGCTCGAATACACACAACATACAAAAATCATTGGGGTAACATTTGACAAGACCCTCAGATTCAATATACACCAGAACATAACACAAGCAAGAGCCTCACTTACAAACGCATCTCTGCGCAGGTTCTACCCTCCGGGCAAAAAACTACAATTACACCTATACAAAACAATCGTGCGACCTATTCTCACGTACGCCCCACTGTCACTCGTAGCCGCGAGTAACACGTGGAAGCAGAAGGCTCAGCGCATTCAGAACTCTGCTCTGAAGCGCGCTTGCCACTATCCCCTGTACACAAGAATTGCCACACTACACGACAACAACAAATTAGCACTCCTCAACACATATGCTCACACCAGACTCACAAAACAACTCGGGAAACTCTCCAGAAAAAACTATACACGGCACTTCATGTAAGACGGTATGCGATGGCACCCTGATACCCCGCGGCCCATGACCACCCGAAACCTATACCGTTCTTCGCATAAGCTAAAGGCATCATGAATAACGCGTTTCCGACTAAGCAGACATGCTCTCCTTCCTAACCAACCTCCAACCGTAGTCCAGTCACGAACACGTCGATACCAACCTAACCACACCACGCATCGGTGTCTAGCCACCGACCTATCAACTCTTCCTATCCCCTCTCAAGTTATTTCCGCAACCTTTTCCTCTACGACTGCTTGTTCACCTGTGTTACACAGTGATGCCTCTCTGTCCTTTCTATGCACAAACTGAAAAAAAATGTTTTCTTTCACTTTACTTTCTGCCAGATCTTCACTCCACTCATTACATCGGTAAAGGAGGCAAGAATATTTCAAAACGCTCCGAAGATGATCGAATAAGATCGAAAACTTAGCAATTTTATTTTGGTTTTTACCAAACACATTTATTTAAAAAAGAGATGAATACTGGACAAGTAATCCACCATCTACAAGATGGTATAAAAAGATAGTTAGAAGAAGAGAAAGTTGCCAAAGGAAATTAATTAAGGCAAAATACATAATGGTCTTCAACAAAATTTGCATTCAAGAAAGACTGCTACCCAACTACACTCATATATATATATATATATATATATATATATATATATATATATATATATATATATATATATATATAATTATATTATAGATTAACTTACCTTAGTCCGAAACATTTTTTAAAAAGTGACTTGACTAATTTATGCAATTGTACATACGTCTCCAAAGAGCGGGAAGGTGCATTTTACTCCTACCTAGAAAACTATTCTTCGCTCTCTTACCATGATATAATCCGGGTGGTGCTTTCTCCTGACGTGCGCCTTCAAGTTCTCCCTATTGATCATGTTGCCCTTAATAACATAATTCTTCTCCCATTACTTAATGGCTAAGTACTATTCCAGGTAGGACCACTGGTGAACGGGCTGGTCCACAGCCTCGAAGTCGTTCTCCTCAACCCCTAGCGTGTAAGGGAATATGCCTTTGTATTGGCTGGATATTTTAATGTGAAGTAACTTGAAGCAAGAGTCAAGATTAGTTGAGTTGAGCGTATGGGCAAAGATGACGATGCTGTTAGGAACGGAAATGGACGTCAGCTGTGGTCGCAGTTGGGCGCACGCTATTGGTTGCTGGCAATTGAAACGGGCAAAATGCGCGCGCCATTAGCATGTGATTCATATGGCTTGGCACGCGTTCTTGGATGTTGGCTACTCAAGCTGCCAATAGTGGGTTCTGATACTAATAAATCCAAGGGAAGAACAACTTAAACCTCTCACCAGTTTCCCACAGAGTGAGGTCGACGCGCTTCAATGGCAAGAGACTGTCAAATTCTCTCACACCCCTTAAGCCCTAGTAAACATAAGGCAACCCATTTTGTCCACACCCAAGTCCCATCATAGTGATACACTCTACCCCATTCTTGCCATTAAATAACATTACCTTGCTCTTTTCTGCATTCACTTCTAGACCCTTCCTCTCACACACCCTTTCAAAAGATTCGATCAGCATTCCATGTCACTCTAAGCCACCAACATCATGTCATTAACATAAACCAAAAAAAAGTGACCCATCCTTCGCCAGCCTTCATCAATCACTCATTAGCACAGCCAAACCTACAAGAAGCCTCTTAGAACTGCTCGCACGCGCGGGACCAAGACGGCTGCAGCCTCCCTCTTTCTCACTCCCGCCCTATCCACTATTATCACAAATATATATATATTCCACATACACACAGTTTAAGTTACTTACACGTCTATCTTCTTCCATGGTGCTCCAGTCTATCTCTTATCACTTCAACCAATATATATACGTTCTTCTACAAAAGTGATCATTTTCGATCATGTCCCTTAGTCTCACCATATGATACTCACCCTACCAATCCCCCCTGACTTATATTTCTCCCCCCATTATCTCCTGCTTTCCATTCTCCACATTATCTCCTCAAAAAGACCTGTTTTCTTTTTTAATCATTCCTATGGAGGGGTGTAAGGTGGAGGCCGATGTGCCCTTCCAGCCTTAACACTTGCAGCTTGCTTTTCTGGCCTCAATGCGTGCAAGAGAATCTAAGGTTTGATTGCTTCCCCATTGTAGAGGTATAATAGTTTAGCAAAAACTGTTATGAACTAGCGAGTGTATATATGTATCGAGGCCTCCCTCTTGGTGAGGAGAGCTAAGGTAGTAATAACGAAAGACATCTGGGTTCAGCTTTGCCCCTCCGATGTTCTCCGGTAACATAGGAGAACGGTCAAAATGGTAAATTTCAGGAGAAGGATTCCTGACCTCAGTCAAAAGGCAGGCCCTTCGAGGGTGTACTTATAAACAATCCTTTCATAAGTGCAAACTGCCGATTTCGTATTACGTGCTCCCCTAAGTTCAAAATGCCGAGTAGAAAAACAACCGACACAAGAAGGGAAACTCCAGTGGCATCCCATCTTCCCATCTGTAAGTCCCCCACACCCCCATTTACCCCGTGAGGTTAATTGAAGTATAAAACAGGTTGACACGAGGAAAGGAGGCTTTTTGTTCGTTCCCACCGAAGAGACAAGAAAGTCACCAGTTGACAGAAGATTTTCGAGTTCGACAAGAAAACTCAAAAATCACCGGTACAAAGTTATTGCAAGTTGAAGAGAACTTGCAGTCCTTGTACAATACTAGATTGTACCAAGGAAGCTCGCCGCCGTTCGAGCCCCAAGATTATTGAGTATCAATCTTCATAGCTTGAGGACTCCAAATCTTATTCTATTTGAGTTTGACAACTCCAAACTAGATAGATTTCACATCCAAAATAGAAACTCTATAAGCGATACCCAAATTGCTAGAAAAGAATATAAACATATTCTAACCTCTTCTGAAGGAAACCTTTTCAAGGTCATAAACGTCCGAGAACCCAACCGCCTCATCAGCGTCTTTGTTTTGATTCTCTTACGCCAACTCGAAATTCCGTGTGACGTCACTCGTGCACCTTTAGGCCGGAGTAACGCCATCTTGGGAGCAACCTGCAAACTACTCGAGCTACTCATCTCAGGGACAAAATCCACGAAGATATTCTTACTGGAATCGGGTATTAATCTCTATTACCTTATGTAAGTAAAGAATAATCCTGTTGTTTATGTCTCCGTGCATAAAAATTAGTTTATTGGATGTCTGGCTAATGACAAAGATATTAACTTAAAATTGTTCGCCCGTAAAATTCTATCTAGAATTGAGCCTCGAGAGCTCACTAAGTAATCTCATTTTCTTTTTATACGTGTATTAGATCTGTAGGTTTTAATGTTATTTAGTGAGAAGGTTTATGTTCATTAAAGTATATTTTTTTCAGTAAAAGCTCTGTTTTGATTATCCTCGAACGAGTTGAAGTGGCAATATTTGATAAAGTCAAGAAAGAAACCCCTTTATTCATTCCCTAGAATAAAATAAAGTTTAGCACTCTTAGAGATCGATCCTCAAGCAATCACCGAGGCACGAACTTACGCCTCAAGTCAAAATTTATTTGGTTTATTAACTATAATAAAACAAATAAATATGTATATATATATATATATATATATATATATATATATATATATATATATATATATATATATATATATATATATATATAATCTCAGCTAACCCACGACAACCATATTTTCACTTTTCTCTACAGCCTATGCACTTTAAATTCGAGAGAGCCCCTTGACTCCTTTCCTCGAAGACTCTTTTGCCAGTTCATCTTTGTTCTCCTTTCTCACCTCCTCGGGATCCTAAATGCCGTATTCTCATCTGGATTTTTAAACAAAACGATTACAAATGCATTGTTCTTCGTCCAATTCTAAAGAATCCAAACGCCCCGGAAGTCCTTGAAAGGCTGATGTCGACCATAGCAATTCCTCCTCCGACATTGATGAAATCTTCCACTCTGGTTTCAAGGCTAGTCGCAGTACTGAATCTGCTCTCCTAAGTGCAACTAAGCTCACCGGGCCCAAAATAAATCAGTCAATTAGTTTAAACTACAGGGACCTGTAGTTAACATTAAACAAGGAGAATCGGGAGGTTACTACCAAGGAAGTGTGTGACGGGGTTTATAGATTTCGTACGCTGTGTGTAAAAGGGGCGCGAAGCATATGTTATTGAGTGGAAAAAAAGGAGTGTTGCATTTGGGAGCGTTAAAGGCGATCCTATCAAGGATGTAACAGAATTTGTAGGTGTATCTACGAGGACGGTCATACGGGTCTACCTGCAATGGCAAAATCCCCAGTGTTTAGGAAATCCCTGCCAGAATTGTGCCCTAATGACGATACTGACGGATCGGGACTGCCAGTATGTTTCACGACTCGTGGCTAAAATTCGGTTCGCTCAAGGCATGAATTGAAGCAAGAAGCCAACGCCGGTCCTTTGGCATCCATTACTGGCAACAAAACTTTGCATGGAACTGCATATAATGAACATATGGAACATAGTGGCACGCAAGCTGCCTTTGATCATTTGTCCCCACAAAGTTACCCGACTACAGTGTGCGAGAAGATACAAACAGTGGAACGTGGGGACTGGAAACGCGTTATCTGGTCAGACGAATCACGTTTCTGATTGTATGTGAATGATGCCCGGTGTCGTTTTCATGACTTCATGAGACCTTTAAGGAAGACCTCGTGTAGTAAGGTGCGGTTCAAGCTGGATGATGTTCCGTGATATAGTGGGGGTGTTTTAATTATGCTGAAATAGGTCCTTTGGTTGGAGTGAAAAATAATTTAGACTAGTATGCCTACATCGAGCTGCTAGACGACAGGATTTTATCATTTACCCTTCATCTTAACGCGGCCCATATCATTGCAATCCCTGTCTTGAAGAATGATAACTCCCACCTTCAATGGGACTAGAACTTGGACTCTCTGGCATGATGAATATTCAGAAATAATCACATCTAGATTGGCCCACAAAATCAGCGGATCTGAACCCACATCGAAAATCTATGGGACTACCTCGACCAACGTGTCAAACGTCATAGACGGCATTCAAGCAATCTGACCAAATTGCACAATTCTTCGATGCAAGATTGGCTAAACATTAATGTTTCCTACATCGAAAACTTTATCGTCAAATTGCAGCCGTTATCCAAACTCGTGGACGTATTACACGCTATTAGGGACCCTCCCGCTCCAGTTGACTAATTTTTTGTCCGGTGACTTTAACAATTTTCATCGAGATTCTGATGCTGGTCAGTCTTCCAGTCACGTACATTTTTATCTCATGGCAGTGTTTTACGATGTTGATCACGCTGTACTAGATCATCCCCCCCCCCCCAAATGCCGATGAGATCTTTCAGTCTGGTGTCAAGGGAGAAAACAGCACTAAATCGGCTCTCCTAAATATAACGGACTGCCTTCGCCGTTCGGCCGGCACAGTTCATACTTCCATTCTGATATTTCTGCACCTCTTCGCGGTATTTGACACTATTGACAACACTGTTCTTCTTCACTGCCTACGTGAATTTCTAAGTGTCTCTTGAGCTGCTCTCAACTGGTCCCACTCGTAACTTTCATCTCGTATTCAATCTATCCATATTGGTAATGATGTTTCTCTGCCGGCAGAGGTGCGTTTTGATGTTCCGTAAGGCTTGGTTCTCGGTTCACTTCTGTTTCACATCTATTTTCTTCCTCTTGATATTCTTGTGTCATCTTGGTGCATCATTTCATTTCTATGCTGACGACAGGCAAGCAATTTTCTCTCTGGGTTGTCGAGAGACTTGCAGCCGACGAAAATTTGGCAAAGAAAATTATCTTTAGTGCGAAGCCTACTTCAACTTGACTGGATTTGTCAATAAACAGAACTACCGGATCTGGAGAAATAAAAATCCTCGAATAATTCAAGAGCGTGAAATGCCGCCACTGAAAGCGACTGTTTGGTGTGTTTTTTGGCAGGTAAAGTGCTTAGACCGTTTTTGTTTAAAGATGATGAGGGGAATGCATTTACAATTAATGGCGAATGTTAGCGAGACAATATGGCCAAACTTGGTAGATACGGCGATTGGACAACCTCTGGTTTCAGCCGGATGGACTGATCTGCCGCACTACATGCCTAACGAGTGATATCCTTCATGGTGACCAAGAATGGCCACCAAAGTTCTGCGATCTTACCCCTAGTGATTTCTTCTTATGTGGGTATGTGAAATCACATGTATACGCCAACAAACCACGCACAATTCCTGAACTCAAGACTGACATCAGGCGTGTGATTGGAGGCATCGAGCCACACATCAGAAAGAGTTATCGGAAATTTGCAGACTCAGTGCTGGTGGACGCAAAATAAAATTAATTATTGACCTTTCAAATTCGGCGCTCTTTATGTAACACCCTTTACATTTCATTTCCTTCAGATCATCTGTTGAAACTCTCAGAAATTTACTATCCGCTTATAACATTATCACATAATACCTTCCAGACAACTTTACTAAGCTAAATCCCAAATTATTCCTCCATCCCTATCTTACATTTATCGCATCACACAGCTCTTTTTTCATACAGTTAAAACTCAAGACGTCAGCTTTGATAGCCAGTTATCTCTCGAAACTCATGTTGCTAACGTTTGTAAATCATCGCTCTGCTTTCTCCGTAATATCTACTACATCGGTTCATACTTTGACTAGAAGAGTTTTAACTACAAGAGCTTTCACTTTCAGATTGCATTCCGTGGCTTTGTCCCCTCCCACTTTGACTACTGCCACTCCCTTCTTGCTGGATCACAGGCCTCCACTCTTTGACATCCCCAAATGGTTATAAACATTACATACCGCCCCTCCCCCCCGGACGTCTCTCTCGTGTAACCTCCTTTCTTCATGATCTACAGAATCATCGTTAAGGTCCTTCTTACATATCAGTCCTCTTCACTTGACTCTATCCAGCCCCCAGAACTCTGCGCTTGGGCTCTGCTCCACTAATGATAGTTCCTGGAGGTCGTCTATGCCGCATAGGTGATCGTGCTTTCGTTATATTTACCCCGTGAACGTGGAATGATATGAGTCATGTGATGGGCTTATCCCCTTGCCTTGGTGCCTTCAAGTGTGCCTTGAAAACCCATCTCTTATCTCTAGCTTTTTCTTAGTCGATAGACTAAGGACCATACCATAGATAAATTCCTGATTCTGTTACTTCCATAGTCGGGCGAAAGTCAGCGCGGTTGTTTGCCGCTATGCCCGCCAGGGGGCGATTCCAGTCATTGTTACGATTTACTTTGGATGAGACGCTGCTGCCATCTAGGAAAGTTTTGAAATCATAAGTTAATTGTATTTATTTGCCGTTGTAGACGTGTCTTCTCTAGTACTTGTAAGTAGTGAAGATGTGGACTCCTGCTATTTAAGTGAATAAGTTATAATGTGTGTTAAATAAGGAAAGCCAGCATATGATACATATATGTTGCTTGGGAAGGGACGCTATAATGATCTAGAAATTGCAAACTTAGCCTTAAGCCTCACAATGCACGCGTTAATTTCTAAAATAACTTAAAATTTATAGGAATAATTACGTAAATAATACACTAATTTAAATTAATGGTGCATTTGCGCTACAATAAACTTAACTATTATCGAATGATTTTTTTATTCATAATATTGTATACGTCTGTAAACAAAAGAGGACGATTAGGCTAAGCAAGATTGCGATCGGCTAAAATTGTCAGAAATGACGTCTTTGAACACATTTTTTTAATACGGCAATAGCTCCTCCATTCGGCAAAATTATTCTCAAATATATATTTTTTATTTTGATTTCGTTAACCTTGTATCGGCCGATATATCTGTTATCGGCTAATTGCATATCGGTGCAACCCTAATCTATGGTATTGTTTATCCATAGATAACTGTTTATCATAACTGTGATATTAAAAGGCGTGACTACGATGCGCACCCTAAACTACACCTTCACCGATGCCTTGGGTTGATCAAATCATCTCTGGCTAATTATAACGGTAAAATTATATTTTATTGTCGTTTATCATCATCACTAACTCTATAATTTAAGAAGGTATTTTTTTTAGTATTTGAATAATAATTTCATCTTAGTTTGGTTATGACTTATGTTTTTTATCAAAGTTATTTCTAATAATTTTTTTATAATATAAAAAAACAAAATGGTGAAGTTCAGAAATAAATATAAGTAGCGAAATTTTGCGAATTTTTTAAAACCCAAATGAAGTTCAGAAAATCTATTTATATATCTTCTTCTATAACTATATTTTAGCAACGTGATATTTTGAAAGGGGGGTGGGGAATTTAGTTTAGTGTTCCTTTTTAAAATTATTATAATTGGCGAAGTTCAGAAAATTTATAAAAATTTAACCAAGGCTGCTTTTTTTTAGATTTTAAATTTTAATCTTAATAGCGAAGCACAAGCTTCCCCCGTAGGGGGGGAGTGGCGAAGCCATTGCCTGGTAAATTTATGAAACACGGGTTCAAAGACAGCAATAAAATCTAATTAATAATACTGTACTGTTATTCATATGATTACAAATGGTGTATTACCTTGCCAGAAAGGCCCGCAGCCTCCTAAATTGTGTTTCTTGTCAGGAGGCTTTGGTAGAAGGCAACCCCCTTATGCCTTCAGTGCAGGTGGCCGATCCTGACAAGCTACCAGAAACTTTCAGAGAGATGATTGAATTCCAGGACCGCGGCGATCTCCTCTACCCCTCAAGCGAGTGCATCCACATGGCCATGATGGCCGTGGAAGTCTTCAAAGCGTTTACAACACCAGGCGAAAGGAGGGCCAAGTTCCTGGCGGCCTACTCTTCAGAAGAAGTGTTCATGAGTGTCTACAAGGAAATAATGAGCAATGACTTAGGCATGTCCCTGCTGGACTGTGAAAAAGGTTGCAGCCTGGTAAACACCGTTGTTCCTGCCATCGCCAGGTCCCTCTTCCATGTCATGGGCAAAAATATGGTGTCAAAAGCTAATAGTGATGCCCATGCAAAAATCAAAAAAAGAGTCATAAAAAGAGGTAATCTGGATGCACCGAGAAAGCTACCAGGAGCAAAAGTGACTACAAGAAGAAGAAACTTTCTAGTGAGAAAAAGTCCTAAGTCAATTGTAAGTGTGCGTAGCCACTGACATTTGTTATGTATCTTTATTTTGTAGGGTAGATATTAGAATCCATGTTAACTATGAAATAGGTTACTAGTACAGGGTGTCCACACCTTAGGTTCTTACTAGCTATTACTTTATTATACCTATTTCAGAATAATATAGTCGGTACTCACCCATGGGCTATGAAAAAGATTTATAAAGTTAAAAAAAAAAAATTAATGTGGGGGTCTAGCTAAATGATACCTAATGGAAATATAATTGTTTGCTAGATTGGTCAGGTGTGGGCCCTAGAGGGATTTCTTCTTTTTTCTTCAATTGGTGCTACCTACTTTATTTCATTTATTAGAATATACCTTGAAATATCTTTGTAGTTAAATGTAATATACCCATTTTTCATTACAGTTTTAATTAGAGATTTTGCCATTTATTTTTTTTTAAGTACCTGGAAAACCTATGGAATTTTGAAATGTGATATTAGTAGAGACCCTGTAGTATCTAAGAATCCTATTTCCTCAGCCTTATTAAATAAAATTGAATTGAATATAACAACATCGGTTATAAATATAAGGTTTTTATTTTTCCATAAATAAGTCACACTTTCGTTCGTCACGGCGAATCTGTTCGTCGAATAAAATTTTACTTCACAGCTCGAAGTACATTGGTCCCAGGGTGCTTCATGCCAAATTTGGGGTGAATATCTTTAAAAATAAAGAAATGAGAACGATTTATTTTTCCTGGCTAGCCCGACTATGGAATCGCCCGATTTTGAACTACCAATCAAGTATTCGTTATCTATGACCATACAAAAACATTATTATCATCATCATCACTTACTCTATAATTTAAGAAGGGGATTTTTTTTACTATTTGAATAATAGTTTTATCTTAGTTTGGTTATGACATGTTTTTTCTTCAAAGTTATTTCTAATAATTCTTTTATAATATCAAAAAATAAATATAAGTATCGAAATTTCGTGAATTTTTTTAAACCCAAAGAATTACAAATGGTGAAGTTCAGAAAATTTATTTATATATGTCTTCTTCTATAACTATATTTTAGCAGCGTGATATTTTGAAAGGGTGGTGGGGAATTTAGTTTAGTGTTCCTTTTTAAAATTATTTTAATTGGCGAAGTTCAGAAAATTTATAAAAATTTAACCAAGGCTGCTTTTTTAAGATTTTAAATTTTAGTAGCGAAGCACAAGCTTCCCTAGTAGGGGGGAAGTGGCGAAGCCATTGCCTGGTTATTATTGTAATATTATCGTCTTGATGAATCGTTTTTTTTTATACGCGCCTTACTGGTGTTGCTCTTATTCAGTATATCTATGCCAGTGGAGTTCGCTAGGGTGCTCCTCAAGGCTCAGTTCTTGGTCCACCTCATTTTCGTATCTATCTTATTTGTCTTGATATTCTTACGCGGCGCCTCGGTTTATCATTTCATTTCTATGTCGATGGCACGCAAGTGTACCCATCTTTCTCCCGTCTCGTTTGTTGAAACCTTTAGCCACATTTTATCTGAGTACAACATCAGTACTGAATGGCTCAGCGGTAACTTCTTTGTTACCTTTTCTGACTGTGCTAAAACCTGGGCATCATCTTCAATAGTCGACTATCCCTCAAAATCACTCCCACTAATATTTGGAAATCTTCTCTTTGCTTTCGCCGTAATCTTAACTGTATCCTGCCTTGACCACTGTATTTTCGGTCTCGATGCATCCAATGCTCTCACTATTAGATTCCTTCAACTCGTTCCCAAACTTTACAGCCTGTGCTTTTCTCCACCATAGGTGGTCGGGAACAAGGGGATGGGAACTCTTCGAAACCCAACGGGATTCGTTCCCATTATCCAGAGAATCATTACGTGGTACTGGCAATTGGTACTTGCACTGAGTGCCTGAATAAACAATTTTCCCGATTATTTTGGCGTTTTTCGTTTTAATTTGACTCCACTTCAGGGCACTGTAATCATCATTTCTGGATTTTAAGATAAATATTGATCATTGAGAATAACAAGAAGCTAGTCTAATCCAACCAAGGCACACTTATTCAGCTAGAATATGGAGCAGGGCAGACAGAAAAAGAAAAATATGCGAATGCACATAAGAGAATCGGGGAAATGGTACCAAAACTCTTTGCTTGCAGAGAGAGGGGGAATGCAAGGCCCGCCCGTTTACTGGGATCGAATACTCTTGAAGTGACTAAGTTTGATGGAGTGGAGGTTGACATATCCTTAGAGTTTGTAGATGAACAGACAAAAATCTTAAGTCTTCATAGATGCTTATTTTATCTGAAGCCTACTGTCTTGTCCTATATGTGGTCCTAAGCCTGGATCAATTGACTTTTACGGTGGACTGTAGCATTTTTACGGTATTGAAATTTTTACTCCATTCTTTTACGGCTTTTTTTAGGATGTACCGTTTTTGTAAACTGATCTTTAAATTCTGATCACGAAATCAGACAAAAACGAGCAAACAAGTTTTTCTCCTTAACACAACCGACTATTTTATTTACACACGTGGTTGATGGCATCTACTTGTTCTTGGGGTTTCAGTTGTGAAGCCTTTTGTGACTGGAAACCCTTCTGACGTGATTCGTAAAAACGACCTCACACCGATACAAGACAAACAAGGAAGACCGAGAATTGTAAGTGTAAACCACCTCATCCGAAATTGCCAACTATCTATCGAAATTTAAAATATTTTAGCGAAAAATTGTGTGGGTAAAAAAAAAAATATTTGGGATAGCATTTCAGTGAAAATCCTAGCCGCCATTTATCCTCTTGGGGATCTCGTCCCCGATTGGAAAAGGACGAGCGGCGTAATTAATTAAGTAAGCATACCCGATGTGGCTTAACTTTGCTGAAAAATGAAAGCAAGTTTTTTTTCACTCGGTTAAGCCAAAGACAAATAAAAGAGAAAGTAAATTGGTCTAACAAACGATGGCATGACTGCTCTGGTTGCCTTAGATAGTTTGACTCCCGCTTTGACAGGCAATTTCGGAATTTTTATAAAGTGAATTTTTAGCGAGAATAGTGAACAGAGTGACTCGTCTTGATTGTGATAGCTCGATCGCTCGGAAGTGGAAACCTGGCCTTCTTCGTTGGTGACGGCTACGGGACGAATCTTTACTGCTTCGTGGAAGGTTTTTGAGGTAAAGTGGATATTTTTTGTACTTGGACATTAACCCTTTGATATGCCCCTATTTTTTCTCTATCTCCCCACTTTCTTACACAAGTGCTATTTATGATTTGCAACCATCCTGTGTGCGGTAGGATGTATACAAAATGAAAGAGACTCTTCGAATCACTCTTTGGGTCCTCTGGAGGGCCCGAAACCGGACCGTGGAAGTGTATTTGAACAAATATACAGAAACTTAAAGATTGCCTTGGCACGACTCATTAACATACAAAATGGATACTCTGCTATTTGTGCGAGGGAGGCCGATTGTGAAGCCTTGACCTCAAACAAAGCAGTTGAATGCCTAAAGACTGTGAACCTGAAACCCCACACCCCCCCCTCAAATCAAGACGCACCGTAGTGTCATCTGCAGGCGCCTCGACTCTTGGGTGGGGAGCCACTCGGTAGAAGATATTAAAAACGAAGTTGAAAGGAACCACCCTTGGGCGAAAGTTGCAGAGGTAATTAAATTTAAAACCTACACGCACGTATTCAAGGTTGTGTTCGAGGATACGGCGATGGCGCAAAAGGCTAAGGATCTTGGATTGCTTTTATTTAGTGTGAGAGTCTGCCCAGAGTAGATTGAAAAGGAGGAGTTTGTTGACTTGCAAATGTGCTTTCGGTGCTACAAGTACGGCAAACCCACCACCTCAAGCTGTTTTGAAAATAAAGACCTCACACTGTGCTCAGCCAGTCTGTGCCAGTTGCAACCATTTTTAGCGCGACTGCAAGAGTACCTCCCCAAAGTGTCTGAACTGCGAAGGCCCCCACCGGACTATGTCCATGGCATGCCCGATCAGGAAGAAAGAAATCCAAAAACAAACCCAGCTACGACGCGAGACGGAGGAAAAGAAGGTTAATTCGACCTATGCAAAAGTTGCCAAAGCCGCGATTGCCGAGACGAACAACCAGAAGACTTACCTCCACATCGAAAATGAACACTCCACCAAAATTATGTGCTGCATTTATTATGCACACATAGCTAACATCACTCGCCCTGGAACTTTCGAAACCAAGGTCAACCGTATGCTCGTAAAGAACGGCCTACAGGAGATGTGGTTTCCCGACAACCCTCCTTCAGAGGAGGTTATGCGTATAAGCGTAGCCCCTCAGTGCCCGGAACCGTGCCAAAAGGTACCCACGCCCCAAAACACAGCCACCACACGCGACCCACGTCTAAACAAAAACAAACAAACTTCCTAAACAGAGAAACAAGCGCCACTTTCACCAAAAACAAACTAACTCGAATACACCCAAAACACACACCAAGACACCCAACAAGGAAGCAGTGCGACCAAAAGAGACCAGGTCGCCAAGGTCGAGAAAACTTTCAAAAACACGTGGTCCCAGGTCAACCTCCTCATCTCGAGGCAGAGAGACCCAGCTTAAATATCATTCGAGAGGATTCAATCTTAAATTATATGCCCCCGAATCGGCCCCCTTCCCAACCGAAATCGATTTCCACGAAGTATCTGAGGGTCTTAGGACCAGAAGATACAAGTGGGAATGCTCTGATGAGGTTCCGGAACGGCAGGTTGGGGAGGCTCTCTCACGAAATATGGTAAAATATACCACCGACTGCTTTCATACAATCACGGACACTGAATACAGAAAAAAAACGAAACGGCAGGGAGCGCACCCCGCCCAGTACACCACATGGGGCTAAAGTGGATCGCGAATAAGCATCCCCTTTAATCCCACACATATAAAGCCTCAAACATTACACAAAATGACCAATAGACTAACGATAGTACAGATGAACGTCGATGGATGGGACGGAAAAAGTTCCATGTATGGCAATATTTTGCGACAAAATGACCCTGACATCATACTTATTAACGAACACGAAATGACCACGCATAAAGAGATTAAAATATTTCAATACGACGTCATTAGCAAGAATCATAGCCAGAAACGGCATGACGGCTGCGCAATAGCCGTCAAAAAAAAGGATTAAAATATAAAAAACTCCCCGACTTAGATGAATCTTACCTTGCCATTGAGGTAGGCACTACCCTGGGGGGACTGGTCGTGGCCACGGGGGATCAACCCCCAAGACGCGGCTATGTACCCATGCACAACCTTCTACAGATCTTCATCCATAAGAAAAACGTAATCTTTGCTGGAGATCTCAATGCAAGGTGTGCAGCGGCGGGGTATACCTCTTACAACAATGCAGGCAGAAACATCGAAGTCTTACTTGAAAGAGAATACGTGACAAGAATCGGACCAGAATTCCCGACATACATTACGGGCAATGCAGCAACGAAACCTGATATTGTTTTATCCAGTATCAGGTTTCCATATAACTACTACATTGAACTGAGCCCCATAATTCCGAGTGACCACTAGGCTATTAAAATTACAATTAGTGTAAATCCCATTCAAATTTCAATCCCAGAACGCAAAAGCTACAAGCAGGCGAACTGGGAAAGCTACAGAAACTATATTCTAAATTATATCCCTGACTCTTTACTCGACGCCAATTTAGAAGAGATAGATAATGAGCTGGATAAAATCACTGACCTCCTAATTAAAGCCGATGAAAATAGTGTTCCCCATATTAAGTATAAAACCCTTCCAGCTCCCCAATGGACCCCTCCCATGAAAACCCTGGCCCAGGAATATAAGGACCTGTCCAATGTAGTAGCGCTGACAGGCCCCAACCACAATGCACACAGAAGACTAAGAGAAATTAAAGACGAACTCCAGACACTAATTACGACCAACAGATACTCACATGGGACAGACTAATAGAAAGACTCGACATTGAAAGAGAGTCACATACTTTCTGACAAACTGTAAAACGGCTAAAAGGAAGAGCCCCCCCCCAAAAAAAAAAAGAATAACACTTATAAATGACGGTTGGTTTAGAAATCGACCAGCATGAAGAGATTGAGGAAATTTTTAGGATTTTCTGGTCCTCAATCTTCACAATTACCCCAGAAAAAAATGACAACTACAACCTCGAATTCGAGACTGACATAATCCAACAACCAAACACACAAATACACAAAACCTCTCCTCATCATTGTGTGTCGCAGGAAAGAGTGATGGAGGGCTATGGGAGTAAAATAACTGCCCAAGAGCTCTCTGTTGCACTAAAATTCTTTCGTCAAAGAGCACCGGGTATCACGGGGCTGACCAAGGAGAATTTCATCAAGGCACCGCCTAATGTTCTGAGTGGGCTTCTTAACATCATGAATGCCGCTCTGAACACAGGCTATTTTCCCGATCAGTGGAAAGTAGCCAAGATGATCTTCATTCCCAAATCGGGAAAGCCCCCGGACTGCCCTGCCAGCTTTCGGCCGATATCTCTCTTAGAATTTGCTGGCAAGGTCTTCGAGAAGATATTAGCCAACAGAGTCAACTCTTTTCTGGACGAAGCCAACTTGCATAACGAGTAACAACACGGCTTCAGAAGGGAAAAAGGGACTGATACGGCTCTAGCCGTTATCACGGAAAAACTCGTGAAGATCAAGGCAGACAAAAGGCATGCTGACCTGGTGCTCCGAGATGTCAAGAAAGCTTTTGATAAGGTTTGGAAGAGAGGCCTACAATTTAAGATCCTTCAAATAGGCCCCGACCCCATTCTTGAGAGGATTCTTTGCGACTACATAATGAAAAGGAGAACATATATACACTTCAGAGGATACAAAGGCCCCGAATGCGAGATCGAATCAAATCCCTTGTCATGTCCACCTCTGGAAAGTATTTCTGAAATTCATCCCGCAGCTTTCGTAAATGTTCAATTTTTTTTTTTTTAAGAGCTCATCTGGCGACTGCCTACTTGGGCATTAGTCGCCGTATTAAAAAACTGTCCAGTACTAGGCTACTTTAAAATCTAATAGAATAACACACACACAAAAACAACAACATAAATTAAAAAAGGGAAAAGAAAACGAGTAGTAAGCAAGCTCCCTTGTCGGGGGGAGGTCCCCCCGGCACAGGAGCCTGCAACCTATAAGGGAAAAACAACAAAATAAAAAAACCTGGTTAAATAATAGGGAGAAGGCCAGCATCCCCCCAAAAGTCAACAAGTCCACCAGTCAATTTGCACGCACTCGTCCCGCGTACAAGGAACAGGCGGTAGCGACCCTGCCCATCCGGTACCAGGACAGGTAACGTGCGCGAAGATCGCCTAGACTGGGACATTCAACAAGAATGTGCTGAAGGGTCTGGGGGACGACGCAGTCGTCACAATAGGGCGCAGGCGAGCGCTCCATCAAATAGCGATGCGTCACACGAGTATGTACGATTCGAAGACGACAGAAAGCGACCTGAAGCCGTCGCGGCATTGGGGGATAGGTCCATGGGAACAGTCGTGGCGCAATGGCACGCAACTTTAAGTTCCCTTCGATCATCTCTCATCTTCTTTGCCAAGCAGTCATAAGAGTTGCCTGTATTCCTGCCATGTAGTCGGCGTGAGGAAGAGCGAAACGCTGGTCCGGTCGCAGAGTCCTCGCGGACAATTTGGCGCCCACATCGGCGCGCTCATTTCCCGCGAATTTCTACATCTCCAGGAACCCAGCAGAAGATAATCTCGACATTCGCCTGACTGGCTAAAACCATGGCGTCACGGATATCGTGAACCAGGAAATGCGGAGATTCAAATTCCCCCAGAGCCCTCAGGGCGCTTTGTGAGTCGCTATAGGTCACAATCTGGTCTCCGAACCGGGCACGTCGCGTAATCTCCCGCCCTGAATGGTGTATTGACACCAGTTCGGCCGTGAAGACAGACGCAGCACCTGGCAGAGCCCCGCTGCCTTCAAACAGAGGGGATACGGCGTGGAAGCCGACCCCCTCTTCGGACTTGGAGCCATCCGTATACACTGACACGGTTCCAGCGTGACACGGGGTGAGCTCCAAAAAGGTCGAACGCAATACTCCCGGCGCTGTACACGCTTTAAAAGTAGAGGCGTGGCGACAAATAGCCAAATGTGGTACCCTCCAGGATGGCGTTCTGGGCAGAACCAGAGACGACACAGGCCCGAGAGCTATACCTAGCTCTCGAAGGAGTTTCCTGGCCCTAAACCCAAAGGGCTTAGGGTGTGACTGGCGTCTCTTGGCGGCATAGGCACCGTCGAGATCAGCTGCAGATGCAGTGAGAGCTGTTGGCGACTTAGGGAGGCGCCGGGGGCGCGCGTACAGGCGAGTGATGCACTGCACGCGGCGCAGAGCGAGTGGCATCTCCCCAGCATCGACCAACAGGCTCTCAATAGAGAAGTGCGGAAGGCACCGGTCGCAAGGCGAAGGCCAGTGTGGTGGATCGAGTCCACCTTCCATAATAAACGCTCGGCTGCGGATGCATAAAACTCGCATCCGTAGTCGAGCTTCGAACGAGCAAAGGATCGATAAAAAAAGTGTGGCAGTAGCCCTATCAGCGCCCCTAGCGCTGAACGTCACGGAACGGAGAATGTCAAGGCGCGGGTACAAGAGACCCTAAGGCTGCGAATATGAGCCTCCCAGGTGAGGCGTCGGTCAAATAGAAAGACCAAGGAAACGGATCGATTCAACCACTTCCAGGCGCACCACATTAAGAAACAAATCTGATTCGGGGTAGAGCCGTGGATGGCGGCAAAAGTGCACTACCTAAGTCTTGGCCAAAGAAAGCCGAAACATGTGCGCTTCGGCATAGCTAGAGACGTTATTCAATGCCTGTTGGAGTCGACGTTCCAGAGTTGCAATCTGGGCCGCACCAAAAGAGATCGAAAGGTCGTCCACGTAGAGAGTAGCGAGAATATCTTCCGGCAGCACCGAGGTGATGCCGTTGTTGCTCAGGGCAAAGAGTGTGAAATTAAGGACACTTCCTTGCGGGACACCCTCTTCCTGCTCCTTTGGGCCAGAGAGGGCTCCCCCCACCCGTACGCGGAATCGACGATCTCGCACAAATTCAGATATATACATTGGGAGGCGTCCCCTCACCCCCATCGTGTGGAGAGTCTCCATGATACCGTATCGCCATGCGGTATCATAGGCCTTCTACAGATCGAAAAACACCGTGGCGTAGAGCTGTCTACGAAGGAAGGCCTAGCAGACGGCATTTCCCAGTCGGAGCAGAGCATCCGACGTGGAGTGGAACTTGCGGAAGCCGCACTGTGCAGAAGACAGATGGCCTCCGCTGTCCAGGAAAAAGGCTAATCTAACATTTACCAATTTCTCCATCAACTTGCAGACGCGAGAGTTTAGAGAGATTGGGCGGAAACCGGCCGGAGTAGAGTGATCTCTTCCCGGCTTGCGAAAGGCGAGCACAGTAGCGATTCCCCAGGAATCTGGGAGAAGACCCTCCACCCAGATCTTGTTGAACAAATCTAACAGAAAGACCATGCCTCGCTCACCCAGGTGTCGAAGCATGGCGTACAGGACATCGTCAGGACCATGGGTGGTGTCTGCGCACGAAGCAAGAGCGAAGCTAGAGAATGCGGAGAAAGCGGTTCCAAAGGATTCCTCACGGACGCGGGGTCCGAGATTGCGGTCCCATTCAACTGGAGAACCGGAGGGGGGGTCCTGCGAGAACTTGCACCGAATCATTTTGACTCGCTTCCACACCTCTGATAGAGGGTTCTTTCCCGTTAAGTGAAGACACGTATGTCCGCCAAGAAGAGCGGCGGGCGTGCTTCGAAATATACCGGAACCTAGCCCTAGCCCGACCAAATTCAGCGACAGTGAAATCGTTCGGGCAGTGCTTATAGCGCATATAGGCATAACGCTTCTGTTTGAGGGCCGTCCTACACTCGGCCGACCACCATGGGAGTGGTAGGCGTGCAAAACAGCCAGACGTCCTAGGAATAGTAGTCAGGCCCGCGGCGATAAGGTTGCCGGATAAGATCTCAACGGCCTCATCTACTGACCTAAACTCCTCGACTGAGATAGAAAATTCAGTCATTTCCTGAAATGCAGGCCAAAGCGCCCGCGCCAAGCACCCCTGAGGTGGGCTATCAGGAGGTCATCGACCACCCCCCAATCAAAATCAGGCTGTGCATCCGAATAGCAAAAAGATAGGCCAAGGCAAGAAAATGAAGCGGTTCTCGGACAGTGATGCGTAAACTCATCCACATTTAGGACACTTATCTCAAACTCTTCGATCAGATCGGCAAGGACTTGTCTCCTGAGATTTATTGAGTAATTCCCCCAGAGAGGATGTCTGCTCTTCAGATCTCCAAGCAAGAGAAAGGACCTTGGCAACCGTGGCACGATGCTTTGGAAGTCCCCCGCGTTGAAGTAGGCTGACGGTGGAATGTACGTAGAAATGATAGTATACCTCCTATCCAGGTACAGCTGCACAGCAACTGCCTGAAAGGAGGTATCTAAAGAGAAAGGAAGAACGGAGACATCATGCCGGGTGTAAACCGCGCATCCCCCCCAGCCCGGCAAAACCGTGGTGGTGGGGCCGCAAGACCCTTATACCCCGGGAGGGCAGGCCGGGGTCACGTGCCTAGCATAGTCTCCTGCATAAAAATAGCTAACTGGGAACGGGACGAGACGACACTCCGTAGCTCCTCCCAGTTGGCCCGGAGTCCACGGCAATTCTATTGAAGGAATATGCCCTCCAGGCCTAGCTCGGAGGAGACGCGAGGGCCCTTTTCGAACAGAAGACCCTCACGGGAATGGCCGTACGCTTCCCGGGGGCAGAACCCCGGGCACCGTTGGCCAGACAAAGCGCTGGAGGCGCTGTCGCCTTCGAGGAGTAATTAGGGGAGGTTGGGCTTGCATTGCGAGTCTTTTCCTACCTCCGCCTCGAAATCTTAGGCTGGCGTTGCGGCTTCGGAGGCAGGGGGCCCTCTTTTCGAGGAACCACCGTCTCCGAGCTACTCAGCCTACCACTAGGCATGGGCGAAGGAGCCGAAGCTCCTTTGTTGCTGTCCTCCTTTCGGGGGACAGCTTTAGGAACCCCGGAAGATGGCCTGGCGACCAAGTTCAGGGGTGTTGCCTCCTGTGAGTCTAACGACTCGGTGGAGGCGCGTGGCCGTTTTTCCTCACGTGGAACGGTCACGCTAGGGAAAGAGGGTGGAGCCCTGGTTTTAGCAGGGGCTGGGGATGAACCCTTTTTGCCGCCAGCTTTACCAGAGTAGAGCCCGCAGAAGGGCTCCGAATGGGCGCGGAAACAACTGTGCTCCTTTGGCATGGATGGGCCAGGAGCAGAGGGTGCCCTTCTAACTATTGAGGCATAAGGACGTCCCAGGCAGGGCTGGGCGCGCCAGGACCAAGTCCTTAGCCACGCGGAATGAAAGTCGATCCTGGGCCTGAACTGCCATGATTTCTTTCTTAAGGAGATATGCACCACATTGCTTCAAAGAAGCGGGGTGTGGCTCTCCGCAATTGAACACTTGGCCACACACGATTTGGACTTATCGTGTGCGGCCTTGGAGCAATTTACATAGACTTTGGGTGACCCCGACTTTGCACGTTCACAAGAACGATTCGTATGGCCGAAGCGGTGAAAATAATAGCACTGCTGCGGCAGTGGCACGAATGCTTTCACGCGGTAGCGGTACCAACCAGCACGCACTAACTTAGGGAGCTTGTCAGAGTCGAACGTGACGAAGAGTGTAGGGGTGGGTCTCGAGGCCCCTCCCTGTTTTTCTCATCGCACGTTCGACCTTGAGCGCCCCATGGTGGGCCAGCTCTAAGGTGATGTCCTCTATAGAGTAGTCAACGAGTTCCCTCGCATAAACTACTCCTTTCACAAAGTTAATGGTAGAGTGCGGCGTCACACTCACCGGGGTGCCATGAAGTGTCCGAAGAGCACTTATCTTGGCCGCCTCGGCGGGATTCGCCGCATTCGCCAGAAGGCTACCGTCAGAGTAACGGGTCACCTTCCGCTCTCTACCAATTGCACTAGCTAATGCTCTCCTTTGATGGATCATGTTCCCCTTGGACAACATGGTGCCATCAGTGGAGTGAATAACGAGGAAGCGTTTGAAGCCAGCGGGCTCGAAAACGCCAGGTAACCTCTGAATGGGAGGGCCCGATGTTATCGAGGCTCCGCCCTGTGCACTTTTGGTCTTAGTCATAGTCAGGGGCTCCACACACGGGGGGGGGGATGTGCAGATCTTGGCTTGGTTGCTTGCCAAAGTGGCAGCAAACCCATCTGTCCCCGCAGCCCCCTCGATGGAGAGGAGCCCCGAGTTTTCATAGTCTTTTTTTTGTTCTTTTTCTTTTTCGGAGAGGAGGGCGTGGAATGAACCCGTTTGTCCCCTCTGGCGGCAGGAGCCCCCAGACCAGATGGACCGGCCTCAGCCAGGTCCTTCTTCAAAATGGAGAAGCTCCTGGCAGTCGTAGGGGCACCGGTCGGAGGAGATCCCTTCCCTCATTGTACTGCCTCGGAAACCCTATCCGTGTGAGGAGGACCTTGCATAGGGGCGGATTCGGGTTCGTTGCTTGGCGCTGAGCCCGGATTCCCCCTCATGGAAAGCCCTACTGTCTGAAGCTGGGTCGCCTCAAGGACCAAGTCTACCTCAAGGGGGGCCTCCAGTTGGCCATCCTCCCCAAAACATTGCAGGTCCCGTGGCAGTATCGTCACTAGTCAGGTGGTTTGGGGAGGCACAGGCCTTGACCCCGACAAGGTTCAATATTCTTGCCAGCAGGTCTTTTTGAGGGAAGCGACCGAAGGGTTCCTGGCTTCCCTCTCCCCCCTAACAGGGTTTGCCCTACCGAGCCGCTTCCATGGAGGGCGGTCGGCAATGGGCTGCCTGCTGGTTTTCTTGGCAGTCCCCTTAAAAAGAAAAGAAGGGACTGCTGCTGGAAACAGGGAGGTGCCCGAAAGCACTTTCAGAGAAGGGGGTGAGGGGGAGTCCCCTACACCCGTAGTCGATGGAGAGGAGTAAGCCTCCTCTCCGGTTAGAGAAATATGGAGGGTCCCCTGCGCAAGCACCTGGGGAGGACCTGCATTTTTTCGGTGGGGCTGCCCGAGGGCGGCTCCGTCGTTGTAACAGGGAGAATTAAGGGGATTTTTGTGATATAATCATCATTGGGCATGGTGACCCTCTTTTTTTACAGGATGCAATAGCACATCACCCCTCGCAATATCTCGCTCTGCAAGGGGTGCTTACGGGCCTGGCAGAGCCAGGTGCCGCCTGGTGACCTAGCAGTGCTTCAGCATGGTGGCTCCACCTTGGGCACGCCGTAAAATACAGGATAGATGGTGAAGTGAGAAGGAAAAGGGATGTGAGGAAGGTATGGGTTGGGATGAAGCAGGTTGTTAAAAAAACACCATCCCGAACTGGAGCTCAGGGGTTAGGGAACGTTGTCCCCTCCCCCCTCAGCCCCGATCCGGGACAGTTGGCTGAGAAGAAGGTCAGCACCTACCCTGTGAAATTAGAGGCTGACCCGAGAAAGCGTTGGGAGAGGTTGTATGAAAAGCGAGGAAACACAAGTGTTTTGAAGGAAGGATAAGAGGCTAAGCTGGGGTCAGTCGCCTTTGAAAGAAAAGAGAGGACTGCCGCTGGAAAAAGGGAGGTGCCCGAAAGACCTCCGGGGAAAGGGCTGAGGGGGAGTCCCCTACACCCGTAGGCGTAGGAGAGGAGTAAGCCTACTCTCCGGTTAAAGAAATATGGAGGGTCCCCTGCGCAAGCACAGGGGTGGGGACCTCCATTTTTTCTGTGGAGCTGCCCAAGTGTGGCTCCGTCGATGGAACAGGGGAAGTTGAGGGTTGTTTTTTTTTTTGTTTTTCATCTATGGGCATGGTGACCCTATTTTTTTCCACGGGATGCAATAGCACATCATCCCTCGCAGGCCTGGCAGAGCCTGGTGCCGCCATTCAGGACCACCCCTCCCACCTGGTGGCCTGGTAGTCCATCGGCATGGCGGCTCCACCTTGAATACGGCGTAAAATTGATAGAGTGTGAAGAGGAAAGGACAGGGATGCGAGGAAGCTAAGGGTGGGGATGAAACAGGTTGTTAAAAAAACAACATTCTCAACCGGAGCTCAGGGGTTAGGGAACGTTGTCCCCTCCCCACTCAGCCCCGATCCGGGACGGTTGGCTGAGAAGAAGGTCAGCATCTGCACTGTGAAATTAGAGGCTGACCAGAGAAAGTTGTGGGAGAGGTTGTATGAAAAGTAAGGAAACACAAGTGTTTTGAAGGAAGGAGAAGAGGCTATGCTGAGGTCGGACGGGGTGCTGAGTCCCATCAGCACGGCGGCTAGGATGGCAAATCGCTGCGCCCCTTACGGGGTCGTAAATGCTCGAGAATTTGAATTTGAATGCTTTTCTTTTGCCCGAACATGGCATTCACATGTGGAAATTGAACCAACTTGTTACTTGCGACTCGTCCGATCCAGAGTTCTAGCTTCTCAAGAAAAGCCTCAATGATTCCTTGGTGAGAAAACAGATTTGCACATTTCCCATGTAGCTGAAGATTCAATTTGTTCAAAATTCCAAAAATATCAGCAAGGTATGGAAGTTCCTATTCTGACTGTGTTAGCATATTTCTTAAAGCATCTTTCCCTTGAGAATGGAGAAATAAAGTCAGTTCTCTCAGTTAAAAAATTCTGTTGAGTACATTCCCTGTTGACAACCACCGTGCAGAAGTGTAGAACGGCAACAGATGAAAGTCAATACTCATGTCCTAACATAATTTTCTGAACAGCCCGGTTTTCACTGCTGACGATTTGATGTAATTAATCACCTTCACCAATCCTTTGAAAATGGTGTTCAGGTGATCCGGCAGTGTTTTTGATGCTAATGCCTCTCTGTGAATGAAGCAGTAAATACCAATTACCAATGGAGCACGTTGCTTCACCAACGCTTGGAAGCCTGATCTTGAGCCTAGCATCGCAGGTGCACCATCAGTGTTAACACGCACCAAATTTTTCCATCCAGACCATTTGCTACGAAGAAATTTTTAACAATTTCTAACACATCCCGAGCTCTTGTGATGATGTTAAGTGTCTTACAAGAGAAATTTTACTTTGATGTCTCCATTAAGCATGTATCGTGCAAACACCAATAGCTGAGAGGACAGTGAGATATCAGTTGATTCATCCAACTGCCTGGCAAACAATGAAGATTTCTTTATTTCATCCTCGACCTGTTTACTGATGTTTTGTGAGATATCATTTATTCGTCTCGATACAATGTCATTAGATACAGATATATCATTTAGCTTCCGCGGTGCGTCCTCGCTGGCAACAAGGCTTACAATTTATTTTGCACAGGCTAGCACAAATTGCTCTACAATTGTATGAGGCTTCTTGGCCTGTGCAACTTGTTATGCTATAATGTAGGAAGCACGCACTGCATTAGAGGTCTTTTCATAGAATGTATCTGATGAGTAAAGGCGCTGCCGCTTGAGAGGTAATAATTGCCGATCAAATTAAGCTTTATCCTTTTGCAACAAATTAAGGTGACACTTTTCGAGATAGAGCTTAAGCTTAGCTGGCTTCAGTGACTCATTCTCCAAGATTTTGAAGCAAATAACACACTGCGGTAACTCCATGCCATCTTTTTCTTGGCAAGTGAAGCCGAATTTAATGTAGTTGTCTGAATACTTGCGATTGACATTCCTTCCCACCATTGCCATTTATTCAGATCTTTGGGCAGTGCAACGAGATATATCAGCTACGTGTTGAGTTTGGCAATACTAATGATAAAACGTATGATAAAGTCATTAATGTAGCACCATGTGGCATAAACAGCATAACACAGCACGCAGCATAACAATTGACCAGAAATATTTCACCATTTTCACGCTTTCTCCCTGCCTCATTGTTAGGGGCAGGGGTTAAGTCCCACAACACTAAAGAAGATTAATAAGAACTTCGTTATGAACACGAAATTCGAGAATGACAATTATAGGCTAAGCTGGACTCTATGCCAGTCTTAAGAAACCCAAATGTGTACCGACAGTTAAGCAACGATGATAAGTTACATAAATTGCTCAAATCAGAGTTCAACTTATAGCACAGCCTAGTATTGGTAAGGCAAAACAAAGAAAATATAGAAAATAATATATTAAAGTTATAAATGAATATATGAAATCATGAATATCATATTTACAGTTTATACAAAAAATTAGATCTTAATAGTACTTATCACACGTAAGAGAGAGATCTGGGTACACAGGCGCCAAACTTAACAACTATAAGGGACTTGCGTAGCATAGTAGTGCACTGAATGATAACACAAAACAATAGAGCACATTAATTGAACAGTTACACAAAATCTAGAGCAAATTACTTCCAGTAGGAGCGCGTTAAGTGGTTGGAGGTGAAAATGGGGAACTTTAAGCTTAAATAAGTATCGGTAGCAAGTTAGGTGGTTGTGTGGGAGGAGGTTAGTCGGTTGCATGGAAGGAGGTTAGTTGGTTGTGCCATGGGCAATTAATTAAGGAGTTGGAGATTGTTGCTCCGATATTACACAAATATACATTACAAATAAATATATTAAACGTTACAAATATAGATTACAAATATATATATATATATATATTAAACATTACATAATTTTACATAACTAGTAGTATACATAACATCATCTAGTAAAAATTACTACATTTTACAGTACAAAACAAATCAAATTACTCCATACCTGTAAAACAGCACAGCACATGACGAACGATACAACTAATTAGTTCAGCAGTTCGGTGGCTACTGGATACACTACAACACTTTACGACAATGTTTGTTATGTGTAGCCGTGTGGCAGCTCACAGGAGTCAACAGGATGGCTCGTCACCTCGACTCGTACAGTACAAGTATGTACTTGATCTGGGTCACGTATAGCGGCGTGAATCTTGGATATTCATTTTAGAATATATTAAATTTAAAAACTTAAAGTGACTCCAAGTGCTACTTAGAAGCTACAACTTAAAGATTGACAATATATTTCTTAATTAGGAATAATATAATAAAATGGATGGCCATTTATTTAATTTTATTAAATTGTTCGTACTGAATTTTCAGTAAATTTTAAATTATGTACTGATTTCCACTTTGTTACCAAATACAGTGGACGTCCTGTCGACCACCCAAAAAGTCACCATGGACAACCAGTTGAGAACTACTGAGTCCTAGAGGATTCCTAGAGTCAAGGAAAGGGTTATTTTCTCGAAGCGCCCCCCTCCCACCCCCGCACAATCGGGAAACGACGCGGGGATCAATTGAAAAGCATCATTATCCCGAAACACATGCCATTATATTAATTTAGACCGTCTGGTTTATTCGTCAGCTCTCCCAACAAACCTACGCAATTTATAGTTTTCTCTGAATATAAATATGACACTTGCGTATGATTAGTGATGGGAATTTAAGTAAATTATAATATCGGATTAAATTTATAATAAAACCATTTATTGTGGTAAAGAGCATAAAGCTAGTCCATAGCAAATTAGAAAAGGCGCCTGAAGGCGTCACATGGTCAATATTTTCATTAATAAAAGGACAGAAAGAACTCTCAAATATATTGCTTATCCAATAATACCCAGCTTGCATTCTGCTCAGTACTTCATGCCGTGATTCATCGTGGAAAGAGTTATAAACTGGTGTTAGGAAACTAAAGAACTTAATACTCTTGGCCCTGCCTTTTCGCGAGGATAACGGACAGTATTTGTTGAGAAGTGACGTTGTGAGGTTGCTCGAGTTCTTCGAACCAGGACGACGGACACATTCAGGACTGGGAATTTTATCCTTGTATATTTCGGGTTAATTGGTACTGAAATCGCAAAGGTTAGTTTGTGTGATAAAGTGGGTGACTGTAGATGTCATGTTTCAGAAAGAGTGAATTTTCCCTCGTTTATACTGTTCTTTGTACAAGTATAATATGGACTTAGGACCCCCTTTTAATAGAACCGTGGTCGGGGCATTATTCCCTTTAATGAGCACACTTTAGCCATAAGACTTACTAATCTATAATTTGCGAAATTTTATTTATGTTTGTTAAATATACACATATACCGCTAATTTATGACGGAGCTTTACTTCTAATCCTTTCGTTTTAAAATGTTGCTTCAAGAAAGCTCTTCATCCATTTTTGAAACATTATAGCCTACATTACGTCTAAAAGACAAACAAAGATTTCTCACAGAGGTGTAAACATACGGTATGTAATTAATCATTCGAATTCGTACCGCTTGTTGGAAGCCGGCACCCACTATTGGACTGCAAATTGGGAGCAATTTTTTGATAAATGCATCTCTAACTTATATCATGAAGATGTATGGTCGCTAATAATCCAAAGAAATGTTCCAGCATTTGTAATTTACGTCGATTTCCAGTGATCTAAAATGCTATTGTAGGGAAATCCTAAGCCAAGGCACGACTTTTGCGAGGGGAATGGTGGGCTACGCTTTAACTATTGATTTTTCTGCTACTCCCCGACGTGCTCGTTTTTTTTCTAATGGGAAGGAGTACACGCAAGTGTTGATTACTCAAAAGTAATGCCTCTTCAGCTATGTATTATTCGAACGTATTTGGTAGTTACGTTGAATACATTTTTAAAGTTATTCACTCCATGAGGCTTATGAAAAGGAAGTTAGGCCTAACTTGCTCGTTGTCAAGGGCAGTCCCACCGGAGAATGTACATAGATACGATATATGTATCTTGGTTGTGTGTAGAACGCAGATGCCAAGTTATAGAAAAATATGAATTACAGTGGATAAAAAATAACCCTAAATCCTGAAACCGAGGGATAGTATTATAACCGCCAAGAGCAAGCTTCGTGCAAAAACGCAGGCACTAAGTGTACAAACCTTATGGGATTCACATGCCGCATCTTTAGTTTCTTTTTTTATTCGTGAGATTTGAATGATTATTGAGTTAGGGAATTCGATGTAAGTCAACGAGGGAGTATCTCCTAAACCCTAATGGAGGGGCGAAGCAGATGGCAAAAAGGAATGAACATAAACGGTCACAATCGTAAGAATATAAACAAACAAAACAGTACTTACAAAGGGAGTATGAAAGGTTAGTTTATATAGGTCATACATACTTCGTCCTCCCCTCCTCTCATCTGTCCAGAGGATATATTTTGGGCCTTGTAAGCTAAGAGTGATACCATATTGTCCTCTTGACGTTTGCTTCGCGCAAGAGCGTGTATATATGAGTCAAAGGAGGGCAGACGGCGTGTTATCTCACCATGTTTATATGGGATAACCTCTTGAAAGAACACCATTGTAATAAAAATACTCGTGGCGCGGTTATGTCACTGCGTAAGTCTTGGGTTTATTGGGAATTTCCTGTATCATGTTTTGGTGAGGAAAACCCTGTTAATTCAGAACCATAGATGAGGGTTTTGAATATAATATTCGTTATAGCAGGAGGATCATCTCCACGATGGATCTCCCAAGTGGAAGCCTTGAATCCTATATCCTCTATGGCATTCAAGTTTCCTCTTTTCGAAACCATTATCCTTTTTTTTCTGTAATTTATGGCCGCCATCCTCTCCCTTATTTTTCATTTTCTGTTGTTTTTTCCTCTCGAATACTGGTTACTACTACCATTCGTCTCCTTGTCCCCTTCCTCTTCTTCGTAAGGATGTATACATATGGGGTGAACTGGTGCTTAAACTGATATCAAATAAGGTAACATTATTATTATTTCCCCGTCTCCCGAATCACTATGCTGTTATTTGTCGAGCTCTACCCTCCCTACCCGACACAACGAAGGTTCGAACTTTTCAATACTAGTATCCTTTGTACCCACTTATTACCCAGGGATTATTTTACACATTCCCCGATCTAGTACTTGTGGTTAGCCTGGTTTATTGCACTGTCATCCCTAACCTTTTTCATATATGTTCTCATACCCATTTCTCATCATTTGTCCGTCTTTTCCGCATTCTCCGAGTTTCATGCCCTCCTTACTCATACTATTTTAATTTCTTTTCGTCCTGGTTTTGCCTTGTTGCCCCGGATGATCGGTGATGTTAAAGGAAGTATTCCAACGAAGTTATGCTCATTTAGGGGGGAAAGAGCGAAGGGCGGCTAGGTGACGTAGTTTCGGGACGCGAAGAAAAATGGAATAGAATCCTTTCAGATGTTGCTTTGGCTGACTGCATTGTTTGGGCCTTTAGTTAACAAGGTGTAGTCAGAGAGAGATAATCATCTACAAGGCACCCGCATACAGGTAGAAATGTGAACCTACGAATAACGATCTGAAATTGTATATTTCTTCTGTTATCTCGAGTTTCAAAACACAATCTAAAATTTACTAATTTTATCGCTTCTATTTTTTATGGTGTATTAATGACTTTAAAATTAATTTCCCCAATGGTCGAAAAAAAGGCCCTCCGCCGCTAAGCTTTCTTTTTCCCCTCGTGCATTGGATAAAGGTATTTAAAGAAAAGGCATTTGAAAAATTTCGTGTTTGGCCCCTCACCCAGCAGAGGCCCAAATGAACTATTAAAGACTATTTTTTGTGTTTTGATCTTCGGTAGTCTCGGTATTTGTACTATTAAGTATTTGGGGCCACCCAGACGTATCTTTTCCTTTATTAACTGTTCGAGGTTCGCTCCACAGGAAAGACCCGACTTTCGAGATGTCGTTGCCGCCATCTGAGAGAGAGAGAGAGAGAGAGACTCAGGAGTACTCCTGAGAAAGTCTCTTATCTGGCACTCAGAGGGAACAACTTTACTACGTCAGGCATACACTTCTGGTTACTTAAGTTTGTTAATTTACCTAAATAGGAAGGAGCAAAGGTCATTTGCCCCTGGAGAGAAATTGACAATAAACAACATTTGCTTGGATTTGTGTCGTAAAGGCGACTAAACCCAAATATGGTCCGCTGTCCTTGGAAATTCTCTCACCCGAAATTTTTTCTCCGAGTGCGATATTCACCAGCGGTAATGTAAGTGGTTGTCATGGACCTCGCCCAGTCAATTAATAGTAGCATTGACGCGTACCAAACACACATGGGAAAGTGGTTATGGTGATGAATTTAGCTTAATATAAATAACGTGGATCTGAGTACATCTACACATCCCACCTCCGCATTGCGTTCAGTGGTTAACAGAGACCAGTCTATTTGTCCTCCCAAGTCATTTGAACAGAAAAGAAATCAAATTGAGATAAATAAGAGGAATTGTTGAAAAGATGAAGGATGAGAAAGATTGTCAACAATCACCATCAGCTACACACCCGGGGACCGGAAATATACATTTAAAGCTTTCAGGACCAGACTCCCAATGACCCCATGCTCTCAAAAGAATTTGAATCCAGTCAAGCGAACATATTTACCCGATCCGTCTCAACGAGTGGAACAGCCAGGCCTCCCATCAGTGGCTGAGTAGTCTCGGGTGAGAGCGCCTCCGCCATTTCAACACTCGGGTCTGGTAGTGGGAAGCGAATGGCGATAATCGCAGGAACGTGTCGTCGCAGATCGATTTTGAAGGTTTCTTTCCTTACCTCACGTCTAGAGGCGGCCTCCTGCTTAGAAAATGAACCTTGTCTAGTTTCATGAAAACAAAACAACCCCCCCCCCTCCCTCTTTGCCTTTGCGTTTGTTTCATATCGAATGAATTTTAATCTTCATTTAGTCACTAAAAATGACGAAACCTTAAAACTCGCCTCAATTCCTTCCCTTTCAAACGAGAATCTAAGATCAACATTTGCATGGAACTTAACACAAAAATCCCCTAAGAAAATGCAAATCTGACATGACACCCCGTGCTGCCCTGGCCCTCAGCATTTATTACATTGGGCCTACCTATGCAAATGAAGTATCCAGGATAAATCTGAATATTGCTCAGAGACCTATAAATGAATCAAATTTGAGATATATAACGTGTCCGTTAATAAGTGACTTGGTTTCAAGGGTAAACCGATAAATTTAGTAAAATTAACGATATACACTGCGCCCATATTGTATAATGCAAACTTGATTCAATTTATCGATCTTCCCTTGAATCTCAGTCACTTATCCCTCCCTCATTATGTATCATCATGACAGTCGTGCGTGACTGGTCACACAATTTGATCCAATATACAGAGATGAAAACATGGAATCAACGGATTTTCATAACATCACTTTTTAATCCTCTTTTCGCTCAACCATTCTTTAACTTAACGTTACACTTGGAAGCGAAAGCGGTCCTGTTAACAAGGGCCTATTTAACAGAGTAAGGGAAAGAGATGTTGGATTCATTCAAGAATTGGTTTAAGTATTTAAAGTTTGTACATTCAGGTTTTGATTTAAAAATTAAGAAGCTCTTATCAATATACCTGTAAAAAAAGGTTGTATAGGTATGTTGATGATACCTTGTTAATTTTCAAATCAGAACTTTAATCCATAAAACTTATTAAGTACTTAAACCAGCTACACCCAAATATTCAGTTTTAACATGAAAAAGAACGAAACCTTCCATCCCCTTTCTTATTTCTCGTTCGCACCTGTTCTTTCCTTAACGTCTGTTTATTGCATGCCTACTTTTAACTGGGCTTTGTTTAAATGTTTCAATAGTCGTGTTCTCTCTTACAATTTAACTTCATTTACTACCTAATTAAAGCGTGCTTACCGATTATCGTCGAATATCTCTTTGGGGTGCAGAGTTTGTATTTTTACCTCGATATTTTGTCAACAACCGATATCCATCTTGTGTCTATACATCAATATCTATTTTTTTAACCTTATTTTTATTCCCAAATTAGCAAACATTGATGTCCATAAAAATAAAAGATATTTTGTACTCCCAGAATTAAGAATTAAAAAATAAAGAAATTCTAAAGCTCGATCACGTTGTTTAAATATCGCTATGGAGTCATATACAAAAATTTCTATAAAAAAAAATTGGTCTACATCGGGGGTGGGAAATCTTTGGCACGCGTGCCAAACGTGGCACGCCAACGACTTCTAACGGCACGCGAAGCCAAATGCTTAACTTAAGAAAGCTAAATAAATGTATCTCCAATTTATTTTATATAGCAACCGCATTGTGTACAACCTGTTATAAATTATGTTATCAGTGAGGCAGCAGCAGAAGTATCATTGATGGTAAATAAATGAAAAGGTCCACAATTTTTCTTTCTCTAGTTTGGATTTGTTGTTTTCTTCTTGAAATGATAAAGATTCAATTCTGTTTAATATAATAGTTTAATATGTATATTTTTACGTGAAATGACTATCTTTTCCTTGTAATTTTTATGCATCATAAAGGGTTGGAAATGAATAAATAGAACATCCTTAATTTTATATCCTTTCATTGTGTTTTAGTCAAGTATTGGCACGTGAGAAAATTTTGTAGCAAAGATTTGGCCACTTTTGGCACACCCACTTAAAAAGGTTGCCCACCCCTGGTCTACATGAATTAAAACTCCGACTGCTCGCTCCCGGACTGCTCGCACGCAAGGATATTGAGCTCGCTTACTCGAAAGACTTAGCATACGCTAATTTCTCACTTTTCATCGCTGGAATTTGAGAGAAGAGAAGAATTCAAAGATCAGTGAATTATAAGGGCATTATTTTGTACTAATCGAGCCGCATCGAAGAACTCACCCTCTCTCAACCACCCTTATTTCCCCTACGGGGGACTTAAAAAACAGATTTTTTTTCCTTGACAGTCATAAACTTATTTATGGCTGACTAACCACCCTCCCCCACCCCCCACCCACACACTCCCGCCACTCATACCTAGTTCAAACTATGCCCATCATTTGAAAAGGCATAATTCGAGGCGATTGGGAAAGCAGGTTTGTGGAATAGCCCACTGTGGAACCTTCTGTCATAGGCACCCCGGACAAGAGACGATGCTTTAACCGTTGGGGAAGAGGTCTCTCTATCCCTATTCCTATCCCCAGCAAGGAGCATAGAGGGACATACAACCGTCTCTATGTATGCCGGACGCAGCCTCGCTAACCAAACCCCAGGAGCGGCGGCACCCCGGGTGGTAGTAGTTGATTCAATCACCACCCATCAACAAGTCCGCCATGAGTCATCCTCCTGGAGGGCCTCCCCGGGTCCATTATCCCATCCATAAATCATTTTCACCCAGGCAGTTACACCCGCCACGACGAAGATTGTGGGAGCGGAGGGATCATTCTCATTTTCTCATTCATACAACAATAAAGTAAAACATTTTTTTTTACACAGGAAAGCACAGGGTAAGAAGACAAATAACAGATCACCAGAAAGAAGTCTCCCCACCAGCCACAATGGAAGACCAAGAGGGGTGCGAAGAGGGTACCTCTTCGTATCCTCCCCGGGAAGTAAAAGCCCAGGCATGAAAGAACCCTACAAAAGATCTACTCTGAGATAGGAGTAATTTTACTCAGGCTGAAAGATCAATACAACGGGTATGTGGCACTTTGTGAAGATGCAACGAAGAAATTATAAAAAAAATCGGTCTCGCCCACCCGTACACCCCCAAACGTAACAACAAAAAGATCCGTCATATGCCGAATGCTCGATCCGTGGGTCGGCGCCCACTCAGCTACGGAAATAAAAGAGGAAATAGAAAAAGAGCAAACTTGGGCCAGAATTGAAGACATGGTGAAATTCAAAAACCAGAACGGCGAAGAACATCAACACGTCTTCAAAACCGTCTTTTGGACCACGGAAATGGCAAAAAAAGCGGCAGAACACGGCCTGCTTGATTTTTACACCAAGATCTCCCCGGACCAGATCGAAAGAGATACTTTTGTTTCGATTCAGGTTTGCTTCAAATGCTACGCCTTGGACCAGCACGCAACCAGAGATGGTCAATTCAACGGGAAAACTTGCTCGGAATGCTCAAGCAAAGACCACCGGTGTGACGAATGCAGAGCAGTCGCAAAAAAGTGCCTGAGCTGTGGAAACGGCCACAGAACACTTACAATGTCTTGCCCAATAAAAAAGCAATTAATAAAAAAAAAAAAACGAATTATCGGAATAAAAAGAAAGAAAAAATAACACCTCATATGCTACGGCAACGGAAGGAGGACCAACAAGAGTACCTACTTCACAAACCACCACCGTGAACATCCAGGGAAACATGCGGCCCGACCTCATCCTTTGCATTATGCACGTTCACTTCGTGAATATTGCAAAACCTGGTTCATATGCTACCGAACTAAACATGATGCTTGAAAAGAACGGCCTAAAGAAAATGTAGTTCCCCGAGAACCCACCCTCAAGCGAAATTTACAACATAAATATGAAACCAAACGAACAAGAAAATCAAATGGAAACCCACCAGGAAACCGAGGTAGAAACTTCTGACGAAAAGATTGCACAAAAACTGGAGAAAGAGAAACAAAGACAATATTCACTTCGTGAATATTGCAAAACCTGGTTCATATGCTACCGAACTAAACATGATGCTTGAAAAGAACGGCCTAAAGAAAATGTAGTTCCCCGAGAACCCACCCTCAAGCGAAATTTACAACATAAATATGAAACCAAACGAACAAGAAAATCAAATGGAAACCCACCAGGAAACCGAGGTAGAAACTTCTGACGAAAAGATTGCACAAAAACTGGAGAAAGAGAAACAAAGACAAAAACATCAACTAAATACCCAGGAACTCAATATTTAAATATACGGCACCCATGCGAACCCCCTACCCAAAGCCTGCAAACGAAAAGAAATCGTAGAATGATTGTTTAAAGGAAGATATAAATGGGACTACGAAGCAGATGCGGACGAGACAGAAGTCCACAATGCCCTAAAGTAGGAAATGATCTTAATTGTCCCTTGATCGTGCTTTAATATCTCCAGTGACCAATTTAAGAAAAAAAAACGATCTGGCCGCACCCGTTCCCCAGCAAGAACCCAGAAAATGAAAGCAGGTAAAGAGAGCAGAAATTAAATCAAGCAGGTTGACGTACCAACGCACACTAAAAATATTTTTGCTAAATGGGAACGGCTGGATGACAAAGAGAATTATTTACTCAAATATAATTAGACAAGAAGACCCATATATAGTCATATTAACCGAACATGGTATCAACACCGAAGTCGAAACAATAAAAATACCAAATTATAGGATCATATCTGCCAACCATACCCAAACCAGATTTGACGGTGTATCGATAGGGATAAAAACGGGGATTCACTACACGGAAATAAAGGATCTAGAGGAATCCTACCTGGCGGTAAAAATTAAAATGACTATAGGCGATATGATAGTAGTCGGAGCTTATCAACCCCCAAGACGCTCGTATTTACCCATTCCCAACTTTATTAAACTTTCGCCGAGCAAGCTCTACAATTCTGACAGGAGATCTCAACGCCAGATGCAGAGCAGCAGGTTACACAACCAATATGAACGGCACAGGCAGAACAATAGAACTACTGGTGCAAAAAAAATATGGTCCAAAGAGAAGGACTAGACTTCCAAACGTTCATATCCTACAGATCCTCCACCACCACAGATATAGTTCTCATAAACCCCAATTTTAACCTCAATCACCATACCGAGCCCGGGCCCGTAACCCCATCTGACAACCTTAGTATGGTCACAACTATATCCACCTCACCCATCCAAATTAAGATACCACAAAGGGGATCACTCAGCAGAACAGACTCGGCCAAATATAAAGACTACTTAAGCACCATAGATACCGGAACCTTTAATAACCAAGAAACAAACGTAATAGAGGCCGAAATACGGAAGATTAGTAAAAAAATAATAGAAGCCGATGCAATGTATACACCTTTAATAGAATACAAAACCCTCCCTGCACCGAGATGGGAGGACGAAATTAAAGGAAAAATGGAAGAACTTAAAACATTGACAAGAGAAATAACGGATCTGGGTAATACGATGGAAAAATATAACAGGCTAAAAACAATTAGAAGACAATTGGGGATAATGATAAAAGACAAAGCAATTCAAGTATGGAATAATATAATCAGAAAAATGGACATCGAAAGGGATCCCCAAAAACTTTGGACCCAAATTCAAAGACTGCGAGGAACCCAACCCAAAGAACTAATGAAGATCAAAGTGCAAGAAAGGGAACTGCAGCAAAACGCAGAGCTCCAAGATCACTTCAAAAGGCACTGGGAACAAAATTGCTCAATTTCTCCAGAAGAGAACCTCGACTTCGATAGAGATTACGAAGAGGAAATGGCTCGAACAATGGAGAACCAACAAGACAACATCAAGCCATGCGCACAGATTGACGAGGGGAGACCCATCCGCTCGGAAGAGGGAATGCCGTTCACAATGGCAGAGTACTTGACACCAGTCAAGTCCTTTAAACAAAGGGCTCCAGGATTAAGGGGCATAACGAAGGCGCACCTGGCTAATGCATCAAACAACGTGCACGAAGCAATCTTAAGGATCTTCAATGCCTGTCTGAATTCTGCATATTACCCCCAGGCCTTCAAGACGGCAAAGAAACCGGGTAAACCAAAACAAATCGAAAGCTACCGCCCAATCTCACTACCCCGTAAGGGGCGCGGCGATTTGCCATCCTGGCCGCCGTGCTGACGGGATCCAGCGCCCCGTCCGGCCCCAGCTTAGCCTCTCTTCCTTCCTTCAGATAGCCTGTATTCCTATCCTACCTCGTCGCTTTTCATACAACCTCTCCCACAACTTTCTCTGGTCAGCCTCTAATTTCACAGGGTAGAAGCTGACCTTCTTCTCAGCCAATCGTCCCGGGTCGGGGCTGAGGGGGGAGGGGACAATGTCCCCTAACCCCTGAGCTCCGGTCTGGGGTGGTTGGCTTTTAACAACCTGCTTCATCCCCACCCATACCTTCCTCACATCCCTTTTCCTCTCGTCTTCAAAATCTATCCGTTTTACGCCGTGTTCAAGGTGGAGCCGCCATGCCGAAGGACTGCCAGGCCACCAGGCGGGAGGGGTGGTCCCAAATGGCGGCGCCTGGCTCTGCCGGGCCTGTAAGCACCTCTTGCAGTGCGGGCTACTGCAAGAGGTGGTGAGCGATTGCGTCCCGTAAAACAAAGAGGGTCACCATGCCCAATGATGAAACAAAAAAACATCTCCCCTTAATTCCCCCTATAACAACAACGGAGCCGCCCTCGTGCAGCTCCACAGAAAAGATGGAGGTCCCCCCCCCCTGTGCTTGCGCAGGGGACCCTCCATACCTCTTTAACCGGAGAGGAGGCTTACTCCTCTCCTACGCCTACGGGTGTAGGGGACTGCCCCTCACCCCCTTCTCTGGAAGTGCTTTCGGGCACCTCCCTATCTCCAGCGGCAGTCCCTCCTATGCTTTCTAAGGGGACTGCCAAGAAAGCCAGCAGGCAGCCCATTGCCGACCGCCCCTCGTACAAGCGGCTCGGTAGGGCAAACCCCCTTAGGGGGGAGAGGGAAGCCAGGCCCCTTCGGTCGCTTCCCTCAAAAGACCTGCTGGCAAAAATATTAAACCTTGCCGGGGTCAAGGCCTGTGCCTCCCCACTAAAGACTTATGACGCTGCCAAGGGGACCTGCGATGTCCTGGGAGGGGATGGCCAACTGGAGGCCCCTCCTGTGATAGACATGGTCCTTGAGGAAAACCAGCCTCAGACGGTAGGGCCTTCCATGGGGGGGAATCCGGGCTTGGTGCCAAGCACCGAACCCGAATCCGCCCCTATGCAAGGTCCTCATCAAACGGCTGTGGATTCTCAGGCAGGACAAGGAGGGGAGGGATCTCCTCCGGATGAATCCCCTGCGCCCACCGGGACCTTCTCCATTTCAGAGAAGGACCTGGCTGAGGCCGGTCCATCTGGCCTGGGGGCTTCTACCGGCGGGGGTGAGAAGCGGGTTCATTCCCCGCCCTCCTCTCCTAAAAAGAAGAAAAAGACAAGAAAGACGAAAAAGACTCGGGGCTCCTCTCCATCCGCGGGGGCTTCGGGGACGGATGGGTCTGCTGCCACTTTGGTAGGCGACCAAGCCAAGATCGGCAAATCCGGCCCCTCTACCCCCTCGTGTGCGGAGCTCCTGACCAAGACTAAGACGAAGAATGCACAGGGCGGAGCCTCGATGACATCGGGGCCCCTCATTCAGAGGTTACCTGGCGTTTTCGAGCCCGCTGGCTTCAAACGCTTCCTCGTCATTCGCTCCACTGATGGCACCATGTTGTCTAAGGGCAACATGATCCATCAGAGGAGAGGATTAGCTAGTGCAATTGGTAGAGAGCCGAAGGTGACCCGTTTCTCGGACGGCAGCCTTCTGGCGAATGCGGCGAATCCCGCCGAGGCGGCCAAGATAAGTGCTCTTCGGACACTTCATGGCACCCCGGTGAGTGTGACGCCGCACTCTACCATGAACTTTGTGAAAGGAGTAGTTTATGCGAGGGAACTCGTTGACTACTCCATTGAGGACATCACCCTAGAGCTGGCCGACCATGGGGCGGTCAAGTTCGAACGTGTGATGAGAAAACAGGGAGGGGCTTGGAGACCCACCCCTACACTCTTCGTCACGTTCGACTGTGACAAGCTCCCTGAGTCGGTGCGTGCCGGTTGGTACCGCTACCGCGTGAAGGCATTCGTGCCACTGCCGCGGCGGTGCTATTACTGTCACCGCTTCGGCCATACGAATCGCTCATGTAGACGTGCAAAGTCGGGGTCACCCGAAGTCTGTGTAAATTGCTCCAAGGTCGCACACGATAAGTCCAAATCGTGTGTGGCCAAGTGTGTCAATTGCGGAGAGCCGCACCCTGCTTCTTCGAAGCAATGTGGTGCATATCTCCTGGAGAAAGAAATCCTGGCCGTTCAGGCCCAGGATAGACTCTCATTCCGCGAGGCTAAGGACTTGGTCCTGGCGCGCCCAGCTCTGCCTGGGACGTCATATGCCTCAGTAGTTCGAAAGGCACCCTCTGCTCCTGGCCCATCCAGGCCAACGAGCACGGTTGTTTCCGCGCCCATTCGGAGCCCTTCTGCGGGCTCTACTACACCCGGGCGCTCCCCTGGTAGAGCTGGCGGCAAAAAGGGTTCACACCCAGCCCCGGCTAAAACCAGGGCTCCCCCCTCTTCCCCCAGCGTGACCGTTTCCCGTAAGGCGAAACGGCCACGCGCCTCCACCGAGTCGTTAGACTCACAGGAGGCAACACCCCTGAAGATGGTCGCTAGGCCATCTTCGGGGGTTCCTAAAGCTGTCCCCCGAAAGGAGGACAGCAACAAAGGAGCTTCGGCTCCTTCGCCCACGCTACGAGGTGGAGCGAGTGGCTCGGAGACGGTGGTTCCTCGAAAAGAGGGCCCCCCGCCTCCGAAGCCGCAGCGCCCGCCTAAGGTTTCGAGGCGGAGGGAGGAAAAGACTCGCATGGCGAGGTCAACCTCCCCCAATAAGTCCTCGAAGGCGACAGCGCCTCCAGCGCTTTGTCCGGCCAACAGCGCCCGGGGTTCTGCCCCCGGGAAGCGTACGGCCATTCCCGTGAGGGTCTTCAATTCGAGGAGGGCCCCCGCGTCTCCTCCGAGCTAGGCCTGGAGGGCATATTCCTTCAATGGAATTGCCGTGGACTCCGGGCTAACTGGGAGGAGCTGCGGAGGCTCGCCTCGTCCCCTCCCCGTTAGCTATTTTTTTGCAGGAGACCATGCTAGGCGCGTGCCCACTGCCTGCCCTCCCGGGGTATAAGGGTCTTGCAACCCCACCACCGCGGGACGGCCGGGCTGGGGGATGCGCGGTTTACACCCGGCATGATGTCTCCGTTCTTCCTTTCTCTTTAGATACCTCCTTACAGGCAGTGGCTGTGCAGCTGCACCTGGATAGGAGGTATACTATCATTTCTGCGTACATTCCACCGTCAGCTGACTTCGACGCGGGGGACTTCCTCCGCGTCGTGGCACGGTTGCCGAGGCCCTATCTCTTGCTTGGAGATCTGAACGGCAGGCATCCTCTCTGGGGAGATTACACCATAAATCCCAGGGGACAAGTCCTTGCCGATCTGATCGAAGAGCTTGAGATGGGTGTCCTAAACGTGGATGAGTTTACGCATCACTGTCCGAGAACCGCTTCATTTTCTTGCCTTGACCTATCTTTGTGCTCTTCGGATGCACAGCTTGATTTTGATTGGGGGGTGGTCGATGACCTCCATGGTAGTGATCACTTTCCCATTCAAATATCATTTTCAGGGCAACTGCCGCCTGAGAGACCACCTCGGTGGTGCTTGGCACGGGCGCGGTGGCCTGCATTTCAGGAAATGACTGAATTCTCTATCTCAGTCGAGGAGTTTAGGTCGGTAGATGAGGCCGTTGAGTTCTTCTCCGGCAACCTTATCGCCGTGGGCCTGACTACTATTCCTAGGACGTCTGGCTGTTTTGCACGCCGACCACTCCCATGGTGGTCGGCCGAGTGTGAGACGGCCCTCAAACAGAAGCGTTATGCCTACATGCGCTATAAGCGCCGCCCGAACGATTTCACTGTCGCTGAATTTCGTCGGGCTAGGGCTAGGTTCCGGTATATTTCGAAGCACGCCCGCCGCTCTTCTTGGCGGGCATACGTGTCTTCACTTAACGGGAAGACCCCTTTAGCTGAGGTGTGGAAGCGAGTCAAAAGGATTCGGGGCAAGTTCTCGCAGGACCCCCCTCCCGTTCTCCAGGAGAATGGGACCGCAATCTCGGATCCCGCGTCTGTGGCGGAATCCTTAGCGACCGCTTTCTCTGCATTCTCTAGCCGTGATGCTGCTCCGCCAGCATTCAATGCACGTCGTGATGTCGCGGAAGGCCGCCCATGGTCCGGACGATGTCCCGTACGCCATGCTTCGACACCTGGGTGAGCGAGGCATGGCCTTTCTGTTAGATCTGTTCAACAGGATCTGGGTGGAAGGTCTTCTCCCAGACTCCTGGCGAATCGCTACTGTGCTCGCCTTTCGCAAGCCGGGGAGAGATCACTCTACTCCGACCGGTTTCCGCCCAATCTCTCTAACCTCTTGCGTGTGCAAGTTGATGGAGAAATTGGTAAATGTTAGATTAGCCCATTTCCTGGACAGCGGAGGCCATCTGTCTTCTGCACAGTGCGGCTTCCGTAAGTTTCACTCCACGTCGGATGCTCTGCTCCGACTGGAAAATGCCGTCTGCGAGGCTTTCCTTCGTAGACAGCACTACGCCACGGTGTTTTTTGATCTGGAGAAGGCCTATGATACCGCATGGCGATACGGTATCATGGAGACTCTCCACACGATGGGGGCGAGGGGACGCCTCCCAATGTTTATATCTGAATTTTTGCGAGATCGTCGATTCCGCGTACGGGTGGGGGGAGCCCTCTCTGCCCCAAAGGAGCAGGGAAGTGTCCTCAGTGTCACACTCTTTGCCCTGAGCATCAACGGCATCACCTCGGTGCTGCCAGAAGATGTTCTCGCTACGCTCTACGTGGACGACCTTTCGATCTCTTTTGGCGCGGACCAGATGCCAACTCTGGAGCGTCGACTCCAACAGGCATTGAACCGCGTCTCTCGCTATGCCGAAGCGCACAGGTTTCGGTTTTCTTTGGCCAAGACTAAGGTGGTGCACTTCTGCCGCCATCCACGGCTTCACCCTGACCCAGATTTGTTTCTTAATGGGGAACGCCTGGATGTGGTTGAGTGGCACCGTTTCCTTGGTCTTGTATTCGACCGACGCCTCACCTGGGAGGCTCATATTCGCAGCCTTAGGGTCTCCTGTACCCGCGCCATGGACATTCTCCGTTCCGTGACGTTCAGCGCTTGGGGCGCTGATAGGGCTACCGCCTTACTTTTTTATCGATCCTTTGTTCGCTCGAAGCTCGACTACGGATGCGAGTTTTATGCATCCGCAGCCGAGCGTTTATTGCGGAAGGTGGATTCGATCCACCACACCGGCCTTCGCCTTGCGACCGGTGCCTTCCGCACTTCCCCCATTGAGAGCCTGTTGGTCGATGCTGGGGAGATGCCACTCGCTCTGCGCCGCGTGCAGTGCATCACTCGCCTGTATGCGCGAGCCCGGTGCCTCCCTCAGTCGCCAACAGCTCTCACTGCATCCGCAGCTGATCTCGATGGTGCCTATGCCGCCGAGAGACGCCAGTCATACCCTAAGCCCTTTGGGTTTAGGGCCAGGAAACTCCTTCGAGAGGTAGATATAGCTCTCGGGCCGGTGGCGCCCCTGGTTCTGCCCAGGACGCCACCCTGGAGGGTACCACATTTGGCTATTTGTCGCCACGCCTCTGCTCCCAAAGCTTGTACTGCGCCGGGAGTATTGCGTTCGACCTTTTTGGAGCACACATCGTGTCACGCTGGTACCGTGCCAGTGTATACGGATGGCTCCAAGTCCCAAGAGGGGGTCGGCTTCCACGCCGTATCCCCTCTGTTTGAAGTCAGCGGGGCTCTACCAGGCGCTGCGTCTTTCTTCACGGCCGAGCTGGTGGCAATACACCACTCGGTACGGGAGATTACGCGACGTGCCCGGTTCGGAGACCGGATTGTGATCTATAGCGACTCACAAAGCGCCCTGAGTGCTCTCGGGGCATTGGAATCTCCGCATCCCCTGGTTCGCGATATCCGTGACGCCACGGTTTTGTCGAGCCGGGCAGATGTCGAGATTATCTTCTGCTGGGTTCCTGGACATGTAGGAATTGCGGGGAATGAGCGCGCCGATGAGGGCGCCAAAGAGTCCGCGAGGACTCTGCGACCGGACCAGCGTTTCGCTCTTCCTCACGCCGACTACATGGCAGGAATACGGGCAGCTCTTCGGACTGCTTGGCAAAGAAGATGGGAGACGGTCGAGGGGAACTTAAAGTTGCGTGCCATTGCGCCGCGACTGTTCCCATGGACCTATCCCCCAATGCCGCGGCGACTTCAGGTTGCTTTCTGTCGTCTCCGAATCGGACACACTCGTGTGACGCATCGCTATCTGATGGAGCGCTCGCCTGCGCCCTATTGCAACGACTGCGTCGTCCCCCCGACTATTCGGCACATTCTTGTCGAATGTCCCAGTCTGGGTGATCTTCGCGCACGATACCTGTCCCAGTACCGGGATGGGCGGGGTCGCTACCGCCTGTCCCTTGTGCTCGGGACAGATTCGTGCACACTGACTTGTGGACTTGTTGACTTCTTGGGGGAGGCCGGCCTTCTCCCTATTATTTAAGCAAGGTTTGTTTGTTTTGTTTTTTGTTGTTTTTTTTGCATTTTTTGTTTTTTGTTTGTTTTGTTTTTTCTTTAGTTGCACGCTCCTGCGCCGGGGGGACCTCTCCCCGACGCACCAGCTTGCTTCCTTTCCCCCTTTTGGGGTGTTGTTTTTTTTTTTTTTTCTCTCTTTAATTTCATTTTAAAGTAGCCTGAACTAGGCCAGTTTTAATACGGCGACTAATGCCCAAGTAGGCAGTCGCCAGATGAGCTCTTAAAAAAAAAAAAAAAAAAAAAAACCCAATCTCACTACTCGAAGTTCTTGGGAAACTCCTTGAAAAGATCCTCAACGAAAGGTTAAAAAAACATCTTGAAACAAATAATCTATATAACCCGCAACAGCACGGGTTCAGGAGCAAGTGAGGGACGGAAACTGAAAAAATTGCCATCGAAACAGTGCGGGGCAACAAGAGTGGACGTCGTACTCCGCAACGTTGCCAAAGCTTTCGATAAGGTATGGATCCCCGGTTTACAAGCGAAAATCAGCGCCCTCAACTTGGAGACCAATTAACCCAAAATATTATGCCACTACCTAATTGGAAGAAAAGCCATTTTGCAACTAATGGCTTTTCTTCGCTCTACGGGTGGGGGTGCCACAAGGAGGGTGTCTCTCCCCAACCTTATATACCACATATACCCATGATCTACCCCGACCAACGGATGAGTGTGCGATGTACATCCAATTAGAGGATGACATCACACAAATTATCTCAAGTAACACCAAACTCAAGAGATATCGCTCAAAGACAGCGAGGGAAATCAAAAACATAAACGATTTCGAGAAAAAGGAACAAAATTAAAACAAACACAAACAAATTCAGAATTATTCCAATTAATCGAACGAAAACAGCCACAATTAGAGTCAAGGGTGAAGGATACCATTACAACACGGAGGGAAGAGTCCTCGGACTCAAGCTAACGAGGAATGGCTATGTCTCCCACATGGCAAAAAAGGTAAATGAAGCAAAAGCAACAATGTCAACCCCGCCTCGATTTCATAACTTTTCAAGCAACAATAAAAGAAAATTATATACATCCCTCGTCCGTTCTAAATTATTATATCCGACCATACCTACTCACATTATGAGTAAAAATCAGATACTAAAGGACCAAAGGGTATAAAACTGAGCAACGAGATTCATTGAAAATAAAAGAAGACAGGAGCAAATATCATCCGAGAAACTGCATAGAAGAACCGAACTTCAAACCACCAACACGGTACTCCACGAACGAGCCCCCGCAAAATGTGGGAAAAGTTAAATGAAACTTTACCCCAGGAAGAACTAAATAAAATAGTCGTACCAAACAATGAAATCCGTCAGATAAAATACAGGATGAGATTTGACGGAAGCAAAAAGAATACAACGTTGAATGTAAACCCAATCTATAAATAACACAAAGTGATCTACCGAACAAAAAACCACCGATATTGACAATCAACGAAGAATGACACACTAAAGAGAATACGAACAGAAAAGAGTAATGAGAAATACAAAGAGGAAAATATAAATAGTATATAAATATAGGACTACAAAACCACTGAAAAGTGCAAAAAAACAAATAAAAATAAATATAATAATATAAAAAATAATAAAATAATAAATAGCTCATAAGAGAAATTAATAACAAAGGCTCGAATGCCTAAATTACAAACCTTATTTATATATATATATATATATATATATATATATATATATATATATATATATATATATATATATATATATATATAAATAATAATAAAATACAATGCAAAACGAAAGTGTTTGCCAGGCAAACTGGCAAAATTCACTATATCATTATCAGGTTGACTAAATCATCGCCATACATCACCCAACCTCATAACGATCTCATAAACACACACCACACACAATATCTATCTTTCTATCTCTGTCCTGCACTTAGGGATGACCCATGGATGGGTCATCCCTAAGTGTTGTCTTCCAGTTCAAGGAGGATAGGATCACCTGCTGGACCTGAAGCAGAGCAGTTGTCTAATTTTGCCATTACCTTAACCGCACCAATTTGTCTTGGATATTTTTCCATATATATATATATATATATATATATATATATATATATATATATATATATATATATATGTGTGTGGAGAAATGGCTACATTAAGCCTCCTGGAGGAGTATAGGTACATTCAAGCCCCCCTCCCTTGATGAGGAGAAGCGTGGGAAAGGTAGCCGGCGAAAATGCTTACCATGTGTGATCTCCTCGCCGCTGTGGGCAGTTGGAGCTAACATGTTTGAAGGCGACCACCTAAGGTCCTTAAACGACGCTCTAACGATCGCATGACCTACGAGACCCATAAACCCGTGGTTAGGAAAAAAAAACGGTGCGAGTCAGAAGGCACGCCAAGTAGCGGTGCGGTTACAAGCCTATAATTTGCGAGCTGACTTGGGCACCCCAGTGCCACCTCAGGAATTCTCGCTCTCCCCAGATGCTAACTCACCATTCGCTCCCCCCCCCCTTTTGCATCTGTGACCTGGTCACTTCCCCCTTTAGATGGGGCGGCAATCCGCCTATAAATAAGCCCCGCAAAGAAAGAGAAGAGGATTATCTGAAGTCGATACGCCAGAGTAGGATTAGGTCGTGAAGATTTTTAGAAGTCGATTCGCCAGAAGAAAGATTAGTTCGTAAAGATCGATCCTTCAGCCATACAAGACTATTTCCGTGAGAAACGATAGGATCAGATTGAGAAAATCGATCCCCCCCTTTCAGGGCCCTATTAACCTAATTAGTCAAGTTTTATATCGGTGCCATACCGAAGAAGCCTTTTCCGTCTGCAAAGAAGCCCGACTGAAGAAAAGCAAAGCCGCTCACACTCGAGTGAATCTCACATCTCAAGCACCGAAAGAGTGAGAGGAGTAGAACCCTGCCCCAACGAGCTCCCGTTCTTTAATTACGTTGAAGAATCATCACCCGGCACAGGCGACAAGCAATCCCTCCTCGAAAATTCAAGCAGCGACGAAGCAACACTTCAAAGCGAGAGATAAGTCCTCTAGCGACATCCGGCAATCCCTAATACCTACCTGTAAGTTAACAATAACATTTATATCTCTATTACGATAGTAGAAGTTTAGTATGTCCCACGTTTTAAAGGAGAGTAGAAACCATTATTCTTGAACCTAGGTCATATGTGTTTGTAGATGACAGTACATCAATTTAATGTTTTAGGCTAAACAAATAGGGTCGTGATAAAAATACTAATTGGCAATTGGTTTGTTTATCGGAAGCCTACTTGTTTATATTTTGTCATTTGAGGCCAAATATAGAAATGCTTTTACTGTTGGTTTGTAATATTTAATTTAAAATACATGTGTATTTTTGGTAGATTCCGGTGTTTCCTCTTATCCTTATGTGTTTAAAAATAGCTCTTCCTTAAGGACTAAACCACAAAAATAGCACTCTTAGAACAAAGCCTACTTCATCATAGAAGTAACTCACGCCCCTTAAAGCATACCGCGACTAAAAGGGTGTCAAAGCGTAGAGTGATCAAAGCCAAGGGTCATTCTACGACATATTATAAAAGTGGTGTCAGGTCTAGAGGTTTTATATTAGAAAGAACTCAGCAGTGTCTATTTAAGGAAGAGCTAACACATAAAAGGAACACCAGGAATAATAGAATATTTGACGAGTGGGAAATTGGTAAAGTTAGAGGGGGATACCATCTAAAGGTTATTGTTAGGCCAAGTGAGAAGTTTCGGTGGTGGAATAGGTCAGGCTTGATTAAAAACAAGGTAGATGACTGACATAAGCGCGATGGAATTGTTTGACCTTTATCGGAAGCAAGGTCAAAGCCTCGGACTGGAAGGAACCGAGCTGAACTCGTTTATTCAGGAGAAAGAGAGAAATGAAAGAGAAGAAAGAAGAGAGGAACGTAAAATGAAAATGGAAGCTGATGAAAGAAGAGAAAAGATGAAAATGGAAGCAGAAAAGACGAAAATGGAAGCTGATGAAAGAGAGAAGATAAGGGCCCACGAAAGAGCTCTTAGTAAAGACCAGTTAGAGGTGCAGTCAGTGTCATCTAAAACAGGAGTGTCACCAGCGGCCAGTATGAAACTCCCGGAGTACAAGGACGAAGAAGATTTATGCTCATATCTCTCCCATTTTGAGAACATATTTGAAGTCAATAATTGGGACCTAGAAGAAGATGGGGTCGCCAGACTGTTACCGCTACTCAATCGTAGGATGAGAGAGATATTCGTATCTTTACCCTCAGAAGCGACTGTGGACTATTCCACTCTCAAAGCCGAACTTCTCTCAGCAACAAACCTTAACCCGGAAGAATATAGGATGAAGTTCAGGCAGTCTCGTATAAGACCTGGACAAACATACAAACATTTTGGCTTTGAGCTTCGTCGAAGCCTACAGTTTTGGATGGAGTCAGAAGGGGTAGAGAACGAAGTCGCTGCGGTCGTCGACTTCATGCTTAGAGATCAGTTACTAAGTACACTACCCCAGGAAATCCGTGCATTCGTTAAGGACCGAAAAGCTTCTACCTTCAACGAGTGCCTGGACGAGGCTGACCTCCACGCGGTAAATCATCGGTTATATCCTAGGGAGTACAAGAAAGAGAAGGCTCCCTCCCCAAAGAAAAATGGGCCGCCACCCAGGCATTTACAGAAGAAGCCCTTTAAGTTCTCAGCCGCAAAAGGAACTTATAAACCAAATTTTGGAGGAGAAAAAAATCAAAAAGAAGTTAGGATTCCACAAGGATCATACCCTAATACCGGCACGTATCTCAGGAGGCCCGTCACTTGTTATACCTGCGGGATAATAGGTCACCTGAGTTTCCAGTGCCCACAGAACTCCCGACTGAGGTAGACCTCGAGACAACAGGTGCAAAACCTGACTGCCGCGATCCCAGCAGGACAAGCTGATTCGTCCTACGTCCCCGCGCCAACATCCGAAGGGCCCCAGCAACAGGTAAACTTTCTATTCAACAAAAGTTCGCCAGGCGGCCTACAATTTGAAGAGGGCACTGTTAATGGGTGCCGAGTATCCACGTTAGTCAGAGACACCGGATGCACGTGCATAGTGGTATCCGACAAGTTGCTGCCCCCAGTAAACCCTGCCCATAAGAAATTCGCAATCGTCCACGACTTTTTAGGACGCGACAATCGATTCCCCGTCGTGAGATGTCATATACAATGCAGATATTTCACCGGTTGGACGGACGTGGTAGTAGCCCCGATTAAGTTCTGCGCAGTACTAATCGGACAAAACCCCCTAATTCCCCAGCAAGAAATGGCCCAACAAGTAGTCACCCGGGCACAAGAAGCCAGGAGGAAAGAACAACCTGCTAAGTTGACCCCGAGGATTACCCTCGAAGACAATGGGTTCAAGTTGACTTCCTTCGCCAGTGCTCAGAAGGAATGCCTCACTCTTAAACCTCTATGGGAGAAAGCTATTAAAGGTGAAATTCTCCAAGTGAAAGGAAAGAAGCCTATCCAGTATATCGTAGAAGACTCACTTCTCTACCGTACTATCAGCGAGGAGGATAAGGAGAACAAGAAAGCACTGTGTACCTCAAGAATACACGCAAAGAATTTTGAATACCGCGCATGATGGAATATTAGCCGGACACTTTGGGCACAACAAAACGGCGCAGCAGATATTCCGACACTTTTATTGGCCCCAGGCCGCCAGGGAAATTGTGGCCTATTGCCGATCATGCGACGTGTGTCAGAAGGATCCCTCCAGAGGACGGGTACCTCCCGCTCCCTTACAAAAGGTGCCCGTTATAACGGAACCATTCTTTCGAGTGGCAATTGATTTGGTGGGACCAATTCACCCCCCTTCAAGTGGAGGACACTCCTACATCCTCACCCTAGTGGATTGTGCCACCCGGTTCCCAGATGCCGTGGCCCTACGGAAGATTGACTCTATTTCCTGCGCGGAAGCATTAATTTCAATTTTTGCACGAGTAGGCCTGCCTAAAGAAATTCTATCTGATAGAGGGCGCCAATTCACCTCAGAATTGATGGAGTATTTTAACAAACTTCTGTTAGTCAAGCCAATTTTTACGAGTCCATTTCATCCAGCCGCTAACGGAATCTGCGAGAAATTAAACGGGACTCTCAAAAATATATTGAAGAAGTTGTGTCTAAACAACCCTACACAGTGGCACAGATACCTGCCTGCTGCCCTTTTCGCCTGCCGAGAAATACCTCATCGGACGTTGGGATTCTCGCCCTTTGAGCTATTTTACGGGAGAAATGTGCGAGGTCCTATGAGTATTCTTAAGGAATTATTTTCCAACGCGAAGCTCGAGCAAGAAATCAAATCGTCTTACGCCTACGTGATGGATATGCGCGAGCGCCTAGAATACTGCTCTGGCTTAGCTCGAGAGAACGCCGAGAAAAATTTAGCCAAATACCGGGACTATTTCGATATGAAAGCAAAGGCTCGAAAATTAAAGGCAGGAGATGAAGTCTTATTATTACTCCCGACCGAAAATAATAAGTTATGGGCCCAGTGGAAGGGACCGTTTGAAGTAATCGAGGCACGGGGTCCAGTCGATTACTTGATAGATACCCCAACAGGGCGAAGAACCTATCACATAAACATGCTAAAAAAATATCACCGCCGCGCGTGCATAAAGAATATTACCCTTCTAGACGAAGAAGAACCGATGGATGCCGTTTACCCGGGTACGCCCCTGCAAGTCATACACACCGTGTGTGTGGAACAAGACGAGGAATACGAACTTCCCTCGCTCTCACCTACCCTGGAAGACCCTCGGGTGGATCTAAAGATAAATCCCCACTTAGAAATTCAACAAAAAGCGGAAATGTTGAACTTGCTCATGGAATTCCCAGAAGTCATTTCTGAAAACCCCGGATGTGCTAAGGATTTTATCCATGAAATAAAACTAAAAACTAATTCAGTGGTTCGGAGCAAACCATATCCTTTACCAATCCACCTACGAGAAGCCTTCAATAAGGAAGTCTGGAATTTACTAAAATTGGGAATTTTAGAGCCATCGGAGTCCGATTATTGCTCCCCCATAGTAATGGTTAAGAAACCTGATCAATCATTTCGGATGTGCGTGGACTTCCGAAAATTGAATTCAGTTACCGTTTTCGACGCCGAGCCCATCCACTAATAGATCAAAATCTCCATTTATTTGAAGACGCTAAATTCATCACCGAATTGGATTTGTGTAAAGCGTACTATCAAATACCGCTCGCTAAGGAGTCCAAAAAACTGACGGCTTTTGCGACCGAGAGAGGTCTGTTACAGTTTACCAGGATACCCTTCGGACTACTTACAGCCGGTAGCAATTATAATAGGATGATGAGGCGAATTATCGCTGGACTAAGCGACGTGTCGTTTTACTTCGACAACGTGTACGTAGCTACCCGTACATGGGAGTCACACTTACACGCCCTACGCTCATTGCTGGAGAAATTGAAGGAGCAAGGTCTAACCGCCGGGCCGACCAAGTGTTATTTTGCCTACGAATCCATTGACTACCTGGGATTCAAAATAGGACAAAAACACTTGACTACCCAGCAAGAAAAAGTGGACGCCATAGTCAAGATGCCCCGGCCGAAAACAAAGAAACAACTCCGATCGTTTATGGGAGCGGCCTCGTTCTATAGGCGTTTTGTACCACACTTCGCTTCCATTGCGGCCCCACTGAATGATTTGTTAAAAAAGACAGCGTCAGACCCTGTCACGTGGAACCCCCATGCAATAACTCAGTTGGAGGTTCTAAAAGGAAAACTCGTAACTGCGCCCATTCTTCGCTTACCAAATCCCAACAAGATCTTCGGCCTTCGCACGGACGCTAGTCGGGACGGGCTAGGCGGAGTATTGCTTCAATACGAAGATGACGAAACAGCCTATCCCATAGCTTATGTCAGTAGGAAACTGTTGAGTAGAGAAAAAGCCTACGCTACTATCGAAATCGAAGCTTTGGCCATAATATGGTCCATAGGTAAATTCAAATATTATCTAATAGGGCGCGAGTTTAAGTTGGAATGCGACCATAAACCGTTGTCATACTTAGGTAAGAATGGAAGACTCCTGAGATGGAGTTTACTCTTGATGGAGTACCAGTACTCCATTCACTATATAAAAGGGTCCAACAATTGTATGGCCGACTCGTTAAGTCGGAACCCTGTCGACGATTAAGGAGCAGCCCAACTATTGTATTATAGCAAAATTAAGTGTAAATCAGTAGAATTGTAAGTAAGTAGGGGCGAGTAACCCGAGTGGTAGGTAAGAAAATCCTAAGTTGGCACAGTAATATAGGAATTAATGTAAGGTCAGGTGAAATGTTATCGAGGCATTCCCGAGTGAACTAGAATTTATTGTATAATATAATGTTCCGTAAGTTACCCATGTATATTATTGTAAGCGTCGGATTGGAACCCCCCCCCCCTCCCGTTATTTTCTTAAGAATGGAGGTAGATGTGGAGAAATGGCTACATTAAGCCTCCTGGAGGAGTATAGGTACATTCAAGCCCCCCTCCCTTGATGAGGAGAAGCGTGGGAAAGGTAGCCGGCGAAAATGCTTACCATGTGTGATCTCCTCGCCGCTGTGGGCAGTTGGAGCTAACATATGTTTGAAGGCGACCACCTAAGGTCCTTAAACGACGCTCTAACGATCGCATGACCTACGAGACCCATAAACCCGTGGTTAGGAAAAAAAAACGGTGCGAGTCAGAAGGCACGCCAAGTAGCGGTGCGGTTACGAGCCTATAATTTGCGAGCTGACTTGGGCACCCCAGTGCCACCTCAGGAATTCTCGCTCTCCCCAGATGCTAACTCACCATTCGCTCCCCCCCCCCTTTTGCATCTGTGGCCTGGTCACTTCCCCCTTCAGATGGGGCGGCAATCCGCCTATAAATAAGCCCCGCAAAGAAAGAGAAGAGGATTATCTGAAGTCGATACGCCAGAGTAGGATTAGGTCGTGAAGATTTTTAGAAGTCGATTCGCCAGAAGAAAGATTAGTTCGTAAAGATCGATCCTTCAGCCATACAAGACTATTTCCGTGAGAAACGATAGGATCAGATTGAGAAAATCGATCCCCCCCTTTCAGGGCCCTATTAACCTAATTAGTCAAGTTTTATATCGGTGCCATACCGAAGAAGCCTTTTCCGTCTGCAAAGAAGCCCGACTGAAGAAAAGCAAAGCCGCTCACACTCGAGTGAATCTCACATCTCAAGCACCTAAAGAGTGAGAGGAGTAGAACCCTGCCCCAACGAGCTCCCGTTCTTTAATTACGTTGAAGAATCATCACCCGGCACAGGCGACAAGCAATCCCTCCTCGAAAATTCAAGCAGCGACGAAGCAACACTTCAAAGCGAGAGATAAGTCCTCCAGCGACATCCGGCAATCCCTAATACCTACCTGTAAGTTAACAATAACATTTATATCTCTATTACGATAGTAGAAGTTTAGTATGCCCCACGTTTTAAAGGAGAGTAGAAACCATTATTCTTGAACCTAGGTCATATGTGTTTGTAGATGACAGTACATCAATTTAATGTTTTAGGCTAAACAAATAGGGTCGTGATAGAAATACTAATTGGCAATTGGTTTGTTTATCGGAAGCCTACTTGTTTATATTTTGTCATTTGAGGCCAAATATAGAAATGCTTTTACTGTTGGTTTGTAATATTTAATTTAAAATACATGTGTATTTTTGGTAGATTCTGGTGTTTCCTCTTATCCTTATGTGTTTAAAAATAGCTCTTCCTTAAGGACTAAACCACAAAAATAGCACTCTTAGAACAAAGCCTACTTCATCATAGAAGTAACTCACGCCCCTTAAAGCATACCGCGACTAAAAGGGTGTCAAAGCGTAGAGTGATCAAAGCCAAGGGTCATTCTACGACAATATATATATATATAACACTGGGGAACACAATTTTTGTTGAGTTAGGTCTGACAGCTGTTTTTAACTAATTTTGGGGTGCTGAATCCAAAACTGATCTCCGTTTTTCTCTTTCACGTCAAGTTTTTGAACTTTTTTCAAATATTGACATACAATGAAAGAAACAGGCATGATTGGAATGTTTATTTAACAATATTATGCTTTAACAAAGGATATGGCTACTGTAATTATATAATTATAATTGTGTGCAAGTAGTTAAGGTAAAGATTTACGTTTATAGCTCTTTCTACAGTGTTCAACTTGAGGACTATCGCGTTTGATGCTCCAACAATAGTCAGCCATCATATGTACATCCCATCTACCCTGATAACGTTCTTCCATAACCTTCGAATCTTGGTGAAATCGTTGACCTTGCTCTTCGCTAACAGCACCAAGATCCTCCGGAAAGCTGGCAAGATGGCAATGCAAAAAATGTAGTTTAATACTCATGTTGCAACCAAGCGTCTTGTAGCTCTCTAATAGATTCTGAACAATTTCTGTGTAATTACTTGCACGTGTATTTCCAAGAAAGTTGTTGACGACGTCTTTGAATAATAACCAAGCATTCTTCTCAAGGTTTGACATAGTCCCGGTGAACTGTTCATCTTTGATGAACAGTTCACCATCAGTTGGCAATGTGTTTACAAACTGCTTCATGAGACCTAGATTTATGTGCAGAGGTGGGAATATTATATTCTTCCTGTCAACAAGTGGCTCATGTAGAATATTGGGATCTCCAGGTTTAAGATCAGATCTTGGAGGCCAATTCGTCTCAACCCAATGCTTCCCTCGAGCTCTGCTATCCCACATACAGAGAAAGCAGGGATACTTTGTGTACCTACGTTGCTGACCAAGAAGGAAGCACACCATTTTAAGGTCAACACAGATGATCCAATTGTGTTTGTCATATTGCAATAACTCAATGACCCTCTTTATATCTCCATGTTCTTCATAAACCAGACAGAATGCCCAATAGGGACTGCACCAAATAAATTACCATTGTGTAGGAGGACACACTTCAAGCTCCGCTTTGAGCTGTCAATAAACATTCGCCATTCATTTGGATTGAAGATTGAAAGCCCTAATTCCTTCAGTAAACTAGGAATGTTATGGCAATACACAAAGCCGCTGTCACTTCGAAAGTACTGCAGAAATGTACTTTCTCTGGTTCGAAAGTATGATACTTTCGCTCCTTGTTCAAGTAAGTTTTTCTCATTCAGTCTTGATGCTAGGATTTCTGAAGCTATTTTTGATAGGCCCAAATCACGTGCCAAATCATTCAACTCGTGCTCATCAAATTCCCTACGAACCGAATCCTCGTGAATTTTGAAATCTGCATCATTGCTGCCACTGCGTTCGTCAACATCACTCAGATCTTCTAAAGGAGGTAATTGTACGAAAACTGGCACTGGAATTTCAGCTGAATGAGGCATTGGCCTTATAGCTGACGGTAGATTAGGATATTCTATTTTACTTTTATTTTTCTTGTTAAATCCTGGTGTTTTCACTAAACAAAAGTAACAGTCTGTGCAATGCTCCTTTTGCTCTCGCCAAACCATGGGGTTACCAAATGGCAACCTTTCATGTGTTCCTTTGGTCCACATCCGTAAACTCGACACACTGCCTGCACACTTGATCACCGAGTTTTACTTTAAAATATGCTAAATATGCTTCTTTGACAAATGCACTGATGTTTGCCCTCTGACTTGGAATGGTGAAACTGCCACAAATGTAGCAGAAGGAGTCAGGGTTGTTTAGGCATTTACGATGAGAAGTTGCAGGAGCAGACATGATCTGAAACAAAGGAAATATATACCTATGTAAATAAACCACTAAGATGGAATAGTTACCAGCTTTGAAAGCTAAAAAAACAGCATATAACGAAATAGAACGTACAACACACACCTCCCACCGCACTGTCTCAATGGTGACTGCACCAACAAGTTGCCACGTAGCTGTAGATGAATTCAATCAGCAGGCAAATCTTATTACAGCTAAGCAGTGGAATTTTACTTCTCTGGGGGGTAAGCTGTGGAGAAAAAAATAGACGTGCTAGAAAAAAGTTGACTACAAATTTGGAATCAGCATGCTAATTTTAGTCTAAATCAGCACAAAAATCTAACTCAACAGAAATTTTTTTTCAAATTGTTCCTCGGTGTAATTAGGTAAAAGGCCATGTTGTATGCATGTACTATTGAAGTCCACAGCTGTGGCATCGCTATTAATTTTAACTTGTATTTTTTAAGAAATATTAAGAAAATACAAGTTAAAATTAATAACGCTGAGACACAATTGTGGACTTCAATAGTACATATATATATATATATATATATATATATATATATATATATATATATATATATATATATATATATATATATATATATATATATATATATTATTGAAGAGAGAGTGAGGAGAAGGGGAGAGAGTATATGAGAGTGTGAGAGAGAGCGAGAGGGCGAAATAAAGAAAGAATGTGAAAACAATTAGAGAAAGATCAGACAAAGAATGAAAGATGAGAGGAGACACACACAGAGAGCTTTAAGAAACATAGACCTACTCATTTGGAATAGAATCTTGTATCCCGCATTTCTGAGAATTAAGATTGCCTTAAACACGTAATGTATAAGGCAATTTGATCGCCTTTCTTTTTTTTTAACTCTTCTACGTCAGTCACCGTATGGATTCCACATATAAAATTACTTATAAACATATACATGATCATGCGTGTATATGCCTCTTCAACTGTATCCAAAAATTTGATATCCTTTGGGATGGGGGAACGTTTCTGGCTCATCTGTGGTCATCCTCTTGGAACGTGATTGATTTGCACTCCGTGAAAATGATCAAATTCGCATCTTCGAGTGTATGTGTACCTTTATACGAACATTTCCTTCGGCCTTTTGAAATGTTCTACGAAACATTTGGAATTAATGAAATTCTTTCCATATTATTCCCATCCATGAATTGCTTACGATCCCCCTCCCCCTGACTCCTGAGTACCCGGATTCTTTAGAAGGTTTAGTAAAAAACAAAACAAAAAACGAAAGTACCATGGCCTTTAGGCAGAGCTTGCCAAGCGTGAGTAATTAAGATAGATATCGTAATAATTTCATAGCTTTCACTTAAAAAAGAAATTGAGGTGCTAATTACTGAATTAGTCTTCCGTGTCCCGCTCCTATCCACTTAATTTACTCAAAGAGAAATTTCGAACTAAAGTGTTTCAACCTGCTATCAATTCTCTTTGGTGCGGTGGCTAGTCTATGCTATGCGCCCATGCACGAAGCTCACCGGTGACGTCATCTGCACACAGCGCGTATTTAAACAACACAACCATGGCGTTTGTGGTTCAGAAATGGGGTACTGCGTATGATAGTTCATTAATTTTAATTGATTCCTCCCCTAATCGGGTGAAATGATTCTCTGATATATATTTTAAATACATCGTTGATGTGCTTTTAAAAAATTCCTCTTTTGTTTTGGAAATATGAAACACTCCAAGTATTATTTATGACGGAATTTGTTTAAATATTAGTATATTATTTTATTGCACCTGATAACACTGATCAGCATTTTGAATTTTTTTTATTTTTATTTTTATTCATGGATGTGATCTTACATATTCTTGGGTTGGTTATTTTAAATATCTAAACCATTTTTTTTCTATCACGTAAGGATTTTGAATAAAATACAAATTAATGATAACAATAAATGTGCATTCTTAATATATTGTTACTTATTTAAAATAAATAAGTAATCATGAAAAGGCAGATTATTTTAGTTTTAAGAACATATGTATACCAAATCAACATGAAATAAATCACGGTCATCATGAAATGAATCAAAATCATCAACATCAAATCAAATGAATGTAAAAAAAACATGCTCTCATATTTAGCCTACATACCGATTCAAAGGAAGGCGTACCGCTGTGATTTCCGTTTGTGCTGTGCATCGGAGCCATCACGTTTCAATGACTAGCAGTAATCCGCCATCATGCTGACATTCCATTTGCCCTGGTATCGAGTTTCCATGGTGCAAATATCCTGATGGAAACGCTCCCCTTGTCCCTCACTGTTGTTCCCACAATTCGTGAGAAAATAGTCAAGATGTGAGTGCAAAAAGTGCATCTTCACACTCATTCTAGACCCAAGTTGCTGGAAACTTGAAATCACATCTTGGATAATTTGTTCATATTCTGGGGAGCGGGTGTTTCCCAAGAAACTATGGACAATCTGCTTGAAGGAAAACCAGGCATTTACCTCGACACCTGCTAATGCTTCCTCAAAATGCTTGTCCTTCATTAATTCCCGAATCTGAGGGCCGACAAAGCTTGCCTTCACTTACACGAGGAAACTTTGACTCCAGGTACTTGAAAGCAGCTCCATTCTTGTTCAAGGCCTTCACAAAATTTTTCATAAGTCCTAATTTGATGTGGAGTGGTGGTAGCAGAATTTTATTGGGGTCAACTAGTGGCATAGCTCTCACGTTGTGATTTCCGGGTAAAAAGCTGGTTCTTGGTTATCATTCCCTTTTTTTTCATAGTGCTGGCTGTCAGTCCTACTATCCCAGAGACACAAAAACAGGGATACTTGGTGAATCCCCCTTGAAGACCTAGTAGGAGAGCAATAACTTTTAAATCTCTGCAAATGAGAAAATTGTGATGATGGTACTTGATTGAAGTTATTAGTGTTTTCAAATTTTCGTAGATTTCGGACATTTGGATACTATGACCAATTGGCACAGATGCAGCTGTGTTGCCATTGTAGAGAAGAACAGCCTTTAAACTTCTGTTATAAGAATCAATGAAGAACCTCCATTCATCTGCTTTGTACGGCATCCCCATGTTTTCGATAAGGCCAGAAATATTTGAACAGAAAACTAAAGAATCCTCTTTTTTAAATAACTGAATGAATTCCGCTTCACGATGACGGTACAAGGCGAATGTTGTTCCAGAAGCTTTCAGCCTGTGTTCCTTCAGTCTAGAGCCAAGTAACTGTGCACTTTCTTTTGTAAGGTTAAGGTCTCGCGCCAGTTCGTTGAGCTCAGCTTGGTTGAAGAGTTTGGGATCGTCATTTGTTGGTGGTTCATAGTCTACTTCCATCTGATTAGTATCACTAGTATCGGACTCTGATGTAATTTCTCATATCTCAGGTGGCACAGGCACAGGTGTATCATCTGATTCTGGAACAGGTCTTATTGCTGAAGGAATATTTGGGTATATTATGCGATCTTTAGTCTTCTTGTTGAATCCAGCTACTTTAGTCATACAAAAGTATCAGTCATCACGGTGATTCTTCTGCTCTCGCCATACCATTGGCACTCCAAAGGGCCATACATTTAAGTTTTCCAACTGACCACATTTGGAGCTTACTGATGCGACTCTTGCAAGCTTTGTGTGGGGCAAATGGCTTGTCTTGGTCTCCTAATCTGCAGCCAAAATAAGCTAAATAACAACGCTTCAACACAGGAGTAATATTGGTCCGGGAATCTGAAGGGGTGAATTGCCCGCAGACATAGCAAAATATGTCTGCTGAATTTATACAGCCTCTAGACATATTCACAATCTAAAAATAAAGAAAAATATATTATAAATATATATATAAATATTTACTTATGGTTTACAAAAAGAGAAGAGTAACGTCTCCGTTTAACTCGACAACGTGATGTGATAGAGATGAATAAAAAAACAAAGTAAATCACCATTTTTCATATATATTTTGAAAAAGATGTCATAGAGTCAATAAAAAAAATCCTGCCGACCAGTGTAATGAGAGATATCGAATCGTTTCACACATTTCCACGCCTATTTTCACCTGGTGCATCTTCACTTTGTAGGGAAGATGCCCTCATTTTTTGGGTTTTAAATAAAAAAAACAACCTCAAAGAAAAGGCCTGTAGCTTTTCCTACAGGCTTGTTTGTAGTGTTTATGTCATAGCTATACTTATTCAATTTATTTCACATTCCTGTTTAGCTCATTGTTTTAATTGTTTTTCTGTTTGTACAATTATTTATGTTCTGAATTGAAGTCCACTTCTGTGGTTAATCTCTCTTTCTGGGTTGCGGTTATTCGTTATTCCTGTTCTGATTTTCCAGCAAATTATTTTTCAATTATTTCCTACCACCATTTTGTTCATGATTCTTGCTTGAGTGTGAGTATATTTTATTTAAGGGGCTACGGTTGGTTTAGCCGACTGGATTATTGCCCTGGAATTCAGAGCGCAATAGCAACGAGGCCGTCTCCCGCACAAAGTTAGGAGAGATCTGTAAAGTAAGTGGTGAAGCTAGGGAAAGTGAAAATGTGTGGGAGATGTATAGCCACTGGTCCTCCTACAGACATTGGGGCTGGGATGGCACACAATCCCTTAGATGTCAGCTGCTTCACTACACATGACATACCATTGTGGGTGCATAAAAGCTTAGATACGGAAAAGAAAAATGAGGAGACTAGAAAGAGAAATGGGTGGACCCCGCCCCAACCAGGGATGGAGGGACCAAAGCTGGTCGACGACTAGCCTGCGAATTTAAGCACCGGCCAAGGAAACGCTCATTAACACATATGATAACATCACAAGACCAGCACTAGAATACGCCAACACAATCTGGCCCCAATCATTTCAGAAACTAACACCAAAAAACTACAGACAATACAAAACACAGCCTTCCGCACTGCCACAGGATGCACTCTTGCAACAACAAACATCCAACATCTACACGACGAGATGAACATTCTACCAATCATAAATCACCTAAAACTACATGCATCATAACTCAGGCAGAAAACGCAACATCTAAATCATCCCCTCCGCCACATCACCAGACAACCTCCCAATCACCGACACCAAAAAAACATACCTTTTTCGATAACAACAACTACTCCACTAACTTTGACACAAACCCTAACACAACAACAGGAGAAACAATCAAGCAAAACATGAAAATAATCCACTCTCAGATCACACAACAATACTTGACACACAGAACCCACAACAAAATATTAAGTTCACCACCTCCAACTATACACAACTCAGAACGAACACTCACAAAGCAGATCAGAAGAACACTAGTACAGATACGAACAAACAAATCACCACTTATGACATCATACATGCGCAAAATATCTCCCACCACTCATACAACACCAAACTGCCCCAAATGACTAACACAGATACACGACACCACACATCTCTTCAACTGCCCTCAGATACACACAGACCTGGGCCCGGTGGATATCTGGGAGAGACCCGGGGAGGCGGCGGGTCTGCCCCTGCGATGGTCCGGGGAGCTGGGGTGGGGCATGGAATAGGTGTGAAGGTCCCCAATCCACTGTTGGGCCGGAGACGGGGTCGCTACCACCACCATACTCGTGTGTCGAGACACTCCAACGACGACGAGTCTTATTGACGACCATTCTGTTTTATCCATTTTGGAGGAGCTCACAAATTATAAATCAGCTGGACTTTGATCTGAAAAAGGCTACCGACTTTAGAAATAAGGACACATTTTCGAGTAAAGTGGAAGTTTTTTTATGCTCCACCCTCTCGAGAGTTGCTCTCAACCTCCAATCTACAAAACGACGCTCAAACATGACCATGGCCATTGACGAAGTCCCCAAGGACTATATGGTCGCTCTACCTCCTACCTCGCGAGTCCACGAATGTTTTCTCCTGTTGGACACGGATCGAGACGGGATCCTCAGCACGAAGGAACTTCTCGCCGCCCTCTGGGAACTCGATTACCTCGTCACAGAGGAGGAACTCCGGACATGGTCGAGGAAGACACCCCGAGAGACTACCATCTAAGCCTCTTTGTGCCCTGTCTCCGAGAGGTGGTCCTTAAATGAGTTTATGAACACTGTCCTTAAGGCGCACGACGTTCGTCCCAAGGTCCAGTAACGAATTCGAGAAAGCCTCGAGGTTCTCGAGACTAACGACCTCGCCCTCGGGAAGCATCTTAGGGAGGCAGTCGTTCTTATCTTAGGATTGCCCTTGTTAGATGCTGACCTCCTCCTCGCTTCTCTTTCACCCACATATCGATCCGAAAATTGTCACTTAGGCGAGCTCAAGGAATGGCTTAAGAGGACTTCGCCTTCTAGAAGACCTTCCCATTCGAGGAAGACCTCGCCCCGTAAGAGCGCCTCTACTCCTCCAAAAGCAACTCATCCTTGAGGAAGACATCGCGAACCTGAAGGAAAAAGAAAGATTTTGAGAAATGAAGAAATTCGCATGAATTTGGCATCATTTATTTAATAAAAGAAAATAATGACTGTATCTATTGGTGGCCTATTCTGATTTCGATCGCAGGTTGTTTGTAGCTCCCCGGCACCAGACGGAATCTCTGCTCCCTCCGACCCCTCAAGGGAGATTAAGGGAGAAAGCTTGGACCCTACAGCATGTGGTGTAGGCCTTGTCAACGTTACCGCAATTAAGTGGGGCCGTGCTTTCTGTGAATGTCCTGATGGACTAGGTTAGAGTGGAGGGAGGCTGTTGCATGCTGTGGGAATGTTATAGCCCCCCTCCCCCTGTTCTAGTGGCCCATGCAAGAGCTAGGAAGTGGAAGTTCTATTGCAACTTAATTTCACTGTGAGGTGGTGCCACTCCAGGATTGCATCCAGGTGGATTGGTCGTGTCATATCCACTTGAAAATGACGTCACCACTACAAAGAATGAAGGAAGGAGAAATGGAGTGTTTGAGAGAGAAGTGTGTTGCGTGTGTGGGTGTGTTCTATACGATATGTGTATTAATTCTCGTTCGGTCTTGGGTTTCGGAAATGACGTAATCATAGGTGAGGATGTTATCGGTTAAGTTAGGTTACGTCAACCAAGGCTATAATTTTAGCTAGGGGGTGTGACGCCCAAAACTGCCCCCAAGAGGGTGGGTGATTCGGGGGCGATGTCCCAGCTACAACTCAAACCTGGATTCGCCCTCCTGACCCCAGCGCCCCATGTTCTCTCTCTTGAGTCGTCCTTTGCATCTCTTTCAAATCTTCCACTACATTTTCCCCACCTGGATAGACCTAACAAAGGGTGAAAGAGGGCATTAAACATTATAAATTCCATGTATCGTCGGGTAATGTTTACTTTCAACAGTACCGTCACGACGCTTTTCTCCTCCTATACTCGCAACTACTCTTCCCTAACCTCTTTCTCCTCTCTTCCACTTGACTCTTTTAGTACTTTCTCTTATTGCATACATAAAATTTTTGTTTATATTTTTTTCTATATTTTCACCTTTCTCCTCAAATAAGAATAGTTTATTTGTTTGTATCTCCTCCACATTAAATTTTCTTCTCACCGGTGCCAATACATTGCAGTCCTTCACAAAAAATGTTCTAATCTCTTCTGGTCCTGTTTCACAGAACCCACTGGTAAACATTCGGCGCGAACGATGCGACGTAAATTATTTCGTCCGTGTTCCAATATGTTTCACCCTTTGGGAGTAAATTCAAGTAGACTGCTCTTGGGGGGAGGCGTGACTGCGGCGGGCTCCCCTAGGATGATCCTGAGTTTCAATCAATTGGGGAACTGGGGGGCACAGACCCCAGTATACAATCATAATTGTTTATGGAATAATATTATATTACCTATATAGTGTCACTGCGCTCTTCCTCCTTAGTTCTTCAACCAGACTTTTTCATCATACCCTTCCAGTCTCATTTCAATCTGTTCTCTTCCTATATTTTCCAAATGTTAGGTGTTATGTACATATTTTTATTTGTTATCATGTAGCCTTTCATAACTGTTATCAAACTTGATTGTCTGGACTTATTCCACATATCCATATAAGTATGTCATGTGCGTAATTTATTTTGAGTTCATGTTTCTAGTTGATAGAAAAGAGGCCCCTACTAATTCCCTCCTAAGTGTAGTCTAGCATTTGGAGTATATCCAGGAGCTCCGAGCATTTTTCTCTATTCTTTTTTCAACTCTTTACTATCCATTACAACAACTGCCGACACGCTGTTTGGTGTCAACACATAATACTTTCTGGCACCTCTCCCCAAAGAGGACCGGCCTCTGGTCCCCTCGGGCTCACTAGCAAATGTCATACTAATCTTTATGTTTATTTCATTATCCGGTCGGGATCCGCCTGGATAAAGGCAGGTTGGCGAACCACCACTACTACTATAACAATCTTCGACTCAACAAAATACACATGTCAAATACTGATTTCCAACATGTTTTTCCAACATGTAACTTACTGCGTCCCCTAAAAATGACCGAGGATGTTTTATTGGCCATTCTCTTGGTGAGAAATATTCTTCTCTTTCTAATGTTCTCCAAAACATTCTATTTTATTATTTATTACCATTCGCAGGTACTTTTTTTATCTTTACCACTCTGAAACCTTTTGTGATTGATGAAGAAAGTACATGGAATGGGATGGGTATATGACATGTGAGAAAGACGAGAATATTAGTCAGTTTTTAAAACAGTGAGACAAACATGAAAGTGAATGAAGAGTTTGTTGTGAGATCGAGTGCGATAGGGTATAGATTGATTGTGGTAGGAGTAAAGAAGTGTGGTATTGCTTTTGGCGGATTAATGTCCTGTGGCAATGGGTGCCTATGAATGCGTGAGTTCGAGAATTGTGCGGGTGAGGTTGAGGTTCGCAAAGCTGAAGCTGCGTTATTGTAGTGTATGGACCAGGTAGCTATAGAAGTGCCGATGAGAAAAAAAAAGAAGTAGGTTCTGAAATGACTTGGGACGAGAGGTGGATTTATCTCGGTTGTTGGTTGTAGGATAAATGAGAGGGGCGATAACTGGAGCCTTTGTTACACGCGGGCAGAATGAAGATGGAGAGGCTGGTAGGGTTCTGTACTGAAACTTACCTATGTGTAGCATTCTTTCAGCACAAGGATGTGCATAAATACAAGTGGAGATGCTAAGAATGTAGGGAATTAATGGTATATTGTATGGTATGAAGAGGATTTATGTTTTGAATAAAGGTATGGGTGGAAGATAGCCCTAGTGAGAGTAGTTGGGCATCATATATCTGAGGAAGGGTAAGACAGCTTTGATGAGAACTAGTTTTAATAGTGTGAGTACAGAACCAGTTTCGGAACCACGTTCCATCTTTCAGCTCTACAAAGACCGAAGACGTATTACCTTAAACGACTATTTATATGGAAAAAAGAAAAAAAGGATAATAGACAACCAGACAATGGCTTCGCCACTTTCCCCTAAGTGGGGAGCTTGCGCTTCGCTACTGAGATTAAAATTTAAAATCTCAAAAAAAGCAGCCATGGTTAAATTTTTATAAATTTTCTGAACTTCGCCAATTATAATAATTTTAAAAAGGAACTCTAAATTAAATTTCCTCCCTTTCAAAATATCACGTTGCTAAAATATAGAGTTATAAAAGATGTATTAAAATATATTTTATGAACTTCACCATTTGTAATTCTTTGGGTTTTAAAAAATTCACAAAATTTCGATGCTTATATTTATTTCTGAACTTCACCATTTTGTTTTTTGATATTATAAAAGAATTATTAGAAATAACTTTGATAAAAAAACATAAGTCATAACCAAATTAAGATGGAATTATTATTCAAATACTCCCAAAATCCCCTTCTTAAATTATAGAGTTAGTGATGATGATGATGATGATGATAACATGAGCCAAAAAAAAATTAAGACCATTACCAATATTTGCTTAGGGCAATTTGGTGTCAGTCTTTATAAAGCTGAAAGATAGACTGCGACGCTCCGAAAATGGCTCTGTATTCATACCATTAAAATTCGGTCTCATCAAAGCTTTTAGGTATATTTAAATAGTAACTTGTATACCTACTACATTAAACCATACAAATTAAATATATGGATGGGAAATTAATATCGTTTGAATAATTTTTTGGTTTTCTATCAGACCTGTGGACATTTTGTAGGTCTATCTATTAATGCATTCGTCTCAATCCTTCCATTTTCGTGAACCTGCAATAAAAAGGTCCACGAACTATAGCGAAAGATTGTGGTATCAGGTAGGGGGTATGAATGCTTTCTGGAGCAAGTGTGTTTGTGTGGCCGTGTGCTTATAGTGTAGTGGTGCTGACGTGTGCGCCCCCCCCTCTCCCTTCCTTGTGGGACACTGGTGATGCGGAAGTCTTGAAAAATCTTGCAATTACTCTTTGATTCCCCTCCCCCATCCCCACTCTTCTGTTGCCTCCGCCGAGACGGCAATCAAAGTGGTGAAGAAAGAGCTAGTGAAAATGCGTGAAAGAGATATATGTATAAGCGCTGATCCTCTTACAAGCATTGGGGCCGGAAGGGCACACAAACCTCCAGGTGTCACCTGACATCCTCTTGTGGGTGCGTAAAGGGAGGGAGAAAAGAAAGGGGAGGGGTGACAGTAGATGAGAAAATAGCGGGGAGAATGCAGATATGTTAAAACCCACCACCCCAACCACCTGAGCCAAAAGGGATAAGGTGATCCCCCCCCCCACCCCAGACTGAGGATGAATGGACGGAAGCGGGTTGGCGGCGACTAGCCTGCTATTCTCCCACCCGCTAAGAAAATAGGCGAAAAGAGGCTTGTAAAGGAAGTGACGAAAAGGGGACAAATTCGAGATATCTAGAAGGGATTAAGCCCAGGTCACCTCAATCTAGTTTGAGACTGCCGTGGCCACCATTCACAACTTACCTCAAACTAATTACCAACTCTGGATTTTGCTCTAACCAATTCTTAATGGTTAGGATATGTGGTGTAACGGGGGGTGGGTGGGGGTGGAATGAATCGTATATGTTCTGTTTATCATCATTCCTCGCATTGGGGTTCAAATTATAGTGGTGAGTACTTGTGCTCTTTGTAGATACTTGTTCCTGTCCAGCCTCCTAATGGCTCGATGAGGTTGGTCTACCAACCTCACCCCCGATATTTTGTTCGTTCTCCCCCCATTCTTTCTCACATCTAAATGGGCCAGGTTAGAAGTGTACGAGGGCATTAAGCTCCCTTTAAAAATAAGGGAAAATACAGACAAGTCTTTATTTAAGGCAGGTCGAAGGTTTCGAATCCTCAGAGTCGATCCAAGGTCATTCAACACAATCATTGGATTATTATATAAATATTGATTTGCTACTTCAGTGTCTGCCCGTTTCACGCTGCGATTCAAGTTGATCACCTATAAATTGATGACACCACAGGGGTGGTATTCTTACGCCCCTCGTTCATAAATAACACTAATTTGACCCAAATCTGATGCTATGATGCGTGTTGGGCAGGCATCGATGTTTGGCACTACAAATGTCCACTGTCTGCGTCCATGCTCACACACGAACACCTCGATTCATATCTCCATAAAAGTGGAGCAGAGACTCAAGTGAGTAAGTAGTAAACAGATCCGTCATAACGAACATTCACCATCTCTCATCAAAGAGAAATGAAGAGGACCACCCGACGCCCGCCTCTGTCCCCTAGACACCGAAATTCTGAATGTTTGGCTAATGAATCGTCTTATATATGTGTCAGCGCCGGAGGTGTAATATAATTTTAAGTACGCATGAGTTCGAATGAACCACCACCAACACCCGAACAGAACGATTACGGTTGGATGAGGGTGTTAAGATCCCTCCCCAAATCTCTTCCAAATAGGAATATCAAACCATTTAGGGTTTTTTATTGACCATTTTCGGTTGCCTTTTACCCTAACTAGTGTCGTTTTCAAGCCCTCGGGATGAAGTGAAATCCGAACCGTGCTCACAATAGCGAATGGCTTCAGTATTGATGATTTGGGTTCTTGTCTGATACATTCCTGAATATTTCATTAAAATTGTGTTACGAAGAGAGATAAGAGGGATTTTATATTAGTTGATAAACAGGAAATCCCAAGATGGGATGTCTCGTCAAGAGTCCCAAACGGATTTGCGTTGCTCTCAGATTTAGCGCTTGTCGCTTTCACTCTCCTCAGCGGGATTTTTTGCCTCCTCTGGCGTTTCCCTGGAGACATCTCGATGCGCTAAACGGCTATCTCCTTTCTTTAAGGGTGGGAGGGGGAAACATCCTTGTATCTGAGTTTCGGTCTGTTTAAAAGGGAGACGAGTTTTTAACAAGGACATAAAATCCGTGGAGTAATGGGGATGGGGGCATGCACAGTCATTATATTGTAGATAAATTATTGCTCTATATTCTTTTATTTAGCTTATAATGGTTTGTTTTTGATGTGGAAAATTTAGATTACTCGTATCAACCACAGTTTCTCACACTTATTATTTTATTATCTCCCCCCCGCTTCCTCTATCAGTTGCAAGTGCTAGATCCTCCTCTAATTTTTGCTGGTTAAGCTCTGAGGTCACAGAATTGTGTATTTATTAAAAAAAAAGCCTAAAAATCCATCACTGGCGACGTCTCGTGTAGTCTTTCAACCCGTTCGACGACCGTTGAATCCGCTTCTTCCCTAGAAAACCTAGGGTGCGCAGAAAGACTTATTTTTTAGGACCTACTGATTAACATGGGATCCGAACCACGGGTGACTACAGTGTAGATGGCAACCACCGTAAAGTCGACCCGAACCGGGACTCCACCCGGCGACTAACCACACTCGACGTGGCTTAACTTAAAATCGGAACCGCTGTTTCCGCTCGGTTGCGCCGTAGCCTTAAACCCTCTGGAGGACGCTTCTCTTCAAAGTGGGGTTGTTCGTCGAGACTTCCTATTAATCTTCCTACCCCTCTGTCAGTTCCCACTGCACTCTACTTTGCAGGTGCTCATCGAGGGGTCGTCTTAATGAGAAGAAGGGGGAAAATTGCGCAATGCAACGGAGACTCAGTTACACACTGGGGAAAAATGTAGGTGTTCAGAAAGGAAAAGGGAGAGCAGCATAAAGGAAAAAGATTGCACTGACAAAAAAAATACAGGAGATGAGGTATATTCTAGGCCTTTGAAAACAAGTTCGTAAAGATGACCACTTAAAAGTACGAACATAACTTGAACCCTCTTTTTATCAATGGAAAAGGAATTCCTTGTTGATCAATCGAGGTACAGAACTCAACTAAAATTAGTTGATAAAACCACCAAGGGTATTTTCCCTCGATAAAGAAAGTATGTGAGGAAGATGAATGGAAATCAATAGACATAGGTTCGTGCAAGGACTATGGAAAGTCATGATGGAACTTATACTTTGCAGAGGTATGGGAAAGGAAGAAGGGAAAAGTAAAAAATAAAGTATAGTTACGAGGAAGGGTGAAGGATTGGAGGGAAAATCTATCGTGTAATTAAGCTACACAAAATGCTGGGGCGGGAAAGAAGACTACAAATGTCTAGGGAACAAATTCGTGCACACAAATGAGGTGGAGTCAGATGCAGGAACCAGAAAGAGGATCACCCATGACTGGTTTATATCCACTAAGTGGGTTCAAAATTCGTACGTGTGCTCTTGGTACGAACGGGGCCCGGGAGGTTTATAATGTACCCAACCAGCCACAGTATTCATGGTCAAGAAAAAGATTTACTATTGTACCCTTCATTATGTTCCTTTCCCCTTGTTTAACGGACCGCCTTCAGGAACACAAAGGATCGACCAAATGCACCGAGGCAGCACTCCCCATTTCACCACTGACGTCTCTTAGCAAACTCCCCGGTTATCAATTATGTTGTAATACTACATATCGACTGGAGTAATTTGGGTGTTAGGAAAATATGTGCCAAAAAAACTCGTTCCATTTGGCATCAATGCGAAACAAATATCTGGAGCACACAAGTCCAACCAGATACACTAATATGGTACTCTTTTAATGCACTATAGAGTAAAAATGATTCCAAAAAGACGAGCAAGAGGGACCACCTCTCGTAAGAATATCTTAAATATGCGCATCGAAATGGGTGAAGAACGAATCCTCTTCTTTTGGGGTTTGGTGCGGGGAAGGGGGAGATCAAAGGTCACGTAGGGTGGGGAGGGAGAGGCTTGGTAAAAGATGACGGTATTCTTTGGCCAGATTAGATGCGTGGGCGTCGCCACTTTCATGATTACCCCCGAACGATTTGGCCGCTGTGGAAAATCTTAACTGGCGTTCGAAAAGCTCCCCCCCCCTCATGCGAGGGGGGCGTTATGCGTGTTTACATTTACACATGGTGATTTATCTCCATTCTTGAAGCTTTGACTCCCCCGATACCAGTGTGTTGGATTTATGAGGGTTATGTTGAGTTGGTACCTCTGGCCTCTTATAATGGCTCAACACGCCTGAATTCTTTGATTGTCATTCCCAGTGAACGTTTGCTTTCGGTTAAAATGGAGGTATTCGATGTTAGTATATTCAAGTCTTTACTTGCCCGTGGCTGTTTTGTAATTCGCCATTATAACCTATGTCTGAGATAATGAACCTTTTCACCATTCTTCCGTCTGCTTCTCCCTCTTCCCACAGAGCATCCAACTCCGTTGATATTTGTCATTACTCTGTTCTTATGGCGTTAAATTGTTCTTTTTCGTTGTGTGCAATAAATTCAAATCAATCCAAATAAACTAAAAGAATACATCGAAATATCAACTAAAATAATTTCCATTAAAACTATAAAAGATAAATAAATCGAAATAAATACTCAATCTAGTCAATAAATTTGTTAATTCATTGAACTTCGCGAGTTTTGTAATCACCCCAGGATGTCTTGGGACGAGTCCCTCAGAAATGCAAACCTGGGAGTGACTCGGAAATTTGAGTTCTCATGTAATACATAGGCAGGTGGAGCTCACTGGAAAGGTTGGAGTACAGGGTTTCTTCTATACCTCGGAGAGAGTGGTTTAAGTTTTTGTTTGTGCTCAAGTGTTTAGGCCAGGGGTGGGGAACCTTTTTGTGCATAAAGGCCATCTTACAATTCAGGCAGCATAGAAAAAAAATTTAAAGTTATTTATTTCCTTAAGTAATTTATTAGCAATCTAATAAAAAAAGACAGTTTTATAGAAATCGAAAGAATAATAATTTCAAATATTTCTATTTAAGTAAGTACTTTTTATACAAGTAAATGAAAAATATTGAAAACAGAATTTTAAAATATTTTATTTATGTAAGAAGTTTTCAAAATAATAAGTAAATGAATAATATCGAAAGCATCACATTTTCAAATTATTTGGGTTCTTTGTATTCAAGGAACAAGTAAAGGAATAATAATCTTATAAAATGATAGCATATAAACATCGAGAATATAACATTTTCAAATATTCAATATACAGTAGGCAAACATGTACATTTTTTTATAGAAATTAATGACTTCTTTGAGTTTGCTTCTTTTGAGAAAGCATTTTGATATCAGGCTCTAACAGAGTGGTTCTTAGTTTCAATAGGTCCTCCAAATGCTCGTCTGTAAACTGTGTTCTCAGTAAATTCTTGATTTGCGCCGCCAAGTACGAAGAAAAACAGGAAATCAGTCCTCGTGCATGTTCACGAAGACGAGGATATTCTGTCGCGTTTTTCCAAATTTCGACGGGATTTTCTCTCTTGTCAAACAGAGACTTCAGGATATTATCCTCAGACATTTCAATAAGCTTCATTTGTAACTTTTTAGGAGCCTCTGATACATCAACTAAGTGAGGTTGAAAAGCAAGTTTCAGAGTGATGTTATGCTTTTGAAAATCATTGAATCTTTTATTGTATTCTTCTATCACTGTGTCTAAAACTGACTCATATTCTTGAAAATATCCATAGATATCTTCATTTTCACTCATTACCTTCGTAAGCTGGGGAAAGTGTTCTTCTGAACTTTTTGACTAAGCCAAAAGGGACTTGAAATACAACAGTTTCTTTCTAAATGCCTGATTTTTTTGCCACATATCATAAATAAACTTATTTCTGAAAAGCAATGAAATGTTTAACTCGTTTTATTTTGACACCACATTACATAAAAGGCAACATCTCTGTAAAAATTTGGATCTGATAAATCACAGTACTTGTTGTTTTCTTTGAAAAAGTCAATAATAATTTGCCTTCGTAAAGACAAACTTTGACCAATACTTTCCCTTGCGACAACCAGCGTAATTTTGAGTGATATGGCAAATCTACACTAATTACTTCGTCATCCATCATCGGCATGTTTCGAAATTGACAATGTTTTGAGGCATTCACTCGAATATAGTTAACAATGCTGTAGGAGCATAGCCTATGGCTCTCCCCCGTTTCCTCACCTCCCTTCCGGGCGTGCCGGGTTATCAAACCCTGCCCTTCCGGCCCGATATCTGATGGTCTCTGGCCGGAAGAAACCGCCGGCCATTTCAGCTAACCACCGAGTCCCTTCCTCGACTGGTTATCGATAGATGGGACCCCATCTTCGCTTCCGATGGTTGCCGGAAGTTTATAAAGGACGAAATGGAGTAGCTTGACATCTAATCTACTTCCGTCGCCATGAGAACCTCTCCCGAGTTTTGAGTATAAAAGATGAAGTCTTTTAACCCTCATTAGTATTCTTGTTTAGTGTTCATTAAAACTTTATTTTCATATTGTTGTGTATCTAACTTCCTTTGGGTCGCTTGCTGGCAAAGTTCATTCCAATCCCTCCGTAGCCAACCTCTAAGCACTCTGAGTTAATAAACCCAGTATAAGGAGTAGTACGACGACCCCTCCGCAATCCTTTACCGATTGCCTTCATTGTGCCGCCCTCTGCTCTCTATGATTCTAGTCTTCTTCTAATATCCCTTTCTCTTACCTCTAAAAAACTCCTGTTTCTTGTCTCATTGCTCATTCCGTCAAATTTCTCTTTCCTGTACTATATTGTAATATAGTCTGCAATGCAAGGTTTCTGCACCTTTATTTCTGTCTTCAAAATTGTTTTGAAAGGCAGAAAATAAATATGGCGAAAGCACTGTGGTGGTTGTTATCACCCGCAGAACTTGCATTTGCTCCTTCTTCTTTGTATGTGACTTGGGGATGAGCCTTTAAATTGTGAGCGGGTAAGAAGATGAGGTATAAAAAATTCCTTGGAGGTTCCTAGCTTAGAGAGATACTGGGTTTGATGGGGTGACGCTTTGGGCGAAGTAGAGTCACTGTGCCTGGTAGCTCAGCGGTAGAGCATCTGACCGGCAATCAGCAGACCCGGGTTCGTGTCCCGGCCAGGAATTTCAAACTTTTTTCCCCTGGCGTTATCTCTGTCTTCTCGGTAAAGGATTGCCTTCATTGTGCCGCCCTTTGTGCTCTCTATGATTCTAGTCTTCTTCTAATGTCCCTTTCTCTTACCTCTAAAAAACTCCTGTTTCTTGTCTCATTGCTCATTCCGTCAAATTTCTCTTTCCTGTACTATATATATATATATATATATATATATATATATATATATATATATATATATATATATATATATATATATATATAAGAGTCGGGGAAAACTCCAACCACCCCTCGGCCTATTCCTCGACAGATGCTTATAAACTTTTACAAAGTTTCATTTAAAGTTACAGATTTTGCACAGAGATTTTGCTGATGTAAAATACAATGAAAAGAAATCAGTACATTTGGTTCTTGGGTTTCTCTCTTAAGATGTCCAATAAATCCTTAATTTTTAGCCATCATAGCTGCGGCAGCATCAGTGCACACACTTACCAAATTAGTAAAATTTAGTCCTATTTTATGACATTGCTCTTTGAAGTTGTTAAAAATATCTATCCCCCGTGTCCTTCCTTCAAGGGTGCCTAAAGCAAGCAATTCTTCATATAATTGAAAATCATCTGTTATGGCACGAATAAAAGACAATAATTGTGCTGAATCAGTGGATTCTGTTGATTCATCCAAAGCTACTGAGTAATATATATTCTCTTTTTTTTTATTATATTTTTCAATTGTTCTGTTACATTGCAGGCCAATTCATGTTGTCGATCTGTGTTAATCCTTCTTGAAAGAGGCACCTCATTATACTTATCAACTTTATCGGGATCTATACATCCTACCACTTCTAAAATACATTTATGAGTTCTGCATCGCTGAATGGCTTAGCTTTTTTTCCAAGCAAATATGCAACTTTATAGCTCTCTTCTGTCGTAACATTCCCTTAATGTAACACAGAGTGGAAAAAAATGTCTTTGCTTCTGTTTTCCATCTTTCAGTTTCTGCAGTGCTATCTTTCGAGGCTCACCCTCTAATTTGGAATATTTATTGTCTTTATGAAGAGCATAGTGTTGCTGTGCATTGAATTTCTTAACTATTACAATTGCAGTATCACAAAGCAAGCAAGACATTTTGCCTCCAGTATTCACTAAAAAATATTGCAGTTCCCATTCTTCATTAAAGATCCTGTTTTCTTCTTTCAAAGTCCGTTTTAACTTTTTTGACATAATTATGAGCCCAAAAGAAATGTATTAATTTTGAAAAGCCATAAAAAAGTTAATAATGAATTAGTAAGGCCAGCCGCACACTGACCCAAACAAAACAGTCTTAGACAAGACATCGATAAACCTGCATCCACAACTATGTTATAATAATTATAATTATTATTATTATAACAACAACAACAACAACAACAATATAGGTTAGTTATATTTTTTTCTATGATTAGTATTATTATTTATCATTACCTAATGCAAAACAAGTCGGTATGAAGTAAGCCACAACAACACAATTACTGAGTAGAGTACGTAGTTATTCGGAGTAGCACATACCACAGTGAGGAGGCGGACGAGGCAGGAACTCTTCCTGTATCATACGTGAAGTCACTCACTCCCACTAGGCTGGTGTAGCTTACACGGAAACATTGCCTTCATATAGCAGTTGCTTTAAGTTTAGATTCACTGAATTTAAGAAAAATGCTTCCAATCACAGGGAGCGACATCACTAAACACATAACTTTCCTTTTGTCTGTGTGTGTGTGCATAATGATTTTAGACAAAATGTTCAATGTCAAAAAAGAAATATATATCAAAAGGCCATAGAAGGCCGCCGGTTCCCCATCCCTGGTTTAGGCCATCCCTTGCCATTGCCAGTGGCCTACTTTTCCGCGTGTCCTTCCGTCCCTTGCCGTGATATGCTCCAGTTGGAGAGCGCTGCCTTCTTTTGTTAAAATGGAGTGAACTCCCCTGGCCTTCTTTCCGTTTCAGTGCCCCGGAATTTAGAGGTTTACTCCACGAACGATGGATGTGTGGTGGGTGTGGTCATTGTAAGAAAGGTTTCCTGTAGGTTTTGGCCTCCCCCTCTTCCCAACAAACGTTCCAACCCCAACATTTGAAGTTGACAAGTTTTTTCCAAGAAAGTCTCAAACGAGATTGAGACTACCTGGGATTAATCCTTTTGCATTTAACCTTTTTTATCTCACTTTTCTTGGTCGGTGTCTAATATCATAGGCTAGTCGTCGACTGTCTTTCGTCCATTCATCCCTGATCGGGGCCGGGAGAGGGAGGGGCTTGGTTTCCCACCACCCTTGGCTCCAGGGGGGCGGGGATTTTAACATGTTTGCATTCTCCAATCCTTTTCTCCTTCTCCAACCCCATCTTTCTTTTTGCTATCCTTTTACACACCCGCAAGGGGGTGTCGGGTGTAGCTTTGGAAACTTGCTGCAGCTGACATCTGGAGAGTTATGTGTCCTGCCTGCCCCGATGCCTGTAGTGGTATCGACGGTTGTCTTCCAAGCATTTTCACTTTCTCCACATTCTTTATCAATCTCCCCTTACAATTTTGTTTCGGGACATGTACTCGTTGGTTTTCCATTTAAATTGTGTGTGTGGGGGGAGATGTTATAAATTTTCATGTTCCTCCCACTGGGCAACCCCCCCTTGGGAATCGAGCTCTTTTCGGCACAAGTTAAAGTGGGGGTGGATGGGTATTCTAGTGGCGGGGATGCGCGCCGACCTCACTGTAGAAAACCGGTTGATGGTGGGGTGAAGTAGGCTCGTTTTTATTTAGCAATGTGCTGGCAGATGTGTAGTACTGTTTTACCACCAAAGTGCAAGTGGCCCGCGGAATGTTGATTTGAAAAAAACCTTCGGCAGGTTCCCGGACAGAAGAGTGATGTGTTTTGTGCACTAAGGGAGGAAGAAGGAAGAGACAACGGTGTTGGGATTTTCATATGTGTGGTGACGTACGTGGCCAAAACTATTCACGTGTGCATCAAACACGACACACCGCCTGAAATGGCGACAGTTTCCTGAGACCCCTCCCCCTCCTTTGGGGTGGGGTGGGGGTTGCCCTCGTTGGGAATTTAACCCTGTACCCAGACGTGGAAATCCAACGCTTTACCACGGCCCCACTTTTTTTCACTACAACGGAGAACATTAGATGTGTGTTGTTTTATTCCAGCACTCCGTTCTTTTCCTGTCTGTCCTTAGGTAGGTGCCAAGACATTATGGTGTTGCTTTTTTGTGAACACACTGTTCTTTTCCTTTCGGTCCTTGGGTATCCTTTAAGGCACTCTCTGTATTAGATTAGTGTTGCTCTATTGGGACACTCCGTTCTTTTCCTCTGTATTCAGGTAAATTTCAAGACAGTCTCTACATTGGATCTAATTATATTGTTTTTCCTGCCCGTGAGATTTCCCACAGCGGCTCCTCTTCATTCATTCCAATATTTCGTTTCGTCGCTTATTCAAATTCTGTTGCGGGTAAACCATGCGTTTCTGTTTTACGCCTTTCTCTCCAGGGTAAAGGGCAGCCCCCCTCCCCTTCCCTGCGCCTTTGCCCTTCTGACCCTCCTTATCCTACCCTATCCTCACCAAATATGGCCTCTTTCTTGTCCTAACCACGAACCATTCCTGCGAGATTTCTGCACCTGTTTCGTATTCCCAGAAGAGTCAGATTTCACAGCCGCTCCCTGGATCTTGCCAAATTCGATTCGTCCTCATAACCAATTTAATCTTCGATCCTATTCAAATTTCACCTCTCCGCCTCTTAGCAAAATAGATAGACTAATCGAGGCAGGCAGAATAGACAGTAATATAGATATTGTCTAATATTAAATATAAAGGTATTTTATACGGTTTCCGTAATCATACATATGTACCATACGCATAACAATAGCATTAACTGGAACAGTGCCAAACCAGTCATAAAATGCAGTAATTATATTTCGAGAAATATATTAGAATGTATCTCCATTAACGCGTTCCCAAATTTCAACCTTAGCCCTGGTTTGTTCACGCTAGACCCCATTATCACTACATACATAAAATCTCAAATAAAGTTGTTTCAGGTTTTTGTTCCCCCTAATTAAGGTTCAGAGGTGGGTATTCTAATCCCCCCTTCCACTATTTAAGGCAATGTATGTCCAGCCTCTTGTTCATGGATGCCCTTGACGTATCCGAAGGCTTAATAGCCGGAGTATACAAATGGGAGTTCACCTCGGACGAACTCAGTGAAAAACAGGTCGAGGAGGCTTTACTCCAAGGCCTGATAAAACTGACTCCGGACTCTTTTATCACCCTAACCGACGGCGAATACAGGAAAAAACGCACAGGAAAAACCATAACGCCCCCAAACACTCCACAAGGACCTAAACTCGTAAGAGAATAAAGTCCTGAAACATCATACTACACTCGAAAACCCTTAAGTGAACTACAAAATGACGACTCTAAAAATTTTACATTTGAACTCTGACGGATGGACAAACAAAAAAATATTATACGGAAACGTATTAAGACAAAGTGACCCAGACGTTATATTTATTTCTGAACATGGAATAAACGACGCTAATCAGATAAAAATCTTTCCCTACGAAGTCTTGACCAAAAATCACAGCGGAGAACGTTTTGACGGATGCGCCATAGCTGTGAAAAGAGGTCTTGACTTCAGATCAATAAGTGGACTCGACGAATCTTACCTTGCTGTGGAGGTCCGTACGGCAGTGGGACCCCTGGTCCTGGCAACGGGGTACCAACCCCCAAGGAGAGGGTATTTGCCCCTCCCAAACTTCTTGCAGTTATGTGGTCACGGCAGAACCGTTCTCTTTGCCGGTGACCTCAATGCAAGAAGCGCTGCCTCCGGTTATACGTCGACCAACCCAGCAGGCAGGAATCTCGAGACACTTATTGATAGAAACATTATGACTAGAATTGGACCAGACTTCCCCACATATATTACTCACAGGTCAGCAACAAAACCTGATATTGTGCTAACCAGCAATATATTCCCTTATAATTACTTCATTGAGCCGGGCCCCCCTATTCCCAGCGATCACCAGGCTATCCTTATTAAAGTCTCAACCTCCCCCATTCAAATCCCTATCCCAGAGCGAAAGAGCTATGCTCGAGCCGACTGGGATAAGTATAATCAACTCCTCGAAAATTATAACCCAGAACCCTTAAATGATGCCTCCCTTGAAGAAATTGACGAGGAGTTGGATAAATTAAATGAAAAACTATTAAAAGCCGACAAGGAAGCCATCCCCCGAGTTAAGTATAAAACTCTCCCTGCCCCCTCATGGACCCCTAGAATGAAAACCCTCGCGAGGGAATATAAGGAACGGATCGATGAAGTAAACCTCACTGGCCCCAACATTAACACACACCGACAAACACGACTCATACGCGACGAACTAATGACTCTTATAAGGGACCAACAGAGTGTACTCTGGAATAATTTAATTGACGGACTGAATGTAGAAACTGACTCACGTACATTCTGGCAGACGGTAAAACGACTTAAAGGCGGACAACCACCAAGGACCGTTAAACTTATACGTGACGACACTGAAATTTCTGACGTAGAAAGAATCGAAGAGGAATTCAGACTCTTTTGGGCATCTATCTTTAAGATTTCCCCGGAAGAGAATGATGACTTCGAAAACGAAATTATTAACGACCTGAATGACCAAATACATAGAACGCATCCTCATCATTGCGTATCACAGAACAGGGAAATGGAGGGACTCGGCGGTAGAATTACTGCCGAGGAACTCTCTATGACCTTAAAATCCTTCCGACAGCGAGCACCGGGGCGTACAGGACTGACAAAGGAGAATTTTATTCGAGCCCCGCCCAATATCTTACTGGGGCTCATGAATATCATGAACGCATGCCTAAACGTGGGATACTTCCCTGACCACTGGAAGGTTGCGAAAATGATATTCATTCCAAAAGCCGGTAAACCACCGGACAGTCCAGCTAACTTCAGGCCCATATCTCTCCTAGAATTTTCAGGGAAAGTCTTGGAGAAGATATTGGCCAACAGGGTAAACATGTTCCTCGAGAGAAATAACTCTCATAACATCCAACAACATGGCTTCCGTGCGAAGCGAGGAACAGACACGGCGCTAGCTGTAATTACCGAGAAGTTGGCAAAAGTAAAATCAGAGAAACGCCATGCAAATCTGGTGCTACGCGATGTCAAAAAGGCCTTTGACAAGGTATGGAGGAGAGGCCTACAATATAAGATCCTTCAACTAGGCCTCAATCCCATACTTGAAAGGATTCTTTGTGACTATGTGATGGAGAGGAGAGCGTTTTTAAGTATTAAAGACTACAGCGGCCCTGAGTTCGAACTCGAGGCGGGGGTGCCCCAAGGCGGGTGCATCTCTCCCCTGCTCTATAACATCTACACTATAGACCTTCCCCAACCCTTGACTGAGGGTTCCTTATACGTCCAATTTGCGGATGATATAACGATGATATGTACGGGGCCTTATCGGAATGCGAATTTCATGGCACGAAGTACGGCAGTGGAAATCGAAAACATCAACTCCTTCGAGAAAAGATGGAAGATATCCACCAATGCCCAAAAGTTCCGTGTAATTCCATTATTCCGAAGGACTCTGGCAGACATCCGTGTGGGGGGTGCACGCATCCCATACCGCACGGAGGGCACGGTTCTGGGACTACAAATTACGACCGGTGGGTATAGGAGCCATGTAGCGAGAACTACACAGAATGCACGGAGGGACTTGGGCGAATTTTTCAAATTCGTAAACCTGAGTACCTCCAACAAACTAAAGATCTACAATGCGTGCATTCGCTCAAAACTCCTGTACCCCCCGATCCCTATAAATGTAGTTTCCAAGAGTCCAGAATAAGGCGATATATATCATTACGGGAGCCCGAAGGATGGAAGGGAGAAGGCAGAGTGAACTCCATGGTGAACTGGGGATGACCCCCATAAACGTGGAGCTTCACCTAAGAGCAACCAAAATATGGGACAAGGTGCACCGGCACCTCCCCCCCGAGTTTATACTGGAGCACATCGACTTCGACATTTTACCTAACTTAAGACGATCAATTAGTTTCAAAAGCAGTAGACTACCGAATGACTTTAACGTCGACCCTAAGTTCACTTAAATACTAAATAACCCCCAGTCATAACACAAAAACATGAACAAAGCCAAACGAGTTTAGCCACCGAATTAACACTTGTTTAATTTGGTTTTAAATAACACTTCCCCAATTTTTGCGCGAAAATATCGCCAAAAACATACAAACAACATCAAAAATCCAAATCTAGGTGTAAAACACCCAGAATTGAAGATGAAAATCTTCCAAAAGCCACGTAAAGATACAATGTATTAATACAAAGGCTCGAATGCCCACCGCATTCATCAGATAGTATAGTCATATGCTATCAAAAAAAAACAAAACCAAAACGCAAAGAAAGCCAGTGATACCCTTTCACCAGGGATCTGTCTTTCATTCTACCTTTCGTTTTTCGCTTTCCTATTATATTTTCCCCTTTTTCCCCACTATTTCTCCTACTAAAACCCTCTACTACTATATTTCTCACTTATTATGTCCAATGTCCAATGTCCTCTTGTTCATTCCTTGAAAAGGTCTTTAAGAATAAAGACGAAAGCGCTCGGAATCGCTTTTCACTTTTCTTTTGTGGGTATATCTGCATAACTTTGACTCACGTGCATTTTGTGAGTTTTTTCTTCGTATGTATCATACCTACAGTGATACACAGGGATTATACGATAAAAGATCTAGTTCCGAAATTCCAAGGGCTAAAAATATCACTAGTTGAGCTTAATAGCCGTTTTTTTTAAAAAGCTTGTACCCAAAATGTTATAGGCGCTAGAATTTTCCACTGCACTACACCCTCATTCCACGCCCAAATCCGCCAAGGTAAAATTTAATACCCCACAGAGAAAATTCTTTTTTATTATATGATTGTAATTATATTTGTCATTTACTGATCTACCCCAACCTAAATAATCTTGCGTAACATACCAATGACCAAGCCTAACCTAACTTGGTATTAATTACATTATTAGCTACTCTTTTTTTTTCCAAAGACTCGTAGTCTTTTATATATTATTCAATATTTTGAGGCATTAGGTACTAGTTATTTTCTATCAGTATCTCTTTTTGGTCTAACTATTTTGGGGTCAGCTGTTTTCTCCAACTAGCTCTTCAAACCTGTTTTGGGGCTAGATCTTTTGAAGTAGCTTTTTTGTGGTTACCTGTTTTGAGGTTTACAAATTCGAGTCTCAAAACGCTGTCGAGAAATGGCGTCACAAAACATCTCTGTTTTGTGACGCCATTTCTGGCCTAGTGTTTTGAGACTAGCCATTTCACGAATAATTATTTTGAGGCTACCCATTTCTGGACTAACTGTTTTGAGGCTAGCCATTTTGGGATTAGTTTTGAAGATAGTCATTTCTGAACTAACTGCTATTAGACTAGCCATTTTTGCACTATTTCTATTGGACTAACTCTTTTGAAGCTTTTCATTTGGGGACTACTTTTGATTCTAGATATTTCTGGACTAGTTGTTTTGAACTAAATGTTTTGAGCCTAGCCTTTTCAGGTCTTGCTCTTTTTCTACTAGCTGTTTTGAGGCTAGCTATTTTTGAAGTTAGCCATTTCGGAACTAGCTTTTTTGAGCTTTGCCATTTAGAGACTAGCTGTTTTGAGGCTTGTCATTCGGTACTAGTTGCTACCAGGCTTGTCATTCGGTACTAGTTGCTTCGAGGCTTGTCATTCAGTACTAGTTGCTTCGAGGCTTGTCATTCGGTACTAGTAGCTTCGAGGCTAGCCATTTCTTGACTAGCTCTTTTGAGGCTGACCATTTCTTGACTAGGTCATTTGAGGCTAGCCATCTCTTGACTATCTGTTTTGAGGCTAACCATTTCTTGAAGCTATCCATTTCTTGACTAGCTCTTTTGAGGCTACCCATTTCAGAACTAGTTTTTTGCCGTTCACGGTTACAGGATGATGGATAGGTGCTGGAAGATAATTGAACAATATAATTGCGTTCTTATTTGATTGAATTTACAACCATTATAAATGAAAGAGGAATGATACAAAAGTACGAGTAATTACTGTAATATAGTTATGCTCTACAGTACTCATATGTGTATTACATTATAACGCTGTACTGAAGCAATGCAGAACATAAATAACCTCAAAACGGCCTTATTCGTCAATGAAAGGTGGTGTGATATTATTATCACTCCATTCTCTTCTTTGCAAAGTACGGAAGGGAAAGTTCGAGAGAGTTGTGCACCTTCCCAGTCCCTCACTTTATTTCTTTAATTTTGCTCTTCCACATTTTCACTTTCCTAAACTTCACTACTTTTTTTTTACGAATCTCTTTCGAAAGTGTCGACAATTCTTTATTTCTACTATGTAACTAAAAACGATCTCGAGCCCTTTTCAAGCTAAATACTACTACTACTAATAATTTATAGAAGGATTAGTACTAGTCCTTGTGCGTGTTCGAGAGCTTAGAAGAAACTATCTGACTGTATTCTTCCCCTCACCCCAGAGGGTGAGTGTGTGTGTGTGGGGAGGGGGGGGGGGGTAGTCGACAGTGCTGGTGAGTCAAACGAAACTTCTGACATTTGTGTGTCTCGTAGCGACATCATTGAAGGGATGAATATCTTGTGTGTATGTGTGAGAGATAGAGAGAGAGAAAGAAAGAAAGAGGGATGGGAGTGAGAGCTCTCCTATGTCGAGTCTAATTTTCCTGTGTGTGTGTGTGTGTGACATTATTTTCTGTCATGATGATACACTCCCGTGAAAAGATGCAACGGAAGAAAAGGAGTAACACTTTGGTTATGATTAATAGCATAATAATAAAGGGTCTTCCGCCATGATCACACCTTATGACTATACAACGCTCAATAATAATGATTATTATTGATTATTTTCCTTTCATTATTATTATTATTGGCAATATTATTATGGTTACGGAATAAGCGAGTGGTAACACCGGTCACGATTACAGCGAAGTTAACCCACTCGGGTGTGTTTAGTCTCGATTCGGGTCGACTCCACTGCGGCTGCCATATCCTGCAGGTCCCCGTGATTCGGATCTACCTTTAAACTCTAGGTCCCCACAGATGCCCCCTCCGACACAATGACTTGTTATTATGGGTCAAGAAGAAACCTTATACCGGCTCCCGGCGCGTCTCGTAAAAGGCGACCCAACAAGGACAACGACCGCTGTCTTGGGAGAACGGAATAGCGATTGAAGCCGATGCGAACTAACCCCGCCTTATGAGAAAACTAGATGATTTATCATTATTGCGAACTATTTATTTTTAAGTTTTACCATTTATTTTTAAATTCTAGAGGTGAAACAATACAATTAATTAGTGTTGTAACAATTAATACAAACTCGCTGTGCAATATGATAATTTAGAAAAGCTACAGAAATCCGACCTGTCTTTACCCAAAGGTCATGGAAGTTTATTCATTGCACTTATTAATCTAGTGCGAGTCTAGTCGCGAGCGGACTCTTCATCTCACCTATGTCGGTCGGTCGGTCCCCGTTTTGCTTTTTTTTTGTTTTGGTAATAATATAATAACTATTCGGCCGATTCTAACGAAATAGGAAATCCTTATGTTGTTTTACATTTTCTTTCGAATGATATCATTGGCAAAGTCCCCCCAAGGTTAGTATGGGAATTATTTTGTTTTGGCAATAAAATCATAACTATTCGGCTGATACTCTACTAGTCTAGATTAGGCTATAATATGCTATACTCTGTTACGCAAGCTTAGAATAGGTTACACTATGTTAAGCTATGCTAAGATATAATGTACAAGATATACTATGCTAATTTAGGATTAAATGCTAGGTTAGGATAGCATATAGTATGTTAGGCTAGACAATACTAAGCTATGCTTGACTAGAGTATAATAGGATGGTATAGGCTATACTTTTCTAGGATAATTAATGCTAGGCTATGCTATGCTAAGCTATACTAGGCTATACATGGCTATACTATGCTATGTAAGGGTAAGCTAAAGTATAATAGGCTAGGGAGGGCTATGCTCTGCTATGTTAGGCTATGCTAGGTACGATAGGCTAGCTAACCAAGGCTATAATAGGCTAAACTATGCAAGGTTATTCTAGTTTAGGGTATGGTATGCTATACTATGTAGTCTAGGATATAATATGATACGCTTGGCTATATTATGTTAGGTGTGGTTATGTTAGGATTGGCTATACCAAGCTAGCCTATGGGTATGCTAGGCTAAGCTAGGCTATACTATAATATACTAGGTAAGTCCTTCTTAAGTTAGCCCGGGAATTATTTTGTTTTGGCAATAACATAATAACTATTCGTCCCATTCTAACGAAATTTGAAAATCCTATATTATTTTACATTCTCTCTCAAATAATATAATTGCCAAAGTCCTCCCAAGGTTATCCCGGGAATTATTTTGTTTTGGCAATAACATCATAACTATTCGGCCCATTCTAACGAAATTTGAAACCCTTAAGGTGTTTACATTCACTTTCGAATGATAAAATTGCCAAGGTCCTCCAAAAGTTAGTCCGGACTCCGGGAATTATTGAAAGTTTTGAAGGTCGTAAGGTCATAAATCAGAATAAGTGAGGGCACGCGACCTTTTGTTCAGCATACCTTGTTTTTAGTCTCGTGCGGCTCTATATCTCACTATGTCGGTCGGTCCCTGTTTTGCTTTTTTGTGGGGGCGCAATAACATCATAAATATTCGGCCGATTCTAACGAAATTTGAAACCCTTATGTTGTTTCACATTTTCTTTCGAATGATATAATTTCCAAAGTCCTCTTAAGGTTAGCTCGGAAATTATTATTTCTTATGTTGTTTTACGCTCTCTTTCGAATGATATAATTGCCTAAGTCCTCCCAAGGTTAGCCTGAGAATTATTTGGCAATAACATCCTAACTATTCGGCCGATTAACGAAATCATGGTGTCTACTACTTGCCAAAGTTCGCCATTTGTCAGTGGTCTGTCTTAAGTTTGCGAAAAGTTTGCCAATTCCTCTGATAATTTGCCAAATTTATTTTTAATCAGAATTGTCCCCTTTGCATCTATGATTTTTTAAATTTTGCAATCGGGTTAGATTTTATTTAAAGGTTATGTTTTATATTGTATTATTGCATTATATTTTTTATATAATTTTTATTTATATTATTATATTTCTTTACATGATTATATCATATTATATTACATTTCATTATATCTTTTTTTTTACTAAAATGTTTTTTTTTTTCAGATTTATATTTCAATTTAATATTATAATTATCATGAGTTTTAAAGTTTGTTTGACTAGCCAAAATGCCTGGAAGTTGTCACTTCAAAATTTAATTGTTTAGTTTTAAAGAATTTCACCCATGGCTGATAAAAGACTCTAAAAATGACATGGCAAAGTGTAGATTTTGTCTTAATGAATTCAGCATTTCACATCGTAGGATTAATAATGTAAGAAGAAGACATGCAAGCAGCAAATGACACATTTCTTATATCAAGGCTTTTAAGAATAGTAATTTCCAAGATTACTGTAAGTTACCTACTTCATCTAGTTCAGAGGTAGCATCAACAAGTTCACCAATTTCAGATTCAAATACATCAAAAGTTTCTACTACTCGCAGTATGAATACTCATAGCTCAGTCAATACGCTGGAATCGTTTGTTTCAAAATCTAATGAATTAATTTCTGCTATTCGTAAAGCTGAAATTTTATTTTGCTTCAAGCTTATTGAATCAAAGTGTTTCTTTAGATTTGTAAAAGGAATATCAGATTTATTTCGCTGTATGTTTCCAGATAGGGATATATATCAATTTACAAATGCAAAGCTGCCTACATAATTATATATGGATTAGGCCATTATTTCAAGGAAAAATTGAAATTCCCCCGCAAGCAAGAAAGTTTCGTAGTGCAGTTTGATGAATCACTGAATAAAGTTGTACGAGCACAAATGGACATTCATGTAAGGTATATTGATTAAAATAATGTGGTTCAAAATGTGTACTACAACTCAGTATTTCTTGGACGCGTGAATGCAGAAGCAATTTTTGAAGGGATTAAATCAGCATTCCCAAATATGAGGTCCACAGAAAAGATAATACAGCTAGGCATGGGTGGACCATCTGTCAATTGGAAAGTAACATCGAAGTTAATGGATGAATTGAAAGAATCTGGATTGGGATTGCTTCATATAGGGTTACAGGATGTGCATGGAGCTTTCAAAAGAGGATTTAAAAGGCTTCGTGGGACTTAGAAAATATACTTAGGTCAGCATATTTTGTATTCAAAGACTCCTCCTGCGCGTAAGGCTTACTTCTCTGATGCTACTAGTTGAACTGTTTTTCCTCAAAGATTTATTGGCATTTGTTGGCTAGAAAATAGCAAAGTTTCACAGCATTTTATCAAAATTTTCTAAAACTTGCAAGAATTTGTGCAACAAGTTGAACTTATAAAGATTCCAGCACCACTTAGTAAAAGTTATTTAAAACTCAAGCAAGGACTGAATTCTAACGCATTATTAAAAGCTCGCTGCAATTTTTTATTATAATATCAAATGACCTTGAGCTATATTTAGGTCGTTTTCAGAGCAATGAACCATTAGCTCCCTTTGTATACAATGATGTAAGAAAATTAATGAATTCATTGATGAGGAGATTTATAAAAAAAAAGAATATATAGAGGAAGCAACTGGACTGCAGCTTGTAAATATAAATGTAAAGGAACTAAGTAATCTGATTCTGCTGAAGGAAATTGATATCGGATTCTCTACAAACATCTTGTCATGGTTTTGTTTAAAAACCAAGGTGCTAAATTTCCCCCAATTTTTCCATTTTCTAGTTTAATAGACTTTATATACCTATTTATCTATTTTTTTTTAATCATCGATATTTCAAAAAATATTCAGACTTTTAAAGATCGGCAACGCCAGTGGGGGTTCTTTATTTTTTTACAAGCTAATATTTGGGGTAGCTGACCTTAACAAGCTAATTCTGAGAATGAAAGATAAGATGTATGGAGATAAATAAACATCAGCAGCTACTCCAAGCTAATTTTGAGAATGAAAGAATTAGCAATATTTACCAAGCTATATTATTAAAAAATAGTCTCTTTTAGCAGTTTTGGGTTCAATTCTAGACCCATCAGAAAAGGTAGCAGTGCGGAGTTCAACAACCACAGCCCAGCTACAAATACATGTATCTTTCCCAACCACAGAAGTGCCTGTCTTATGATTGAAGGCTACAGAGGTCCTGAATTCGAACTCAAGGCGGGCGTTCCCCAGAGAAGCTGCCTAAGCTCTCTGCTTTACCTGGTCTTCACGATCGACCTCCTAACTCCGGTGCACAGGGACACGATGTATCTGCAATTCGCAGATGACCACGCGAATTGTCCCATGCTCGGAGAGGAAAGCAAGTGCACAGGCAGCTCTCACGATAGCGGAAATCAACAATATCAACCGGTACGAGAGACGATGGAAGATCATGACCAACAGGGACAAATTCAAGATCGTCCCGCTGAGCGGCGAGTTGACATGGCCCATCCTCATAGATGGGAGGAGGTGCGGCTACTCCGCCGAAGCCACCGTCCTGGGCCTAAAGATCACCGACCATGGATACTCGAGACACCACGCGGAGAGGCGGAACCTGGCATGGAAAGAAATTTCCAAACTATACAGGTTTAGAGATCTTAGCTCGGCCAACATCAGGAAATTATATCTGATGTTTGTCTGGGCTAAGCTAATCTACCCCGCAGTGGTTACTCAAGCAGCCAACAAAACCTCGATGAAAAGACTCCACCGTATCCAGAACGCTGCATCTCTACTGTAGGAGAATAGCATAATGCACTCACGTTTCCTCCACCTCCCTTCCGGGCGGGCTGGTTATCAAACCTTGCCCTTCCGGCCCGATACCTGATGGTCTCCCGCCGGAAGAACCAGTCGACCATTTTAGCTAACCACCACGTTCCTTCCTTGACTGGTTATCGATAGATGGGAGCCCATCTTGGTTTCCGGTGGTTCCCGGAAGTTTGCAAAGGACGAAATGGAGGAGATAATCAAGCCGCTCTCACCCGAATAAGGACGCTTGATATCAAATCAACTTCCGGAGCCATGTGAACTCTCCCGGGTTTCGAGTATAAAGGATGAATTCTTTTAACCCTCAGTAGTAGAGCTTGCACAGCGTCTGGCGGGGCAGGAATTGCCATCTATCTCGGTGTAGTGGTAAATCGTCGAAGAACCAAGTCTTCAGAGAGGAGATCGATCCCAGTTAGGGAGGTTCCTTACCCCGTTGGTCTGCAAGTAAGTGCGGACCCAAGCTCGTACTCACGTGTCAGAGCCGAAGCTACAAACAGCTTCACTCTGGTTCCCTAAGCGAGAAAACTACTTCCCAGCTTTTCTCCGTGACTCTACGCGTCGTTTGGTCACTTCGCCCCCTCCCCCTCACAGAGGCAACCAAGATTCCTCGGAGTTCACGAGGGTAGGGCCCTCTTTAACAAGAAGCTCCCGTCACCGCCTTCTTCCAGCCGAATCGTGACGGAATTGTGGGATCAGGTCGGTCCCTGGAGAACATCAGGTTCCAAGGTAACCCGTCCCTTTCACATTCCCCAACTTCACCGCGAAGCTTACCAACATTACAAGTGCATAGGGATTTACATAGTGAATAGTTATTTACAAGCCAAGTGAGATATCCGAGATTCACTTAGTGATTTATCTCTCAAGCACCTTATTTGTGTGTATATATATATATATATATTCTTGTTTAGTGTTCATTAAAACATTATTTTCATATTGTTGTGTATCTAACTTCCTCTGGGTCGCTTGCTGGCAAAGTTCATTCCAATCTCTCTGTAGCCAACCTTTAAGCACTCTAAGTCAATAAACCCATTCAGGGCACGGGCCGAACGTAGTATAAGGAGTTGTACGACGACTCCTCTGAATTCGGGATAATAAGATATATATATATATATATATATATATATATATATGAGTCGGGGAAAACTCTAACCACCCCTCGGCCTATTCCTCGACATCTACTTATAAATAAAGTCCGATGCGGTGATCACCTTAGGCAAAGAGATTTGCACACGAGAAAACGTTTGGAGCCCATCAACGTCGTCACCCCAAAACTTGGTCAAAATTTCTGGTCCGGAGCTCCAGGTAACAGGCGGCAGGCTTAACATACCTGCGAGGCTACGGGCAAAAGTCTCCCGCCGAAGTCAGTTCCCGAGCACAAAACTCTGCTCACAAGAAGACATTACACCAATATATACATAGACGAAACACGATACAACATGGGAGAATCAATGAGTATAAACAACATTTCACCAATACATACATAAACGAAACACAGCAAACAATACAATTAATACAACATATAAGAATCAATGAGTAAGTAACAACATTGCATTAAAACTTTTAACACGAAGTGAATTGTTGGCAAGTAGAGCTAACAAAGGCTTGAAAGCTGAATATTTACACCAAAAATAAGTACACCAAACCATTTGAAAACGACCAATAAGAACATTAAAGCTCATGAAAATACAAAAACAGAGGACAAAAGTTCAAACAAATAATAAAAGCAAAAGTAAAAATAAATAAAAGTAAAGCGATGCTCTCCCTACTAGGGCAAAATAGCCCTCCCCGCTTTAATTATTCACCCACTATATCTTCGACTATCCCAACATCCTCTAAAATTGAGTATATCATAACTCACCGAGATCTCCGAGTCGAAACATCGAACGCCTATTTGCTCTTCCCTTCGACTCCGATTCAGGCTGCAAGTGAATTGGAGGGCCGGAAGGAAAGCATTGGCCTACAAATATCTGCAAAGGAGCGGCCCGACCCAGAGGGAGACCCGTGACTCCATCGGCAGCCACTCGTTCAGACCGTCACTAAACATGAAGGCCTAAATACCCCCATCCTTTCCCGCCCCGCCAGATTTTCTCTCCGTGATTGTAAGTCCACACACAAACTCGTCACAACTATGCCTTTCTTTCACTTAGAAAAACATAATTGTAGGCTTCGGGGAAATGAGGGTTTGAGGTCTAGTCCACTGCGGAACCCAAAGTCAGAGCCATCCTGGATTTGGACTAGAGTTACAACCTGCGGGGGGGGGGGTACCTACCCTACCCCGTGAGACAGGGCAGGACCACAGAGTAAATTTACAACCTTCTCTGTGTAGGCTGGCCGTAACTCTAAAAAAAAACGTTCGAGGGGGTGGCACCCTCAGTCGGTGGTCGTTGATTCGGCCCCACCTATTATCAAGTCCGCCATTCTTTTGCACCATCTGAAGAGCCGTTCCAGGTGCATCTCATTCGTTTCATCCATGACTGGAGTCACTTGCGAGCGGATATCTGCGGGTCGGGGAACCCCCCCCACTGCTTAAGTGAAGCAAACTTCTGTGCCTACGCACATACACACCATGCGCGGCGAGACCAGCCTCCGACTCACGAACAAAGACAATACATGGTCACTATCTCTCCAGGAAACATTAAGATTATCAAGCACACTCGACACGCCAATCACCAACATCATTAACACACCGACAGCCCCATATACTACTAGTATTCAGGTCATCCGCGGATGCCCTGAAATTCCATACAAACGCACAGCCTGCGCTGGCATATAAACACCACCACACGCTGCTGCCAGATGCAATTACAAAGAAACACCAAATACGCATTCGATTGAACAACCCTCTGTGGTTGGAGTTCTCAACAGAGGAAATCCTGGCCGAACTCCGCTGCGAGTACGACACCGATCCCATCAAAGATATACACTATATAACTTCACGGTTATAACAGTTTCAGAAAAGACATGTGGACATTCTCCTCAACTAGGGCATCAAAATCCTGGGCACACTGACATACCCACACGCTATCGTACAACAATACACCATACGCCCACAACAGTGCCTCCACTGCTACAAAGCAGGGCACACAGCACAATGATGCCTATCAGATCAGTTCTGTTCAAAATACAGTGTAAAAGGGCACAACACCTACCAGAAGACATCTATCCAACACTAACACACCTCTATAACGGCTCTGGATACTTCTCGAAAATATTCAAGGCGTCCCACAACATCCTACTGCACAGAAAACACAAAGACCCTAAACAACCAAACAATTACAGATCTATTGCTCTCTTAGAGCACTTAGGAAAAATACTCGAACGTATGGTCAACACCTGCCTCTGGAATTTCTTGGAGGAGGAGGAGTGGCTCTCTTGCCAAATGGCTTCGGGAGGGGCTACTCCACCGACGCGGCGGTCACCATCGTTCATGACATCATACAGAAAGCAGGAAAGGCACGACAGAAAACACTCTATCAGTAAGGACGTCGAGAAGGCCTTTGATAAAGTGTGGCATGAGAGGCTCCGTTGAAAACTCGCCAACAACACGGGACTACGAGGCCTCTCTGCACCAGAAGGCTCTTTTTTTTTACTTGCTAACAGACAAAAGGTGCTACATACGAGACAAGAACACGATTCCACGACCATTCACACCACGCGCTGTCATACCCCAGGGCAGCGTGTTGGCACCCACACTCTTCATCATATAAACAAATGACACCACGCCCAGAAGAAAACACGGCACACATACACTGACTGGCGTATGCGGATGACAAAACAATCCTCATCTCCGGTCCGTTCCCCGAAACTATCGCGCACCGGGCACAAGGCATACTTAACAGGAAGACAGAATACGAGGATAAGTGGCTCATAACCACCAATCCTCAGACGATATAGGTGACACTATACGGTGCGTCAGATAGCTAAATACATGCACAACATACAACTATACGAATATACCCCCAACCTACAATAGCCCGCCCCCACACGACTCACATACAAACCAGCAACAAAAGTACTTGGGGCAACATTTGACAAACACTTACACTGGCACACACATCAAAACGACGTTCAATCCAAGCCAAACACACCAACCAACATGCTGATGAGATTTCATCTCGGCAGCCAAAAAAATGCACCTATACAAGACACTCGTGAGACCACTATTAACATACGCACCAATAACTCTAACAGCCGCAATCCTCACACGGCAGAGGAGTGCACAAGGCATTCAGAACTCTGCTCTGAAGCGGGCTTGTCGCTCTCCCCTGTACAAGAGAATGTCCTCACTACACGACTCAAATAAACTCACGCCAATTAAACATTTACAACTTCACACGTTTAACACGACGATTGAGGAAACGCGAGGGGGACCCAATATGCACGCAAATACTCAATATCCAACACGCTGCTATGGCACGCAAGTACCCAGCAGCCATCAACTACCCTATACCCACACCTACATACACGTAAGTAGCAGCATCTAGTGACGTTTCCATAAATCATGCCACACGCAGCCTGCGCACCAGCAACCTCGCCGATTAGCCGGCCCCCTCCCTGCCTTGCCAACACCTTAGCACCGCCAGGTAAATAACATCACATACGCCTTCAAGTACACGTCGGTCGCACCGGTCTATAGCCGCCGGCTTATCTTCCCTCCTCTTACCCCCTCTTGAGTTATTTCCGAAACTTTCCTCTGAGACTGTTGTTTGTCGTAACTTGACTACAGCAATCCCTCAACTTTTCTTTGTATCTTGTCTTGTCTTGTCAACCGAAACTATTCCTCTATTGGACTCCACACTACTCACTTCTTTGCAGAAGGACCCTAGTTTGGATCTGAAAGCTCAAAAATAAACCCTCGAAAGCGCAGTTGTGCATAATTTTTCCTTCAACATGTTTCCTGAGCTACAAATATTCCGCGATATATATATATATATATATAATTACTTGCAGTTGCGCAATTATTAAGTAATTTTTTCATTCTCTTCGAAAGCAGGGATAACAATTAAAATAGCTGATTACTACGCTAATTTTTGGTTTGCGTTAGAAAGGTTGGCTTAATCGATATCCTCTTGTGACTGTGAGAAGAGTTCTTCCCAGGGAGTGAATAAGTACTTTAGTTAGGTCCAACATTGCCTTTTTAACCGATATATATATATATATATATATATATATATATATATATATATATATATATATATATATATATATATATATATATATATATATACGGTGAATGTAAGGACACATAGGAGGCTGAGGTACATGTGATTTATTTATGGAACAACGTTTCGGGCGTGTCACCCATCTTCAGGTTCTAAAACATAAATTAATCTAATACAGTTAAAGAATATTAAAAATAATTAGGTTAAGACTATGTAGGTAAATCAAAAATTAGAAAATAACTCAGGAATTTAAAAGTCAAGAGAATCAAATTATCAATCTAATATAACACTATTGAAACGAAAAAAAAACAAAAAACAAAAGTAAATAATTACAATATAATATTGCTTACCGATAACTCAGGAATTTAAAAGGCAAGAGAATCAAATTGACACGAAAAAAAGAAGTAAAAACACAAAAGTAAAAAATTACAGTATAATATTGCTTACCGATGAAATTCAGGAGAAATCACAAAGTGAAGAAATTATAAAGGATGTGGCTTAAAGAAGGATAGGAACTTGATTGGTTGGTTGTTAAATAAGAGAAGGTTGGTTGGTTGTTGAATGAGGTAATTAAAATTAAGAAATAAGAAGGGGAACAGCGGTATTATCTATGTTGAGTGTAGGAGATTTTGTACGTATTAGAAGGGATTCCAAAATTCTTAGACTATATTCATTGTTATTGCGACCAATTATTTAAAAGTTATCAATGGAACATTCTGTCTTGCATTGTATACTATGATTTCTAATTACAGAAGCTTCCTTCTTAGACAATATTTTTCCAGTGCGATGGCTTATTCCCACGTGAGAACAAAACCTCTCTTTCAATGAGCGAACCGTACTACCAATATAGGTTCCTTGCAAACAACAAGGACAAGTAAAAGCATAAACAACACGGCTGCTCATTTCTAGAGGAAGTTTGTCTTTTGGCGAGAAGAAACTTCCTTTGGAAAGTGGGTTAACAAAAGTGATTTTGAAGTTGGTATGAAAGAAATATTTTCTGAGTAATTTGTTGCATTTTCTAGTGAATAATTTATTGTAAGGTCCCATTTCAGGTACTACGATTTTTTTTTTCATCTTTGGGAACATTATATGAGAGAAAGGATGGAGAGTAAATTTTGGTAAGAAAATTATTGATTAGTTTGTCAACCAAAGGTGGGGGGTAACAATTATTTTTAAAATAAGACTTTAGAGTCTGGAATTCATTGTGCATTAGGAAATAATTGGAGGAGAGATGGTAACCTCTATATATTAGAGATTTAATTGCACTGAGTTTGTGTGACAAGTCACAATGGCTGAAAAAATTTATTCCTAGGCCACTAAAGGTAGGCTTTCTGTATATTGAGGTAGTTAGTTTGTCGGTTTTTTCTATAATGACGTCTAGAAAAGGAAGTTGATAGTTACTCTCTAATTCAATGGTATATTTAATTTTGGGATAATAAGAGTTTATAAAATTAAAAAAAAATGGTGGGCATGTTATATATTATCAAAAATAGCAAAGGAGTCGTCCACATACCTACGATAAAATATGGGTTTGAAATCTAAAGGGCGATGTTTCATAAAGTTATTTTCAAGATGAATCATGAAAATATTAGCGGCTATTGGAGCAATTGGTGAGCCTATTCCTACTCCATCTATCTGTTGGTAAACCTTGTTATTAAATAAAAAATAATTCTCATTAAAAATCATTTCTAAAATAGTCTTGAAATTTTTACGAGAGAAATTGTGAAAGGTGACATGACCCTATTACCTACTAATTATGAAAAAAGTTGTCAGGCCTGGAACAGTTATTCATAGTGACCAGTGGAAAGCATATTCAAATACATACTCAACTAGGCTTCTGTCTTGAGCTTCACACAGTCAACCATTCTGTTTGTTTTGTGGACTCATATACATTTGTGAATACACAATCAATTGAAAGATAGTGTGGAAGCCATAAATCGCATATCAAAAGCATGCATGCTTACAAAAGGGAATTTTTGCATTCATATCTTAAAAGATTTTATGTGGAGGGAAATATATAAACATGACACGGTTTCTGCAGGCTTATTGCTGATCAATATAATTAAATTTAACGTTTTATCGTTACATGTTCGCTTCTTTTTTTTAATTTGGAAATGTTTTTAATAAAAATGTTCTATTACCTTGTTATTTGACTATCTATGATTGAGTGATCCTAACTGTGAAGATTTTATTCGCAAGCTCAGTAAAGGGGTTGCGGTTCTTTACAAGCTAATATGTTGGGTAGCTAATCTTTACACGAGTACAATGGGGTTACCGATCTTACAAGGTCCAAATATTCGAATTAACATTTGGTTATTTTTTTTATCTTATCTCAATAATTAATTTTCCAACTGTGTTAGGAAAAACTATTATTGGCAACACAGCAAAGCAAAGCCTAACGGCAGTCAATCCAAACCTAGATTTCGAGAACGTTAAATATTGTATCAAAGTTAACTTACTTTTGTTCGCAAACATTTTGAAAACGTAACATAACTAATTTGGGCAATTATACATTCATGTAATTCCACAATGGCATGTTTACACAGCTAAAGGGGCCCTGGGGCGATCGACACACGAAAAAAAAACTAATAAAAAAGAATTCGTGATACAATGTGACTAAGCCCCAAGGCATTCGCCCTCTAACCACCTCAGTACGAAGAGGGCAGGTGCCTGAAAGTGCCAACCGCTCCTCTTATGGCAGTTTAAAGTGCCACACAGGATAGTATAGGAAAAGAAATAAAACAAAAAGAAAAAGAAGCGTTTAAAGAAAGTGAGGTATGAAACAATCTCATCGTGCCAACTACGAGTACCACTGGCAACCATGGCTAGGCGCGCTTGGGGGAAGCGACACGTGGTAGAAGCCTCCTCAAGCCAGTGTACAACCCTCCCTCCCCCCCCGTAAGAGGGAGACCCGAACAAGAGGCTCTCTTAGACATCCAAAGTTCCCCGTCGAAGAAATAGCACGGGCCAATAACAGGGTGGTGATGAAGTCGGGTAGGTAGGTGTATTGAGAAAGACTCAAATTTTAAACTGATAATGTCTAAATATTTGTAGCGTTTTTTTCGTCCTCTGGGTGAATATAAATACTACCACCCTTGTGTCATCTGCGCGTCGTATAGAGCAATTAAATGTTCTACACCTATAGGCCAAATATGAGGAGACGCCGGAAATAGAAACCGCTCTCTCGTAAATAACCCCATGAATTCGCAGAACCGGGATCGGGTCGGAGAACTTGCTGGTGAAATTCCTTGTCATTTGTCCTTTGTTAGTTGAGAACGGGCGATCATAAAGGTTTGTTACATGGAGTATTGAAGGGCTGTATGCAAGGGGAAGAGTAAAACAATACTGAATGCTGAAGTGGTCAGAGATAACTGTGGATGGGTTATTTATGTTTGCATTGATGCATAAAGAACTCAACTGGATTGTAGTAACTTAAAGATCTCCTTAAGCATAATTATTCTCCTAAACGAACAAATTCGAATACCATAGATACTACAGTGAGAGGTTGGAGTGTATTATCATTTTCATGCAAATTTATAGAATTACATAATTATATGCCAACAAATACCTTAAGATCCACTCTAGGCTAGTTAAAAAAAGAGGAAAATGATGGAGGAAGTCAGAGGTGAAAGATGGGAGGATATGGATAAAGAATGTTTCATCCTATTCCTGCGAGGTTATATTTTAAAGTAAATTTATTGATTTTCTATAACATTACACATATTTAGGACTACATTTTTTTGAACAGTTTGAATTTTAGTTTAAGTCACCTAAGTATATTTGAAGCTTTTATCCAAGTTCTTTTTAAGATTTTCTTTACAGTTCAAACAAGAGGGAAAGGATCTGCAATGACCTGCGGCGTTTTGTGATAAGATGATAAATGGTTATTGCCTTGATGGTTTTCCATGGTTCAAATCACTTACAAGTGCCTTTGAATGGCTAAATGAGGCTTCTGCCACTAGATGGCGCTACCCAGCGCCAAATTCGATGGCAGATTTGAAATCTCCAGGGGGAATAACCCTATGTCCCATGGTCATATGGGTCATTTCATAGCTCTAAATGGGTACAATTGAACTTTACATAGGGTTATTCACCCTGGAGATTTCAAAGCTGCCATCGGATTTGGTGCTGGGTGGTGCCATCTAGTGGCAGAAGCCTCATTTAGCCATTCAAAGGCACTCGTAAGTGATTTGAACCATGGGAAACCATCAATGCAATAACGATTTATCATCTATCACAAAACCTTTGGGCTACCCCTTATAATAACAGAAATTATGTGCGAGCGCAGGGTTAAGTCCTTTGGCAACTAGCTTGAGCCCGTTATTTCTAGTTGGTTGATCGGTTATCTAGCTCAAATATTGAGTCTTAATTTATATTAGTGAACCCGTTTAATATTTTAAAGACTTCAATCGGTATTACTGATACCGTTCTTCCAGTGACAGTAAATGGAGGTACCTCAGTCTGTTTTCGTAAGATCTATTTTTAAGTTCAGGAATTAATTTTGTTGTTCGATCCCTTCCAATATTACCTTCCCTTTGCATGTATGGAGACCAGAATTGCACCGTATACTCCAAATGAGGTCCTACAAGCGCTTTATATAAGGGAAGAATAATATATTTTGATTTAAACAAAATTGGAGCCGAAACGATGAGAACATCGCCTTCTTTTGTTGCCAATGATCACCAAAGATCATATATATATATATATATATATATATATATATATATATATATATGGCTTTGCTGTAGGCGGGAGCTTGCGCTTTGCTACTAAGATTAAAATTTAAAATCTAAAAAAAAGCAGCCCTAGTTAAATTTTTAGAAATTTTCGGAACTTTGCCAATTATAATAATTTTAAAAAGGAACTCTAAACTAAATTTTCCCTCTTCTAAAATATCACGTTGCTAAAATATAGAGTTATAGAAGATATATAAAAATAAATTTTCTGAACTTCATTTGTAATTCTTGGGGTTTTAAAAAATTCACAAAATTTCGATACTTATATTTATTTCTGAACTTCACCATTTTATTTTTTGATATTATAAAAGAATTATTAGAAATAACTGGTAAAAAAACATAAGTCATAACCAAACTAAGATGAAATTATTATTCAAATACTCAAAAAATCCCCTTCTTAAATTATAGAGTTAGTGATGATGATGATGATATATACGTATAGTTGGGCAGTCGATTTTCTTGGTAGCATATTTTATTGAAGCCGACTGCGAGTTTAGCGTTAATTGTTTTCTTTTCAAATCTCTCGATTTTTCTTATGTTCCGCTTTTGGTCGTGAGTTAACCCATTGATAAGTTCGCCAAAATTCAGCAGAAAAATATTAACGGACGAGGGCAGGAAACTGAGCAAAAGAAATAAATTTATTGGCCTGACGCGTTTCGATACACACCTGTATCATTTTCAAAGGTTGTTATTTAAAATTTAAGCAATTGAAGAACGGTGCTTTATATACATCGTTATTTAGTTAACAAATATACGAACATAATTATAAGGAATTTATATTGAGAATGACAGAAACAAAGTTAACCTGAAGGATGAGTTACCATTTAAACAATGGTCCTCCCCCCAAACACACACGTTGGAAAAACATGGAAGACAACTAGACCGGAAGTCACTCGAAGATAATACCAAAATCCTATCCTATGTTCCAAACCGTCGACAACTAATTATATTAAAAGCCTTATCATCATCATCATCATCATCATCATCATCATCATCATCATCATCATCATCACTAACTATATTTTAAGAAGGGGATTTTTTGAGTATTTGAATAATAATTTCATCTTAGTTTGGTTATGACTTATGTTTTTTATCAAAGTTATTTCTAATAATTCTTTTATAATATCAAAAAATAAAATGGTGAAGTTCAGAACATTTATTTTTATATATCTTCTTCTATAACTATATTTTAGCAACGTGCTATTTTAAAAGGGGGAAATTTAGTTTAGAGCTCCTTTTTAAAATTATTGTAATTGGCGAAGTTCAGAAAATTTATAAAAATTTAACCATGGCTGCTTTTTTTGAGATTTTAAATTTTAATCTTAGTAGCGAAGCCTTTGCCTGGTATATAAAAGAAAAAAACAACCCAAAGTAAATATGTAAACAAACATACAATTCACTCGGCCTTCCTCACGTCCCAGCGCCTCGAATAATAATCCCAAGCCAAATTAATCTTGTGCCCATTATAGATTAAACATTTGAAGAAGTATCAAAAAGCTCACTTCAGTGTTACTTTTTGTGTTTAAACAATCTCAAAAAACTTCATTTCAATGTACCTTTTGTATATATTAATTTAAATTCACATATATATATATATATATATATATATATATATATATATATATATATATATATATATATATATATATATATAACACGTCGTTATGAGTTGTTTGTTCACGTTTGTGTGTGTTGCTCATATTGTGGCACAAACTCCAAGATCTTAGTTTTATTTCCACTTCTATTTTCAATACGTTCTGAACACATCTCTCATTGCGATTAAAATAGCAATGGTTTGCCTGGGGAAGGCTCCTCATCCACGGCATGCAAGTGGCTGTATCATATTGAGCAGGACACGCGATCGTTTTCACTCACCCGTAGGATCAGGCTATATATTTTTTTTAATCAAACTACAATGATGCGGGTAAGAAATGCAACCCTGCATCGGGCACGTATGGCATAGTTGATGAGCTTTCCCCAGGCGTGCCCGATGCAATATCGAGGAAGCTAAGTATTGTTAATTTACCCGCATTTAATACCTGCAGCATTGCAATTTAATTACAAAGATCTCTGCTTACAAACCTTATGCGGGAGACGCCCTCGTTAGATTTGGCTTTTAATTTTGGGAGGAAGTCCTGATTGCGAGTAAAACTTTCGCTCATATCTTGTCATAGAGAGGATATGAGCGGGGACGGTGGTAGTTTTTAAATGAATTTTCTCGACCCTCTCCTCAACTCTTCTCTATATTATTTCCCGGCTGGATCCTATAACCTGGTAAGTCATTAAGCTCTATTTTTATTTATATTCTATTTCTTCGGTGCCCATAACCCCTATCCTATTGATGGGTGTTGTGCTTGATGGCGGTTTATATCCCTCGAGATCTTATTTCCTCCCACCTGTTTTTAAAAGGCAGGGCTCCTAAGGATAGTGAAGCCAGTCTTTGCATGGCATGACATGATTTAAATAGAAAGTAAAGCAGAGGGATGACTGTGGTGAGCCACAGAGATCGAGTCGTGATTAAGGAAAATGGTGCGAAAAAACCTGAAAAAGTTAATGGTGGCTAGATACCGATGCGACGTGTGTTGTGTGTGTATGTGCTGGTATTTGATTGGGGCTGCAGAAGGGCAGGTGGAAAGGATGAGGCGTGATTAAAGAAAACGCGATACGCATTGCGCTGTTAACTTATGTGAAGATGGGTGTTGGTTGTAGGTAATCTAGGGCTGTTCGGTTTCGCAACGCCAACACAGCGTGTTGTCTGGCATATATTTGGGTGTATGTTATGCATATAGTGATCCCGCGCGCCGTAGTGTCGTCTTTGTCTTCAGAGGATTCGTGGCTATGAGTCATTTGTCGATGCGCCTTTCGTTTACTATCGTTTGTGCTCGGTGCGCGATTGTGTTTGGGCCCTGTCCGTATATGAGAATTGTCTCATCGTCAGCGTAGGACAGTGTGTATACGTTCCTGCAGTGTTTTGGTGGTCGTGGGGTGTCGTTCTTTTACATGATGTATAGTATAGGCGCCAGCATACCACCTTGCGTTACGCCAGCGCGTGGTGTGAATGAATGTGGTGTTATTGTATTGTTTTCGACATCTCCTGTAGGGAAGGTGGTAGAAGATAAGCTTTTAGTGTAGAGAGGGAGCATCGATGTTTACCATACGTTCAAGTATTTTGCCTATGTGCTCTAGAAGAGCTATAGGCCTGTGGTTATTTGCATGTTTTGAGTTCTTATTGGGTTTGTGAAGTAGTGTGGTGTGTGATGTTTTGAATGCCCCTGGGAAATGGCCAGAGGCGAGTGAAGCATTGAATAGATGGGTTAGTGTTGGAAAAAAAATTTCGGGTAAAGGCTGGAATATTGTGGCTGGGAGGCCGGATGGGCCTGTGCGCGTTTTAGAATTACTTTGATGTAGTGTTTTTGTTTCCTAGACGGTGATAGGAGTGGTCAGTGTGGCGGAGTTGTCTACCACTTCTATTCCTCCCAAGGGGATGTGCCCCAGCTCTTCCGCGTGGAGCCGACACCATTCAGTAATTCCTGGGAGTGCTCTTGTGCTTGTAGTTTGGTCATGTTGTTTGTATGTATGTATGTTTTCCCAGTGCGACTTGAATGTGTCCAGGATGTCTTTAGTGTCTTTGAGGGTGTGGTTATGTATTCTAGGGTTATGGGTTTGAGTGATACGTGCCCTGCATCCTATTCATGCGCCGGCAGAAAAAGTAAGGGTCCGTGCAGCGAGCATCATCTGTTATGCGAGTCACATTGCGCCACTAACAGTTCCGGTCTAGCTGCACGGAGAGAGACGTCTATGTGTAGTTGTTGTCGTGGCGGACTTTAGTGAGTGGCCACTAGAATTGAGCGAGTGTCATTGTGTACTTTGCAGGTTAGAAGAGATTTGTCTTGCGTGTCTATGAGTGTGTAGTGAATGCAGCGCTTAACTAGGATCACTAATCGTAAAGGTGAGATATGGGATATAGCCGGCATGGTGGAGTCTATTGTTTGGAGGTTGTAGATGGTACAGTATCTGGTCTATTTATTGGGTACCCAGTTGGAGGTGGTGTGGGGAACACCGTGCCAACTGCGTACGTTTAGTTGCACTACAATAAGTCCACCTATGGTCGGAAACCACCTGCTCCTGCAGCGGTGTTGGTCTGGGCCGCTTTGCACTCATTAATCTTTTGGCGGCATTGCATCAAGAGGATGGGAGCCGCCTCGGTCTCTTCCACGCGTGTTATTTATGGTGGAGTGGGGTGTTTTTTTTTGTAATTTGTAGGTGCTGGAGCGGGAATGTTGGTGGGTTGGGAAGAGGTAGCCATTAGGGCCTGAACGGGAGTAGGTGGAGTGGCAGAAGGGTGGGGAAGTGGCTAAGGAAGGACAGTTAAGGGAGGGGAAGGAACCTTGGAAGGGGTGGGGACTCGAGGGGGTAGTGTACCAGAGCCTAGGCTGAGGTGGGGAGGTAGAGTAGGAGGCAGTTGTGACTGGTGATGGGGTAGGAGCAGCTTCGTGCACCCTGGTGTGGAGAGAAGTGCTGGCCTTGTGTTTTTGTGTTCGTGTATTAGGGCGAACATCGTCTCGGGGATGACGATCTGCCCTACTCCGTTTGCAGCATAAAGCTGATTTAGGACCGTGGCGTAGAGGCGTGGGTCGCTCCCAGTCATGTCTTTTGCCATCGAGGAAAGCACGGTCACCAGATGTGTTTTGGGATGCCTTGTATAAGTGTCGGTATGGGGGCTTGGGGGGGGGGACCCTGGAGCGCTGGTAGTAGCGGGTATATTCTTGTGAGGGTGGAAGGAACGGAGGCGGGGACGGTCAGGTTGGGTGGATTTGAGGCGTGTGACTGTGCGGTGTATTGGGGCCCCCTTAACTCCATAACTGCAGCCGCGCCCTATTCCATCAGGTAAGGGCACCTCATGTTTACGGCGACGTGACTCCCGCTGCAATTTATGCACCAGAGGATAGTGCTTGTTTACCGCATTTGGATCAGACGAGTCATGCTTTGCATGGGTTAGTCTGATGTCCATTTCACTAGCATCGTAGGCACTGGTGTGGGCGTATGTTGTGTTGGGTTTCGATGACTTGGTCCAGTAAAGTGTTGGAGTTTCTCTTTTTGGAGAGTGTGATGACCGCTTGGTACTGTTGTAATAGATGTCTTGAATGTCCTCCTCGCCGTACTCGTATCTGAGTTGGGTGATGAATTCCTTAGTGGTGAATTCTAGCCGAGAGAGGGATGGTCCTTCGTATACGTATGTGGTGTCGTTTAGTGGTGGTGTATGGCAGTTGAGTGTGGTGGTGTTTCTCCGCCAGGGAGTCTTTTGCATGTGTTTGGTAGTGTAAATTGTTTTCGTGTGTGTGTTGTAGACGTAGGGTAATTTCGGCACTCATAACGTATACAAAGTTGTGCGCGTGGGGATAGAAATCTAAATACTGTTCACATATGTGAGAAAAGCCCCCACCGCCATCCCCACCCCGTCACTGACCGCCGCTATATACTACGACTCCGGATGAATGATGAGTATGGACCACCTTACGGACGGTGAGTGCCGACAATCGCGCTTGGTTATCAGAGTTACGTTCAGCATAAGACGGTTGTAGGGTGATTACCAGCGGGAGGGGAGCTGAGGTGAATGAAGCCCCACAAAATTTTTTCTTGTATTAGCCCATAGTGAAAAGCGAGAAGCGACTTCATTAAGCGTCCCCCAATACAAATGTTGGGGACACTGTGTATTGAGCAACAAAATTAGAAGAAGAATGATAAGCAAGTTCCGTTTGTGTTTGGCCGTGGTGAGGCGAGAATATCCTCTCACGAAGATGGTTTATTGCTTCACTCATCGGCTGAACCTCGCCCTGACCAAGGCGGGTGACACAAAAGAGGTAAAGCTCGCTCTCCAAACCCTCAACGAAGTGTACAACTTCATCTATTCCTTTAACATGCGCTCGATGAGGTTTACTGAGCTCCTAAAAGGCAACGCTTCCACGAAGCGGAAGAGGCTGGCCGCCTCTGTGCTACTGGCTGGGTTGAGGAACACGATTCAATCATTGTATTCATCAAATTCCCGCCGGTTATTACCTTCCTCGAAGCTGAGAGCCGCGCTTTCTGATTGGCCTCGTCATCGCTCAGTCGCATTTAGCTCACACCGTGGAGCCGAGTCGAGTCCTGCAGTCTCCTCCATTCGATCTTCATTTCAGCATACGCTACGATCGGTGAAGTGGAGACGTATCTCAACAAGACCCAGGCAGGTGTACTGACCAGCTTAAACGACGCTTCAAAAAGGCATAGGTGCTCCTCCAGGAGATCGGCTCGTCACATAACACCATTCCTGTGCCTCGAGTTTCTAGGCAAACGAACTTACCCTTCCAGACAGTTGAGGAATATTGCCGCCGATATGTCTATGACCTGATCATTGACCAGGTATTGACTGAACTGCACAGTCAGTTTTGCAACGACACCATCCCGGTCGGCTTCAATATCAAACATTTGATCAGAGGCGCCCACGGAAATGTTGCTGCTTTACTGGAAGCTGTAAAAGTCTACGAGCCTGACATAAAGGCCTTGAGCCTTGTCAAAGCGGAAACAGAGTGCTGGTTTCGTCAACAATCAAGTTTGACTCCATTGGACATGCTCTTGTCCACCCCCATACCCGGATGTATCCAAACCTGATCATACTCTCAAGTTCTGATCACTCTCTCGAATGCGGAGGCCGAGTGTTCATTTTCGAGTCTGAAGCGACTGAAAACGTACTTAAGTAATACCATGGGTAAGAATGCCCCTACGGCCTAGAGCTGATCGTTGTTTACTACGAAATTGATATTAGAATAGACAGCGTAATCAATGTATTTGTCCAAAGAAACAGACTGTTGATGTTCGTGTGAAATAACGTGAACAATGTTGTGTTATTAATGTGCGTTAGATGCCGTTATTAACCTTTTCAGACCCATTTATGTTTATATATATTTTTTTAAGCCAGGTTTGTATTCTGCAATCAGAAAGTTATGAAATAATATAGTATGCATATAAAAAGTTTTTTAAACTTTTGCGATCGAATGTACCTTATATGATACATGTCTAAAATACAGGTAAATCTGAAAAATAAATATTCAATTCAGTATTTTACCTTAGCCGACGTTCAAAAAGTACAATAAACCACAATTCATAATTTTCTGATGTGTGGAAAAAAAATATCGAATTCGAGAGAGTCAGTGCTCACTCCCGTTTGAGATACTGCTATTTATTATCAATACTGTCTATAATAAACCTTATTAATGATCAATGCCCTTTTGTCAGACTTCTCAGAGGGAGAAATTCAGGTTAGCCCTCTCCCCCCCTCAATTTTTATCCTGTATCCGCCACTGGTGAATATCCTCCCTGCGTGTTGTAACTCAGTCCCATTTTAGCATGCTTCTGACTTATGGTTCCGCAGTGGGCTAAACCAGAAGCCTCATTTCCCTGAAACCTACAATTATGCCTTTTCCAAAGACCGGCTCGATTGAAACGAGGGTTATTTGTGGATTAATTATTTATTCGCGAGGCAAAATTACGACGGGGCTAGGGATGAAAGCAAAGTTTGCTGTCATGTCTTTGCCACAATTGGTCCGTTTAAATATAGACTCGTTTCCACCCTGCCCTCTCCTAAGAACCGATATCCGCTCCCTCAGCGATCAACGGTCTTTTCCCGTGACTTAGTGCGTCCACAAATCAATTCTTTCAAACTCGTGCCCAATCAATCGAGTGAGTGTCACGTTTTGCAACTTGGAACGAGACCAGGAGAATTCTTCGGTGATTATCTCACCTTTGTTTAGATTTGATAAGGAGAAGAGGCCTTCCCCCCTGCCTCTTACGGGGATCACATGCAATGAGGTCAGTGTGGATGGGGGTTGTTTGAAAGCGCATCTAATTTGAGGCATTTGCTCGCAGTTTTTGTATTCTTTATTTTCATAACTTTACATTCGTTATTGAATATTTTCACTTCCTCTTTTTTTCCCCCCTACTGTCGTGTTTTCTTTGGGCCCCAATCGATGTATGCTTGGAACAGGGTTCACAAGGATGGAAAACTACCCGTGTAGATCCACTCGGTCCATTAATATTAAACGACTTGTTATTTTGTATCTGTTTGCTTATCATTGAGTAACTCTCGAGGAATAACTCCCATCGCACCCCACCAAAATACAAAGCATATCCTTCTGCTGTTGAAGACTAAGTCTAGGACTTGGAATGGGTTTTTGTTTGCGATCAAGCCATTGCTTTTTTTTTGTGCCCTAACGAGCCCACTTTTTATGTCCCGTAACAATACTACCCGGGAAATGGGTCACGGGCATCTCGAGCCGGTAGAAAGGAAGCAATATTCGCACGCAAGCGTGTCCTTCAGACAGTTCCTGTGGCGCCCAAACGCTAGCTTTGCATTCCTAGCGTAAAAAAAGAGACATTATTAGAGTTATTTTTAAACAGCTTCCAGCAAATTTGGAAGATTGTAAGCAACTTTAAGTGGCATTCTTTGTATGTCTTCTATAATCTATATGTACTTTCCTCCCATTAACGGCGGGAGAGGTACAAGAGATTTAAGTCACCTACACTGGCTACCGTGGGTATTTACTTTCCACATATTTTCCCGTCCTCTAACTACACCCCTCTTTTTCAAAAACTGTCTGGGTTTTGTGACGCCATCATTACACACTATTAAAAGAAGTGGATTTAAGTTGTCCTGCTCACTAGACATAATTGCGGACGCATTATAATGAGGACTCCCCAAAAGTTCTATCTTTGGCCGAATAATAATATATAGCATTATTAATTATTTACCCACTAGTTAGGCTATATATATATATATATATATATATATATATATATATATATATATATATATATATATATATATATATATAAGTAAAAGAACTCAATGGCGAGTTATAATAGCATATGATAGTGAAACCACTGTATAGGAGCCAAAAGCTTAATTTACGAGACTAGTTTCAGTATGTAGTTTATCATACCCTCTTCAGTCGTATACTGAGAATGCAATTGCTAAAAAAGTCTATAAATAGGGTACAGATAAGAAAAAAAAGAAGAAAAAACCACAAAGAAACACAAAACGTTGACTAAGCTGTTTACGATGAGGTTACGGGAATGGAGGCTGCATTTCAATTGTAAAGATTTTCGTAAAAGAAAAATAGTAGAATCTATATTAATAGGAGAAATTCCCAATTTTAATTTGTTAGATGGGCAATTGAAATACAGCCCCCATTCCCGTAACTTCATCGTAAACAGCTTAGTCAACGATCTTAGACTCACACCCCCTGAATAATGACTTTTTTTCCCCGTTTTGTGTTTATTTGTGTTTTTTTCTTATCTGTACCCTATTTATATACTTTTGTAACAATTGCATTCTCAGTATACGACTGAAGAGGGTATGATCAACTACATACTGAAACTAGTCTCGTAAATTAAACTTTTGGCTCTCCTATACAGTGGTTCCACTGTTATATATATATATATATATATATATATATATATATATATATATATATATATATATATATATATATATATATATATATATATATATATATATATATATATATATATATATATATATATATTTTTATATATATATATATATATATATATATATATATATATATATATATATATATATATATATATATATATATATATATATATATATATATATATATATATATATATATATGCATGTACTATTGGAGTCCACAGCTGTGGCAGCGTTATTAATTTTAACTTGTATTTTCTTAATATTTCTTACAAGTTATTTAACGGGGTCTTCGAGGCGAGAAAAAACATCCGTGTTATGTCATCTTCCGGGAATGAATAGAAATATAATTATTCACGGTTTAATAAGAATGAATTACAAAGAGAGATTACATAAATGTAAATATATAGCGGACAGTGTGGAAAATATAATTTAGCAGAGAAGAGTTATAAGTATAAGTAGGAAGATAAAGGTACCCGGAGACTTGGAAATCAATTTTTTTTTAGCTCTATACAATACAAATTTCACATTTACTCATAAGAGTTAATAGTTTATAGTTAGAAAAAATTTATCCCTAAAAATTACATATATATTTACACATTATTTTATATTTCTAATGTTAACTTCACATTATTTTAATTATTTTACATTATTTCTACGTTTTTGTTGTAAAAACATTTTTAGTATTCTATTTCAGTTCACCTGATGATTTTAATCTAACTTTAAGTCACTTATTTGATTAATCTCCAATAGATAATTTGATACTAGATATATTTCGTAAATTAATTAACACACACTTTCTATGTACACTTTTCCAAATCACTGGTATTATCAATTATTTTATTATTATTTATTTAATTCACTTTTGGGCTTATCGTTATATTTTATACACTTGTATTTTGCACTTTCACTTTATTTCGAACCATTTTCGTCCACTTTTTATGGCTTTGAATGTTGACATGTTCACAGCGTGTATGTCCGATGGTGGGATGAACACCGAGCCCTTCAACATCAATGCTGCAATTTCGTCCGTTGAAAAAGGTCCCTCGAAGGTCCACTTGAATTCCCCCTTGGCAATGCCAAGTAGGAGAAATTATGCGTCATCTCTTGGGGGCGGGCACAGGGGAGAGCCAAATACCTTGAGGCCCATGTCCTTGCCGCCGAAGAAGCAACCGTTCTCGAGAACTTCCTTCTTGGCGGTTAGGGGGACCTCTGTGTATTCCTCTTCGTGCGCTTCTTCTTCGTCCGACGAATTTTGTTCGTTTGTCTTTTCCTCTGTTTTTTTCTTCTTCCTTTTTTTCCTTTTCTTTTTTTGCGCCTTCGTTTCTCCCTCTCCTTCCGAAGTTCCTTCCGTTATTTCTTATTCTTCAGTAGGGGACTGCGTCGGCTCCTTATTTGGTTGATGTTCTCGTTGGGATTCGTCGGTAAACTGGATATTCAGTATTGCCGCTGGATTTTCGGGAAACCAGTTTTTTGGTAACTCCGTTCTTCTCCAGAAGACGGTTAAGTTCTTCGGAAAAGGAGTCGGGGTTAGCCAGGTTAGCCATGTGAGCAAAGATAATCATTGTCACGATATCTTTACCCGCCTCTGGCATCACCACCTTCGGGGCACTTGTTGTGACGAAGTTCTTCGGGGCCGCTGCTTGAGCGTAGTTGGTCTTAGTTCTTGCCTATTTTTCCTTTTTATTATATTCTCCCGTTTTGTACGGATGGCTTCTTTGCGGATGGGGCACCTCATGGCTAAGGCCCCATGGTCCCCTCCACAGTTGACGCACTTTTGCTTCCCTTCCGTGCAATCTTTCCAACCGTCCCCGGATTTGGAGCAGTTGGAGCATGCAACTACCGTCGCCGTGCAGTCCTTTGTTAAATGCTTTACGACTGCATATCATTTATAGTAGCAGTCGATCGGTATGTAGTCTTCTGTTTCGATTTGCTCAGATGATACCCTTTAAGTTCAAGTTCAAGTTAATGAAAGTGATGAAATGTGTGGTAGGTTTTCATAGGTGTGAAATTGTTTACTAGTTTGCTATGGTGTTGAGGGCATCACTAGCATACTTTCTTCTTCTTTGTTTAAAAATTTTATTTTTCCTCCGTCAATAATGTTGCTGGCTGTCGATAACGGTCAGGTTCTTCCATTGTGTGGTATATATATATATATATATATATATATATATATATATATATATATATATATATATAATAACTTAAATCACATGACACGTGATATAATGGATGCATTTAAAGGCCCAAAGAAATGAAAATTGGCATCACGACACTAAGGAAGACGACCATTGAAAGCTTAAGAAAGAAAATGTGAGATAAAGAGACTTATATTTTCTCTTGCACAGTTTCTTCCGCTGGGGAATAGAGATGTCCTTTCTACTGTGCGTTGTCTGTATTGCCGCTTATCTAGATTGTTGTTGATTGTTGGGAGTATTTCTTGTTCTACTTTGTCCCATGTCTTTCTCCCTAGTCTCTAGATCTTCATATTGATCGGTTTTAGTCCGGTTCTATCATGTAGAACTTATTGTCGAATACGGTCGATCCTCTTCGTGCCAGTTATAAGCAATGTGGCTTGATTCTGTACCCTCTGCATCGTCCTGTGAGAGGTATAACTTGCCATCTGCGTGATCACGGCCGGGTACACCAGGACGGAGCGTACCAAGGCCATGTAGAGTTTTCTCTTATTTGTCACTTTGAGGCTTCGGAAACGATACAGTTTCTTCAGCTCTCTTTTGGCTAGGGAGACTGTTCTTTACGTGGGCCTTGTATCCTGATTTGTAGAGACGTAAGCCCAGGACCTTTCCTTCGTTAGAGTACGGATAAATTTCATTCTCAACGAGGACGTCGTCTAATTTCCGGAATTATCAGGAACTTCTGGTGGTTAGTCTTTATTATCCACCTTTTTCATAACGATTGATGTTATCAATCTCAGCAGCTGTCGCCCTTGCTTGACTTCCAGCATTCCTGAATGGACTTGGAACGATTTGTGTGATGTCATCTGCGTATTACAGATACATCGAATCGTCCCTCACTGGAGCAGGGAGATCAATTGTGTACACGGAAGTACAACAGCGGACTCAGACAGCTGCCTTGTGGAACTCCCGCCTCTAGTTCGAATTCGGCTCCTTTGTAGCCCTCGATCGAGATTTGGGTTCTCCTCTCCGTGACATAGTCACAAAAGACCCTTTCCAGGATTGGGTTTAGCTGGAGGTTGAGGATCTTGAGTTGTAGCCCTCTCAGCCAGACCTAATCGAAGGCCTTCTTTACATCCCGCAGCACCACGTCTACGTATTTTCTCTCAGCTTTGCTGCATGCGAGTTTTGCGTTAGGAGGGCGAGGGCGGTTTCCGTTCCTCGTCTCCTGCGGAACCCGTGCTGCTGAGGATTGTCAGCTCCTAGCTCGGCTAGTTGTTCCTGAAGCCTGTCAGCCAGGAGCTTCTCATAGACTTTAGCAACGAATTCCAGCAGGGCGATTGGCCTGTAATTGACCAGTTGATCAGGCGGTTTACCTTCCTTAGGTATGGAGATTAGCAATCTTAAAACCATCAGGGAAGCGTTGTAAACGTTTGTGATTCCCTGAATGATCTGCTGTGGGGCATTTACAAAGTTGTTTTTGGTGATGCCCGTCCAGCCTGGTGCCGTTTGTTCAAAGGTTCTCACAGTGACCATGACCTCTAGTGTTATGGGACAGCCATTTCTTGCCATCTCCCTGCCTTCGTCTACTTGATGTTGTGGATGCGTGCATTGTATAATCTGATCCAGATCTTCGATCAGTTGGCCTTCGAATTCCTGGTCGAACTCTTCATTGTCTTCTGGGATGATCCTGAAGACGTTTTTCCAATAATTCCTAAATCTATCTTCTAGAACCGCCGGGTCCTATATATAATATCCGTTCTCTTTTATTCGAGCCTTAGTTCTTCCGGTTAGTCCTTTTAGATTCTTGACTTGACGCTCGCTATCGATTTTGGCTATCAGGCTGTTCCATATTTTCTCTGGTTGGAGGTTGATAGCCTTTTTTAGCTCGGCGTTAGGCGCCGAAGAAGCGAGCTTCTTTCTCCGTCAGGACCTTCCCGTCTTATCTCTTCATACACTTCCCTGTGAACACGAGCGATCTTTCTCATTTTATCTCTCCATCTGGGCTGAGATGTTTTGTACCCAGTCTTGGGTATGCACTCGATGTCCGCTTCTAGTATGGACGGAGTTATCCTCCAGTTCTTCGTCTATCTCCTCCAAGATTGCGTCGCTTAGGTAGGCAGGGGAATATTGACTGAGTCGTCTCTTGTAACGTTCCCAGTTGGCTAAGGCGTAGTTTTTGCGGAGAGAGACTGGAAGCTGGATCGGAGCTAGAGATATTGTGGTGAGGATCGGTATGTGATCATTTGGGACTGTTGGTCCCGGCTCTCTATGGTAGTGGAAGGGAAAGCCTTCACTTGTTAAGATTATGTCAGGTTTGGTGGCTGCTGTGGAAGTGATATAGGCCGGAAAATCCGGCCCTAGTCTTTAGATGTTTTTTCTTCAGATAACCAATTCCAAGTTTCGGCCTCTTTCCTTGGTTCTACCATAGCCCGCCGCACGGCATCTGACATTGAGGTCGCCCCCTAAGATTGCCATTATGCGGTGCCCAAACAGTGTTTCGAAGTTATTTATCGGGAGATAGGCTCGACGAGAGGGTTGATAGGCTGCAGCTATCACGAGGTCTCCTACCAATGGGTGGAGTTCAACCGCCACAAAGGATTCGTCCAGTTCTGGTAGATGTTTGAACGAGATGTTCCCATTGATAACTATTGCAGCACCATCAAACCCTTCCTGAGAAAAATTCTTCATGATCACTCTGTAGCCTGGAATTTTAATTTAACCAGATGTAGTTTCAATGCCGTGCTCCGTTATAAGAATGATGTCGGGGTCAAGCACCCGGAATATGTTTCCATATGCCGTTGCTTTTCCCTCCCATCCGTCTACGTTGAGCGTCAGGATCCTCATTCTATGGCTTACTCTTTCGATGTTGTCTTTTTAGTGTTTCTGGGTTACGTTCTTCTTCCTCCCGTTTCTCTTCCTGAACTCGGCGTTAGAAATTTGCTCGCAAGTGTTGTGATGTAAGGTCACATTTTGGCAGAGCAGAGCTTGTTCTACCGTTTCAGCGTCGATTTCAAAATCGTATTCCCATTTAAAAACTTTTGTTTTAATTCCATCTCTTCGGGAAAGGGAAACTGATCGCATGCGTATATTTTGAGATTGATGTTATCTGCACGCAATCTTTTGTTTTTTTTCGTTTCTTCCCCTTGGCTTTCTTTGTTTTGGGGGCTTCTGAGTCCGATGAGTCTGAGGACTCCGAGGAACCAGTAATAGCAGACCCAGCATTTTCCCTCTCTTTGTTATTTTCTTGTCTCTGTTTAGGGGCAGGAGTTTTCATTTCGACTGCTTCTTTTTTCTCTTGTTTCCAATTTTGGGGTTGTCTTGTATATTTGTTGGTTTGGGACCATCTGCAATTGCAGGACATCCCCAGAGGGGGGGTTATGCGGGAACCATATTTGGTCCATACCGTTTTTGGAGAGCATTTGATTTAGCTCTTTAGCGAACGTACCAGGGCGCGTGAGATTCATGACGTGCGCGTAAGGAATGCACGTCATAATCTTTGTTGAATTTTCATTCTGCAGCTTGAGGTATGTTTTTTTCGTGTCAACTTCTGAGAGGGCCACTTTTGCTGCTTGAGCGTAGGTTGTGTTTGCTCTACGCGTTTCCTCGTGTTTCTTTTTTATTACCTCTTTTTTGACAGGGAAGGCCATGACCATTGACCTGTGTCCCTGCCAACAGTTGACACACTTTTCGTAGATGTTCTTGCACGTCCTCCAGTTTTGGCCTTTTTCGCTGAATTTCGAACATGTTTCCAGTTGCTCCTTGCAGTCCTCTGTCGCTGTTCCTCCATTCTGTAGTATCTAAAACAAAATTGAACTGGAGTGAACTCTCCTTTCTTAATTTGCTCTTCACTTACTTTGGCATTGAACATGAGTAGACCATGTTCTTTTGCCTTTTGGGCCATAGTGATTTCCGTAAAGACTACCTTAAACACGTTAGTGTAGTCACTGTTATCCCCTCCTGTTCTTGAATTTCATCACTTCGGCTACCTTGGCCCAGGTTTGTCGAAGCTGGATTTTCTCCTTGATCTCTTTTGAGTGTTGCTCGATCCATAGGTCGAGTCGCCGGCATACCACGCTCCTGTGAGCCAGGATCTGTGGTGGTACAGCGGGCTGCAGTTCAATTCCCCTATGGACCTCAACTGCCTTTTCTTTGGTGATGGCCTCGATGTCCTCTTTCTCGCAGATAGCAACATATCTCGAGGCCACCTCCAGCAGTCTCACCATAGCAATGCCTAATTTGCCATATACAACCTCGAATACTTTTTCTCTGCTGGGCTTGGGTTGTCCGTCGATTGCCCGCAGAGGTATTTTGGTCGTGTTATATTGGGCCATCTCTTTGAGAGAGTGACCCCTCTGGGCTATAATCTTCCTATGCTCTGTAATCTTTTGGTTGTGGTGACTTGATTCGAGAGTAAATGGTTTGTGCTCCCTTTCTTCTTGCGATGGTGCTCTGTGCTCGTTTGAAGTAACTCCCTCTTCGTAACTCAGCTTCCATAAACGTGAACTGCCAAATGGGGTAATGAATGATGATGGGTGAACATGGGGGAGGGGGCTCACGAGGTGTGATTGTATGGCGAACTTTTTGTTGGTTAGCGCGGAATCAACCATCGCTAACCGGGGGTGCCGCCTCTCGCAGGTTTGGGTATCAGAATTGCATCCGGCATACCATAGAGATGGGTGTACTTCGCTCTATGGTCTTAGCAGGTATCCCGGGATGGAGGAGTTTGGGCTAGCCCCCACGTCCCTTACCGGAAGTTGCAGTTCTTGCCCTTGTTCGGGTGCCTCTGACGCTGAGTTCCACTGTGGGCTACTCCTCAAACCAGCCTTCCTTGGCGCTCCAAATTATGACTATCACAAAGAACATCATAGTTGGGACGAGGCAAGATGACAGGCAGTCCAGTTCATTTAATCTTCGTAACTCGTTCGAGGGAGGGGGGTTGTTAGGTCGACATAAAGTCGCCTAAGAGCAGCTTCTAGTGTCTAATCGAAAATCCCTGTGGGGAAAGTGAATAAAATTTTCACGTTTTGGGGGCTGGCTCTCCCTTTTCTGTGCCTCCTTTATCAGGTACTAGATGTATAGATTAGCGTTGTTTATTTCAAGAATTCTTCGACCGTCATGATACCCTTGAATGAATGAATGATGCATATAGAAAAAAAATAGAGAGGGATCACTGTGTAACACAGGCGAACAGGTAATCGTAGAGGAAAACGGTACGAAAATAACTTGAGAGGGGATAGGAAAAGTTGATAGGTCGGTGGCTAGACACCGATGCGTGGTGTGGTTGGGTGAGTCGCGGGGTGTTCGTGACTGGACGCCGGTTGGGGGGGGGGGTCAGGAAGGAGAACATGTCTGCTTAGTCGGAAACGCGTTATTCATGATGCTCTTAACTTATGCGTAGAACGGTATGGGTTGCGAGTGGTCATGGGCTGCGGGAGGCGCAGTGCCATCGCAACATACCGTCTTGCGTGTAGTGTGGTGTATATGGGGTCTCTGGCGAGTTTCTTGAGTTGTTTTGTGAGTCTGGTGTGAGCGTGTGTTGAGGGGTGCTAATTTGTAGTTGTCGTGTAGTGTGGACATTCTTGCGTACAAGGGAGAGCGGCAAGCGCGCTTCAGAGCAGAGTTCTGAATGCGCTGAGCCTTCTGCTGCCATGTGGCACTCGCAGATACGATTGGCAGTGGGTGTACGTGAGAATAGGTCGCACGAGTGTTTTATATAGGTGTAACTGTAGTTTCTTGCCCGCAGGGTAGAACTTGTGCAGCATTTTGTTTGTGCGTGCGGCTCTTGCTTGTGTTATGTTCTGGTGTATATTGAACCTAAGGGACTTAAAAAGTTACCCCAATGATTTTTGTCGGATGTGTGTATTCGAGCCTTGTTGGGTTTAGGTGGTTCATGTCTGGTGTGTGTGAGAAGATTTGTAGGTTATGCATAAAGTGATCTCTTGCGCCGAAGAGTGTCATCTGTGTCTTCTGAGGATTCGTGGCAATCAGCCATTAATCCTTGTATTCTGTCTTTGCGTCTAGTATTATTTGTGCGTGGAGCGCGATTTCTTCTGGTCCACAGCCGCTGACGAGAATGGTCTCATCATCGGCGTAGGACACTATGTATGTGTGACAGCAGTTTTCGGGTTGGCGTGGGGTGTCGTTTGTGTACATGATGTAAAATGTGGGTGCCAGTACGCTTCCTTGGGAAACGCCTGAGCGTGGTGTGAAGGGTTGTGAGAGGGTATTGTCGTATTTTATGTGGCATCTTCCTTCAGTTAGGTAGTGCGAGAGGAGCCTTCTGGTGCAGAGAGGTAACTCCGTATTGTTGGCGAGTTTCCAACGGAGTCCCTCGTGCCATACCTTATCAAAGGCCTTCTCCATGTCCTTGCTGATGGAGAGTGTCTTTTGATGTACCTGGCGGGTTTTTTTTTGTATTCTGTCGTGAACGATGGTCACGGCCGCCTGAGTGGACCGGCCCCTCCTGAACCCATATTGGGGGGGGGAGAACCAGCCCCTCTCTTCCTGGTAGTCCCGTAGGCGGCAGTTGATCATACGTTCGAGTATTTTGCCTAGGTGCTCTAATAGAGCAATAGGCCTGTAATTGTTTGGGTGTTTGGGGGTCTTTGTTCATTTTGTGTAGAACTATGTTGCGAGAGACATTGAATATTTTGGGGAAGTTGCCTGACGCTAGTGAGGCGTTGAATAGGTGTGTAAGTGTAGGGTATATGTTTTCGGGGAGGTTGTTTATTAGTGCGGCTGGTAGCCTGGAACAGCCGGGTGCACGTTTTGGTGTTTTAATGTGTTTTGTTTCCTAGGCGCTGATGAGAGTGGTCAGTGTAGATGTTTTCTCGAGCAGCTCCATTCGTATCAGGGGGGTGGGCCCTAGCTCGTAAGCGTGGGCCCGACACCACTCCTGGATTTCCTGGAAGTGCTCTTACGCGTGTGGTTTGGGTGGGTTGTGTGTGTGTGTGTACTGTATTCCAGTGGGGCCTAAATGCGTCGAGGATTACGTGTTTCCCTTAGGTACACTACGCTATATATAGTCTTTCTACGTGAACATAAGTATTACAAAAATTGTCGCTTGGATTGCTCTCTTACATACGCGTTGTGCGGTATAGTCAAATTTGGGGGAAATTTGTCATGAATTTTCAATTCGAATGAGGTGTTTTGTTTTGGTAGACCGCATTGCTGGGTGTGACCGGAAATATTATCAGTGGTGATACGTTCGAAAATCACTATTTTCTCCTTGACTGGCCTCATTGAAGGCTAGTTGAGAGAAAGGAAGTGAGCCTTTTTTCGCTGCCTCAAGGTAAAGTGCTGGTATTGTTCATTGGGCAGTTTTTCTACCTTCCCCACAAATTTTTCTTTTTTCATAACGGATCACACACAAATACACACGCCCAGAAACTCGGTCCTACCAATTCCCTTCCTAATTACACCCTTGGGTGATATGAAGGAGTGATGAAGGAGACCAGGCGCATACCCTTGAGAACCTTACCTGACCGGCCAAATCCGGACAGGTGTAAGGTTTTCGAAAAAATTTACGCTGACCTAAATATTGCTCTCGTACGCTTCATCGACATCCCCAATGGATACTCGGCTATCTGTGCAAGGGAGGTGGACACTGAAGTCCTCACTTCCCCTCGTGCCATGGAAGCCCTACTCAAAATCAACCTCAAGCCGCAAACACCACCACAAATACGCTCCCAAAGGAGCATTATCTGCCGCTGCCTCGACCCCATGGTTGGAGAACACTCTACAGACGAGATGACGGAGAGATTCTTCGGAATCACTCGTGGACGAAAGTATTCGTTTTAAAATTCCAAAGCTACACCTACGTTTTTAAAGTCTTCACAGAAACAACTATGGCGATCAAAGCAAAAGAAACTGGCCTCCTCCTTTTTAATGTCCATGTCTGTCCCGAGCGGATTGAACGGGAGGAATTCGTTGACCTGCAAATGTGCTTCCAGTGCTACAGGTACAACATACACACCACTGCCACCAGCCTTAACTCCGACATTGTAGTCTGCTCTGTGTGCGGCCAACAAGGCCATTCCTGGCGTGATTGCAATAATACAATCCAGAAATGCCTTAATTGTGACGCCCAATAAGACTATAGCTATGTTGTGTCCCGTCAAAAAAGAACAAATCAAAGCAGCAAAAGAAAATGGCAAAAAAGAGGAAGATTGGAAAGTTAACGCCCCCAACGCGAAGGTTGCCAAGGCTGTGGTTGCAGAAAGTAGTGTGACCCAAAGCCTACTATACTGCAAACCGAGAACGAAAAATCAACCAAAATAACGTGTTGCAAGTACTATGCATACATTGCCAACCTAACCCGGCCTGATACCTTCACGAAGGAGTTGAACACCATGCTCGTAAAAAACGGCATGGAGGAAATGTGGTTTCGTCAAAACCCTCCCTCGAATGGAATCCTTAGAGTAAATCTCCATCCGCAGAACAAGAAGAGCGATCAAAAGCCCAGGGTTCGAGTAATGCCCTTGAACAGGATCCTCGAGTCCAGGCTATGAAACTTAAACAGTTTCACGAGTCGAGCGGGAGAAAGCCCAGAATGTAAGGCTCAAGAAGGTGGAGCATACGCCTCGCCCTCAAAAGGCCTTGCAGTTACGTCGACGGAGTAGGTCCTCGTCATCGAAAACTCGGGAACCTAGGTACATGTACTCTTAGAAGATGATTAACCTCAGGGTATATGCTGCCGAAGGGAACCAGTTTCCGGACGAGGCGGGCCCAGATGATATTGTTGATGGCCTAAGGGGCCGGGCAGTACAAATGGGACTACACGGCCGACATACCAGAAGATCTAGTTAAACAGGCTCTTTTCTGATGACTCATCAAATTATCAACAGACACTTATATTGTTCTCTCGGACCCCGAGTTTCGAAAGAAAAGATCTGGCAAGTGGAGAACCCCACCAGGTTCCTCTCTAGGAGCTAAATTTAAGAGAGAATAAAACACGCACCTACTACCAACATTTTCTGTCTTAATTTGTCCAATGTCCAATCTGTTGCTCCGATCCGATCTAGTTCTCTGGCAAAGGAGGCAAAAGAAAATGAAAGTTTGAAAACGTGCTTCCTTTAACGGCGGTCAACTCGGAGACGCTGAAATATCGGGAGTATGGTTTCCGGCTGAAGTTGCACGTTAATTGCCGGTTTCTTCATTTCAATAATGACGGCTTCGGCCATCCGCAATCTTCTGCAGTTTTGGAGTCTCAGGATGATGGAGGTGTCCTTATTCAGCTTTTCACGGGTTAGGGTAGTGCCATGAGAGTGGGCGTGTTTTTTAATCACGCCATCTTAAAGGTGAGCTCTCAGTCGCCTTGGCAGAGTTGTGGAGGTTACGCCGATGTACTTTGAATTGCGGTGTTCGCAGTCACCGACTTTGCACGAATATTCGTTAAAACCTTGTAAGAAATATTAAGAAAATACAAGTTAAAATTAATAACGCTGCCAAAGCTGTGGACTTCAATAGTACATGCACACAACATGGCCTTTTACCTAATTATATATATATATATATATATATATATATATATATATTAATTACAAAGGGCAAGAGTCCAAGAACAGATCCTTGAGGAACGGTTCTATTGACCGAAGCTCATTATGAACTATTTTAGTCTTTAATCCTTTTCAGTAAGTACACTGACCTTATTCCATTCCCTTCTAGCCTTTACAAGAGGCTTCTATGTGGAACGATGTCAAATGCTTTTGTAAATCTAAACTACATTTACAGCTTTATCTTGGTCAGACGTTGGGATTATTTTGTGAAAAAGTCAATCAAATTACTTGGATTGTATTATAGTCTTTGACAAGGCTTGGAATATATGGGCGTGTTTTAAATTTGAGGTTGATCGATATGAAGCAGAGTGTGGTACTAAATGGAGTAGTCACACTGGAGGGACGTTATTAGTGAAGTGCATCATGTAATCACTTCTGGGCCCATTATTATTTGTAATCCTTATAAATGATTTTGGAGAGGCAGTTAATATCAGTGATTATTTTTTTACGATGTATATCTCTTAGCTCTTCGGTGGTAATTTTGGCGTTAATTCCCTCGTTGGCATATTTTTCCTCTTCGGCGTAGTGATAAGGGTAAGTTAGTTCAATTTGTTCGTTTGATCAATCGATTATCTGATTTTCAAAGTCGATGTCAAAATTCTCATTCTCTTCCTCGCTTATGCTGAACACTCCTTTTCACTGTTCCCTGTTTAATACTGGGTTACAAAGAAAATATTTGTAAGTTGTCTAAGTTCTTTCAACTGATTTAGGACAATTTTGTACTGTTAAATCCGTAAATGATATCCTTTCCTCCGATCAGGTCATGTTTTTGTGCTAAGTCGATTTTTAAATTTTTTTTAGAAATCCGATATTTTAACAAAATCGATTACATTTTTGTGACATTTTCGGTTGATTTTTGTTAATATTTCTCATCCGAAATAGGTTTTTAAGATAATAACATCGTTTTCTAACACAATTTATTAATTTAATGTTATAAAAATTGATTAGTGTACATTAAATAGTAGATATTGATAGAGATAAGTACATGTAAATTGTTGATTAGGTCATCATTGTTCAGAATTCAGGGCATGAACTTCCGTTTCTTCGGACTTCTAGAATGCTTAGCGGTAGGAATGTCTCTCTTCAGAGTCCAACTGTAATCAGCCATCATAACTGCATCCCAGCTTCACCGATACTTGGTCTCCATCTCTTTCATGTCCTGATGGAATCTCTCCCACTGCTCTTCGCTCCCAGAGTCTCAGGAAACCGATCCATATGTGAGAATAAGTAATGCATTTTTAATGTTCATGTTGCACTAAGGTTTCTGAAAGAAGGTGGGATAGTAGGGACCGAGGTCAGCGTTATACAAAGTACTGGCCTGTACGGGAGGAATTGGTGCCTTACAGAGCAAGGAACGCCATAAACAATCCTGTGGTGGACGAAGACCATTCACCAAAGCTCTGGGCAAGGATGGCGGCCACTTCACTTACGCCACGCTTTTCCAGGATTGACCATAGAGAAGTTGAAAGCTGGCATCTTTGAAGTTCTGTGTACTTTCTGGTCTTCTTGTTCTCAAGAAAGTTCTTCACGACCAGAACAAAAAGCTTTTACGCTTTCAGTTCCACTTCGTTCATTAAGTTTTCAAACTCTGAATCTCTGATGAGCTGACAGAGGTGAGGACTATCAAAGATGCCAGCTTTCAACTTCTCTATGGTCAATCCTGGAAAAGCGTGGCGCAAGTGAAGTAGCCACCATCCTTGTCCAGAGCTTTGGTGAATGGTTTTCGTCCACCACAGGATTGTTTATGGCGTTCCTTGCTCTGTAAGGCACCAATTCCTCCCGTACAGGCCAGTACTTTGTATAACGCTGACCTCGGTCCCTACTATCCCACCTGCACCGAAAGCACGGGTACTTTGTGAACCCGGACTGTTGTCCCAACAAAAAATTCACCATGTTCAGGTCAACACAAATCAACCACTGATGCTGGCTGCTCTTAACGAATTTTCTCTACGGTGTAGTTCACCGCTTCATACTTCTTCACTGTAGTCGAGTGAACGAGGGGTACAGTGGCAAATTGGTTGCCGTTGTGGAGCAGAACACATTTCAGCCATCGCTTGCTGCTATCATTAAATGAACAGTCTCCAATCTTCGGCTTGGTACTGTGGCGCTCCAAGCTTATGCAGAAGCTGCGCAATATCTGTACTGTACACCAAGTCCTTCTCTTAAGAGAAAAAAACGGAGGTAATCTTGATGTCTGTTGCGGTAGAAGGTGATGCGAGCACTATCAGAGAGGAGTTTTTTCCTTCAATCTGGATATCAACAGTTCGGCTGAGATCGCGAAGTAGATCATTCAACTCCTTTGGGGAAAAGGATGTGGATCATCATCGTCCAAAAGAACTTGTTCTTCTTCATTTCATTCAACACTGGAGGAATTCTCGTCACTAATGTTAGGAACTTCTCGAAAGACAAGTACTGGAATTTCATCTCAATGAGCTACAGGACGTCTTGCCGATTGAATATTTGGATAATTGAGGCTACTGCGGTTCTTTCTGTTGATCCCAGTTAAATCAATAGGGCAGAAGAAGCAGTCAGTGCCATGGTTTGTCGGCTCCATCCAAACCATAGGAATTCTAAACTTCATGCAGCCGTCTTGCCCTTGGTCCAATGACGCAGATACTCGATGCATGTCTTGCACAGCATGTGTGGCGCCCAAGCTTTATCCTAGTCACTAAGTTTCATACCAAAATAAGCATGTAGACTTTTGACTGGATTCCTGTTAGGAACAACGCTGTATTCGCTGCAGATGTAGCAGAATACATCGGACTTATTTTTGCAAGATCTTCCGACCGAATCCATTTCATTCACCTGCAAAAGAAAAATACCAGTTAGTAAAAAAGTGTGTATGTATGTCTTTATTCTGTTAAGTTCGTTGTTTATCATTTCAAGAATTGCTTCATTGAGTCTGTTTGGTTATTATGCTTCTAGTTCCTGTATAAAATTATTAATTGACAGGTGATGGGAGATGACTGAAGCAACATACAATGGCTGATGAGCCTAGATGAACGTTGAAGCCACCTTGATGGGCCAGAATGGCCCTTTGTGTGCCTACTTTAAAACCATACTTATGTACTTTGTAAACTGTATCCAAGGATTCATTTCAGAAAGCAACGAGAGCATTGACTTTTCAGTGAATTTGGAGGACGTTGAATGTATAGGTGCGTGCATAAGTATGTAAAGCAGTGGTATTCACGAAGTTGAATGTACTGTCCCATTTGTATATTCGTTAAGTTTGAATCCGTTTTTCATGCTTATATTGTAGCAGGAACATTATTTTCTTTACATAGTATATTTAAATCATTTAAAACAGGAGATTATAGTAAAATAAATGCTGATTTCTTTTTAAAAGTCACTATTATGCGAGTGCAAAATTATAGGCAACATGGGTACCTTTTGTGTTTTAATGGTTTTATCTTCTTTTTTTTCATAAAACCGACCCTCCGGAAGTTGTTAAAATCTTTTCGAAACGATTCTAGAGTAAACTAGAACGTTCGAGAATGTTAGGTGCTAATTTATGAGTAAAATTTGTCAGTCGTTGTTACGACTTCGCCTAGGAAACATTTTCAAAAATGTAATGGTGAAGACCACTGAACATTCAGAATCTTCAAGGAACCAAATTATTAGAGGCACGAGTAAAAGAATCTATGAAGTTGAAATATGACTTCCTCATGTGAGATAAAAATATAGTTTAGTTGACCATACATGGATTTAATGATAGTTTCTCAGCATTACTGAGATAAACAGATTACTCCCGTAGAAAGAGCTGAAACAGACATATAACAGATAGAAAATGAAAAAATTGAAATTTTATAAACGTAGCTCTAATAATTTGGCCACCCTCTGTAGAGTCGCGCGCGACTAAAAAGAAACTGTCCCTATTGTCAAACCTGGTGAAGGTTGATTATGTTATGGAGATGTTTCGCTGCTGCTGCATTTGCGCATTAAAAGTAATGGACATGACCATGATTTCTGAAGAAGCATGTCCACAAGAAGCCCTCGCAACATTGATGAATTGGCAAAGTTTGCCGGAATAAAATCCCTCCAAGAAACGTCCATTAATCTTGTTCATTCTTATAAAAAAAACGCATTACGCCTATCAGATATTAATTTTATGTTGCCGTTATTTATGTGTTTACTGTTTTCCCATAAATAAATCTTTATTATTGTTATACCTGCTTTTATTTTACCTTTTTCTATTGATATTTAGTCGCAATGGAGTAGGAAGCTAATGTAACGCCTATACATTATACAAGTGAAGTTTAAACCCGAAAATATTTTTAAAATATGAATCATATAAGTGTTGCCTATATTTATTCACGCATCTGAATACTCTTTATTCTGGAAGATTGCGAGGAAAAGATATTGGATTTGTACATTAAGATATGTAGCAAATAATTTATTGAACGATATTAATTAAATAGAGAAATAATATGGTGACACAAAAGATGGAATTATTCACTTTGACAGTAATTACTAATGAAAATGAATTTACTACTATTGCACTAAATTTATTCTCTTTACTCTGGTATTATGAAAACTTTAATTAAATAGGAATTGATAATTATTTTTTCTCGTATGTTAAACTTAGTGGTACGCACGAAGTGAATTAAATGATCTTTGAGTTTGGTGAAGTTATATGAGAAAAGCGTTTGAAACTTTGCCGAGCAATGGAGGAGTAGCTTCGAAGAGGGTTGTTGGACGCGGAAATCGTACTGATTAGCGGCGATCTTTGGCCTTGAAATACGGCAGGGATTGTGTCCTTTAGCGTAGATAACAGCGAGAGATGAGGACGTCTCAGATGGAGGCAGTCGTTACTTCGACTCTTCTCGGCGTGTAGAGAATGAGAAGAACTACTACTGACTTCTCAACTGATCGCCTTTCGACAAGTTGGTTTTATTTCACTCAAATTGTTGGAGTTCGGTATGTTCCCTGCTTGGACACGGGTTGCATTCCCAGGACACGTTGCTTACTGCCGGGGAGAGAAAGAATATAAGAAGAATCTTTATCTGTTGGAACACGGAGGTGGTTCGTTTATATCTCCTCCTGAGGCAGGCGGAAAGCTAGACCGGAAGTTTCCCTACTCGCAAGGTCATGCCCATATAAGTGTGCAAGACGTGGGGGAATAGCCAGAGGCCGGTGCCCCCTATAGATTTAACAACCTTTTGTAATATAGAGATTAAAGTGAGTTACAGCTTTCATTGCCCTCCTTGTGACTGCGCACACCATCAGTAAAATATATTGCACATGGTTAATCCCAGTCCTTCCATGGCATCCCGCTAGGTAGTTCAAGTTCATATTTTAAGGGGCATAAATCGGTAGCCACTTTTAGGAATGGATCGAATCTTGTATCCAATGTGACACTAAGGGCGATGTGAATGTTCTAGATCTGATGAGGTTAATCTAAAAGAGAGAAGATTTTAAATGAATAAGGAGTAAAACCTTCGTTTTCGTTCTTTCTAATGTTTTCACTAACTCTATAATTTAAGAAGGGGATTTTTTTTTTAGTATTTGAATAATAATTTCATCTTAGCTTGGTTATGACTTATGTTTTTTTTACCAAAGTTATTTCTAATAATTCTTTTATAATATCAAAAAACAAAATGGTGAAGTTTAGAAATAAATATAACTATCGAAATTTTGTGATTTTTTTTTTTAATCCAAAGAATTACAAATGATGAAGTTCAGAAAACTTATTTTTATATATCTTCTTCTATACCTATATTTTAGAAACGTGATATTTTGAAAGGGGGGGAATTTAGTTTAGAGTTCCTTTTTAAAATTATTATAATTGGCGAAGTTCAGAAAATTTATAAAAATTTAACCATGGCTGCTTTTTTTTAGATTTTAAATGTTAATCTTAGTAGCGAAGCGCAAGCTCCCCCGTAGGGGGGGAGTGGCGAAGCCATTGCCTGGTATCTATCTACATGATTGTATACAACGTTTTGTCCGGTGAATAAACTGGGATATTCTTGTAATTATAAGTTCTCTATGGCTACAAAAATCAGCTTGTTTATTTTATGCTACGCGTCAACGAGGCACTGAATGAATATACCCTCAAGATTAATTATTGATTTTCTTAAATATTTTTAGCGGCCAAAACTTTTATACACTCATGTATTGTTTTGTCGGCTTATTTTTTTACAAATTGTATAGCTACTTTCGGGTTCCATTTTTAATAAACATCTTGTAGTTCCTAAAGGTGTGAAATGTATCTTCTAGGTTGGCTACGAGAGCTGTTTTGGCAGGCGTTTACATCTTGTTTCAACACCCGCGCATTCCCTATATTTTCCTATTCTTCTTTTTCTTAGTTTTACCTCTCATTGTGATTATGTATTATCCCCGTTGGATTACACGAGTATTTTCCCCTTTTTTTTAATCTTCCTTATGAGTATTTACAGGAATTAGTTCCGGGGGGGGGCAATGTCCCCTCCCCCCATCTCAGGATTTAGGGTTGTCGAGAGTTATTATTACACTCCTTTTCAACCCTAGTGTCTTTCATTATTTCCCTTTTTCTTTTGTCTGTCTGTTTCTGTTTCTTTACGGTCCCCGCCGCAGGGTCTGCTTTCAGTTAGGAACGGGGCCAGCTTCAGGAGAATTCCGGCATGGCGCCCATGTTTCTCGTGGTATGTACAGTACATTTTAATTTCCCTAATTTCATCACTTTATTTAAAAAAAAAAAACTATCTGACGCCGTCGCGTTTTATTTAATTGTGTATAAAATTAATTAATAAGTATTTTTCCCTACTAATTAAACTAGCATCCTGGCGACCCCCGCCATAAACAATAAAATAATAATAATTAGATATTTATTCTTTTTTTATTTTTATCCCTGTCCCTACTGATAACTTGTCCCCCCTCCCTAATCATGTATGTCGCATCCCCCATTTTACCATCCTTGTCTTTGAGGATCATCGCGCGTCAGTCGTACACGAAGATGCACCAATGCACGAACGTACGTGGTGAACACAGGAAACCGCGTAAAAAAAATACCGTTGAATCTTCTTATTGTTTTATATTTCTCTATCGCTGTAATGGGGAAAGCCCACTCACGATTAATCAGAGCTTGATGGAATATGTCGTAGATAGGGAGATTCATTTGATCGGGTGGAAATGAGGTCTCGATCATTAATGAGCCGTATGAGAACAGGAGGTGATGTTCTCTGGACACGGAGTGACCGACACAATAGGATAGGGCGTCGGGTGGGACGGAAGAAAGTATTCGAGCCATCTGTGAGGCCTATTTAAAAGAAGCTTTCTCAATCAGAGCATATGACGCCCTTCTGACTCCACTATCCCGGACCATCTGCGGAGAGTGCAGCCAATGGCCTTTTAAGAGTTTCTAGAAAGCCTTATTGGCTCAGGGATGGCGTTGTACGGACCGGTATCTGCCAGGTAATCCTAAGCTGGCCTCGGAGCAGTCAGTGGCCAGTGAAAGAACTCGACTGCAACAACTTTAGAAGCTGAGATCCTGGATTCATATGAGAATTTATGTTCGGAATTTTGTTTTTAAGAGTGCAATTGTAACCGTTTCCTCCCTTTCAAGTGACCCGAAATTTGCATTCTATCGTGTTAACAGAAACTTTTTTTGTTCGATTTCTTTACTCAGTTGTGTTTTGATCTTGGTTTAAACGGAAATGAAGGAATATACCACGACATTGATGGTAAGTTCTATGGTTCGTGTACTAACAATGTTGTATAGTTCCGTTAACACAAAATTGTAATTTTGACCGTGGACATCACGGGTATCATGTATGTTTGCTGGCATTATGCTTTTTCCATATGATAATTTCAATAATTATTGGAAGCTTAGAGAGGAATTAGTGTCATTATCACTTAAACTTCAAATTTTGTTTTAATTTTTATTTTCTCTATTAATTAATCTATACAATTACGGTGGACCCAAATTAGGTTAACATTCCATTCTACTTTTTTGATGCGATAACATGACATTATCTTTACAACTCGTCATTATAAGTCTTCGATTTATATTTCAACTCCATTTTAATCATTCTAATTAAATGAAACAATGTCTTTCTACCTGGGTACACTCACCATCATGTGGACTATGTGTTTGCAATTCGATCTGGACGCCGCCCTAGTTGCGGAGAGATCCTGTCTACAATGGGTGGAAACCGTGACCCGACAGTCGTAACAATTTCCACTCTGGTTCATATAAGGTCAATCATCACAAAAAGTAACCTTCAGAACGAGATTATCCGCGTTCTTTTTCTCCTGTTTAATATGTAACAGACATCAGACCTGCAACGTAATGGATGTTGTGACAGGTTTGATTCCTCTGCTACAACTGAAACTTGGACGAGCCCCACGCTCTCCAAACCCCATTGCCCCAAGAGAAGCGATAAGAGAAGCTATCGCTTCTCTTGGTTCGTCATTTGTACCGTTTATAAATCCGCCATCTTTTCCACCCCTGTACAGACCCAACAAAGGGTGAAAAGGGAGTTAAACGTTCTTAAAAGCTACCTGCAGCACCTCCTGGCCTTTTAGGAGGCGGGCTTATTCCGAATTCGATGTTGCATTCCGGAGTAGCAGTTGAGGAGAAAGAATTTACTGGAATAAAAAATCCAGCCTCGTTCATGGGAGTGGAACAGAGAAGGTCGATCGGGATTGGAACTTCAAATTACATGAGTTCGCTTTATTTGTTTCTGGTGGAATGTATTTTCCCTCAAGATTCTTTTACATAACGAGCGGGGTATTCTTTTTTTTTGGGGGGGGGGGGAAGTCCTCGAATTTTAAACGCAATAGTAACGATGCTGTATCACGTAGCAAATTTGAAAGGAGAGATCTGTAAATAAAGTGGTGAAGATAGAGCAAGTGAAAATATCTGGAAGATATATAGCCTCTAATCCTTCTGTAGGCAGTGGGGCCGGAAGGGCAATTTTAATCTTATCCTCGGTAATTTTAGGGTTAACTTTTAGTATTTGCGTAGAATATTCCGTTTTCTTGTGCCAAATGCTTTTAGATTCGTTTGTCTACCCCATTCAAGCATGATTGAGTTTGTTTAATTTTGAGGCTCATTTTATCAACCTGCTTCCGTTTTGATTCCTCCACCCCTCTATATTATTTACTCTGTTGACTTGACCCTCCTGCAATATACTCTTAGACCCGTTTTTTTTTTAATTATCTAATTTATTCAAAATTGGCACCAAAAGAGAGAAAAGACAAAATTAGTGAAAAGCGAAAGCCGACAAGGAAATCTCCGCCAGAAAGTTTTAAAAAGGAGGTTCATAAAGAAAGAGTTGAACTAAGAGGAGGTGTTGGTGTATGAAAGGAACATAGACGGAGTAGTCTACCTGGGGGTTTAGGGGGGCGGAGAAAGGTGGATAAAAATGGCCCTCAACGAAATTCGATAATACGAGCTCCCTCTCCCCCGACGTATCAGAAACAAAAAAATGAAAAGGAGATGAGGTCAAGAAAGAAAAGAAATGCTATGAATAAAAACAAATGAATCCACGACAAAAGAGGCCTTACATAATTACCATCTCTATTACCTGCAAATACTTAATTATTTAGGAAATCGATAGCAAATGTATGTAAAAACAAAAACATTGAGAGTCAAAGGTACAAAAGGGGGAGCCTTCGAGACACAAGTACGATCCCCAAATCCCCTCTGTGTTTCTCATTCTCTCGCGTCCATTTTCACTCAGGAAAGCATTTTTTTCCTTGCACCTGTCGTTTCGATCTGTCCCCAGGGAAGAACCTTCATGACCCCCATCAATTAACGCCAAACTCCTTCTGAAATATGGTAGCATCTATATTTGTAGTCATTATGGACGCGTTCATCGCCTTTCCTTATTCACCTCACTTCGCTTCATTGCCCAAGGATTTACTCTTTTCTTTTATCCGTCGAATGCAAAGAGGAAATTTCGTGTGACGTCATCACCTACTTTCCACTTAGGTGTGTCTCAGTGGAATATCGCGCTTGGGTTGAGCTCCGCTTTCTAGGTTGCCAAGGTAAGGCAGGGTGTGTGTGTATGAAACTGGGGTCTCTAAGTATTGAATTTGCTTTAAGACCAGCAAAGTAACTCGCCTACGCATAGATAGAATGAGTTATGAAATTAAAGCTTGGGATATGTCTGCCCATATTTTGGCCTATAAGATTCCATGATTCTGATCGTGTTGCTGATTTGAGGATGTGTAACATTAAAGTTTTGTTCACACATGATTTATGTTGTTTAAGTCAAGTAAATAACTCGACCGAGTTGTTTGATAGCATTTTCTTTATCATTCTTTACTCTTTTTACTACTATTGAACCCAGGCCTCCCACGACGCACATATAACATACGAAGCATCATATCTTTGGGTTTAAACTATCCCCTACACGCCACACAAGGGTCGCCATGGCAAAGCTCAGATGCGGTCACATTAAAAAACTACCGCACCGGCTTAACCTATACAGGCATCTTCACCCAAACACAGCTCAACAAATAATCACAGCATGACCAACACTTAGAAATAAGCAAAGTGTTAGTATCGACCTCCCCTGATGTCAGGTGCGTGGGGGTGATCTTTACTGGTTAATAAATGATTTAAGGGTAGGCAACAAATTCTGATTGATAGTTTTGGAAAAGTTAAATGCCTTCCAAGAGATGCATTGAGACGAGTGGTCTCAAATTCACTCGTTAGTTGCTAGCTAGCTGTAAAAAGGGATTAAAAATGAATTGAACATTTACAAATAAAGGGTTAAAGTTTGATAAGAAGAATGATTTAGATAAGAGGCTTCACGATACAATCTGAAAAATATTGGATTGATTTGACAGTACGTGCATGGGAACCAAAGTTTCTTGCAAGGCAAATTATTTGACAGTACAAGGTTACACCAAAACAAAATAATGAAGCCAAGTATTTACCTTAGTCCCGTAAAAAGCACAAATTAAATTACCGTAAATTCACAAACACTTTACATGTATTATACTTAAGAGGAGAGAAGTTAATTGGAAAAGGTGATATGATATTGCTAAAGAAACGGAACGCCACAGTTCCTTTCTTCTTTGCGTGAACAAAAGGTCTCGGCCGAAACAGGTGTTCCCTTCCAATTGTGGCTCTTGCCACTCTCCTTTGAAAATGTGTAACTGTCAAAGAAGAGTCCATCCAACCCCACTTGCAAGTGGATGTCAGATGACATCTGTATACTTGTGTGCCCTCCAGGCCCCAATGACTGCAGAAGGATTTGTGGCTATATACCTTCCAGATATTTTCACTTGCTCTATCTTCACTCTCTTCACATATCTCTCTTACAAACTTTCGGCATGATAGGGCCTCTGATATTGCCTTTAATTCGAAGCCTCTCCCCCCCCCCCCCACCGACTATTGAACTAATCTACTGTCTTTTTGCAATTTGTATAGCACAGGTACTATGCCATTTTCCCCTAGTGCCTAGTTTCGTGTCATAAACAAATTTTAAAATTCAGCAAAAAATCGACGACCAGGAGAATATCAAAATTCATTCATCGAATAATTTATTTTCCACGTTTCGGGAATTATTCCCTAATGAGAAATACAGGCAGGGTAGTAATAAAATTTAACGGTAACTTATTTGAAAAAATCATAATAAACAGTTATATTAATTGTCAATATTTAAGTCAAGACAGAAGAGGGGAGATATGCTGAGGCAAGTCATTTAAAATCCAGGCACAGATGAATCAAGGATTTGAACAAACACAGTAATCGAGACACTAACTATCCATTACAGAATTACATGGATGCATACACTAAGGGACTTTAAGCAAGCGCATTATGTTATATGATATAGATTATTTAGTTGGTACTATTTATGAGATCAATAACGGTGTAGAGATTCGGATAAATGAAGCATATTTGGCATTTATTTGTAAATTATTTTAAAGGCTTCCAAAGTTACATTTTATAGAATGCTCTCTAGTGGCAAACTGCTCATTTTGCTTAAGGATTTTTCCCATGCTTAGGCCTCTTGAATGTAGCCGATGCACTTTTTAATTGGCTTACGATTATTAACATCTATAAAATCGCTTTGGCTCGTTATGCCAACGACGTTAGTTATTTTTAATAGTTTCTTTGGCCTGTTCTTATTTTGCGTTTGACGATAATAAAGGTATCATTTTCGATTCTCGTCATCATTGATGGTTTTTGAACTTTTATACAATCGCTTACGTTATCTCGTGCACTTTTTAATCTCACTATTTATCTTTGGCACCCATTTTTATTTATTAGAACCTCTACGCTCATAGTGCCCTATTTCGTTATAGTGAAAAAATTGTACCCTTAAAATTATATTTTACCTGGCCGTTTTGAACGTTTATAGTTCACTCCAATTTAAAAGTTTTAAGCGGGAGAAAAAAAAAGATAAAAATTGCGAGATTTAAAGTCCAGGATGAGATGAGAGCTCTCTTGAACATTTTTAGGAATGGTTAGATTGATAGAAATTACATTGTGATCTCTGTTCTCAAGGTTTTTGCCAGTGTGTATACTTTCAACTCATATCTGTCCATTTGGCAATTTTAACTCCAGGATATTCTGTTTGTGTGTCGGCTCGTCTACCATTTGATGGCGGAAATGATCGTTTATAAATTCTAGAAGTCGATATCTCTCGATGAACCTGCCTGTAGCCTCCAAGTAACATCGGAACCGACCACAGGCCTTCCTTACTATCTCCCTTTTTAGGTCCCTGAAGGCCCTGGTAATCTTGACTCTCAGCTCGTCCTTCGTGTTGAAGCTGAATTTGTTGGTTCCTCGTTCCACCGCACTGCACACAAACAAGTCGAAGGGGTTACAGTCAGGCAAGTTGGTAGGCCAAATGTCAGGTGCTGGGTCTTCTGGCTGGTGTGGTAGGGCACAGTTTCTTGCTACCACACGTAAGGCCTCCCTGCAACTACTCAGTCGATCCAGCGATTCACCACCTCGCTTAGAATACGGATGTCCCCGTCGGTGTTAAGCCTGAACCCCTGAGGAAAGAAGCGGGGTGGCATAACGTCTTCACTTGTGACGCCACTGAAGACCATAATTGTCGCTAGAAATTTTATCTACATAACTCTGGGAGCGTCCTTGGATGCGGCATCGAGCCAACTGTTGTTCTGGAAGTTGATCTTCTGTTTTGGCAGAAATTCCTCTGGCTCCAGCGGGTGTTTCAACTTTTTTTTTATCAGCTTGGTGTGCTTGAGCCGCTTTTCCTGCATTACTTTGGACATAAATTGTCCCTTCCTCATCTTGTATGAACTGTAGCGAATGCCCTTATCCACTACCAGCCTGATGAGCCTTTCATCTACACATTTGCCCCTTGCAATGGCACGCATCAACTTCCTGGTATCATTTGATGATGATCTGGATTTCAGCGACGAATTTTGCCGTTCTGTTGGCATCAGATCATCAATCATGGGTTTTCATTTCTGTTAACGAATTCCTGAATATTCCAGCTCGTTTCTGGCCTTTTCCACCTTCTGCTGGCGTTGAGGAAATCTGAAATCTCTTTGTTTGTCCTTCCCGTACAGATTCCATGCCACAAATTAGGGTGTTTCAAAATTTTCCATTATCAATTATTCTGCAAAAAATAAAGCAAAAATTGTTATTGTTTTTGAAGAAAAAGACCCACTAAGAAGGTAAAACAAAATATCTTAAAATTAGCAATTGAAAAATGCCAACGAATACCGTCCACACCCTGTATAGATTGCACTCTAAATAAAATCTACAGAGAAGTTTTTATCCGATAAGCATTACTTGAATTCACGACGGTGAAATTGGCGCTCACTGACGAGACTGTTAATAATTATCTGGTTCAAGATATAATTGCCTTTTGTCTCTCAATACTCTAAATGCAATATCTTGGCCCGAGGTTTTACAAGGCTACTATTAGTTCTTTTTCCTGTTCACCGTTAAATTTCTCGGAATTATATGGATTTTCCATTTTCAATAATCGTAAATAAAAATTGCTCCTATTACGAGGCAGACATATGTAGAAAGTTAAATATTTGAGCAAATGTACTAAATGATAGATGAAGGCTTGTATTTGTCAGTAATAAACATATGATTTAAAATACATTTTAAAAAATAATTCTTTGTTAAAAAAATATTTCGAAATCATTTGAGATTAATTTTCACATGTCCATTACGAAATGTATTAAAACTTATGTATAGAAATGTTTACTATTAAAGTTTTCTATTTCCCTCGAGTTCAATGGATAACTAAGGTATATTTACAATATGCGATTAAATCTCATACTTAACTTAGTTACTCGTATTTTTCTTGATGGCCTTTATTCCGCAGTTAATTATTAGATATGAATGATAAATTTCACATAGAAATATCACCTGGCCCCAAAATAATGAAATAAGTTTATTATAGTAAAATATATTGTTATATTTGAATTTCACCAGTCATTTTCCCCGTAAACAAATCTAGGCTATTTTAACTTGCTTTGATACGTGAAGATTCAAGAAAATTTGTACTTACCAGCGGAAGCATGAATTCCGCTCACATGGAAAACATTTAAACAATGAGAGTGATAATAGACACAACGAAAGGTTAGAAATATCATGTGTGCTAGAAATGAAAAGAAAATGCATACACGCATGCAATATTTCCATGCATTAAAATATTTTGTTAAAATTCAAAGTATGTACGAATAATTAATAAAAGTCAAGGATTCGTGTTTTCTTTTGATAGTAATCGTATTTCTCAATCCATTCTAAATTGTACAAATTATTGCGTTCAAGTGTAATTTTTTTTAATGATCATTTAATTATGTTATTTATGAGTTATCAAGATGTAGGTTTGAAGCCACTAATTCTCTTGAGTTCTGTTCCTGTGATAGCGATCACTAAAGCCCCCCTCCCTCTTCCCCACCCCAGAACTCCATTTGATGTGGGTGGGTAATGACGAGAGAGAAGTAGAATATTTTTGTTTTAATTATTTATGAAAGGAAACTGGTGTGATTCCTAAACGACATGTTGAAAAGGGGTACATAAAATGGGACAAACCAAAATAGTATTAAGAATGACAAGGGCTTAATTATAGTAAACATAAACGGTGATGGAGCCTAGATAATGTATTTAAAGCCTACATGAACAAATTTGCGCAAGGGGTACACATATTCAAGAGTAAAGAGAACACACTTCTTTCTGGGAATCAGAATGAAACCAATGGAATAGATGTTGTTTCTCACGTTTCAAAGAAATCAGCTTCTTTTGATTTTCCAAGATGACTAGACTGAGAGAGAGACCCACAAATACCACTTTATCTACTCACAGCTATTAGCCCTTTAAAGATTATATATTTAAACATTTTGTAATAGTCGTTCAAGCTATTTCTAAAACTATTCATTGAATTGTGTGTTAACAATGGTAGGGGAGTCATTCCCATTCGCCTCCTCATTCCCGTAGTTCACTACTTTGTCAGCAAAATATTCTTGGCGTGATCGGTTTCGAATATTGGTGCATGCAGCTTGAGTCCTTTTCTTCTATCGTTTGCTTCCAGTAAGCAAAATCTCTGGACCACAAGCCTATTAACTACACATTGATTAGAAGATCCTTTAATTTTATGCTTCATTGTGTAGTATTCCAAATAACCCCTGGTAATACTTGTAAAAAAAAAAGATTACGAAGCCATCCCTCCCAATTATTTTGAGATGGCTTCGTTATTTTTCGAATTTCTCTTTTAAATGAATGTTTAAAATAAATCTATATAGTTTGGTTTTCGTTGATACTAAGCTCGCTTCATTCATGTACATATCTTTAGCCTCTTGATGTGGTGTTGCTTGCTTGGATGTATTCCAGGATGCTATAAAATACACTCTCTTCCATTTAATTATTTCAAGTCGATATTAGTTTTAGTCTTCTTAGTCCAGAGTATCGTTTAAATATATACGCTTACTCAACGGTGAATGAATTGTTCATCGCCAGTTTGGATTTTATGTTTAGAAAAAAAGACGCTCTTTTTCGATTGATTATTCTTAGTGACTTTTTGATAATAAAGGTAATTGATTTGAAAAGAGTCTGCACGTTTGCAGCCTGAAAGGAATTAGAAGGACTTGAAAGTTTGTTAAAAGAGCAACCAAAGTTTCCTGCAACGTTAAAAATATTCGACGATAAATGGATACACCACGACAAAACAATAAATGTGACCACTCACCTGATTCGCTTAATACGAGCATAAATTGACTTATCATTACCACACTAGTAAGATACTTAATAGGTTGAAAAGTTAATTATAAAGGTGAAACGAGAAAGCTAAGGAAGTAGATAAGGGATATTTTGAAAGTGACGCTTTCCTCGACATTTGCCTGCGTAGGGGGCTTTCGGTATATCATGAAAGCCAGAGTAGGAGCATTGACCGTATGAAATCTCCTAGCTATCTGACTTTGAAAATATGTATAGTCTTAAAAAGTCCCACACGCACAAGAGAGGGGGGGGGGATGCCCAAGCGCACCAACGTCCACTTCTAACCCCAAGGGAAAAGTCTCCCCCTTGCCACAATGGCCTAAAATCGAGAGAAGACCCCTCTTGTTCTTATGTCTCAAAATGTGTACCCACTTATTCTAAAGGTCCAAGATTGCGCCTCACCATCGCAACACGTCTCGCTTTCCTAGGACGGGCAGCAAAGCTAAACCAAAGTATTTTAAAGTTCAAATAAGTCCTCAAAACTCCAACCGGCGAGGAAAAGAAATTCGACCCGTCCACGATAGAGCGATCTGGTAGACAGGCAAAGAAGGTAGGCGGACCAAAGAAGGGCAGATTCATGACAGAAAGGCATATAGACGAAAGAGGGAGAGGGAAAATCCACAACCCGAAAAATAATTCTTACAGAGTTTTCTCTTTTGTTTCGAAAAGAAGACTTTCTTTATCCATTCTTAGTGAGTGGCATTCCGGGTGCTATTCTCAGGTATATGTACACCAGAGTTTGAGGCTAGACAGCGTGACCATATTTATTGGTTGTATTTCTAGTTTTGATTTTAGAAATGCGGCTCTTTCCTGAAGTGTGTGTTTGTATGTGCGCGCGCGCGTACGTGCTTCCACTGTCGACATAGGAGGTACGAATCGAATTTTTTAAATGCTAATTAATATATGCTTTTTATTTCCCTTCCTTCCCTAACTCTATATGTCTTACATGAACGCTAGATTCATCCACTTTCCCTTACGTCTACACCGTACACATACTTTCACCCATAAATCCATATGAATAAAGAAATTATTTCGATTTCCATCTCATTATTCCTTTTTCATTCATTAAAATGCATTCGTCTAAGAAAGGAATTGGTCTGACGCTCGCGGGTCTGAATGGGGTCGCTGTTTTCCCATTCGCCTCGTTTGTTTCAAACGCGGGAAAGCCACAATTGAGAAACTCATGGCGGTGATGGTTATCGCGGAGGCAAATTATTCTCTTGTTTGATGTCGCTGTTATGAGACCACCTGGATAAAGGAAAGGTCTCTCTTCCCTCTTCCTTTTCTAAAAATATTTTGTTCCTTGTTTTGTCTAAAAGAAAATAGTGGAAGGAGAACTAGTAAAAGATAGAAGAATTAAATATTGTACATAAGGGAGCTCGGTGGATTCGACGCCAGCCGCCTGCAAGTGGCTAACCCTCCCCCAAAAGAGGATTTCTGAGATTCAGCCTCAGTCTGTTGCCGGGCTAGGGATCTGCAACCGTTCTCTCTCCTTCTTATACTTCTACCTTTTCTCCATGATGGCTGCTACCCCGGCGACCACTCGTCTCCTCCTCGCCTTAGTCGGCGATATATAACAAACCCCTGTTCTCCATCACCTACATATGCCCCACCTGTGACCGATGTGTCCATCACCAGCAACTCATTTACCAAATGGCACCCTCTCCAATGCACCAATTTACAGTCCCTAGACAACTACACAGCCCAGTAGACCTGCAGTCCATGCACAACTACCCACGCACTCCTTCCAACATATCCCGCATTCCATACACTCAACATTTTCCAATTTAACACGAACGGATCCGAGACATGCAGCAAGAATTACAGAAAATACTAAACACCTACAGCATCCACATTGCCCTAATACAGGAACCCCACTTAACTCCCAAATCACACCTAGAAATATTCCACAACTATAATATGCACACTAAGCCATTATGTAACCCTAGCATACCACAGCTTATCTAGTTTGATACACAAAGCCACCATATTCTCCAACACCACCAGACACAGAGACACTCCTATAAAACGACCACAATACTAAACTCGAATCAGTTGCCAATTGCCATAAAGGTTAACAAATCCATATACAACATCATCAAAATCTAGGTACATCCCACCTAGCTCATCCTTAGACTGTCCAGCAGTTTTTTGCCAAACCTGTCGCCACTCTCACAGATGCCTAAGATCTTCTTATGGGGCGACTTCAATGCCCAACACCACGCCTAGCTAACCTCACAGGAAGACGGACCAAGAGGTACCACCATCACCGAACAACTTCACTAAGTATACTGAACACTAAAAAACAACAAACACACATACTAGAACCACCTGTCAAACTTTCCATGCACGCTAAACCGACTACTTCCTAATCTTCCTCGCATTTCAATTAACCCAACCTATCCACAGCTCTAACAAAATAACACACCAACTACTAAAGAGCCAAAGTGGGCTGAATTCATAAGACAGAAAAAACAACAACATACAACTCCACCCTTCAAATACCAAGCACTTTTACCTCCCACTAACGTAATCAACCAGGCAAGCAAGAAATATCCTCAACGACATTCAACCGTGGCTAAAAGTTTTCTTATACCTCGGAAATTGTAGCAAATTCGATAAATTCAGGGTCGGAAAGTTATTGTTTGCATATCAATATGAATATGAGAGTGAAATAAAAAGGAATAAATAGCAATGTTATATATGCCCCAAACAATCAACAAGAATGATCAAAGTACAAAATTTGCCAACACATGTAACATCACATCATATAACACAAGCAGATCAAAGCTCTGAAAAGTCAAGCAACGCCCAACTGACACAAGAAGCTTAGCAGCGTGTCGAGAGTCCCTTGACGGTGATTAAAGCATTTATTCTTCGAAGCATTTTATGCACGAAGGTGCAACACCTGAGATGTGATACTGGCCTACTCCTCCGTGATGACCTCCTTCAGTTGCTCATTGGATCCTGGTGGCGACACCTTACAGCCTTTTTCAGGTCCTGTCAAAGTTTTTCCACTAGATCCATATACGGAGACCGAGGGGGTGGTAAGTCCATCACCATTGATATAGTTGTCCCGGAACCACTGTATGGTGGACGCATACTCGTAACATGGAGTATTCTCCTGCTGAAAACCCAAATTCCGGGCATTTCTGGAGATGTCTTGGTCTAGGGGCAGCATTTAGTCTCTCAGGACAATTTGACACTTCTCTGAATTCATGGTTCTATCACTAACGGTGAGACGCCTCATCCCTGAACTTGACATGTAGCCCCATACCATTACAGAACGGGCACTATGCACTCTTAAGTCCACTGTTCCTCTGGCCTTCTGTGGACTCAACGTTGTCTGTGTTCGAGAACAACTGGAACGTGGACTCGTCGGACCACAAGACACGTCGTCACTGACGCATGGTCCAGTTGCAGTGAACATGTACCCAAGCCACTTGACTTCGCTTCTGTCGAAAGTTAATCAGCAGCTTTTGGCGGCTTTGCATGTTTTCAGGCCTTGTGCAAGCAGTCTGCGCCGGACTGCCCTGACGGGTGCATTAACCTGTCTGCCTTCTGTCCATTCAATTTGCCGCTGGACTGCGGGTTTTCTACCATCTTGAAGGTCAATGCGATGCAGAGACCTGTCGTTATGTCGCGTATTGACAGTGGGTAGTTTAGAATGAAATCGCTCTTGGATGTTACCATTTTCTCGGATCCTCTTCAATACTTTTCCGACACCGGAATGTAATCCACCGACCCTACTGGCGATTTGTCGCCAGTTGAAACTCTCCTTTTGCAGTGTGTATATCAGACTCCTTTTTCCCCTATTATCATATCAGATCCTGTCGACATGGAATATCATATTAATCAACAAATATGATGTTATATAAAGACATTTTCACTCCGACATACCGCTCTCTAATACGAACATTTCATATATTTCAATAGTATCGCTATTTTTTATATTTAAATGAAAGATAAAAAAGATTGTACTTTTATTTGGATTTCCAGATGTATTGGACACATGCATACAAACCTTCACCAACATATTCATAAAAATACCCCCAAACTAAGAAAAAGGTAAAATGTCCGAAAACCTTTGGCCGCAGCTGTATGATAGAGTTCAATCCCAATTTCACATCGCAAATTGACAACCTCTTAAAAGAAAATTCCCCATAGTCCAACAACTTGAACAAATTCACGACCTCAACAGGCGAAGTGACACTCCCATCTACACCAAATAATAATTAAAGCGGAAACAATCCTCCATCAATTAACCACATGACAAACAGCTCTCATCTCTAGTGAATAATAAAATAAAATCATCATCACCTCACCCCAACACACATGATCGCTCCTCAGCTGAGAACAAAAATCAAAAGCCCAACTGAACAATGCAAACAGCTACTCACCAACTGCAATACTAGAAAAAGACTTAAAAAAACTATGCAAACACGTCCCCATCACTCTTTCTTTTAAGACACTACTCCTATCATAAAATCACTAAAAAAATGCAAGCTGAAGGCCAAGGCCAAATCTCAAACATCCATCTGAAGCTCCTTGGCCCTACAGACATAACTACACTCACAAACATATTCAAATTATCTTGGTTTTACAACATCATCCTACTCCTACCCCCTCTGGAAACGCGCGTACATCCATCAGCCTCAAACTAAATAAAACTCCGGACCATCCCACTCCCTACATACCTATCTTGCTCCTCTCAACCATCTTAAAAAAACAAACTAATCCTCAGCAGAATCAAACCCATTACATCCCTCTCACATGCTTAATATGGTTTAAGAGAATATTACTCCACAACCATACTAATAACTACCCTAATAGCACACATTAGAAAGTTTCGACCAAAACCGTTCCCCACAAGCACATTCATGGCCGCAATTGACATCAGCAAAGCTGATCTCCAATATGAATAGATTGAACACGAGCAGAACTACCTAGGCGCAGTTCCAGAGACCCACACGAAGTCACGAGGACGGTTAATAAGTCTATGATTAGTATCAAGTGCTGCCAAGAGGTCCAGAAGTACCAGACTCAGCCTAACGGCGAAGGAAGTTTGTTTCATGTTGTAACGCTTATTCCGTACTGTGTGCCTTAAACCAGACTGAAAAATATTACATTTGGTGGAGGACAGTTGATCTAAAATGTGTGCTGAAAACAGCATTTCAAGGACTTTTGAGAGGGATATAAGTTTAGAGATTGGACGGTAGCTTGCACGAGCATTTGGGTCGTTTCGGTTTTTTTTTAGGATTGGGAGAACAGCAATGTTATTAAAGACAGTTGGTACTATTCCAGAAGAGAGGGGAGTATTAAAAATATTAGTGAGTAACGGAAAAGAATAAGGAGGAAGTGGTGGTTAAGATTTAGATGGAAAAAGTTTAGAGGAGAATGGGTCTTTTCTAGGAGAGAATGGGGGATATTAACTCCTCAGGGTACACTAGGGGGAGAGAGAGAAATTCGGCTCGAGAAGAACGAGGGAGTTATCCGGTGGCGAGAAATAGAGGGAGAAGCTATCCAAGAATGGATATGGACTATCTTGTAAAGGCAGAAAATTCATTAAGGGAGATAAGGGAAAGATACTGGGGGTCTGAGGGGCATAGAGATTAGCAAAAAACTTGAACAAAGTGTGTTACTTATTTTTGTTTTCTTCAAGCGTACGGCGATTTGCCGTTTCAAGAGCAGACTTTAGGAGGGTAGTGTAGTATTGAGTAAGGAGGAGTAGTTACGGGGGCTGATGCTGTCTCTACACCACGAGCACTAGCAGCCCGATGTGCCCCCCGCTGGCTACCCTGTGTTTCTTGACATTCAAAATAGAACCACGGAGCATTCGGTCAGCGACTAGGGGTGAGAAAAACGGGTGTTTGGGTTTGAGGTAGGAAGTAAAGGTTTAGGAAAAAGAGCAAGGAGTGAAGAATTCCCATGGCAACCTTGCGGCAGGTTCCTTATCCGTTCCTAAGTACGATTTCATATTTTTCTTCTCTTGCCAAACCCATTTTCTAAAATGCGTTGATTTCTCCTATGTATGGAAGCTTCGGTTATACTTTACATTAGTTTTCAATACGTTATCATACCCTAGGATACCATACATGTCAGACACAAGACACATTTAAAAATAAATTGTTCACTTTGATAAAACTATAACATTTAAATCATTGAAACTTGCAGGAATCATAAAACATACGCGTGAGTCATGTACTAAATATCACTTGTAAAAGGTATGAATTATAATATAGTACACTTTGGGAACAGGGTGGGGGGGGCGTCATATATTTGCACCACCTTATATCAAGATATTAATAGCGAACAACACAACGATGAAGGACAACGTAGGAAAACAAAGGCCAACTTGGCTATTTGCTCCATCTCTTACGAAAGGGAAAGTTTCTACTCTTAAATTCTCTCACTTCACTCTGTCCCTACACCCCCTCCTCCTCTACTCCTTTCAATCAGTTACTGTTCTTGCGTATGCTGACCCTGAATAGTGCCCTGACTCACGTAAGATTGCGAAATCACTGGCACTCTAAGGTCATTCAGGGTCAAACTCGGATTTTGTGGGAGGTCAAATATGCCTTGAAGTCTATGCACCGCCCAATTAGGGCCAGAGAAGTGGAAGAAGAAACCAAGTTGTTCTACTGCCTTATTCATGACTGTTTGTATGTCATTGTTCGATCAGTGTCTGTCTTTGTCTCTAGTTTATTTGTTGTATTTTCTCTGTATATCCAGATTCCACATTTCGGCCCTGTATTCCCGTTAGTTGCGTGTGGCTTTATTCGTGTAATGAATCGTGTCTACGACCTGTGCTGCGGCAAGGCTGCGTGTCCCGATCGCACCCAGCAAAGGAGCCTCGCTTCGTTGCCGAATGGGATGCTTCAGCTGTTAGTTATTGACTTATAACTAACCAGCGGAAACCAATGTCGGCATCTCTGTTAGTAGAGAAAGCAGTGAAGATAGCTAAAGGGGTAAATATATCCTCAAATAGAGATTTCTTCGAAGTGGGGCGAGACTGGTAGATCACGTAGCTCTCCAAAACGCCCCCCTCCCCTCCTCTACATTTAAGCAGATTCTTCGGTGTGGGTTGCAACGAGGAAGGAAAGGGATCGTTTATTAGTGTTGAGTCCTCCGGTTCCTAGGGACCTAAGTATTCTACTTGAGTTATATATATATATATATATATATATATATATATATATATATATATATATATATATATATATATATATATATATATATATATATATATATATATATATCCACATATTTTTACCTTCCCCAACTTTACTTTCTCTACGAATTTCTTTCTCCAAAAGTTTCTTAAGTAAATTCCATTGTTTTTCGAATTGTTATTTTTGTAGTAAACAAAAAAATCATGGTTAATCTAAAGATTTTCAACTTTATCTAAATTTTGCCTTTAAGGTCAATTTACAAAATAATTTGGGGTTTCTCAACCGGATTTAAGGTCGTATCTTTGAATTCCTCTATCTTACTCAATTTCTCTTTGGAACATTCTTTCATAATGCCTCCATGAGTGACAGTACAGAACAATTCCTGAAATTATTTCAAGAGTTAACTTAAAATCAAAATTTTGGTCTGATAGTGACATATCAACCATTCGGTGATTTCCTGAATATAGAAATCGACAGACAGTTATTGAAGTGAGACAAATTTGTTTATCTTGGCTAACATATGAGAATGTCCTCAGCAAAAGATAAAAAAATTCAACGCTGAACAACTCTCGGTTAGCAAACATCTCGAAAGGAAAACACCTTCTTCAAAAGTAACATTCTCATTTGTTTGAAAAATATATAACCAATGGATAATCCTAGCTATGACCTATTAAGCTGAAAATTAGAGCCTGACCAAGAAAAGTATGATAAAACAGCGCATCTCCAGAGAGGCTGTTATATCTACCCTCTTTAGCCTGTCTGTCTATTTCAATAGATGCCAAGCGTTTGCGAATCTATAACCTCCTCACCGACTGACTCGCTTTATGACGTTGTTTTCAATATGTAGGTAAGCCTGACAGCGGACGGCTATGGTGCCCGTTTCATTGCCTGAAGATCTCGGGGGTGGCTCTTCCTCAGATCTTGCGATTATGGTATCGGTGCAGTTAAAACTACCCTTCCCCATCTGTGTGTGTGGGTGGGGGCTTTCCATCTGGTTGTAAAATATAATTTACACAAATAATCAAAGCACCAGTGGTTGCCACCGAGAGAACAACTTCAAACTTTCCCAATTTTACATCTGTATTTTAAAACTGCCTTGTAAGTCGTGACTGTCTTTAACTTTCAATTTCCAACCTATTAAGTATTTGTGTGTGCGTATCATCGCTAAGTCAATCAAACTTGTTCTAAAAAAAGAGCTAAATATTCCTTTCATTATTATCGTAGCTCATTTATTGTCAAACTTCAAACGCTTTTTAAGTAACTTTATTTATCGTCAAACTTCAAATCGTTCAAAGTCTCTAGAAAAAGCAACAATCTTTTTTCAAAACGAAATCCATTCATTTACGATCCTTTCATACTTCTTCAGTATCCATCATCCCTCTAAACTAATACCTTAGTTTCATCTCTCATATACATATGTGCTATCGCACTAACACAATCGAAAGATATTGGGTTTATTTACAATCGGAAAATTGAGTTCGGTTCGAGAAATTGCGTCTCTTCATGGAAGTTCCTTCATTGTTTTTTTTTCTCACTTTCCCCTCAACTATTAATGTTTCTTAACCTAATTTTCTTTCTAATTTAATTATCAATCGAAGTAGCGTTCGAGAATCCGTCTCCTTTCCTGTTACGGCAATGGTTAAAAGCCATGCGATAATTAAAAGAAGGATTGCCCTTATCCTTAATAAAGCCAATGCCGGTCAAATCTGTATCCATCGATTCGGAATTTAATATAATGAAGGTAATGGAAATCAGTAAAGCTCAATTCATATTAAGGATGATATCTACTAGATAAGTGGATTTCGAAAATACGTCCGTAATGTATCAGCACTCGCCAACCTTGAAGCCCCCATTTTCTCCCAAATTATTCTTTGATCGAAATAGTTCGCATTTTTGTTTGAAATTATCTAAGATTAGCCGCATAATGTACATGCGGTGCAATTTATGTTTATTGGCTTCCTACCCTATACTCGCATTTTGGCTCTAATTTGCGTCTGTAATAATTATTCAATAAGAACAGCTGTTGATTTGGGGTGAAATTTGATGTGTTGTAAAATGGTGCAATTCATGGAAATATTTCTTAAAATCATTGAATATTTCTTAAAATAATTGAATCTAGACCATTTGAACGGATGGGAAAATTGTGCACTTAACGGCGATATCAGCGATCTGTAAAAGACACGATCTGTTCCTGCGGCCACAACGTTGTTTGCTCATAACTAACGATCGTTCACGGTTGCGCGTAAACTGCCGGGCGCGCGCGGTGAAACGTTTACTCATAAGTATATTATATGATAGGCAGAGTGCGCAACTCTCCTAAATCTGCATTCGCCTGACAAATAATGATAATAATAATAATGAACTAAAGATATTTTTGTGCAACAATATAAGAATTTTTTAAAATATGCATTTGTATTTATTTGCGACGGGACTTTTTATCTCGGGCAACGCCGAGTACTTATGCTGTGAGGCAAAGACATTTTGATAAGCTTTAAAATGTTCCATTTAAGGTCGAGGGCTTCCTCTTTATCTCCATTGAATACCAATATTTTCTCAATTTTCACCTCCTCTAACTTCAACGCTTTTTCATCGTTCAAAAGCTTGAAGTGGAGAGGTCAAATAAAATAATACTGAATATAATAAAGGTATGTAGTTGTAATTCGAGTATTTTGCCCCTATGTGACACTCGTAAGATCTGCGGCTATATATCCCCACACAGTTTCACTCCCTCTATCTTCACTTGCTTCACAGATCTCTCCTTACAAACTTTCCGAATGCCCTCGTTGATATTTACTTTAAATCCGAGGGGAGGAGGGAGAAAAAAAATATCAGAAGGCGTAGATAACGCGCTGACATTTCTTGTCTTCAGAAATTCACAGTCGTCCTCTCCTAAAATAGAAATTGGCCCCACTGTTTAAATTGGCGAGATCCATTGATGGCTAGAATGGTGCTGTATGGTTGGTTACCTTCAGAACTGTTACTTCTGAATAACTTAGAAGAATGTAAATAAGCTATATTTGTTTTGTTTTTTAATAATGGCGCTACTAAGAGGCTAAAAATAGCAGTGGTTTGCCTCCTCGACACGCCATCGGGTATGTCCTAGGGACGCTCCGCATTATCCTCGGCCATTTGACGTAAATGAGGAGCGTGCCACACGCGTGATCGATGGGGTGTCGAGGAGGCAAACCATTGGTATTTTAATCGCAAGATCTATTGTCTTTGAAGATAGGATTGGGTTGAGAAAGATTTTAAACAATTCTACTAATTTAAATATATCACAAAAAAATTGTTAAGTTTCTATATTTTAGCTCTAATCTATCTCTCTGCAGTGTACACATACCCTGTTTCTTCACCCAACACATTCAGAGCACAGCCAAATTGACATGGGTCTAGGACAACTAGTGGCTACTAATTTAACTAACCTACTATATTTAGAGAAAAAGTTATGAAATTTGGTCTTGCTACGTTGAGTTGACCGTAGTCAATTGACACACATTAGACAAAGCCTACAGATTTACGGATTGCTGGATGGAGCCTTGGGGAATCTCGTCTAATTAGTGAAGTTCATCGAGGCACGAATCTAGGCCAGAAGCAATTTGATTAATATTGCTTCAATGTGATTTCGTTATACAGGGTGGTCCCTAAATCCTTCTGCAATTCAAACATTCAGGTTAGTCGTAAAGTCCTTGTACAATTGTTTGAATCGCATAAGGACTTTTGGACCACCTAGTATACAGAAGTCCAAGTCTGAAACTGACGAGAACGATCACTCTCGATAACAGGCGAGCGAACAATGCAGCTACATGAAAATTCATATATATTAGTCCCATCAGAACGGTACAGCTTGGTACTTTTAAGTACCTCCTCTCTTTGTCGTCCAAATTTTTTCTGGACATTTCCATCGCACCCTCCTGGTTCCAGCATTTAGGACTCACTAGGTTCCCTAGTTCTTTTCATCCATCTTTCTTTATTTCCTCCCTTTTTTAACCTTTTCTCTCATTCTTTATCCTCAAAATTAATTACATCATAGATCCCTTAATTCCGTTTATTTTTTAAAGCGGGGGGGGGGGGCATTAAGGAACGATAATACACTTACAAACACCCAGAGGGGTTATTAAATGTAATCCCCTGAGTATCATGGTCTGGTTAGTAAAGGGCGGTTTTCATTTTCCTTCAAAACACCGATTATGTTTCCAAGCTCGCTTCCCAGCTGCATACCCCTTGGGTGTGTCATATACAAGGTGTCATCCCCCCCCCCAAAAAAAAACAACAAAAAAAACGGACCCCCAACTTTGGATAGACTTCATTTCTTAATGTTATATTTTGTCGAATTAAGAAATGAAGCCTATCGAAAGTTGAGGCCCATTTGGGGGGTGCGGGGGCACCCACAGTGCTTTACGAGGCCTCGGTTCCTCTAAAAGGCGATATATGAGTACTATGAGGCAATCTGTATCTCTCTCCTTTGCTCTTTCAAAGGACAGGTCACGGTTCTGTGTAGGCCTTTAATGCGTCTCTCTGACGCGTCATTTTAGTCGTGATAAGAAATTCAGTCAATTTCGCTCCAGATGGGTCGATAATCGCTCCTCAAAACTTCTTATCGGTCAGTGTTCAAACCTAAAACTGAGGAAACGCGCTTCACTGACTGTCTTGCCCCCCCCCCCCATTGTGGGCGCATTATAGGGTGTACATATTTTGTATATTTCTGTTGATAGACTTTCTTGACGGCTCGTTTGGGGACGAGCTTAGTTGCGGGACGGGAGGAGAGTTAGGAGAGTAGCGTAGCCACGGGTCACGAACGTCCAAAGTAGTTTCTACATATTTTTATTTTCTCTAATTTTGTTTCTTTTTTCACTCACTTTGCAACAACTTTCTGGCAGAGATGCGCAGGGTTAGACCCGGTTTTTTTTCGGGGGGGGGGGTTAACAACCCACTGGTTTTTATTGGGTTTTGGGGGGAATAAGGGGGCAACAAGATCAGAGCTTCCCTGCAAACATTGGCCAAATTATTGACAATGTTGGCATATATCGGAAATTTCAGCATCTCCTGACTCAACTAAAACACTTTAGAACTGCTCTAAAGGGGTATGATATTAATATTAGTAATAATGAAAATAATAACAACAATGTCAGTCTGTCAATAATCATAATATAATTAAATATCTATAAAATCAATACAGCACCAGTACGCACAGTACATAATTTGTGTTACTTTTGTTTTTAACCCAGTTCCAAGCTGACGGAACAAGGCTCGCAGATGTTGTCCACATCTGGATATCTTTAATGAATAATCCTGATTTGCAGCAGGATCATCAAAGTATCAAGGATAGGTTCAAGAAAGCTATGAAGTTTGTCATTACTTTGCTTACATGACTGATCCTCGTTACTTAGGTAAGAAATTGTAATTCTGCTAATTTAGTATTGCACAAGAATTACCTGCTAAAAGCAATGTTTACATTTTGAGACTAAAGTAGAATGTTGCCAATGTCTGAATGTCACAGTTTTAATTTGCTATATTTAAAATTCCAGGAGAAAATCTTAGAGATGGAAGCTGAAGAACAAGCTGATAACTGGCTCGATGAAATCCATCCTGATTATGCAGTTGGATTGTATGGATTTCAGTTCAAGGATAGTCAGATTTTCCCACACAACATGTTTTCTGAATCAGTTAAATCCAGCCTTTCTTCAAACAAGTGGTGGTATATAATGAATATGAAGCAGAAGAAAAAAGCAAGTTGGAAGAAATTGCCAGATGGATTTTGTTCATTTTAGGGTCCATACATTCATATTCAGTTAGTTCAGCTGCAATAGAGGTTATTTTCCTGATATGGACTAATATGGAATAGAATGAGAAAGAGATTGGGAATGAAAAAGTGGAGAAACCAGTGAAAATCTACAAACACTTAAAAGGAGAGCAAGATACAGAATGGTAAATGGTGATGTCTGATAGTAAAAGTTAAGAACGGCTCTCTTTTGTACTAACTTGAATTACGTTTCTGTTTAGTTTTTTTCTCCTTTATATAATTATGTAGGAAAAGTGTTTATTTAATTAATATAAGAATTAAAAAGTTTGGCCAGATTAAAATTTAATGTGTTGTATCATTATTCTTTATAGCGAAGCAAAAAAATAGAACAGGATAAAATGAGACGAAGAACTTTCGATCTAGATTAAAATAAAACCCCTGTTTAATGTTATTTATATCTTTTTTTAGGAAAATCTTTATGGATTTAACATTTTTTACTTATTTATCAATAGGATATAAAACTAATTTTTTATATGTAAAATATATTTATCCCCCCCCAAAAAAAAAAAATCCACTTAGGCTGTTTTTTAGTGATTTTTTTTAGGGGGGTTAATGCCAACCCTGGAGATGCGCCAGTTAGTTCTCTTTTTTTTAAATTAATAACAAAGATCCCGGGCATCCCCCAGTCGATACTCGATACAAGGTAGAGGTGGCTATTGCTATAGCAATCGATTATTTCCCTTACTAGCCTTTTATTTTTACTTGTCCTATGCTTCTCCCTCGGTGGATTACGCGAATTTAATTATTAGTAATTAGCCAAAACACCATTTTGTGTTTATGGACGTCGATGGCTGTTTAAATATTTCCCATCGTCCCGTCAACGCCTAGTTTGTCCTGTCATCCGGCCAGCCCATCCTTCTGCTCTCACACAGTGACTTTCCCCAGTTGCCTTCTGACCCCCCTCCCCCCTCAGTTTTTTGTAGGGAAAGATCCCAAAGGCGGTGTTGAGAAAGGCATTGCTAATAAAACGGTGACCTGCCTAAGAGTTCACGTTAACGGGAAAAGAGGATCGAGACAGGCGAAAAAAAAATGACGAATTAAAGACACATTTGTCATAAAAATGATGACAAGAACTAGTGAAAAAACCCCATCAGTTGCGTAATCCGCAAAACCCCGGATTACGCAAAGATCCCCAATCGACGACGCCAATCCGGGAATTCCATGGAGAGCATTAAAGGATCTGAATCAATAGGGGCTTCTCTCAATCAGTCCCATAGATGGGATTCAATCCCTTCCAATTAGATTCAAATTCTGTTTCCCTCGCAATTCGTGGACGTACGCGTTGGAGGCTAGCGGGATTTAGGTTTTAGTCATTGCGAAAGAACGGGAATTTTTTTTAATAAAAAAGGAAAACCAAAGGGCAGGCAATCTTCGCCAGATGTTTTGAAAAGGAGTTTGTGAAATTAGTGTAAGTAAAAATGTGTGTAGATTCTAAACAAGGAAACCTCTTGGAGTACTTAGCGCCGTGTCCTCGTTTCGCAACGAAGGCCGGTTCTCAGGAAGAAGACGAAAGAGTGAATGGAAATTAAATCTGTCAAAACCGCTCTTGAAAAGCCCTTCTAAAATACCAAGAGTTTATAAGGTGTCTTTATCTTCATCGGATTTTCATTATTGCTGCTCTTTTATTTATTCATTCCATGCATGTTTGCCCCTCTTACTCACATTTATCCCACTCCCTAAGTTTCAGGACGCTTATAAGATTGGATATTGAATTCCATCTCACTATTTCTGCTCTTTCTCTTCATTCACGTTATTAATACCCTCGTTGGATTACGCAAGTTTTATGGTCATCTTCAACCCCCGGCAGTAGGGACATTCCTTTTTGGCACAAAATTTGAGCATGTTTGATGAAGATGGAGTTGTTGGGTGCTCAGCCAAACACTATCATTCAGGGTGGATCTTTCCCTCCTACAATAACACATGGGTAATTTTCCTTCAAACGCACACTTAAATGTTTGATATACTAAAAATAGAAATAGTTTTAACCACATTGCGATTATTAAACAAGAAATGGGAAGAAGAGAAGCGACCACGAGATTTAATGTAAAATAACCTAATAGTGAGACAAGATGGAAGATGATCCTAAAAGAGAGCCGAGCAATCCGAATAATGCAACTTGCTTTCTTTCTCTTATTGCATCTCATCTACCATAGAAAATTAACTGCTGCTTAATCGCATAATTACATAAATCTATGTGGGGCAATAAGTGTTGACAACAGTTTTGTCCAGGGATTAATTGTAACCCCAAATTCTCGCATGTTGAACCTGCTTCTAGCCTGGCTCCGTCTCCAAATGTGCCTGGAACACATTTGTACCGATTTATGCAAAGTAATCAAACTAGTATTTTTTTATTGGATATTATTTTTTGATTTAGACTCGCTTTGTACCTAATGCATCCATAGCAAAACCAGTTTTCTACGTTACATCCTCGAGTCCAGGGGTATCCAAACTACTGCCCGCGGGCCAGATCCGGCCCGCCGCTGCACTGTGCCACAAATGAGCTAAAATATAATTATATGTGCATTGCAACTTTGCATAAAATTATTATTTTCCTAAAACCTTTTTGGTAGAATATTCAATGTGTAAAATTCTAAACACATAGGTATTATTGCTTCCTTCCTCCTCCTATTCCCCCACCTCCTACCTCCACTCCTTTATCACTCCGCCAATTTCCCCCCCTCCCACTTCCACCCCTCTGGCTGGTAGAAAAATGGAGAATACTGCTTTTATTACGAGAGTTATTCTTACTATCGGTCAGGAGAAATAATTAACATTTTTATTTACCCTTTTGATCGTTTCTACGGTGCTATTAAACTGAGATTGGGATTAATTTTTAGGAAAAAGATTATCAATTCAGTGTTGAAATTTAATTAACTTTAAGTCCATCAAGGTGAGTTTGATTTTTCGTTATTGTACACTTATAGGTATATTGGACTTGATTCTTTTTCTCTTAAGTTGTGTAGGTACTCTTATTTACATGCATGTTTTTTGTTTTTTTACTTTTATTATTTCTTTTAATTTTAATTTTATTTTAAAGGGTTGTTTTTATATTAGATGCTTATTTTCTTAAAAAGGCAACTGGTCTTGGGTTGTATGGGAGGTTTAATGTTCAAATATAAACTTATTTACACATGCTTACTTGACTTTATCAATTTCTTTTAAAAGGCAATAATTCTCAAACTTTTTTTTTATACCCGGTAGAATTTAATGCTCACACTGACGGTTTTAAAGATAAAACATACATTTAAAATATTTTGATCAATATAAAACTTAATTTTGACTTGTCAAATTTATCGGGTGGCGTAAAAAAGGTTTCAAAATTTGAACTTTAATAACTCAGTTAATTTGAATGATTATCACTTTATATTTGGTACACATTAATCATTCATTCTTAATAAGTTCACAAAATTTCATTAATTTTTACCAAATATTTTGGCTACAAGTAATAGTTAAAAAAAATGGGTCGAAAATTTGATTTCCGCTTCAATCCTTCGAGGTAAGAAGAAACTTAAATACGACATGTAAAATATTTTTATTTACAATGTAAATAAAAATATTTTATACGAAAGTTCTAAACAACTGTTTATTATTTTCAGACCCTGTTTTCTTTACCCATCGTTATGTCTACTAGAAAAAGAAAAATGGATACTGAGTGTCGCCTTTTTAATGAAGAATGGGGAGAAAAGTACTTTTTTGTGTAAACAAACAACCAGAATGCTAGTTTCATAATATGCAAGGAGAATGTTGCCGTTTTGAAGGAGTACAATCTTCGGCGTCACTATGAAACAAAACATCTGTCAACATATTCGAAGTTTTCTGGAAAGGTGCATTCTGAGAAATTTGAGTTCATGAAACCTAGTTTTGAATCTCAAAAGTCTATCTTCACAAGTGTTTACTGAAAATGAATCTGTTACTCGAACAAGTTACAAAATAGTGCATAAGATGGTGGAACGAGGAAAACTTTTCACTGACGGCAACTTTATCAAAGAGTATAGGATGGAAGCAGCAAAAGACTTGTGTCCTGAGAAAGCCAATAGGTTTGCAAGTATCAGCCTTTCAGCAAATTCTGTTATGCGGAGAACAGATGAAATTGGAGAGAACATAGTGCGACGGATACGCGATGAAGCTAGGAACTTCTTGTGGTATTCTCTGGCGATGAATGAGTCTACTGATCTCTCGAGTACGTCACAACTTCTCGTTTTCATTCAACTGGAGAATACATTTTCATGGAAGTGGAGAAAACTTTGCAAAACTGTAACCTTCAGTGGAATCAGCTTCGATGTGTTACAGTTGATGGAGGAAAAAAACATGGATGGTGTGGGGAAGGGTCTGCTAGGGCAGATTAGGACTAAGTTAGAAGATTTACAACTCCTAGGTGCTCTGCTTATACACTGCATTATACATCAGAATGCACTCTGTGTGAAAGATTTAGATATTTTTTTGCGTACGGAAACCAGTCGTTTTTGCAGTTAACTTCATTCGGGGTCATGCACTTCATCATCGGCAGTTCCAAGCTTTTCTTCAAGAAATTCATTCTGAATTATGTGACTTACCTTATCACACAGCTTTGAGGTGGCTCAGGTGCGGTAAAGTCCGGTTTCGTTTTTATAAGCTCCGAAGGGAAATAAATACATAATCATCACAGGATTTCGGAGTAAGCTATCATTGTTTGAAACACAACTGGAAGGAGGAAACTTCTCTCATTTTCAGTGTTTCAAAGAGTTTCGCGCTGGAATCGCAGTAGATGTCAACCTCGTTACCGAAGAAGATTATTCATGATTTATATAAGCATTTTTTGGAGAGATTTTCAGATCTCGACAGAATTGAGAGTGACATTCTTCTTTTCCAGAATCCGTTTGATTGCAACCTTGATGACGTGCGAGTCGAACTACAGTTGGAGCTCATCGATTTGCAAGCAAATGACTTGTTGAAAGAGAAACACAGGGAATGAAAACTTGTAGAATTTTATCGCTGCTTACCTGATGATGAGTTTTCAAAGTTGAAGAAATCTGCCTCTAGTATGGCATCAATGTTTGGAACAACTTGTGTCTATGAGCAAACCTTTTTCAAAAATGAAGTATGTGAAGTCAGCACATCGAACGGGGCTGACTGATGAACATTTGAAAGCAATTCTCTTGATTGGATTCAGCAATTACAAAGCAAGTATTGATGATATCTTAAAAGCTAAACGCCAATTTCCCAAATCTCACTAACCTTTTTGGCTGGATAGTTTGTGAGACTCGGATATGTGCGCACTGGGTGTGATAATACTATCTTATTGCTAACTACGCCTTCTTTGATAACTTTTGGTAAATAAATATGTTTGTTGTCTTTATTTTTTGTGTATTGGTAAATAAATATGTTGGTGTTCTTTATTTTTTGTGTATTCACTATATTGTATTGAACAAAATGGTTAGGCGGCCCGCGCTCGTCATTCTCTCAATTATCTGGCCCACTGTGAAAAAAGTTTAGCGATCTCCTGCTCTAGTCTACGAGGGGCGGTCAATAAGTTTTGCAATTCGGATATAAGGAAACGAGATATGAGGAAGTGTGTTTTATTATTTTTCAATATAACTACCCTCGACTTCAATGCACTTGCGCCACTTGTCCCTGAAGCTTCGAATTCCCGACAACCAGAAATCTCCCGACTGCTGTTCAATCACTTCTGGACGGCGAGCTGGACATCTTCATCGTCCCCAAACCGGCGTCCACGCCGTGCAACCTTGAGCTGGCGGAATAAAAAGTAGTCGCTAGGGGCCTAGATCTGGACTGTAGGGAGGATGGTTGAGCTCCTCGAATCCGCACTCGCGCAGGGAAGCTTGTGCAACTCTGGCCTTGTGGACTTTCACGACGTTGAAGTCGATCATGGGGCGTGAGGTTTCTAGGGACCCAACGGGAAGAGACCTTAGTCCTGGCTAAATTGTCGTCGATGATGTTGATAACACTTCCATGTGATATTCCAAGTTCTCGCTCGATTTCTTCAACCTTCACCCGTCGATTTTCGAGGATCATCCTCTCCACACGGACCACATTGTTACTCGTTGGTCACATCTGACGAGCGTCCTGGACGGGGGTCATCTTCAAGGGACTCACGACCATGGCGGAACTCCCTATTCCAGCGAACAATGGTTGCATAAGAAGGGGCGGTGTCGGTGTACACAGCAACCATGCGTTCATGGATCTCTTTTGCATTCTTGCCTTCCTTGGTCAAAACTTTGATCACTGCGCGGTGCTCAACCTTCTCCATTGTTGAAAAATTTGTGACTGACGATCTGCGATCAGCTACTGCTTCTTAAATAGACGAGGCAGGGGCGTGCGGCTTCAGGTCCTGATTTGTCATAACTTGTCCTAACACCCCCACAAACAGCCATCTCCCTCCCTCTGTTTTGCCCTACCGATTCGCAAAACTTATTGACCGCCCCTCGTATCTATGTAATGTCATTTTGCCTCCAGGAGTTACTGGGAAAATTAATTAAATTTGTCTGTCTCATTTTGGACAGTAGAATATATACCTTTTTATAATAATATTTGCTGTAATTTGCCCAAATCTGACCTTCATTGAAGTAAACTATTCAATTACAAAAAAATCAGTAATCAATTACTTTACTCTCAACTCTTTTCAGGAAAAATGAAGTTCAGATTCGAAAAAAATAACAGCAAGTACTAATAGGACATTTGCACTGCCGAACTTACTTAAATCACTATACATAAGTACTGTAACATTCAAAACCTAACCGATCAGAGTTGTGGCTAGCTGAATGGAAATACTGCTGCCCTTTTGAGCAAAGTTAAGCTCATGGGGTATGGTTAGGCACCGGAAAGAGTTCCGATTCTTTGGTTGGGCGGCTGCCATATATTATAGCTACCCATGGTCCAGATCCTACTTTAAATTCTATAACTACCCATGGTCCGGATCCTACGTTAAAGTGTTGTCCCCAGTGAGAAAACGTGTATGAAAACCAAAAAAACAGATGTCATAAAAGTTTACATCCTACGTATTTGACCTTTCCTCACTATTTGGCCATTTTACTTTGTTCTCTTCTGGCGCAAAAGTTAAATTAATGTGTACCAAAATGAACAACCCTAAACAACGTGGCTCTATTTCAGTATGGGGACTTCTGTTTAAATTTGAATTTGCTCGGCTAATTCGAGTCGTTTAAATTCAATAATCATTGTGATTACTTAATTTAATTTCAATAAACTTTTAATAACATAAAACCAATTAAAATTTGATAGACACATAAATTACATTTTTATTGCGACTTTACGATTGTTTTAATATTTAGAAAATTTTCAGTTTTACAATTACTACTAATAATATCGATACGATCTCTTCGCAAATATTATATACGCTTTTAGTTATATACGTGCGATTTTCGGGAATATAGAAAACACATTTAAACAACATTAAATAATTAATACAAGGAAATGCAGTGACCTTTTTTTATTCCCTTTCCGCCTAATAATATATATTATTGTATTGTAATATTATTATATTGTAATATCAGAGGCTTGTATGGTAACTTAAATGATCTAACGGTTGTATCATCTAAATATGATATTATTTTGTGTACTGAAACCTTAGACTCCCAATCTAGAAATATCGCTGAAATCTTATTGCCAAATTTTAGGAATCCTCATCTGATTCGTCGGGATGCCTTCCCAAGACCACGTGGCTTAGTTGCTTACATACGAAAGGTTTACAATGCCACTTTACTCCCTGACTTTATGTGTGGGTGTCATGAAATTCAAGTTGTTAGGGTTACCAGTCGTCCGAACAACTTCTATATATTTAGTTTATATCGTATCTCTGACCTTGACGATAATATTTATGAATGTTGTCCATCTAAGATGGCTTTGATTCAGGAATCAGATTAAATGGGAGATTTAAATACACATCAGCAGCAATGGCTAAACTCTGTTTCCTCAACCAACAGACATGGTCATGCTGCTCGTGACTTCTCCAATTTATCGGGATGTATTCAATTTGTCCTTGGCCCAAATCATAACTCTGGCAATTGTTTGGATTTATTATTTTATGATATGCCAGATGTTGTTGAGGTGAATATCTTGCCACTAATTGGTCATTCAGATCATTCTGCTATCAGTTTCAATTTAATGACCAATTTTAATGTTCCTAAGTTTACCATCTCAAGAAGAATTTATCTTAAGTCCCGAGATAACTGGAATAATATAGCCAATGATTTGAATGATGTAGCATGGGGTCTTTAAATCGATTGATCCTGAAATTGCATTAAATGATACTCTTCTACAAATTATATCGAGGAAAATCCCTTCAAAAATAATTAAAAAGAGGTCACAGGACAAAGTTTGGTTTAATGATGCTTTTCGAGATGCTTTTAATCATAAGCAAGCTGCTTATCGTCAGTGGTCTAGAAACAAAACACCTGATAATTGGCTGAATTATTTACAATAAGTTCTGAAGCCCAGGGTATATATGATGCGGCCCAAGTAGAATTCAATGAACATATCTGTGATAACTTAACTGGCATCACTCAACCACATAAATGGTGGTCCACTTTAAAATCCTTCATTTATGAAGAAGACTCATCTCTTCCACCTCTTCGCAATGATAATGGTGTTCCTATATATACCCCAATAGAGAGAAAGATGAACTTCTCTCATCTTTCTTTCAAAGGAAGTAATGTCACCAGGATCTTGAACTCCCTCCTACTTGCTTTCCTACTACAATTTTGTCTAACTTTGCCTTTAAATCATCAGAACTAAAAAGCTATATGTTAGACTTGGATGCTTATGTTGGTACGGATCCTACTGGCATATCTCCTTTATTTTTTCAAGAACAATGCTGCAATATTGGCCCCTAAACTGGCAATCCTATTTAGACATCTTATTCGGGCCGGTAAATTCCCGCTTTGTTGGAGAGTTGCCAACGTAACCGCTATTCCTAAAGGAGCCTCAGCTTCGCATTTACCATTTGAATATAGGCCTATCTCACTAAATCCTGTTGTATCCAAGATTTTTGAGAAATTATTGGCTAAACGTCTTAATAAGTTCATTATAAAAGAATCTTTATTACCTCCTACTCAATTTGGATTTAGAAGGGGTGTAGGGACATGTGATGCCTTGTCCTATTTGGTCCACCAGTTGCAATCTAACATTGATGCAGGGGCTGAAGCCAGACTAATATCACTGGACTTCAGTTCTGCCTTTGACAGAGTTAATCATAAAGCTTTGTTATATAAACTTAAATTAATGGGCATAGGGGGCCCTTTTTATTCTATTTTAAATGAATTTTTATCTAATCGCAAGCAATGTATGGTTGTTGATGGGAAACGTAGTTCTATGGTTGATGTGGTCTCTGGTGTTCCGCAAGGTAGTGTCCTTGGACCTATTTTATTTACTTTATCTATTGCTGATATGTGGCAGAACTTAGGTAATAACATGATGGCCTATGCTGACGATGCCTCATTGTACTCATTTATTCCATCACCAAAACATCGAGTTGAGGTGGCAAATTCTATAAATAGAGATTTGGTAAAACTCTCTAGTTGGTGTATTCGTTGGGGCATCGTTTTGAATGCTAGAAAATCACACTCAATTATTTTTAGTCGCAGTAGAACTTCAAATCCAAATCATCCGCCTTTATTGCTTGATAATATTTGTCTGGATTCTTCTCATAATATTAAGTTGCTTGTTGTTGTTTTAGACAGGAAGCTTACTTTTGAAACTCACCTTCGTTCAGTTTCTTCCTCCATTGCTCAGAACACTGATCTACTTAGAAAATGCAGAAAAACCTTTGGTAATAATGATGCAGTTTTACATTCCTTCTTTGCTTTAATTTTGCCTAAATTTGAATATTGTTCTACTGTCTGGATGTCGCCTGCGGATTGCCATCTTAGATTAATCAACAGAGCAATCAATAATATTAAATTCCTGTTGCCCAATCTAAATATTAACCTACAGAAGCGTAGATTGGTCGGGTCATTATTATTTTTCATTTAAGATTTTAAATAATAATGAACATCCACTCCATCCTGCTCTGCCTGAACCTTTTATAGCAGCTCGATTTACACGTCACTCTAATAACATTATTAATAGGAACAGCAAAGCGTTTTCTGTTATTTGATGTAATACAACTCAATTTACTTCGCTGTTTCATTCCTAATATTTGTAAGGAATGGAATGAACTGCCAGAAGACTCTGTATCAGCATCTGATATTACATCGTTTAAATCTAAAGTAAATAAATTTGTTTAATCAATGACTTTGTTTATAAATATTTTTAATATGGTTTTACTTTGTTTTAACATTTTTCTTTTAATATGGTTTTTGTTCTCTTGTTTTTTTTTCCTTGCAGTATGTTTCCCTATGGGACTACCCTTTGTCTTGTAGGCTTGTCTTTTCTATTGGAAACTTCTGTATTTGTATAATAATATATATATATATATATATATATATATATATATATATATATATATATATATATATATATATATATATTTATATTTGTGAAACCAAGTTTCGACGGAGACCTCCGTCATCTTCATTCGCTGGTAAACTAATGAATACAGAGATGCTTAGCCTAGGGCCACACACAAATTTACAAGTTAGAATGATGTAATTAGGGTGGGGGAGGGGAGCAGCATTTATGAACAGAGGAAGGAAAAATCTTGTACTTATCAAGGGATTAGTGTTGAATTGCCCATCAGAAGTATTAAAGTTTGGAATTCCAAAACTTATATATATATATATATATATATATATATATATATATATATATATATATATGATGAAAATTAATGCAATATCGCAAGAAAAGATGAGGAATTAAACCACATTCTCCGAAGACAATTTAATTCAGAACAGTTTCGGTGTATCTCACACCAAAACTGTTCTGAATTAAATTGTCTTTGGAGAATGTGGTTTAATTCCTCATATATATATATATATATATATATATATATATATATATATATATATATATATATATATAATGAAAATTAATGCAATTGATGATTGCCAGGAAACCCAAAGAAGATCATAACATAGGAGTATATGCAATACCATGCAACGATTGCCATACAGTTTATATAGGGGAAACAGGGAGAAAATCTAGACAAGAGATTGTATGAACACAAAAGAGATATTAGAGTGGGCAGCGAAAGCAGTGGAATATTTTGCCATGTTAGAGACTTGAATCATACGATCAATTTCAATGGAAGTAAAATGGTATTTAAATCGGCTAACTATGTTAAGAGAAGAATCGTAGAATCGAGCTTGATATCGTGAGTTCCTAATTTAAATCTATATGAGGGTCAATTTTCTTTTAATCCTGTAATAAGAAAGCAAATAAATAAAATAGTAAAATGTCAGCCCTTCAATATGTGTAGGCCTAACACCCCCCCCCCCCGATTAGCCACAAGTATGGGGATTGGGGAAAAAAGAGGGGATCTTTCACGACCTGACCTTGTGTTATGCTTGTATTCACTTTTCTTATATTTTCTATCCAGTGTCAGTTGAAAAAGGGTGTGAGATAAACCGAAACTGTTCTGAATTAAATTGTCTTCGGAGAATGTTTTTTAATTCCTCATATCTCATATATATATATATATATATATATATATATATATATATATATATATATATATATATATATATATATATATATATATATATATATATGGATGAGAAGGTGTAACACTTAAAATAGGCGTTCTTTCACATAGCCAAAAAACTATCTTTCGATTGGCGTTTTTAAGTGTCACCCTTGCTTTTAGAAGAGAACGGAAAATTTGTTTTATTTTCCATCTCCGCCACACCTTTATAAATTAAGAAAAATTATTCCTCAAGCCCTCGGAAGGAGCTCTTCTCACATACACGAGAAGGTAACACTTAAAATAGGCCTTCTCTCAGATAGCCAAAAAACTATCTTTCGATTGGCGTTTTTAAGGCTGGAAACTAATGTGGATAACCTACCTAAAAGTTGCTTTCATCAGACCAAACAACTTTAGTCCAATCTTCATGTTCCTTTCCCAAGACAATCGCTTCTTCGCGTCGACCTGAGACAGCCACGTTTCTTTCTAGTCTTACATCCTTTGAGCTCAGCTTCTAATAACCTTTGAACTGTTCGTCTTGATATCTCTTTGTTCGTTGCTGCCCGAAACTCATCAGCTACATCAGAAGAGTTTTTTTCCCCTATCGGCCAGAGATGTCCTTTTCAGCATCCTCTCTTTCCTCGTAGTTGTACACCTTTTGCGACCTTGACCATCACGGTTTTTGAAAGAATTGGTCTCATAACTTTTAATGGTTGTTTGAACACCGTTTCTCGAGCATTTCAATATCCTTGCAATTTTGACTTGGGATAATCCCTCTCTTGACAATGCAATGATTTGAGCTCTTTTGAGCTTCATGAACCTGTTTTTTCTGAGAAATTTTTACCAAAAAATACCACTTGTAAGTTAATAATAAGATAATCACTAAAAACATAGGAATAAACGTTAGTATCACACATTGAATGGCGGGAGGTTGCCCCAACCACTTATGCAAAAACGATTAAAAGCGGTTATAAAAGGAAAAAGAGGACACATCAAATAATACAAAAAAATGTTTATTTGCATTATGTCAAGTATCAAATAAATGAATTTCAATCACATTCACTTTTTCATACCTGCCCCATAATTTTGGCCAAGGCTATATATATATATATATATATATATATATATATATATATATATATATATATATATATATATATATATATTATTTCAAGTATGGAATACACAGTCACATTGTCAATTGGAATCGCGTCATATTGTATTATATAGCATTTTGAAGGCAATTTATTTCTGAATTAAAATATGATATGGAATTTTTTTATTACTCAATATTAAAGAAAATATGATTGATTAAATTGCATGCGGGGTTGCGCTTAAATGTCTGGTCATGAAGCGCGGTATAAAAACAGTAAACAATAGAGCGCCTGACGACGTCTGTTAATTGCCATTGAATTCGAATCTAATGCTATGCAAGTTAATTACAACTAATATGGGTGCAACTCCCCACCATTAAAGGGGGGTATGGGAGGGGAGTCCATCCCCCATTTCGGAATAATCACCTTTCGTTCGAATTCAAATGCAGTTGCCAGCCGATGTCAGGTGTTCCGATGTTCATTGTATTCATGCAGTGCTCCGTCCCTTCTGGGAGGAGCTAGAAATGGATTCATTACATTTCTTTGAAGTATCACCTACTTCATATTTACCCTTATTTCGAATATTTATTTAAATTAATCAGTGCCCATTTTTAGATTCCTCGCCATGCCAGATACCTTGCTCCTCTCCGTGAATATTGCGGGGAGATTCTTTCATTCTTATTTCCTTGATCTCTTTCATCAGTTAAATTGGTCAATTTCGGAATCTGTCCATTTTCCTCCCTCTTCCTTCTTTTGACCTGGGTCCTTTTTCTTACTTGAAACTAAAGTTGATTCCAAGTTTTTCTTCCCTTCCTGCTCACTTCTCCATCCTGGGATGTCTTGCCCGAATGGTGGGGGCCATTTCTTCATAATATACTCCTTACCTGGATTTGAACGTCCCCAGGTTGAGCTGTTTCTCATCCGTTCACACTTTTTCTCTCTTCACGTTACGCCGCTCGTCAGCTTCGAGCTCTTTTAACCTCCGTCCGTCAGTTAAGGTTGGAGAGTGGAAGGTGTTGGATGTGTGCTACTTTTCACTTAGTTCATTACCCAGAATTGCGAGAGGCGTTCCTAAATGAACTAAATTTCTTAGTTTGCAAGTTAATGATCTTAATTACAGCATACCTTTGAAGAACTAACTCTGGTCAAAATTAATTGTTCAAGCCTCTTGGTGTCGGCCAGTATTGTAGTCATGTATTCGGTAAATATTGAGCTCTTTTTTTTTCCAATTCAGAATATCCAGTTAGATTAGTGTTCAAGACCGTCCAGTATTTACGTTTGACTAACAAACTATACTTTAAAATAGGTCTTTCCCTGGCCATGCCGAAATATTTCCAAATACTCGAGTGCTTTATTTTTTTTTTCAATTTACTAAACGAGTACAAAACGAGTTGGTTGCAATTACTCGTAGAATGCTACCGTTACTTCTTTTGTAACACAGTTTTAATCTCCTTAGCTATCTAAATATGGTTTCTATCTTTGATTTTGGTAAGAATTTTAGCGAAATATCAAGAATAAATAGACCGAATAAGTTGGGTTTGTTGGATCAATTCGAATTTAAGACTGTATAGATTTAAACATGTTTCTAGCAATCTAAGAAAATTTTATCTTTTTTTAATTCGATGAATTCAAATGGCCAAGTGAGTGACTTATTTATGGTTACCCTTTTTATCGAGATGTGCTGTTCATAAGTTCGGTGGAAAGAAACATTGAGAGTTTAGTTTAAATTTTGGCTGTTCGCTGCCTGGGTAGTCTGGTTGGGATTACCTGCTATCGCACCTTCCACAGACATCAAAAAAATTTTATTGCTCACAAAGTCCACAATTCCTCCCCATCCTTTTACGCATCAACCCACCTTTTTGTTCCCAACATTCCATCTCTTCTATCAGACTAGTGTAACTCCTTGCATTCCACAATCAGATGCTATATTCTCTCGCTGTCCCAATGTACACCACTCAGGATGTCCTCTCCACCTTTCCATATTTCCCCTTGAAGGACCCAGTGTATGCCCCGCTGGGGTTTGTCACCCTTCAAATGTTTTAGGTTCCATAGCTTAAGTCATACGTTTCCTTACCTGCAATGAAATGCCAAGTGTAGCATTTCCAATCCCCGTAACCTCATTGTGTGCCATTCCAGCTCCGCGCAGGGGGGTAGCTTTAGTAGATTGTTTCACTTGATAACTGGAGGGGCTGTTCGTCCTCCCGACCCGACCGCCTCAAGTTGTCTACGATTACTTGCAACTCATGATATCATCTGCAAATCTTATAATTAATTTCGATCATCTAACTCCACTCCTCCTCTGGTACGCTTCACAATTTTTAGTAGCTCATCAATGAACAGTCGCTGTGGAGACATGGTGCATCTGTTTCACTCCCACATCATTTAGTATCCATTCAATTTTCACCCCTTTCAGAACCCTATTTAACCAATTGCTTCGAAAGCTTGGATAGGGCAGATACCAAGCGAGGATTGACATAGAGAAATTGGGGAATGGATGAGGGAAAAGAGGACTGTAGATGTATAGGAATAAAAGAACAAGAAGTGGAGAAATTCTTCGATGGAACTCAAGGGCAGAACCGATATGCGGGATGAGTCTGGAGCTGAATGTAGAAATTACAGGGGAACTAATAACTGAAACGGTCAAACACGTGGTAGTGGAATGCAATGGGTATGAATGGGAGAGGGAGAAAATGGTGCTGGTAGGGAGGTATCGGCTGAAGTGAGAGAGAGGGATGATTAAGGGTTATCAACAGTACTTGGGTATGACATAGGGGCCGAAAGAGTGGATAAGAAGAAAAATGAGATAGCGGATATCACAAAGGAATTCCTGACCCAGATGGATTTGCATGGGGCATATAAGGTAGTGGTACTTAAACATAATATCGGGTAGAAAGGGGAGACTAGACTGATCAGACAAAAAACATGAAATTTCAAAGGTGAGGGTAGTACAATAGTACATCTATTACAGTAGCTACGATTGAATGGTGGTGGAGGCATTTTAGTATGCCGTGGAAAGAAATATAGGGGAGTATGTTTAGCGGAATGAAGGAAATAATTATCCTTATCTATTCCATGCTGGGACGAGTAAATTAAATGGTACACAAAATCCTTTATACAGAGTCAGCTTCAACAGTAAGGCCCAAGAAACAGAGACCAGTGTTGATTTAAACATAGCCAAATCCCAATCCAAAGGGTGCTACAAGAAGGGAGGGTCGGTGCAGCAGGAATATACACTCCTGCAACTAAAGCCCCCAGTTGTGCACCCTCCTGGCCCCAGTGCCCGGAGTTGTACACCCTCCCGTCCCCAATGCTTCCAGCAGGACGTGCGGGTATATATTTTCCACTTTTCGCTTCGTCTATCTTCTACTTTCTAGCGTGAGACGGCCTCGTTGGTACTCCGCTTTAAATTCGAAGGAAAACTACTGCATCCTCAGATACTAACTAGCCACACACGTTTACTCCATCCCATTTCATCTCTTAAGGATTCCATTTCAGCACAGGAATGGACTCCTTGTGCTATTCTGCCTTCTTTTGTTTCATTTTTCGGTAAATTTGGAATCCACAGTCACACACTTCAAGGAAATTTAATGACTCCATATCTAGCGCATCCCCGAAGAGGCGGAACACTATATAAAGCAATATTGGAACGCCTAACAACGTCTGACGGCAACCTCATTTGAATTAGAACCCTAAGGTGATTATTTCGTCCCCCCTACCCCCATTTAGTGGTATGGTTGTACCCCCTACTATTTGTAATCAACTAGTAGTATGACAAATTAGAAAAACCTAGCATTAGGTCCGAATTCTCACTTCAATTAAGAAATAAACTTTCAAAATGATATATAATACAATATGATGCATTGCCCCTTTTTCATATATATATATATATATATATATATATATATATATATATATATATATATATATATATATATATATATATATATATATATATACCAGTCGTGTCCACACAAAAAAATGTTTGCTTCTCCATAACTCAAAGACTATTGAAGCCAGAGTGAATTTTTTGCAGATTTGAAATCAGCGCGCCAATGTCTAGGGGTTCCACCTGTTTGTTGTTTAAAAGAGACGATTTAAAAAAACTAATTATTGCTATTTCTAGGTTTTGGGATAATAATCGCGGCTATGAGTTGTAATAAAAACAACATTGCGCGTCCAAAAATTAAGGTTTGACAGACCAAATCTGCAACTGCAATGTTTAATAATGCGATAATGCATATCAGCATACCGACGACTCAAATAATTTAAATATTTAGTTAAGACTCGCCTATCTTCTTGACGCGTGCTGTAAAGTCTGTGGCTGCTACATGCGTAGTCACGCTTGCTGGCCCATCCGCATGACTGTAATGTGAAAATTGTTCTGCCTTTCATGACACACTACTCCATTATTCAAAAGTAAAAATAAACTCTATATTCTTATATCTACCAACTTTAATTGCGCAATTTAACTCAAGCAGAGAATTTAATTTGTTCAAGATAGTTTTTATGCTCGGAGAACGCAGAGTACTTTTGCTAGTTCTAAATAAATTTCCCCACAAAGTATGTTCGTCGCTCATTAGCACCTTTTACTTTTTACACTCGACAAACTTCAATCTCTCCTCTCATTCCTTCCTCTCTTCCTGAAAGGATGCTCATATATCGTACTTTGTTCTGGGGATTATGAAATACCTGCGCCTTCCTGATCCTATTATTTAGCGTCTATTTTGATTACCTCTCTCTGATTTCCGTTCCAGAAGCCACTTTCACCTTAACTGACACGTTTCCAACAGGGTGGGCTTTTTAATTCTGGCGGCTTCAACAGCCTCATAACTTCTGTTTTTAAACAGAATCATAAAATAACGATACAGCAAAGGGACATAATTTTGAGGAATATAATTTTAATTAGATAAAGGTGCATAGATAATTATTATAAACCTCGTGATTGCCAGTATTTTCGATAAAAAACTAAGGGTGCAGCAGTCTTACAGACGTAGGCTTAGGTAACTGAAGTAGGCAATGCGCAAAAACGACACTGAATTAGTTTGGCCTTGTTAAGACTAGAGATTATGCGATGATTTGGACTAATTCGATATTTCATTAAATGTACAACATTAGCTTTCGTATAGGGCCAAGGTTTTTCTTCGCTATTTCTTCCACATTGTATGCCTCACATTGAAGTACCACTCAAAATTTTTCTTCCTGTTGGTTATTAAAGATATAAATTTATTAGAACTTTGTCATGAATTTCCCAGCGTTGGGACACTGGAAAAGTTATGCAATGAAATTTTTAGGGTTCGTTACTTTCAGCATTCCCACTTATGATCACGAGATCTTACTGAAAAAAATGTGTGTCAACATTTTATCTAAATATAAAACAAATGTACCTGATTAAAATAGCTAAAAGTAATTTATGAAAGTTATTGAAGTAATAAAATATAATGTCATAATTAATACGGTTTTAAATGTTTATTGAAGCAAAGGAAGAGTGCAGTTTAGTGAGCAATTTACGTTCTTTATCTTTAGTATACCAAAGTTAATATCCGAGTGAAATTTAACTGGTAATTTCTCCCAAATGGATCACTCCATCTCCACAGGCGGGAAATCCTTTAATAACTTGTTTTCGTTGATCAAATTTTGCTTTCACTCCTTACGCGCATACCCGGCCCTGGTCTGGACAACATTCCCAGGTGAGCGAGGCTTGGCCTGTTAGGTTTGTTCAACAGGATCTAGTCGGAGGGTTTCTTCCCAGATTCTTGGCCAAGACCAAGGTGGCGCACTTATGCCATGCCGCCTTTACAGGCATCACTCTATCCTGCCTTCTTCCTAAATGTGGCTCGCCTGGACCTAGTTGTCATACTGATTCCTTGGATTTTGTATTCTACCGACGCCCCACCTGTGAGTCGCATATTCGCTGCTTTAGGGTCTCTTGTACTCGCGTCATGAACATACTCCTATATGTGTCGTTCAGCACGTCGGGTGCTGGCTGATGGGGTTAACATACTCTTGTTTTAGCATTCATTTGTTGGGTCAAAGCTCGACTGCGATATTTAATCCGTACCCGAGCGTTTATTGTGGCTGATGGATTCGATCCACCGTGCCGGTTGCTTACTGGTGCTTTTCGCACTTCCCATTCAAAGCCGTCTTGCCGACACAGGAAAAATAAAACTTTACAACCTGCACAGTGCATGGTACGCTTGTAAATGCGGGTTCATACACCGTCACCAACGACTCTCATTTTTCATGCCGATCTCGATAGTGCTTACGTTGCTGCGAGATTCCAATCAAACTCTAAACCTTTTGGGTCCACTTCAAGCAGTCTCCTTTTTGATGTTTCGCCCAAGAACGCATCTTTGAAGATATCACATTTCTACGTTCGTTGCCCTCCCTGCTCCGAAAGCTTCCACAGTACTGGGAAATTGCGTTCGTATTTCTTTAAGAATGCATCTTGTCGCACCGGAGCCGACCCGGTGTACGCAGATTTTTCCAAATCTGAAAAGGGGTTTATGCTACTTTCCCTTGTTCGAACTCGACAGGGTCTTCTTGCCCCCGCATTTGTGTTCACTGCCCAGTTGGTTGCAATATACCGTTCAACACGGGACATTACGTTCCGTATCCGCTTTGGAAACAAATTTGCAATTTATAGCGATTTGCAAAGTGCTTTTGAAGCATTTGACTCCTCATTCTCTAATTGGAAGTGTCCGTGACTCCATGGCTACAGCGGCTCGAGTGAACGTAGTCTTCAACTCAAGTTACTTGAGATGTAGGAGTTGCTGGGAACGATCGTGCTAAAGAGGTTGCCAGGCTGTCTGCAAGACTGTGGCACCATGCATGGATTTCGCTCTTCTCCCCTGACTCTGCGGCAAGGTGAGGTCAGGCCTGCGGGCTGCGTGACAAAGACGAGAGACTTCTCCAGGTAATTTAAAGTTGTCATGGCAGCCCGACTTTACCCATGGAACCCTCCCAATGGTCGTTTGAAGCTAGACTACGGATGCGACTTCTGTGCATCCTCAGCTGAGCGTGAATTGCAGAGGATGCATTGGATCCACAAAACTGGTTTCGTTTCCTGTGCCTTCGCACATTTCTTGTAGAGAGCCTCCTTGTCAATGAGGGTTACATTATGCTTCTTTTACTCGCGAGCCTAATTTCCCCTGGGTCGCCAATGCCTCTCATTTGATTCGTGGCTGATCTCGTCGGTGCCTATCTTGCCGTGATACCCAAATCATTACTCTAATCGTTTTGGGTTTAAGAGCTTGACGTACCTCTTGGGCAGCTGGTTCTGCCCAGGACACCACCCTAGGGTACCACTATACGTTTGTTGTCAGACCTCTGCTCCCAAATCTTTGACTGTACCAAGAGTACTTCGTTTGCATTTCATGTAAGTGTACTCGGATGACTCGAAATCCGAAGAGGGGGTTCGTCTTCCATGTCTTCTCCCTTTTGTTTGAAGCTTGCAGAGTTCTTGCGGGCGCTGCTCGTCTTCGCGGCCAAGCTGGTTGTGATACACTCCGTACGGGAAATTCGCATCGTGTCCGATTTGGAGACCAAATTTTTATATATAGCGACCGACAGAGTACAATGGGTGCCTTTGAGGATGTCGAGATTAGCTTTGCTACCTTCTTGGACATGTAGGTTTTGCCCGAAATGAGGGCGCTAAAAAGTCTGCAAGGACTGGGCGACCTGACTAGCCTTTTGCTCTTCCCCACTCGGACTACATGGCAGGAATCGTGTTACTCCTTCGGGCTGCATCTCAAATAAGATGAGTAGGCCCACGGAAATTTTAAGTTGCATGCTATTGCGCCCGATTTTACCCCTATACACCCCCTCCCTTACGTTAACGGTTTCAATTCATGATAAGGCAATAAAGTTTGCTAAGTTTATATTGAGCAATTCCTTCGTTCGGCGTTTTATGTACGCAAATAAAATCGCCATTTGAGGCCCGATCTCTGCATAGAGATGAATGAAGGGATGAATTATAATTAGCAGTCGCCCATGGTAGGTTCTCCAACTTGGTTCTTTTCATGCTGGAATCCCTTTAGGAAGACCACTGTCCACAGGAGGCCCATTAAATGATCTACCGGACATTTTATTTACTCAAGTGATACCTTAAAGTTTGTGTTTAATAGTTACCCCTGCTAAAAGTAAAAGGTATTCAACGCTAATTAACCAAAATTTGGCAATATTTATTAAAACGCCCTTTTCTCCTTAAACCAATCCTATAAATGAAAGTAACTATAAACATTTATTACCTTTCTGATTAATTGGATTTTTCTCAATAATACAAAGCATTACTGAAGAAAAAATAGCTCACTTTACCAGTTTTACAGCTTTCTAAAATTGAGACGGAGAAGTTAGTCAAAACACAAAAAACCGTCTAGCATCGCCACTGCTTCGTTCGACCTTATTCAGCTCTGTTCTATTGTGTGCATACACTTCGCCAGGTCGTCATTTAACCAAACCTACTCGGTATTTTTAGTTATCTTCCAATTTTTAGTTCCGTTCCCTTCCAAGAGAACACTTTCACCCCCACTAAACCACTAACTGCCACGTTTTCTACTTAACGGAGCTGTCACATAAAGATTTCTCCACTCCTCAGTCGGATATAAAAGATAGTATAGATTTATTAGACCTCCGTCATTCTGAGAAAGTTGTCGAGAAAGTGAAATTGGGCCGGCGTTGATAAAAGGGAATCCCAGTCATAAAAACCGATTGACTTCACGTCCACGCCTCGCATTCAGATCATAGAAATGTCATACAGGCACAAAACGGGTGGGGGCGTTCACTACAACCCGCACCGATGGGAAATTCCAATGTAAAAATATCATTTCAATACCCCACCTCCAGGGGGGTGTAGTTTCGCCATGGAAACGGTGGAAGGCACTTTCAGATCACACACTCAAAGGAAAAATCCACTTTTTGCTCCAGGGAAAATTCTCTACCTTGGAAATAACGCAATAGGTTTTAAGGAAAAGAGTGCGCGCGTTTTTCACGGACAGACGGATGCATTCGGGGATTTAAAAAAACAAACAAACAGTTTTGCATATTTAACAATTCTCGCTGGGTTTATACCATGGTTTCTTGCGTTGGTAAATGGGAACAGTGGTAGCAAACTGAGGAAACGAGTGATCGATAGCACTGGGTAAATCGTGAGAATTTGGCCAAGAGGCACCGTTTGTCAAGTTGTAGTAAGAGTAATTAGGGCAAGACGGAAGATTATTATGATTAAAACTAAGAAGCTAAAATTAACGAAATCATATCTGCGAAGAAGTTGAATAGAACAGGGTAATGATGATCGGAACGGGAAATGTATGGAAGATACATGGCCAGAGTGTCAAAATTACGTGGGGTGCTTGAGACCAGGAGGCCGCGAAACTCCTAAGCCTGCCCAACTTTCATAATCAAGGCATCTTCCGTCTCTGGTGGAGGAAGATTGAAGGTTAAAAGTACCACCATTTCACCTTTTGTATTTTACTACGATAAGAGAGGTTACAATCTATTTCATTCAGAAAGAGGTATTAAAAAGGAAACATTTTCCACTGAAGGAAAATCAAAATCACTCGGTAAAAACACTTAACATTCCCTCGTAGTGGCTCTTTCTATCTTCTAATGAGACATTTGCAGCTTTGCTCCATTCCATGTCATCGCGGAACGTTTGCCCACCAGACGGAAAAGTTGGTCACAAATGTTGCCCAACTGAGCTAACTGGCAGCCAATTCACCGGCTCCTGATCTGATCCCTGGCTGATGTTTAGCGTTTGCCTCCCGGGAAGAGATCTCTCTGCCCAATAATGGCAAAAAACCAAACCCTTTTCCCTTCTAACTTCCCTCTGGGAGCTGCTTCAAGCTACTCCCTCTCTAATGGGGAAGTGCGCTCCATACTGTCACAGGCCATTCCCAAGAGCTCTACACGGTGAAGAGATTTTATTTTCACTATTTTCTCTGATAGGCGGCTCCTACTCTAGCATGAAAATTAACCATCTAGCTTACCTCAGAAACCCTTCCCCCAAAACACGAAAGTCAGTGGTTCCTTTCGTATCTGTGGTCGCTGTAGACACGACTGGATTCCATGGATGACCACTCTGCACTGCCACAGTTTTTGTTGCCAGAATTGTAACCTTCCTAGGAGCCAGTGCACTAGTTCCATGCATATGATCTTTTGGAGCCGGCATTCCTAGAGTTGCCAACCAGAACAGAGTTATTCCTTTCTCCAAAGGGATCCTTCAACCCGTGGCTGCGGATAAGGTCCTGTCTTGGCACACTGGGCAACCAAAGAAACGACCGTGCGGGCTAGTCATTTGTCATATCGGCGAAGGAGCAGCCCAAGGCATGTCCATTTGGCCTCGTTTCCCCTTGTTAAAAGGTAGAAGCCCCATCACCCCCCCCCCCAAAAAAAAGGTTATCCTCTTATGAGGGGGGGGGGCGCTCGGGGCCGCTCACTAACTAGTTGAATGTTGTGTTCGAGCCTGACGCCTTCAAACGATTCCTAGTCATTCTTGAGGTTGTCAAAGGACTAGTCTTCCATTATCGTAAGGGCCTAGCTGCGTTCCTCGGACGGGACCCTTTTGGTCAACCGCTACACCTGTCAGTGCTTAACAGTAGTTTCTGGACTACTCAATTGTACACATATGCATCGTGAACTACTTGAAAGGGGACTGTATGATAGGAAATACTAGGAAGATATTACGGAAGTGCTTGTCGTTCAAGGAGTGGTTTGGTTTGATCAAATGTCAAGGAGGGAGTGAGGGTTATTTGGACCCCCCTCTTCAACATTCTTCGTAACTTTCGACCTCGATAGACTCCATGACTTGCTTGGTACTGGCTTATATCGCTACCGCGTGAAAATTCGTGCCCTCATCACGCTTACCATTACCTACTTCGACAACGAATAAATCCTGCCAAGTTCAGTCAACTAAAAATATGTGGAAACTGCTCCAAGGCCGTACACGATATTAAAGTTTCATGTAAGTCCATCTGCGTGAATTATGGCGGATAGAACCCCGTTTCTTCTAACTATAACGATTTTTATTTGTTTAAAAAACGAGTTCCTCGCTTCAAACTGAATTTAATTTAGAGGCTTGGTTCTGTGTCGCTATGCGACACTAGGCACTTCCTACACCTCAAGCTGAAAAAACAACAAACAAACCCTCTTCTCATGGACCTTCCAAGCGATTTATTTCCTTGGCCGCCGTGCTAACGGGCCTAAGCGCTCCGTCTAGCCTAAGCTAAACATCTGCTTATTTCTGACAACTTGTCTTCTTAACCTGCTTCTTTAATTTTACTACACCCTTCCCCACAACTTTATCGGGTTGGCCTCTAATTTCGCAGACTAGATACCGATCAGCTTTCACTCACCCAGCCATCCCGGATCAGGAGGGGGGGGGGGCGCTCCCCCTGAGCTCCGGTTTGGGGCGGTAGGTTTTTAACAACCTGCCTCATCCCAGCCTAACCTTCCTTGCAATCTTCTCTTTCTCTCTCTCTTCACCGTCTCTCAAATTTACGCCCAGCCTAAAGTGGAGCCACCATGCTGATGGGCTGTCTGGCTACCGGACGGGAGGAGTGGCCTCAAATGGCGGCAGCTGGCTTTGGCGGCCTCGTATTCACCCCTCGCAGAGCGGGCTACTACGAGGGGTGATTAGCGTTTACATCCCGTAGTAATGATAGGGTCCCCATGCCCATTGATGAAGATTATTTAAACTCCACCTTTACCATCGTCGGAGCCACTCTCAGGCAGATACACAGAAGTAAATGCCCCCCTCCCCCTACTTATGCTATCTCAGGAGCTCCTCCAAAGTTCTTTTAACGGAGAGGAGGCTTACTCCTCTCCTAGGCCTACGGGTGCGATTGAATCCCCCTCACCCCCTTCTCTGGAGGCGCCCTTGGGAGACTCCGTCTCTTCTACAGAGACATTCTCTCCTTTGGTTTCATAAGAGACTGCCAAGAGAGCAGGCAGACGGCACAAAATTGACTACTCCCACCCTCGATAGGGCCATCCCCTTAGTGGGGCAAGGGATAACGGGGTCCGTCGGCCCGTGCCCCCTAATGTCCTGCTGTCATGCATGTCGAGTTTACAGGTGGTCTGTGTACCTGCATCCTTCTCTTCCCCGACGGATGCCGGTTAGCCGGTATTACATGACACAAAAGGAACCTCGAATGGGATTCGTGAAGTCTTGGGGAGCAATGGCCGCATGGAGGTATCCCATGAGATGGACATGGTCCTGGATCTTGCACGGAGTCGAACCCGTACTCTGTGTCAAGCCCCAAACCTGAGTTTGGTTCTGTCCAAGCTTCTCCACAGACGGCCCTGGCCCTCGAGAACTCACAAAAATAGGAGAGATCTCCTCCCTCGGCTGGTGCCTATTTACAGGCAAGAACTACTTCATTTCAGAGAAGGACCTTCCTGAGATCGATCCATCTCGTCTAAGGCCTTCTTCCGGCGGAGAAGAGAAGCGGATTAATTCCTCAACCCCCTCTCCTAAAAGAAAAGAAACAGAAAAATGACTAAAAGGACTCTGGTTTCCTCTCCCTTCGCGGGAGCCCCGGAGACAGACGGGCTCCGTTGGTTTCGGTAAGTGACCAAGTAGAGATCGGCACGGTTAACCCCGGTGCTCCCCCGAGTGGAGAGTACCGTTCAAAGACCAAAGTCGCAAGTGCTTATTACGTCGGGGCACCGCATTCAGAGACTACCTGGTGTTTTTTAGCCTGTTTGCTTCAAACGCTTTCTGGTTATTCGCTCCACTGATGGCAGCATGTTGGCTAAGGACAACATAATCCATCAGGTGAGAGCTCTAACTAGCATGATTAGTAGAGCGACGAAGGTGACCTATTTCACAGACGAGAACCTTCTGGCGAATGCGGCGGTTCCCTCTGAGGCGGCCAAGATAAGTGCTCTTCGGACGCTTGATGGAGTGACTGTGACGCCGCACTCTACTATGAACTTCGTGAAAGGAGTTGTCTGTGCGAGATTTCTTTGTCTCAATCGAGGAGTTTAGCTCGGTAGATGATGCCGTTGAGTTCTTCTCCGGCAACCTCATCGCCGTGGGTCTAACTACTATTCCTAGAACGTCTGGCCGTTTTGCACGCCGACCACTCCCGTAGTGGTCAGCCGAGTGTGAGGCGTCCTTCAAACCCCCGTAAGGGGCACTGTGATTTGCTTTCCTGACGGCCGTGCTGACGGGACTAAGCGCCCTGTCCAGCCCCCTCTGAGTCTCATCTTTCCTTCTGACACCCTGCTTCCTCACTTTCCATACAATCTCCCCCACATCTTTCTCTGGTCGGTCTCTAATTTCACAAGGTAGACGCCAACCAGCTTCCTCTCACCCAACCAACCCGGATCGGCGCTGAGGGAGGGAGGGGATAACGCCACCTCACCCCTGAGCTTGGGTTTGGTTGGGTGGGTTTTTAAACATTTGCTTCATCCACATCCTCACATTCCCTTTCTTTCTCCTTTCAATGTCTACCAATTATAGGCCGAGCCTAAGATGGAGCCTCTAAGCCGAAGGGCTGCCAAGCCACTAAGCGGGAGAAGTGGCATAATAGCGGCAGCTGATTCTGCCCGACCCGTATTCACCCCTCGCAGAGAGGGCTACTGCGTGGGGTGATTATCTATGCATCCCATGATATAAATGGGGTCACCATGCTCAAAGATGAGTTGACTAAAACAAAAATACTCCCCCCTCTACCTTTTCGACCATCACCGGAGCCGCCTTGAGACAGTTCCACTGAAAAAATGGGTCCCTCCCCCCTTTTGCTCTCACAGGGGACCCTCCAACCACTTCGACTGGATAGGATGCTTGCTCCTTTCCTATGGCTACCGATGTAGGGGGTCCCCCTCACCCCCTCCTCTGGAGTCACCCTTAGTTGACTCCATCTCTACAGCGGCAGTCCCCCTTTTAATTTTCCAGGGGACTGACAAAAAAAAGCACGCCAGCGGCCCAAAATTGACCGCTCACACCCGGGAGTGGCTTGATAGGGCCAACCCCCTTAGGGGGGGCGAGGGATGAGAGGCCCGTCGGCCCGTGCCCTCCAAATTCGTGCTGGCGTTCATATCGAGCTTACAGGGGCCACTGTATGAACCCCCCTTCTCTTCACCGACGGATGCCGACCCAGAATAGAATAAAAGGTACCTCAAAGGGGACCCGTGATGTCTTGGGAGAGGGGCACATGGAGGCCCCCTCCTCCTGAGGTGCCTTAGCCCCAGACGATAGGATCTTTTATGGGATTGAACACCGGCTCGGTGCTAAGCAAAGAACTCGACTCCGCCCCTAATTTCTCGGGTAGTGGGAGCCCTCTCCGGCCCAGTGGAGCAGGAAGGGGGTGTCCCACAGGAAAGTTTCCTCAGTGTCGAACTCTTTGCCCTGAGCATCAACGGCATCACCTCGGTGCTGCCGGAAGATGTTCTCGCTACGCTCTTCGTGGACGACCTTTCGATTTCTTTTGGTTCGGCCCAGATGCCAACTCTAGAACGTCGTTTCCAACAGGCGTTGTACCGTGACTCTCGCTTTGCTGAAGCGTACAGGCTTCGTTTTTCTTTGTCGAAGACTAAGGTTGTGCACTTATGCTGTCATGCACGGCTCCACCCTGGCCCAGACTTGTTTCTAAATGGGGTTCGCCTGGAAGTGATGGACTCGCACCGTTTCCTTTGACCGACGCATCACCTGGGAAGCTCATATTCGGAGCCTTACGGTCTCTTGTACCCGCACCATTGCTCTTCTTCGCTCCGTGATGTTCAGCCTCCGGGGCGCTGATCTGGCTACTGCTTTACCTTTTTATCGATCTTTTGTTCGTTCAAATCTCGAATACGGAGGCGAGTTTTATGTATCCGCAACCAACGGGTATTCCGGAAGGTGGACTCGATCCACCTCACTGGCCTTCGCCTGGCGACCGGTACCTTCCGCTCGTCCGCCATTAAGAGCTTACTTTTCGATGCTGCGGAGATGTTACTCGCTCTGCGCCGTGCACAGTGCATAATTCGCTCGTACGCGTGGGCCAGGTGCCTCGCTCAGTCACCAACAGCTCTCACTGCATCCGCAGCTGATGTCGACCTGTGCCTATGTCGCCGAGAAACGCCAGTCATAAATTAAGCCCTTTGGGTTTAGGGTTTGGTTAACTCCTTCGAGAGCTCGGTATAGTCCTCGAGCCTGTGTTCCCCTTCGTTCTGCCTAGGCCGCCACTCTTGAGAGTACCACCTTTGACTATTTGTCGACACGCCTCTTCTCCCAAAGCTTCCATAGCGCCGGGAGTATTGTCATCGGCCTTTTTGGAGCACATTTCGTGTCACGCTGGAACCGTGCTAGTCTATACGGATGGCTCCAAGTTCAAAGAGGGGGTCGGTTTACAATGTCGTATCTCCTCTGTTTGAAGTCAGCTGGGCTCTGCAAGGCGTTGCGTCTGTTTTCACGGCAGAGTTGTTGCAATACACCACTCGCTACGTGAGATAACGCCACGTGCCCGGTTCGGAGACCGAATTGTGATTTATAGCGACTCACAAAGCGCCCTGAGTGCTCTGGGGGCATTGGAATCCTCCCCCTTCTCTTAGGTGGCGATATCCCTGACGCCACGGTTTTGGCGAGCCGAGTGGATGTCCATATTATATTCTGCTGGGTTCCTGGGTATGTATGAATTCCTGGGAATGAGCACGATGATGAGTAGGCGACCAGACCAGCGTTTTGCTCATCCTCAAACCGATTACACTGCAAGAACACGGGCTGCCCGCCAGGCGGCCTTGGCAAAGAAGAGGACAGAAGGTCGAAGGGAACATGAAGATACGTGCCATTGCGCCGTGACTGATCCCATGTCCCCCCCCCCTTCGTCAATGCTGCGACGGCTTCAGGTTGCTTTCTGTCGTCTCCAAATTGCACACACTCGCTGGAAGCTCCACTATTTGATGTAGCGCTCGCCTGCGCTTTATTGCGACGACTACGTTGTCTACCAGACTGTTCGGCACATTCTTGTTGAATGTCTTAGTCTGGGTGATCTTCACGCACGTTACCTGTGCGGGGTTGCTACCACCTGTCCCTTGTAATGCGGACTGGTTCGTGCACACAGACTTGCGGACTATACGATATTTTGGAGGAGGCTGGCCTCCTCCACTTTATTTGACTGTTTTTTGTAGGTCGCATGTTCGTGCGCCCGGGGAAAGGCGGGCCTACTCCCAACGCCAGAGTCCGCTTCCATGTTGCCTTTTTGCTTTCTTTTCTTTTGTTGTTTTTATGGTTATTTATTTATATATTGTTGTTTTTTAATAGTCTAGTAGTTGGCTTTTGGTGAGTACGGCTACTTTTGCCCCAATTAAGCAGTGGCCAGATAAAATAAAATAAAATGTAGCTCTCCTGCCGGTAGCACCTCTGGTTCTGCCCTGTACCCCACCTAGAGGTTACCACCTTCTACTATTTGTCGCCACGCCTCTTCTCTCAAAGCTTCCACAGCGTCGGGAGTGTGTGTTCCGCCTCTTTGGAGCACACTTCGTGTCACGCTGGATGCGCATTTTATTTTACTTTGTTTTAGATCGCTAATCCTGCCCTTTAAGTGTTATTCCTTCTTGTACTTATTTTGTTTTCTTGCTTGTTTGTTTGCCTTTTTGTATTTTGGTTATTTGATTTTAGCTCTTCCCGACATATTTAATGGCAAGGATCAAGGCAGCCCTACGAGCTGCATGGCATAAAAGATGAGAGACTTGCGCCTGGACCCTCCTCGGATGGGGCTCTCCTGAACTCTTGTCATAATTGATTTGTCTCCCAGACGATCACACTTTTAGGTTTAATCTCATTGTTTTGGGCCTTCTAGTGTTACCTGACCCACTACTGTGACATCCTGGCCTCTATCTCGAGTCCTTGCGAGTGACTCCTGCTCAAGATTTCTTTTTGTATGTTTGTGGAAGTAACGGGCGGCCCTCTTCCATTCTATTTAAAATGGTTTGCACGTTCGGGCCCCTCCTGTAGCCGATCATATTTATTTGTTGTTTGCCATCTTTTGTTTAATTTTTTTCTATTTCAATACCTGATCGGAGGTCAGTGCATGATTGATAAAGAACGAATCATGAACGGTTCTTCGATCTGGTAGTAAAATCCACGTAAAGTTCAGAATGACAATGCTTAGGTTGCTCGTGGACAGCAGGGACCAGCGGTACCGGTTCCTCGGCAGGGAAAATGTTGGCATGAAAACTCCTCCGTACCTGCAACACCGAGCGAAGTTGTAACGCGATATTTGGAAGGAAAGTAGCATTAAAAATATGCGGAAGAGAACCGCTGTTGCTCATGCGCGCACTTGGGCAGGGAATGCGCACAACTGGAGCATCGAGGACTGCAGTTTATTCAGGTTTCAGTTGTTGCTTGTAGAGTACGTAACTTACACGTTTTGTGGTATGTAGCCGGAGCTCTCGGTGCCTATGACTCGACTTCTTGTCAAAATTTTGTGTATCGTCCGCTCAACCCAGTCCTGAGCTCCCTTTTGTCAAGATCTAACGGCTGATGCTAAAACAAATGTGAAATGCACATTTGAGCCCCCAAACTTTTTTTTATTTATTTTACATTTTAGCCTTTTGCATATAATAAATTTATAAATAATTGTGAAGCTACACTAAACTGATAAAAGTGCAGTTCACATTTTTCTTAGCATAACGGCCGTTACTAAGTCTCATTTGTTAAAAACAATCGAATGGTAGTGTGCGTTAAATCTCTGTAACCCATATTCTCAATGAAATATAAAAATGACGAATTTTAGCAAACTTCAATTAAAAAAAAAACTATTTAATACAAACAAAAAGTTGTGGTAAAATATAGTGAGAAAAATATTTAATAGAATTCTGGGGTGAAGAAATGCTGGGTCTAGGAGGGTTTTTAGCCCTCCCCCCCAAAAAATGTCATGCAGTACAAAACGAAGAGGATGTTGTGTATAAAAATGGAAAACAAAACAAGCAATAAGAAGTACACGAAGCAAAAAATAGCTGCAGGGATTATTTGAAACACAAGCACCGTTAGTGTTGTGCCCGAGGCCGCATGAGACTACCACCATTCCTTTGCGGGGGAACTAATTACTTACCAACAGGAACAAGTCCGTTGGTTTGCTGTAGAATTCGAAGTTAAGCTCTCTTATTCTCCTCTCGAAGGGTAATCAAGTGCCATAATTTGTTCCTATGGATTTTCAAATACCTACCCCTTCCTGATCCATTTACTTGGTGTTTATTTTTGACTACCCTCCTTGATTTCCTTCCTAGAGGGCAATTCACCCTGACTAAACGCGATGTTTTCTGCAGGGTGGCCTTTTTAATTCTGATGTTTTTTACTGGCGTAACTTGTGTTTTTAACCAGAATCGTAGATTTTAGATACTAGGGACAGTTTTTTGGAATAAATTTAATAAGATAAAGATGTTTAGATAGTTATAAATCTCTTGATTGCCACTATTTACGATCAAAAACTAAGGGTAGAGTAAGTAGGCTTAGGTAACTGAAATAGATTGCGCTAAAACGACACTATATTAGGCCTTGCTAAGACCAGGAATTATGTGATGATTTGGCCTCTTCTTTCTTTATGTTTCAATTCTACACACACGAAATATTTTAACAACAACTTTGCATACTCCTACTTTTTTAAATTTTAATTTATTTACAAACACGTTATAAGGCTGACATTTTTATCCTTTCATTTTTTTTATATTAGCTAGCATAGTTACTTTCACGCACATTTCTTTCTGTAACTTCTCGTGTTGACATTCCATTCCTCCCCTTTTGTTCGCCACTCTCCTTACCAGCTCCTACCTATCTTTATGGGTGGCAATTCTGCCGGCTTGTTGCGGGTGGAGGAGTCACTCCATCCCTCTTGGCCCGTTAGAGAGTGATGCTTATTAACATGCCTGCTTTCTTCTCACACCTTTACCTTTCTGTTTGCCTCATTTTCTCGAGCGTATCTTGAAAACCATGTCACACCCGACATCTGGAATACCTTCCCGGCCACAATTCCTGTACGAAGTGAATGTGTGGCTATATATATTTTCACTTCCTCTATTTTCATCACTTTCTTTTACAGGATGACGGCTCTCCTTACAACTTTGTGGAAAACTTTCTCATTGGTTTTTGCTCTATATTTTGAAAGAAAAATTATTTATCACTTCATCATCATTATCATCATCACCACTTAACACTATAATTTGAGAAGGGAAATTTTTGAATATTTGAATAATAATTTCATCTTAATATTTGAATAATAATTTCATCTTAGTTTGGTTATGACTTATGTTTTTTTTATCAAAGTTATTTCTAATAATTCTTTTTTAATATCAAAAAACAAAATGATCAAGTTCAGAAATAAATATAAGTATCGAAATTTTGTGAATTTTTTAAAACCCAAAGAATTACAAATGGTGTGAAGTTAAAAAAATTTATTTTTATATATCTCCTTCTATAACTATATTTTAGCAACGTGATATTTTGAAAGGGGCGTAATTTAGTTTAGAGTTCCTTTTTAAAATTATTATAATTGGCGAAGTTCAGAAAATTTATAAAAATTTAACCATGGCTGCTTTTTTTAGATTTTAAATTTTAATATTAGTAGCGAAGCGCAAGCTCCCCCCGGCGAAGCCATTGCCTGATTTGAATATAAAAAAGGAAACCAATATAAATTCCCGCAAAGTTTATTAATTTGTGAAAGTTGAGAGGCACCAAAATGCTGCCTAAAGTAACAAAATATGTCACAGTTAATACAGTCTTCCTCCATAACACTATATTTTAAGAACGGGAATTTTTTGTGGTTTTGAATAATTTTTTTTCTTAGTTTGGTTATGATTTAGGTATATTTTGATTTTATCCAAGTTCCTTTAGAGTTTGAACAAACAAAATTGTGAAGTTTAGAAATAACTAAATATAATTATCGAATGTTTTGAATGTTTTAAAAACAAAAAGAATTACAACTTGTGAAGTTCAGAAATTTTTATTGAACTTATTTCTAAATAGATTTTCAAATTTAATCTTTATCAGAAGGAAATGGCTACTGTCCCCGGTAAAGGAAAATGAAATTATTACAGCAAATTTAGGCCTAGAAAATGAGCATAGATGGAAACTTCTAAAATTTTTGACAACAAATGGTCGTTGTTGCCAAAGCCGGATAGACCGTAAGCCACAGACTGAAGGTCTACCTGCGAAACGATCCTATTGTGTGTCTATTGAATAAATGGGTCAATTTGAGTTCCTATTTTGAGCCAAAAATTAAAATTAATTGAAATTTAAGCTCCTTTTCTTAAAAAAAAGAGGTAGATGGGATATCGTAACCTTTAAAATCGACCCCCTTATTATATTTTAAGAATTTCTTTTACTTACCCAATATCTCCGGGATTTAACGTGATTTGTTTGCTTCTGAAAGTAACTGTAACTAAAATTTTGATCGTCTTCTCTTCTTCTCTTTTAAAGGTGCGTGCTCGAACTCGTGAATGCGTTAGTTTTCGATTTCAGATTCATCTTTTGTTTATACGACCAATAATTCCAATACTTTACTCACACGAACTTATTAAAGTTTAATGAACTACAAACCCTATTTATCATATTGCCCTATCATATCAAGAACCATAACCCTATTCCTAAACGTATAATCCAGTAGGCCTAACCCCGTGACAAAGGCGCTTTTATGAGATGGTATTATTGTTTATTCATATTATAGGAAAATTACGCTACGGGTTACCGTGTCGCTCTGTTTGCGTGTGAACATTAATCTGGCGTCACTTTTAAAGTTTAGCCATTAGTTTTTATAGCGTTTAATTCACGCAATTACAAGGAATCAGGCTACGTTCGACAGGCCTAAGCGGTGTGTTGTGACTGCGTGGTTCATTATTGGGGTTAATAAATATTTGATCCGGTATGTGCCAAAAGTGCCGAACTCAACGGAAGCCTCTCCGCTAGAAATATTTTTTACAAGTGGGTCGTAAGGAAAAGTGAAGTTAGGCAAGCAAAAATGCTTGAAAGCTACATAGCCACAGACCAAAAAGCACTTAGATCACTAGGAGCCAGGAGGGTGTGTAACTTACAATGAACGCCGGTTTTCGTGCGGGTCACAAGGACTCATATTTAAGATAATAATAGGTGGCATGAATTTGTAAGTTTGTGTACGGAAAGAGAAGTTATCTTTATTGAAGGAAGTTGGTAACTTGTCCGACAGCTTCACCCCAGTGTCAAACTAGTGGAAGTTGACAAGGTTCTGCAAAGTTGCACACCATTCCGGTTCGGAGGGTCCCATTCGGTCTCCTCGAGATTAGCCGAGCTACATTTCTTCCATCCTTAAGAATCTTTTGTCACATACTTTTCTGGCGCAGATTCCACCAACTACATCGCCGGTAGGGCTGCCTGACAAAGAAGAGGGGAACTTAAAATTGAGTACCATTGTGCAGCGACTGTTCATATGGCCCAACCCCCCAATGCCTCGGCGGCTTCAGGTCGCTTTATGTCGTCTCCGAATTGGACACACTCGCGGGACGCACCGCCATTTGATGGAGCCCTCATCCGCACCTTAGTGCGGCGACTTCGTTGTTCCCCAGACTGTTCTGCACATTGTTAAATGTGCCAGTCTGGGTCATCTTCGCACACGTTACCTGTCCCTTTATCGGGACGAGCGTGGTCTCTATCGCTTGTCCCTTGTACCCGGGATGGGTTATGATTTTTTAGAGGGTGGCATCCTTCATTATATTTGATTCTTTGTTCTGGTCGCATGTTCATGCGCCGGGAGGGGGGCAGATGGGCACTGTTTTAAATAATAATAAAACCGAACCACGGAGAAACGGTCTTTCCGCACTCTAGTCTCCAGTATTCAACTTAGGTTTACAAGAATTGGTCACTATTCTGAATCTACGATGTCCCATAACGGAGCCCCCGGACAGGGCTGTATAGCAGAAGCCAGAGCTGCCCCAAAAGGACTGTCTTTGGCTCCCAAAACAGATAATATACCCGCTGTATCTTACCACTATCATTTTGGGTTTACACTTATAACTCAGGGTCTGTTGATGATAACCTCGCAGTGCCCTTAGTGAGCTACACGAAACTAGATGCGCCGTTTTTAATTGGACATTGACTTCGACTGGGCCTGGGGCCAATCCATTACCATACCACAAACCGTGGCTAGCGGTCGTCAAGAAAATATGGCGAGGGATTTGATGAACGCATACTTCAGGTAAAATATAAGCAGGGAAATCAGTACACAGAATCGAAGAAACTGCGTAACATTTATTGTATACGTTTCAGAATGATAACATATCCCATCATCAGTATTAAAAAAAATCCACCAAGATTAAAATCAGTACATAAAAAGTTCCTAATGTTAAAAATTGTGAAACATGAAGCTTAAATTTTAATCGAATTAAATAGTGAGGATACCATTGCGCCTTCATCCATTGAACCACAAACGAAGCAAATTCGGGACACTTTTTCAAGAGCCAAAACCCATTGCAGTGTTGCTGAACTGCGTTGGGGGGAAAATAAGCATCTCAAAGCATTGTTTACAGCCCCACTACCTTGACTATTTTGTCAACATCACGGCCCTACCACCTGAGGAAGCAGACTCAAATATGGTTACTCTTATGTACCCAAGACCTACCAGATCACGCCACGGCTTCTCCACCCTCTCTACATTGAAGTTGCGCACACACCCTCTTGCACTTTGCGCAATCACGTAAGGAGGGTTGAGAGACCTTTTGTAAGAAAATATACTTCCCCTCCCTCATGCTCTAAGCTTTAACATTTGCATGCAATTCATTCCACTGGGAACAAAGGTGTACTGTAATGGTACTTTTTTTTAACCTAAACGAAAACAAACTGGAAGATTCACAAAGTTTGTAAAGAAGGTAGTGAAGATAGTGAAAAACTGTGGCGACATACCAGATCATCTTAAAATTATTTAAACGTCATAAATTCCCGAAAGACGTTTGTTTACCAATGGTGTGATCATCGCTATGGCATCCCTATTTTTGCTGATTCGTTTTCCGACCGATCCAAACCTCTCTGCTTATGACTTCGCTTGTGGGTGTCATCGGTAAAGGATATAGTGGAGGTGGGGGCTGTCAACCCTCTACCCCGGAATTGAACATCCGCCTGAATGTTAGGGTTAGGGCTTCTCGGTTGAATCTACCACTTGCTGAATAGCTTTGTTCCATTCATTATTCTTTTGATTGATGGCTTTGTCATTCAAACACGAGAGACCTCAAATGGGGCTTCTTATTTCGTATATTGAGTCCATGTAGTTGTTTTTTAGAACTAGTTCGAGAAAAGTATGCGTTTCGACTAATTTTTAGTCTTTTTGTTCATAATATTACATGCCCACGTTATGCATTTAGTTTTTTTTTTTCGATCTGGCTAGCGCGACTCGAAACAATAGAACGTGTTGTCGTTGAGCCAACTTTCTTTTTTTTTTCTCTCTCTCCTTACGACTCATTATTCACAATAGTTCCCATCTGGTTTCCCACAAGGTTCGCATTCCCAAACTCGATCTTTTGTTATATCAAGTTGGTGCAATTGTACGCGTGTCTTGCCCATAAAAGGAAAGAAAATAGTGTTAGGAGTATATTAAAGAGTTTTCAAATCCAACTTGATCCCGACTCCCGAGCTTCCCTCCGTTGAGGGAAATGAATTTACCTTCGTTGGAAACGCTCTTTGAAAGTGCCGAGTTAATATAGGAATCAGTCTGAGTTCTCTGTGGTTGTTTATTTACTGCTCATCACTCTAAACTATAGAAGCTATAATCCGGTTGTAGGTGTGCTTGGCTAATCTGAATTTAGTAGTCACGCGGTCTGTGGAACATGGGCGATTGTTCATGTCATTACAGAATCTGTTTCATATTTGATTGGCTAGTTTATTAATTGAAAGAGAACATGTACATGGCTTAACGTGGAGCAGATGAGTCAGGAGAAAAAAGGGCCATCTTAATACCCACATCCATTCCGAAGTACAAACTTGTTGCACCCTTTTATGTACATAACTCGTATTTATGGACAGTCCGGGTTTAAGATGCGAGTGCAAAATAATAGGTATTTCGGTGTATTAAAAAAAAAAAAGAAGTTAAAGTTTGCTGGTTTCAGTCCTCCTCTCAAACTATGTTGCTTTTCCGGCGGATGTCAGCTAGAGCAAGCCCCAACTCCCCACCGTTATGCCCAGTCACGGCGATAACCTCCCTAGTTAATAGTGTCGGCTTAAAAGCCGCGAGCGCCACCAATTCATTATTATGAAAATGTTAATTTAAATGACTGAAAAATAATATTCAATGAACTTTTAAAATTAAATATTTTTCATGGGATGCTTAGATATTCTTTGTCAGGAATAGAATATCTGGCTGCTCTTTTTAATTAATGATAATCGCTTATAAGGATATCGAAAAACAATAAAGCGTTTCGCGGACGCTATGGCACCCGCTGGCCCCGGTCCGGTTTACCCCCACCCCGAGTTTCTCGCCAACAGATTGCCTCTCCTACAAAGATTGTCCGGTTCCTGCTTGTGAAGTATCTCGGTTTGGTGACCTCTTCCCCCAGTTACTTGGCCTCGGGAGTCGTTGGTTACGTCTCTGGTATTCAGGAAGCAATCGTACCGCCCAAGGAGGGACGTTGATTGCCGAGGCTGCTAGATTCCTCTGATTAATTAGCGGTTGCCTCTCGCTTGTATTCGCTCATATAATGATAATTCCCCTCGATATTGTTACGTGGGCATTTGTGGTAATTCTATCCGTTGATATTTTGTCCCCGCTAAGCTTTGTTGACGAATTCTTCGCTTCTTGCAGATGCCTCGAGTGAACGGGGTGAGCAACGGTCACAACGGGGAGTTGCCCCCGAACGGCACCGGCTGCTGGACCATTGGTCTCATCAACACCAAGGCCAAGTACCTCACCGCGGAGACCTTTGGCTTCAAGATCAACGCCAATGGTAAGAAAATGACCCCTAGTGTCAGCTGCGCGTCATATAGGGAAACTGAACGCGACTGCGCCCTTGCGTGCAATGAGTCGTGACGCTGAACTGTGAACATACTCGTATAATAAACTCGCGAATGTGCGAAAACTCGGGAAAACCATCGTTGGCATCGCACCAAAGTTTTTGAAAGTTTCGTGGTGTTGAAGTTAAGAGAACTGAAAGTGTGTGAAAGATACATAGTTCAACGGATCGGATTATTTGAACCGAAAGGTCGCTCAACTCTTCTCAACCTGCTGCCATTTGGCGATTTCTCTCAATTCGGGGACAGTTTGGTCTTTATTAATGTAGCCTCACTCGAATAATCTGCCAGAAGCTCCTACCTAGTACACTGTCGTGCCATCCTTCCCTCGTTTCATGGCCGAAATCCCCTGACCGGGTAATTAATTGCACATAAACAGAATGAAAACCGCTGTCAAACCCTAAAGCACTAGGGGGGGGGGATAAGTATTTTGACACTAACCAGCGATCATAGAACCCTTCGTCGTTCCGCGTAAGGACTATGTTGATATTGCTACATCCCAGGGTGGGGTCGCAATAGATTGTTACACATGTTATTTCCCGTATGGGGCATGGCGATTTGCTTTCCTGGCCGCCCTGCTGACGGGACTCAGCCTCCGGTCCGGCCCCAGCTTAGCCACGCTTCCTTCCTTCGCTAACCCCTAAACTCAGTCTATTGTACCAACTTTCCTTCGTCTTGCCCCTGCCCTTCCGTCGTCCCTTTATCTTTTCTCCACCCCCTTTTGTTTGCCCCTTCTTCTCCAGCCCATGAACCTCCTCGATCACGACCCGGCGCTCATCTAAATCACGGAACCGAACACTCCTACGACAAGATGTTAGGCGTGGTAACCCTTACTGCTCAGAATCCGGTCACCAAACGGGATCAGTCATCCCGACCTGCCTACCACGCCACGTGTAGGATTTGGTCCAGATTTTCCCAAGGGGTGGCAGAGAAGGCGTATACCACCCCGCCCAGAGATAGCGGCCGATGCGAATTAAAGGCGCCCAGTAGTGCCGTTCCCTTGTTGGGGTCACTGTTGGTCATCAAAGGCAGGGGTGGCGAAATCTAGTTTAATGGTCAAAGGTAACTCAAAAAAGCCCCCTTTAGCATCGTCGGAGCCGCTATCGGGCAAATCCACATCAGAGATGCCCCCCTCTCATTCTTTTTCATTGGCATCTCCAACTCACTTGTACTGGAGAGGATGCTTGCTCCTCTGCTAAGACTACGGGTTCGGTGGACTACTCTCGTCCCTTCTCTGGAGTACCCCTTGGACGAATCTATCTCATTTCCAGCGGCACACACTCATTCACTTTCAAGCGGACCTTCCAAAAGAGTAAAAAGGCGGCCTAAAAGTGAACGCTTCCGGTGGGAGTGGCTCGATGAGGCCAACCCCCTTAGTGGGGCAAGGGATAGCAGGGCCTGTCGGTCCGTGCCCTCGAACCTCGTGCATCTTAAGTCTACAGGGGGTCAGCGTATCTGCCGTTCTTGTCTTCCCCGACGGAAGCCTGTTCGCTGGCAATAAACAAGGCAAAAGGTACCTCGAATGGGATCTGTGATCTGATGGGGGGGGGGCGCTTAAATGCCCTGTCCTGAGATGGACTTGGTCAGGAGATGATCCAGGCCCAGAAAGCAGGATCTTCTATAACCAGAAAGCTTCAAACGCTTTCTGGATATTCACTCCACTGGTTACAGTATGTTGGCCAACAGCAACGTGTTCCATCAAAAAAAAAGCACTAGCTAGCCTGATTGGTAGAGAGCTGACGGTGACCCGTCTCTGGAACGGGAGCCTTCTGGCGAATGCGTCGGATTCCTCTGAGGTGGCCATGATAGTACCCTTTGGAAACTTAATAGCAGGCCGGTGACTGTGACTCCGCACTCTACTATGAACTTTGGGAAAGGAGTGGTTTAGGGGAGGGAACTCGTAAACTACTCCATAGATGACATCACCTTAGAGCTGGCCAACCAAGTAGCCGTCAAGGTCGAACGTGTGATGAGAAAACATGGATGGGGCTGAGACCCAGCCCTACACTCGTCACGTTCGACTGTGACAGGCTCCCTGAGTCGGTGCGTGCCGATTGGTATCACTACCGCGTGAAGGCATTCGTGCCACTGCTGCGGAGGTGCTACTACTGCCACCGCTTCGGCCAAGAACTTGGTCCTGCCGAGCCCCCTTATGTCTCAATCTCCCGGCCCCTACAGTCTTACGAGCACGGTAGTTTCCACGCCCATTCGGAACACTTCTGTGGGTTCTACCCACCCCGGGCGCCCTCCTGTTAGTGCTGGCGGAACAAAGGGTTCACACCCATGCCTCTGCTAAAACCAGTGCTCCTCTCCCCCCCTTCTAGCCAGCGTGACCGTTTGCCCTAAAGCGAAACTGCCGCGCGCCTCCACCTAGTCATTCGACTCATATGAGGCAACACAAGGCTGGGCTGGGTTTCTCCAGGACGGTGGTCCTCCATAGTAGAGACCTCCGCCCCCTGACTCGACCCGCCTGTCTAATGTTTAGAAACGGAGGAAGGAAAAGACTCTCATTGTGAGACCAACCTACCCGATAAGTCCCTGAAGGAGACAGCGTCCCCAGCGCATTGTTCGGCCAACAGCGCCCGCAATTCTGCCTCCGGGAAGCGTATGGCCATGTCCTTGAGGGTCTTCTCTTCGAAGAGGACCACCGCATCTCGTCCGAGCTAGGCCTGTGGAGGGCATATTCCTTCAATGGAATTTCCGCGGCCTCCGGGCCAGCTGGGAGGAGCTACCAGGCAGGTCTCTTCCCGTCCCATCCTGTCCCGTCCTCCTTTAGCTATCTTTTTTACAGGAGACCATGTGGGCGCGTGCCCCCTGCCAATCATTGCGTGGTATCAGGGTTTTGCGACCCCACCACCATGGCATGGGTGGCGGGCAGGAGGATGCGCCATTTACGTCCGGCATGATGTCTCCGTTCTTCTCTTCGCTTTACCCCGTAAAGGGCGCGGCGATTTGCCATCCTGGCCGCCAGACTGACGAGATCCAGCGCTCCGTCCGGCCCCAGCTTAGCCTCTCTTCCTTCCTTCAGATAGCCTGTTTCCTAACCCCTGAGCTCCGGTCTGAGGTTGTTGGTTTTTAACAACCTGCTTCATCCCCACCCATACCTTCCTCACATCCCTTTTCCTCTCCTCTTCACAATCTATCTTTTTTACGCCGTGCCCAAGGTGGAGCCGCCATGCCGATGGACTGCCAGGCCCCCAGGCGGGAGGGGTGGTCCCAAATGGTGGCGCCTCGCTCTGCCGGGCCTGTAAGCACCTCTTGCAGTGCGGGCTACTGCGAGAGGTGATGCGTGATTGCGCCCCGTGATACAAATAGGGTCACCATGCCCAAAGATAAAAACAAAACAAAAACCCAACCTTCAACTTCCCCTGTATCATCAACGGCGCCGCCCTCGGGCAGCTACCCTGAAAAAATGGAGGTCCCCCCCCGCTGTGCCTTGCGCAGGGGACCCTCCATATTTCTCTAACCTGAGAGTAGGCTTACTCCTCTCCTTCGCCTACGGGTGTAGGGGACTCCCCCTCACCCCCTTCCTTATCCCTTTTCCCAGTGGCAGTACCCTCTGTTCTTTCCAAGGGGACTGCCAAGAAAGCCAGCAGGCAGCCCGTAGCCAGCCGCTCCACATCGAAGCAGCTTGGTAGGACAAACCCCCTTAGGGGGGAGAGGGAAGCCAGGCCCCTTCGGTCGCCTACCTCAAAAGACCTGCTGGCAAGAATATTGAACCTTGCCGGGGTCAAGGCCTGTGCCTCCCCACACAAGACTAAAGCCTAGTGACGATACTGACAACGGGACCTGCTATGTCTTGTGGTGGGTGGGGGATGGCCAACTGGAGGCCCCCCTGAGGTAGACATGGTCCTTGAGGCAACCCAGCCTCAGACGGTAGGGCCTTCCATGGGAAAGGGGGGAATCCGGGCTCGGTGCCAAGCACCGAACCCGAATCCGCCCCTATGCAAGGTCCTCCTCACACGTCTAGGGATTCCGAGGCAGTACAAGGAGGGGAGGGATCTCCTCCGACCGGTGCCCCTACGACTACCAGGACCTTCTCCATTACGGAGAAGGATATGGCTGAGGACGGTCCATCTGGCCTGGGGTCTCCTTCCGGCGGAGGTGAGAAGCAGGTTCATTTCCCGCCCGCCTCTCCAAAAAAGAAAGACTAAAAAGACAAAGAAGACTCGGGCCTCCTCTCCATCCGCGGAGGCTACGGGGATGGATTGGCCTGCTGCCACTTTGGCCAGCGACCAAACCAAGATCGCCACATCCGGCCCCTCTGCCCCCCCCCCTCCGGTTGCGGAGCCCCTGACTAAGACCAAAAGTGCACAGGGACGGGCCTCGATGACATCGGGGCCCCTCATTCAGAGGTTACCTGGCGTTTTCGAGCCCGCTGGCTTCAAACGCTTCCTCGTTATTCGATCCACTGATGGCACCATGTTGGCCAAGGGCAACATGATCCATCAGAGGAGGGGATTAGCTAGTGCAATTGGTAGAGAGCCGAAGGTGACCCGTTTCTCGGACGGGAGCCTTGTGGCGAATCCCGCCGAGGAGGCCAAGATAAGGGCTAAACGAAAACTTCATGGCACCCCAGTGAGTGTGACGCCGCACTCTACCATAAACTTTGGGAAAGGAGTAGTTTATACGAGGGAGCTCGTGGACTACTCCATTGAGGACATCACCTTAGAGCTGGCCGACCATGGGGCGGTCAAGGTCGAACGTGTGATGAGAAAACAGGGAGTGGCCTCGAGACCCACCCCTACACTCTTCGTCACGTTCGACTGTGACAAGCTCCCTGAGTCGGTGCGTGCTGGTTGGTACCGCTACCGCGTGAAGGCATTAGTGCCACTGCCGCGGCGGTGCTATTACTGTCACCGCTTCGGCCATACGAATCGTTCTTGTAGACGTGCAAAGTCGGTGTCACTCGAAGTTTGTGTAAATTGCTCCAAGGCCGCACACGATAAGTCCAAATCGTGTGTAGCCAAGTGTGTCAATTGCGGAGAGCCGCACCCTGCTTCTTCGAAGCAATGTGGTGCATATCTCCTTAGAAAGAAATCCTGGCTGTTCAGGCCCTTAGTCGACTCTCATTCCGCGAGGCTAAGGACTTGGTCCTAGCTCGCCCGGCTCTGCCTGGGACGTCATATGCCTCAATAGTTAGAAAGGCACCCTCTGCTCCTGGCCCATCCAGGCCAACGAGCATGTTCGTTTCCACGCCCATTTGGAGCCCTTCTGCGGGCTCTACTCAACCTGGGCGCTCCCCTGGTAAAGCTTGCGGCAAAAAGGGTTCATACTCAGCCCCGGCTAAAACAAGGGCTCCCCCCTCTTCCCCCAGCGTAACCGTTTCCCGTAAGGCGAAACGGCCACGCGCCTCCACCCAGTCGATAGACTCACATGAGGCAACACCCCTGAAGTTGGTCGCTAGGCCATCTTCCGGGGTTCCTGAAGCTGTCCCCCGAAAGGAGGACAGCAACAAAGGAGCTTCGGCTCCTTCGCCCACGCCTCGTGGTGGAGCGAGTGGCTCGGAGACGGTGGTTCCTCGAAAAGAGGGCCCCCGGCCTCCGAAGCCGCAACGCCCGCTCTAGGTTTCGAGGCGGAGGGAGGAAAAGACTCGCATGACGAGCCCAACCTCCCCCAATAAGTGCTCGAAGGCGACAGCGCCGTCAGCGCTTTGTCCGTCCAACAGCGCCAGGGGTTCTGCCTCCGCGAAGCGTACAGCCATTCCCCTGAGGGTCTTCTGTTCGAGGAGGGCCCATGCGTCTCCTCCCAACTATGCTTGGAGGGCATATTCCTTCAATGGAATTGCCGTGTACTCCGGCCAACTAGGAGGAGCTGCGGAGGCTCGTCTCGTCCCGTTCCCAGTTAGCAATCTTTTTGCAGGAGACCATGTTAGGCGCGTGCCCCCTGCCCGCCCTCCTGGGGTATAAGGGTCTTGCGACCCCACCACCAAGGGATGGCCGGGCTAGAGGATGCGCTGTTTACACCCGGCATGAAGTCTCCGTTCCTCCTTTCTCTTTAGATACTTCCTTTCAGGCAGTGGCTGTGCAGCTGCACCTGGATAGGAGGTATACTATCATTTCTGCGTACATTTCACCGTCAGCTGACTTCGACGCGGGGGACTTCCGCCGCGTCGTGGCACGTTTGCCGAGGCCCTTTCTCTTGCTTGGAGATCTGAACAGCAGGCATCTTCTCTTGGGAGATTACTCAATAAATCCCAGGGGACAAGTCCCTGCCGGGTGATCGAAGAGCTTGAGATGGGTGTCCTAAACGTGGATGAGTTTACGCATCACTGTCCGAGAACCGCTTCATTTTCTTACCTTGACCTATCTTTGTGCTCTTCGGATGCACAGCCTGATTTTGATTGGGGGGGGTGGTCGATGACCTCCATGGTAGTGATCACTTAACCATTCAAATATCATTTTCAAGGCAACTGCCGCCTGAGAGCCCACCACTGTGGTGCTTGGCGCGGGGGCCTGCATTTCAGGAAATGACTGAATTCTCTATCTCAGTCGAGGAGTTTAGATCGGTAGATGAGGCCGTTGAGTTCTTCTCCGGCAACCTCATCGCCGTGGGCCTGACTACTATTCCTAGGACGTCTGGCCGTTTTGCACGCCGACCACTCCCATGGTAGTCGGCCGAGTGTGAGATGGCCCTCAAACAGAAGCGTTATGCCTACATGCGCTATAAGCGCCGCTCGAACGATTTCACTGTCTCTGAATTTCGTCGGGCTATGCTAGGTTCCAGTATATTTCGAAGCACGCCCGCCGCTCTTCTTGGCGGGCATACGTGTCTTCACTTACGGGAAGACCCCTCTAGCAGAGGTGTGGAAGCGAGTCAAAATGATTCGGGGCAAGTTCTCGCAGGACTCCCCTCCCGTTCGCCAGGAGAATGGGACCGCAATCTCGGACCCCGCGTCTTTGGCGGAATCCTTAGCGACCGCTTTTTCCGCATTCTCTAGCCGTGATGCTGCTCCGCCAGCATTCAATGCACGTCGTCATGTCGCGGAAGGCCGCCGGCTAGACCTTACCTCCAGAGGCGGAGAACACTTCAACGACAGGTTTACTGTGAGTGAGTTGCGCTCCGCTCTTGCTTCGTGCGCGGACACCGCCCATGGTCCGGACGATGTCCCGTACGCCATGCTTCGACACCTGGGTGAGCGAGGCATGGCCTTTCTGTTAGATTTGTTCAACAGGATCTGGGTGGAAGGTCTTCTCCCCGATTCCTGGCAAATCGCTACGGTGCTCGCTTTCGCAAACCGGGGAGAGATCACTCTTCTCCGACTGATTTCCGCCCAATTTCTCTAACCCCCTGCGTCTGCAAAATGATGGAAAAATTGGTAAATATTAGATTAGCCTTTTTCCTGGACAGCGGAGGCCCTCTGTCTTCTGCACAGTGCGGCTACCGCAAGTTCCACTCCACGTGGATGCTCTGTTCTGACTGGAAAATGCCGTCTGCGAGGCTTTCCTTCGTAGACAGCACTACGCCACTGTGTTTTTCGATCTGGAGAAGGCCTATGATACCGCATGGCGATGCGGTATCATGGAGACTCTCCACACGATGGTGGCGAGGGGACGCCTCCCAGTCTTTATATCTGAATTTTTGCGAGTTCGTCGATTCCGCGTATGGGTGTGGGGAGCTTTCTCCGGCCCAAAGGTGCAGGAAGAGGGTATCCCGCAGGGCAGTGTCCTCAGTGTCACACTCTTTGCCCTGAGCATCAACGGCATCACCTCGGTGCTGCCGGAAGATGTTCTCACTACGCTCTACGTGAACGACCTTTCGATCTCTTTTGGCGCGGCCCAGATGCCAACTCTGGAGCGTCGACTCCAACAGGAATTGAACCGCGTCTCGCTATACCGAAGCGTACAGGCTTTCGTTTTCCTTGCCCAAGACTAAGGTGGCGCACTTCTGCCGCCATCCACGGCTTCACCCCGACCCAGATTTGTTTCTTAATGGGGTGCGCCTGGATGTGGTGGAATCGCACCGTTTCCTTGGTCTTGTATTTGACCGACGCCTCACCTGGGAGGCTCATATTCGCAGCCTTAGTGTCTCTTGTACCCGCGCCATGGATATTCTCCGTTCCATGACGTTCAGCGCTTGGGGTGCTGATAGAACTACTGCCCTGCTTTTTTATCGATCCTTTGTTCGTTCGAAGCTCGACTACGGATGTGAGTTTTATGCATCCGCAGCCGAGCGTTTATTGCGGAAGGTGGACTCGATCCAACACACCGGCCTTCGCCTTGCCACCGGTGCCTTCCGCACTTCCCCCTTGAGAGCCTGTTGGTCGATGCTGGGGAAATGCCGCGTGCAGTGCATCACTTGCCTGTACGCGCGAGCCCGGCGCCTCCCTCAGTCGCCAACAGCTCTCACTACATCCGCAGCTGATCTCGACGGTGCCTATGCCGCCGAGAGATGACAGTTATACCCTAAGCCTTTTGGGTTTAGGGCCAGGAAACTCCTTCGAGAGCTAGATATAGCTCTCGACCGGTGGCGCCCTTGGTTCTGCCCAGGACGCCACCCTGGAGGGTACCACATTTGGCTATTTGTCGCCACGCCTCTGCTCCCAAAGCTTGTACGGCGCGGGGAGTATTGCGTTCGACCTTTTGGGAGCACACCTCGTGTCACGCTGAAAACGTTTCAGTGTATACGGATGGCTCAAAGTCCCAGTAGGGGGTCGGCTTCCACGCAGTGTCCCCTCTGTTTGAAGTCAGCGGGGCTCTGCCAGGCGCTGCGTCTGTCTTTACGGCAGAACTGGTTCCAATACTCTACTCGGTACGGGAGATTACGCGACGTGCCCAGTTCGGAGACCGAATTGTGAACTATAGCGACTCACAAAGCGCCCTGAGCGCTTTGGGGGATTGGAATCTCCGTGCATTCCCTGGTTCGCGATATCCGTGACGCCACGATTTTGGCGAGCCGAGCGGATGTCGAGATTATCTTCTGCTGGGTTCCTGGACATGTAGGAATTGCGGGGAATGAGCGCGCCAAAGAGTCCGCGAGGACTCTGCGACCGGACCAGCGTTTCGCTCTTCCTCACACAGACTACATGGCAGGAACACGGGCAGCTCTTCGGACTGCTTGGCAAAGAAGATGGGAGACGGTCGAAGGGAACTTAAATTTGCGTGCCATTGCGCCGCGACTGTTTCCGTGGACCTATCCTAAAATTCCGCGACCGCTTCAGGTCGCTTTCTGCCGTCTCCGAATCGGACACACTCGTGTGACGCATCGCTATTTAATGGAGCGCTCGCTTGCGCCCTATTGTGACGACTGCGTGGTCCCCCAGACTGTCCGGCACATTCTTGTTGAATGTCCCAGTCTGGGTGATCTTCGCGCACGTTACCTGTCCCGATACCGGGTTTGGCGAGGTCGCTACCGCCTGCCTTTTGTACTTGGGACGAGTTCGTGCACATATACTTGTGGACTTGTTAAATTTGGGGGGGAGGTCTGGGATTCGCCCCCTTTATTTAAGTAGGTTATATATTTTTTTTCTCTTTGTAGGTTGCACGCTCCTGCGCCGGGGTGAGGGGGGACCTCCCCCGACGCCGGAGATTGCTTCCTAATTGTTAAGTTTTTCCAATATTTATCATTGTTATTTTTTTATATTTTTATTTTAAAGTAGTCTAGTTCTAGGCTGTCGTATTTCCGGCGACTTATGCCCAAGTAGGCAGTCGCCAGATGGGCTCTAAAGAAAAAAAAAATCTCTTCGTTTTAGACACCTCCTTTCAGGCATTGGCTGTGCAGCTGCACCTGGATAAGTATACTGTTTTGTTCTTGGTACCATTCTACCGTCAGCAGAGTTCGACGCGGGGAACTTAAGACGCATCGTGGCACGGTTGAAGCCCCTTCTCTTGCTCGATGATTTGAGCAGGAGACACTTCCTCTGGGAAGACTACTTAATCAATCCAAGGGGTCGGGTCCTTGCCCACCTGATCACCAACTGGAGATGGGGGTCCTAAATGTGAAATCGTTTACTCATCACTGCCTGAGAACCGTTTCATCTTCTCGTCTTGAACTATCCGTGTGCTCTCCGGATGCACAGCCTGATTTGGGGTAATCGTTGACCTCCAAAGTAGTGATCACTTTCCCATTCAAATATCATTTTCTGGACCCCTGTTGCCTTTGACCCCCCCCCCCCCCCTCCTGGTGGTAGCAGGCAGGGGTGATTTTTTACGCATTTCAGGAAATGACTGATTTTTCTGTCTCAGTCGAGTACTTTAGGTCGGTTGATGAGGCCGTTGAGTTCTTCTGCAACCTCATCACCTTGGTCATAACTACTATTCTTCGCACGCATGTCTGTTTTACATGCTAACTACTTCCGTGGTAGACAGCCAAGTGTGAGGCTGCCTTCAAACACAAGCGTTATTCTTACATGTGCCATAAGATGTCACCCAAACGATTTCACTGTCGGTGAATTTCGTCTAGCTAGGGCTAGCTTTCGATGCACGCCCCTCTTTCTTCCTGGCCGCATACGCGTTTTCACTTAACGGGAAAACCCCTCTCTCCATGGTGTTGAAGCGAGTCAAAAGGATTCGGGGCGAATTCTCTCAGGACCCCCATCCTCTTCTTCAGGAAAATGGGACCGTTCTTTCGGATCCCGCCTCTTTCGTAATCTTTCACGACCGCTTTCTCCGCATTCTCTAGCCCTAATACTGATCTGCCAGCATTCAATGCACGTCTTCATATCGCTGAAGCCCGCCGACTGGACTTTACTTCAAGAGGCGAAAAACTCTTCAACGACATGTTTACTCTGATTGATTTGCGTTCCGCTCTCGCTTCGTGCGCGGAAACCGCCCCTGGTCCGGACGATGTCCAGTACGCCATGCTTCGAGACCTGGGTGAGCGAGGCATGGCCTTTCTGTTAGATTTGTTCAACAGGATCTGGGTAAATGGTATCTTCCCAGAATCCTGCCGAATCGCTACTGTGCTCGCTTTTCGTAAACCAGGGAAAGATCACTCTACTTCGCCCGCTTTCCGCCCAATCCCTCCAACCTCATGCGTGTGCAAGTTGATGTAGAAATTGGTAAATGTTAGATTAGTCTTTATCATGGAGAGCAGAGGCCACCTGTCTTCCGGACAGTGCGGCTTCCGTAAGTTCCATTCTACTTCGGATGCTCCGCTCCGACTGGGAATTTTCTGTAAGGCATTCTTTCGCGGACAACACTACGCCACGGCGATACGTAATCATAGTCTCCACACGATGGGGGCAGTTAGACGCATCCCCATCTTTATTTCTGTGTTTGTGCGATATTGTCGTTTCCGAGATTGCACCAGAGCTATTCTCATAGAATACCCCCCCCCCCCCCCCCTCCCAATCCATTGCCGCCGCCAATTCGGGTTGCCCTCTGTCGTCTTCGAATTGGATACACTCGCGGGACCAGCCATCATTTGATGGAACGTTCGCCTGTACATTCCTGCGACAACTGCGTTGTCCCCCAGACGGTTCGGCACATTATTGTTGATCTTCGTGCACTTTACCGATACCTCTCGACGAGCGTGTTGGCTACCGCTTGTCCCTTGTACTCGGGACATATTCGTGCACACAGACTTGTGGACTATGTGACTTTTTGGAGGTGATTGCCTTGCTCCGTTTTATTTGACGCTCTAGTGTTGGTCGCATTCTCCCACGCCGGGACGTGCTTCCTTGTTTTTATTTGCTGCTTTTTTTATTGTGGTGTCTTTTGTTCTTTTAGTTTTTAATCTAGCCTAGCATCAGGCTATAATATGATTGCTGCGACCCCGCAAGGAGCACGACGATTTGCTTTCCTTGCCGCCGTGCTGACGCGGCTCATAGTACTGTCCATCCCCAGCTTAACCTCTTCTCCTTCTTTCTGACACCCTGTCTTCTTACCCTACTTTATCACTTTCCCTACAACTTCTCCCACAACTTTCTCTAGTCGGCTCTAATTTCATAGGGTAGACACCGACCAGGTTCTTCTCACCCAACCATCCCGGATCGGGGCTGAGGGGGGAGGGGACAACATCCCCTGAGCGATGTTTGGGAGGTTAACAACCTGCTTAACTTCCACCCCTACCTGCCTCACATACCCTTTCTCCTTCACAGTTAATAAATTTTAGGCCCAGCCTAATATGGAGCCGCCATACTGATGGGCTTCCAGTCCATGAGGCGGGAGGAGTGGCCTTAAATGGCGGCAGCTGGTTTTGGTGGCCCCGTACTCACCCCTTGCAGAGCGGGCTACTGCGTGGGGGTAATGGGCGTTTGCATCCCGTTGAAATAATAGGGTCACCATGCCCGTCTGATCCGCTCTCGGGCAGCTCCACTGTAGAAAAGGAGGTCCCTTCCCCTGTAGTTTCCCAGGGGATCCTCTAAACCCCTCTGAACGGAGAGGAGGCTTACGGGTGCAGGGGATTTCCCCTCACCCCCTTCTCTGGAGGTGCCCTAGGGCGACTCCCTCTTATCAGGACACGACCAAGAAAGCAGGCAGGAGGCCCATAATTGACCGCTCCCGGTGGAAACGGCTCCAAAAGGCCAATCCCTTTAGTTGAACAAGGGATGGCAGGGCCCATGCCCCCTAATGTCTTGCTTGCGTGCGTGACTAGTTTACAGGGGGTCTGTGTACCAGCTCCCCCTCTCTTCCGCGACGGATGACGGTTCGCAGCCCCAAGACGAGACAAAAGGTACGTCGAAGGGGATCCGTGGTGTCTTATGCGAGGATGGCCACATGGAGCCCCACCACCCTCCCTGAGGTGACCCAGCCCCACACGATAGGATCTTCCATTGGGTTGAACTCTGGCTCGGTGCTAATCACAGAACTCGACTCCGCCCCTGTGCAATCTTCTCAGAAGTCATTGGCCCCTGAGGCCTTGCAAGGAGAGGAGGAATCTCCTCGCCCAGCTAGTTCCCCTGAAACAACCAAGACCTTCTTCATTTTAGAGAAGGATCTTGCTGAGGGCTACGCGCACGGTCGTTACCGCGCCCATTCGGAATCCTTCTGCGGGTTCTACCCACCCTTGGCGCTCCCCTGGTAGAGCTGGCGACACAAGGGTTTCACACCAAGTCCGGCTAAAACCAGGGCCTCCCCCATCCCCCCAGCGTGACAGTTTAAATCAAGGTGAAACGGCCGCGCGCCTCCACAGTGTCGTTAACCTCAAAAGAGGAGGCAACACTCGTAAAATTGGTCGTGAGGTCATCTTCCGGGGTTCCTAAAGCTGCTCCCCGAAAAGAGGACAGCACTAAAAGAACTTTGAATCTTACGCTCACAATCTATGGTAGGCTGGGCGTCTCGAAGACGGTGCGCCCCCCCCCCAAGAAAAACGAGAGATCCCCGCCTATTAAGCCCCCCTCCCCCCTGCCTAATGTTAAATTAGCCTTTTTTTCTGGGCAACGGGGGCCACCTATCTTCTGCACAGTGTGGATTCCGCAAGTTCCACTCGTCCACTCCATGTCGCCTTCCTTCGTAGACTCGTAGACAGCACTACGCCACAATGTTTTTCGATCTTGAGATGGCCTATGATACCGCATGGCGATACGGTATAATCGAGACTCAAAACGATGTGGGTGAAGAGACTACTCCCAATATTTATATTTGAATGCTTGCCAGATCGTCGATTCCGCGTACGGGTGTGGGGAGCCCTCTCTGCCCCAATGGAGCAGGGAGAGAGTGTCCCATAGGGAAGTTTCCTCAGTGTCGCACTCTTTGCACTGAGCATCAACGGCCTCACTTTAGTGCTGCCGGAAGATGTTCTCGCTACGCTCTACATCAGGTGCGGGCAACCTTTTCAGAGTGAGGGCCATATGAGACTTTTGGTAGTAGGCTGCAGCCCGGAGTGACAAAAGAAATCCCCAAATTGACCATATACGAGTATATATACTAGAATACATTATACAGCGGACACTGGCCACTGGTGTCTGACAGGATCGCATAGTGAAGCACAGAGTTGCCAAACAGTATCTACCGGTGTAGCCGCACAGAATGGTATGCTCGCTCCCATATCTCAGTAAGGATTCATCGCAACGGAAAAAGTAATAAGCATTTTATGGGGGTATTGCCTCCTCTACAACGTATCTGTGTGGAAAATGCATTTTTGTCTATTTTTGTTTACTCATTTTCACTGCCAGACGTAAGATTCATTCCTCTCTCCCTCTACGAGTCTACTAAGACAGATGCTGTTTGGCGGAATTTATTTATTTGGGAGGGGTGGTTCATGGGCCGGATTACAATATTAATGCCGAAGCACGGTGGCGGGTCAGACGCTAGGCCTTGGCGGGCCGGTGGTTGCCCGCCCCTGCTCTACGTGGACGACCTTTCGATCCCTTTCGGCGCGGTCCAGATGCCAACTCTGGAGGCTTCAACTCCAACAGGCATTGAACTGCGTCTCTCGCTATGCCGAAGCGCACAGGCTTCGGATTTCCTAAGGTGGTGCCCTTCTGCCGCCATCCGCAGCTCCAGACTTGTTTCTAAGTGGTGTTTGCCTGGAAGTGGTTGACTCGCACCGTTTCCTTGGTCTTTTAGTTGAACGACGCCTCATCTGCAAGGTTCATTTTTGGATATCCTTCGCTCCGTGGCGTTTAGCGCCTTGGGTGCTGTTAGGGCTACCGCCTTACTTTTTTCTCGCTCCTTTGTTCGTTCGAATCTCTATTACGGATGCGAGTTTTATGCATCCTCATCCGAGTGTGTATTGCGGAAGGTGGACTCGATCTACTTGTCGATGCTGGTGAGATGCCACTCGCTCTGCCACCTGTATAGTGTATTATTCGGTTGTACGCGCGAGCCCGGCACCTCCCTCAGTCGACAACAGCTCTCACTGAACCCGCATCTGATCTCGATGGTGCCAATGCTGCCTAGAGACGCCAGTCATACCCTAAGCCGTTTATGGTTTGGGCTAGGAAACTTCTTCGAGAACTAGGTAGAGCTCTCGGGCTGGTGGCGCACCTGGTTGTGCCAGGACGCCACCCTGGAGGGTACCACCTTTGACTATTTGTCGCCACACCCCTGCTCCCAATCTTCTACAGAGCCGGGAGTATTGCGTTCGGCTTTTTGGGGGGCACATTCCGTGTAAAGATGGAACCGTGCCGGTGTATAAGGATGGCTCGAAGTCCTAAGAGGGGGCTGGTTTACACGGCGTATCGCCTCTGTTTGAAGTCAGCGGGGCTCTGCCAGGTGCTGAGTCTGTCTTGACGGCTGAGCTGGTTGCAATACATCACTTGGTACAAGAGATACCGCGACGTGCCCCGTTCGAAGACCAGATTGTGATTTATAGCGATTCACAAAGCGCTGTAAGTGCTCTCAGCGCATTGGAATCTCCGCATCCCCTGGTTTGCGATATCCCTGACGCTACGGTTTTTGGCGAATCGGGCGGATGTCAAGATTATCTTCTGCTGGTTCCTGGACATGTAGGAATTGCGAGGAATAAGAGCGCCAAAGAGTAGGGGAGGGCTGTGCGACCAGACCAGCTTTTCGCTGTTCCTCACACCGATTACATAGCAGGTATACGGGCGGCTTGGCAAGAAGATGGGGAGATGGTTGAGGTGAACTTAAAGTTGCGTACCATTGCGACCCGACTGTTCCCATAGACCTACCCCTCCAATGCCGCGACGTCTCCAGGCTGCTTTCTATCATCTCCGAATTGGCCACACTCGCATGACGCATCGCCATTTGATGGAGCGCTCTCCTGTGCCTTATTGCGGCGACTGCATTGTCCCCCAGACTGTTCGTCACATGCTTGTTGAATGTCCCAATCTTTGTAATTTTCCTGCAAGTTACCTGAGCGGGATTGCTACCGCTTGTTCCTTGTACTCGGAACTAGTTCGTGCACCCAGACTTGTGGACTATACGACTTTCTGGCGGACGCTCGCCTGCTCCACTTTATTTGACTGTTTGTCGATCGCATGTCCCTGCGCCTTGGAGAGGCGTTCCTGCTCCCGACGCTGGAACGCGCTTCATTCTTGTTGCTATTTTGCTTTTCTTTTCTTTCTTATTTTATTTTGCCATTGCTTAGCCTTTATCCGTTATTTACATTGGAGTTTTTTTTTATCTAGCCTAGTAGTTGGGTCTGATTTAAGTACGTCGATTTATGCCTTAGTAGGCAGTCTTCATATGAGTTCTCAAAATAATAATAAAAAAATGATTGTGGCGACTTGTGCCTTTTTTGGCGTTCGCAGATCGGTGCTGAAAAGTAGCTTCCCCCCCCCCTCCCTTCTTCCCAATCCTTTAACTGCGTGGTACTTTCTTGCTGTCAAATTCTTTGGTAACTATGCACATGTTACCTCTCCCTCTAACGGGACGAACCATGAGGTTACCGATTTTCCTTGGTATGCGGAATGTACTGATCCACACCAACTTGTTGGTTTTCTGGAGGATGTTCGCCTTGTTCATTGTATCGTCTTTTGCGATGTTTGAATGCATATCAGGGCCCATGATTTAGTTGGTCCACTACCTGATCTTATTTCCTTTTTTGTTTACCTTAGTTTTTGTCTTCATTTTCTTTATGAGTTCTTCTTTATTAAATAATCTAGACATTCGTAGTCTAGAAATTGGACATAAATTTTTATAAATTCGTAATTTCGTTCGCTATGCCCTTGCTCGCAGTCGTCAGCATATCTATTTAATTAAAAAAGAAAAGTCAACAGGGGGTTCACGGCCAGATGAATGTCAAGCCCAAACACTCTTTAAGAAAGGAGTGGCAGAAGGGGTTGAGGCAAAGGTGAAAGAGAGAAGAAAGCACAAAAAGCTTCTTGCACATCATGGTCCTTCCCGGGGAAAGGTGAACCACAATTTCCCTTTTCTCCGCGTGACTTGGTCGTACACCGCCATCTGTCCTTTAGGCCGACCCTAATATGGGTATTAATAGAACCGGCAGATGTCCGGTGTCTTCGAACCCGCCAGCTTCAAAGTTTCCTAGTCATTGGGTCACTTGACAGAAATGAATTATCCGATCGACACATGTTCTATCTCCGCATGGGGCTTTTGATTCGAATTTTTTCCTTTCCTCTCTATACGAATTTGCTCATTACAGCAGGGGTTCTCAAAGTGTTCCGTGAGGAGCCCCAAGGCCAAAACGTCGATTTCATCATCCATGCATATTAGTGTGTTCGTGTTGTTCCTGTTGAAGTGCCGCGTTAATTTTTAAATAGTTTGTTAGTGAAGTTCATAAAAATGCCTTTATTGCTTATTATAAAGTAGTTTTCGGATAGCACAGCAAGGCGAGGCTCATACAATAGCTGAAAAATTAATAAAACCTTGTGCAAATGATTTAGTTACGAGTATGATCGGCGAAAACTTTGTTCGCAACATAGAATATGTTACCTTTTCAAATAGTAAAGTTTCCAGCCTTATTAGTGACATGTTAGAATATTGTCAAAAAGAAGTAATTAAGAGAGTAAAGCAAAGTCCATCATTTTCTGTTTAAATGGAAGAATCTGCAGACGTTGCAGGCTTAGCTATATTACGTTTATTTGTTCATTACATCTATAATTTTAAGACTGAAGAGGACTTACTTCTCTGTAAGCCTCTAGAAACTCATACAAAAGGTGCAGATATATTTTTATTAGCTGAATCTTTTTTCGAGGAGCATGATATGTCATGGAAAAAGTGATAGTGTATGTACAGATGGAGCTACAGCGAAGGTGGGTAAATACTCGGAAATTGTTGGCATTCGTTGCTTTTGTCATCCGTGAAATCATGCTCTCGCAGTTAAGCGAATTCCTCCTGATTTAACTGAAGTGCTGGATGATGTGACAAAAATCGTTACCTTTATTAAAGCTATGCCACCTAATCCCAGAATTTTTAGCTTATTGTGTGAAGATATCGGAAATACTCACAAAACGTTATTGTTACATACTGAAGTTCGGTGGCCTTCAAGAGGGAACGTGTTAGCAAGATTTTACGAGTTGCATGAAGTTTACAGCCTTTTATCTGATTAGAAGCACAAATTAGTTTTAAATTAAAAGATGAAACATTTATTCAAAGATTGGCATATATTTAAGATTTTTGCCTACTTAAATGAAACAAATATTTCATTACAAGGCAACAAGGTTACATATTTCAAAGCTCAGGGGAAGATCCTTGAACACCAACGGAAAATAAATCTGTGGAAAGAATGCATTCTTGATGGAAAATATGAATGCTTTGGAAATGTATGCGAATATCTTCTTTCCAACCAGCTTGTTTTGCAAGAGAATATAAAAGCTTCCATCTCTCACCATCTAACTGTTTTAGTCGAATTAGTTGGACAATTACTTTGTTTCAGAACCCATTTCTTGATTCTCCTATCATGCAATCCTTAAAAGAAAAAGCTGATTAATATTTCAGCAAACTTTGAATTGAAAAGTAAATTTAAGAAATTGAACTAACAAAGTTTTGGATTATCTTGAGCGAAGAATTTCCAGAAATTTCGGTTTAAATTCTTAAAAGTTTTAGTGAGATTTCCAATGACCTGTGCAATAAAACATTCTCCTTGTATGCAGCGACGAAAACTAAATATGAAACCGACTAAATGCAGAAGATGACATAATCTTGCAAGTTACTTCAATTAAACCCGAATTTGAAACATTTTTAAGTACAAAACAGCAGATGTATCCCAGTCATTAAATAAATAACAATCTTAATTACTCGAGAACCTAAATTAAGTGTTAATGGTATTGTTTTTATTAATTCTTTATAAATATATTGCGGGGGCTCCGCGAACAATGTTTGACCTCCTCAATTGCTCCATAGCTGTTTGAGAACCCCTGCATTACAGTATTCGAATGCTCTCACTTGTCCCCAACATATTTCCTCTTCTTTCTCTCGCTAGGATAGATCTGACTATTGGTGAAGGTAATAATTCACACAAATTTTAACCTTGTTTATGCCTGTGTAAATTTTTTAAATTTTATTTCGTCCTCTACCTCTTCTTAAAGACCATCTCATGTGCTCAAAAATTGTGCACACGCACGCCTCCCCCATCGCGCATAAACTGTCTTTGGGTACAGGTCATTCATCTGTATAAACCAGTTTATCTTGGAGTGTTAGCTTTCGTGTTTTGACAGGCGTTGTAAATTGGCAATGACTGGGCCATAGGACCCGGCCCAAAATGTCTTACTCCCGACGGAAGGGCAGTTTTGGCCAGAAGCATAGCACAAACGTGTGCTTACGACTACACGTGTATGTATGAGTTGTGACACTTGTGTATGTGTGTTCCCGCAAACCTTTGTGATGCATAACTTGTCTAAAAAAAAAATAATAATAAGATTTTTTTTTAGCAAATGTTGCCTTATGCGCTATATACATAAACCCCAAATTTAGCGGCCGCTTATGTGGCCTTATGTCTGCTTTCAGCTTCGAGGGGTTAATTATCTGTTTTTAGAAAAGGTGCGAATGGAAATTAAGTTTAATAGTTATTTTCCTACTTTTCTCCTTGACATTTTGAAATGGGCAATTAATATGCTATTTGGTCGGAAAGTAGTACATATAGTTTTTCCATTACCCAACATATTTGTCCCATATCGTTTGAATAGAAGTGACGTCTCTCAGTCACGTCTTACCAACACCAGTCTCCCATGAAGTGGTCTACTTAATCCAGGAGTCGGCAAACCTTTTGGCCTTGCGTGCCAATTCCATAAAAAAAATTGATCTTGAGTGCCAAGCAACTATAATGTCCAATGGTCAAAAAATACGGTAAATATTGCGCTAAAAGAAATATATTAAATTTTATCATTGGAAAATATGCAATTTTAATATATATACTTTTTATTGTTATTCTGTCCTTGCCTTAAAGGAGAGGAAAAACTTTTCACGTACCAAGGATAGATGCCACGCGTGCCAGGGTTTGACGACGCCTGAAATTGAAAGGTGGTTACTTACTTGATAAATAAAGAATTGTCTCCTCAACTCTCCCCCTCCCCCCAAAAAAACTAATGGTCGTTTGAGGTAGGGAGGGTCTTATTTTTTCCGTCCAATACCCTTATCCATTTCTTGTTGCACTTATCAACCTTTTACTTCCTCTGACTACATCTTGTCCCAAGCACGTTAGGTAGTCCCTATTAAGATCCCTCGTACTGCCTACTCTATACATCTTCACTTACTCCAACCTGCAGGGGGATAGCCTGCTACCCTTGGTATCTGGGGGGGGGCTGAACGCCCTCCCATCCTGAGTGCAAATTAGGAACACTGGGTTGAATTGAACTGACGGGGTCTGGGGAAGTTGTTGGTGCGCTTCCTCCTCGCCCCCTCTCGGCATTCAATTTTTCTCTGAATATCCCCTTAACCCTCTGCCTAGGCTTAAGGACCTGACCACCTCTCTCATGCCGTGTTAGAAGAGAGGTTTTGGAACCTCTATAAGCAACGCCCTTTAACGCCCGCAGATTGCAAGAAACGAGGCCTTTGCGCGCGAATAATTGGAATATAGGTTTGCCCCAAGAACCATTTACTTTCGTGTAATGGACTGACCACCCATCTGTGGCCCTTCTCGGGTCTGTACTACTAGTGGTGGGTGAGCTTTACAGTCTTGTTGGCTGCTACGCCAACTAAAAGTTTCGGGTCTCGTCTCTTGGTCTTCTACAACAGATCTTCAGATCCCGGCCGCCTTGTCGAGGATTATTACGTTCTCCTAAGGCTATCCACCCTGTCGACCTGCCTCTGGCTGCCTGGTTGTAAGCTGTGTCTTTTGGGGAAGGACCGACTACTGGGTAACTTCCGGTCACTGCCCTAAGTTGCGAACACCATTCTTTGTAAAGTTGGAAAACTAGAGACAGGATAAGGGGTAATGTTTGGACGCGGGATATAGCCCACCTTTTTTTTTCTTTTCAGTGGCCACAAGCTTAGGAAATTGCCGTGTGCTGGCGGGCTTTTAAGTCTCCAAAAGTTCTTCTCACCATTTCGGACTACTTCCCTCTCTCAATCCCAGTCGGACCTTTGTGTTGGTGCTGACGAGGAATTATGTAAAAGATGATACCACTCTGACAGATGGAGGGGCTTTTCCTTTACCATCTTTGGACTTACCCCCCCCCCCTTGTGCTTTCTAAGGGGCCTCTACAAGACCTAGAAGAAAGGGCGAATCTCTCTACAGTTTGACCGGTTCGTAGGTTTCCCCCTTACCCCTTTTCTATAGTAACTTTCAGCCGACACTAGACTTGCGGCGGGTCCCCCTTTACTTTCTCAGGGGCTCGCCAAAAAGACGAGACAGAGGACGCAGCGCCTCGCTTCCCACGTCTCCAGTTGTGGTCGAGTGACTCACCGGAATCAGTTGGTAGTCCTCTCTTCAGGTGGAGATAGTCCCGGAGATGACCTCGCCGCAGATGGCTTGGTCTTCTAAGGATGCAAAACTAGGCTCGGTGCCAGACACGGAATCTTAATCCGCCCCTCTGCAAGGTCCTCTTCAGGCGGGAGACACCCTGAAGAATCGGATAGAGAGGAGATGAGGCTGCTCCCTGCCTTGGGGCCGCTTCCGAGAGGGGAGAGAAGCTGGATCACTCCCCGCCTTCCTCTAGGGAAAACATAGGATTCCTCTCCCTCCGCGAGGTCTCCGGTTACGAACAGGTCTGCTACCGTTTCGGCAAGCGACCCGACCAAGTCCAGCCCCGAGGCTCCCTCGGCCGGGGAGGCCCAGACCAAACGACAGTCGGAATTGCGGTGAGCGGTGCCTCGATTATGTCTGGGCCCTTTATTCAGAGATTACCTGGCCTTTTTTTAGCCCGCTAGGTTCAAACGCCTTTTAATTATTCGCTCCACTGATGGCAGCAAGCTGGCCAAAGGCCTTATGTTCGATCATAGGAGAGCTTTAGGTAGATTCTCTTTATGAGAGCCGAAGGTGACCCGTTTCTCGGAATGGTGCGCCTTCTGGCGAATGCAGCGGGCCCTTCCGTGGCGCGCATTATTAGTCCTTCAGACACTCGATGGGGTGAAAAGAGTCGTTTATGCAAGTGAACTCGTAAACTACTCCTTAGAAGACATCACCAAAGAGCTGGTTGACCAAGGAGCATTTAAGGTAGAGCGTTGGATGAGAAAGTATAGAGGGGCCTCGAGACCCACCCATACTTTCCGTCTCGTTTTATCGAGCTATGCTCCTTGAGTACCTAGGTGTGTGCCGGTTGGTATCGCTACCGCGTGAAGGCTTCCATGCCACTGCAGCTGAGGTGATACTACTGCCGCCGTTTCGATCATACGATTCGTTTCTGTAGACGTCAGAGGTCTGCGTAAGCCTTTGGGTTTTAGGCTAGGAAACTCGTTCGAGAGCTCGGTGTAGCCTCAAAGCCACCCTGGTGGCTACCACCTTTGAGTATTTGTTGCCGCGCTTCTTCTCTTAAAGCTTCCACAGCGCTGGTTGTATTTCATTCGGCCTTTTTGAAGTCATCGGGGCTCTACCAGGCGCTGCCTCTGTCTTCACGCCCGAGCTGTTTGCAATTTACCGCTCGGTACGGGAGATAATGCGTCGTGCTCGGTTCGGAGAAAGAATTGTGATCTATAGGGACTCAGAAAGCGCCTTGAGTGCTCTCGTGGCATTGGAATCTTCACACAAGCTAGTTCTCGGTATCCAGGACGCCACGGTTGCTGCGAGCGGTGTGTATTTACAAATTATCTTCTGTTGAATTCCTGGACATGTTGGAATTACCGGGAATGGGCGCGCCTATGAGGGTGCCCAAGAGTCCGCGAGGACTGGGCGACCAGACCAGCGTTTTACTCTTCCTCACAACGACTACATTGCAGGAATCAGGGCAGCCCCTCCAGGCTGCGTAGCAAAGAAGATGGGAGACGGCCGATGGGAACTTAGTTATGTGCCGCTGCGCCGCGATTGTTCACATAGACCTATCCCCCTTCCCTCAATGCCACGGCGGCTTCAGGTTGCTTTATGTCGTCTTAGAATTGGACACACTCGCGAGACGCACCGCCATTTGATGAAGCGCTCGCCTGCGCCTTATTGTGACCACTGCGTTGTCCCCCAGACTGTTCGGCACATTCTTTTTGAATGCTCCAGTCTAAGTGATCGCGCACGTTGCCTGTACCTTTATCGGGTCGGGCTTGTGTACAGACTTATTAGACTATTTGACTTTTTCGAGGACAAAACTCCTCTATTTTATTTGACTCTTTGGTGTTAGTCGCATGATCCGGAGTTTGGGAGACGCAGGCCTCTCTTCCCCGCCGGAACCTGCTTTTCTCTTTTTTTTTGTTGACTTATTTTGGTTTTGTTGTTTTTTTCTTTTATTAGTATTTTGTATAGCCTAGTATTAAACTGAAACTTAATTACGGCTACCTATGCCCTTGGTGAAAGTATCCCAATGAGCGCTATGTAATTAAAAGAAAAATCTTTAATAAAAGTAGGAATCGGACGAATCTTTAGATTGGTTTTACTTGGGGCTTTAGAAGCATCAACAGATTCAGCCAACGACACCCCCTTTTTCCTTGTTAGATCCCGAGTTTTGACTTTTGAATGTTGATATTCACTGGGGTGAAGTAGAACATTCGTTAGAAGGGGAATTGGGATTTGAAATTTAGGAGCTCCACGGAAATTTAAAATGGCTGTATTAACAAATCGTAAGGGGAAGGAGGTGCTCTTCCGAAGAAGTTACGCATTGAATTACCTTTAAAGGGAAAACTTTTGTCAGCAAATAGTGTCGTTTGATGGTTTTGAGAAATGACTGTCAAACGGCGGGGAACGCCTGAAAATCTGAACAGTGCTTGGGAGAGTATTTTACAGGCAGTTCAGTGGGATCCGATTTTGAGGCGCCAACGGAATTGGTTGAGTTAGGCGAAGTGAATGTTTGATTCCTCGAAAGATCATTTAATTTAACTTTGACTGATGTCGTAGTCAATTTGAGACGATTTTTTCTTGAAGCAGTCGTTCAGTTTTTCCATTTTCAATTAAATTTAAATCTTTGTATTTTTTAGTTTAAATTTTCGGCAGAAACCAGAAGTGTTTTTACCCAATCAACTTAATTACGCAATTTAATTCTTTTTTTAATTAGGACTTTTAAGGAAATTTGTAACGGAATGTTCGAAAAGACTAAATTTTCTTACTCCATTTTGTATATAAAAAGATAATTAGAAAAGGAGATAAAAAACGTTTTGAAACAAGTATTTTAAGAAATAAATAGTTGAAGAGGGCGTAAAAAATAAAGATGGAATTTCCAGGTAAATTATTTTCTCGCAATGACCACAATTTTCAGAGTTTAAACAAGCCCGCAAACCTTATTCCTTTTGACTTTAGGAAAGGGAAGAATTGAAAACAGGAACAAGTTTTAGGATGACCGCATTGAGTGACCGAAAAAAGAAGCTTTTTTTTATTTTAGGAACCTAACGGGCGAGTGCCCACTTGGGCATAAGTCGCCGCAATCACGACGGCCTAGCACTAGGCTACTTTAAAATAAGAATATGAAAAAAACAACAACAATAAAAAGGGAAAATGGTAACAATTAGGAAGCAAGCTCCAGCGTCGGGAGGGGGGGGGGAGAGGTCCGCCTCCCCCGGCGCAGGAGCGTGCGCCCTACAACGATAACAAAAAACAAAACCTAGTTAAATAAAGGGGAGGAAGCCGGCCTCCTCCCAAAAGTCTACAAGTCCTCCAGTCAATGTGCACGAACTCGTCCCGAGTACAAGGGAGAGGCGGTAGCGACCCCGCCCATCCCGGTACCGGGACAGGTAACGTGCGCAGAGATCGCCCAGACTGGGACATTCAACAAGAATGGGCCGAACAGTCTGGGGGACAACGCAGTCTTCACAGTAGGGCGCTGGCGAGCGCTCCATCAAATGGCGGTGCGTCCCGCGAGTGTGCCCAATTCGGAGACGACAGAAAGCAACCTGAAACCTTCGCGGCATTGGGGAGTAGGTTCATGAGAACAGTCGTGGCGCAATGGCACACAACTTTGTTCCCTTCGACTGTCTCCCATCATCTTTGCCAAGCAAGGGCCAGGAAACTCCTTCGAGAGGTAGATATAGCTCTCGGGCCGGTGGCGCCCCTGGTTCTGCCCAGGACGCCACCCTGGAGGGTACCACATTTGGCTATTTGTCGCCACGCCTCTACTTCCAAAGCTTGTACGGCGCCGGGAGTATTGCGTTCGACCTTTTTGGAGCACACATCGTGTCACGCTGGTACCGTGCCAGTGTATACGGATGGCTCCAAGTCCCAAGAGGGGGTCGGCTTCCACGCCGTATCCCCTCTGTTTGAAGTCAGCGGGGCTCTACCAGGCGCTGCGTCTGTCTTCACGGCCGAGCTGGTGGCAATACACCACTCGGTACGGGAGATTACGCGACGTGCCCGGTTCGGAGACCGGATTGTGATCTATAGCGACTCACAAAGCGCCCTGAGTGCTCTCGGGGCATTGGAATCTCCGCATCCCCTGGTTCGCGATATCCGTGACGCCACGGTTTTGGCGAGCCGGGCAGATGTCGAGATTATCTTCTGCTGGGTTCCTGGACATGTAGGAATTGCGGGGAATGAGCGCGCCGATGAGGGCGCCAAAGAGTCCGCGAGGACTCTGCGACCGGACCAGCGTTTCGCTCTTCCTCACACCGACTACATGGCAGGAATACGGGCAGCTCTTCGGACTGCTTGGCAAAGAAGATGGGAGACGGTCGAAGGGAACTTAAAGTTGCGTGCCATTGCGCCGCGACTGTTCCCATGGACCTATCCCCCAATGCCGCGGCGGCTTCAGGTTGCTTTCTGTCGTCTCCGAATCGGACACACTCGTGTGACGCATCGCTATCTGATGGAGCGCTCGCCTGCGCCCTATTGCAACGACTGCGTCGTCCCCCAGACTGTTCGGCACATTCTTGTCGAATGTCCCAGTCTGGGTGATCTTCGCGCACGACACCTGTCCCGGTACCGGGATGGGCGGGGTCGCTACCGCCTGTCCCTTGTTCTCGGGATGAGTGCGTGTACTTTGACTGGTGGACTTATTGACTTTTTGGGGGAGGCCGGCCTTCTCCCTTTTATTTAACGCGATTTAATTGTTGTTGTTGTTTTTGTAATTGTTTTGTTATTGCTTTGTTATTGTTATTGTTATTCCTTTTTATTGTTTTCTGTTTAATTTTTTAAAGTAGCCTAAATTAGGCTGTTTGTTTACGGCAACTTATGCCTTAGTCGGCAGTCGCCAGATAGCCCCTTAATTAAAAAAAAAAAAAAAAAAATCTTTGCCAAGCAGCCCGAAGAGCTGCCCGTATTCCTGTCATGTAGTCGGTGTGAGGAAGAGCGAACCGCTGGTCCGGTCGCAGAGTCCTCGCGGACTCTTTGGCGCGCTCATTCCCTGCAATTCCTACATGTCCTGGAACCCAGCAGAAGATAATCTCGACATCTGCCTGGCTTGCCAAAACAGTCTCGTCACGGATATCGCGAACCAGGAGATGCGGAGATTCCAATGCCCCGAGAACACTTAAGGCGCTTTGTGAGTCGCTATAGATCACAATCCGGTCTCCGAACCGGGCACATCAGGTAATCTCCCGTACCGAGTGGTGTATTGCCACCAGCTCGGCTGTGAAGACAAAGGCAACGCCTTGCAGAGCCCCGCTGACTTAAAACATGGGGGATACGGCGTGGAAGCCGACCCCCTCTTCGGACTCGGAGCCATCCGTATACACTGGCACGGTTCCAGCGTGACACGATGTGTGCTCCAAAAAGGTCGAACGCAATACTCCCGGCGCTGTACAAGCTTTGGGAGCAGAGGCGTGGCGCCAAATTGCCAAATGTGGTACCCTCCAGGGTGGTGTCCTGGGCAGAACCAGGTGCGCCACCGGCCCGAGAGCTATACCTAGCTCTCGAAGGAGTTTCCTGGCCCTAAACCCAAAGAGCTTAGGGTATGACTGGCGTCTCTCGGCGGCATAGGCACCGTCGAAATCAGCTGCGCATGCAGTGGGAGCTGTTGGCGACTGAGGGAGGCGCCGGGCTCGCGCGTACAGGCGAATGATGCAATGTACACCGCGTAGAGCGAGTGGCATCTCCCCAGCATCAACTAGTAGGCTCTCAATGGGGGAAGTGCAGAAGCTACCTGACGCCAGGCGAAGGCCGGTGTGGTGGATCGAGTCCACCTTCCGTAATACACGCTCGGCTGCAGATGCATAAAACTCGCATCCATAGTCGAGCTTCGAACGAACAAAGGATCGATAAAAAAGTAGGGTAGTAGCCCTATCAGCGCCCCAAGCGTGAAAAAGGAAGCAACGAGTGAATCACTGGAGATGGTTCTGCAAAATCAATCTGACTACAATTATTTTTTCCAATTCGTTAGCATCTACTTTCCCTAATGTAAGGTGGGCGTTATTTTAGTGGTTAATGTAGGGCTTTTGGGTAAGTAACAAACTCGGATTGATAGTTTTGGAAGATTTAAATGCCTTCACAGAGAGAGAGAGAGAGAGACTTTGAAACTAGTTATCCCAAATTCTATCGTTGACCAAATCCCCCAGAAAACTTCGTGTATTTTAGCCTTTCCAGAAAATAAAACCTACCAACGCCCTTCTTTGTCACAAGTAACTTTTGGGGAGATGTAAGGACGGTTTATTGTCACAATGTATAGAGATGTTCATAGAACTATAAAGGCCAACCGATCACCCAAAGTATTGCTTGCTTTAATGTTTCCGAATTTTGTTCTAACTTATAAGGCGTTGCTTTTGCTTCTTTTTTTTCAGGAGTGTCCCTCAAAAAGAAACAAATGTGGACCTTGGAGCCGGCAGAAAAGGACTTGATTTGCTTCAAGTCGCACCTTGAGAAATACATTTCTGTAGATCAGGTGAGCTATTTCTTTCACATTTCAACCCCTCGAAATCCTCGGGCTTTTTATAAATTCCTCCCTTTCCCTCCGAGGCCATCAATGGGATAGGATAGTCTTTCCTCGCATCCCCATTGAAGTAAATTCGCGCAATGGATGAATTCCCTTTCCTATCAAACGGCGTTTGAAAGGCCTTTGTCGTGATCTGCATCAGTGATTCCCAACTTGCACCATATGGCCCCAATCGGGTCCGTGCCAGATTTTCACTGTGCCACGGGTAACATAAGGGTCTTTCATATAAAAGAAAGGATAGTGGAGTTGATTTGAGGGCTTCTTTTTAATATAGCCTGAAAGTGGGGCCTTGGAAAGTTAGGAGTCTGAAGAAAAAAAAAGTCAATCCTTGATTTTAATCCTCCTGTCGCTATAGTTCGTATTTTCCTATAAAGGGTTTCAATCTCCTACGCCTTTTGTTCTTTGCATGGACATCCTTCCGGAGTATTATGCATAATACCTTCTTCTCCCGAGACCAATATTCAATTTGGGGGTTTGCAATGGCAGTCTTTCTGCCTTAGATAAATAGAAAGGGACTAGTGGAAAACGCTTATCATCTGACCTCCCTTTTCTTCCGCCTTTTTAGGCTATCATTTTCATCCTTGCTACTTTTTTTTCCGATTTCTGCGATACAAATTTGGCCTCTTTGGGAGTTGGAGAATCGCAATCCCGTGTTTCGACCTGTCGCAAATGGCATCCAGCCCCGAATAGGGGTTGTTTCTCAATCCTGGAGTTGATGCGTACAGACCCTTGTGTAAGCGGTTGGGGTGGCGGTGATGGTTCTATATCACCAATTTGCCCTCTATTTCTCATTGGAGAACTCTAGCTTACCGTGGGATCCGAGACAATCCGGTGACTAACCACAGCCGATGTGGCTTAACTGTCTCGACAGAATTGCGGTGTTTCTCTTCCTTGGCGTTGTAGCCCCTACGGCACCCCTTCTCTTCCCATTTGTATTAATCTCACCCCGCCGATTGCTCTGGTGGTGGGGTGGGTTCGTGTGCGTTATAATGCAAAAAAAAATAATAAATCCACCATTCATGAGCATCTAATTATCTATATTGTTCTCCTCACAATTGAAGCAATCCCGATTGTGGAGTCCGCGTAGGCGCAGACCACAAACTAAAAATATCCTTGCCGAAATTTGAGCCCACCCCATCTTTTCCTTGATGTCTCCTCCCCATAATGTGTTGGTGGGACATTTTAATGAGGCCATTAGTAATTTTAGGCGACTTTATTTCTCGCAGTTGTCAGCATACAAGGATTTCCTCTTCTTTTCCGTTATCAGGACTTTTTTTTTAATGTAAAGCGAAAACTAAGGAGGACATCTTCCCCTGAAAGTTTGCAAGGCGAGATCTATCAGAAAGTGAACTCTGTCGAAGAGAGAGAGAGGAAGATGGGCATTGGGGTAATCTTCCAGATACCAGTTGAAGAATGATATCCTTGTGGGCAGGAGGGGGGGGGGGAAAGGTCTCAAGGCAGTTTTGGTTTCCTTAATTTCGGTATTCAAAGGTAATTAATTCCGTGGCGTTGCTGTAGTGGGACATCTCAATTTTCTACATACATTTAGAACCCACGTACGGTCCCCGCGCCTCCCTTTTTGTGTGTCCCGGCATTTGTTTATTTTAACTTTCCAATATTTTTAGTCGCCAGCGACTCTACATCTCACTATGTCGGTCGGTCCTCGTTTTGCTTATTTTCTGTAATAACATCATAACTATTCGGCCGATTCTAACGAAAATTAATTACCTTATGTTGCTTTACATTCTCTTTCGAATGTTATAATTGCCAAAGTCCTCCCAAGGTTAGCCCGGGAATTAATTGTTTTGACAATAACATAACTATTAGGCCGATTCTAACGAAATTTGAAAACTTTGTTTATTTACATTCTCTTTCGAATGATATAATTGCCAAAGCCCTCCCAAAGTTAGCCAGGGACTTTTTTTGGTCATAGTCATAACATCATAACTATTTGGCCGATACTCTGCTAGACTAGACTAGGCTATAATATACTATACTCTGCTAGGCAAGCTTAGAATAGGCTATACTCTGCTAGGCAAGCCTAGAATAGGCTATACTCTGCTAGGCAAGCCTAGAATAGGCTATACTCTGCTAAGATATAATGTACAAGGGTAAGATATACTATGCTAATTTAAGCTATAAAATGCTATGCTAGTATAGCATATAGTATGTTAGGATAGACACTATTAAGCTATGCTTGCCTATTGTATAATAGGATAGTATAGGCTATACTTGTCTAGGATAGTTAATGCTAGGCTAGGCTGAGCTATGTTAAGCTATACTAGGGTATTGTAAAGGGTAGGCCCTCGGATTCCCATGTTTTTCTTTTCTCATCATAGTTTATGGTGTTTACGCAGGTCGACCCGTTTCGAGGCTACCATTGTTGGCCTAAACTTCTGCAACCTACCAGTCTAATTTGCATAGGGCAAGCGACTCATCCCCCGTCCTTGTGCCCCACTTTCCTTTTTTCCCTTCGGAGTGAAGGATATAAATGGGGCCGTGAGCCCTTTTAAGTTATTTTGTTGTGAGGATTCTGCCTGATTGCTCCGCTAAATCGTTGTCCGTCACGTACCTTGACGTCATTAATTTTTTGGAGACCCATACTGGATTCTTTCATGCAGCGAGGATTTTCTGCCATTGATTCCTGCCAGCATTATCGCTGCCCCTCTGTCGGCTGCATCCAATTGTGCTCTTCCAGTTACGTTTGCAAGTGTTTTCCTTGGGAAGCCGTTCACACTGGGCACGTGAAAGTTCTTTCCCAGTCACCTCGCCATCTTATCTTTGGGGAATTCTGTCATCTCGAATTCCTTCTCTCGGATCGTTGGGCCTTCGAATCATCGTTCCCCGTGGTCCCGACGCCTTTCGCCACGATATCGTCCTCTGTGGGGTTCTTCTTGCCGACGATCGCCATCGCATTCACCCCTGTCGACTTGGGTCGAATTCCCTCATCGTCGCCGAGCCTCTTTCTCTTTGGTTCCCGACGTGGTTTATTGCTTCACTGCTCTGGTATCAGGTATTTTGGAATATTTCTTTCTTCTTACGTCCCCTTTAAATTAATTAAGTGTTATTCACGTATCTTTGGGCCTTCGGGTAAAGGACGTAAGAGGGGGAGGTTATTCCGGGAATGCCTGTCACTAGAGTAGCGAAGCCTATTTTCATCTTCCACGGCGCGCGTCGTTTCGGCTTTAAACAATTTATGCATAAAACCCATTTTTGTATGTGCGAATATCTCTTTGGTTAAAACGACTTGTGGTCGTTCGATCGTGTTAAGCATTTGTGACTTTTATTATTGTTTGATGACCCCCGTACAATTTGTTAACAGTTAATTTGTTTCATTTTAATTTTGTTGTAAATAATACTGTAAATACTTTTTGTGTGTATATTTATTTAACCCCTTGCGGATACCTCGTAATTTAGCACCGTCCTGATTAATTCTGGTGAATTTCTGTTAGGCCTTTAGATCCCTGGTCTTCTATCGGTTTTTTTATTAGTGTAGCCTAATTGTTAGTTTTATTTCGGCTGCTATATCCTTGGTGTGAGTCGTCAGATGGGCGCCTTAGAGATTTTTTAAAATCTTCTGTTATGCCACTTATAATATATGCCTCCATAGTTTTTCACTTCCCCCAACCACTTTAATAATCTGTTTCAAAACGTATTGCTGAAATGCTCCGGCGGTTCGCCTCTTTTTCTTTAAAATAAAGGCCTATCATTGCCCAGGGTCATGTATTCCTCCTGGAACGCTTATGCTCAATAGTGAAGCAGCTATTTTTTTTTTCTTTAAGATAGTAGAGGCCTTTTTCTTAATGGTCTATCCATTCAAGCCTCGTTACTAGTTGACAGATTTGTTTTTCGATTATTTTGTCGTTAGTCTCAAGGGGTATTCTGGACGCCGATAATTGTGAGCCTGACCTTATTTTTACCAATGTGTGACCCCGTAAGGGGCGCGAGGATTTCCTATCCTGGCCGCCTGCTGACGGGACTCAGCGCCCTGTCCGGCCCCAGCGCCCTGTCCGGCCCCAGCGCCCCGTCCGGCCCCAGCTTAGCCTCTTCTCCTTCTTTCAGACAGCCTGTATTTCTCCCCTACTTACTCACTTTCCCTACAACCTCTCCCACATCTTTCTTTGGTCGGCCTCTATTTTCACAGGGTAGATGCCGACCTTCTTCTCAGCCAACTATCTCGGTTTGGGGCTGAGGGGAGAGGACAATGTTCCCTAACCTGTGAGCTCCGGTTTGGGATGATGGTTTTTTGAAAAACCTATGATGGTTTTTTGAAAAACCTGTTCCATCCCCACCCATACCTTCCTCACATCCCTTTTCCTTCTCTCTTCACACTCTTATCAATTTTACGCCGTGTCCAAGGTGGAGCCGCCATGCTGAAGGACTGCCAGGCCACCAGGCGGGAGGGGTGGTCTTAAATTGCAGCACCTGGCTCTGCCAGGCCTCTACACACCCCTTGCAGGGTGGTCTACTGCGAGGGGGTAATGAGCGTTTGCTTCCCGTTAGAAAAAGAGGGTCACCATGCCCAATGATGTTAAAATAAAAAATCTCCCCTCAACTTCCCCTTTTGCATCGTCGGAGCCACCTTCGGGCAGTTCCACGGAAAAAAATGGAGGTCCCTAACCCTTGTGCTCTCGCAAGGGACCCTCCAAATTTCTGTAACCAGAGAGGAGGCTTACTCCACTCCTTCACCTACGGGTGTAGGGGACTCCCCCTCACCCCCTTCTCTGGAGGTGCTTTCGGGCACCTCCCTCCTCCCAGCGGCAGTCCCCCCTTTACTTTCTAAGGGGACTATCAAGAAAGCCAGCAGGCAGCCCATAGCCGACCGCTCCCCATTGAAGCGGCTCGGTAGGGCAAACCCCCCTTAAGGGGAAGAGGAAAGCCAGGCCCCTTCGGTTGCTTCCCTCAAAAGACCTGCTGGCAAAAATATTGAACCTTGCCGGGGTCAAGGCCTGTGCCTCCCCAGACTTGACTTGTGACAGCGCTGCCACTGGGACCTGTGATGTCCTGTGGGATCAACTGGACGCACCCCCGAGATAGACATGGTCATTGAGGCAACCAAGCCTCAGACGGTAGGGCCTTCCATGGGAGCGAATACGAGCTCGGCGCCAAGCACCGAACTCGAGTCCGCCCCTATCCAAGGTCATCCTCAAACGGCTAGGGTTTCCGAGGCAGTACAAGGAGGGGAGGGATCTCCTCCGACCGGTTCCCATGGTGGTCGGCCGAGTGTGAGACGGCCCTCAAACAAAAGCGTTATGCCTACATGCACTCTAAGCGCTGCCCGAACGATTTCACTGTCGCTGAATTTCGTTGGACTACGGCTAGGTTCCGGTATATTTCGAAGCACGCCCGCCGTTCTTCTTGGCGGGCATACGTGTCTTCACTTAACGGGAAAACCCCTCTAGCAGAGGTGTGGAAGCGAGTCAAAAGGATTCCGGGCAAGTTCTCGCAGGATTCCCCTCCCGTTCTCCACGAGAATGGGAGCGCAATCTCGGACCTCGCGACCACTTTCTCCGCATTTTCTAGCCGGGATGCTGCTCTGCCAGCATTCAATGCACGTCGTGATGTCGCGGAAGGCCGCCGACTGGACTTAACCACCAGAGGCGGAGAACCCTTCAACGACACGTTTACTGTGAGTGAATTACGTTCCGCTCTTGCTTCGTGTTAGGACACCGTCCATGGTCCGGACGATATCCCGTACGCCATGGTTTGACACTTGGGTGAGCGAGGCATGGTTTTTCTCTTAGATTTGTTCAACAAGATCTGGGTGGAGGGTCTCCTCCCAGATTCCTGGTGAATTGCTACTGTGCTCGCCTTTCGCAAATCGGGGAGAAAGATCTCTATTCCGGCAAGTTTCCGCCTAATCTCTCTAACCTCTTGCGTGTGCAAGTTGATGGAGAAATTGATAAATGTTAGATTAGCCTATTTCCTGGACAGCGGAGGTCATCTGTCTTATGCACAGTGCGGCTTCCGTAAGTTCCACTCCACGTCGGATGCTCTACTCTGACTGGAAAATGCCGTCTGCGAGGCCTTCCTTCGTAGACAGCACTACGCTACCGTGTTTTTCGATCTGGAGAAGGCCTATGATATCGCATGGCGATACGGTATCATGGAGACTCTCCACATGATGGGGGCGAGGGAAAGCCTCCCAATCTTTATATCTGAATTTATGCGAGATCATCGATTCCGCGTACGGGTGGGGGGAGACCTCTCCGGCCTACTGGAGCAGGAAGAGGGTATCCCGCAGGGAAGTGTCCTCAGTGTCACACTCTTTGCCCTGAGCATCAACAGCATCAACTCGGTGCTGCCGAAAGATGTTCTCGCTACGCTCCCAGATTGTGATCTATAGCGACTCACAAAGCGCCCTGAGTGCTCTCGGGGCATTGGAATCTCCGCATCCCCTGGTTCGCGATATCCGTGACGCCACGGTTTTGGCGAGCCGGGCAGATGTCGAGATTATCTTCTGCTGGGTTGCTGGACATGTAGGAATTGCGGGGAATGAGCGCGCCAAAGAGTCCGCGAGGACTCTGCGACCGGACCAGCGTTTCGCTCTTCCTCACACCGACTACATTGCAGGAATACGGGCAGCTCTCCGGACTGCTTGGCAAAGAAGATGGGAGACGGTCGAAGGGAACTTAAAGTTGCGTGCCATTGCGCCGCGACTGTTCCCATGGTCCTATCCCCCAATGCTGCGGCGGCTTCAGGTTGCTTTCTGTCGTCTCCAAATCGGACACACTCGTGTGACGCATCGCTATTTGATGGAGCGCTCGCCTCCGCCCTATTGCAACGACTGCGTCGTCCCCCAGACTGTTCGGCACATTCTTTTCGAATGTCCCCGTCTGGGTGATCTTCGCGCACGATACCTGTCCCGGTACCGGGATGGGCGGGGTCGCTACCGCTTGTGCCTTGTACTCGGGACAGATTCGTGCACATTGACTTGTTGACTTTGGGGGGGAGGCCGGGCTTCTCCCCTCTATTTAAGGTTCTTTTTTTGTTATTCTTTTGTTTGTAGGTTGCACTCTCCTGCACCGGGGTGAGGGGGACCTCCCCCCGCTGCCGGAGATTGCTTCCTGATTGTTAAGTTTTTCCAATTTATATCATTAAGTTTTCATATTTTTACTTTAAAGTAGCCTAGTTTTAGGCTGTCGTGTTTTGGGCGACTTATGCCCAAGTGGGTAGTTGCCAGATGGGCTCTATAAAATTAAAAAAAAATTTAAAAAAATCTGGCTACGCTCTACGGGGACGACATTTCGATCTCGTTTGGTGCGGCCCAGATGCCAACTCTGGATCGTCGACGCCAACAAGCATTGAACCGCGTTTCTCGCTATGCCGAAGCGCACAGGTTTCGATTTTCCTTGGCCAAGACTATTTGGTGCACTTCTGCCGAAATTCCACGGCTCTACCCTGACCCGGACTTGTTTCTTAATTGGTTATGCCTGGAAGTGGTTGAATCGTACCGTTTTCTTGGGCTTGTATTTGACCGACGCCTCACCTGGGATGCTCATATTCGCAGCCTTAGGGTCTCTTGTACAGGAGTCATGGATATTCTCCGTTCCGTGACGTTCAGCGCTTGGAGCGCTGATAGGGCTACTGTCCTACTTTTTATCGATCCTTGGTTCGTTTGAAGCTCGACTACGAATACGAGTTTTATGCATCCGCAGCCGAGCGTTTATTGCGGGAGGTGGATTCGATCCACCACACTGGCCTTCGCCTTGCGACTGGTGCCTTCCGCACTTCCCCCAATGAGAGCCTGTTGGTCGATGCTAGGGAGATGCCACTCGCTCTGCGCTGCGTGCAGTGCATCACTCGCCTGTACGCGCGAGCCCGGCGCCTCCCTCAGTCGCCAACAGCTCTCACTGCATCCGTAGCTGATTTCGACGGTGCCTATGCCGCCGAGAGACGCCAGTCATACCCTAAGCCCTTTGGGTTTAGGGCCAGGAAACTCCTTTGAGAGCTAGGTATAGCTCTCGGGCCGGTGGCGCACCTGGTTCTGGCCAGGACGCCACCCTTGAGGGTATCACATTTGGCTATTTGTCGCCACGCCTCTGCTCCCAAACTTTGTACAGCGCCGGGAGTATTGCGTTCGACCTTTTTGGAGCACATCTCGTGTCACGCTGGAACCGTGCCACTGTATACGGATGGCTCCAAGTCCGAAGAGAGGGTCGGTTTCCACGCCGTTTTCCCTCTGTTTGAAATCAGCGGGGCTCTGCCAGGCTCTGCGTCTGTCTTCATGGTCGAGTTGGTGGCAATACACCACTCTTTACGGGAGATTACCTGACGTGCCCGGTTCGGAGACCGGATTGTGATCTATAGCGACTCACAAAGCGCCCTGAGTGCTCTCGGAGCATTGGAATCTCTGCATCCCTTGGTTCGCGATATCCGTGAAACCACGGTTTTGGCGAGCCGGCCGCATGTCAAGATTATATTTTGATTGCTGGGTTCCTGGACATGTAGGAATTGCGGGGAATGAGCGCGCCAATGAGTCCACGAGGACTCTGCGACCGGACCAGCGTTTCGCTCTTCCTCACACTTACTACATGGCAGGAATACGGGCAGCTCTTCGGTCTGCTTGGCAAAGAAGATGGGAGACGGTTGAAGGCAACTTAAAGTTGCGTGCTATTGCGCCGCGACTGTTCCCATGGACCTACCCCCCAATGCCGCGAAGGCGGCTTCATGTCGCTTTCTATCCTCTCCGAATTGGACACAATCGCGGGACGCACCGCCATTCAATGGAGCGCTCGCCAGCGCCCTACTGTGAAGACTGCATTATCCCCCAGACTGTTCGGTACATCCTTGTTGAATGTCCTAGTCTTCACTATCTTCGCGCAGGTTACCTGTCCCGGTACCAGGATGGGCGGGGTCGCTACCGCCTGTCCCTTGTACTCGGGACGAGTGCGTCCACATTGACTGGTGGATTTGTAGACTTTTGGGGGGGGGGAGCCTTCTCCCTTTTATTTAACTAGTTTTTTTTTCTTTATAGTTCGCACGTTCGTGCGCCGGGGGGACCTCCCTTGGACGCAGGAACTTGCCTCCTGCTCATTGTTTTTTCCTTTTTTTTATTTTTAGTGTTGGGTTTTTTTGTGTGTTTTTGAATCTTATTTTAAAGTAGCCTAGTGCTAGGCAATTTTTAATAGTCGACTAATGCCCAACTAGGCAGTCGCCAGATGAACTCTTAAAAAAAAATTACCAATATGTAAATGCCCCTTTTTGTTAACCCTTTGGTATGGCGGGTTATACTACTATAACATTCTTTGACATCTTGAATATTTCCACTACTTTCCATCCATTCTTTTCTTGTTTGATTTCTCTTCTTTTCTCTCGAGTAAACGATATTATTCTTTTGTGTGATTACACCATCTTCCTGTCCATTGTGAATATTTAATATTTCCTCGATTGTGGGAACCGGTCAAATTCAAGTTTCCTTGAATTTAATGGAATTTTGGTCTGTTCGACAGTACGGGAACGTGACGTGCGAGCAGGAAGATCGTGACATGTCGTGTATGTTCGAAGTGTCTGTCACGGATGACGAGCACGGCCGCTGGGCGTTACGGAACATAACTAGAGGCTACTATCTGGGCGCCGCTGGGGACAAGTTGATTTGCAGCGCCAAAGTGCCCACTGAAGCTGAACTTTGGACTGTCCACCTCGCCGCTCGCCCGCAGGTAAGGTCTTGGTTCACTGAGTTTGTTGGAGGAGAGTGGTCACTTATTTCAAGATGGGAGATACCCTTAAATAAACTAGTTTTTTAATTAGGGTTTTGGACGATCTTTTTCATTGCCTACAAAGGGGTTGAAGTTGCTACACCCCATTCTCTTTCTAAAAGCATGTTCCTGGAGGTTTATAATATCCCTCACTGCCTTATCATTAAAGGTTGGCGCAGTTGTGTATTGAAGTATTAATCATGCTTAATCCCCTTTTCGATTTTCTTATTTTCTATTTACCAACATAATGCTCATCTTCAAGTAGAGTAAACCTGCCTCTGACCCCACATGATACTACCCTATTTTTCTACGTTTTCCCCCATCCAAAATCGTGTAATGTCTAGTCCTAAACAAAACCAATTCACACATGCAACTAGTTGCTTCTCAACTAGTTCCGCCTAATGCACTCAACAAACAGTGTACTCGCCAGGATAACCCAGCTCGTAAAAGAAGGCTTCAACCAATCAACACCACAATGCAGGCCAGTAATGGTAGCAAAAAACAGGCAAAACCTTCGCGACACGCTACCTAGATACATCAACATAATACTAAACGCCACACTCTATTCCCACTACATAAATGGTTTGCCACCTTCCTCTCAGGTCGATAAGCATAAGAAATACACTAGGGCAACCTATCAGGAGCACATCACACACCCAGTGTAGTCCCGCAAGGTTCCGTACACTCCCCCACACTTTTCCATCTTTTCTTCTATGATATCGCTCCCTGGGATTCTAACATAATCTCTCCGGCTGTGACCTTAACCACCATCCTCACCACAAACGAGTGACAAACACACCATATCATTCTAGCAAACACCCGCCCCCTTAAATGTATTATGTATCGCACTGGATACAGGACTAAATTTCAGAATGCACCACATGACAAAACTAACACTCCACACACACACTCCGAACACTCACAGTAACCACATTCGTCCAGAGCTCTCGCTAGCCGAGTAGATACGGCGTTGGTCTTCCAACGTCGTGGTACGGGGTTCGATTCCGGCAACAGCGGACACAAACGTCAGTGCACGTAGAGATCGGGCTACCGATTGGTGGACGCGCTGTGCTCACCTTGTTTTCGGGTGTGTAGATCTTACACCTCTCACCTCACTCATAGCCAATCACAACACTGCTTTCTTTTCCCTCCCATCTTCGCAGCACAACACACACACACACACACACACACTTTCTCTCTCTGTTCCAAGGAATCCTGCCTATGGGTATCTATATCCAAATACCTGAGGCGGAACAGATCCCTGCGCCCCGGGGCGACGAAGGTTCCACCTGAACGCTGTTTGGTCACAAAAGAATGATAGTTCCTGGCGCCTCTCCCCAAAGAGGACCGGCCCCTAGTGCCCTCGGGCTCACCAGCGATTGTCATACTGACCTTTATGTCCATTTCATTATCCGGTCGGGGATCCTCCTGGATAAAAGAAGGTTGGCGAACCGAAACGAAACCACATTCGTTCAATCCAAGGAATCTCTCACCCACACTTAGAAGCAGTGTATCCGCCTTTCACTCTTTTCTCTCTAATGCCTAGGTACCCAATTTCCCATACGCTCACTAACGAAGTGCTCCGCTTCGCCACAGGATGCACCTGCAGCACGTCAAATTAACCATCTTCACAAACAGCCGTCGTGTCCATACAACACCATCACGAACTCCGCGGAACGCAATTTCTTCATAATACGCGAAACCACCCATGCCTTTACAATCGAGACTAATACCAGCCCCCAGGAAGCATACACAAAACTTCGAGAACATACTACACTGAGTTACTCCAAACCCCAACCCTTATCCAGGCCACCTTAGCCTACAAAACAATCCACTTACACGTAACCCACGTAGGCGTCCAATCTGTCTTAAACCACCACCTTAGCGTCAACCTATAACAAACATCTTTCCCACGTCACAAAAGAATCTCCCTTCCAAGACTCGGATCATATTATAAAATTACCCTCTTTGTAGACCTTTAATATTTCGAGAGCCCTGCCCTCGTAGTCGGCCGCCAAGTTTGGCTCGTGAAAATTAATTTTTAAAAATCTACGTCTCCCGTGCGGTTAACCACACACACTTCAACACATTCACAACATGCCCCATGCAAGTACAAGTGAAACAGACTAATATACGAACCTTCGTCGAGGGCTTCTAGAATATCTACCTTTTCAGTCATCCGCCCACCCCCATCATTTTTTTATCTATTTATGAAACTGCCTTTATCGGTTTCACCTGTTTTCTTTCTTTGCTTCTCTCTTTCACGGGGTCGGTGTACTCTCGGGGCAATCAGGGACAATCCATTTTCTCCGTTCTTCGCCGAGTCTTCAAATATTAGTACAATACTAATGGTTTCTTTGTTGCGTTCGTCGTCGTGTTTTTCTTGGTTGAGTGGTCTTCGTTTCTTCTAAAAAGTGGGGGGTTTTTGTGGGCGCTTAGAGCCGTCCCAATGTACCGGTGTTAAAAAGTACTTGTTCGTACCTTTAAGCTCCTTAACTTCTCTTCGCCAGGTCAACCTACGGTCTCTGGGTCGAAAGCGGTATGCTCACCTGTCTGAATCCGGGGATGAGATCCAGGTGGATGCGAACGTTCCCTGGGGCGAGGACACGCTCTTCACTCTAGAGTTCCGCGAGGACAAATACGCGATTCACTCCAGCAACAACTTGTATCTCGCTCGCGACGGGAGGCTCGTTGAGAAGTGCTCCAGAGATAACTTGTTTTGTCTCGAGTACCACCACGGCTCTCTGGCTCTGCGGGACCATCAGGTGAGTCGTCATAGTTTCCTCCTACAGTGTCGTATTTCGCATGGGGTGGATTATCTTTCCCTCAATTCTTGAAAAGAAAACTTGTACAATCCCTCGAAGGATGAGGGGTGGACATACAATAAAATGGTATTAAATCTCTCTTCCTTGTGGAAGTTGAATGCAAAGGATAGCCTGTCAGGCGGCAACTGGCACTATAAGGACGCTTTGCACCACTTTTCAGGGATGACTAACTTAAGGTCTCCCGAAATGGGATATTTCACGTGTTTTTGGCTTCCACATAAATTGGCCACTCGTATGCAACCATGTTAAGATTTAAAGGGTTCTGTAAGATTGACAGTAACCTATTATTCGCTTTTCTCCTCGTGGGATAGAGCATACAGCTGGCATGGTTTGTATTTTAACAATCTGATACCTTAGGCCAGGTTCCCATCGCTAATGGACTTTGTAATGTCCGTTCTTTTTCCCCCTCTCATTTTTTAGAGTCGATACCCCGACATAGGCGTTCATATTTTTACTTGTTCTTTTTTCGATGAATTTGTTCGTGGAGACTTTTGATACACCTTCCTTCCAGTACTTAGGACCGATAGGGTTTTTGTTAATTTTCACTTACGTCCGTTCTCGTTCGTCCTCTTGAGTGAACTAACTTTCCTTAAATTGGCATCGCTTTCTTTTCTTTTCCAATAATAAATAAAAATTATAAATAGCTTACTAAGTTGCATTTTTCAGGGCCTGTATCTTAGCCCGATTGGATCACGATCCGTGCTCAAGACTCGCTCCAATACGGTCACTAAGGACGAGTTGTTCGCCCTCGAGGACTCTCTTCCCCAAGCTGCGTTCGGGGCTCTCCTCAACGGGCGACACGTCTCCGTTAAGCAAGGTATGTCCTTAGCCTTCCCCCCGCCCATCCTTTACTTTCTTAGCTTCCCTCTAGAATAGAGCACGTGCTGTTGCGTTCTTCTCGAGTGCTCTGGGTTTGACTGAAGAGAACCCGATGGGCGACAGATTTCCTCTCTTTAGCTCTGTAATTTTATCTTTTCTGTCCATCGATCGTTTTTTTTTCTTGCTTATAAAGTGAATTTGTGGCACGATTGGATAGAGGCCGGAATAATGGTAAACGACCATCCCCCCGCATAGGTACTAATATTTTCGTGACAATTTTTTTTTGGGGGGGGGGGAGTCCCTCCCATATGACCTTGTACATTTCGCGTGACCTGCGGCTGAGTTGTCCACAGGAGGATCTGATCTACCAAAGGTATTTTGCTTTGGCAGGGGTTGATGGGTCACGCAGAAAAGGCGTTTGGAAGTTTTTATTAAATTTTCATGTGACGTGATTTTAAAAAGGGTGGCAAAGTCCCCCCGAGTACTGTGCATGTATCATTTCCATGTTTTATCGAGTGGGTAATGCCACTTCCCGACAGTAGACAAAGATATATCACGCCAAATAGGGCATATCGCCATTTCAGTAGGGTACACATTTTAAATGCTCAGTACCTACCGTTCAAAACTAGAGAACAACAAAATATCTACATTTTCTTAAATACTCGCTTAATTTCTTTGAAATTTAACTCCCCTCCGCCCCCCCTAGAGTGTCCAATTTTCATTTCATAGAACAGCAGATAACTTGTGAGGAAAGTAACGTATATTCGAAGAAAAGAGGCCTCAAATGGATGCAGGTTATAGGGCATGGCTTTGTTTTTTTGGATCACTTTGATAGGCCCTAGTGTCTTTCTTCATTCATTATTTTTATCTCAAAACTAGAGAAAGATATTTATAAATGCATCCATATCCAAGCAACAATATAATTATCTCAGACACTTGAAACAACATATTAATAAGTTTGAAGGCCCCTCTTCTCGATTACTGGACACATATGCGGCATGATTTTATTCGTTCTTAAATAGCTTCAGAATTCTGCACATTCTTGTCTGAGGAAAATTCGCGCGATCTTAGGCCCGGTATGGAACGGGGCCTCCCTCGAGCGTACTTTTTGTTGGTGTTTTTTTCTTTTTAGTTTGTCTTTTCCTCTTTTTATTGTTTTAATAATTAGTTTTAAAGATTAAAAAGAGGCTGTGCTCTTGTTGGCCGTGTAAAAAAAGAGGAGGGGGGGGGGTAAATAAGTGTACTGCGCATGTTAGTTCATCACGTAGATATTTCAGCATCCTATACCTGCTTCATCACCTTTGCTGTATGGCACAGAGCATTGACCTGTATGAAAACAAACTACCGATTTTCAGAGGTAGGGGAGGAGAGAGCATCACATGTTACTGAGCAGATTCTTGTTTACCACGTCGCGTACTTTGCCGCGTAGACGGACGAACTTGTCTTTTTTACAAAATTGTCTTTTTCGTGTTTGTGTGATTAAATATTTCACATGTACGACACGTTATATCTGATTTACCTGCGATCCCCACAAATAAAATTGGCTTTGGTCGCTGAAAAAAATTATCCATCCCCACACACACACTTTTCAGCCCTCCATAGGACATGCTCAGTAGGAAAGGCCAACCTAGCTGTTTTCGTTTTACTCATGAGTGGTTTCTAGCAGGCGAGTGTGCTACAAGATCCCACGGCTACTGTTTCAAATCGGTCCGTCATTGACAGTTACATCGTGAGATATCTGCTCTGGGACCCCCCCCCCCCCCGTCCCCCCTGAGGGCGACCGGTTTTCTTCATATACTTTCAGGATTCGGTATCCTCATGGTGCTTAATTATACGTGAAATTATTCTCTTTGACCGTTATAATGCCTTGTCATTCCTTCACTCTTCCACTGGACACCCTGTTTTCTGAAAGATTTTTTCCACCTACTGGTCTTACAAGCCTGATAAATGAGCAGTACCATCAGTAGCAGTTTACAATAGACGTGAGATAGTGTTGCCATACATATGATACAAATTTTTGTGTGTAAAGTTATATTATCGTTCTCTAGTTTTGAACGAATATTTTCTTCAAATGTTAGTCTTTCCTGATAACTTTATTTTTATCAGTTATTGTATGAAATGAAACTTGGACACTATCAGAAGCAAAATTAAAAGAAAATTCTGTACAATTTGCATGAAAATAAAGAGCATTTTATTTTTTTTTTAAATATAGATTTGGGCGTTTTGTTTACCTAGTTTGGGACGGTACTGTATTTGTCTATTCGCATTTATAGGTGTATTGGAATTCGCAATTTTCCCGGCTACCATCGGATTTGTGCTTAAGATTTGCTAGTTTTGGTCCTTAACTCATCTCGTTACCTTTCTTATGAGGTTCTAGTCACGAATCGGGAGTTGGAATGGCGAGGCTAAATCAGAATCGTTGTGCGCCATTTCTCAATAAGGCTCCCATCTGCGAACCATTAATAATAGGGTACAGCAAAGGTGCACTCGTAAATAAAATCATGAGCTTTGAGGGAGGAAGACGCCCGAATCATGGTCGTGTAGAGAAACCTGTTCGGTATCTGAGGCATCATTATATCATCCTTCTCTCTTTCCTCGAGATTACACAGAAACTTGTAAGATATTTAAAAACTAATGGACATGTCTGTCCGCAACGGAAGTTCCGTACACGTGAGCCACCACCGAGTTATTCTATGTTCCATTTGCCAAGGTCTTAGGTTAATTTGAGACAACCGACTTGTCGCAATCAATTGTATATCATAATTCATTCTCAACATGAGCTTAATCACGCAATTATATCGTTAGGTTATGGATGTATCCTTGATTCATCTAGAGGTCTCGTCGTTTTGTATATGTATATGCGTGCGTGTGTGTGTGTATATATATATATATATATATATATATATATATATATATATATATATATATATATATATATATATATATATATATATATATATATATATATATATATATATATATCCCCTTCGTCCTCGAACTAGGAGCCAACATTCCAGGATATCCCATCCACCAGTCCAAAAAAACTGGTTTCAAAGTTACCCCTTTTTGTTTGACTCGTTTACCATCATAGAAAACCGTTATTATTAGTATAATGACAGCTTTATCTTGGCCAAATACATTCAAAAGATGGAATAAGATCCAAGACAAATGGTACAGTTAATGTAGTAGCATTATTAGACAACTGCCGCTGGACCTGAAGTAGATCAGTTGCCTAATAATGCTCCTACATTAACCTTACCAATTTGTATTAGATTTTATTCCATATATATTATATATATATATATATATATATATATATATATATATATATATATATATATATATATATATATATACAGTGGGTGCAATAAATATCAGATACATGGTCAAAAGTTTATTTACCATAGTTACACAACAGCAAAGTAACCGAAATTTGAACATCTGTTGTATTTTGTACGTTGAATACAAATTCGGTATTAGAATACACAAATAGTAGAGCATTGATATTATATCAACAAAAGTGTTAGATTATCGCCTCAAAAAGTATCCAACACCTCCACAAAATTAGTTTTAAAACGATAATAAATAGTTCTCGAACATTCTAGAGTGGTTTACGTGACAGGAATGCTGTAGAACTTTCTAGAAAAATAATCTACTTCGTTCACGTGAAATAGCGGACCTCAGTCAGTGTCTGGGAGCTGCATGAGAAGGAGGTCATCGTTCAACACTCTAATTCTAATATGGCGAAGACTAAAGAATTGCCAAAAAAGGAGCAGAGAACTAATTGTTCAGTTACATAGAAGTTGTTTGGGCTATAGAAAATTTTATCTATGCTAAAAATACCAATCTCAACCATTGGTTACACTATTCGCCGGTTCACCTCATATCAGTCCACTGCAAGTCTACCACGTTCAGGGCGTCCATCTAAAATTTTAAACCGTGCGGCTAAACATATAGTTTGTAAAGTAAGAAGAATCCTCGAGTGACTCGATCTGAACTTGAGAAAGATTTGGAAGCAGCTGGGACAAATTTATGCAAAAATACAATTAGAGCAGTTCTTAGGAACGAGGATTCCATTCTCGTACACCAAGAAAGACACCTTTGTTGAAACCAATTCATGTCAGAAATCGTCTTAATTTTGCCAAGGAACGCTGTACTATTGTGTGACGAGACGAAGATTGAGTTATTTGGGCGGAATAGTGTTATTCACGTTTGGAGGCAGAAAAACTCTGCGCCAGATCCTAAAAAATACATGATGGTATATTATTGAAGGGAAAATGAATGCTCAAATATATCACAGAATTCTGGATGATTATCTCTTACAGTCTGCAGACGACTTGAAGTTACCAAGAGGATGGCCATTTCAGCAACGTGGTTTCAACAGAAGAAAATAAAGGTAATGGGATTGCCAAGTCTGTCGCCAGACCTAAATCCTATTGAGAACCTGGGGCGAGAACTAAAACTAAAGATTCAGAAAAGGGACCCAAGAAATCTAACAGATTTAAGAAGAATGGGCCAAGATACATACAAATATTTGTAAGAACCTCATAAGTAAATATCCCAAACGGTTGGAAGCTGTACTAGCGACGAAAGGTCATATCACCAAATACCAACTTCTTTTCATAGATGTATCGGATACTTTTTGAAATGTTCGTTTGATATTTTTGCCGTAATCATAATAATGTTTTACTATTTTTGCAATATGATATCAATTTGTATTCAACGTACAAAGTACATAAGATGTTCAATTTTCGATTACTTTGCTATTGTGTAACTATGGTAAATAAACTTTTGACCATGTATCGGGTATTTATTGCACCCACTGTATATATATATATATATATATATATATATATATATATATATATATATATATATATATATATATATATATATATATATATATATATACACTTGATATACAATAGATGTATTTAAAGACACAATGAAAGGAAAACTGGTCACACAGCCCGGAAAAACGCTAAGGAAAATATTATGTGAACCATTAAAAGCTTAAGAAAGAAAATGGGAGAAATAGTAACTAAGAAAATATGAGAAACTATTTTAACCGCTATATGAAGGTGAATAAAGAAGTAGAGGATTGTTCGTGAGGTTTATGAGCGTCGTGGTCATGATAGCGATGATCGCTTGATGACATAGGTTCGAATCCAACTCCTTTATTCACCTTCATATAGCGGTAAAAATAGTTTTCCCTATTTTCTCTGTTTCTATTTCTCCCATTTTCTTAAGTTTTTAATGGTTCACGTAATATCTTCCTTAGCTTTTCTTTGGTCCTTATATATATATATATATATATATATATATATATATATATATATATATATATATATATATATATATATATATATATATATATATATATATGGCTGTCTTGAAAGGCTTATTTTATGCCTTATCCTCTTATGTATGTGAGAAGAGCTCCATCCGAGGGCTTTGATGAAGCGCTAGTAAGCCGAAAATAGCCTTTTTAACCGCATAATTATGATTTTGCTATTGCAAATAATTCTTATTTTTTCAGGGCTGGGCTTGAGTGGATAAAACAAATTTTCCATTCTCGTCGACAAGCAGGGATGACAATTTAAGAAGGGCGATCGAAAGACAAGTTGTTGGCTGTCTTAGAAAAGATGTGCGTGTGTATAGGTGTAGGTGTGTGTATAATATGTACAGTAGCGATCAAATTATTATGGATTTTTTGAAAATTCGTAAAGTTATTTTATTGACAAGTAATCAATTTATTTTCATACATATGGCAAAAATATCCTTCCTTACATTGATTAATACTCGGTTTGACCTCCTTTAGCTGCTTTAACCTTTAACACTCTCTGGCATGCCAGTGATTAAAGTTCTGCATAATTGCTTGATTCTGTCAGTGAAACCAAACGTAGATACGACGTTCAACTACTGTGTGTGTGTGTGTGTATATATATATATATATATATATATATATATATATATATATATATATATATATATATATATATAATATAGAGAGATATAGATATATATATAGATATAGATATATAGATATATATATATAGATATATAGATATATATATATATAGATAGATAGATAGATAGATAGATATAGATATAGATATATATACCAGCTTATTTCTTCCTATATAGCACATCCTGTAAGTATGGGCCGTGCAACATAGCAAGATATCATCAAACCGCTTACTGTCGAAAATCCACTGGCAGTTATAAATTGGATGAAGCAGCATGGATTATTGAAATGAAATGCGGAGACTGTAAGACTGCAATGAACTAGACAGCATATTCATCAATCCCAAATCGATACGTATGAAAAAGCAATCAAAAGTTTCTGCAGAATACAAACAAACCGCTTCGATTCGTAAGGCCTCGTTATTTTCCGATCAAGATTTTCGCCAGAACTGAATAGAAACCATATTCTATTGATGTGGAGATATGTGTTACTCAGACTATAAAATTCTTAAATCTTTCAAGAGTAACAATAGTAATCTTCTTTTTTTCTTAGAGAAATATGCCAAAATTACTTCAAAAATATCCTATTAACCATGTTGGTGCAGGACTAATTGTTCAAGTTGACGAATCATGTTTTTTCCATAAGCTGAAGTACCATAGAGGATTAGCACCAAATGAGCCCATATTGGTTCTCGATCTTGTGGACACAAGTACAGTTCCTTGTTTGATTGTATGGAGATAGTAGAATTTTCTTAGTGCCATGTCCCTATTATCCATAATAAAATGAGTCGGGCCTTGAGCAGTTATTCATAGTGATCAGTGGAAAGCATATTCAAAATATTCAGACTTCAGTCTTGAGCATCGCACAGTCAACCTTTATGTTTGTCTTTGTGTACCCACATGTGCATACACAATTAATTAAAAGCTGTTGGGTAAAGGATTAAATCAGCTATTAATAGCATGCAAAGATGCAAAAGAGAATTTTTTACATTCGTATCTTCAAGAATTTATGAAGAGAGAAAGAAATAAATATCACACGTTTTACGCAGACTGTACGCCACCTGGCGTACTGGTGGTTAACTAGGCTAGTAACTTAGAATCTGTTATTTATACTAACTTTCTAGTTGAACGTGGATATCTCTAGGTGGTCATTCCGGCCCCAGTATCCTTGGTTTATGTTGCAATATTTGTCCGTTAGTCCTGCAATAGTGCAAGAGACCCCTTCGTTGCGGGATTAATTCAAGTTCAGGAGTTATTGGCACTCCCTTCCATGTTCCCCAGTATCCTCATTTTTCCTCTTCTATTTACCACTTTTATTCAAGAAAAAAAAATTCTTGTGCAGTTGCCCATATTGAGTTTTTGTCTACTCTTTTATTTTTCATATCCCCTAAATGACATTCCATATTGGTTTCGTTCGTTACTTCTTGTTCTGTGTATCTAGTTTTTCCTTCATTCTCTTATTTTCCATTTCATACAACTGCATTCTTTGATTCACCTCATTTCGTTTCCTCATCCAGTTTTAATTGCTCCTCTGGTGCCTCAGTTCCTGTGGAGGTCAGGTGATCTCTTGTTGATCGCATTGCGTAATTCATGGAATTAGTATGGGGGAAGAGCTAATCGGTAGGGCGTGACTCGACTATTGTAACTCCCCCCTCCTCCCTTTGTCCAGGGCGACATATCACCGCACACAGCTACAAGCGCAGATTGAGTGTATCAAATACAACCCCCCTCCACCCCTGCGAAATGTTAATCGCCTGGGTGAGTTTGGTATCGTGAGAATAGTATTTCCTGCGTGCTTTTTTTTCCTGTCGGTCTCTACCCCTCCCCCCTACTCTCTCACCGTCTACGTCTTGTCTTATCAATTCGATCGCACGATAAGGACAAGCGTGATTTGAACAAGGAAAGAGCTGAACATCAGCCCCCGAAATTGGGGGAATAATTTAGTCTTTATTCCGGTGTCTAATGGGTAAGTTTTTTGTTTCTTATAAATCTCAGCTTAGCCCCAGAATATTAGGCATCTTCTCATACTCGTCGTTTCTTCGATGCTCATGCATCTATTGGCTTTTCTTTCCCTGTCCATTTTACTTTTAAAAATCTTCTGTTGGGCATTTAATTTTACTTGCATTTTTTTTTTAGCCACGTTAAATACTTTTACCCCCTCCCCACGTTTTTTTTCCGATGGACATTCTTTGTTTAGTGTCCTCTGTTTGTCTTCCTTGGCCGTTGCCCTGCCCCGTGGGAGCGAGGTATCCTTGAGACGGGTGGTTTGAGCTGTCTCGTGTTTCACATCATGGTTGTCGACCGCTGCGTTTCCTTTTTCACGTTCGAAGAATCAGATAAGAAACATTCCGTCCCCAGGGTGCATTTCAAGACACGGCATGGGGCCCAAATCGGCCATCAGTTGAAGTCCTTAGAATTAAAGTGGGGGAAGTAATAGAGGCGAAGGGAATTTGGGAATGAAGGAGTTTGTCTAGGATTTGGGGTTCGAGTTTGTTGTTTCAGGTGTACTTTTTTGCATATAAAGTTATTTCCAAGTAAATATTCGCTTTCCTTCGCCTCTCTTACTCTTTTCCTATTTTCCTTTTTTTTTAAGCGCATTGCCTCTAAGTCATCCGGAACGCTTCTGTTGTTGCTGATGTTCTCGTCCGCTTCTGCCAATACCAATAAATCGGCAATTCGTTGAATGTCAGTGCGTCATACTGCTTCCAAATCACGGCCCAAATTTTAAAAGATATTTTGTATTTAATGGTCCTTCATCCTTCCGATTATTTAATTTGTGGTATAATACCTAGCCGAGTGGAAATGCTGTTTCACACTTTGAGCGAAGTTGAACTTTTTTGCGTCGGTTAGTCGTCGGACGAAAACAAGACAGTCGTATACCTTGTGCCGACCTTGTAGGATTGTGGAATCATAGTCGTATTGCAATGCGTAGGCGTTTTCGACTTGCGTAAACAGGTCCCAACTGTCAGGACCACAGACTACACCCCCACAAGACGTGCGTAGCTGAGCCCGTACATCGTAGGACGTAATACGACCGTGTCCGCACAGTCTTTGACGCCCCTCCCTCGTATGTCGGGGAATAGTCTTTGTCAGACCCTGTAGGTCGTAAGGTAAAGTGGGCAACCACAAAAGGGCAGGAATCCCTGCACTTCATTGCATTCCCAGTTCCCCTTCACTAACATCTAGCTATTCATCATGGGAGACTTTGACATGATCATGTCCCTAATAACACCTCGAAACGTGCGTAATAGGAAGCTAATGCAAGCCATTATTGACTACGTGGACGCCATCGAAGAAGAGAAACAACAGAAATAGACGAGAAAGCCGAGATCAGTTTGGGTGTGGCCCTATCTGCAACGAAGAATGGAATATGGCCATTACGACAACCTATGCAAGAGTTGTCCTCGAGAATGTCCAGAACTTTACAAGAACTTCACGAGAATAGAACGCCAACTGTTTGATGAGATAATAGAACATGTCACGCCCCTCATTCAGAAGAAACATACGAGTACGTTCTGGCGCAAACCCATTCCTCCTGGCCTGCGTGTTGCCATCACCCTACGTTTCCTCACTACGGGTGCTTCATACAGAGCCTCCAATACTCCTTTTGAGTTGCCCACAACACCATCAGCCGCATTGTACCAGATACCTGCCGGGCCATTATTGGTGTCTACGGAGACGAGGAACTCAGGACGCCATAATTTCCTGATGAGTTGAAACAGGTCACCCTTGGCTTCGAGGAACGATGTAGTACCACATCGTCATCGTGTGGTGGGGGTGGCAGGGCGGGCACGGTGGGGGGTCACAGGTGGTGGTGCTGGCGTGGTACAGGTGGAGGAGCTGCCTGATACCGGCGTCTCAGATGTGGTGGGGGGGGGGCTGTGGGCGAAGTTGTAGAGCTGGTAGTGGTGGTGCTGGGTAAAACTAGCCTTGCGCAGCTTTTTTTTAGGTCTTTTCTCTCCATGGTAGAGTGGCAGGGGGGCACAGAGGAAGCTGGTGGAGGGTTCCTGTAGGTGCTGAAAGGTGGTGGAAGGCTCCTGAAGGTGCTGCGAGAGCAGAGGCGGTGATGTTGAGCTGGAGGATGGTCGGCTTCGGTTAGAGGACTATCGGGAATGGCCACCCGCTGGTCCTTAAATACCCCCCGTCCGAAGTGGCCGCCACGAATCAGTGTGGCGTGGTTCCTAGATTCGTGCCGTCAGTCGTAAAAATTGGCGATTGACGGGTCTGCACCACGACAATCGAGCTTAACATAACGACTGAGCCCCGATCGTCGAAATTTTTTTGGCGACAGATGACAGTTGAGACTGTGCTAGCTGACTGCTTTGTACTGTTCAAAACATTGGTGGCTCGCATCACGTGACTCCCCACGACCGACGTTACAGAATTTTCATTTCAATTTACGTACCATGCACTTACGATTGACGTATTCGGTTGCCAACTACCAATAGCGTTCGTGCGTAAGCAATCGCGCGCAAAATCGTGATTGTGTGATCCCAGCATTAGTTTTTACTGTGCGGTTATTTTGTTTTCGGTTATCCGATGCTCCTTTTTGTATACCTACTCATTGAAGGCTTTATCGGGAGGAGGAAATACTGGACTAAATCACTATACATGGCGAGTAAATAGTGATGTCATTGTTAATGGAGGTAGTAACGCATCGCGTTGCCTTAGACTCTTGAGCTCGTTGATGTCCCATACTTCCTCTCGTACATAGTTGCAGCCTTAGGGTCATGTGCAGCGCCATACTTTTCGCTCCTTGAGGTTCAGCATCATTCTGTTGTTCCCCCAAAGCTCAACTACGAATGAGAGTTTCACGTATCCGCCGCGGATCATGAATTGCAGATGGGGGACGTGATCCACCATACAGGTCTCATCTGCTGGCCGGTGCCTTCCACACGTACCCTATTGAAAGCTTTCTTGTCGATGCCGGAGAGATGTCAATTGCCCAGCGCCGCGCACAGTGCTATTATCCGTTTGTACAAGGAGCTACAAGGGAAAAAGTACCCTAGAAGACCTTACGGTCCATGCAAGGAGAGTACTTTTGGCGCAATCCTCAAAGGTGTCCGTTGGCAACCTCGAAGATCACTCGCGAGGATTTTAACAGCGATTTCGCAAGACTTTATCTAGTCTTGACTTGAACTGGTCAACAGATTCACTGTTGACAACTTCCGTCGGAAGTGCGTTCCACCTACCGCATATACTGTAAGTGAAGAATTTCCCACACAGATCACGGTGGTATCGCTTCAGTTTAAGTTTAAAGCCGTGATTTCTTGTTCTCCCCTCGCTGAACTGGAAAATATCCCCGTAGTCCAGTCTGTCGAAGCCTCGAAGTATTTTAAACACTTCGATAAGCTGACTACGTAGTCTTTGGGTCTCCAGCGAGAACATATCTAATTCCCTTAATCTATCTTCATAACTTTTATGTCTGATAGGAGGAATCAGTTTGGTTGCCCTGGCTTGCACGCGTTCCAATCTCGCGATGTCCTTTCGAAATGAAGGACTCCAAAGTTGTACGGCATACTCCAGGTGCGGTCGGACGAGGGAGTTGTACAGACACAGTACTATCTCCTTGTTCCGATATCCAAACTGTCGCTTTATATACTCTAACATCCTTTGGGCTTTCTTCTCCACCTCAATACACTGTTTCGACAACTTGAGGTCACTGGTGATAGTTACACCCAAGTCCTTCTTAGTGTCTGTGGATTCAAGAGCAGTGCCCTTAAGGATATAGGGTGATTGAGGATTTCGGTGTCCGATATGCATCACTTTGCATTTGATTACGTTGAAAGGCATTTGCCACGTATCAGACCACTCCCCAATCTTTCGAAGATCATCTTGCAGGCGGTCCTGGCGTCTCCAGCAGTCGATAACGGCTCATATTGCATCTGTGACCGATCTCGATGGTGCCTTTGCCGTCGAGATACGCCAGTAATAGTATATTTAGTTCCAGCGTAGGGCTAAGAAACTCCTTTGAGAGCACGATGCAACTCGGGCCGGTAGCGCCTATGGTTCTACCGAAGACTCCACCATGGAGGGTATTACTTTTGACTATTTGTCGTCACGCCTTGTTCCCAAAGCTTACAAAGCACCGGGAGTATTGCGTTCCACCTTTTTAGAGCATACTTCGTGTCACGCTGGATCCGTTTCAGTGTACACTGATGGCTCCAAGTCCGAAAAGTGGGACGGTTTCCACGGCGTATCTCCTCTGTTTGAAGTAAGCGGGGCTCTACCAGGCGCTGCGTCTGTCTTCACGTCACGAAAGAGCTGGTTGCAATGCACCTCTCGGTACGGGAAATAACGCGTCTTGCCCAGCTCGGAGACAGCACCATGATCTATAGTGGCTCACAAAGTGACCCGAGTGCTCTCGGGTCATTGTAATCTCCGCACTACCTCGTTAGAGGTATCGGTGACGCCACGGTTGTCGCGAGCCGGGATTATATCTAGATTATGTTCTCCTGGGTTTCTGGAAATGTAGGGAATGAGAGCGCCAAAAATTCGGCGAGAACTGGGTGATCAGACTAGCTTTTCGTTCACACTAACTACATGCCAGGAATCATCTTCAGCCTTCCTAGCTGTTGGGCAAACAAGGCGAGAAACGGCCAATGGGAACTTAAAGTTGCGCGCTATTGCGCCGCGACGGCTTCAGGTCGTTTTCGAATTGGGCATCTCGCTGGACGAACCGCCATTTGATAAAGCGCTCGACCGCATTCTAATTCGATGACCGAGTTCTCCTCCAGACTGTTAGGCGAATGTGCCAGTCTGAGGGATCTTCGCGCACGATAGGATTGCGGTGACTTATGCCCAAGTGGGCAGTCGCCAGATAACCCCGTCTTCCCCCCCCAAAAAAAAAATTGCGCACGATAGCTGTTCAAGTATCGTGACGAGCGGGGTGGCTACCGCTTTTACGTTGTGCTCGGGACGAGTTCGTGCATATAGACGAAAAGACACTTGGACTTAATGGAGGAGATTGTCCTCTTCCATTTTATGCCTCTTTGGTGTTGGTTGCATTCTCCGGTGCCGAGGGGACACGGGCCTCCTCTTAGAAAAATTATTTACTCATAGATTCCAGTTTTCCTCTCTCTAGCCTTTCGTCTGTTTATCACTTTGCCCGTCTATTTCTCACGTCTTTGGGTATCCCTTTTTTGTTTAATGACCCCAGTGAAAGTTCGGAACTTGTTGAAATGCGACAGTTAGGTTGTTGGTGGAGAGCGTCGGCGCGACCGCACTTTCTCGTTTTCCTTTGACAGGGATCTTTTTAATGAGGTTGCGCCTCCCGCCACCTACTCTGGTTTGTGGTGGGCTGGAAACATATTTTAGAAGCGTCGGATTTTACCCCCTCCCTCCCTCTAGTGGGGTTGGATGCGGTCCTGTCAGTTGCACATTTTCAGAAACAGAGGCACCGTTGGGAGCAGCGTGTCGAGAACTACGATTAAGCTGGCACACGCACGTTTGTTCGCATTTCCTTTTTCAAGCATGCAGTAAATGAATCTAGGTGTGAATTTCCTTTAGCATCTTATCTCGTCTTTTCGAATATACATCTTTCCTCTTAAGTATATTTGTAAAGTGTTTGTGAATTAACAGTAAGTTAATTTAGGCTATTTAAGGAAATAAGGTAAGGGCTTAGCTTAATTATTTTTTCATGGTGTAACCTTGTACTCTGAAATAAATTGCATTGCAGTAAACTTTGGTTCTCTTGCACGTACTCTCAAATCAATCGAATCCCTTTGACTGCAACGTAGTGCTTCTTTTCAAACTGAATCTTATTATCAAACTTTAACACTTTATTTTCAAATATTAAATTCATATTTCCTCCCTTTCTACAACTAACCAGATAATTTGGGACTTACTTCGTCCCAAAGCATCTCTGGGGAAGCATTTAACTTTTCCAAATCTATTAATCGGAGTTTGTGGCCTAACCTTAAACCCTTTATTAACCAGTAAAGTCTCTCTTCTCCCCTAACCTCGGGGTGGGTCAATACCAACACTCCCCGGCGCCAGAGCGCGTCTCCTGCTTCTTCCTTTTGTTTTTCTTCTTTTTTGCTTAAAAGGGTATTTTTGTTCGTGTGTGCTTTTTAAAGTAGCCTAGTTATAGGCTGACTTTTTAATTACGGTTACTTATGCCTTTGGTGGGAGTCGCCAGATGGGCGCCTTTAAAGAAAATCGTGCATAGTTGCTTGGGCCATGGGAGTTTCAAAACTCGTAATTTAGACTTCTCTAAAGAGATTTTAACTCTCAAAGGCGTCTCAACAACAACACAGTCCTCTTATTCGACCTGTGTACCAAATTGAAGTGATCCTGTTTTTAGTTATTACTAAATAGCCGGTGGGTGGGGGGGGATTCTTCATTATTTTTCACTCGTGGT